>JAQFVV010000066.1:3113622-4520912 GCA_028023455.1 Epiperipatus broadwayi | reverse complement strand
CAAATTAATTTTTGAAGCTAAAGTACATTCTTCTCAACCCATGATATAATTGCCAATGGTAACCTTTTTAGAACTAAGTTCTTGATCAATTGATAGGTTGATCAATGCCTTAATGTCATACATTAACACTTTCTTGATTTTTTATTTAAAATCTTCCAATCTATTTTATTCTTTAAAAATATTTTAGATCTTTTTAAATATTCACTACAGTTTTAATCTTGGTAATCAGATATATATTAGAAGAAGTCAGATATTGAGGTGAAATTGAAATTGTTTTTTTTTTCAATTATTTTTAATATATTTTGTTTCTTCATCTGTCTATTCATGGGATTTTCATCATTCTGCAATAACATCATATTTCATAAGACTGGAGTTTTATTGTTTCAAGCTCTCTCACTGTCCAAAGTCGTTTTTTTTGTACAAATTTTCATAAAAAGCTTTTGAGATTAATTGTTTTTTTAATTTTAATTTTTTTGTTTTTTTGTGATATTCTTAAGGATACATAATACAGAAATATAATACATTAAGTGGATAGTTCTTAAATCTTTCTGGTTTTACTCCATTCTCTCCCTATCTAGGCAGTGATATACTGGGTATTTCCAATATAGGTACTTGTGACAAATTGTTTAGATAGTTAATCATACTAGTACACTAAAAAGTCTTTTACCTTTTAAATGCTATATCTTGTTGGACTCCCTACTTCCATCACTGTTTTTTCTTAAACAGATTATATAGCAGAGTCACTATTTTCTTTCGAGAAACTCAGAAAGCTTTAACAATCCTAAAAACATTTGTAAGTTCTTAAAATTTTTCAGTTTTGATGCATTTTTAACAGCTCTCACTTTTCTGAATTCCGGTATTTATCTTTATTAACAATAACATGCCCTAAAAATTTAATTCTCATAATGGACCATATACACTTTATGGTATTTAGCTGCATACTACATCATTCATCTTTTACATGTTTTGTATACACATACTCTTAATTCACTCTCCATTTCAACAGTTATCAAAATGTCATCCAGGTAAGGAATGATTCCTTCCATCTCTCCTGCCATCCCTTTTAGAAAACTAACCATTTTATCTTGAAACATATTTGGGGCGATAGCTATTCCATATGGCAATTTATTATTCCTAAATAATCCCACATGAATGTTAATTGTTAAGAGTTTGATGGTTCTTGTAGTTTTGGAACTAGTGAAATGCAGACTATAGATTGATCTTAGCAAAATACCTTTTTTTAGTGGTGACTTAGACTTTTTGAACACTGGGATCAGGATATATTCCTTTATTTATATATTTATTAGGGTTACTCAGTAATCACCATGTAAATGAATAGTCCCATCCAGTTTTAATATTTTGATGATGGGTCCAAATTGTATTGATTTCTTAATAGGATGTTATAACACCTTTCTTTACTAAGTGTTTAAACATTTCTTTCACTTTGTTTTTCTAAGCAAAAGAGACCTTCCTTAGTCTGCAAACAACAGGCTGAGCAGCTCCTATTAATATTATTCAATTGGCTGTGTAATTAATGTTGACAGACCTGACTTAAATGATATTTTTCTCAGACTTCCATTTGCAGCTGTACTTATTTTATATGTTTAAAACTATTTCGTGCCTAGAACTGGATTTAAATTTCTCTTCACAATATACAAAAGTAAATTTTTTATATTTACTTTCACTGAGCCTATTTTAATACCTTGTATATCTATTGGATTTCCATCTGTTGCTACTAAATCCATTTTAGCTGTAGGTATAATGTTACATTTCCTTGAGATATTCAACCAATCTCTTTATTAACTTCTTTAACTTTCTGTTTGCAAATACGAATGTCCAATGCAAGGTAATTATTATCATTATCTTTTTGACATTAATCCCTTTTTCTGCAGACTCCTCCTCTTGATTTACAATCCAATGATAACTAGTCTTTACTCATTCTCTGTTTATTATTACAAACTCATGACAAATATCCTGTCTTACTGCAAATATGGCATCGGTCATTTTTAAATTTACACTTCTTTTTTTATTCAGCCTTTATTGTCACAACAATAACATGTCGAAGTGCTGTCCATACTCCTCCGGTTCATAGTCTCTGCTTGTGCTCTATTTTCAATCATTATTGGTTTCTTTATCTCTGTACTATTTTGAAACTATTGCATTATATAATACAGCTTCATAAACTTTATATTTTTCATTGGGACAAGTTTAAGTTAATTCAATTTTGGAGAGCAATTGTCTGAGCTTCCTGTCATTCACCCCACCACAAATAACTGGTTGAGAAGCATGTTGTTCAGCATTGAAATTGTAGTCTTTGAAAAACATACCCTATCCCACATTGTATTCCTGTATCTTTTCGCATGTGTCTTCTGTTTCTAAACACAAACTAGCTGGTTTGAAATACCTTTTTAATTTCTTTTTTAATTCTTCATAAGGAGAATGTCTTTTAGAACTTTTGGATTGCATTATCGGTTAGATATCTGTAATATTTCTTTACCTGCCATTCCCTTCAACGTCACTATCTTTAATTTAATAAGCATATGTCTTTTTACATGCACAACATAGATTTGCCATCCTGTTGCATTGCTCACATCAAAGTCAGTCATGAAGCTATATCCAGAGATATTATTATCAGTTGAATACTCATCAATATTTAAACTAAAATGAAAACTCAATGATAGAGGATAAAATTTAACAAAACCAGTTTATTAGCTCTATATAAATGAATAAGTATAAATTTTTATTTAGCTTGCTTGTCTTTTCACTGTAGATACTTATCCCAATTTCTGTGACTGCTGCTCCATATCCATACTCAAAACTGCTGCTCCATATCATGTTGTGGCCATTCTGCACATATCCACATAATGAGTAGATATTTATATAAGTAGCATACCTTTATGTACTCTGCATATTTGCATATGTTAATTTTCTAGACTGTCCAATAATGTGGGTGTTAATCAATAACACATCTGACTATTTGTTACTTACAACATTTTAATTTTATTTTACATCACTATATATACATATCTACACATATTTAGTCAGCCATTATCCTTATTACTATACTTGATTATTCTGTGATCTATTAAAAATATGCTGAAAGATTTTAAAAACTTATATTTATATTTTATAGATTGTTTATTTATATATATTTATAATAAACAAATAGTTTATTGCTCCGGGGTCTTTTAACTCCAATGTCTTCCACTCTATTGCCAAACTATGTAGATGTATACATATATTTAAATTAATATAGACAAGTTTGCGTTGCTAATAATTTAAAAAAATATTAATTTCACTTTATTACAGATATTTGTTTTAAACTTATACTGTATTTACATGTAAAAAAAAAGATCCCAATCAACTTCTTGAAATTCATTGACTTCTATTCTACTTTTAAAAATCCATTGATCCCAAAGGATCTATACCAATCTTGTTTGGAATATCTATTTTAAACTACTAAACATCACATGATCACTATCTCTTACACTAGCACATAGTTGTTAATAAACAAGGCAAAACTCTCCATACAGTAGTGCCACCCTGTGTCAACCAGAGTAATCAATGGATGCCAGAAGACTTGTGCATAAAATCCCTATCTAGTGCCTACTCATCCAATATAGTTTTGTAGTTAAGTAGAGTTAAAAGGTGTCTGCTGGAGGGTTGCATTAGATCCTAAGATCTAGGTGCAGTGCTCTCAGATCCAAGACTCCTCACTGACGAAAGCCTCAAGCCAGAAACTAGTCTGGGGATATTGGATGAGTAGGCACTATATAGGGATTTTATGGACAAGCCTTCTGGCATCCATTGATTACTCTGGTTGGCACAGGGTGGCACTACTGTATGGAAAGTTTGGTACTCTTATTAACAGTGTGTGTAAGCATATGAAATGGTGATCTTGTGATATTCTGATGATTTGTTTATTTAACTTTATTATTTATATATGTATACTGCAGTATGATAAGATTAATTCTAAATTGTACTGTTACTTTTACATTAAAGGTAAAATCACTATTGTATTTTAAAATTATTTCACATATTTTTTTTGAAAGCTTGGATGTCTATGATGCTGTGAATAATCAGAATGAGTGTAAAATTTTTATAGGATTAATGTTAGTAATATTTTTTGTTAGTGATAATTCAAATTCCTGTTCTTCATAGAATTTTTCCAAATACTTCACAAGGGCATTCCAATTTGACAATCGTACTTTTTTTTTTTTCCAGCAAAACTTGTCTCCCAATAACAATATGGCAAAAGAGATCTCTGCCATTTCATGGTTATATTTTCTTATGGTATTAACTTTTTTCTTTACCATTTTACACAATTCTACATATTCATTTCTTAGTGGGTTATTTTTGTTTCCTTGTTATATTATTTTCTGCATATTAGCAAATTTACTGTTATATACCTAAATCTTTCATTAATTACAGTGTTTTTAGTAAAATATTGTCTATGTTATTAAGTAAGACATTTTTAGAATCTTTTAATATTTTAAAATAATGTGTAAACTCTAATTGCTTCGATTTATTGAAGTCTTATTTTTGAAACTATTTTACTATCTGTTTCATAATTTTTATGTCTTTAATTTTGCATTAACATATCACTTGAATCTCTCTAAGAGATGATAATGTTCTTAATAGATTCAACCAGGAAATCATCTCCTTGAAAATACATATTGTCTATAAATCAAAATATAATCCACCTCTATTATACCTTCATTTGAATTATCTATTTCATTTTATCTTAAGATTTTTTTTTAAAAAAAAAAAAAACTTCCGTAATGCAGCTTAATTTTTTTATAGATATAATAAACACCTCCACACTTCCCCATTCTTTTCAAATTCATATAAATAAAGATATAATAAAAGACAAATGACCCCCAAGATGCATTTCGTGCTGAACCAGCACTCATCAGTTGGCCCAGGTCACTATCTATCATATATATCTCTATTATATGCAAAGTATTTATCTAGAGTAAATTGTTACATTTTCATTTACCATTGACAAACTCCCTCCACTTACAACTTTGATGCCATCCATTTCAGATAAATACACCAATGATTATTACTCATCATTTTCGAAACTAGAGATTATCTCTAGCACAGATATAAACTTTAAACCTCAGTTAAAGATTAATATATCTGATTTTTTTTTTTTCTGCAAATTCTGCATATGTCTTCCATTTTCATTTCATTCTCCATATTTAAATTTATTCAATACACTTTTTTTTTCCAACATGTCCAATTTTTATATTGAAATTTTCCATGATAATTTAAAATTCTATAAACAGAAAATATTGAAATTAGAAACATAATGAAGAAATGTTATTAGCTTATTAATTATTATTTGATGACATTATTGGTATAAGTGCTGTACAAGGTTTGGTGCAGTGGTATAATAGATTCTGGACTTCAAGGTCCATGAATTGTGGCCTAGCTGTGTGACAGAGCTCAAACTTCTTACGAAGTCTCTAGCAATGAATCATTTGTTTATTATTGGTATAAGTTATAATTAGTGTAATTAAAAATTTAAGAATGTTAGACATGTGTAGTGCCATCCTAGGCAAACCAAAGCTTGTGAGCTGCTTGCTACTCTTTAGATGGTTCCATGTGACTTACACAAAACTTTTGATATAAAATTGTAATATAATTTATATTAGCATAATGTATTTGCATTTTATTTTGAAACTACACATGATATTCTTTTGTGGTGGCAATTTAATAATGATTGTTTTCGCAACCACTATGATTTTTATTGTTGTCATTTCTCGAAAATCGTCCAGTGATGTTGTTATTCTTTGTACAGTTTTATATTCAAATATCGTTAAGTGTGTTTTTTTTACTTGACTTTTGAACATCAACTTCTATTAATTTAAATGAGAAATATAGATACTTATTTTTAATTTATGTTAAGGAAATAAAGAATTATTGCCATAAGTATCCTCACTTAAAAGAAAATTCTTGTAAACTAATGTCTTGTTAATCATTATACCCAACAATGTAAAATCAAAATATCTAGCAGAACTGAGGAATGAACATTGTACGGAACTATTGCATGCTTTGTTAACAAGTTATAAGTTAAATTTTAATGTTCTTGCTAATCAGATGCAATCACGTATGAATAGTAAATATTTTTTTTATCGAGATTGTTCTCACTTATTAATTTTGTTCTCTTGATTTTTTGTACAATTAATAAATCTTATTAATAAAAAAATAATAAATTAAATATTTGCTTTTGCTGAATACTTCAGTAATTTAATTGTGATTCTTGAACATATCACAATTTTAACATGTGTCTCTTGCTGACATAAAGTCTGACCATTCCTGATGTTATGTGTTTTTACAAATTTTGCTATTAGCACATTATTATTTCTACATATTAATTTTTTTTTTCAAATTTAGAAAGTTTAATTTTTTTTATGTGTGTTAATTTTAATAAAATGTAATATTTTTGTTACTTTAAAAATTCTACTACTATAATAGTAAATGATATTTGAAAAATTATACATACACATGTATTTGTATGTTATTTTCCTACTTTATACAAATATGGATGTATATTTTTTAGTCACAGTATTATGAATAAAACTGATGAATTTGTAAAAAATAGAAACAAAAACAAAAAAAAAAGTCAAGCGTTGGTGGTCGAGAGGTCAGCACAGCTGCCTTACAAGCTGTTGTCCTGGGTTATCAGGTTCACTTCCCGGCCGATGCTATGACACAGGAAAAAAAAAAAAAAGAGTAAAAAAATACTAACAAGTGTTTACTTTTATTGCCATTTTATACAAAAAAAATTTTTTTTCATGTTTCCCAGAATTCACTAATTTTTTTTTTTATATATTTTTTTAGGCTAGAGCTCGAAAAGTAGAACAGCACAGAGATGCAGCATTTTTAGGAGAAAAAGTTAATTTTACAGAAAATCGAGCTGTATTTCATACAGCTTTGAGAAATAGAAGCAACACCCCGATGCTTGTTGATGGTAATGATGTAAGTAAATGTTAATAGTTGTAATTATTGTACAAATGATTTTAGATAAATTAACGATGTAAGTAAATTTTAATAGTTGTAATTATTGTACAAATGATTTTAGATAAATTAACAATATATATATATGTAAGCAGGAAAAATAAAAATTTTTAAAGTTAAATTTTAAAAAAATCATTGGGATGTAAGATGTTTTTAGGTTGTTATTATAATAAATGATGCACTGCATGGTTTGGTGACCTGGTGAGTGATCCTCACGTTAACTGGTATTTCTGGTACTTGAACTTTTTGTGAACTTCCGGCAATAAAGCTGCTAATTTTTTTTTATATATAATTTATGAAAAACTTGATAAAAGTTTTTTTAGCAGGTCGGATTCTATTATACATATAAAGTCGAAAGTTACTTGAGAGATCATGTGACATTCAAGCATCAGAAGGTTATAGGTTAAACTTTAATTCGGAATTCGTTAGCTCTCAAGTCTGTCATTCTATGACTGTGTTCAAACATACAATGCAGTTGAGATATGAATAGATAAGAAGAAAATTCTTGAGTTTGGATATGAAAACCATAAATCATTAAAAGTATAAAAATAGTTATAAAAATAAAATCAATATTAAGTGAAAAAAAGACAGTTGTTTTCTTTTAAATGTTGGTTTACTTACAGATTTATTGATTATTTTAATCGAATTTTTCATAGCACATTGATGCATGTCCAGATCACAAATATTTGAATCAGTCATGTGAATAAGCATTCATATATATATATAATGAATGTGTGTGTTCAAAGAAAGTTAAATATATGCATGTATGTTTGAAGGTTATTTATTTTACATGCTGAGAAGAAAAAGTTGGTTACATAAAATACAAATTTATTGACGTTGGAAGCCCAAAATTAAATCTTTTTTTTAAAATTGTAATTATAGAGTATAAATTGCCCAATATATAGAAATTATATTAATGTAAGACTCAAAACATTGTCTAAATTATTTTAAAGGATTTATATATAAACTTAATTATTTTTCTTTAAAAAAGAAAGAAATAGATTAAACTTAGATTCTGGACATTCTTTTTATAAACAAATGGATCAGTCATAAAATAATTTATTTTGCTTATGGAAAGAAAAAAAAGGATATAAAAGGGGAAGCCAATTGAAATAATAATCGTAAAAGAAAATCAAACAATATGATATTATTTAGGAAAAAAAAAAGTTTGACATGATTCAACAGTTTGATAAATGTGGAAATAATAAAATATTTTTTCAGTTTTAAAGAAAAAATAATCCATAAGAAGTAATAAATCATGACGATAATATGTAAAATATAACATATTGTCCCAGATTTAATAATTTGATCAAATATATTGCAGGCCATAAGTTATTTATTTTTTGAGGTGATGTACATTTAGAGTTAATATTAAACGTACAATAAAATGCAGCCAGTTATAAAGTAGATACGATTTTTGTATGTCTTTGTAAAAAGACAAAAAAAATTTCAAGGCAGAATATTGTTAGATCACTAAGCTCTATTGGTAAGAGCATTTGATTGATTTTTGAGCTGTTTGTTTAACCCCCCCCCCCCCCCCCCTTATATTTAATAAAAAAAATTATTTTTAATTAATAAATATATATATTTTATTTTTATTATTTTTATAAATTATAATTTTTTTTTTTATCATTATCTATCCCCTAAAATATAAAAAACAACCATAAAAAATTTCAAAAACACAACCCAAAAAAAAAAATAAAAATATTATAAACCCATTCCCTGATTTAATTTTTTTTTCCCAACCCAAAAATTTTGTAAAAAAACCCTCCGAACTTCCTTTTAAAAATTTTTTTAATTTTGTAAAAAACTGAAAAATTTTTTCTCAAAATGCTTGTTTTATATTAAAACAAAAATATGAATTTTGTCAAAATTAAGATGAAACATTGCATCACATCATAGAAAAATGTGATATATTTAAGGAATTGTAGTAGTTTAACATTTAATAAGTGCATTATTAATCTAAAATAATATATACGACCGTAACATATTCTTGTATACTAAGGACACTTTCCTTCATAAAATGCTAGTTTATATTTGATAGTAAGAAATATATGTTAAAAAAACATTAAATAATGAATGGCATAAGCAGTTCCTAAGCCATGTAAAATACTTTCAAGAATTATGTTTTAAAATAGGAATTGCTTTAAATTTAATCTACTGTAAATACTGGAATTTCATTATACATAGTTGTACAATATTTGTAGTAGGATAAACTATCTTTAAATGTATAATTTGGTTAATAGGTATAGATTTTTCTGCTAATATTTGTTCCTATCTTTTCCTCATTAGAATTATTTTTTATTTAAAATCTTATATTTAAGTTTTCTAGAGTTAAAAACAGAAAGTTGTTAATTCTTTATTAAGTTGTAAAAAATCTGTATGTGCTAATTTAATTAAATTGTGATCTTATATAATTTAATCAATATCCAGAAAATATTCTTTTTAAAAAAAATCTGTTTTATAAAATTTATATTTAAATGTATAAAAAAACTTACATGTCCCAAAATGCAAAACTTTTAGCATGAATTTGCTATATTTTATTTTAAAGGATTTTTTTCTAAGTTGTAACCAGTTTTGCTGTTGAATGTTGTAACATATACCTTTCATTAAATAATTATTGTGTAAATGTAATTGAGGATTGTTATGAATGAAAATATTAATTTTTATGTAAGTATTCTATATCTATGCACACATAATTTTTGTTTTACCTTTCATGTATAAAGTATAGTTATATTATTTATTTATTCACTAACTGCTGTCTGTTTGAAATAGCTGAGTAGTCACATTCTTGTAGAATTTGCTTTAGTGAAAGCATTAATCAGCTATAGGAATTTTGAGGTTTAAAAAATATTTATAAAAAATGACCTAATAAATATTGAATACATTTAATTATTGAATTAAAAAAATTGTTAAATTATGTACATGCTTTTGTACTCGAATTATACATATACAGTATATTTAAATGATTTAAAGTAATATATATTAAGGTTATAACCATAAGACCATGCACTTGAAAAACAGCAGTAGGGACCTGTACAAATCTTAACTCAAGATTTATTTAAAAGACAAGAGCCGCTCTTGTCTTTTAAATAAATCTTGAGTTAAGATTTGTAGAGGTCCCTACTGTTGTTTTTCAAGCGCATGGTCTTAAGGTTATAGCCTTAATATATATTACTTTACGTAATGACTATGCGCTTTACAAATTTAATTATTAAATGATTTAATTGAAATATTTGATAAATTGTACCTTCCTTAGGTTATGCCAGATGTGAATGCTGTTCTTGCCCATATGAAAGAATTTACTGAAGCTGTGATAAATGGTTCATGGAAAGGTTATACTGGTAAAGCTATTACAGATGTCATCAATATTGGAATTGGAGGTTCTGATTTAGTAAGCATTCTAATGGGTATTTAATTTGCATTCCATATCAGTTATTCTTAAATGACTTATTTATATTTTCATTCCATGAAATTATTGCTTTATTCTGGAAGAATACTAAATGATAGCAAAGTGATATTTTCTCAAGGAAAAAAAATTCAGCATATTACAAAAATAAAAATTACATAAAATTTTTCATTATAGGAATTCCCAGGTTGTCTAAAATTCATTATTCTTGTTTTTATTTATTTCTAGCATTATTTATTTTTTATCATTACATTTATTTAATTAGATATAATCATTTCTTGTGGGGAAAAAAATTAATTAAAATAAATGCAGGAAATATTTTTTTTATTCAATTTGAATGAATTTATAGATGCAGTTCCTATACATTTATTTAATTTATCAATTGTATACAATATATAAAAAAGTATTTATATATTTGTAACTTTTTTTGACAATAATAGAAATTAAAAAAAAATTTTTTTAAGGGTCCGTTAATGGTTACAGAGGCTTTAAAACCTTATGGCAAAGGTCCTCGAGTACATTTTGTGTCTAATATTGATGGAACACATTTAGCAGAAACATTGAAAAAATTAAATGCAGAAACTGCTCTTTTTATTATCGCCTCTAAAGTAAGATTTGTTATAATATTAATATAATTTTCTTTTAAAGAAATTAGAAATAATGTTGTAAACAATAATTTTTAAGTGATTTATGTAGTTTAATATTGGTTATATATATGATGATGACGATTGAACAGAAATATTGTAGTGTATGAAGCAACCATGTTATGTAATAGAAATAGCATTAATAAAGTCACATGATATAAAGTGATGATGATGGGGCCTTACATAGGAATCAGTTTAGTATAATAGTAACCTTTATGTTCTTTATTACTTTTTACAATGCTTTTTACAACCCACTATTGACGGTTTTGATTGCCCCAGCAATATTCTTCAGAAGTAGAAGTTCTGAAGAAGATTGCTGGGGCAATCGAAACCATCAATAGTGGGTTGTAAAAAGCATTATAAAAAGTAATAGAAACATAAATGATATTAATATTATATGGACTTGGAAATGCAATCAGTTTAGGTAATAGAAAATATTTGTGCTCACTCTATTAATAGTTAAATAAGATAACTCTTATCATCATCAAGTGTAATCTTGTGCTGTTAAATTTATATAATGGGAAAGTTAAGAGATGGCAAGCTGTTAATTTGTATTTCTTATTACAATTGGACTTATGTCTAGTTAGTTTTTATGATGATTATCACAAGCTCTATTTATATCACAGTATATCTCATGAATACAGAAGGCAACCAAATAAACCCATACACATATATACATTTGATACTGACAATACATCATATGATTTTTCATATGCTTCCAATAACTTTTCAGCCTATTTAGAGCCATCTAGTGTAAGATTGTGCAATCAGTGGATACATGAAGACATAAAAATTTTATCTGTTTAGTTCTACAATCCTAATTTTTACAGATGAAGGTAAAAGTCATAAGATGGGATTGAATTGTATTATATTATCTGGTATCTATTGGTTACTCAAGCATACATTAGATAGCTGTGATTAGTATGAAAATAATTGTTTTACATGTATGTTTGACAGATCCCGGTAGCTGATATAAAAATATGAGATTGCATTTATTATTGTTAAAAGCAAAATTAATAGGGAAATAAATAAGCCTGTTTTACAATGCAATAATTCAATCAAGATTTTGGATCATAAAGAAATAAGACAATGGTAATAAAAAAATCAGTATGTACTTAATAAAAAAAAAAATAGCAATAATGCATACATGAAATGACTATTAAGAATTTGGTTACAAATATGTAAATTAAAACAGGCAAAACTCTCTATATATATTGCCACTCAGTGCAAGTCAGAGTAATCAATGGATGCCAGAAGAAGGTCTACGCATAAAATCCCCATCTAGTGCCTACTCATCCAATATCCCCAGACTAGTTTCTGGCTGTGGTCTTCATCAGTGAGGAACCTTGGATCTGAGAACCCTGCACCTAGATCTTAGGCTCTAGTGCAATCCTCCAGCAGCCACTTTTTATCTCTACTTAACTACAGAACTATGAGACTTAAATTGAAAACACAATAATATTTTCAATCCAAGCTCATCAGCTTATATAATCATATAGGTCTGAACTCAGTTCAGTACCTATACATTTTGGTGTCCTTGGTTCTTTAATAACCACAGCCACCACTATCAGGCAGGATTGGTTTTAAGCCAATAAACATCACATGATCACCATTTCTTATATTCTGGCTTGCACTGAGTGGCAATATGTATAGAGAGTTTTGCCTGTTTTAATAACAGTTAAGAGCAAGCATAAGAAATGGTGATCATGTGATGTTTATTGGCTTAAATCCAATCCTGCCTAATAGGATAGTGGTGGCTATAGTTATTAAAGAACCAAGGACACCAAAATATATAAGTACTGAACTGAGTTCAGACATATATGACTATATAAGCTTGGATTGAAAATATTATTTTTAAACCAGTATAAGTTTTGCTTTTATTAATTGAATTTCAAATAGAGAATCACAAATTACTTCTGATATTCTGAATATTTTTCTAAATGTGGAAAGTAAACATTATTATTATAATAATAATAAGAAAATTTGTTTACCATATATACATTTTTTTTTGAATAAATTTTTTAAAAATATTTCAGTTACGGCAACAATTCTAGATTTATAAAAAATTAAAAAAAAAACTATTTTTCGTCAAGCATTGGTGGTCGAGAGGTCAGTAACCGCTGCTTTGCAAGCAGTTGTCCCAGGTTAGCGGGTTCACTTCCCGGCTGATGCTATGACACATAAGAAAAAAAACAACAACTATTTTTCAACAACAACAAAAAAAAAAAGAGATAAAATGTTATGTTGTTTTTACTTCACATTTACATTCTTATTATTAAAAATTTTTAAACAGCATATTTAATGAAACAAACAGTCCATATGTGCTATTGTGAGTTGCATTTCAACTTAAGACTGATAGTAAAAAGAGAATTATTGACTATTATAAGTGAATAGGATTTATAATTTATAAGAGTAGTTAATGCAGAATTAGTGTGAAAAGTTATGAATATATACATTATACACATAAATTTAGTTTCTTTCAATAATTAATACTTGTGATAAAATAATATATGCATATATTTTATTTAAAATGGGAAATTTTTTGCATCTTTAGAAGTACTTTTACACATCCTTCCACAATTAATTTTTTAAATGCATCTTTAACAAATGCAAAGATCTCTAAATAATCTTTCATCCATGCTTGGTTAACCTTTAAGATATAAAAGTTATTGCTTCACTACTATCAAGAAGTTGGGAAACCAAGAAAAAAAAATAACTCTTACTTTAAAAAAAAAAAGCTAAAAGCTGTGTATTTATAAATCTGATGAGAATACTGTGATAATGTTTGCAAAACAGAAATATGGCTACTCATCTGACAATTTATCTGATCTATCTTGTATCATGATTGGGTTGATCTTTAATAAATATATAGTATGTACATGATAACGTGTGAATATGCAATGAGATTGGAAATAAATTACTTTTCCATGAACTATGAATAAATAACATTCTTTATGTGCTTATACATATATATAACAAGATGATCTATTCTTATTTGATGATGATGATCAAATTAAATGATTATAGTAATATCAAATTTAACCATAATTTTCCTTTTCTTTAAATATGTAATTCTATGAATGACATTAATATACTAATAAATAGAAAAGATTACGTTCTGTTAGACAATTAAATAAATAATTTACTGAGGTATTGCTTTCGACGGGGGGGGGGTCATAATCGTAGCACTTCAGGTGGATTGACAAGCTGAAGTGCTATGATTATGACCCCCTCTCCCCTTGTCGAAAGCAATGCTTAGCAAATTATTTATTTAATTGTCTGACAGAATGTAATCTTTTCTATTTATTAGTGGATTAACGTTACTCATAGAATTATATCAAATTTAATTTTCCATTAAAATATATATCAAATTTTATTTTAAATTTATAAAATTATATGTATTTGTTGTTGTTATGATATTTACAAGATTAAGTGTAAACAAGTAATTATTTATATAAATTGATTTTGTAAGCAGGGCCTGTAATTTTAAGTCTTAAGATTAATTTTTTTATAATTATCTCAAATTAAATTAATTGATTTCTGTGCTTGCGAAATTCAATAAAATATATTTAAATATTTGGAAACAGAAAATATCTGGTAGTTTTTTTTTTTTTTACATAAGTAAGCCTAAAAGTAAATAAAGAGTTTTAAATCAATTGAAGTTGAAAGTTGGAGAACTAATGAAAGTTGAAATTACAGCATAAGGAGCTGTGACCAAATAATAAGCTCATAATAACACAAGCTGTTTAATTAATATCACTGCTACCACTATTACATGAAATTTGAAATCGTGAGATTTGAAATCATGCTAAATTAAAACTACTTTCTTTTGTTTCCACCAAAATTATCATCTCTAAATTTTGAATTGAAAACTGCACAAAGGTTAATACATATCAATTATTTATTTTTGACTTTGACATTTATCTTCAAAAGGAAATTAAAATAAGAAAGAAGAATTCTTATAAATGGATATATACTTGAATTCCAGTCTAATAATTTAGCTAATGTATGGATAAACTTATTGATTGAATTCCTGAATAAAATATGAGCTCATTACGTTATATTCTTTAATCATAATTATCTTATATATTTTTTTATGTAAAGTACAAGTTCAAACAATGTTTAATTAAATTATTATACTTGGTGAGAGAGGTATTTATATCAGATTTCAATTATTTTAGTAATCTTAAGCATTTTGAGCAAAGTTAAAGGTTCAGCTAACCCTATCAAAGTTAGTAATTGTAATTATAGCCTTTTTTTTTCTAAAGATGTACTGATAATTATTTCTCTTCTTAATTTAAAATTTGTATAATGTTCTCTTCTGTTATTAAGTTAAATGTAACTTGACACTTTATATAAATAATTATTATAGTAACTGTAGCTTACTTCACTGCATATGCGCTTTACAGATCGAATGCTAATTAAAATGAATACACTCCTTTTCAAACACAAGATGAAGTTAATTAATTAGTATTACTTTCATTAACTTTTTAATATATTTCTTTATTCTCTAGGCTTCAAAACCTTGTTTACACTAGAATTGTGATTTCATGTTTCTAATCGATTGCTTGACGTATTTACCAGTCACCTTTACAAAACTTTGGCATTCCAATAAAACAAATATTGCTTTTAATAATACGCTGGTGTGTTGCGGTGAAACTTTTCTATATAATAATTTCTGTAAACTTTCTATATCATAATTTGTGCAGACTAAGTGCTTTCGTAGTTTTGTTATTCCATAATCATAGCCTCTTTAGATTATTAACATCATTATATGCAAATATATGCAGAACTATCTCCTATATTATCCGTTTTCTGGAAATGGCAAAACAAGTGTCTTTTCTATTTATTGAGTTAATATCACTGGTGATAAAACAAGCTTCCTTGATTTTTCTCTTGATGTCATTCCTTTCTGTGCATAATATATCATACTTAGAAGGTTCAAGTCTGTGGTTGAGCTCTTGCTGATGGTAAGCAAATACAGGAATGCCTTCTTTTTTGGTTATTGGTCGGGTATATGTGTATTTGTGTTGAGCTTTTGTAAAATAAAACTTGTAAGCATCATTATCAAAGATAAACATCTATTAGTCCTGCCAATTATTTATTTCTTAATATATAAATATGACAGCTCCGATGTGAAGCTTGATAGTGGTAGTTATTTGACTCAGCCATTGTTAGATTCACCACATTTATGTTTTATTAAGTAAATTAATTTTAAATATGAGACTTCATCATTGTAGTTCTATACCATGTTACTTTATTAATGGCATTTTTATTAAATAAATTGATTTCTCAATATATATGCTTCATCAACCACTTCATTACCACACTTCTATTTTCATTACACTGTATAATAAATATGTGCATAATGCTAATTTACTGTACACATGTGCATACAGACTGAATGCCCATATGCATAAAATAAATCCAAATGTTACTAAAACTAGTTACACTTGTAAATATATATATATTACGTAAGTAAATAATTAATACCAAATTATATATTTTTAAAAAAAAACAACATAAAATTACGGAAACATGTTTTCAATTGCTTATTAAAAAATGCTCTTAAATATGTCAAAATCGTAGCACTTTCCATGCCAGTTACATTAAAACATTATTTTTATGTTTTTCAAAAAAACTGTTTCATAATTTGGTGTTAATTATTTAATTACATATTGTAATGTGTATTATTAATATTTATACATGTGCTCTTAGATAAATAATTGTATTGAAATTAAGTAAGATTCTGAAATCTTACAAAAATGTCATTGTATCAAAATTATGAACTTATTTCTGGTAAATGTGAGAAAATCATCATCATTATTAGCAGCCATTGACAAATGAATATGGCTATTTTAATTTCAGGGGGAAAAAAAAAAAAAAATTAAAAAAAAAAAGTCTTAATTACATTCTCATACATATTTGAACTGGCAATACTTCTGTAGCTTAATTTTCATTACACCACTCTCTCACAAAGTAGGGAATGTTTTCTATCCACTATTAAATATCTTGTGGGGAGATGTAATCATAAACATATGATCAAAGACATGTGAAAAAGATCTCTGATCCCCAAGATGCACATTTCATGCTGAAACAGCACTCGTCAGTTGGCTCAGACCACAATCTCTTACATATAACTTTATCATTGTTCAGTATAAATTAAGATAGCAAATTACTAGTTTTATTGATGTGTCAAATATCCAGCCATCACTTTAACACAAATCACTTATTGAAAGTATATTAATAATTTTTCTTAGTCACTCATTAGACCAGAGATTATCCAATAATGAATAATACTTCTGTAGTTTAATTTTCATGACCTTGCGTGAGAGTGGCATAATGAAAATTAAGCTACAGAAGTATTATTCGTTATTGGATAATCTCTAGTCTAATGAGTGACTAATAAAAATTATTAATATACTTTCAATAAGTGATTTGTGTTAAAGTTGTGAGGACTGTATGTTTGACTCTTATCAATTAAACTGCAGTAATTTACTATCTTAATATATACTGAACAATCATAAAGATATGTGTAAGAAATTGTGGTTTGGGCCAACTGATGAGTACTAGTTCAGCACGAAATGTGCATCTTGGAGATGGTAGATATTTTTCACACGTCTTTGATCATATGCTTCAATTACATCCCTCCACGAAATGATACAAATTGATAGAAACCTGTCCCTACCTTGCATGAGAGTGATGTACTGAAATTTAAACTGCAGAAGTATTATTCATTATTGGATAATCTCTAATCTAATTAGTGACTAATAAAAATCATTAATATATTTACACTGGGTTTAATTAAAGAATGGTAATATTATTTTGCACACACACACACTCACAATTCTGTTCTTCATAGTTATTGTAGAGTATTGATTACTGGTCCGAAATATTCACAGATACTGTAGTAAACTGTTTTTGGTTCTATGTTTAAATACATGTTTTATATAATGTCATTTTTAAAAATAGGATAGTACAGTTAAAAGGGTAAAATAAAATACATTTTACTTCAGTAAGAAATTATAAGATGCAGAAGTTGGAAGTAAAAGAGTTTTCTGTAAGTGATAAAATATTTTTCATGAATTTATTCCAACAAATATATTTAAATATAAATATAAAAGTCTATATGCCGTAATTAATCTTCTATTAATTAAAGCATGCAAATGTAGTTCCATTAGATAAATTCTTTTTCCTTTATTGTAAAAAGTGGTTGCCTTGACAACAGAATGAGATTGTTATTGATATTGGTATTGGTTAGGTGGGCAAAAGCTTTCATGTATTTACATTTAAATAACTATCTAACCATGAGCATTATTAGGTTTATTATCTTAGTAATACATGTTTCGAGTGCAATTTGAAAGTTATAATTGATTATTTGTTAGTCTGCTTTTATGACTGGTTATATTTACTGTTTAATGAAGTTTATTTAAACTTCTTTGAATTAATAATCTCACTCCCTTTAATGAAGTTGCCTTGACAACAGATTAAGATTGTTGATTGTTATTGGTATTGATTAGGTGTTGAGTTCTTTCATATTTCTTTTGTCTTCTGTTTTCTTTTTTTGGATATATTTGTTTGCAAATAGTCGTTGCTGATAATAATTGTGTGATGTAATTGAAGAGGGATTCTTTGTTTTTGTGTGTATTGTAAAAAGATTAATATTTTATAATAATAGATTACACCTATACAAAATTTATTTGATTTTTTAAAGGAAAAAAATGTTGGGGAAAAAAAATTGGAAGGAAAGAAGTAGTTATTTACCTGATAGTTAAGTTGTTTTAATGAAATGTTTATATGCTTTTTTTTTTCCATTTTTTAAAAACTTGACTACAAATATTGTGTTTTCCTGAAGGGTTGTGATGATGGTGTTCTAGTTGTATTTTTATATTGGACTATTTTTATCATCTAATATGAGTATTGAATGTCTTATCTGAAGAAGAGGGGAGAATAATACCTCTCGAAACGTTGTGCATATACTAACCTGCTCGATGCGCTATTATTAATAGTTGAATGTATTTGGAATATTTAAATAAAAGTTAATTTTTTCTAAAGACACTCTTTACTACAAATAGTCTCATATTCCATACTAATTATGCAAATTAATAATTTAATTATAAAAATGAAGAGATTTTCTGATTTATTTAAAAGATGTGTAGATGAATTTTTTTAAGTTATGAAAAAAGGATCTAAATAATTACGGATTGGCAATTTTTATTTTATCTTCTTTCGTACAATCAATGAAAAGTATTGAAATTTATTTTAATAGCCTTTATTTCTTGCTTTTTTTTCTATAAATCAATATGTATCTTTGTTAGTGATGAAGTATATGTTTTTATTTTTGTAAAGTTTCAAGTAAAGAAATGTGATTGATGATATTAAAAGTTTTGAAAAATTGTATAAAATAGATAACGTTGTTCTCAGCTGTTGCCGATATTTGGTGAAAACTGATTATTCAGAGAAATTCAAAATATTACTTTCTACTTTGCCACAGATATAATGAAAAATACAGATTACCAGCATTATTCTTTGCAGATAATGTGTTTTTCTTCATTAATTTATATTCTGTCATTGGGTATTGCATCTTAATGTTATCATCTATTTTTTTGGAAATTATAATAAAAATTTGATTGCAAAAACAGGTCTTTGTTTCACCACTATTTTTATGTACATGTGTTTTTTTTTTTAAGTGTCATAGCATCGGCCGGGACGCGAACCCGCAACCCGGGAAACTGCCTGCAAGTGCAAGGCAGTCGCGTTGATCTCTCGACCACCAATGCAAGACTTATGTACATGTGTTTATGTGTCTGCATATATATAAATACAATTTATCCAAAACCACTTTGAACACTTTAGCAAAACTCTTTATTTGTACATATATATGTTTCAACTGTCCTGCAGTCTTCTACAGAGCCAATTTACTTTAATCTCTTAAAAAAACACCATGAAGAAGATTGCAGTACAGTCAAAATGTATATATGTACAAATAAAGAATTTTGCTAAAAAGTGTTCAAAGTGATTTTGGATAAATTGTATTTATATAGAATATTTTAGCAAAATAAAGAAAAGTGTGATTTTGGTAATATATATATATATTTCTGCCATATTTTTAGACATTTACAACTCAAGAAACGATTACAAATGCAGAATCGGCTAAAACTTGGTTCCTCTCAAATGCAAAAAATGTAAGTAATGATGTATATAGTTCTGTATGTATGTATATATATATATGTGATATCAAATAATATAAGTATAATAAAAAAAATCCATTAGAATAAAACAACAAAATTTTAAAAATACCTATATAAAATTGAAGATTAATATCCTTTGTTATAGCCAGTTTACGGTGTATTCCGCCATCTTCGGTTAATATTAACGTATTGCTACTTAAGATGGGGAATACGCCATAAGCCGGCTATAGCAAAGGATATTAATCGTCAATTTTATATAGGTATTTTTAAAATTTTGTTGTTTTATTCTAGTGGATTTTTTTAAAAATATATATATTTACTGCATACAAATTTATATGTATATTCAATACTGAGAGCATACCAATAGCTCAAACAAGCTCTTAATTAATAAGTGCGGTATGAGAAAATATTTAAAATCTCTATCCAGAACACTCTCATCTCCAGACCAACTGGTTTCGAGCTTATGGCTCACGTCAGTGGAGAGCTAGAATATTCAGACACTAGACCTAAAATATCAACTCAAAAAACCAGCACTTATTTCATACGTATATTTAAGTAGAAACTCTGAAATTTTCGGACATGAAAATGTCTTTAAATCCAGCTATCTACTTAAATATATATATGAAATAAGTGCTGGTTTTTTGAGTTGATATTTTAGGTCTAGTGTCTGAATATTCTAGCTCGCCACTGACGTGAGCCATAAGCTCGAAACCAGTTGGTCTGGAGATGAGAGTGCTCTGGATAGAGATTTTAAATATTTTCTCATACCGCACTTATTAATTAAGAGCTTGTTTGAGCTATTGGTACGCTCTCTGTATTGCATTTTTGTAATTACAAGCTTATAAAAGTAATGTCACATTATATATGACTTGCTTTTTTAATTAATATATGTATATTATTTTATAGTTTTAATTTTATTAACTGAGTAATTATTTTGTTTCATTTTCGGAATTGAATTGATGATTAGATTTATATAAAATGCATTGATTTTTTTATTGGAAAATTAAAAAGTATAGTCAATTCAAATATGAAAACAAATCGTTCTAAAATTGGTAGGTTTCTTTTTGAATATACCAAATAAAAAAAAAGGCATCTTGCTAATTAAAAAACAAACCAATATGTATTTAATTTCATTGTTGCTTTTCAAAATAAATTGCTTTTATTTTCTCTTTTATTTATACTGAAAAGAGTTTGTTGACTTTAAACTTAATAATAGTAAACTTTTAGAGTGCATGTAATTTTACATATTATAATGTATACAATGTATTAAAATACATATCCATTTAATATTAAACTCTTTTATAATTAAAAACTGCATGTGTTATTAAATTTATTAAAATTTATTTTTCTTATTATTGTTAAAGCCAGATGCTGTTGCCAAACATTTTGTAGCCTTATCAACAAATGTGGTAAGTATATTCTTTCATGTGTTAGTTTTTTAAAACTACAGTAACATGTATCTGATTACAAACTAATTACCATATTTTTTTGCATATAGGACACAGCGGTGTATAAGATGCACCCCCCCCCCCACATCTTTTGGATGAATTTTTATAATGATATACTTATGTCTACA
The DNA here is from genome assembly GCA_028023455.1 of Epiperipatus broadwayi. Lineage (NCBI taxonomy): Eukaryota > Metazoa > Onychophora > Udeonychophora > Euonychophora > Peripatidae > Epiperipatus > Epiperipatus broadwayi. Next base: position 4,499,066 of record JAQFVV010000066.1, on the reverse strand, counting down.
AAAAATGTAACTAGGGAACCCTGTAGTTAAGTGTCTTTTAGTCTTTATCTTCAAAACTCAGAAATTTATCTCCAGAGCTAAACATTTAGGAGATTGTCTCTTTTCTTAACTGCATATTATTTGCCTTGAGGATAGATTTATATTTTTGAAAGAACTTTTTTTATATATTTTAACCATTTAATTTCTAAAATTATGAGAATATTAACTTATTTTGAATGTTTTGCTCTGATATTGGTATGATTATATGTTAGTATGACTGTGTTGTGTAACTATATATAACTTACATACATGCTTACATACATGTGTATTTAATACATTGTACAGGCTTAAACCTGCATTTATATATGTAAAATATGCGGGATTCGATTCAGACTTTCACACGACCCACTACTCTCAGTGCCATCTCATATTGCTGACCCACTTGATCACACACATGTTGAAAAGATAAATAATCACCAATATACATATTTCATGCTAAACCAGCAATCATCAGTTGGTCTAGATTACTATCCTCATACATATATACAATCAGCGCTCAGCTTTATATTAAGATAGCCAATCTTCATACTTTAATGGACAGGCTTCAAACTATTCCAACTCACAACGCTTCAGCCGTCCATTTCATTGAAAATCTGATGATGGAACCTTCAAAGCCCTAGTTAATGATTATTTATCTTTTCAACATGTGTGTGATCAGGTGGGTCAGCAATATGAGATGACTCTGAGAGTAGTGGGTCGTGTGAAAATCTGAGTTCGAATACATGCATATTTGTAAATATTTTTTTGTTTTGGAACAGGATAAAATGCAATAGAGTACTTATATATGTATATTAATATAAACCAGAAGTTTTAGACTGACTAAAATTTCGACTCATAAATTTAATTACCCACATGTACGACATATCCCATATTTTAAAAGTATTTTGAGGGAAAAAAGTGCATCCTATAGGCCAGAAATTATGGTATATTAATAAAATAGCAAATCATATAACATTACAAATCTAACCAAAAAAAAAAACAAAATTTTACTAACATTTTCTCAAGTGAAATTTAACAAGATACAAACAAGATATATGGATTGAACTTGGAGAGACCTTCATCCTGCAGTGGATTGATAATGGTTGATGATGATGATGATATCTTCTTTATATTTTGTTGAATTTAATTTGAGAAAGTTTATTTGTTAATAGATGAAACCATGGTCATGCGAGAATTACTAAAACTTTGTTTTTTTGGCTAATTTTGTAACGGTATGTGATTTTCTATTTTATTTATCATTAATAGTATAGCATTGTACAGTGTTTAATTTTAATTATATTAATATATTCTGAAATAAATTTTTGGACAGTAGAGATTTATATGTGTAGTATTATCATCTTCTTAATTTTCATGTTTATTTTTTTATAAATTATATTATTTTTTTTTGTTAATTGCGGATCACTAACCATGAGATTGATTAGATTGTTTCTTCGTAATAATTTAATGTGCGATTGTAGATTGAAAAACCAAATATCTAATAGGTCATTCTGAAGAATTGCTATTAATACGTTTACCAAGATGGTGATATCAACTTGATAACTAAGTATTAATAATAATTTAAAAAAAAACATATAAAAAATATAGTATACAAAATTGTAAAACTATTGTTGAAAATAATATATGTAGTATATATTTTTAAAATATGTTATTTGTAAAAAAATGTGATGATCCATTTATATATTTATTTGTTAGAAATTGAAAAATTAAACCCTCATTAAGCCAGATCATATTACAGTAGATAATAATACTTTCCTTTTTTTATTAAGATTATTTGCTTAAAAATTATTTATATACTTATATAATATAACTAATTTAGTCTATTTCTATGAATTAATGACTTTGAGAGGTTCACAATCTCAAACAAAAATGATTGTGAACAGAAAAGTGTTTAGTTAATAGTATATGAACACTGTATTGCCGCAGGCAAAACTATGATGACAAATAGCAGGTGCAGTAAAGTATGTTGTTCTTATTCCAGTGAATTTACCAAGTGAACTATTGGTAAAAGATTTAACGGACAGTAGCTGTAAGAAGCTTAAATGACAGTGCAGTGTTCTAGTGTGAAGTCACTGTGATTGTGAGCAGCAGATGAACAAAACCAAAGAACTTCCTTAATTTAAGGAACGGAACTAAAGTGTGCTGGAAACTGTAACCAAAGGAAACCATCCAGAAAGCAAAAAGCTATTGCGTGTGTCATGGAAATTGAACCATAAGTGAACTATATATATTGTGTTGGGGTGTAGCAATAACTATTCACTATTAGTAACATTTAATTATTATTCCAGTCTGTAACTAAATTTATTATTTATTGATTTATTTGTTGATATTCTGAGTGCCTGCATTCGAATACACAGCAGATGATGGTAAAGATTTTATATGTAAATAAGCACATTTTTAAAATGTAGAATAATTATATAATAGTTTAAAAAGATGATTTTGCATTAACATTCTTTTTTTTTTTTTCAGCCAAAAGTAAAAGAATTTGGTATTGATGAAAAAAATATGTTCCAGTTTTGGGATGTAAGTATTCATTTCACATTATTATTATTGTTATTGTTATTATTTATTTAATATATTTTCGTTTAAGGCAAATTACAAAAAAAGTGCAGCGAGCAAAGACATAATTTCCTTATTGCTTTTTATTAATTTGGCAAAGGCATTGGAATCACATATGAGAAGATTTGTGGCAATGTTTGAATATAGCTGGTTTACATAAAAGTTTATTCATATTATATAGCTGCTAGATGATAATATGAGAGGAAATCTATTACTGGTGAAACAAAAATGGTGACATTTAGAATGAAAAATAATCATTGAAACATTTTACGGCAACTTCATGAACTCATTAAAAGAAAAGTTAGCGACTTAATTTTTTTGGCTGTTAGTTTTATATGTTGATGACAGTGCTTTACCAATGTTCTTCACACTTTGAAAGCATTCTGTAAAGAATTTTATGTAATATAATTAATGTTCAAAATTTCAAATGATATATAACCAAGTAGTAGAAGAAAACTCTTGAACTACGTTGAGACAAAGTATATATATATATATTTCTCCTGAATTATGTATGTATACATAAATAAATATATATATATATGTAAGATCATATCTTGTTAAATCTTCACCATGTTTGGTTTGGATATATGTATATGATGTATTTAATATAAATATATATTTATATGATGTGGAGAAAAGAGGCTAGAGATCAGAGAAGATGGATTGAACTTGGAGAGACCTTCATCGTGTAATGGATTGATAATGTTTGACAATGATGATGGTATATATATTATAACGATCCAGAAAATAGCGGAGACTTAACGTAATCTGCACTACAAGGGCGCCATCTAGGCATTTGAACCTAGAAAAATTTATATAGTAGGCAGATACGTAAGTTCAAAAAAAAAAATTATTTATTTTATATTGGTTGATTCCGGTCGTTAGCCCATTGTCACTAGCTCAGTGGAATAGCAGAGATTTATATTTTATAAATTCTTATCTAAGAATATTTTTTTTTAAAAAGAATAAAATAAGCCACTGCCAGTAATTATACACACAAACATTTATTAACGCACATATACATTTTGAATCATTTTAACATTACTTTTACTTTATAATTTTAACTTGATTTTAGAATTTGATTTTACATTTTAATTTTTATAAGTTTACATTTTAAATTTTATAAGTTCACACAGATGGATTTATAAAATGTGATTTTAATGTTGAGTATAGATCGGTTACATAGATTACACGGTCAAAAACATTTCAAAATAAACATAAACGATCAAAATACAAAATCATTGCTGGAATTGCAGAGGGAAATTTATAAGAAACCCAATAGTATTCATCATAAGATGCCGCAGAGACACCAATAACTTAATATTCTAATCGAATATGAAAACCAACAAACATAAGTAACCGTTAACGAATCCATGTAAGCGTCTATACCCAACTTAATTTTAATACATTTTTATTTAGAGTGTCGAGTATGAATAGACTACACAGATTTGCATTTGAAAAAGAAAATATTCTATCCTTGTTTAACCTTAGGCCAAAAGTTCGCAGTCAAACCGGCGTCAATCCATCTGATATATCGATGCATTCAATGTAACATGAAATACGGCAGCACAAAAGGTTAAGAGAAGAAATTGCCTCTCGTCAGATAGGAATACTACATCTATCTGACAAGAAGAGCAATAAAAAAAAAACTCCATAGGAAAGGACAGTGGACTCCGACTTATTATCCCTTCCATAGGCAAACGGTTGTGTGCGGTGTATAAAGCGATTCTGCCCGTAGCGAATCTCATACTACATCTACTAATTACACCAATATATCCAATCCATTGACCCAATTTAACTACGAAACAAATAACCTAAGATTACCCTCCCCTAATATAACTTTACAAATATATATAGCCATTCACGCCCGACTTAAGTTTAACATTTATATGATTTAATTTAACGAAAAACAAAACATAATAAAACTTAAAAGAACAAAAAAAAAAAATGGAAATGATTTTAAATAAAAAAAAAAAATACATCAAATAACATTATTAATATTAATTTATGTTGATCAGATAGGATTCTATTTGTATTATTTACTAAAAGGTTTAGAATTTAGAGTTCTTATTGTTTTCAAATGAATATAAAGTTCTTACGATTTTTAAAACGTCCAGCTTTATCCGTTGCATGCCATTTGAACGTGAATTCCCACGCCATCCTAAAAAGATTGGTATTCTGTTGGCCGTTTCATTTATTCATCCGGAGGTTTTTTACTTTAGTTAGTCCTCAATGTAGAAAACGATGTTTCATTTTTTTTTCTTTAACAACTGAAGGAATTGAAAGTGCGTCTTTCAATCCCTTCATCTCCAACTTCACACTAACACATATCTGTCCTCTTGTAATAACTAACTAATAATTTCCAAACCTTTCCTTTTATATTAATTTTAAGGATTCAATTGACATTACGTCATCGATGTGATGCTCCTTTCGCTCCATTGTTTTTCTCTCCTATCTGACCTTTGCTTATACATTTTAAATGCCCAAGGGCTAGTTTATATTTAACTAATTAAAATAATCATTTCCATTTTTCAATAACATTAATTAATTTGTTTTCAAACTTAAAGATATATTTTTATCTCTAAATCTTTTTTAAGTTTTTGCTTTTAAAATACTTTTTCTATTTTTAATAAAGTTTTATTTTAATAATTTTTTTTCATCTGTGCGATTTTATATATATGAGTTTAGTATAGAATTTTAATTTTCAATTTTTAATTCTTAAAAAGGAAGTTTTATTTGCGAACTTTTATTTTTTTCATGTTTAATAATAAAAAAACAATGTAACGTACGTATGTGCCCGTTACTTTATGTATATATAATTTATTTACAATTTAGCACATATTACACTAATAGTTTGCCCGAAGGCTTACTTTAAATTAAAATTTAGACCAAGGCGGCCTTCAACAAGTCCCTAAGTCCTTTATTTTACCTTCATCTGGGTATTGAGGCCTGACCAAGCCCTCATGTTCCTGGGTTGTTTCTGTGTCTGCATTACCCTTTGCTCCTTGGATAAAATTCACTATCATATATAAGTTTTAAAAACAATCCCAGAAATCCTTTAAATTACTATTTTTGGATTATCATCCAGGTGATAATTAATATTACATAATTATTACTTTTCCTGCATTAGCCCAGAACGCTTAAATGATCTAATTTTTAGATTATTGTTTAGGTAATAATTGGTTTGGAGGTAACTGCTTTTTTCCTGTGTTAGAAAAGTCCGCAGCACTTATAAAATAATTGTAATTTTATTTAAATAAAAGCAATATTCTTTTTTCTTTTTATAACATTCAGCGTATATATATTTAATTGCACATACACACTATGTTTTATTTTTTATTATTATGGCCACAGCAATATTTCAAATAAGAATTGGAATTTTAGTGATCTGTAGTTTTTGTTAAACTGCTAAAAAATAGTCCTAAATCCATTCATACATTAATTTTATTAAGCTTTTGTGCACATATTCTATATAGTTCTAAAACCTATTCATAGAACAACTAATTATATTTTTATATTGGACTATTTCCATTATCTAATATGTTGTAACGATATATAAATATGTCGTTACATTAATTTAAAATAAAATCTTAAAGTTCGCAAATAAAAGTAAAAAACTAAACACTAAAATTAAAATGTTTGTTAAACGTATATACATTCGCACAGAGGCCAAACTTTAAAAATATTTTTTTTAAAAAAACAAATAAGTATTTGAACGTACTTTTTTATAAAAAAGTACAAGATTTAAATATAAAAACATATTAATTAATGTAATCTTAAATGAAATGATTGTTTATGAATTATCAAAACAAATGCTTGCTTTGTATAATTAAAATATTCTATGAAAGATAATAAGAAAATAAAGAAAATTAGCTACAATGAAACTAAGCTTCTCGACCCTAACGAATGATGGATTAGTGATTTTTTGATTAACTTGGATAATATAAAAGGGAAATAAGTTTTTTCTGAATTAATTTTTTTGAGAGATGTTAGCACATACACACTCTCTATTTAAAAAAAAAAAATGAAAGATGATACCTTGAACAGCTATTTACTCCAGAACATTATCTTCCAATGGAGGCTCGGGAATTAAAGCAGAAACCTGACTCTTCTACCGTGAGCTATGAACTTTACAAATTAACAACAACAAAAAAAGTAATTAGAACTTTTATTTTTTTTTAAAATTCAGCTAATTTAAATTTTAAAATGCACTTTTATTTATTTTCAAATTAATAATTATTTTTAATTTATATATTAAGTTTTAAAATCATTATTTTATTTTTATTGTAGTAATATTTATGTAGAAATTATTAAATGCATTACATTTAGTTGGTATAGATTGATAGATTTGTTAGCGTTGATTATGTTGTTTTCAATTTGATTAGAATATATAAGTCAACGAGTCACTCTTCTTATGATGAACACAAAGTCTGTATCCCTAGCATTGATATCGATTGATTTTTACTTGGTTTATTTGGTTTTGTGGAACTGGGACTATACTCGACATTATAAACAAATGTATAAAAATACTGGATTTAAGTTAAATAAGTCGGAAGGATAGTTGTAAAGTATATTAAGGGAGGTAATCTTAGGTATTTAGTAAGGGAGGTGGATTATTTGTAATTAGTGAGTGTATAACCCTACGGAGGATATATATGTACTTTGTGGTAGAAGGAAACCTGGGTTTTTTTTTTTCTACTCAACGAGTAATTTGTTGGGGCTCTAACCTACTCTGATGAGATTTTGTTTTTTGTTTGAGAACTGTTTGATCAATTAATAAATAAGGGATAGAATTCTTTTCAAATACAACTATATGCTATCATACACCACTAAATAAATATTAAACTCATTTAATTTACTTAAAGTAAAACTAAAGATAATAGAAAATTAAATTGTTTCTCAAAATTTAAATATTTTATATCGAAATAAATATTTTTATTATTCTGCTTTTATTTTTTTATATTTGAGATATAAAGTATATTTTATAACTTCACTGAATACTGGGTAACGACTAAATATTTAAATAAAGGGAATCTTAAAGATGCTACTCTATCATTTTTCTAGGTTTGCTAGATGCCTGTAGAGCGATATGTAGTTTGTTAGATGATCTTCACTTATTCTGTATAAAAACGACTTTATAAAAGGTTTAAAAAATAGTATTTTTCTGATGTATAAATATATTACACGATATACTTGAATTTCTTAAAGGAGTAAGAAAATTTAAAAATAAACGAGAATAAAAGAATAATAAATATCATATTTTTTTTAAAAAAATCTTTTAAATTAAAATCTAACAATTACGAAATAATAGTAAAGGTGAAGAAAAGAAATTAAGGAAAACTTTAGCTGTAATATGGATCAAAGTCACTTTTTTTTAATCTTTATTTTATTATTTTCTTTAAAAAGTTTCCTTTGAAATTTATATAATCATTTAAAATTACTAACACTAAGTAAATTTTTTTTTTTTTAATTTTTATTTTTGAGGAAGTTACTGATATGTAACAATATATAATGTACATTAATTTAAAATAAAATCTTAAAGAAATAAAACCTAAAATTAAATTTTAAACGATATACATTCACAGAGCCAAACTTTAAAATATTTAAAAAAAAAAACAAATAAGATTTGAAGTACTTTTTTATAAAAAGACAAGATTTAAAGATAAAAAAGGTATTAATTAATGTAATCTGTAAATGGAAATGATTTTTATGAATTATGAAAACCAATCTTGGCCTGTATAATTAAAATTTATCTATGAAAGAAGATAAGAAAATAAAGAGAAATTACTTGAAATGGAACACTAAGCTGGCGGACCCTAACAAAGGAGGATTAGGAGTTTGTGATTAGGGATAATATAAAAAGGGAAATACGTTTCTGAGTTAGCGTTTGTTTGAGAGAGGGTAGAGACATACCACACTCTCTATTTAAAAAAAAGAAAGATGTGATACTTTGAACAGCTTTGCATCTCCAGAACATTATCTTCCAAGGAGGAATTAAAAGCAGAAACCTGACCTTCTACGGAGTATGAACTTTACAAATTAACAACAACAAAAAAAAAGTAATTAAGAACTTTATTTTTTTTTTAAAGATTACATATTTAAATTTTAAAATGAACTCTTATTTGTTTTCAAATTAATAATTGATTTTTAAATTTATATAGTTAGTTTTAAAATCTTTCTTTTATTATTTTTATTTAGTAATTTTTGTAGAAATTATTAAAGCATACATTTGTGGTATAGACATAGATTCGTTAGGGTTGTATGGTGTTTACAGTCGATTAGAATATATAAGCAACAAGTCACTAGCTTTGATGACACCAAAGGTTGTATTCCCTAGCAATGAGTTATGATGACTGATTGATTTGTTTATTTTTTGAGTGGATCTGGCCGATCTATACCGACTTATAAAACTTATAAAAATAACTGGACTTATTTAAAGTTAATTTAAGGTGAAGGCTATATGTTTTGTAAAGTTATATTAAGGGAGGGAATCTTAGGTTATTCTTGGTGAATGGGCTCATGAATTGGATATATGTGTAATTAGTAGATGTAGTATAAGACGTAGGGCAGGATGATATATGCCACACCTTCGTTGCTGGTTTTGTAAGGAAGGACGCAACCATTCCTATGGGTTTTATTTTATTTTCTACTTGCCAAGGTAGATTTGGGGAGAGTCTTCCCTACTTGGTGTATCTTGAGTATAGTATTTGTGTGTTTTTTGTACTTATACATTGTATGTGGATTGGGTTTGATTTTGGTAGGTTAAATAGGGATAGAATATTTCTTTCAAATACAACTATATAGTCTTTCTCGATCACTATAAATATTAAACCTTTGTATTTACTTAAAGTAAAACTAAGATAATAGAAAACTAAAGTTAATTTTTCCTCAAATTTAATTATTTTATATGCATAAATAAATATTTTTATTTAATTTTGGGGCTTTTATTTTTTTATTTGAGATATAAAGTATATTTTATAATCTCTTTCCACTGAGTGGACGGGCAACGATCTAAATATTTAAATAAAGGGAACTTAAACATCGCCTACTCTAAATTTTCTAGGTTTAAATGCTAGAGGGCTGTAGAGCAGATATTGTAGTTTGCGGTTAGATTCGATCTTCACTTACATTCCGATCGTTACAATGTGTATTGAATTTCTTTAGAAAAATTTAACTTTATTTAAATATTCCAAATAAATTCAACTGTTAGTAATAGCACATCAAACAAGTTAGTATGTGCACAACATTTCGAGAGGTATTATTCTCCCATCTTCTTCAGATGTTGCTGATCTGACCTAGTGACAGTACTAGTGTGAGATTCGAACCTGGACCCTTAGATTCTTGAGTATTGAATTTTAAGGCAATGCTCTAACCAACTGAGCCATCCTACCAAAGGCCACAGTATGTAGAAATTTTATATACTTATCTCTTAGAAAAAGTGGAGAAATCTGGAGGAACCTCATAGATAAGTATATGAAATTTCTACAGACTGTTGCCTTTGGCAGGATTGCTCAATTGGATAGAGCATTAACTTAAAATTCAATACTCAATAATCTAAGAGTCCAGGTTCGAATCCCATGCTAGTACTGTCACTAGTCAGACCAGCAACACCTGAAGAAGAGGTGAGAAACGTTATGCATATACTAACCTGTTTGATGTACTATTACTAACAGTTGGATGTACTTGGGATATTTAAATAAAGGTAAATTTTTCTAAAGATATTCAGATGATAGAAATAGTCCAATATAAAATCATAAACCTTCAGGAAAACACATAGATCAACTAAGTTTGAAAGCATTACTATAATAATTCATAAATCACATAACTAAAGATTCATTTAAATAAATTTGCAAATAACATCCATTTTCTTATATCAATACCAATCTGTCAGATAAAAAATGATCATTTTTTATATGATGAGTAGATTGATGTTGATACAAGAAAATGAGCTTTATTTGCAAATTTATTTAAATAATTTTTTGGAAACCAGATTTTTGAATTATTGTAATAATATTTTTAGTCTATATTAATAGATTTACATTTTTTCATGAGCCCTAATTTATTTTTAGATTTGTTAAAATTATTACAATTGTATATAGTGTATTTTATTTTACATTAACAAAAAAAAAGTAAATGAAAAAAGAAGATTGATTGAAGAAATCAGAGAGAGAAAGAAACTGGATTGGACATATGTTAAGAAGAAATTATAGTTTAATGAAAGATGTTTTGGAGGGAATGGTGATTGGAAGTAAGAAGAAAGGATGGAAGAGATTGACATTGTTGGACGATATAAGAGATGGGAAGAATTATATGGAGTTGAAAAGCTGGGCAAGGAAGAGAATGAAATAGAAAAATGGATAAATTGATGATGTGACTGCTCTCTGAACTGGTCCATTTGACAAAATACTGTTGATGATGATTTAAAGATAAAACAGCAATGTAATATAAAGAGCTCTTTATCATTTCTCCATAGAGTAGGAAGACATCAATTATAGTTTTCTTTTATTTTCTTTTTTTAAAATTAAGAATAGTTCATTTACCACCCAATATTGGGATGGGTAGCTGATCTGGATGAATCATTTATCTGAAGGAAATCCTAATCTTGGTTGAGATATCTTAAAACTTTTAAAATTCTATCCAAATTCAAACTACATATTGCTGAAATAAATAGATCTATAACTGAGTGCTGAGATGTTTCAAATCTTCTGCTTACAGGGGCTAGTTTAATTTAACCACTGGAAGTAGATTTTAATTTTCTTTTAATAGATTAGAAAAGAAAGACCATTAAAGGTTTATTATACATTTTGCATACTACATCCATGAGTTAAAATGTGTTGATATCTTATAACTTCGTTAAATGGCATTTTGTAAAGATTTTAGGATGTTATGATTAATGTATTAAATTAATAGATGCATAAGTGACTTTATGCTGCTGAAATAGGATTTTTATACACACTTGGAAATTCATTTAAATTTGTTAAATAGCACCTTAAATAGTTGTATGATTTCAACACTACAGTTTAAATATTCAAACTGTTTTGGTTTTGGAAAAATGGGAAGTGGTCAGATATTTCAAACTAGTCCAACTAGCGAAAGTTTTATCTTAATTTTAGTTTTTTATTTTTCACATTGTAATAGAGTACAAAAAAAGTGAATATGAAAATTGTATTTAATTTTTGTGACATTATTGGCTAATTAAAGAGTTAATTTTTATACTGATGTAATTCTGTAAAATGATACCTTGTTAAATCTTTGGCATGTTTGGTTTGAATATATGTATATGATGTATTTAATAGGATTTATGTGTATGTTTCAGTGGGTTGGTGGTCGATATTCTCTGTGGTCCGCCATTGGGTTATCCATTGCTGTGTACATTGGTAAGTTTCTTTATTTTAAATTGTAATATATTTAATATAAAAATTGCAGAAATAATTTTTTTTGTTGAAATATTTTTGTAATAATGTTTTATAGATTAGAAATAGAAAATATTAAATATGTAGTTAAAACTTTTTGTTTAATGAAGAACAAAAAATTCATTTATTAATTTTGTGTTTTTGTTTGTCAGAAGATCTTATTATATAAACTTGTGGAAATTTTATGTGAATCTCAATAATTTTCAGATCTATATGGGAGAACATAACATTTAAAACACATTTTTTTGCTCATCACTATATTTTGTTTTCTGATATTATTTTGCACATAAAATAAATAAATTGTCAAGTGTTGATGGCTTAGTGGTTAGCATGGTTGTCTTCCAAACAGCTGGCCTGGGTTCGTTTCCTGGTCAATGCTTTGACATATAAAAAAAAATAGATAAATAAAGAGTCTAATGGTAATATTTTCTTAACAATATTACTACTAATACAATTTTATTATTAATAAGATGTAATATTTTAATTAATGTAACTTTTTTGATTTTATCATTTTATTTATGTAATACAAATTAATTCAATAAAGTCAGTTAATGTGAAAAATAAAAAAATATTGAATTCAAGTTTTAACTGTCTTAATTATTTTAATCCCAAAACTAAAAATATTGTTTTATATTAAAAAAACGAACGCATTAAATATATTTGTTCAAGAAAACTTTGAGTTGTACTAAATTAATTATTTAAGAAAATTATTCTATTTATAGGAACTGAGAATTGGAAATGAGAGATAATAGTTTTATCAATGCTGAATTTAAATTGCTCAGTCTCATTTGAATTTCTCACAGAAGCATATATTTTTATTTTTTCTACTGTCTATAGTATTAAATTTCCAATTTATTGGCTCATAAATTATCATATGAGTTTGGAAATAAGATTGTCACTTTTACAAAGACTATCTTGTGGCTGTGGCAAGAGTATTCTTACAGTTATCATCTTGTTTAGGAAAAAAACAGCATTGGTATGGAGGTTTGTTTACATTTTATATAGTTACAATTTAAAACTGCACTTGTAAAAAATTTATAGAGTATTATAATTTTAATATTGTAATTTGAAGGGGGAGGGGGGATTAGGATGTAGTTAATTTTCAATGCTAAAGTGAGAAAAAATAAAGAAAACTCATAGTTCATTCTTAGAGAATAGGATAGTTTATTGCTAGAGAATGAATATATTTAGTTAAGCATGAATAAATTTACTTCCTGCTGATTCATTATTATCAATTCAACTTGCTTAAAGTTTTGCATGAAAGGAAATTATTATTCGTAGGACTTTTGATTTAACCTCTGAAATTGAAACTATTCATCTTTCAAAAGCAATAATTTCATTTAAAAAAAAAAAAAATTCATTTTAACTTCTCTTATTCTTATTTGATTGTATGTTCATGTTTGTATATAATCCCTTTATTGACAAAGTTGTATGAAGGCTTTACTTTTTTGATGATTGTTGACTTTTATTAAAAAAGATTTGCTTTCTATAACTTGTAAATTTATTATTAATTTTAAATTGTTTCACATATGTCCTTAATACAAACAATTTTTTTTATTCATCTTATGCAAGTTAACAGTTTTGACTCCTCAGCAAGCTTCTTCATAGGTATAGTTACATAAATATACAAAAGTACCACATTATATACTTTAATATATCTTATATATAAGAAGATATTTATTTGGATTTGACTGGGTTTAAATCCCTTTTATAATAATTTCAAAAAAATATGGGAACAGATCGGCTCTTCAAGCAGAGGGGAGAATACCATTGATAGCAGAACCATCACCAATACACACGATCAGATTGAGCTATGCAAAGCATAACACGATTACATTTCCAGACCATGGCCCACCTCGATTGCTAGATTCAAACCCCTGTCATCCAAAGCATTTGATTTATTTGAGAATCAACCTCAGGCAATAGCCAAACATAGGTTATATAGTTAACATGCTTTGGACGTCAGGCACACAATCTAGCGTTTGAAATATCCCATGGCTAGCTCATATTCTTAACCAGGGTCCAGTACATTTAACTTACATAAAAATAATTATATTCTTAAATTAATAGTGATGCAGTGACGAGAGAGAAAGAATATAGACCAAATAATATTTAAGCAAAGATTAATATTTATTCGTGCTCACACATATCTAATATAATATAAAATAATACAATAATATTGAAATTTACATAAAAAACATACAAGTAATTAAAGATTACATTTAGCTATCATTATGAGAGTTTATTAAAGTTCAAGTTCATTTCATTCAAATATACGTGTAGATATTTATAATGAGAGAAAAATTATATTTACCTAGGATTTAGAATAGTGTGCACACTTTCATTAATTCAGTTCCTTATTTGTTTCTTTTACTGGTTGGCTACCAACTGGTTGGTCTTTGATTTCCCTCAATATTTTTGGTTTCCTTTCTGTTCTTCAGGTTGACAATGAGAGAGAGATTATTGGTAGTTTACAGATCACAGGGCAAGCATTCAATGATACTGCGGACTCTGGCTCAAAGACCAAACAAATATTTCTAATGTTCTTTAGCGCAGCATATTGCTAGGTCAACCTTCAGTGAAGATAAGTCGATGAACACGCATACTGGAAACATGGATAGCTTTTCTGACTGTCTTCTCTTTTTTATTTTTTTAATAGTAAATACAGCAGAGCGTTAATAATAATAATCTGTCTGAGTAATAATTTGACTGAAGCTAAATAACAATCTGACTGGAACCTTAATTTCTTTTTTCTTCTGTCTTTTATACTTCTCTCTCTCTCATTGTTTTATCTTTATCATAACTGAGATCAAGTTTAATTAATTCTTGCATTTTTCAGCTATCTAATCTCATTTCGAGATTAATCTATTGTTGATGAAATATTTTGTGTGGTTTTAATTAATTTAATTGTTCTACTTTCTTTTATCTTTTACTAATTACACTTAAAAGTTTTTCTTTTTACAAATTAACCTTTGTTTTGATTTTTACATTTATTTGTTATTATTTTCTTTCTTTTTTCCATACACACATTTTTTTTTCTGTAATTTATAAAAAGGGAGATCGAGTTTCAATCTTTACTTAAGAATTATTTTTAGATTTTCTTACATTTTACTCTTTTTATTTTTACAAGTTTGCGTTTTAAAATTCACTTTAAAAACATACTATCTTTTTTTTACTTCCGTTTTTATTAATAATTTAATCATTTATTTTAAGAGAAAAATATGTAATGCGAGCTATATGTAGTTTTTATAGCACATATCTCATGTTCGCATTACAATATATATATATTAATGCTTATATTCAATTCAAATATGATTTTATACATATTTTGTTATTGAAAAGATAGATGGATTCTTTCTATCTTTTCATAAAGACTTTATCTTGTGTTCGAGAATGAGAGTATTCATTTACGTATAGTTTAAAATCTGTAAAGCATATGTGCATTAGCCTGATCTCTAATTTACAATTACAATTTATTAACATAGCGCTATATAAATAAATACCTTATTTATATTATATTAAATATGGTCTAATTTAAATTAAATATAGTAAGTCTTAATATGTGTAATTGATAAGAAGATTAATAAAAAAATTGACTTGGTATTTAATACGTCAGTGATAGCAGAAAGGAGTTTGCTGTTAATTGAAAGGAGAGTCTTTAAATGAACTGAGCATATTAATACATTTATATTGTAGCAGCTACTCATCAACATTTATTGTGGTGAATTCATTCGCTTTTTACTGTTTTAGTTTAAGACCAAGAAACACCATGTGCTTTTTTGTCAACTGCCTGATAGATCTTAACTAAAACATCAGGTCAATTTTCTTGAAAGTAATGTGTAAATGATAATAGTGAATAATATTTTTTAGATATTTACAATAACAGACAAAACTAAATTATGGTCCTCATTCCCAGGAAATTGCAAAGTTGTCAGCCAAGGTAGCAGTTGGCGGCAAAGATAGAGGATACTAAGAATGTCCTGATTATGGATGCTGGTTGCCATTTGTTGATGACCTTGTAATTTTATTTGTAGTTGACACAATTATTTACATTGAAAAATATGTTTCCAATTTATTTTGTTGCTCCAGAAACCAGCATAAATCTTTATGCATGCATGATGCTTGCATAATTTTTCACAATTCAAAAGGAAAAAAAAAATTAATTAAAATTTTGTAATATATTAGTATTTGAACTCAATCTGTATTGGGAATTAAAGGATTTACGGTTATATAATCACTTTATATATATAAATTTAGAAGCAATAGCCACTACTAAAACAATAAAAAAATAATAAAAAAGAAAATTTTCTGGATATTTTATTCAGAATTAATTAAAATAGTATTAATAAAAAAGCATAACATATATGGATATACTTACTTCAGTCAGTGTACATATGAAGACAGTAAGGTCTTCTGAGATCATAAGAGGAAATGTAACGTAACGTGTGCATATGTGAATTTAAATTCTAAAAGAATGTAGGAGAGATGACTCACATGCAGTTTTATTTCTATAAATCTTGTGAAGAATATATTTTATTTTATTTTAAATTCACATGAGGAGGAATATCAAATATTGATTATTAAGAAATTGGAATAAATTAACTTTCTAAGTAAAGTAATTTCAATAAACCAATGTTAATTTAAGGAATTGCTAATGAAAACAAGATGAAAAATTCATAAGAAATCTTAAGGAAGATCTAAGGATTTATTGAATAAAATAAAATAATAAGATTTTCATGCTTGGAGCAAATTTCCAGTTCAGTTAATTATGTTTCAGTAGAAAATAAAGGAACTGAAGTAAAGTTCACAGTAAAAAGTTTCCTGTCGAAGTTTGTTTATACGTATTTTCTTGCTAACTTTTAAATCCAAAGTTGTTTTCTTAGTGGCTTTTAAAAAAGAGTAACTTGCTTTAGTTAAAGTTATATGATAGTTATGTTATATTGGTTTAAATAAATTGTATTTACTTTAGTTCATGGGTAAAAATCAGTCCTATTTATAAATATAACTGAATAAAAATGTACAAGCATTAAAATTAAACCATGCTTTATGGATCTTTACTAGAAAAGAAATAAATAAATAATTGATTTAAATATAGTGTGTACAGCCAAATTATATTTATAATAGATAACTATATATAAATAAATCATCACAAATATCAATCAAAGTTATTTCATTGCTCGTATGTGTATTTATGTATCATATATATTTAAAATAAATAAATATTTTTCTGTCCAGATTAATTTGAATCTTAAATGTAAGTCCAGTTAATAATTAAATTATTAAGCAATTTCATTGTTACCTAATGCATGTTTTATATGCATCTAAGCATATTTATATCTAGATCTGTATTAGCATGCATATATTTATAATCCAGACAAACTTCTACTTCAGTTTTATTGCATTATTTTTTTTTGTTCTCCTCATCTTTAAATGGCCTAGTAGTTATCTTATATTTTGTAACTTTATGATCTATTATATTAGCATGTTTATTTATGTGTCCGTTAAATAAAACCATTTATTACTTATTAATTTAATAAATTATTAACTATTATTTTTATTAATACAATAAATTTATTTAAATATTAAATATCTGTTCATTTGAAATCTTAATTTCATATTCATCAATGTTTTACTCTCTGTGAAGCTTAGCATCAATGAATGATAATGGAAATATTGGTAAAATATGTATGTGGATTCTTATTCTAAGCATCAAATAATGAAAATATAGGTATAAGGTGTGTGTGAATTCTATGTAATTCTTTTTAGAATTATATAAATGTCACCTGAGAAGAATAAATCCAGATATATATAGGGAAATTGATTATTTCATAATGACCTGGCTAATTATTCTAGGTATATAATTATGATATATCGTAATATAGATTATGATATATGGTAATTTCGCGTTGTTGATTTATAAATAATACGCAGTGAGTTAAGTTTGAAGATGTTTAAAGCTTCCTACTCTTAAGTCAAAATGCTTCAGATTGGCTTATTTATATATATATATAGAAATTTAAGTAAAGAGAAAGGTTTGTGTTGTGACTTAAGAGCTCTCTATACAGTCATCATTACATCTGATTGGCTGTCATATAAGCATTCTAAAAGTGCATGCAAGAGGTTTTCAGCCTTTCATTTTAATTATAATAATCAATCTAAATAAGATTGAAACAAACAATAATTATATTTAAATTATTAATTATCAACTCTCCTTTCATCTTTTATTGAGACCTTTTCAAGAAATAGAGTTTTATATATCACATGATCTATTGATTACATTCACTCCATCTATTGGATATTTTTCATTTGAAACAATATTACTGACATTATATATATATAAACCCTATAAATAAAAATAAATAAATTTTTAAACTATATAAATACATATACATATATATTTTTATGTATGCCTATATAAACAAATAAATATACTATTCCCTCCCTCTTTTTTTTTTTTTTTATAAACTTTCATTCACAATTCTACCATAATTTTTAAATCTTTCAATTATCTAATAATTCCCACTTTACACCTAATTTTTTAACTATATTTAAATATCTATCCAAATTTTTCTCAATGTATAAAGTTTTATAAAATGTTTTTTTATAATAATCTTTAACATGTTTTATAACTATAATATTCTCACATTCCATTTTATAACCAGTATCTAAATAGTATATATATGGTCATGACCTAATATCTTTCCTGTTAATTGCTCTATTATGTTCCTTCCCTCTATCACTTATTGTTCTTCCTGTCTGTCCTATATATACCTTATTACAATTTTCACATTCAATTTTATAAACCATCCTTACTTTACTATTAATATCATTTATCCTATTTGTCTTACATAACTATCTACTCAAAGTCTTATTATTTTTCCAAGCTATTCTTACATTATCTGGGAATTCCTCTCTTACTAACTATTTATACTCTTCCCTTGAATATAAAATACCCATCCACTTACAATATTTATAAAATTGAATGTGTAAATTGTAATAAGATATATATAGGACAGATAGGAAGAACAATAAGTGATAGAGGGAAGGAACATGATAGAGCGATTAATAGGAAAAATATTAGATCAGGACCATATATACATTATTTAGATACAGATCATAAAATAGAATATGAGAAGAATATTAGAGTTATAAAATATGTTAAAGATTTTCTAAAAAAATGTTAGGAATTTGGATAGATGTGTAAATATAATTAAAGGTCCAGCAAAATTAGGTGGAAAGTGGTCATTATTAGATAATTGGAAGATTTAAAAATTATGGTAGAATTGTGAATGAAAGTTCATAAAAAAAGAAGGGAGAAGAAGAATAGAATGATTTATTGGTTTATGTAGGTATTTATAAAAAAGTATCTATATATATATGTATTTATATAGTTTTAGTTTTTTTTACGTATTTTTATTTATAGGTTTATATATATAATGCTAATTATATTGTGTAAGGTTGATAATGTCCAATAGATGGAGTGAATGTGATTAATAGGTCATGTTATGTATAAAACTATACTTGAAAAGGTCTCATTAAGAGATGAAAGCTGGATTGATAATTAAATAACTGTAAATATAATTAGTTGTTTGTTTCAATCTTATTTAAATTGATTATTATATTAAGTATATTTATATAACCTTTATGGACAAACAATTGTTATACTGAATATTTGATCATTGTATATATATATATATATACATGATAATTACTATTTTAGAAGATAATATTTTTAGATAATTGGCTTCTCAATGTAGAATTCCAATAAACTATTTTTAAATAGATAATTACTATTTATTACCATTACATAAATGGCAGTCCAATATGATTCCTGATCTTCATATTTCATTATATATTGTAACGTTTTTCACGTTTTAATTGATTCTGGTAGGCCGTTTTTTACACACTGTCAAGTGAAAGTTAATCAAGCTATGGATAAGAAAATATCTTGTTCGTATTTCTAAAAACATAGCTATATTTCCTGATTAACTCGGCATAAGTATTATTACGATTTCAATTGCTGGCAGAATCAGTTTTTAATTTATAAAAGTGGGCGCCAAATCGTTAGACTCACTGATTCTGCATCAAGCATATTGTAACTTATAAAGTAAGAAATTTAAAGATCGGGTTTTTGCTTTCACGTAACTTTATTTTTTTAGAGAATATTATTCCCGGGGCTTAATCAATAAATATTGGCAAAGGTAAATTATACACTCACATCCTAATAAACTAACATTAATAAATTTAATAACTAACATTAATAATGCACAATGAAAAGTTGACATTAGATATATTTTATTCTAACAAATTAAAATATTTAAAGATAAATTACTAATAAGTTGGAAAGAATGCACGCACGCTAATCCAGACATGAATAAACAATTAAAGTTCTTAGGTAAACAAAAATCTCTTGAATCATAAAATTTAATGTCTCTATCAGGATTATATTATAAGCTTATTGGAGAATGGTTTGCAAATGCTTAATTTAGTCACAATCGGGATATGAATAATCTTGGCTTACCGGTAAGTTTAGTGAGTTTACGAAGATTGTTGATTACTATGCATAGTTTTTTCTGGGGTAGAATGAGCTCGTGGCCATTAGTTTTAATGTATTCTTGAGCTGTGTCTTAAAGGCTAGTCATGAAAGCTTTTCTGGTGGACATTTTCATAAACAATATCAGCAAAAGCCTTGGTCTACTTCTGCATGATGAATTATTTCCGCATAGAGTGGTCCTGGATCTTCTTTAATGACCCAGGACCAGCCGAAAGAAAAAACAGACAAGACAAGACGCTGATCAAAACTAGTCTTTTCCTTTTTATACTCGAGGTCCAGTTTCAGACTTCTGCGCATACTTTTTGCTTTTGTTAAAAATACATGTTGATAATCTTGTGCATTCTTTTGTATTTTTCAGTTATAAAGTTCTCCTTTTCATAAAGTCTTTTTATTATCTTTAATTAGCTAAAAAAGATGTTCCTTTTAGCTTATCTGGATTAGTAATTTGTGTGTGTTTTGTTCTTTCCAATTTTTACTTTTATTTTTTAATTAGATTAAAAAAAATATGAATGAAAAATGTAACTTTCATTGTACGTTTTAAAAAAAAATTATACAAACAAAAAAAAAATTTAATTGGTCTTTTTAATAAGATTGCTAAATTTACTTTTTCTTTTAGCTTTTATCAAATGCCAATATATTTGTACCATATGTAAATAAATGATATAATACTACCAGGGCCAGGGGATGAGAATAAAATAGGGGTTTAAATTAGTTTTATTCTTAAGTTTTAAGTCCGTATTCAGAGGTTGGTTTTTTTTGTATTAGCGTGCTGATGTATTTTGTAGACTCATTCACAAGTGACGTGTGGCTTTAACGCCCACTTTTAGGGTCTAACATGGTGGGAATGAGAAACCTTTCCACATTCACCTGTGTCCTTTCCGCTCAAGCATAATACTAACAGTAAGAAGTCCAAGTTATAAGCACATACGAGTGTTGCTCATCTTTTTGAGTCTTACAGGCTCGCGGCAACTTGGTTCGCCCTCCCATTTCTCAGAAACCCTGCTAGAAATAGACTGATGGGCATTTACAGATGATCTTATGTTGCATACTGCATACAAGGACTTGGGGCTTTGCTTTTTCCCCTCTCCAGTATCTGCCTACCCGGTCAAATACTTGTGACATAACATCTTCATCTGCTGCATTCGTGTTTTTTTTTCAGACTTATTAAAAAAATATATATTTTTAATTGTATAATCCGGTTTAGTTAGTTATTTTTTTTTAAAAAACAAACTACTATTCATTCTTCGGCTATGGCTTTTGGGTCATCATTGTAATGTTCTTTATACCATTACGACGTATCTCAGGTTGTGGTTGTTGTAGGGAAGCTTCGCTTTGGGAAGCCATTGTAGCCTTCTGGTTACGTGTCTTAGAGTTGAAGGTTTCCGCGAGCATAACCTATGGCAGTAATATACTTCTGCACAGGTACGCCACTTGCTGTACCAAGCTGTCACGCAAGCATGGAAATGGAGCCTTGTGAATACCACTTTTTGCAATGGAAGTGTCACCACAACCGTGCTTTTTTTTTCCAGCTATAGAACGGACAAATAATTGAAGATGCCGGCAGGAGAGACCAATTGAAATTTCCACATTTTGACTAGGTCTCTGTACGCAATAAACTGCATGAGTTGATCAAGTTATGAAAAAGAATGTTTCACTCTTATTTCTAAAAACATAACTATATTTCCTGATCAACTCTACCTAGAAATTGTTACGATTACGATTGCCAACCGAATCAGTTTTTAATTTATAAATGAGGGTGCCAGAGTCGTTAGACTCACTGATTCTGCATCAAACATATCATAACTTAAAAAGAAAAATGATTTATTTAAAAAAAAGGGTCATAGTTTCCCGTAATTAATATTATTTTCTAGATATTATTCCTGGGGCATAATTAATAAATATTGGCAAAGGATAAGTTATACATTCAAATTCTAATAAACTAAAATAAATCTCTAAAATTAATAACATACAAATGAAAAAGTTGATGAAAGCAAAATATTAAGCAAAATATTTTATTCTAACGAACTTAAAATATTTTTAAGATAAATAATTAAATAAAATTGGAGGTTACACACACTAATCCAGGTAATAAATCAATTACTTGAAAAAAACAATTAAACAATATTCACTTAGAAATTTCTTCTATAAAGTTCCTTTAAAATGACAGTCTCTTTAATACGAAAATTAAAAGTCTACATCAGGATTATATTATAAGCTTATATGAAGAATTGTTTGCAAACTTTAAGTCACAATCAGGGTATGAAGAATTTTAACTTACCGGTAAGTTTACGTAGGTTATGGGTTACCATGCATGGTTTTTTCTGTGGTAGAAGAAGCTCGTGGCCATCAGTTATAAGTTGATCTTGGTCTATCCTAATGGCTAGTCACGAAAGCTTTTCTGGTGTCCGTCTTCAGGAACGATGTCAGCAAAAGCCTCGGTTCACTCCAACCTGCAGAATTATTTTAGCGTAGAGTGGTCCTGGATATATTTTGTTATCCAGGACCAACCAAAAGGAAAACACACAAGACAAGATGCTGATCAAACTGGTCTCTTCCTTTTTATACTCGAAGTCCAGTTTTCAGACTTCTGCACATGTTATTATTATCATGACGCTTAGGTTTATAATCTTGTACATTTATTTTCTTTTTTTTTGTTACAAAGTTGTTGTTTTTTTTATAACAAATTTTTTGGCCATTTTTAATTAATATCCTAATGTTTTCTTGATCGCAATCTTTGTGTGGAATTCCTTTTGTTCTTTTCAATTTTAATTTTTATTTCTTTAAATCAAAGTAACAATTCGAAATAAAAATCAACTCATATTGTACGATTTTAAAAAAATAAATTACGCTAACCAAAAAAAATTTTAATGTGTCTTTTTTTTAAAGACTTTTTTTTTTTTTTAGCTTTTAAAT
This sequence comes from Epiperipatus broadwayi, assembly GCA_028023455.1. Taxonomy (NCBI): domain Eukaryota; kingdom Metazoa; phylum Onychophora; class Udeonychophora; order Euonychophora; family Peripatidae; genus Epiperipatus; species Epiperipatus broadwayi. Next base: position 4,475,591 of record JAQFVV010000066.1, on the reverse strand, counting down.
ATATTACCGAATGCCAATACATTTGTACCATATATAAATAAACAGTACAATATACATATATATTAGAAGCCTAAAGCTAAACAAATCAGTAAAATAATCAAAATGACTCCAAATTTAAAATTAAACAAGATTAACCAAAGAAAATAAACTCTATAACACAGCCAATGGTTTCCTGTCAAAACAGACTTCTCAAATACAAAGGACTAAAAACATATCAACAAATATATATTATTTCCCACAATTAAACAAGTTAATTGCTTTAGAATTATAAATTGTTAATATTAAATTTTAATTTAAGAATTCTTTTAAAATTAAGGATGTGTAGAATGCTATTAGGAACTGTGGGATGTTGTTGATATGTTTTTAATCTTTTGAATTTGAGAAGTCTCTTTGGCCGGCTAATCTTGTTTAATTTTGAATTAGGGGTAATTTTAGTTATATATATAAATATATATTTATTTAAATTCATTTTGTTTTTATTATTAAAAATTATATTTAGACAGCAAAAGTAAAGAAGAAAAAAGAAATGCTTTTTTATATTGGAATAGGTTATAGAGAATTTTTCATACATGATAATGAAAAATATTTATCAGTTCTTTTTATATATATATATTTTTTAGGAATGGATAATTTTGAAGCTTTACTAGCTGGAGCACATTTCATTGACCAGCATTTTAAAGAAGAAGAACTTGAGAGAAATGTAATTTAAATTTTTAAGATATATATATATATTTAACCATATATATATATATAACAAATATTAATATTATACTGCACTGCATTAAAATAACACAGAATTACTTTTTTATAATATTTTTTGTCATTCACTAATATAAATAATGAAAATACCTATCTATATCCTTTATTAGTGCATAAAAGAAATGTTTTCATTGTATATATTAGTAACAGTATAGTCACAGCAGAAAAATTTATGAAAGAAAAGAAGAATATTTAATATTTACTTTAAAAAAAATCAAAATGACTTAATGTAAATGTTTAAGTTGTAATTATAAATTTATTAAGCACGTATACATTACGTAAGTAATATTTTATTAAGGCTGTGAACCTCAAGAGTATGCGCCTAAAAATGCAAAGTCGTGAAAGAAAGAAAATTAATTATACTATGTAATTTATTTATTATTATATGTTTTATTATAAGCAAACAATATAATGATAACTGAATTGTTTTCTTATTGTGCTATATTGTATGCAATATCTTTCATGTTTGTACTTCTCACAGCCTCAGTCTTTCAGCTTTGTCTAGAATGTTCTTTTTTTATTTCCCTCAGAAGGTATTCACTTCCATTCTTCAGACATCATTAAAGTAGTCATAATGCTTTTTTAAGGCATCATTTATTATATTTCTAAATCATTTCATCTTTAATTAACTCATTCTTCCTTTCTCTAATTTTTTTAATAAGCCTCTTAAAAAGTTCATTTCTGTGGTTAATAATTTTTTTTTACTTACATCTCTGTTTTTTGTTTTATTATATTCTTTACCAGATATGTATATATTTTCTTTTTTTTTTAACTACTTATCTTGATTGAGTTCAGAATTATCCTTTTACATAATTTTCTTAAAATCTTATCATAGCTATTTTAATTTTTGTTAAATAAAACTCTTAAGATATTTAATCTTTTCTCTCCCTTCATTCTCTTATTCTTTCAGTATCATATTCTTAAATTTTTTTTTTTTTTTTATAACTAAATATCACATTTCCTTATATTCATTTTCAAAGTAATATAATAATGGTTCTCTTAATTGCAATTTATTAAGCTTCCGTAAACTATAAATAAAAATTAAATCTTTGATAATCTTCCATGATCCTTTTCTTTTTTTATGGTATCTAAAATGAAATTATTATAAATTACAGTCTTTTCTTTTATACAAAAAATTCCAAGAAACATTTAATATGCCATTGTAACAAAAGCATTTTCATTGAAAAATTGTTTTTCAACATTTTATATTTGTTAATAAATAACTGTTTATTTTAGAAAATTATCGTGGGAAATCACAAAAATTTATCCTGATATATATATATTTTAAGATGAAGAAACATTTGTCGAATTGTAAATTTATAGAAAGCACGGAATACATATATTGGAGATCAGTTATCTTTTACATGTGTGCAGTCATGTGTATCAGTTGTTCTGAGATAGAGTAGATAGCTGAAGGGAGTTTGAAAGTCTGGGTTCAAATACCCTAATTTACATCTGGACTCCATACCTGTATTTAAAATATAAAAATATATATGTAAATTAATAAAAAACAATTTTTGATTTTTTAAAGTTAAAAACAATTTTCATAATATTTTTAAAAGTGGCAATATTTTATTCTATTTTAATGAGATTTACAATTGATGTGTAATAATATATACTATGTATAATTCTATATGTAAGGTAAATATTAATTTTAAATTAGGAACTATTATCAAATAAGTTAATATTTTTTTGTTATAGTCACTCCACCATGTACACAATCACCCACTGGTTATTGATGAATAGATAATCATTTCCCCTAGACTAAAATTCTTCATAATAGTAACTAGTGACCTAGTGGTTATCTTGCTAGGTGATTCCATTATAATACAAAGTTTCATAATATCTTTATTTTATCACTTGTATATTGGTGTTATGAGCTGTATTTAAAAAACCAATTATATAGTTCTGACTTTGTGTCTTGAAATTGCAAGAACATCTCAGTTTATTTAATTTCACTCTTACAGTTATTATTGAATAATCTTTGATCTGCATACAAGATTAAACAACAAATGAAATGCTGAATTCATTTTTTTGATTGTATATAAATAGGCTTTAATACTAAGTGTCATTATAAATTTATATGGATAGCAATGTAGTACGTACGCATAAATGCAATAAGATATACTCTTGGATATGTTTGTTCTTTAGTTAAAAGATTTTATTTGTGTTTGTAATTAAATTTTTGTTAGTCTGATTAGTAAGTATTATTTATCCTTTCAGTTTATTCTTTATAAAAATCAAATTAAAAACTTATATTTGTGACATTGCTTTGGTTAGTATGAGATATTAATGATTTTTACACCAAATGACTTTTTTTTTTTCATTGCAAATTGATTAAAAATGTATGTTGTGTATATGTATGTGAGAATATTTGATGAATGATTTATGAGTTTGTTGACTGAATGCTAAGTATCCTTTCAAAAATTTCAAAGAAATATTTAAAAATACAATAGTCTTGACTTTTAGTTCCCAAGCTTTGTTCCCTATATTTTTTTTAAAATAAGTTAATTATCATATTTTCACCATATATAGAATACTTTTTTTTAAATTTTAGAGTGGAAAAAAAAAAAGGATGCATATTAATAATAATAATATATATATATATTGTGCCCTCACTTCCAGAAATATATAGTATAATCTAAAATATGACTAGCTAAATAAATAATTCTGCTTGGCTAAAAAATGTGTTTAACTATTATTAAAATATTTTACAATACTATATCTTATTAGATTTATTCTAACTAACAGAAAAATTAATGTAGTTCAATATCATGCACTAAGTAAATAAGTATTTATTAAATCATGAGACTATGAAGTGAAGTTACGAGTGGTAATATGAATTTACATTGAGCTCATGTCCCACAAGACACTACCTCAATGGCATAAGAATACTATTACCTCTTTATTACCTCAACTAATACATCTATAGCACTCCTATGGCTTTTATAAAAATTAACTAACTAAAATAATAGTAATAAATAGATTTTAATCTTTTATCAAAGGAATATAACTAAAATAATCTCAGGTTCTTTTAATTAGCTTAAAGTAATTATAATTCCTGCAGATAGGCATGATAAGGGATTTAATATCAAACCTAACTACACCTAACTTACAATAATAATAAATAATTAATAATAACAATCTCCAGTGTATAAGTTAACCTTATCTATTTTTATTATACTACCAATCATTAAGAAATAAGTAAATAATCTACATGTCTTTCATCTTCATATAGTATCTTAATTAAGAATATGATAAAATCTTATAATTTAATAATATGTGGCAATGAATAATATTATACTCTTATATAGTGCATTATAATTATTTTATGACCATCATAACAATAATATGTTAATGTCAATGAATTTCTGTAAAATCATATTAAGAACATACTGTACTTCTTTTAAAAAAAATGATTTATTTCATACTGTGCAAATATTATGTTTTAATTCAAATTATCTGTTATCATATGTTGCGGTGTAAAATAACTGATTCGACACAATTTTATAAACAGGTTTAACAAATTTTATTACATTAGCTTTAATAATCAACTTATATACACTATTTACATCTCAAGAGGAAAATAAAAAAAAAAAATTTTATTACATTATTTCCATTACCCCAAATTACTCAACGATTCTAGACATTTATTAAAATTTTTAAAAAAATCACAGTTAATAGTATTTAGGAACCTGCATTTTTTAAAAAAATCATTTAATATCGAATATTACTATGGTATGCTTTCATAAAAAAAAAAAATATACATCATTTGTGTAAAGAAAATATAAAAAAAAATTAACAACTAAAATGTTTATTCCAGTTAAATATACCATAGATATTTTCCATTATAATATAGTTATCATATATCTCCTAATTAGTCTCAATTTAATATCGATTAAATGTATGCGCTGGTGTAACTCCTTAATATTAAGTAATATTTATCAATTATATAATTATTTATTTCATTCCGATGTTGTTCTATTATAATATATCACTAATTAAAATATGCAATACAAGTAGGTATTCTTTTTTTTAAAAAAATAATACTTAAAGTTGTTCAACAATTTTTCAAAACAAACTTTACTTATAAATTACACATCTTCATAAAGTTACTAGATTAAAATAAAAAAAAATTCTATGATTCTTTTCTTGATTTAACTTTTATTCTCTACTTTACTTGAATTGATCATGTTCACATAATTACTAAAATCATATTCTATTCCTATTTCATACTAATAAAATTCTACATTTAAATATCGTTTTAATCTCATTTTAATCTATTTTCAATTCACTATCCTTTCTTTTAAAATTGCCATACAAATTGATCCCTATACCTCGTCAAAATACTTGCAATATACTCTTAAACCAACAAAAGATTACTTCACTTCTTACTAATTTGTGAACAAAATACAAAAAAAAAAAAATGACTTGTACCAATATAATAAATCATTACTTTCCATAACAGGAATATTAAAGTTCAGTCATGAAAGAATCATACAATTACTTTCCTTATTAAGTTATAATAAATTTATACTATAAAATAAAAGTATGCATATTTTAAACATAAATTAATTTTCTATAAATCTTATGCGTGTACAATGTATTACGTATCCATACATTCATTCAAAATCATAATATTTGGTTCAGCTAAAGAGAAGAAAAACAAAAATACATTAAAATTATTAATATTATACAATCATTACCATAAGTGATATTCCAACTTGTTAATCACTTAGACGATGTCTTCTCGAACCATAAATTAACAAAATAACGTAACATTCATACATTACAATCATACTCAAAATATTAAGCTTTTAAGTTATTAAAAAAAAAAATCCTTTATGAAATTAAGTGTTATATTAATAAATAATTAATTTTTTTATGTATCTTTCTTATCCCTAAAAGATAATAAACAATTTAATATTAATATTAGTGAAATAAATCAAAAAATATCTACATTGAAACTCCCATGTTGTTTTCGCGCAATAAAATATTCTTTTTCCTCGGGTAATGAAACTTTCAAACAATAACTGCTTCCTTTTCCTCATAGCACATATGCTTAAATAGTTTCCATAAAGTAAGACAACCGACAGTTGTTTTTTTTTTTTAAAAAAAAAAAATATATATATAAAAATAAATAAATAAGTTCCACCATAAATAAGTAAATAAGTAAGTCGACTTTAAAGGATCCGGATTTATTAACATAGAAAAATTCTTCAAAAGTTATTTCTTTCCTAGGATTAAATGATGTCTCGTAGTGTTTTTCTATTTTAAATACTTTCTTCACAAAGAAGTATTTTCTGCAATTTTTTACAAAATATCTATTTTTAAAAAATTACTGCAAGTTTTAACTTTATTTTTTTTTTACCGTATTATTTTGCCGGTCTTGTATAAATATTGTCTTTTCATATGATGTCCAACATTTTAACTTTATCCATAAATTATTTATTTTAATTAACATGGCTTCAACTATATTTTTAATCAAATATCTCCAATATACTTTATATAAATGTGATACTTCCATGACTATTTGATATCCAAAATTAGGCTTTGACAAAACGGTTGGCAAGGGATTATAATTAACTAGCACTGCATATTCAGATGGTACAATTTCTTAATTTATTAAACTACTCTCTTTATGAAATAATAATTATTAAGAGAGCGATTATAGCATTACACTTGGCTATATTAAATGGCACACTTAACTAACAGAAGAAAAAGCACCCTAAACAATTGAACCTCGGCTTTTTATACCGGAATAAATTACCCACTTGATTGGTAAATTAAACAATCACCTTGCTAACCTATTTACATATCTCGCCAACAATACAAAATCAAAACTAAAATAAATAATGACTCATTTAATGTTTATTATTTATTACATTATTTAATTCTTAAATTAACTTCTATCTTTTATTTAAATCCATTAAACATTTTTTTTTAAATATATTTTTTACTTTATCTCACTTTTAACTTTTATAAGTCTATTTTTTCTAAGCAAACTAAAATCTACTTTTATTCATTATATTCATTTTTTTAAACAGTATTAAAAAAAAAATAAGATTTAATATTTCACACTAATTAATTTTTATTTTTTATCTCATGATAGCCTATATAATATTTTTAAATTTTATAATAGAATTTTAAAACAGTTTTGCAACTTTACTAAAAAACTCACAAGCATATGTGTACATATGTCTATCTGTCACATGACTTACAACACAGATAGAAACGCTTGTAATTATCCAAAAATAAACTAACAATCCAATTTTTGTAAAATAAAATATTTTTAAATAATAATGTACTATAACAACTTTAAAATAATAATTCGATATTATAAAATCAAATATTCATCTTCTATTATATACTATTAATAACAAAAAAATTCTACATTCACTTACTAAATATTAATTTTTATCATCAATAAATATATCATTTATTTAACTTTAGGTTGTCATTTTTTTAAACTTTAGCTTTAAACATCTATTTATAAAACTTATTAATGCAGTATTGATCATGGCCAGTTTTCCCAACCATATAATATTATCATTTTCCCCATTGAACCATCTCGCTCAAATATTAGCACAACTTCACATATCAAATATTCATAGTTTACTTTAATTAAACTTTTGAAAGATTATTAATAAAAATCAACATCACACAGCTGAAATATATCTTGAATTTAAATTTTTTTAATAAAATTGATAGAACAATTTATGAAGACCCATACAAAAGGGCAGAATATATATATTATGGAGAAAATTGAAATAAGTTACATAATATCATAGTGATGATTTAACACCAACAGGCAAAATAAAAAAGGGAGAAATTAGATATATAATTGGGTGAAGAAATAATGGGACATCGTCAAGAAAGAAATATTGTAAAATCTTTCGAAAGCTAGAATTTCTAATGAGATTTACTGGTACAAAAGATGAGGCAATTTATGAAAAAAGTAGTGATGAACTAGATATGGAAGATAGTGATGATACAAATGAAAGCGAGAGCAATTTTAAGGTTTCTATGTTTAAAATGATTAATAAAGCAACTTTCTTTACAGTAATATTCTTTTTTATTATTTTATTATAGATAATACTCTTTATAGATTTTCATAATTATTTTTCAAAGAAAATATGAAATTTTACTGAAAAAAGTCAGTGTTTTATATCATGTGTGCTGTGCATGTGAAAAAATAAGATAAATGTATTTGCTTAGTAGAAGTAGTTTAGCGAAATTATTGAGAACTGAATTGATTCAACTCTTAGTTAATTATACTCATATTCAATCAGTTAAATATCCTGAATAATGTATTATTTCAATTCTTAAAAATGTTTTTCAGCTTTAATGCTGTTCTTATAAAAATAGTACATAATTTTTAAATAATGTTAAAAGATTCATTCATATTTTTATATAAGAAAGTTTATTATTAATCAGCAATTTGTCAGATCAGTGATGCACAACCTTTTTATACTTATGACCCCTCCCTCAAACGAAAATTTGACATGATCCCTGATTGTGACTTCCTTCCTTGGATGAAAATCTGATATGACCCATTTTTTGTTTTTACTATGACTAAATTATAAGCTATGAGTATGTGAAGATATTCATAATAAAACGATAGTAGTTTTACATAGAAGGATTTAAACTTAGGATTTTCAGTCTATATTCATCCTCCACTTCATTTGAAACAACCAATACACATGACCACATACGTGTGAAAAAGATAAATGATGCCCAAGATATATATTTAAGGCAGAACCAGCACTCTCAGTTGCTTATATGTGTGGTCTTGGGTATTGGTTATTTGAGATAGAATGGAGGATGGACAGAGATTGAAAATCCCAAGTTCAAATCTCTCTATTTACTATAGTAAACATTCAGTATACTGAATGAATAGATTGATAATAGTTTTAATTAATATACAAATTTATATTTCTAATATTTTAGTATTAAGCACATACGAATTGAAATGAAATTTTTGAAAAAAAATCATATATTTATAAAAAAAAATAATATATACAAAAGCAATTTATTTTCATGTGATTTTTTTTTATTTTAAAAAAAATTAAATTCTTTCAAAAAGAAAAAACTTATCATTATTCAAAACTTAAGAAAGTTTCTTAAAAATTTTGCGGTTTTTCTGCAACCCCTTAAGGCATTGATACTCAACCTGCGGCTTGCCAAGCTTTTATGTGTGGCCCAGCAATAGACTGATGATCAACAGATGTAACAACACACTTCTTAATTAATGAATAACCATGCGCGATTGATATTTTTTATTGACACACTAATAACGTTATGTTTTTTTTTTTTTTTTAATTTCACAGATCTGAAGAACCTGCCAAGTCTGTACTAGAAATGCCCGAATATCTTCATATATAATTTGTACTCGCTCTCAACCCACTATCTTTAGCATTTTTTCTCTGATTTTAGCACCTTCAGTATTTTTTTTTGCAAGGAAAAAAAATCAGTAAATATTTAAATTTAATGGTATAATAATGACGTAAATCCATCTTTTCAAGCTTTCGATTGATTGTTTTTTTCTCCGCAAGAGAATGCCAATCCATGACTTCGACAGTTGTATTTCTACATTTTGAATTTGAAAACGAAAACATAATTTACTAAACTTTTTTTTTTTTTACCCCACTTGTTTGTTTCTCAGATTTTAGTCAAAAAATTTACTTTTATACTAAAACATATTGATAAGGAATTCAATGAATTACTTCTGGAATTTATAATTGGATGGTAAGCATTTATTATAATTTGACAGTGTTAGATTATTATCATCAATTATAAATAGAAATTTATTTTTTAAAAACCTTTCTGTAATCAGAAAAATTACAAATTTCCATTTTAGATACTAAACTAAAACAAATATAATTGTAAAAAGGCAAATATATTTACTGCAGATTGTATAATTGACCAATCAGAAGTTTGAAACTTTAATTCAATCAATAGTCCGTGTTTTTGAAAGCAAAGTGAAACATTTTAGTTTTATATGTGAACTATACACATAGACGCGTAGTATTTTTATATCAAACTATAATTTAAACATCATAATAATGTCTTCAAGCAACAAATGAAAATTATTGAATGAAAATAGAATGGTTCAAGACAACTGGGAAGAGGAATATTTTGTTGTGTTGAATAACAAAGATTCAGCAACATGTTTGATTTGTCGAGAAAGTGTCACATTAAAAAAATATAACATTGATCATCATTACACCACGAAACACTTTTGCTCATGAGTCTTTAATAAGTGAAAAATTAGTTTTCTTCAAGAAATCATTGCAGCAGCAACAAAATGTTATGTCAGTGGCAATCTCACAAGAAGCAGTGTTGTCACGAGCATCATATGAAATTTGTTATATACTTGGAAAAAATATGAAACCATTTATGGATGCTGAAGTTGTGAAAGAATGTTTTCTAAATGCTTCGAATATATTATTTGATAAATTTAATAATAAAAGTCAAATATTATTACAAATTAAGAAATTACAACTGTCAGATTCTACCTGCATTAGATGTATTGGGGATATTGCAAAACATATTTTTGATAATATAATAGAAGATTTGAAAAACTGTAAATATTTTAGTTTGGCTGTTGATTCTAGTACTGACATTTCAGCAACATCACAATGTGCTATTTTTGTCAGATACTGTATGGAACTGAATTCAATTTGTGAAGATTTTTTGAAATTTCTTTCTATGAAGAATCAAACTAGAGGTAGTGATTTTCTCAATAGTATTTGTACTTTTCTGGAGAAGAAGAATATTGGAATAAAAAAATTGGTTTCTGTGTGCACTGATGGATGTTCTGCAATGATTGGATCCAAAAAGGGATTTGTTTTCCTATTAAAAAAGAAATATAATCTAATAAATCTTTTATCATTTCATTGTTTAATTCACCAAGAAAACTTGGGGACACATATATTTAAAGAAGTTGATGCTGTAATGAAAACCGTCATAAACATTGTGAATTATATTCGAGCCCGAGAATTAAACCACAGAAAATTTTAAAATCTTTTGGAAGAAATAAATAGTAATTATGATGATGTACTTTTGCATACTTCGGTGCGATGGCTAAACAGAGGTAAAGTTTTGAATCGCTTTTTTTTTATTACGTCATGAAATTATTTTATTTTTACAAGAAAACAATAAAACTTATAATGAGCTTGACAGTGATGGATGGTGGCGTCTTTTAGCTTTTTTATGTGACATCACAGAAAAACTTTATGATCTTAATATTAGTTTGCAAGGTGAAAATAAAATTATTTCACAAATCACAAATAAAGTATTTGCTTTTGAAGAAAAACTAAATATTTATTACCAAGATATACAAAATCAAATACTACATCATTTTCCAATATTGACAATGTAATTATTTTAAATTATTTAGGTACCTTATTGAAAGAATTTAAAAGTAGATTCCAAGATTTAAGAAATATTAAGAATTGTCTTTTGCTTATAGAAAATCCCTGGCACTTAGAAATAGCAACTATTCCACAATTAGCTGCATTTGGACATTATTATGTTAAGCTATTTAACAAATTTATTGAATTTAAAAATGACACAAATTTGGAAGCCATTTTTAAAGAGAAAAGGCAGGGAAAGGAATATATGGAATTTTGGAAATTAGTGCCTGAACATTGGTGGTCGAGAGGTCAGCGCGACTGCCTTGCACTAGCAGGCAGTTGCCCGGGTTGCAGGTTCGCGTCCCGGCCGATGCTATGACACTTAAAAAAATATATATATATATATAAAACTGTCAAAAAGGGTGCAAAAATGTTGCTCACATTGTTTGCATCAATATATCTTAGTGAATCATCTTATTCAAAAATGAAATATGTGAAGAATGTACATAGAAACAGACTTACTGATTTACACTATGATGATATATTAAGAGTAGCATGTAGCACATATAAACCAGATTAAAGTTTATCTCAATATCAAAAATCATACTGATATTTAAATAAATGTTTATATCAAATAAAAGTGTTTGCATTATATTAATTTTAAGATATAGTAAAGTGATCCACAAGCTGTGGCATGCATGAATTGAGAAGTCAGACATTTTTTTTATGTGACACCAATTGTTGCCGCAGCCCACTTGATATAGCACACAAATATATGTGGTCCAGGAAAGAAAAAAGTTGAGTATCCCTGGTTTATACTATTCTGACAATAAAAAACATATACATATTATGTATGTATTTTCTCCATTAGTATCTGATATAGATTATTTGAAATTAAATTCTGTATTTTCAGTGTCAAGTATATTTATTAATTGATTTCAATGTTTTGAAACTAAAATTAGTGACGGTTATATGTATATAATACAATATTAAATCATCTATGCACTTTATTACTGTTTCACAATGCTTTAATTATCACCCTCTTTTACACTTTCAATTGGGCCAGCAATCTTCTTCAGAACTTTTTTTTTTATATCTTCAAAACTCAAAATTCTCAGACTGTAAAAGAGGATGGTAATTAAAGTATTGTGAAACAGTAATAAAGTGCATAGATGATTTAATATTATATTATACATATTTGGCAATGCAATAAGAAAGACAGTTACATGTATTGTAGTTTCTCATGTCTGTGAAATTTAGTTCCAAGTCACACGAATATCAAAATTTGATGATAGTAGTGAATTGTGTCACACACATATAAGTGTATGTATGTAATATATACACATTGAATTTATGTGTAACATTAAATTTTTTAGTTTATAATGCATATGCAATATACATCCACAGTTATATATATATGACACTTAATAGAAAAGCTATACAGAGATTTTGGACCATTCAATGAAGTATGGAGACATATGTTAGCAGTAGGAAGAGATTGGAAACAAAATATATGGGTGAGAGAACAAACAGATGTTAGTGACATCATTGAAAGAAGTGGAGTTGAGCTGGACATATTGCTAGAAGAAATGATAATAGATGGACAATTGAAAATCTTAAACTGGGTTCCACGATATTGTAAAAGACCCAGAAAGAGACTTAGATGTGAGATGGATGAAATAAGAAAATGTGCTGGATTGTTGGGGAGAGGAGAGACTAGAGATCTGAGAAGATGAATTGAACTTCGAAAGATCTTCATCCTGCAGTGGATCAATAATGGTTGAAATCTGATGATGAAATATATATATATATGTATATGTTGTATATTAATATATAAGGTAAAAAACATATTTCTAATTTTTTTTACTTTTAATATATATTTTTGAATTGTGTATAACTGAAACTGTAAATACAGATATGACTGATATGGGGACTATTGAATAATAATTATATTCTAATGATTTTTATAAAAACATAAATAATATTACAGCTTATCAAATATGTAATGCTAAGAATATAAATTTATTCCTGGAACAAATAAGTCTAATATATTATTGATTTAGTTCACAAGCTAGAGTTCCAAAGAATCATTTAAATGAACTTGTAAATAATGTCCACATTTTTATTACAGTATTAGCATTCTATTTTATCTGACAAAATAGATTAATATAGATATAATAAAAATGGGTGTTAATTTGCTAGTTCATTTAAATGAGTTTTTGAGAATCTAAACTTGTGTATTATCTTAGTATTGTATTCGGACTTGTTTATTCCATGAATAGATAATATTATCTATATATATATGTTTTTCTTTTCTATGCATTTATTACAGTTATGTTTATTAACTTTTTTATATTAATTCTTCAACATTAAAAAATTGTACACGTATGTGCATATATTTATTATCCAGGTTCCAGTTATTTTGGCTTTATTGGGAATTTGGTATGGAAACTTTTATCATGCAGAAACCCATGCTTTGCTACCATATGATCAAGTTAGCATTTAACCATTAAGTATTAGTAACTATTATAACTTTTTTGAATTTTATAAGATGAACAACTCATATACTATTTATAGATATATTTAATAACTTAGTTGCTTGTGTTTTAAGTGATTTTTTTATTTTCTGAATTTTAATTTTTATCTTCCTTATCTTAAAAATTTAAATGAATCTATACTTCATAGTATATGCTGAGAAAAAGAACTAAATCAAATTGGTTTAAAAAATGAAAAAATAAACATCAAAAGAAAATAAATAAATTTAAAGTTAGAACTATAAGTTTTATAAGGTTAAATAGCAATGCAGATGATTTGTATAATTATTCTTTCAAAAATTAAAAATTCACATATTAATAGTTTTTCTGAAGGTAATGTTGTATTTACATATTGGACTATTTCCATCGTCTGATATCTGTTAGTAATAGCACACAGGTTAGTATATGCACAATGTTTCGAGTGGTATTCTCCTCTCTTCTTCAGGTGTTGCTGACCTGAGCAGATCAGTACTAGCGTGGGAATTGAACTTGGACCCTTAGATTCTTGAATCCTGTTAAGACATTCAATACTTAATATTAGATGATAGTCCAATATATAAATACAAATATTAATGGTTCTTCCAAATAAAGAATATGGCAGCTACTTCTAATAAGTACCTTTATAGCATTTTAATTAATAAGATAATTTTATTATGTAATTTTATAATTTGCTATCTTTAACCAGGAGTTTATCAAAATGAAGCCTGATTTCCATGGGGAGATTATTGGTTTCATATTAATAAATGTTAATAACTAAAGATATGGTTTCACTATCTAAGACTTATCTCAAATCGAGATCCCCTTTTAGATGTTCAACCTAGAATCTACAATCAAAGAATTTAATGAGTTAAAAAGAGGAATTCTTATAATGTTCTAAACAAATTTTTTTTTCCAGATCCAATAATAAAATCAGCTAGATTTGATATTTGTAGACACAACTGGAATCTCATCAACAGATTTTTATTGAGCAACTTATCTGTGTAAATGTGGACAAACACAAATCATGAACTACTTAGTTACTGATTGTCAAATCTATGACTACAGCGATAGAATTGAAGGACTTAATAAAACCATTACTAAGTCTCTTTTCTGATTGGAATCTTTAGAGCCCTTTATGTTATTGTGTTAATTGTTAAACTGTATTAAAAATCCATGCAATAAATAAATAAATAATAATTAGTAAGATCAATTTTTCTTATTATTTTAGCTCTTCAAAAAAGAAAGGAAAAAATTCTAACATCAAAAGTGATTATTTGAATTTACTGCATACTCTTATATAACAAATAAAATATCTTTGGATAGTTTTATCAGAACACATTTTTTTACTATTACCGATTTTAACAGAACCATATTATTGAAAATTTTCATTAAGGCGTTTATATAAGAACTAAATATCAAACATTCATATGTTTCCAACTTACAAAATGAAAATAAATTATAATATTAGGATGAAACCTTGTCTTTCTCAGAAGATTTGTTATTTTGATTTATTAAACAAAAAGAAAAAAAAAATCTTCACGGGAAATTTTCATAGCATTAATGTATAGACCGTTCTTTATTTAAATAAAGCAGATTTTTTTTTTTTCCATATGTCGTAGCATCGGCCGGAAGGCAAGCTCGCAAACAACAGTCTGCAATCAACTGCTTGCTTGCAAGGTGGCTGCGCTGACCTCTCGGCTAACAACGCTTGACTGAAGCAGATTTAAATTACAATGTTCATAAATAATTCCTATCAAATTTAAAGGGCAATAAGTCAGTATGGTTTTTAATTCTGATATGGCTCTAGCAATATGAATATCTCTTGGAATATACTGTAATAACTTATTTTCATTTGTTATAAAGTATATTCTGCATTATAGCTAATGAAAACATGTATTTGAAGAGAAAATACAATTTAGTTAAAATTACTTTATGGAGCAAATTACGTAAGTAGAAAGTGTGGATTGTATATTTAAAACCTTTTTTTTCATTATAAATCATGAATGGATAAATTACAGCCTGTGGACTGCATGATGACGGCAACCCATGCATATTATTGACCACAAATCTGCTAAATTATATAAATAAGCAATACATGTTTCATAATGTGAAACAAATTTCTTAAATCTTTTCTGATAGAATACAGCTGATTTATGAGCCTGCCTTAGTATAATATTTTGGTTGTAAGCAGTCAAAGACATTGTGATAGTGGCTAATTGATGTGTCATGTGGGCATTCGTACACTTTTAATTGGATTGCCCAAAATAGATCTTATTCATGAAAGTTCATTGAGAATAGTAAATCAGTTTCCATCAGGATTATTGTACTTCATTATAAATACTTCATGTATCAGAAAGTAAAAACATTTATATTCAGCCAATAGAAAATTTTCATAAGTCCATATGATTCACAGACAGAAAGTTTGTTCACTCTTACTATAGAGAATGGTCTTCAATCTTTTTCAAGTCCATATGATTCACAGACAGAAAGTTTGTTCACTCTTACTATAGAGAATGGTCTTCAATCTTTTTCCAAGTATTTAGCCAAATTTTATAAATAAATGATGCAGTTACTATTGCCAGATGTAACCAATATCAGTTCCCATTCAAATTTTTAAGCTCATGATTAGTATTACCATTTGGATATTGACCACATATACAATGAAAGATTTTCTATATCATAAATATTTTAAAGGTGGTAGATTAGCTCATTTTATATATAGGTACCAAATAGATGTGATTAATTAATTAATCTAATTATATGTTCTTTATTTTTCCAACAAGATATAATGCCATATAGATAGTACTGGTTTAAATAATATCATTAATAGTTAAAAATGCTAAATTAAATACTATAAGATAATCAATAAAAATTTCCAACTTTCCAAAATTGGAATTATATGAATTATCATTACAATTCTAATAATTTTTTATTATTCAAACTAGTTATATTTCGAATGATTTTGTTAAAATGTAAAAGTGAATTGTGGATCTTTCTATAAAAATTTCATCATATTAGAATCATGATTTATGATCCGTCTTCAGCAGATCAATCCAAATTATCTTGTGACTATCTCTCCAATCAATAGTATCTAAATATTTATTTATCATTCAGTATTGCAGGACTTACTGGCTTGGTTTTGACATGGCTGCCTGAAAAATCTCAAATTTTCATTATCAGAATGCTAAATCAAAGATATATGTAATCCAATATACTAACTAGAAAGCTGTAATGAGTTTAACAATATTATTCAGCATTATTCTCTAACTTTAACAAAATTCCAAAAATCAAGATTCATTTTTAATTATCAGTCAGTTATGAAAGACTAAATGCCTACTTCTCTTTCTTTCATAGAAAATTGTTTTCTTTATATCAATCATAGAATTGCAAAAAATTTGAAAAGCTAATTGTTGATAATTTTCTATTTTAAACTAAACTGCATCATCTGTCTTGATAGTGATCAATGGTGCACATGACTATAGTCACTAATGCTTTATTAGCCTCTAATAAATTATCTCTTGATAAATTTTAATAATTTTTTTGATCTTGTCACTAAAAATTCCATCAATCACTTATATTTCAGTTGTTATTAATAAAGTTTAATGGAGAAGATGTAATTTAATTAGTAAATACAGATAAACTTAACGTAATAAAATGCATATGCGATTTATTACGGCTATGATTATGAGGCATGGATCCTCAAAAACGTTAAGCCTATATGTATTTACTAATTAAATTATATCTTCTCCATTAAACTATTTATAAGTGTGTGTTTATTTACATAATAATGGGAAGTAAAACTGCATTCAGTTGTTATTGTAAGGGGGAAAAATAGAATTTGTCAATAAAAATTCATAATCAGAAAGAACATAAAGTAACAATAAATTCAGAAGATGATTCACAATCTGTATTCAGAATGTAGTCTTAATCCTATTAAAAACTATACCTGAGTAAAAATAAAATAAAATACGAGCAACAGGATGAAGACATCACAAGCTTATATAAAACTGAATTTCTGTTGGCATTATAAAGTTTTTTAACAAAGTAGTAATTCCAGATCATTAATTCTTATGATCATGAAATGGCATGAATCATACTTAACAGGCTTTACTAGCAGAAAAGATTTAATTAGTGTAGTAACAGATGAAGTATTACTATTAGCCGATAAGTATTTTTAGAAATCACACTGAAAAATTGTGTACATTCTTAATTTCATAGAGCTCTTCTTTGATAAATTGGGGAAAAAAAAAAGAAAACATGCTTGTTACTATACTATGAAACAGATTACAAGTTACATGCTTTATTGTTTGAGAATTTATAAGAAAGTTCGAGTATCGGACCAGCACTGGAATTGAACCTAGGACTCTACAGTCCAGAGTATGATACTTTACCACTATATTAAATTGCACAGAAACAAAATATCGTTGAAACAAAAATTGCTTAGTTTCATAACAGATTGAAAACAATATGTTGAAGAAAATTTGAGACTTTTGTATTCACTGATAAAAATGGCAAATAATATCGTCACTGAAAATAAAATTGGTATTTTAAAGATTGTTGTCCAAGTAAAAAGATATTTATAAAAGCAAGAATAAAAGTTATATCATATGTAAATTATGTTACTGCAGCTAGTGCTTAAATAAACCAATTGAATTATTTGCAATCTGTTGTCATAGCAAAATATTAATCCTGTAGTATTCTCTTATTGAAAAAAGGAGTTGCATTGACAACAGATTATTGGCATTCCGTTGGCTTATTTAAGAATTGGTTGCGGTGATACAATTTATATATAAAACATGAACAGATGGCAGGGATAGAATATTATAATAGAAGAGTTTGGAACTGTAAATGAAATTAAGAATGGCAAAACAAAGGAATGAATTGAATAACATTTGAAATATTGAAAGCATTAGGTTTAAAAAGTTACGATAATATTGGTGGATTTTGACAATCATGATTGCAATGATTCCAAATGAATACGAAATTATCACTTTAAAATTTGAGAATTATATTAATAGCAAGTCTAATTTACATATGTTGTGAAAATAATGCTTAGTCATTAACAGAGTTGTTTTAAATTAGCTGGGGTTTTTTTTTTTTTTGCTGAAATTCAATCTAGTTCAATAAAAAGAAGAATCACTGGAAAGTAAAATGGTATTTTAAAGACTGGGGTCTAAGTTAAAAGATATTTATAAAAGAAAAATAATACAAGTAATAAAATATAGATTTGTAGAAAATGTTTAACAGATTAATTATTTAGGTTAGTAAATATTCTGAAATTTAAGAAGAGATTAGAAAAAAAAAAGTTTATAAATAGATCAAAAGATTGTATTAAAAATAAGTATAAGATGAGACCTCATTAGATAAGGAAGAATGCACTTGTTTTTTTTTTTTAATACTTATCAGAAAGCAAAAGTGAACATATTTGAAAAAAATAATGTAGTTGTAGAAAGAAAAAGAATAACGATGCGATGGAAGGATAAAAATAGAAATAATTATGTTGGAAAGATGAAATATTTTACTGAAGAAATAAGAAATATAAATTAAAATTGTGTTGGACATATAATTAGAAGTTAGGAATATTATAAATATTTTAGAGAATTGTTGGATGTAAGAAGTAATAAGAGCATTGTGAATTCTCTTGGAATTTCAGTTAGAAACCAAGTCAATTTTGAAGTTTCAATCCAGAAACATATTTTTTAAAAAATAGCTGGCCATTGTGAAAGATAATGAGCCATTCTACAGTAATCAGAAAATGGTTATCTCTTATTAATTAGAAGATAAAGACCCCAGGTTAATCTGAATTGCTTAGATGAATGTTGATGCACTGTTATAAAAATAAAAAAATACAGTTGTAATATAATGTAACTTTGCTATGATGATGAGATGTATACTACTATAAGTTTGTGATGATTGAAATTTGAAGGGCAAGATTAGAATAGATTAATGAATATAGTATTGATAAGATGTATACAATCTACATTTAGAGGAATAAAAGTGATGATTTTATTTTTGTACATTTAGTGAAGTTGTGATGTTCAAATATTTATATTTTGAAAAATGATGTCAATCTTAAAAAAAAAAATCTTAGTATTTAGCTAATATATTTTAAAAACATGGTATAATTTTCTCTCTAATGAACAATTTTTAGTATATGCACAGATTTGCTGCTTATTTTCAACAAGGCGATATGGAATCCAATGGAAAATATATTACTAGAAATGGATCAAAAGTAAATTATAGTACAGGACCAGTTGTGTGGGGAGAACCTGGTACTAATGGCCAGCATGCATTTTATCAACTTATTCATCAAGGCACAAAAATCATTCCGGCAGATTTTTTGGCTCCAGTTGAAACCCATAATCCTATTTCCGATGGCTTGCACCATGAAATTCTCTTGGCTAATTTCCTGGCTCAGACCGAAGCGTTGATGAAAGGAAAGTCTCCGACAGAAACTGAAGCAGAATTGAAAAAATCTGGCATGTCTGATGATGCAATTAAAGATATTTTTCCTCACAAGGTATTTATTTACTTTTTTGAATAATGTGTGAATGAGTGAGTCTTATAATTATTGGAAAATTGAATACAAATACAAACATATAAACAAATATATGTAGATATACACATATATGTGGATAATGCTTGTAAGAACTATTACATCCCAGATTTTTTCTTTTGCATACAATAAAGACATATCTCCCAGTCTTAATACTGTACATACTTTTAAAATTTTTGATAGACATATATAATCATTCATGCAATGCACACACACATTTATGTTCACTATATATGTATGTATACAATGTGTCCCAGTGCAAAGGTGACTGGTTTCTCTCCAAGCTGCCTCCGATATCATCTCTGAATCAACATGTGTTATATTGCCCATCACCACAAATTTTAAAGCAGTAGCATGTCTTGGATTATAAATTCTGACATGAAATGTGACAGTGTGTTTTATACCTTTGTAGATCACTTTCAGTGCACGAAATCTTGAAAATTATTTGAAAACATTTTTGCAACTAATGAGTTCAATACCATACACAGTTTGAATAATTTTAAACACTTTAGTAGTAATTTTCCTCAATTTAAAACAAAATTCAATGTTAACACATTTTTTCATTGAGAGTTGAAGTAAAAAAGACATTATCACATTTCAGGTTATAACTTATGATCTAGACACACTAGCATTTTTATCATGAATGGATAAACTATGCGATTATATAACAAGTATATTAATTCAAAGTTAATGCGAAAGGAAGCTTGGAAAAATACCAGTCACTGTATATATAAGGAATTTTGTTATTGCATGCATTCTACGAGCAAATGAATTAATTTAATTTTAATATTTTGTCTATTTTTAATAAATACGACTAAATTTGCGTGTCTTTTATTAAAATATGTTTTTTTTTTTTTTTAGCAGAATTTTTACCACTGCTACCTCTTTTATTCATCCAATAAATATTCCATTATATCTTGTTAATCCTCCGGTTTTACTTTTTTATTATTAATGGCTTGCCAAATTTCAACATTATCTTTCTTTTATATCTGACAAATGATATCCTTAAAGACTTTGTATAGAAATCTTTCCTTCCCCATTCTTGATATATCCAAACCTTAAAAATTATCTTTTTTAAACATCTGTTATATTTTTTTCTACAATCGTTTTTACTCGAATTATCCCATTCTTCATTTCATCCAATAACCTAGTTTTCTTTATACTTCTTACGCTATAAGTTTTTGATCAGTAATTATCTCTTGTTGTTTATTTATATTTCATTCATTCTATAGTAAGAGTTCCTATATATTCTTTTCATGGTTTCATTTCCAAATCTTATCTTAGCTATTTCTTTTTGTTAAATTTAAACTTTAGATACTTTATATTTTTTTCTATTTTTCAATTTTTTATTTCCAAAGTCAAATTAATTCTTTTTTTTCTACTATTAAATATACAGAATAAACATTGTTGTATATATGCATTTATGTCGTATAATCTTTTATGTTTTTATCATCATCATCATCATCAAACATTATCAATCCACTGCAAGATGAAGGTCTCTTCTCCGATCTCTAGTCTCTCTTCTCCACATTATTGCACACTTTCTTATTTCATCCAACCATCTCACATGTGACCTCTTTCTGAGTCTTTTACAATCTCTTGTTTTTATATAAGTATATACATTTTTGTTCATTGTTCCTATATATATAATATTCAAATATAATATATTGTTTATACAGTATTAAATTTAATGTAATTATAAGGCTCTTGAACTCAGATTTTCAAGATTCTTACAGCTATACACTCGGAGCTTGGAAGTCTGAGTTCAAGTCTCTTATAATCACATTGAATTTAGTAATATTACATATTCAGTCTGTATTCTGCCCATCCCTCTTCTGTGTAATTACATGGACATATTAAGATCCTATATGTGAGGGGGTCAGAGTGATTTAAAGTCAACATGGATTTGACAATAATATTGGTATCAACAAGGGCTTTGAGTGTTCCATCATCAGATTTTCAAGGATATGGATGGATGAAGAGTTGGAGAGTGGAGAAGATTGAAGCTTGTCCATTAAAGTTGGAAGATTTGCTATCTTAATATAAACTGAGCACTGATTGTATATATGTGTGGGAGATGTTGATCTGGATCAACTGATGAGTGCTGGTTCAGCACGAAATACATATACTGGAGATCTTTTATCTTTTCCATATGTATGTGATCATGTGTATCAGTTGTACAAGATGGAGTGCATAGCTGTAAGGAGCTTGAAAATCTGAGTTCAAGTCCCTTATAATTATATATATTGATGCTGTTCTGGGCATTAACATAATAGACTAATTATGATATGTAGACCCACTTATATATTCATTTAATGTAATTCTGTGAAATATATGAGTAACATTTTTCATATAGGCCACTGGAGGAAAAAGTATAAGAAAATTATACTTCCAGTTATATATATTTATAAACATTACTCTGGTTGGGACTGTGTGGCGCTACTGTATGGAGAGTTTTGCCTGTTTTAATAATTTATAAAAGTAATATATATTGGGCATAAGTACACACACATCTCCACTGATTTAATTAATATGTGTGTAAATAATGTCTTAGTAAATAATATACTTAGATAGAATTAACTTTTAGTTCTCCCATCAGATATAGACAAATATAATGCTGGAAATAATATTTATATATGTCATACACATTTTTTATTTTATTAAAAATAAGGCACATCAGAATATTTAAATTAAATTTAAATGAATAGAATATTTTAAAATCATACAAAACTAATATAATAAATTGTTTTGAATTTGTAATTAAATCTCAAACTGCCTTGAATATTCTACAAGCTATAATTTATTTAAATTTTGATTGTTTCTCAAAGTATAATTTTGTTGCACATGAATATGCATTGTTTTATATAAAAATTGTAATTAATAACCACAACATGCTATTTGTTTTAAAATAATTTTTTTGATTAATTGATTATTCATCTCCTCACAGTTTAAAATTAATCTCTTATTATTAGTTGCTTTTAGCAGTACTGAAATTATTTTGTTGCTAAGCAAAAAGTAAACACTAGCTAATAGTTTATGCTATTTTTGGTTTTAGATAAAATATAGGTGTAGATTCTCAGTCTGACTTGTAAATATAGTTCTTAGGTTGGCAAAATAATCCATTGAAAGTGTTTTATTGATTTCATCTAATCTTTTCTTCAGCATTTAACATGTTACAAATATACAATGTATGTAGCTTCATACATTTCTACACAATTATCATAATCGACCTTTAATCAATCAGAAACTGCTTTCAGTTCGATAGATATGAAAACTGCATAATTATATATATATTTTGATACTTTCCTCTTGGATTTTCAAAGGATGAAAGAATGTAATCCCTTGATCATAGAAATTTTTTTTATTATCTTTCTTAGATTTAATAATAAAGTCCCATTTTCTTTCCATTTATATTGAACCAGAGCTTTTCTTCGCTTCAAAAATCATCCTTTCTAAAATCAAAACTAAAATGTACATCTATAAAGATTTTAAAAGGGAAGAGAAAATTTTATGTAAAATTTTGTATTTTATTTTATTTTTGTTTGTAAGCATACGTGTCATTACATGTACTTGAATATATTGAATATATTTTGAAATCGTAACAATATTCTGATTTAAAACAGTTTTGATTGAGATAATTCTTTTTGGTTTTTGTTTTAATCTATTTTAAAAGCAGAAACTTATTTTCTAATTTAAAAAGTAAAAACATAAGATAACAAATAGTTCTGGTTAAAATTTTAATTAAGATCTAGCAAGAGATAAAGAATAGCCCTGGTTAAAACTTAATTAAGATCTGGCAGGAGATAAAGACTAGTCCCGGTTAGATTTTAAGATCTGGTGGATGATATAAAAGCTCTGTTTTTTTGATTGTCATATATTTGTTAATTGCAGACTGCTGATATCTTATATTTGTGGATTGCGAATAAGATTTGCATATTAGGAATTGCAACTGCTAATTGAAGATTGCTAAAGGAATTGTGTATTAAAAATTGCGATTGTCAATTCAGAATGCAAAAACTCTTTAAGATAAAGATCATAAGTATGCAGTGCTAAAAATATTCCAAGTTGAACCTCGGAGCTCAAAATTGTGTCATCATAAACATGTCCTAATTGCCTAGTTCGAATCAGATCCTGAAGATTGCCTTTGTACTCCCCCACCAGGGTAAATGGAGATACAAAACCATGGCAGTGTACACTTGCTGTAACTTAATTTTACACACCGTTGGAATAAATCAGATGGGGAAAAATTAAAGCCCCGAAGGTAACTGAACATTCTTCTATTTTAATCAGGGCTTAAATCTCTAAGCTCAAACTTAAAGAACAAGAAAAAACATATGATAGGTTTATTCATCTAAGTAATCAATTTATAAATCTTTATTTTATTATGTATATTTTTCTTTATGGAATCTATAAAGTATAGAGAATTAGTTTAAGATTTTATGTATCACTTTGTCAGAGTGTATTGTGAGTTAATATTTTATACTCATTGTTTTTCTTTATTATTATTATTATTACTAATTGTTGTTAAAAGCTCTGGCAGATAATAATAGTTTTTCTTTTTATGTCACCTGTTCCCTATTTTGGTTGAAATTAATTAAGTTTAACATGTTTTGCTTTCCTGCAGACCATGGATGGCTGGCAATTTATCGATTAAGTAGTTCTGTTTTCTTATATTTCAGCTTACATTTTTTTTTTTTTGGGGTGGGGAGGGGTGTGGTTTTTTTTTGTTTTGGGTGTAACACCCCCCCTCCCCATCCACATCTTCCATATTTTATTTAATTTTTTGGAAAGAGGAAGGTGGAGGGGAAAGGGAAAATTGGAAAAATTTTAAAGTTTAAGCTTAGGTGATAAAACAAAATTATCTGCTGAAGTGTTTGATATACCATAATATTACCAAAATCACACCATTATATTCATGTGCATTCTCAGGCAAAAAAGATTGGGGAATTTGGGTCAACTTATATATTTATTATTGACTAATATTTTTTTTGAATTTAATAAAACTTACAAATTATTAATAATTGTATTGTTTTTGGCTGTCATTTGTTTCTATGTCCTATTATTCAATTGTGTGAACAATGTTTAAGATTGTCTTACTCTCCTTGGGTCTAGTTGGCAGCATTTATAGTCATCATCATTAACTTTTTAATCACTGTAAATCAAATTTTCTATGTGATGTGATGTGATGCACTGTGACTTCTCCTTATATGGACTCAGGAATCTCTCAGCAACTACGTCCAGAGAAACCTGTTAGCCACTTTGACTTCCCTTTTCATTCCTTACCCTAAGTTTTCCCATATTCTTCTCTATCTTGCTCCATCACATTTCCACAATATATCTTTGTCAACTCCATGGCCTAAATCCCCCTTCTCTTTTCCCAAACCCAGCACAAAAACCAATAAGCCACTTTCTGTATAATCACTTTGTTTATATTTATTCTTCCACAACTTCATTATTTGTACCCTTTCTGCTTTCAGGCATTTATATTCAATTAACAGATGCCTAATATTTTCTATATCTTCCTTATCCCTTGTTGCTAAAGATCCCATTCGAGCCTTAAACAGTAAACTATTTTCCTTGCTATTATCATAAATTAATTTGTACCCAATATTCTATTTACTTCTATAAATATTTAAACTCTTTTTACTCTCCATACTAGTTCTCCAACTCCCTATTCTTTATTAATGCATCTATTCTTTTATTCCATTCCTTAACACTTGACAATTCTCCTAATACAATCATCCCACCTTTTGTATAATCTTTATCCAAATCTTCTGCATATTGCATTACCTTTCTCACCCATTGTGTTGCCTGCCCTTTATTCATAACCCAATTAAATACTATTTTGGCTATTCTTTTATTATCCATAAACTGCAATCTACCTAACATTTTCATTTTGCTTTTTGCATCTCTCAAATAAAAATTTGACCATTCCATTTCTCCTTGAATTGCCTTCTTTGCCATCCACCCTTCTGCATCTAATACATGTCTTCCTAGTTCTCTTTGTATTTTTTCTAAATATAATATCCCTTTACTAACACATAATGCATCATTACCATATGTTAACCCGCTACTGCCATTCCCTTCCATACAATTCTAGCTACAGCATATTTATTATATGAGAACACTGTTAATTTCTTTATCAATCCCTTTCTTTTCTTTGCTTCATGAGAAATTTTTCTGATTACTTAAGATGATTCCCAAATACTTATATCTATTCACCACACTTTGTGCATGTCCTCAGCATAACTTCCATATCTTCCCTTCTTTCTGCACACAAAAAACATCATTCTGCAAATAAAAGATCCGACAATGTATATACTCCCTTGCCAACTATTAATGATATCTCTATCCTTCTTTCTAATCTTTCTATTGCTCTCTTCATTTTTATCAAATACAACAAAAACAAAATAGGTGACATAGGGCATTCTTGCCTTAGACCCACCCCATTTTTAAGTTTAACCGATTCTATATTCCTAATTGATACGTAAAGTATTTATTTTCATATAATTTCTTAATAATATCCACTAAAGCTTCATCCATTCCCAAATTTACTAAACTTACTCATAATCTATTTCTATTTACTCTATCATAAGCCTTCGCTATATCTATTTTAACGATCGGGGGAGAAGGAGACTTCATGTAATCTGCACTACAGGGCGCCACTAGGCATTTGAACCTAGAAAATTTATATAGTAGGCAGGTACGTTAAGTTTAAAAAAAATTTTTTTTATTTTAATTTATAAATTTGGATTCCGATCGTTTGCCCAAGGTCACTAGCTCATAGAGTAGCAGAGATTTTAAAACATTTATAAGTTTCAATAGACTTCTATTCTCAAAGTATATATTAAATATTTAGAACAATAAAATAAAAGAAGCCACTGCCAGTAATTAACACACAAATAGATTTTTATTAACGCACATTTAAAATTGAAGATTAAATTTATTTTTAGATTTTAACATTAATATTTTTTTTTTTTTAAATTTAAATTACTATTTTAAATAGATCGCACAGATGGATATTTAAATTATATTTTACTTTAGCATGTCGAGCATAGATAGTCTACATAGTTTTTTTTTCACTTAAAAACTTATCAAAACATTCATTCAATCTCAGACTAAAAGTTTGTAGTCAACCCAATGCCTGCTTCCAAATATATAGTAGCAATCAATGCAATATGAAGATCTAGCATAAAATCACGCCACAGGAATGTGCATCTAGCGTGATATTATTTGAAGGAAATGATCCAGGTCTAGATCAGGAAAGTGCTCTGTCTGACTAAGGAATCATGTATATAAATTTTTTTAAAAGAGTGATATGGGGAAAGTGGTTTTTCTCGTCTTATAAATCCCTGTCCATAGAGCTAGGAGGGGTCAATGGTGCAGGAAATACATCTGCGACCATTTTCAACGATATGACTGCCTCTTTGGGGTCATGCATTCAGTTGGGCACGTTGCCCTGTATGCTAAACACGCTTCACATTACATTAATAAAACGTCTATATATCTCTCCACTAGCACTGACACAACCACAAAAAAATAGCCTGAAATTAAAATCTGTTAAATTAAACATAAACGAATTTAAACATAGTTATTAATCTTTATCCATGCAGCTATCTACACCCAACTTTAAATTTAATACATTTTAGTTAAAACATAATACACACACAAAAAAATGACTGGAAATGATTGCTTAAACATCTACATAAAAATATCAATAATTGAATTTCATTCTTTAAGTCAGATAAGAGTTCTTATTTTCAGTTATTAATTACTTCTAATTTTAGGAAAGTTATTAGATAGATATAATAGTTCATACTTTACAGATTTAATAGATTGAGAAGTCCATCTTCGTGATCACTTTCGTAGATTTTGTCCTTCTTTGAAATAAAACTGCGACTTGCCATGCATTTGGTCAGGAACTGTCATTCAGAGGCCTCAGCTGGTTGTCCGGAAAATTAAATTTATTGCAGACTTCCACATCGTGAAAATCTGCAATATAGCTAGTTATAACGATCTATTCATAGTCAGCTCTAAGATAACAATTATAATAATAATTTGGCTTTTATATTTTTATTAGTCTCTTATCATTAGATCTTGAGATTCAACGAGCAAGACGTCACTAATCCATTCGTGTTTCAGTTATGGTCCGTGCTGTCATTTTCGTGTTTGTATTGGTCCTTTAATTTCTTTGTACTCTCTTATCTGACCCTTTAATTTATTTTAAATGCCTCAAGGGCCAGTTTGTTTTTAAACAATCATTTAATTAATAAGACAATCATTTCCATTTTCTAAGGTTATAGAAATCAACATTATTTCTATTTCCAAAAATATCAAATCTTTATATCTTTACTTTTTTTACAAAAAAAAAACTTTCAAATATTTTTTTTTAAAATAGTTTTTAAAGTTTCCCATCATGCGATCTATATATATTAAACAACTTTTAATTTTCAGTTTTTAAGTTTTTTTTCTTTTTAGTAAATCAATTTTTATTACGATCTTTTTATTTTCATTTTAAAATAATGTAACGGCGTATATTCCGTTACACTATAAAAACCATATATAACTGTCTACCTGTATTTCTACTCATATCACTACAAATAAACTATCTCCTATATGCCTATCTGATTGAAAACCATTTCTCCCACTATATTATTTTCTTCCGTCCATTTTGCAATCCTTCCAGCCACCATATATGAGAAAACTTTATATAGCACTGACATTACCACTATCGGTCTATAATTGTCTAATTTTCTGTTTCTTACCCTTACCTTTAAATAGTAGCCTTACTCTTGTATTACTCTTATGCAATGTGATGCACTGTGACTTCTCATTATACAGAATCAGGAATCTCTTAACAACTATGCCCAGAGAAACCTGTTAGGTCGACAATGGCCGAGTGATGCCCTCAGTGATAAAAATGAAGTGTCAGTACAGTATTATTGTTTTTTTTTAGAATTTTTTTTTTTTTTTACACAGAGCATATCAAGTTTGAAAATAAAACTAATTACAAGAATTTATAAAAATTAATTTTTAAAAAAAATTCTGAAGTAATCTCAAATAATAATTTGGTGCAATTGTTTACTCTATGCTTTCTATTTTTCTAATTGATTTCATTAAATGTTTAACTGCTTTTTTGTTTTTTTTAATGACCTAAGAAGTTATACAGTTTAGTAATAATACAATTTATTAAAAAAAAAAAATCAAACGATTTATTGCTCAGGAATTCATAACAAGTTTCAGCCATGGTCCTTGAACTCCACATAGTCTGCTACTCTACCAAAACATGAAACTCAGCAGGGTACTTTATTTATAATTTTTTTTACCAAAGATTAGATAATATTTAGTGTTGGGATCAAAATCCTCCGATAAAGAAGAACATCATCACATTCGTCCTCAGCCCGATCACCAAGAATTTAAAACACTAACTTGAATGGATGACTATTATTACATTTTAATTTGTTCAGAATTCAAGAATGATTATGAAGTTCATGTTGGAAGTGAGCCTTTTATGAATTATTTTGCAAGTTGTAATATTGTATAGAAATGAATATACAAAATTATTGATATAACATTTTATAAGTTAGATTAATAAATAATATTCAGATTTCAGGCTTTCTAACTATCAATCACTTCTACTAAATTGATATTTAGTTACATATAGTAGAATTTATCTTTATTTCACTGGAATTTATCAAGTTATTGTAGCATGTCATTATAAATTGAAAAAAAAAACATCCACATTATTAACTGTTTACATGTACATATAGAAATTTTCAAAAAATTTATTTTGTAATTATCTGCCATTTATATATTTATTTTAATTATTTTGCATTTTAGGTATTTGAAGGTAATCGTCCTACAAATTCTATAATATTCTACAAACTAACACCCTTCATATTGGGTGCCTTAATTGGTGAGTTTAAAGTATAGTAGCTTTATTCTAGGCTTTCAACATTCTTTTAATCCTTTTTTTTTATTGTATAAAACATAGTGTATATATTTACATGTATATATTACAGAAAAGATTATTATTTTTAAAAAATGAATTTAAAACAGGCTGTGGAGGATACCATATCAAAATTCGTTCTGATAAAGGCTTTTACACATTTATGATATACCTCAAAACCTGTTTCGATTTTATATACACTCTATGTACCAGTGAAAAGAAGTTCCCTGTAGTGTCATTTGTGAATCAATGCATGTATTACATAATGACATACTTTAGCTATTCATCACAAAATCTTAAGGGGCTAGCATATTTGAATCATGAGTTATGACATGAAATGTGATATAGTGTTTCACCCCTTTGTTGATCATCTTCAATACTTTCCCTACCATTATGAAATCATACAAACCATTTGAAAATGCTCTTGTGACTCATGGCTTCACTGTCATATACAATCTGAATCATTTCAAATATTTTAATAGAATTTTTGGACATTTTAAAACAAAATTTAATGCTAGCATACTGTTTCATAGTAGGTTAAGGTATGAAACATACTATCATATTTCCTGTCTAATTCATGATCCAGATATGTTAGCACCTTAAAATTTTTGTGGTGAAATATGGTGCTACTTAACACATGCGTTGATGTACAGATGGCATTGCAGTTAGCTTGGAGAAATTACTAGTCATCTCTTCGTTGGGAAATACGATGTATTGTAGACAGTGATTTTTAACAAAAGCTGAATTAACTTTGGAAAATAATTATTTGTAATTATCAGAATTGGATTTTCATATTTGTGAGTTCTGAACTGAAATACTAAAGAGATTTTTATTGTCAAAAAAAAAAAAAAAAATACTATTAGATTAACAGTAACATCCATAACATAATTTTGTTTTATCCAGCTTTGCACATATATTAAATTGAAAGAAAAATTTGCATTTTTTTGTTTTTGGTTGTAAAAAGCAAAGTTAAAAATATTTTAATTTAGAGCTAAGGATAAGAAACCAAACATTTCAAATTAAAAATATTGTAAGTAGAGGGGATTTGAACACAAACTTCCAGGCTTGTTCATTTATCTTTTTCACATGTGTGTGGTCATGTGTATAGCTGAAGGGAACTTGAAAGTCTGTGTTCAAATCCCCTCTAATTACATTTAAAGCTCAGTGTATACATTATATTTGCATTCAAATATTATTAATATTGTTAACAATTGAATAAAAAAATGTTTTCAAAAATTAGGAGTTATATAATAAAATCAGTTGTGAAAAAGAGAAGAGGTAAATTAATTTAATTTAATTAAATAAAAATATAATATGAATAATCAGAAATATTCTTTGGCAAAAAAAGATTTTTAGATATCACTATAAACTTTGGAGCATTTATATGATATGCACTTTAGTTTTTTTTTGTGTTAATTTTTTTCTGTCTAGTGAATACTTTCATTTATTTATATCACATGTCCTTTAAAATTATGTCTGTGTGTGAGTTCTAAATTAATGTTATGTGATTTAATCATACTTTGAAAAGAAAACAAATATTACACTCAAACCTGTAAAGAAATTGTGAAAAAAAAAATTATTATACCAAATAAGCTATAATATTTTATTAATCAGATTTCCAAATTTTTCATTGCTGTTTTTGTTTAAAACATTAAAAAATGTCTCGAGTAATATATTGAAACAGATTTATACACCCACATCTATCTATATGCCAGGTTTAAACCCTCTCAGAGTACCCATTTAAACAACCTTAAATTACTATATATGCAAAGTCACGTATATATATATACGAACGGTAAGTCTGTAATTTAATAGTATACGTATATATTACAGATATGTATCCATTTTATAAATATTTCTAGTTTAAGAAATATTTTAGCTTAAATTATTTAGCCAATTTTATTGTTGTATTATTGAAATCGCATATGTATATTTTCCGTTGTTATTCTGCATGTATGGTTATAAAATTAGTTTTCTACTAATTATCAAGTAACTTTTATTTGTTACTGATAAACAAATGTTAAAGTAGGTCACACATTAGTCCAAAAATAGCGTGAACTTGATTTTGTAAATATAAAATGTTAATAACAAAATTCACAGAAAAACAAAATCTAAATTAGTTGTCATAATTAAAAATGTTTTTCTAAAATAAATAACAGGATTTTTCTACTAGTTGTGACTATTAAATATATTTTTCTAAAATAAACAAATGCGGACAATCTTGTAAAATTAAACACAGGTGGCCAGAGTTTGAAAAGTATAAATACTAAGTTTTGTCGCCAAAGATCCATCATATATATAATAAGTGAGTTGTAAGCAGAACCTATGCCCGTTTTATCTTCAAAATGGTGGAGTAGAACGGCAGTAACTCACCGCCTGCTGACCTTGCTTGGAATGGAAAAGAACTTTGGTTCGATAAAACTTAGTGCCATTTACCAGTAAAGCAGCCCGTGGAAAGGCTTCCATTAACTTTAAATCATCGCCAAAAGTGTCAACTTATTATCCTCCCAAGTGCTCCAGAACTAACTGCAATGAAAACAACCGAATGGTAAATTTTCTCTCAGAGCTCTATTTATAAACTGTGACTTTCAATTCTTTCTTTTAAAAGCTAGCTATTTATTAAATCTGCCTTTCCCAAACACCTTTACTAAAA
Organism: Epiperipatus broadwayi; assembly: GCA_028023455.1. Lineage (NCBI taxonomy): Eukaryota > Metazoa > Onychophora > Udeonychophora > Euonychophora > Peripatidae > Epiperipatus > Epiperipatus broadwayi. Next base: position 4,442,803 of record JAQFVV010000066.1, on the reverse strand, counting down.
TCTGCAAAGAAGACTGTTTAATGCTAAATCTTGCCTGATTGTAAAACTTGAATTCTCTTTTAAAATGTAAAACTCAAATTCTCTTTTAAAATGTAAAACTCTAATAATCTACTTTAAATTAAATGTATAATTTTCTGCGGTCTTTTATGCCTATTCCTAATCTATTCAATTTATTCTATGATTTTATCATTTTAACATTATATGTATTTAATATGCCAAATAACGAAACCGCGAGTATTTATAAATATAATTTTAGCTTATCGATCTGCGAAGATAATTTCAAATCTTCGCTATAATAAGTATTAAATAATTGAATTATTATTTTTCTTTCTCACTCGCTGTTTCGAGATCATATTATTATTTTTACTGATTAATTTTGGGTATTAATATTACAATAATCAGTCATTATCTAGTTAAAATTGTAGTTTGCTTAATTCTAGTTATGAATTATAACTATTTATATATGTAACTCGTACATCATAGGAACTAGCCATAGAGATATTCTCAAAGCATATTTCAATGTTTTATTCGTAATTACCCCGCGAATATGCTTTGTCCTCCTTAGATTTATATGTGTTGAGATGCAGGTGATAATATTAAACTAGGTTACTAATTAATTTAGTCCCTAAATAATATATTTGAAATACTAAATTTGAGAACTGAATTGTATAGATATGCAAATAGACGCTATCTAATTTTAAGGGACGATAATATAATTTTATGTATTTGCGTTATATATGTATAAGTTGCGGATGTGTCCTTACAAAGTATGCAATGTACAATTATCTGCTTGCTGCATGATTATTGATGAGTTGCTGGTGGAGGCCACACTTATCCACTTTAGTTTGGGTAAAGCACATGCTTTTAGAACTAGGGCACAAGGAATTAAATTATTCATAATTAATGCTTATCCGACTACCTGAACTACTAATGTTCCTATTCGTGGCAAGTTGAGCGGTTTTAGGGCAACCGAACCTTTGAAGCTGAAGCCCGTGAATAATGACCCTTTTGCACCTTTTAGCTCTACTAATATTTTGATAAGTGCCATAGAGTATATAGGTAGATCTATCATAAACCAGTTTTCTCTCCTTTTATATTAAATGCTTATCTAGCATCAGTGTAGGTCCTAATCTAGGTTAACATGCTAACCTGCATATCTCTGAGCTTGATTATGTGCTCGATTTAACTAGATATATAGATAGATGCCATAAGAGTGCTATTAAGTTAGTTATATAACTTTGGCTATTAAGTTTCATATGATCGGGCAGACTACATGAGAGCTAGAAATTTGGCATATTAATACAGGCATAAAACTCCAATACTGCACTACACTTTATTGAACACTTATAATGAGATAATATGTAACATTAATCTCATTAGTTATATAACGCCTGCGAGCGTAATCTCTCACATTCTCATGACATAATTTTGTACATTTTAAGTTTCACTATTTGTTATTGTTTTATTAAATTAATATTTAAAATTATAACTCGTTTCCATATTTTACTGTCCGTGAGTTCATTTTATCCAACTCTCTTAGATTTAATTGCACATACATCATTTTATCTATATGTAGATCAATCATTGATATATTAATTAATCACTTAGTCATATGTGTGTATATCTGACCAAATCAGCGTTAAATTAGTTAATTTACGAGTCTTTTGTTTTACCCTGAGTGACTGCCGGACCGAGGTTAAATTGAATGTCTGTGTAAGTTGAGAAGTGTCATCCATAGGGTATTAGATCATTGAGCAAAGGTGAAAGGATTGAATGTTGGCTGGATTCTGGATCCCAGTATCCGTCTTCAGTCAGCTTTAGTGTATTTTGCCTATGTTCTAGATTTTGTTACGTGGTGGGACAATTCTTACTGTTACAATATCTATATATTCTTTTCATTTTATTAAATGAAGCGTTGAACATATTTTTTTTTATTTAAAATAAATTATGGAATTTTTTTGTGAGATTTTAATAATTTTTTTTAGTTTGTTTGAAATCATTGTATTTTTTGTTTTTTAGCCAACAAAAGCAGTATAACATATAATTTTAAAATTTTATCAACATTTTAAAATATTTTTAAAATCTTTAAAATGAAATAATCAAATAAACATATCTATTGATTAATCTTAAGTATTTTTGCACAAACCAGCTTTTACATTTATATAGATATTGTGATAATATGTGGTCAAATAAGCATATAATTTATTTTAATAAATAAAGCTTGAATGGACTTTTAGTCCAAGCAAAATACTGTTAAATAAAAATGTATTATTATATAGAAAATGTATAAGTTAAAGGGAAGTTAAGATTTTTACCTTTTAAAATTAGTAAAACGTTTTTAAGAAATAAAATGGGACTATCGCAGAAATGATTTAATTATATTTAGACAACTATCGTAAAGGTTCCTCATTTATCTATCGTAAAACAAAACAATACTTCAAATAAAATATATAATAATGAAATGTAATGTTCATAATTATTGTAAATAAAATTTCTGCCAAAAGAAATAGTATGCAATTTTAGTTGATAATTATTATTATTAACATTAATGTTAAGAAAATGCAAGAATTACATCTTCTTTTTTATATTGCATGACCAAAAAACATCACATGGCCTTAGCTTATACATATTGTTATTCATTAGAAATTCTATTATTCTCTCTACTCTATTGTCATCTTGTGTAAGCTTTAGCAATAGATGCTAGATGGTGTTAATAGGTTTGGATTGAAAAAATTAAAAAGTTTTTTAATTTGGGCCAGTAGCTTGATAGTATAACAAAAAGTAAAAAATGTTTCTGGATGAAAAAATGCATTAAGTTTAAAAGAGTCAAGCATGCTGTTCAAAAAAATTCAAAAAGCTATTCACTGATGAAAGCCATAAGTTAGAAACTGGTCTGAGAATATTTGCATAGGAGAACATTGGATAATGATTTAATAAGCACTAGAATCTGTTACTAAAATTTACACAAGTTGAAAAAAAGAGCAAAGAGAATAAAAGAATTTTTTTATATTGCTAAGTTATTAAAAAAAAGTAAGTAAACAATGTAAAAAGTATAGTGAAGTTAAAATATTTGTCTTTTAATCTATATAATTTTTAATTTAAAAGAGGTTTTTCTTCAAGAAAAGGAAATAAATACTATTGTTCTTCAGAAAGGATTAGGAGATTAAAGTAAACAAGATAAACAAAATTAAAAATATATTTGAAATAACAAGAATAGAGAGAGGGGAATTGTTATTATTTATTTAAATGGGGGATAATGCTCAAAAAATATAAAACTTACAATTCCCAAGACAGTAGGGCTGGTGAAGAAGACTATCAATACAATTGTGGCAAATAGGCAACAAAGTAAATAGAAGGAACTGGGGGGAAAAATCATCATAGCTAGCTTAAGTTATAGCAGACTGGACTGGCATAAAGCATGACTTATTCTATTGGAAGTCAAATCATTCACAATATGGGCTAAATCATAGCTGTATATTACTGTAATCTTATCCAGGCATGTGAGCAATCGACCTCTATAATGTAAACAGACCTCTTTCTGAAAAAATATGCTTAACTAAGATAAAAAAGAACAGCTGAACTTTTGAATAGATAAATAAGCACCAAATGAATATTGATCACTACGAATTAACTTATTAAACAGAAGAAAAGCTGTAAAAGAAAGAAGTCAATCTCAAAGACAATGAAGAAGAAAGGGACTTTGTAAATATAGTACCAATCTAAAAAGAAAACTATATATATATATTATTGTCAAGTTCGAAATATTATATAATACAAAGATCTTAATAATAATTTTGCATTACATTGTTCAAGATTTTAATAATAAATAATATTTTTTAATATTCTTAATTCATTAATAATTTTTCCTTAAATATCAGAAACATAATTATATATTTTTTTCTTTTGGATTTTAAATGATTTTTAAGATTATTCTAATTTTATTGCATTAAAAAAAAAGAGAGGATTGCATTTTGTACATAAAAAAGGAATAATTATGAAATGATGGAATTTTGTGTACATCCTCCATATTTCAATTTACCCCCAATTTAAAAAAGTAGAATCTCACAATAGAATTCAGTCGTTCCAGGAATTACTAAATTTTTTGTGTAAATTTATTCCAATCAGATATTGACATAAGCAATCAATAGATTGCGTAATATAATATTGAAAGAATCAGGATATGAGAAATTAGACAACCATAAAATTAATTATAAAATTCACTCATGAGTATTTTAATATGGGATTTGAGATAATCTGATTATTACACAAATGTATTAGTCATGAATACTGTTCATTCATTTAGAAACCCAAGATTTGATTTATGGTTAGAAACGTTTGCTTAATTCTAAAACTAGTTTTCAATATTTATAATTTTTATTTAAATGATTAAATTCTTTGCTACTTTAAATCTAAACTGTATCTTGATTCAAGAAGTATAATAACTACTTTCTTTTTGCATTGCCAAATGTAAAGAGCAAGGATATTTAGTATTATACTGTATCTTGATTCTTTTCATAATTATTATAATTTTTATAATGTATAATTTAATATTTATAATTTTTATTTAAATGATTAAATTAGTTGCTACCTTAAATTTAAACAATATGTGATTCTTTTCACAATTACTGTATCCAAATCATAAGTGTGTATATATCTGTATGAAAATAAACATGGGTGATGATGATGTGATTAAAATAATATTAGACAAAATGATAAATATATATGGAAATAATAAACCATTAACAAGAGTTTTACATTTAAACCAAACTTGAATTCAGAAAATAGACTGATGTAAATGAAGATCTGTAGGGTAGTAAGGTTAGAGTTTGTAGAGACACCAGTTCACTGAAAGAAATCAATAATGGTATTCTTTTGGATCATGAATTCAAGCTGATATCTTTCATGTATTCTATGTGACTTCTGGTAAAAAATACAGAATAGGCTCAACGATGATAAATGTTTTTAACATGGTGGTTCATTGAATCATAAGTTGATGGTAGCATATATTAATTTTGTTTCATTTTAAAAATATTTTTTTTATGGTAGAAAGTACCAAACTTACTTTCAGGTTGTTGATAAAATGTGATTATTTTGTTGTTATAAATATATTTAATCTTATGATGATTTTCCAAAAATCATCATCATCAATCATCTGCCAACAAATAATTTCAACATGATTTTGAAAATCAATAAAATAAATATTAATTTCTCTCCCTATTAATCTTTCAAAAATTATCCTCATTATTAACTGCATTCCTGTTCCTCTACCTTTTCTAAACTAAATTGTTTTTGAAATAAAATTTTTTAATCCATTAGAATTTCTCCGATTTAAAATCCTTGTATTGTATTACTTTGGGCTTTTCTCTAATGGAATTGTGTTAATTAATAGATATTCTTCTTAATCATAGTTTTTAACTATTTAACTGGAAAATTATTATTTTCCCAAACTTTACCAAACTTCATCTCTTTCACTGGCTTTATGTCTTCATTATTATATTGAACAGTGTTGTCCTTTTTTGTCAGACTTTCTTTTTTGATTAATATAAACAAAAACTTGTTATCTTTATTATAAAAATCACATATTTTCGTCAATTTTTTCTAAGCGGCTTTCTGTTTTCTTATAATAAACCATTCTTTCCTTTCATAACCATTTCACACCTGCAAACCTACTTCCTGTGTAAAGAGTTCATTCTACTATATATCAAATCAAATTGTGTTTTTTTTCTTCAATGTTTACATTTTTACATTATATTGACTATCATTTTATGAATCATATCATTGATAATTTAAGACTGTTAAAATCTTTTAGCTATTTCTTCAACCCAGTGTAATGTTCTTTAAAAAAAATTGCAACTTTGAGATATTTTCCTTCATATTCCCTTTCAATTTCTTAATAGCTCATTTCATATATCTTAAAAGACAATCTCAGTTCCATAAAACTATTAAGTTGTTATTTTAATTTATATATTAGCTACAGAATGCATTATGCACTCTTAATATTATTTTGAATCATTATATAAGCCCAATCAAATACACTCATTATATGGAAATTCCATATGATTCTCAAAAATTTTTCACTCGTTCACTTTTTTTTTTATTATTAAACATAATTTTTAATTTTATTGTCTCTTTCTTATCCATAGCTCAACATTCTAATTCTATAACATTATTATACAGCTATTTATATTTTCTTTTTCAGTTTTTTGATACTTTCTATTTCATCATCATCATGGTAACTAATTATTATGTGCATTTTAATATCCACATATTTTTGGAACTGCTTTCAGCATAATACCAATAATCTAACATTTATGTGGAATACTTTTATTCTTGAACTTAAAATAATATTTTCTGTAGACCACTATACTTATATTAACACTGAATTAGAATTTTAATCATCATGACCATTTCTCACTCCATTTATTTCCCACTAGCCATCTCTGCATCAACTGTAAGAATAAGATTGTGTATTTATGCAGTTATATTCCCATCCTTTAATTACATACACTTTTGACTTCAATCTGTTTTTTCTTCTCAACTTTTTCTTCATTATCTTTCTATTTTGTTTTCTAGATTTAGAATGGCCTGATTCATTTACGAGTTGTTCAAAATGATTATAATGAAATTTGTATTAAACTTTCTCCAAATAATCTGTAGTTGTTTAGAAAATGATACATGGAATATTAAAAATAGAAAGAGTAATAGATAGTGACCTCTTTAGACATTTTTATAAGCTTAAGTAATGAATGCATTTCTAAATAATAAAAAATCGCTATATGTATACATATATAAAGGCAGGGAATAAAATCATATATATCTTATAAACATCTACATATATACACAAACATTCAAAAATATATAAACTTTCTACAAACAATATACAAAATCAAATATTATTACTTCAGTCTGTTTAAAGTATATGTAGACCAGATTACCATCGGTTTTTTTTAAATTAGTTGCTTTAACAAGTTTTTTATAAAATTTAATTTAAATTAAAGAAGAGATCTTAGTGTTATATAAATAAACGTGAGAAATGTACCCGTCCTGAAAAGCTGTCGTTTTTGTAATAGTTTTTTTTAATTGGTTGTTTTAACAATTTTTTTTTTGCTTTGTGGAATTACTTACTTTATATAGAATGCTCATAATCTTATTGTATTAATGGTGGAACTACTTTCTTCACATAAAATATGCTTTGTAATAAAAACTATGGATTATTAAATATAAAGGATGGAATTACTTCCTTTGCATAAAATACTCATAATATAAATTATAGTTTAGTTAGGTATAGTTATTTATTTGTTAAAAACAAATTTGAAGTTGGTTTTTTTTTTTGACTTTTCAATTGTGAATTTGAGTGTTATGGATAAACAATAGTTTTTTTTAATTGGTTGTGAATTTAACACATGACAGTCTTACGGACAAACATTCACATGGATTATATATGTATAGATAGATGATTATTATTATTATTTGAATGTTCATGGATCTTCCTTTATAATTTGTTTCATAAATGTTTTTATAATATTTTATATTCTTTTGACAATATATTTTATATTCATATAAGAAATGTAGATCTGAATTGATATATGCATATATTTGCACTTTATAATATTTTTATTTCTATAACATTTATAATCACCTTTTTCTTTGTGCAAAGTATATATTACAAGATCTATAATTAATTCTAGATATGCTCGTTATAATTTTTTAAATATAGAGTTGTTTAATATTAAGTCAATTTTTATTATTATTAATCATATCTATATTTTTTAATCAAGCAGTTTATACTTGTATATGTTAATAGTGTTATACACATTTTTAGAAATAGATTTTTTAACTTTTAATACAATTTTTAATTCTAATTCAAATAATGTATTTGTTTATTGTTCTTCATTATAATATATTTTTTGACAATATGAAAAGTAATATTTCTAATTTTGGATTGTATATAATGAGCAATGAACATGAAAGCTATTTTTTTTTTTGTTATATATTTTGTGTTTTATGAAGATGATGTACCTGATTTCCACACTGCTTCTATTGTTCAAATTTATAAAAATGAAAGAGACAAAATATTGCAGCAATTAATACTGAATAATTATTTTTATGTACTATAACAAAACATATATTCAAGAATTGTGTTTAGTAAGTTGCTTACCAGCATAGATAAATGTTATTAGAACTCAGAAACACAATAAATGTGGGTTTTATTATCAAACAGAAGCAAGAAAAACATTATGAGCAAAGGTATGATTTATACATAATGTGACCCAGTGGAAAAGTGACTGCAACTGGTTTTGTCTTTTTTTACTCTCATCGCTGAATCAATGCAAGTGTTATATAATATTTATTTATTGAACGTAAAAATTTCAAGGCATACTGTCTGCATCATGAGTTGCAACATGAACTGTGATGATGTGTTTCATGATTTAACTCAGGATAGTATAATGTGCTAACATACATGAGGAAAGACTGTTACTGAATAGATACAATAAACACCTCCATACTTCCCCATTCTTTTTAAATTCATATAAAGATATAATAAAAGACAAATGACCCCCAAGATACATTTCGCGCTGAACCAGCACTCATCAGTTGGCCCAGGTCACTATCTCTCATATATATCTCTATTATATGCAAAGTATTTATCTAGAGTAAATTGTTACATTTTCATTTACCATTGTCAAACTTCCTCCACTCACAACTTTGAAGCCATCCATTTCAGATAAATACACTAATGATTATTACTAATCATTTTCGAAACTAGAGATTATCTCTAGCATAGATATAAACTTTAAACCTCAGTTAAAGATTAATATATCTGATTTTTTAAATTTACATACACGGAGTTATTTCCCTTTCTCTTCCCCATATGTAATATCTTAATAGATATAATAAACACCTCGATATATACTGTTACTGAAATGTTTCAAATGATTCAAATTATATATGGTAATGGAGCTATCAGCCGTGAGAATGTTTTCAAGTGATTTGCAAGATTTTGTAATGGCAGAGAGTTGGAATTCATGATCCAGATATTCTAGTGCCTTAAAAGTTTTGTGTGAATAACTAAACTGTCACTTTTTAATATGTGTTCATTCAGAGGCAGTACTACAAGGAGTTTGAAGAGAGAATCAGTCACATTTTCATTATGGTTTCTTGATTTATTCATAGCATTTGACTGAATTATTTGAAAGATTTATGGGAATGATTGAAAATAAATTGGTTCTTCATAAAAATTTACTCATGTCTTATAACTTCTGTATGATGCTTACTTGATTGAGACTATTGAAATAAAAACTGATGTTAAACAGGGATGTGAAATAACTCCAGCTTTATTTTACCATGAAAATGGTCTTTGGAATATTGTAGGCTGTTTAATGAAAGAGATATTAAGACAGTGGCATAAACTATGGAGTCACAAAGGAAAGTAATGCCTGTGTGCCCACGCAATCCAGGGGCCCATAAACTTGAAAATCTAAAGCAAGGCAATTAAAATATATTCACATGAAAACAATTATTAACTCTATCTCATAAATTTCTGCCGTCAGGCCCAATTTTTCTAATTACACCAGTGGATCAAAGTACCATACTTTTGACAAGGAAGTTTCTAATTTGAACAGATTCAATGCAGAAAGGTGTACTTTATGTGCTTGGATTTTAGATTGATGGTTGTGCTATTTTTGGAAATTATATGAATAATTTAGAGAATGTTTTTTGTTTTGAATAAAACCTATAAAGATCTTGGTTTAATAGTTAATGTTCAAAAAACTCAAGCATTTTATTAGTCAATAGTGAAAGAAAATTCTTCAGCAACTTTTAGTTTGGTTGTTTATCAATTTGAGAATCTTGATAGAAAATTAGACTTAGATATTGAGATACAACAGAAATTTCATTACATTTTTGCAGCATTTAATAATTTAAAAGATAATTCATCATAATGATATAATTATTTCAGCTAAATTAGTTTGTAAAGCTGTTATTCTACTAAATTCATTATATAGAAATGGAATTCCTAATGACATAATGTAAAAGATGTTTCCTAAGATTCTTTGAAATGTAAAGATTCTGTCTAGATATGATATTCACCCTACTATTACAAGGACGTATCATTACATTAGGAATGAATAGCAAATGAATATTAAAGACACTCTAAAAAATACAGTATTATTTTCTTTCATGTGGAAAATATGGTTGAGGAAATAATATAATAGAGAGATACAGTTAGGCAAGTTGAAATCTTCCATAAAGATAAGATGACAACAGAAGTTAAGCAAAGTGTTGTAAGATTTGCAGATCAGAATTTGGTTCGTATAGTCATTGCAAATGTCAGCATTTTTTTTTTTTTTTTTGACTGTTTATGTATCCCAGCGGTCCCCAACCTTTTTGCACTTAAGAGCACATTCTGTAATACTGGCTAGGTGGCAGGCACCATTTATTTTTTCAATGTAAATTTATAGCTGGATATTGTTAATAATACACATAATGTACAAAAAAATATTTATTTCAAAAATAAAATTTTAACATTTGATTACAATATAAAACAATAATTTATAAGAAATTTTAAAAATTAAATTTATTTGTATCAGATAAATAATTTTTATCATGTTCAGATAGCAGCGAGCACATGTAAAATGGCCTACAGGCACCATGGTGCCCACGGGCATAGGGTTGGGGACCCCTGATGTATCCCTTTTTTTATTATTCAGGAATTGAATAGCTATGCTCATTTATGAATGGCTCCTAATAATGAATGATGTGAGAATTTAAAGAATTTTTGGATTAGAATTGAAATTTTGATTATTTTGTTAATTGGGCTGTTTATCTTAATATTAAGTATTCAGATTATGTTTAACATTTTTCTTCACTTTTTAAAGTTGATTTGTAATAATTTTGTTAATGGAATTAACAATTTATTTTATTAAAATTAGCTTTTTTAAAAATTTATATTATTTTCATTATCTAATAAAGGATGTTTAAGAGAGTATTTTATTTAATTCAAGTACAATATTGTATTATCATTTTCATTTTTCCAGCAACTTACGAGCACAAAATTTTTGTCCAAGGTGCAATTTGGGATATTAATTCATATGATCAGTGGGGGTAAGTATATTTTATGTTTCTATGAAAAAAAAAATACTATTTTTCATTTTAATGTGCTTAAAATAATAAAGAGAATTAATTTATAAATTTTATTAAAAACTATAGTTAGAAAATAATAGTTTAGTAGTTAGAATAGTATTCATTTAAAGTTTATTCCTGTATGAATAAAGTTATATTTTGTTTATGCAGGGTGGAATTAGGCAAGCAGTTAGCAAAAATTATTCAATCTGAACTTGCTGGAAAAACTCCTGTAACTACACACGATTCTTCAACTAATGGATTGATCAACTTTATTAAAGTTCATAGAAAGTAAGGTATTGGAATAATAGTGAACTGTATCTGTAAACCGTACTCAAAGAAATATTTATATATTATATCTACTGACATTTTAATAACATGTATATGCTGCTGCTTTTTTTTTTTTTTTTGAAAACATGTTGGTAAAATGAATTATGCAAATGGTTTGTAATTTATGGTAATGTGTAAATTATTGAAGTATATAAATTATTTAACAGATTTATCAGTCGATCTCAAAAGGCTGTGTAAAATGGTTTTTATTGTTGAAAGAAAAGAATCAGTGATCCTTTTAAGGGCATACCTGTAAAAGCATTTAAATGAATATATTTTGAAATTTGTTAGAATTAGCTTTTAGATTGAATATTTGTTGAATAGCTTTAAGCAAAAGATGGTGTTATAAATAAGATAAGATATATACAGTGTATAAAGTTTTAAGAATGTATTTTATAATAAAATATAATTTTTTTAAAAGGAATCAGCTTGTCATTTTTAAAAAATTCTTGATATTAATAAAATAAATTTATAAACTTATTTAACGCACATTGATTACGTAAGTAATATTTACTAAGGCAATAAACCTTTAAGCATGTGCGCTTGAAAATACGAAGGTGGGGACCTCTACAGATCTTAACCACAAGCTTATTCTTTTTATATTCACATATAAAAATACAGTGTTGCATGCAGTTTGGCCAAATATTAAAATTTCAATTTAATATATTTTTAGTTTTTAACTGAGCTATATTCAAATGTAATTTATTTTCTATATTTTCTGCTAATGCTTTTCGCTTACATGCAAAACTCCCTCTCTTGCAAAAAGCCAGACTTTTTGTGGATATTAAACACTACCATCTAGTACCCACTGATTATATGTAATACCAAATATTATTTACCCATAATTTTGCACATTTTTAGTTCTTTTAGATTCACCTTGTAATAATTCTCTTTTTATTGCAAATTTTAGGTTAACAACATGATAGAAAAATTTAAATTAACATTTTTCTATTATGTAGAAAGTTTTATATTTTTCATGTATTTAATGAAAAACCCATTCTTAAAAAGATTAATATATACATAAACAATTCTTTATTTTTTAAATAAATTTCTTTTGATTAAAATGACATTTATCATAATTTGCAGTTTATTTCCATATTAGACATAAAGACGTGCTGAAACTAGATCAAATTCTTCTATTATTTTTTTTTTTGGGGAGATATCTGATGCAATGGACAAGATATTTATCCCAATTATTATCAAGCTTTCTTATCCAATTATATTTTTTATTGTCAAAAATCATATTGCATATTGTTATTCAAATCGTTTTTACAACATGCAGAAAAATTTCATTGAGGGGCAAAATCTTTAATATTACTTCTTTTAAATTTAAATATGGAACATGAAAAACTCTTGCTCTTAAAAATTTAAAATTTCATAATCCTCAAATAGATTATTTTTTTTGTCTTCATAAAATAAATATGGGTTCTAATCCCATATTTAATCTACAATTTAAATAAATTTTTATTGGTAGGAAGCTATTAATAATTTAAAAATATATTTTATGTAAGGTTGTAGAGTATGCTTTTTGTGAAAATTTTTCAAAATCCGAATTATGGACACTTCTACGTAGAGTATTTAATATTGCTTATTATTTTTCTCAAATCCTTGTATCTAATATTAACTAAGCTATTTAAATTTACATTTTGCAAGTCTGTATATACTATAGGTAAATCAGCATATGTCTTTTTCAGTTTTATTAATTAAATTTACATCTGTTAATGGCGGAATAAAACATTAATTATATTAATATGTAATTGTGCTTTATGTATGATACATACAATCTTGGTTCAGTAAGATTGAATCTGCTTTGGTATTGGTAATTGTAAAAGTGAAATTGGTAACAGGCATGAAGATTTACTTGCTATCTGGTTTATTTTGATCAGTGTTGTATTAAAACCCAGGGTGCATAATAACTTAGTATTCTCATTACAATTACATTAGATTTTTGTAATTTCATAGATTTATCAATGAAAAAGATATAATTTTATTTACTAATTTTATCCATTACCATCTTGTTTAAAAATCTGTTCATACTTGTCTTTGATATGTAAAAGAGGATTCCTAAAGCAACCGAAGAAGTTACCCGATATTCAAATGGAAGCTTTCTATATGTAGCCAGTTGCTATATCTCTGAAACTTATTCAGAATATCTAAGACATTTTGAAGATTGTAGATATTTTGAAAAATATATTATTTGTAAGGGCGATTATCACTATTCTTGTACTTAAATGTGGAAGCTGAAGACCTGGCTCTTCAATATCTTTCACTTTCTGATATATATATATATATACTGCAAATAGCACTGCTAGCAGTGATCTTTGTGATATTTTGTGGAGTGAAGAAATCAGAAAATTTCATATAGTTTTTAATTGAAATTTATTATATTTAATCTAATTTTGTATTTTTGTGCAAAGTATTTTGTTGTGGCAATGTTTTAGTGCTTCAAATAAGTATGACCAGCGTTGTTAGCCAAGAGGTCATCACAGCTGCCTTGCAAGCAAGTAGTTGGTTGCAGATGTTTGTGGGTTTGCCTTCTGGACGATGCTATGACATATGGAAAAAAAAAAAAGTATGACCAATTAAGCAAATCAAAAGCTGATTTAAAATCAATTTTAACTGCATTTATTGCTTATTTTCCTTTTATAGCATGATGTGGATCTGATAGCTTCATATTTTATTAACTGATGCAATTTTTTAAATAAAATTCTAAGGTTTTGGAGTCGATGTCTTTAATAGAAATATGTCTTTAAAGTCAGTTTTTTTTCTTTTACAACATGGAACAATACTGATTTTTTTTTAAAAATATAAGGTGAATCAATTTTTTTCATAATATATCTGATTAAAAAACTTATATATAATTGAAATGAAACCATAATTTATTTGTTTATAAATAGATGATGAAATTACGTTATTTGCAAATATTAATCTCTTAAACCAATAAACATCACATGACCACTTTCTCTTATGCTTCTGTATAACTGTTGTTAAAACAGGCAAAACTCACTATATATATTGCCACACACACCAAGCTAGAGTAATCAATGGATGCCAGAAGGCTTGTGCATAAAATCCCCATCTAGTGCCTACTCATCCAATATCTCCAGACTAGTTTCTAGATGCAGTGCTCTCAGATCCAAGGCTCCTCACTGATGAAGGCCATAAGCCAGAAACTAGTCTGGGGATATTGGATGAGTAGGAACTAGATGGGAATTTTATGCACAAGCCTTCTGGCATCCATTGATTACTCTAGCTTGCTGTGTGTGGCAATATATATAGTGAGTTTTATTAATCTCTTACTGTATTTCTTCTTTACTTATATATCTATTACACTTTCCTATAGTAATGCTTTTATATCTTTTTATATTTTTTCAACGTCACCAAATTTTATTTTTAACATCTTTAAAATATATTCATCAATGTGTAATCCTGAAACAAATTTTTCTTCTTTTAGCATTATAGAAATACCTTTTGTTTAAGGTATATAAATCTTTGCTTTGACAGCAATTTTAAATTAGGAATTAGTTTTCTAATTTTCCTTATTTGATTCTCCTACTGAATTTGATGATATAGTTTATTGTATTCTATCTGAAAATTATTAATTAGCTCATAATTTGGCTTATATGATTGTAGCATTTTTTATTTTCAAAATCCTTTGTTTTAATTGTAACATAATTTCTTTGGATCGCTTTCTGTATAAATCATTTTACTTTATTTTATCCATGTTATACAAGATGGTAAATTTCTGCTTCTTGTATAGTAATTTATTATAACTAAACTATTAGATAACTAATCTGTTGCAAATGTAATGTCATCTGATACATTTCTTCTTATGGAATATTTATATTTTTCATAGCTATCAATACTAATTGTATACTTAAATGGTCAGTAAATCCTGTCAATGATGTATTTATTTAGCTTACGTCCTGAAATAAAAAAAAAACAAATCAATGAGTGTTGAAGATCTACTATTAAAAAAGATGCACTAACTGGATATTTGTTTTATAATGAAAAGATGTATAGCTCATTCATGATCTAATTCAGAAAGAATTCAGATTGAAATGTTTAATGTGTGGAGTTATCCATTTATAATTATAATTAGAAATCACTTAACTTAAAACAATAGGTAATGAAAATCAATTGCCCCAGGCCAAGAGTTAAAGTAAAAACTGACATGCTTGATTGCATTCAAGAGGATCTTTTAAATACAACTAGATATAAAAGCACTGCAGTTACATATATAGGTGTAAATGTAGGGCATTTGAACTCAGACTTTTAAGCAACCATCAACTATCCACACTAACTCGTATTACTGATACACATGACCACACACATGTAGAAAAGATAGATAATCACCAATATACGATGTTCCACATATAAGAATGGCTGTATTTCAAATTTTATATATAGGTGTAAGAAATCAAAGTATAGCACGGGTTTTCATTAGCCATTGTTTTAAGTTAAGTGCTTTCTAATTAAATAATTATGAATGGATAACTCCACACATTAAATATTTCCTTCTAAAACATCCTTTAAAATATAAAGAATTCATATTCTAAATTTGTAGGTAATTATATAATTTTTTTGTTGCATTATTTGATTATAGTTTATTCCATAGCAAAGATATGATGTTGTCAAGTGTTGGTGGTCGAGTGGTCAGCACAGCTGCCTTACAAGCAATTGTCCCGGGTTAATGGATTCGCTTCCCGGCCGATGCTATGACACATGAAAAAAAAAAAAGATACTATGACGTTTTCTGCTACTGTTCAAAATTAATTAGTTTAACAACAAAAGTGATAATATAATCTTAATTGCATTAATGAAATCTATTATATTTATAAAACAAAATATTTTTTTAATTTAAGGAAATATTTTTGCACATAGTATCAAACATTAGCTTACAAATTTTTTCAAATGAATTTTTAAATATTATAAATGAAATGGGGTTCTTATAGCTAATGATTAGTTCTAAAATTGAAATGCTAAAATTATATTAAAAAAGTTGTAAACTGCTACTAAATGGTAATAAAGTGTTATTACTTGATTGTAATTTTCTGTTCCTAGTTTGACAGAAAGTTTAACATACACAATGAAAAATTTTTGGTATTTTTATTAAACATTTCTATTATATATGCTCATGTGTTTATAAATTCTTAAATTGGTAAATCATTGAAGTAATGGTTTTTAAATATTTTTATTACTATTTATCTTGATCTTATGTAAGAGTATAGCCATATATATCTACAAAGTGCATCTCGGTAAAAAGTTGACAGGTTTTCTTTTCAAGTTATTTACAGCATTATTTTTGAATCAATTCATGCATTATATAATGACATATTTAGCTATTCACCATGAAAATTTAAGGCACTAATGGTTTTGATCACAGCTAAAGGAAATGCAAGTGTGTGGTATATTATTTCATAATGTGCTAATATCAAATTTTGTTTTAAATTGCGCAAAACCGCTATTAAAATGTTTGAAATAATTCAAACTGTCTATGGCTATGATGGCATGAGTGACTAAACATTTTTGAGTAGTTTGTAAGATTTTGTGGTGGCAGGGAGAGCATTGAAGACAATTCATGAAGATAGGAAACATATATTTTGTCATAACTTGTGATCCAGACATGTTAGTGTCTTAAAATTTTTATGGTGAGTAGCTAAACTATGTTACTACATAATATATGTGTTGCAAGCCACTTGGAGAAAGTTATCTTTTCACTGGGACATAATGCATATATATACACATTATCTATTATCAATACTTTATTTCCAAAAAATATATGATTTAAATGTGCAATTCACCCAAATACTCAATTTACTGTAGTAAATTAAAAATAAAAAATTCATGTCTAATTGTGATTTCATATTACAAAATATGCAAGAAATTCAAGTTTTTAAATTTATACCTACTTCAACGAAATTAAAAACAGCAATGGTAATGATGGAATATTTTATTAACTTACTGATCTCATTTAATATTTTGTTTATATGCATATTTATTCTTGATTGACATAATAACTATAGTTAATATTTTTGTTTTATAATCATATATTATTTTTTAAATAATGTGTTATGGTTATACATATTTTGTGTGATTTCTTAGATAAATTATTATCTGATCTGTGCCATTTCAATCTCATCTAAGTATATGATAATTCGTTTTATCTTCAGAGAAGCAGGTTCATAGGCTGAGTCTTTATCTAGTATGTTAACAAGAAATTATGATTGGATAGTGGCTCATCCAGAATATTCTTTCTGAAGAAAAATGGCTTCCATATATCTATTAATTAACCCATACATATATGGTTTAAGGTGTGGTTGAATACAAATGAAAATAGAGAAATAAAATTATATTTTGGGATGAGGACTATAAATGAAATTTATGGAATACTTCTAAAGCAAGTATCTATGATTGATTAGAAATATAAATAAGGGTTTAAAAAAATGCACAATATAATAAAAAGGTTTCTGAACTACAAACCCATTCCATTCCATATCTAATTCTAAAAAATATGAAATCAATACTGCGAGAAGCTCAGAAATTGGTATTAATGATAATACCTTATGAGAGTGGTGCTTAATAGCTAGCTTCCATAAAATATATATACTGTTAGCAATAAAAAGAAGCAGGTTGACAAATCAATTTGTATTTATTCAGAATTATCTTTTGTGCATAAAGCAGCAAGAGTGATTTATATCATTTTACATCCAGTCTTTCTGAAATATCTGAATTAGATGAGCTCACCAAAAAAAGTGATGTCTTCTTTCAAATATTTATGATGCTAGAATAGTGATAATCTGCAAAATCAGAAGTAATAAAAATGACAGGAATAACTGTAGGGATATTTCTTTTCCAAATGTGACTGGTTTATATCATTACATGAGTTACTAAAAACTGCTTCCAGAAACTGCCGAGAGATTCTAGTGACAACATGGGTTACAAAAATGTCATTCAATCATGACATGATTTTCACAATAAGATAACTCCAAGAAAAATATAAAAAACATATTCATCATCTTAGAAAAGGTTTTTAATTGATTAAATAAACTAGTATGATTTATGTTCTTATTTAATGTAATGGCAATAAATCTACAGCTTTGAAATCAGGTATGAAGTTAAATAAGACATATGCAATGACATTGGTACAATGTTTTCATCACATTCGATTTAATCTGGTATGGTTTGAGCTAAACATTAAAAATATGTTCTAATAATGGAATTCCTTTTTTGCTGATGTAACTCTTATGGCTAACAAAATAAACAGTTGCTAAACCAAGGGATAACTACACTTTCCAAAATTTTAAAATGTCAAATTCCTGATATTGTACAAATTTCTATCAATCTCAATTCCATAGATGCAACCATGCTTTCTCTTAAAGACAAGATTAAAAGAATGATTGAAAAAAAGCAATCACTACATATCACGTATTCATAATTATGATTTATGACTTCATACTTGAATCTGAGACTCAGCTAGCATATATCAAAAAGTTGAACAGCTATATGCAGTCTTTAAAAAATTAGAATTTTTATAGCAAATGGCCAATAGTGGCTTAAATCAGTCTAAATAAAATCATATGATCAGAGCATAAAAAATTCAGAAACACAGATGAACATCCTAATTTTCATAACATACAACCGAAAAAAAAAAAAAAATTCTGGAATTTCAGATTCAATACATCACATTGCATTTATTTGTGAATCAAATTCTAAGCTATTTCTTTTTTTAAATATTTTTGTTTTGTATAAGCTTGAGATAGTTTGGGAAATGGGTAATATTTAGATAATGCTTTTAAAATCCTTTTGCAAAGTATATAAATTGAAATTTATGGATTAATAATTTATTGAAAAAAAATAAAAAAGTACATTTTTATTTTATAAAAATAAAGGTTTTTTTATATGGAACTTATTTCATTAGGATAATAATTATTTGAAAATCAATCAAATTACCAGTCATGTCTCCTTCCCATACAGTTAAGAAAGTCCATTGTCCAGCTTTGCAGTGAAAATAACATATATTATCATTAGCTGCATTATCCCTTGTTCTTTTGAATTTGCATTCCGATATGAATTATGTTCAAATCAGAAGCAGATGTCAATTTAACCTCAACATTTCCATTAAAACAGATTGTTGAAGAAAATAATGAATGGAAATTTAGCATTTTGAATGTTATTGTGTTGATTACTAAGTCTCAAAGGGAATACAATTTCTTCGTGGGTGGGGAGGGTGTTTAATGCATTTAGGGAACAATAGAAGAGCATTAGTCATTCAAAGAAGCATAGACATAGTGATTGCATGTAAATTTTTATGATTCACAGTGAATTTTTAAATGCAATTTGACAACTTTCTTATACATTGCACATGCATGCACACATGTGCCTTTGAGATTAGACTTATTCAGTATAAACTTATCATTTCTGGAGATGTAGTTGTCATTATAACAAGGCTGAATGCATATCAGAATCAGAAATTAGAATTTGTTGCAATTATGTTTATATATTTATTAGTAAATATATTGCATACTGAAATACATTAATTTTTCAAAGTTCTATTTTGGTAAAGCAACAAACGTTTCAGTAATTACATAGTTCATATTCATACATAAAAATAAGATCATAATTTAATTTTTATTATATATTATATTATTAATTAAGTTATTAATAAATTATATTTATTATGACTTATTTTTTTAGAAAAAATAATGCAAACTTATAAAAGTTAAAGAAATGTCAGTAATATTGCATGAAATATTTGATATATATATATACATTTTACAACACCAAAATGTGTCTCATTTGTAGAAAAACCTTAAAAGAGGCAATGAAAATAATACTATCAAACATTTTTCAATGCTCTTCACAATGGTTTGTAGGCCTCTTACAATATCTCACTTTTTAATCGTCAGACAAGTAAAAATATGATTCAAAAGTGGATAAGAGAAATCTTGCATTGGTGGTCGAGAGGTCAGTGCGACTGCTTTGCACTTGCAGGCAGTTGCCCGGGTTGCGGGTTCGCGTCCCAGCCGATGCTATGACACATAAAAAATAATTTAAAAAAAAGTGGATAAGAGAAATGACTAAAAACATTGTGGGTAATGAATTTTTGCTATTTGCATATGGACAATTTATAAAAAAAGTTTAACCAAAAATTACTATATGTAAAATACTTGGAAATGGATCCATTTTCTATCACAAAGCAATTGTTTAAAGACAAATTTTACTTACAAGTACAACTGAGAAACCACCAATGATAAAATTTTAGAGTTTTTGCAGTTTGTTTAACAAGTCATACCAAGACTGTTATCTGGAGTTAATTCATACTTATATATTTTAGCATTGAAGTTAAGGGAAAGATGACACGATTGCGAGAAAATTAATATTTTAAATGAAATTATGTGAATCTTTTATACTTTTATTTAATATTCACAATTATTTCTTCATTCATTTCATTTCTCTTTGAATTTATTATTATTATTCTGTATGTGTTTAATATAACATTTTCTATATAATTATGGTAAATTTTCAAATATTTTCTTTCTCAACTAAACAATATCTTTTTTCTTCATTTCCCACTTCATGCAACTTTATTTTTCATTTTCTAAATTATAAAATGATTTTACAACTACCTTTAATAAACTAAAGATCAGCATTTCAAGCTAATGTACATGTGCTTTATCAATGTTAATAATAAATGAATACTTTCATTTCCAACACAAGATAAAGTCTTTGCGAAAGAATAGAATGAATCACCTATTCTTTCAACCCAAATGCTTAAGTATGGGCAAATCTTAAGCACTGGAAATGAAAGCATGAAGATAAACCAAATTACTTTAAATTACTCTTTACCATGTCTGAATGAATGCCGCCTACGAAATTTTCTAGAATTTACGACACGTCATTCTTAAATGAAACTAAATATATGTAATCAAAAAGTAAAAAACAAACAACCAACACATTCAATGTTTGTGTAGTTTTTCACATAATCTTTGGCAAAATTATTATAGAATATTTGAGATTACAAAGGAATCCATATTATGTGATACAGCTAATGTAATTATCTATTTTTATCTTTATCCATTTTCTTAATCATGTTTTCTTGTTGTTGCTATACAATTTGTTTCTTAAATTAAAAGTACTTAGGTTTTCAGTACTTTGTATGATCAATTAAGTTCAAAAACAAACATCCATCTATTTGTTATATATACAGTTCTGCCATGACTATTTAATTATAATAAAAATTTAATTATTAATTATAAACAAACAATTTTGAATTAATTGTAAATATTTATTGTTAAAATAAATTAAGAAATATAATTATAAAAGAATATCAGTGTCAAATGATGTAAACAATGTGTCGCATATATATAAACATATATAGGTTATTTCTAAAGAGTTGATACAAGTTTAAAATCTAAGAGTTAAAGATGTATAATGAAAGAGTTATGAACGAAATAACGTAAAGCTTAAGCATTAAAATTTTAACTGCAATGCAGTTTTAATAAATCTGGTAAGATTTAAATTTTTTTAAAAGATTAATTATAGAATGTTATTTAGTCATTTTTAGTTATTGATATTTAAACTAGGCAGAAACTTTAGGAAAGACCTATATATACATATATATACACACACACACAATATGCAATGATTTAAAAAAAAAAACAATAGCAATTAGTGACAAATACAAATGAAAAACATTTAAATAATCAACATTTTTTTTTACAATATTTTTCTTTTTCCAAAAAATATACATATAAAATATTTTTAATTGGCCAGACTTTAGAGTTTGTTCTATCTTGATTGCAATAATATATGATCATTTAGAAAATTTTGAATAATAGCAGGAAAAAAAACAAACAAGTGATAAGAAAAAATGTTATATGATATAATAATGACATTTCACTATTAATTTCAAGATTCTATTAATGAAAAAAAAAATTCTTATGAAGCGTTTTATGAAATGAAATATTTTTAAAGAAAATTGTTAAAATTATTTGTAGTACCCCATGAATAAGCCATGAGACTTCTAGGTGCAAGAGAAAAAGTTGCAATCATTAGTTTCTGAAATGCCAGAATAAAAGAATAAGACGTAACTTGCATCATACTGCCTGCATTTCTCTTTCATTTATAGATACTTTATTATCGGTATGGAAGAGATACTTTGGTCTACGATGAGTATTCTTTTCAACAGAGGTTGAGTATACGATCTTGCACTTAATGATAAATTCTATACAACTAAATAATCTCATATCCCTTCAGAAATTACCTCAACAAATTTCTTAGTTATTATTTTTTAAATTTTTTTATCTGTGTTTATAAATTTACATAATTTTTTATGGACAAACTTGATTCAGAATCAATACATTTATTAAGTTCTGTCTTTTGTTCAATAATTCCATCATTATTAAAAAGTCTATTATTACTATTTTCAGCTTTTCTATTTTTTTAAATATAAAGTTTTAAGTTATTTCAATTTAATTGCTAATCAAATTTAAAAATTATCAATAACTCAACACTATCGCAAACAAATTATCTTCATAAAAAATTAGTGAAAAGTGAAGGGAGGACAGTAGACTGCTTCCCCATGGTAAAACTTCATTATTACAGCATATATAATTTTAGGTAACATATATTTGTTTCAAAAGTGAGATTCAAATATCATATAGCAACCAAAACTATCAGTTTTATAACAAATATATAACATTTTTTTATATTTTAATTTGTGCTTTTGGTCCACAAAAGGCACCAAAATATCAACCAGTTGGGGAAAATGATTGTAGAAGTAACTGAAAAAAGCCAGTTACCATAGATATAATCATCTACAATACTATACAAAAGAGCTCTTTCTGTTCCCAAAAAGGCCATTTGGAGAGAGGATATATCTATTTTCATGCCAGAGAATAACCTGTCAACTAGGATGATAAGATATAAAAAGGCAAGAGGAGATAAAACAAATGTCAAAAGCAGTTGCACAAAAGTTTTTATTCTGAAAAACAAAAGAAAAAAAGGTAATAATTAACTTTTTGTAAAATTAATAAATAACAACATACAACTTTTATTTGAAAACAAAATATATGATTTCTTATATATATATGTGTGTGTGTATTTTCACACGTACATGTTAGACCAGAATTTTTCATGGATTTATGACATAAACAAATTAAAGTTTGGGGTCATTTCCATGTAAATAAGCTACAAAAGTGTTTTAGCAATGATGTTGCTAAGGAAACCACTTTATTGTCCACTAATAACTTTTTTATTATAGGTTTGTTTCCCTAGCAACATCACTGCTAAAAAATATTTGTAATTTATTACATGGAAATGATCCCAAACTTTGATTTAGTTACACTATATATATATCATAATTAGATAATTTTCATGGACTTGCAGTTGTAAACATTGAAAATTTTTAATAAGATATTCCATGCAATTTTTTTATTTTGAATTCAATGATGTAGCAAGTAAAGAACCAATTAAAAACTGCAGTAATAATCTGAAAGCATGCCATCCAGCAATAGAAAAAATGTTGACTTATGTAAATAGATTGATCCCACACATTATAACAGAAGCAAAACTTTCCATACAGTAGTGCCATCCAGTGCAAGCCAGAGTAATAAATGGATGCAAAAAGGTTTGTGTATAAAATCCCTATCTAGTGCCTACTCATCCAACATCCCCAGTCTAGTTTCTATTTGTGGCCTTCATCAATGAGGAGTTTTGGATCTGTGAGCATTCTATCTAAATCTTAGTATCTAAAGCAACTCTCCAAGCTAGAAATTAGTCTGGGAAGTATGCACTAGATAGAGATTTTATGCAGAAACCATTACTTTGACTTGTCCTGGATGATACTATACTATGGAGAGTTTTGCTTCTGTTATAACAGCTTGTGTAAGCATAGGGAATAGTAATCATGTGGTGATTAGTGGTTTGATACCATTATTTATAGAATGAAATATACACAATTTGGAATAATATATTATACAACATATCTTAATCATAATAATTCTATAATAATAATAATTATAGTGAAATGTCCAAGTTTAGGTACATCTATTAAAATATTTCCTTTTCAAATACATAGACATATTTCTTTTTAATATGATTTCCATCCACATTTAACTCTATATTTAATTTCATCCAGTACAGTTGAAAATATAATGGAAGAAATTAATCACAGAATTAAATTTGGATGGAGTGTTTTGATAAAATTAATATTTAAAGGAATTATGCCTATGTGTTCAAAAAAGATTTTTAATAGAAGTGTTTTACTAGTTCTTATTGATCTGAGACTTGAACACTTAACAGAAGTAAAATACAAACTCCAGATCACTGAAAGGAAATGTGAAGAAATGCGTGCTAGGAGTAACAAGAGATCAAAACAAAATATATGGATGAGACAACCTCTCTGATACTGAAATAATTAAGAAAATGACACAGAGCTGGGATGGACATATTGCTAGAAGTGATGATAATAGACGGACAGTTGAAACACAATTTCAAGAGATTGTAAAGACCTAGAAATAGACCAGCAGTGAGATGGATGAAATAACATTTGTGTTTTATAGAGAAAAAATACTAGAGATCAAAGAAATTGGATTATATTTGAAAAGACATTCATCCTGCAGTAAACTGTTAATGAATGAAAATGATGATGAATGAGATAATTTTTCACAAGCCATTTTTTAAAGGAATTAACAAAATGCACCAAGAAAAAATGGTTTTTTAAAACAGGCAAAACTCTCTATACATATTGTCACTCAGTGCAAGCCAGAAACTAATCTAGGGATATTGGATGAGTAGGCACTAGATGGGGGTTTTATGCACAAGCCTTCTGGCATCCATTGATTATTCTGGCTTGCACTGAGTGGCAATACATATAGAGAGTTTTGCTTGTTTTAATAACAGTTATAAGCAAGCATAAGAAACGGTGACCATGTGATGTTTATTGACTTAAAACCAATCCCTAATAGGACTGGTGGCTATGGTTATTAAAGAACCAAAGTCACCAAAATGTATAGGTGCTGAACTGAGTTCAGACCTATATTACTATATAAGCTAATGAGCTGGGATTGAAAATACTATAGAGTTTTCAATTTAAGACTCATGGTTTTGTAATTAAGTAGAGATAAAAGGTGGCTGCTGGAGGGTTGTATTGGATCCTAAGATCTAGGTGCAATGCTCTCAGATTCAAGATTCCTCACTGATGAAGGTCACAGGCCAGAAACTAGTCTAGGGATATTAGATGAGTAGGCACTAGATGGGGATTTTATGCACAAGCCTTCTGGCATCCATTGATTACTCTGGCTTGCACTGAGTGGCAATACATATAGAGAGTTTTGCCTGTTTTAATAACAGTTATAAGCAAGCATAAAAAGTGGTGATCATGTGATGTTTATTGGCTTAAGAAAAAATTGCACAAAATATTCTTTAATATGCACTGGAAGTTTAGAAATTTTTTACGTAACATAACTATAATTTACAGAAATTGGGGCTCTAGTAGAATGCGTATTTGGGAGGTTCCATAAATTCAACATTAAATGTAAAAAAAAGGAAAAACTAAAGTTTTTATCTCAACAATATTATATAAAATTAAATTTTGTAATGGTTTCTTTTTTGGTTATAATTTAATATAAAAAAGATATATTGGATTTGTCCTTGCTTGTTAGCTAATCATGGTCAATAAATGTGTATTGGTTGTATAAGATGGAGTTAATAGCTGTAAGGAGTTTGAAAGTCTGAGTTCAAATCCCTTCTAATTATATTAATCTAATACATTTGGACACCTTGGATATATTTATATAAGGAGAATATTTGAAAAAGTCTGGCAAAAACTATTCCATGCAACATGGATTTTATTTCTGTTCTAAGAAACAAGGTAAGATATAATTCTTACACACTTTTATTTAACTTATTCTATTTTTTGGTCTGTCTAGATAAAATCTTGTAACCCAATTTTCTCAGCTGAAACTTACCATACATATGTAATTCCAATAACAGTACATTTTTTTAGAGTTTGCAAGCAATTTTGGCAACAAAATTATATTTTTAATTTTATATGCAATGTTATTGCTATAATGTCTAAGTGGTATTTCTTGTAATTTAAAACTGAATTATTCGTTGAAAGCTAGATCAACTGTCTTTTTATTTATTGATACTTTCATTTAATTTATTGTTTTTAATCTTGCTGGCTAAATAAAATCTAATTTAAACAAGTTCACCTTATCTCGACAATTCAGTGTTATTCATAAAACTAAAAGCAGAGAAAAAAAAACAATTTTTATTTACATATATGCAGTAAAAAGAAAAAATAAATTTTCTTCTGCTTTTACAAATAAAAGTATAGAGTATACATAAATAGAAATCAGATATACTTTTTCATATCAATATTAGCAAAACAATGAATAATATTGAATTTAAATGTTAAAACAATAATTCTTGCTTGATAAGAAGTTAGTAAAAATTGAAAGTGGAACAAAGATTATTTCTAAACATTAACATTCCATACTTATATTTGTGAAAAATAAAGAAAATTTATTTTTTTACTTCTTAGTGCAGTTATGAATAAAAGCATTTAAAATATTTTTAATTTTTTTATATCTTAACCCTATGATGGGGATTTTATATTTCCATACAGATATTCATCATAATTTTCTAAACATAATTGCTCTAAAAGGTAGACTTGTATCTTACTATAAAAGTGCAAATATCAGAAATATGAGTGAAATTCATTATAAATAAAGTAAAGAATTTATATATTCAAAACAAACCACATGCAAACTTCTTTACAAATCTTTGATTTATTATTTGAACTATTATAAAGTACAAAAAATACTCCATTTCGACTATATTCTTTTATAGTCTTTATAAAGGAACAACTAAAACAATACATAAAAAGTAAATATAAATATTCCACAATAAACTAAATACTTATAACATATACAAATAACTCTTACCTCAAAACTCTTCTAACAAACAATCTTAAATTTCAGTAACAACCATTCCCTAAATACCTTTCTTAAAATAACAAATGTAATAGAAATTTAAGAATGTTTGTTAGAAGAGTTTTAAGGTAAGAGTTATTTGTATTTGTTATATGTATTTGAATTATGGAATATCTGTATTTATTGTTTTTTTATATATAATAGTTCATATAATAAATCAAGATTTATAAAGAAGTTTGTATGTGGTTTGTTTTGTATATATACATTGAAATTAATGAGCTATTTTAAAACTATTTGTTTATTGTTGATTTAATTTATTAAAGAATAATAATAATAATGTGGAGATGGATGATATTTCAAGATTAGTCATTCAATTTAATTAAGATCAAATATAGATAATTATTATTTATGCTATAGAAGCCCTCCTGATAATAAATGAAGATCCTTTATATAGATGTATAGAATGTATTTAATCAGACCAAACAACATTTTAAAATTATCATTGATTGTGGCTATTTAAGTTAGCTGGATTTGAAAACATCTATCTGGCTGCCCGAAAATTTCAGATTTTCTACTTAATAGTTAATTATTAGATAAATACTGGACTTGACCTGGTATTTTTAAATCGAATGCCTGAATATCCTAGTGCCTCACTGATAACAGCCAGAGCTAGAAAACAGTCTGAAGATAGGGATATTCGGAAAATCTTGTTAAGAGCCATTAACACACTCATTATTTAATATTTGTAATACAAGCTTATTAAATTAAGTCACCTGATGTATGACTTGATTTCCTTGCAATTATAGTTTTACTCTTGAGGCTTTGGTGATTTTATATTGCTAAAGCTACTAATATATGGTGTATCTGAACTTAGTTCAAGTCCATATGGCTATTTAAGTTAGATATCTGAATTTGAAGACATCTGAATATCTGAAAATTTCAGATTTTCTATTCAATAGTTAACTATTAAATAAATGCTGGGCTTGATCTGGTATTTTTAAATCTAATAACTGAATATCCTAGTGCCTCACTGATGACAGCCAGAGCTAGAAACTGGTCTGAGGTTAGGGATATTGGGAAAACTTATTAAGAGCCATTAGCATGCTCATTATATAATATTTGTAGTATAAGCTTATTAAATTAAGTCACATGATCTATGACTTGATATCCTTGCAATATGTAATTCATGGAATAACAGCCAAACTTTAATAAACTGAAAGCCTATTACAATTTGTTTTCAGGGGAATGGATTCTATCTTTTACTTTGGTCTAAACTATCAAATATATAAAGAATGAAAACATACAAGTGTATCTATAGAGATTGTCTT
This sequence comes from Epiperipatus broadwayi, assembly GCA_028023455.1. Classification (NCBI taxonomy): domain Eukaryota; kingdom Metazoa; phylum Onychophora; class Udeonychophora; order Euonychophora; family Peripatidae; genus Epiperipatus; species Epiperipatus broadwayi. Next base: position 4,414,083 of record JAQFVV010000066.1, on the reverse strand, counting down.
CATAATAAATTGTGCCAATCTCTTGGTTTATTAAGTTTTGACTGCTATACTGTGAATTATATTTGGAAACCAGTTGTTGATAATTTCTAGTTAATATTTAAAATTTACATGATTACAGCCTATTCAATCATTAAAATAAATCAACTAAAAAAAAAAGTCCAAGTAATGAATTTCTAATGACATATGGGCAAATTGTATTTAAAATTAAACGATTAAACAAAATTGTTGAAGTAAACTCAAATTTTAGTACAAGTAAGAAAATATAGTTTTTAGCAAGTTATTTATTTTATACAATTTTTTTTTTTTTTTTATAAATTATGATACATCATAATCTTTTGATTTTTAATGTGTGTGTGTGTGTGTTTTTTTTTTTTTACAAAAAATAAAAAAGTAATATAACCATCTTTTATTATCTCGCTTCCTTACTCATATTAATTTAGCAAAATATATTTTAAACATTAATTTATATTAATTTATAAAAAAAACATATGAAAAGCAATTACTAAATTTATTATTAATTAATATTTATGAATGGTGTAAATTTTTTCACACATTTATCAATCTATATATAATGTTAAGTGTAGGTTTGCAGTAGTCTGTATTTATATAAATAAATAAAAATTATTTAATTTAAAACAATATTTACTTATTAACCCATTGCTGGAAGCTGACTTTTTTTTTTTTAATTATCCATTTTCAGGGACTTTGAAGTATTTGTTTTGATTTTATTATAAATGCCCATTTTATTTAAACAAGTTTTATCAATACACTTGTGTAATTGAAAAATATTTGTACACAATTAAAAAAGCACATAATTAAATTTGTAATAACTAATTAATAGTGCATAGGTTGTTATCTTATTATTCTTAAAACTCAACTTTATTTTTAGCTAAAATTTTGTTTTTAAAAAACAAAACAAAAGCATTATTTTAAATAGTTTAGCATTAAAAATTTAATACATATTTGAAGATTTAAATAATTATTATTTAGAAGTTATTATTTATTTTAAATAAATAAAAAAATTGTAAGGCATCTGTAAAGTTTTTAGAATGACATTTCAAATGCGAAAGTGTTCAAAAATGTTATTTTTAAATTTTGTTCTAAAATCTCCATGGTTAGTTTACTTTGTAACCTGGCATAATTGACAAAATTGAAGATTATAAATTTAAGGCAATTTTCTTGGAAATGGTCATTAGTCAACCATTGTTTTACTTATCCATTCTGTCACTCATGTTTTTGATAAACAAAATAATGGGTAAATAGATAACACTGTCAGACTAGGAGCAACAACCCCCCCCCCCTCTAAACTATTTGCTTCATTATTATCAACACCTAGGCAAACTATAATCTAAGAACTGTCATGCTTTATGGAAGTCAATAATAATTTAACCCCATGACAGCAAATAGAACCTCAACTAATTAATAACTTGTAAATTAAGCTAAAAGAAAATTTTAAAGTTTAATTTTGTTTTTGAACTCTCAACTTAAAACTAGATTATAATGAGATTAATTATTGAAAATAATTAAGTTATTTATCCATGTATAAACCAACTGTTTCACTTATTAATATTTCATTAATACATTTAAAATGGACTTTAACATTTTCCAACTGGACTTTGTGCTATAACAGTTATCTACATTATCTGCAAGTAAATGTACCCTGCATACAGAAAATCATCATTACTAGAGATCAGCTATCAAAAAGAAAGACATGGACTTTATTATTATCTACAAAAACATTTTATTTATATGCTTAATATTTTTATTATTGTTTTTTTTTTTTTTTTAAAAAAGATCAAAATTATTTTTTTTAATTCTCAAAATTGAAATGGTATCAGCAATATATAGATTAACCAAAGAGATATTCTTATAGATTTTAATTACAAAAAATAAATTTTCTTCATGTAGTACATCTTAATTAAAAATATAGTAAATATTATGGAATTGTTAAAGTGGGTATTAATGCGATATAACAGTTAGTATATTCATTTAAGTTGAAGTTAAATTGTGTATGTATACATATATTTGTGTGAAAGTACATGAAAAGTCTGTCCTTTAATTTAAATATATTTTGGCCATTATTATTATTTGTTTTTTGTTAACTTTTAAATAGTATTTGTGGCTTTTCTTAAGCGGACCCAACAAAAGAGAAATATCACAGTAGTTAGGGCAGAAGATCCTTCCATATATATTTTTGTTGAAGTTAATAGTTACTAAATAAAGAATTGTATCTAGAGTTGTAAGCACAAAAAGAAAATGAGCCTGAGGTAGAAATGCCACCATTATTTCCAAATGCCTCAATAATATTTATTTATATATACAGAAAATGTTTACTTAGATAGCTAAATTAATATGTTAAAGATCAATGACTAGTTATCCCTATCAGAACTTGTTATATATACCTATCAATTTCTTGTATTTAGAAATAAGTAATACATTCAGTCAAACTTTCATTAGATTTATTCACTACACATCCATGCTATTTATGCATCATATTTCGCTTCACAACACATACCCTTGTTCTTTTGAACTTTATTATATTTTAAGGATTTGATGCTAAAATGATAAGTTAGCATTGGATTGATCCATTTGTAACTATTTGTGGGCCAGGCAAAAAAGAGGAATCAAAGTATATTGAACAGAAAGCCATGTTATTTCTTTACAAATGATAATTGTTTTTTGGATTTTATAATAAATATATTTGATTTAATTTATTAAATCTAACTTCATATTTTTTCTTAGTTAAGATAATAAAACTTATTGTGTAAATATAAGAAACCTGAATTAATATAGATTATAATCTTGAGACATTCCTCTACTGTAGATAATGAGTGGAGGAGGGTGGTAGAGTTATATGAGTATCTAGTTTAGTCAGGCGCCCAACTGAGAAATTTCATGGTAGTATCAAGACATGCATACACAGCACATACATATCCAGTAGATATATCCTAAGATACAAAAGATTGATATACTATAATGAAATATTTATTTAAATTATAACAGATCTATCTTATGTGTATTATAGAATTTAAATCATTGTTATTTTTGAGCTAAACTCAAATTCAGACGTTGTGAGTGTATTAAATGTTTAATTAGATTAAATGCGGTCTGAATGAATGAATACTATACTGATGGCTGTCTTTTTATCCTCCGTAAATCCCCATTCCCAGGAGTCATCATCATTATATGTATATAGATAGTACCTCGAGCAGACATCTTATTCTATTATTATTTATTGATCATTACAATATATATGTAATAAAAGTTAATTCACTATTATTATTATATTTTTAGGAGATGAAATATTGTTCATGATAATCTACTGAAAGCATTCTTTCATTTACAATAATTAGCATTCTGTATATCAAATCTAACAGTTTATATATAATGAAAGAGTTTTATTTATGTTGTCATTCATAACTATATTTGCTTAGCCCATAACATAGCAAAAGAACCATACAATCATTTTAGAAATCCCTTATGAATGTATTAGTAAAGAACTTTGTAGCAATCAATATCTTCTGTGGATGATAGTTTAAAAAAATAATAATTTGGGAGTCGATGACAGCAAAAATAGACTCTCTTACTATTGGTATTTGTTTGTTACTTCAAAATATCTATGTTTCCATTAGATACCTAATTAAGAAGTAAAATAATTAAAAAAACACTTTTTTGATAAAAACACATTACATACCAAACTTGCAGATGAAAAGGTAAAATGTGTCATTAAAAGAGTCACATGTAAGAATGCATAAAGATTCATGTAGCATAAACATGTCTGTGCATTGTCTTATCGAACATATTATAGCAAGTGCAGATGTGAAAAAACATTGCATGTTCACACTTGCTCGCAGTGGGATGAGATGATATTCGATATTAGCAGAATCTATCAGTTTTGTATGGTCATACTTTCATAAAACACTATAAATTAGTTCATTTGATGTGACATGTATTTGTTTGTGATTTGAACTTTGAATATAATTATTTATTGAGGAGCAGTACTACGAAAAAGAAAATCAGAGGATACAGTTTACTTATTTGAGTTTGAACAAAAATCTTGTTTCAATTTAGTACATAATTTATTGTTTTTTTTTATCACAGGCGCTGTCGAAATTGTTTTTTAATAAAAGTTTTTATTTGTTCTGATAATAATATGATTGAACCAAAAAAGAAATACAAACAGTACAGCTTGGGATTATTTGAAGCTAGGATTTGTTCCGTCATTATCAAACAAACATTTCCCAATGTGCTTCATATGTGAAATGAATATGTTGATTTTTTTACTTCATTTTTATGTTAAATAAAGTAATGTCAATATTTGTATTTATTATGAATTTACATATTTATTTCACAAATGTCAACAATTAAAAAAAACTCTGCTCGTATTTTTTTGCTTTAATTTTTGTTAGTGCAGGTTTTGCACAAGATAATGCGATATTCCACAATCCTTTTATTTTTTTCAATCATTAATTACAAGTGATTAAAACGAAAAGTTTGATATCTAGTGAAATATTTAATATCGAGTACTGTATAAATTTATTAATTTGAGTAAGTAAAGTAATGACTAGGGAAGTGATGGTTTTAAAAGTTTTTGGTAAAGGAGACCGTGGGCGAAAAAAGTTTGGAAACTCTTGGTCTAGGCAAAAGACAACCAGGCATATATTTAATGGATAATTTCAGTAATTAAAATGCTACTCTAATCAGGAAATATATTACCATAAAAGTAGGTAGCTACATATTTTTGGGGAGAGAAAAATGACTTCTGCTAGAGGATATTCATAAAGCAATTATTCTAATTTATGACAGTTCATCATTTCAAGTTTGTGGTAAATTTTACAATGATAACAGTGAAAGAAACTAGCTGTACAACTGACTAAGAAACAAACAGATCGATTCTACATTAAGATAAAGGCATCACTGAAGCTTAAAAAATGATATATAATCATCTTTATTGTCAAATAAAAATATACATTTCAGCAAATAGCTGATGTTTCAGCAAACAAATGAGGCTTCCCTTCCACATTTCCTAACAATTGTTTTTTGTCATATTTATTTACTTTGCCTCAAATATACATAAAACATTATAATACAAAAGCAAGAATGATGTCTTTTTTTATTATAGTTAGTATGTGAAAAAAATATATACATATTATATAGATTCAGAGCAATTATAGTTTTCTATGTTCTTTTATAATTTACTCCTGATAAGTTGACTGTCTGCTGCTTCATGATTAATTTAGAAGAATTTTTAGCAACCTGAACTGTACAAATACCACGGTAGGGCTGATCGAAAGAGCAAGTACATATTTCAATTTTTTTTTTTTTTTTAAAAAAAAAAACACATTATCAGGGAGCAAAAACAGTTTTAATAAAGGTGAAAATATTAGTATCAAATGTAACAGGTGCAATAGTTATAAATAACAATTCCTAGCAAAAACAGTTACAGGTAAGAAATAATTAGAATTCCATTTTTAGAACAAATTGTGTACCAATTCCAATATTCAATAAAAAATTATGATTAACTATGTGAGATAGTTTTAAAAAATATTACCTATGAGAAAATTGTTAGTCCAAAAATGTAATTTCTGTTCTGGTTATTGACTGATAGTATAAGATGTAGGTGGAGAGTCAGAATATTCCTAATATTAATTCGTACTAGAATGAGTTAATGATTGGATTGATGAATTGGCACAGTATGTCCCAGCCAAAATCTGATAGTTCTATCTCCAAACTTTCTGCAACACCATCTCCAAATTAATATATGTATTATGTAGTCACATAATTTCATTATTCATCACAAATATTTTACAACGCTAGTGTATCTAGATCATGAATTACAACATGAAATGTGACAGTGGGTTTCATACATTTGTCAATCATTTTCAATGCTCTAACTGCCATCATAAAATTTTGCAAATTACTTGAAAACATTCGTGTGACTTATGGATTCATTGCAATACACAGTTTAAAATGTTTCAAACTTTTCAGTAGCAGTTTTGCCCTATTTAAAATAAAATTTAATAGTAGTGCGTTGTTCCATCATGCATTAAAGTATAGAGCACATTGTCATGTTCATGTATTGATTCAGATATGGAGCTGCAGCAGTCAAGTTAGAGAGAGAGAGAGAGAGCTATTCAACTTTTCATTGATACATACTATATTTATAGTTACTATTAAAAAAATTAGGAACTGATAAAACCTGTAAATAGTAACTTTTGGTGAATGCAGTACACTTGTAGTCCTTTTATAGTCCAAATTCTGCAGTTCTGAATGATAATAACTTCAAAAAGATAAAAAGTTAAGCCTCATCCATTTACTAAAGATTACACCATCATTTATTATTCAATTTCATTCAAAAAAAAGTTTTTAATTTCAAATTTTTCTTGCCAAAATGAAATATTGATAAGATTTTGTTGAAGGTAATGAATTTTGTAAATAATATAACAATTTATTCTTCTCTTTTACTTTCTTTGCATATCTTCATATAATCATATATATATTGCTTATAACATTTCTTTCATATACACTTTAATGCAACAAATTTTCTTAAAAACTTCTTTATTTTCCTTACAGTTTTGACTGTCCAGCAGTCTTCATCAGAGCTCTATCTTCTTCTCTGCTTTAATTAAATTAATTTAATTTTTAATTAAAGCAGAGAAGATAGAGCTCTGATGAAGACTGCTGGACAGTCGAAACTGTAAGGAAAATAAAGAAGTTTTTAAGAAAATTTGTTGCATTAAAGTGTATATGAAAGAAGTGTTATAAGCAATATAACAATGTTTTAAAAAGAAATGGCAAACTCAAACAATATAAAATAGTAGGTGTATTATGACTTAGCCTACATATTTGTGACCCAACGTCCACAGTAATATTCTTGTGTCTCCAAAAGTCACTGGCAAGGTTTACTACTTAAATGAATTTTCTTGAATTTATTAAACTACATGATTTTTGACAAATCTTTAACATTTTGAATTTTTATATTGCTATTTACTTTATATTAATATATACATAACAACAAAAGTATTAAACTATTACTTACTTATTCCTTGTAGGTTGTAGGCAAACACATGCTGGAATATAAAAAACACTCACTAAAAGAGCTAATGAAAAATTAATTAAGGAAACACTACCCAGAACAATAGCCAATTCAATCAGACCAAAACATTTCAATATTTTCCAATTTACTGGATAATTTCCAATCTGAAGTAATTTTCTGTAATATATATATAAAATAAATTGTAAATGATGACAATAAAATATAAACTCATCTTATATCTACTAAAAATACAGTATTATTTATTAAATTGTTAAAACTAAACCAGATAAATATCATCATCATTATTTTCAAACATTATCAATCCATTACAGGATGATCTTTCTAAATTCAATCCAGCTTCTCCGATCTTTAGCCTTTCTTTTCCACAGCAACCGAGCACGTCAAATTCCTAATGTCCACTCCATATGTTCTTATCGTTGCAGCTGTAATGCTCACCAACACACATTAGCCAATGTGGGAATTTATTGGCTTTTTCCTATGAGTTTAAGATGAAGAAACACCCATGGTCTTTCTTCTCAGTCGCCTGATAAGGCAAAATGAATGTGTGTAGGAATAAAAAAAATTTTTCTAATAGATTTATACAATCATGACAGACAAAATTCTCAGAAGGCTGTAAAGTCACAACCAAGACAGCGGTTGGTGGCCAAAGGCAGAGGGCGCTAAGAATATCGATTGGGAACTCAGGCTGTCATTTGAAGACAACTTTTTATTTAGGTACATACAACTGCAGACCACTTTCAAGTGAAGGAAAATTGCAAGAATTGAAACAACTACATTATACTAAATGGGACATTATTGGACTCTGTGAAGTTAGAAAAAAAGATGAAGAGATAATTGATTTAAAAAGTGGGCATGTACTCTATTACAAAGGCATAAATATTGGAAGTACAAGTGGAGTAGGATTCATTATAAATAAAAAGTGGAAGAACAATATTATGGAGATTGATGGTGTATCGAACAGAATGGCAAGATTAGTTATTCAACTTAATAGCAGATATCAAATGCAGATAATTCAAGTTTATGCCCCAACAAGTTCTCATAGTGATGAAGTAGTAGAAGATTTTTATATGGATGTACAAAAGGCTTTTGATCAGACTAAACAACATTTTAAAATTGTTATGGGAGACTTTAATGCTAGAATTGGTAAACAAATGAAAGATGAAAGTGCTGTAGGTAATTTTGGTTATGGTAATAGAAATGAGAGAGGACATAGACTTGTGGAGTTTGCAGAAAAAGAAAAACTTTATATTATGAATTCTTTTTTTGAGAAAAATGTTAAAAGGAAATGGATATGGAAGCATCCAAATGAAGGTACAGCAGAATTGGATTATATTTTGACTAACAGAAAATACATATTTCAAGATTGTAATGTTCTTAATAAATTGAACACAGAAAGTGATCATTGATTAGTAAGATGTAAGATATGTGTTAATGCGAAACTAGGGACAAAAATTATTAAGAAAAATAATATTTACAGTTGATATTCCTAATCTTCAGAAACATTCTAATAAATTTAAATTAGAACTTACAAATCGGTTTCGAGTATTAGTAGATTTTGATCATGATTCAGATTTGAATCAAATTAATAAGAAAATAACTGATACAATTCAAAAACTGTAACAAAAATAGCTGGTAGAAAAAAGCAGCAATTGGTCAATAAAATTTCTACTGAGATGAGAGAATTAATGAAGAAAAGAAGAAATATAAAGATATATAAAAATGATGCATTAAAAATTGAATATCTCGAATTTTGTAAAATGGGACAAAAAAAGAGTTGATAATGATATAAGAAAGTATAATTGTGAACTAGCAAGGAAGGCTGTAGAAGAGAATAAAAATGTCAAGAGTGTAAAACAATATTTTGGTATTGGTAGGAAACTTATATCTGCAATGAAAAAAAAAAAGATGGAACTATTACTAAAAAGAACAATGACATCATGAAATGGGTAAAAGAGTTCTATTAAGAATTATATAATAATAAAGAACAAGTACCTCTTACATCTATGATCTCTTCTGAATTGCCCAGAATTTTAAATGAAGAAGTGAGACATACAATTAAATCTATGAAGAAAGGAAAAGCTCCAGGTAATGATGGAATTATAATCGATATATTAAAAGAAGCAGGTGAAGAAATAGAAAGAATTTTGGCAAAGTTATATACTAAATGTCTAAATGATAAAGATGTACCGGATGATTGGAAGAATGCAGTATTAATACTTAAAAAAGATGATAAAAAGACATTGGAAATTACAGACCTATCAGCCTTTTATCACTTTTATACAATTTTTACCAAGATAATTACAACTCGTCTAAAAAGAACATTGGATTTCAACCAACCAAAAGAACAAGCTGGATTTAAAAGTGATTTTAGTACAGTAGATCATATCCAAGTATTGAGAGAAGTTATAGAAAGGACCAATAAATATGAGTTGCCATTATGCTTTGGATTTGTAGATTATGAAAAGGCATTTGATTCTATAAGCTTTTCTTAAGTGATTAAAGCATTGGATCTCAAGGTATAGATCCAGGATATTGTCATATTTTAAAGAATATTTATAAAAATGCAACAGCAACAATTAGATTACATACATTGAGAAGGGTGTAAGACAGGGTGACTCCATATCTCCAAAACTTTTTACAGCAGTGCTGCAAGAAGTATTTTGTGGATTAAAATGGGAAGCTAAAGAAGTGAAGGTAATGGAGATTATTTAAGTCATTTAGATTTTGCAGCTGATATAGTTGTTTTTGCAAATAATGCTTTAGAGCTGCAGAAAATGTTGCAGAAGTTATCAGATGAAAGTAGGACTAAAGATAAATGTTAAAAAGACTAAAGTAATGTTCAATGGATTTTCCCAAAATATGAAAATAAAGATTGATTATGATGAGTTAGAAGAAGTTAACAGCTACAAATACCTTGATCAGATTATTAATACAGATGGAAACATAATGGATGAAATTAATAAGAGAATTAAACTTGGTTGGAGTGTTTTTGGTAGAAATAACTTGGCACTAAAAGGAAATATGCCTATGTGTTTGAAAAGAAAGATTTTTAATAAATGTGTTTTATCAGTTCTTACTTATGAATCTGAGATGGGGACACTTAATAGAAGAGCAATACAGAAACTTCAGATCACTCAAAGAAGTAGGGAGAGATGCATGTTAGGAGTAACAAGAAGAGATTAAAAACATAATATATGGGTATGTGAACAAAATATGTTACTGACCTCATTGAAAAAATTAAAAGACTGAAGTGGAGTTGGGCTGGACATATTGCTAGAAGAGATGATAATAGATGGACAGTTGAAATCTTCAACGGAATTCCAAGAGATTGTAAAAGATCCAGAATGAGACTACATGTGAGATGGATGGATAAAAAAAAATGTGCAGAGATAATGTGGAGAAGAGAGGCTAAAGATAGGAGAAGATGGACTGAACTTGGAGAGACCTTCATCCTGCAGTGGATTGATAATGGTTGACAATGATATATATATATATTGTACTGGTTGAAAATGTATGTCCATCCAACAAGACTTAGAATCTAAGCAAAAGTACCCCAAATCCAATCATGCCCGAGATACCTAGGTCAGGAGTAGTCATGAATTCTAACCTGTTTGCCCATTACCCAAATCTATAACACAATGGACAACACCCTATCATGATACTACATAAATTAATTATTTCCCGGCCCGGTGCTACATCGTTTTGCATGAGAAGTCAGCTGATGATGATGATGAGAGATTGATTGAACCCAAGATATAAGTTAAAAACATACATAATATAAATGTTATTAAGAAGATTCGAACTACTGGATTAAGTTTTAAAATTATAAATATTTATTTTGACAAAAATTCAAGATTTTATATATGTATAATCAACTTCATGCAGTTTAAATGATTATTTTGGTTACAAATCTTTGACGATCTTGATACAATTATTTTATTTAGACTGATATAAATTTAGTGCGGCAGTTATAATACTGAACGTATATATAAAATAGGTTTTTATTCAATGTTACAAAAACAAATTTATCTGGGTGATTGGCAGACGTTTATACATTAAAACACATAAAGATATGACAATAATAGAGTTTTGCTATTTGGACGACTTTAATGGGATGCCCTTGGCATTGGATACATAACTTTTATTTCATTTATAGAATTTATTTACAACACTAAAATGAGGCTACATTGTGATCAAAATATACTTAAAACATTTATTTATTAAACATTTTCGACATTTAACTAGAAAATATTGTGAATATCAATATGGGAATTGATTATTTCAATAAAGGGGAGGGCAGCTTCATGAGAGGTTGGATCTAAAACTAAAAATATTTAAAGAGAACAAAATTTTTTAGAATTTTCCATAATTGCTTATCATTAGTTACACGAGCAATTAAATATTAAATTACCAATTATTGTAATATAAAACTTTAACTTTGTATCATTTACATAATAAGTCAGTTACTAAACAAAAGGAACAAGCTGGGTTTGAAGACGTAGATGTCTGAAAATTTCAGATTTTCCACTCAATAGATAACTTTTAGATAAGTGCTTGGCTTTGGGTTGGTATTTTTAGATTTAGTGTCTGAACCTACCCTGACACCTCTCTGAGGAGTGCCAAAGCACAAAACCATGGTCAGGGGGTTTGGGGAGGGGTTCCTGACAGAGATATTTTAAGTGCTGGCTCTGGCTAAGCATTTATCATAAAGCTTGTAGAGGAATTGGCAATCCTCACTGTTTGTAACTTACAAGCTTAAGAGATAGGGTCATGTGATCTATGACTCTTATTTTGAACAAGCATTAACTTTTGTAACAAACTTAATTTGTGCTTTCAAAAGCCATTTTTATTACTGAAGATACTCCACACATTATAAAGCAAAATATCAAAGACTATGAAATCATTAGAAATATCATTTACATTGAATAATGACAATTTAATGATATGAATTGACTGTATGGTATAAATAAATACCATGTGAATATAAATAAAGGTTTATGTTTAAACCATAAAATTATTCATTTTAGCAATAGAAGAATTAAGCACAATTTAAATGTTTCCATTTAGGAAGATGATATTGAAGTCCAAGTCAAAATAAATTCACTATACTAGATCAATATATGAGTTGATGCATCTGTGTTTATGGGATGACTATGATATCAGCTTTATATATGTTTAATTTAGTTCACGAATTTGTTAATTTAAGCCAGTAATTGCAATATTTGGACATAATCAATGATGAGGATTAAGAATTATTTTGTTTCCTCCTCTTGTGTTTATAAACCAGTGGCTTAAATATCCTATTTCAGTACTTTTTTGTTGAAATATATTCCATAAATTTTCAAAATACTGAAATTTAATTATTGCCTCTTTTTCTTAAGATAACCCTTTCTCAATATGATTAATGGTATCTTCAAATCTTTGATGATCTTGAGATGCTGTAGAAATAATAACATCATAAAGTATTCTAGCTCTTCATTAAAACATCATCACTAAAGGTTTTAGAATTCATTCATCTTTAGACCATTATCTAAATGTTTTAAAAAAATTGAGTGTAAAATATTCCTTCCTATTAATTTTCAACGCAATTTCCATATTTGCTGGACTAGCATTTTAGTAGTAATATACTAGACTGGTCCTGGTGTAGGTAAAACAAGTCAAAATCCAGCTGATGTCATTATCTATACATTTGATTGCATCTTGATAAAAAATCCCTCCAAAATCCAAAAAATATCGTTTTTCACACATTTTTATAAATTTTGGGGGAAATTTTTTGTTAAGATGCACTCAAATAATTCTATTATAACACCAATTGAATATGATCATGTTTTATCTGTAACAAGGATAAGTCTACAGTTTTTTAGTACCAATGTGCTACTCTGGCCAATATGAAATCTACATTGAAGTTAATAAGAAGGAAGGATGTGCATCTCAATTCATTTTTGATAAATAATAGCAATGCATATTGGTACTAATAATTTTCCAAAAAAAGAGATCAAATGCTTTTATAAAAATGAAGCTGAAGTTCGCAGATCTATGTAGTAATATAATCTACAATCATTTTTCATTCTGAGAAGAGTAAATGATCAAATCTTGTGAGTTTGAATTTTTATGCAAATTACCTATTTTATTGTATCAAATTTGAAAACAATCATATTAGAATACGCTTCATCAAAGATCCTAAATCAGCCTTCATGAATAAAGCTTTTTGAAACACTATTTCATTATTATTACTATTACCATACTAAATTTAAACATTCTCCAGTTCTAAATGAAATATTCTTCCTAATTTTGCTTGCAAGAATAGATTGCTGTTCATCTCTCAACTCCAAAAACTTGGACCTAACTTTCAAAAAAGAGAGGGATGTATGTTTAGTTTTAAATATTTTTGTGCCAGCTATATTAATTTTGAATTTTCTTCAGCAGGTGTAAAATTATTTACATTTTTAAAAGTAAACATTATATTTTGTGGTTATTCATAACAGTTCATAAAAAAATGAAGAATAGGTTGTAAAATTAATTCAGAAGATCATTCAGAATGACTAAAGACAGTGAATTATGGTTTGGCAGTTCTAGCAGTTTTTATTTATTTTAAAAAAAAAATCATGAAATACAAAAATTAAATAAATAATATTTAAAAAATAAAATTATTAAAAATTCCCATGAATATGTGAAATAAAATTATTTTTCCTTAGAATGAATCATATATTTCTATAGAAAAATAAAAAGGCTACAAAACACCACTAAGTGGTCGAAGTTGTAAACTATTATTACATTATTTTCATACTGGGATATATTAATTAATTAATATGCTGCTTATAATTAAGTTTTCTTGTCTAACATCCAATTCTATTCTTATGATTTAAAACTACTTTCTATTTGCTATGAATAAATCAATTTAAACATAAAATGTAAAAACTCAAATATGTAAATTAAAACAATTATATAAACATTACATCACCTATTACAAAATAAAGGTAGTAGCAATCCAAAAACAGTTATTACAGAAGCACCATAAAAAACACTGTGCATAGAGTCTATATTTAAGTCACTGCCTAACTGGCAAATATACTGAGGACTTATGTATAACAAAACTCCTAGAATATGGGTAACAGTAAAATATGGCACCACAGATATTAAACTGTAATCAATCTAAAAAACAAAAATAATCAACATTAAATATAGCCTAATTGATTATGACAAAATATTTACATTAAAATTTAAATGTAATTATAAAAAAACTAATAAAAACAACAACAACATGGAATGACAATAATTGATAAGCAACAGTAAAATATTTTATACTTACATCTGTGTCTGCATTAGCTTCTGGTTTGTTTTCAGTCATAGATGTTTTACTATTTTTATTATCTATTATTTCTTTTTCGGATGCTTCTTTATTATTTTTATCAGTACAGTTTGGATGACTTTCTTCAAGAGTAACTTCCTTTTGATTGTTCAAATTTTGATTATTTTTTTGAAGATTTTTAATCTTTATTTCTTCATCATTGCTACATTCTAACCAATATGCTAAAGCTTATATTTTATTAAGGAATGATTCTTTACCAAATCATAAATTATGTTAAGTATTAAAATAAAATATATATTTAATATTCCTATGATTAAAAAATCTTTTCGCAAAATAATATAAATTATTATCATATATGATTGTAAAACTATCTCTACCAAAAAAAAAAAAAAAACATAATAAAAATATAGAAAATTATAGCAATTTGTCAAACAAATCACATCATAAAACAATGCAAACTGTTTCTTGATATTGCTTTAAGGTTAAATATGCATACACAAAAACAATAAAGAATAGTATTTGAATACAAGTATAGTGTATATACTTAAGCTAGATGTAATTAAAGGGGATTTGAACACAGACTTTCACGCTTCCTTCAGTCATCCACTTTATCTTATATAACCAATACAAATGACTACATATATGTGAAAAAGATCAATGATCTCCAATATATGTATTTCATGCTGAACCAATGTTCATCAATTGGTCCAGAACACAATCTTCCACACATATATACAACCAGGGCTCAGTTTATATTAAGATAGCAAATCTTTAAACTTAAATGATCAAGATTCAATCTTCTCTATTCTCCAACTCTTCAGCCATACATTTCATTGAAAATCTGAGAATGGAATGCTCAAAGCCCTTGTTGATGCCAATATTATTGTCATAATCATGTTGACATTAAGTCAATCTGATCCCTCACACATAGGATCTTAGTATGTCCATTTAATTATGCAGATGAGGAATGAGCAGAATACAGGCTGAATATGTAATATTTAAATATATATATGTTGTTTACACTAAACTTAATAAAGGATTTGAACTCATACTTACAAGCTCTCTATATCTATCCAACCCATCTTATATAACTGATACACATGACCACATACATATGAAAAAGATAAATGATCTCCAATATATGTATTTTGTGTGAACCAGCACTCATCAGTGGGTCTGGATCATCATCTCCCACACACACATATATATATATATACAATCAGTGATCAATTTGTATTAAGATGGTAAATCAACAAACTTTAATGAACAGGTTTCAATCCTTTCCACTCTCCAACTCTTCAGCCATCCATATTATTGAAAATCTGATGATGGAATGTTCAAAGTTCTTGTTGATGCCAATATTAGTCATACCCATGTTGACCTTAAGTCACTTTGACTTCTCATATGTAGGACCTTAATATGTCCATTTAAATACACAGAAGAGGGCTGGCAGAATACAGGCTAAATAGGTACTATTTAATACACGTACAATGTATATACTTTAGCTAGATGTAATTAAAAGTAATTTGAACACAGACTTTGTCTGTGTTTAAATCACTTTTAATAAATAGTATTATTTTCATAAATTTAGCAGAACTTTTTCAATATCCACTCTTATCTAGAGAATAATCTACCAAAATGTAGAGTTGTGATAAACAAGTTGATTGTAGACTATAAAAAAAAAAATCAAATATGTTATAACCTCCATTCCTGGTTGAGTGTAAACTACGTTACTAATTAAATTGGTAATAAAAATAATAAAATAATTAAATGCTTAACAAAAGGATAGTTTAATTATTTGAAATAATATATATTTTATAGATTATTTGCATCAAAATGTAAAATTAAAATATTTTATTATTGTGACTATATATAAAATTATATAACATTAAAAAATCCACATATTTATATTTACTTAAATTAATATAAAATATATTAAAATAGAGTTTAAATAAGAAATTTAGTATGATTTATTGCACCAAGGAGACTCTCAATGCTTTTACGTGATTTTCATGGTTAGTATTCATTTATAAAACAATATTTATTTATATATAAAAAACTAAATCTTTGTTAAAAATATAATTATATTTAATTAATAAATTTATAAAATAAATAAAATATTAAAGAACAGATATAGACTGATGTAAAAAGTCAATTATTATAATTCTAATTACATGTATGTGATTGTGTTTAAGTATATGTATAAATAAATAATTAAAAATCCATAATATTTAACCCTATCTAATAATGTAAATTTAATTTACACTATCAATAGAAATTTATTATGATTTTTCAAGGAATAAAGTTTTTATTGTAGCTGATATCATCAGCGATCTTGTCTATTAACATTAAACTGATAAAGAGAAAGCTTTTTATGTCCAAACTTTAATATAAAACTGAACATTGTGATGGGTTTAAATAGAAATTAAGTTGTTACATTTAGTGGGGTAATTTCTAGCCTGCTGATATTATAAATTTGTGTTATTTAATTTCTTTTTTCATTGATTAATTCAAAATTCAATGATATCTATCAATATTTTAAAGTTGCATTAAAATATTCCTTTGAAATTTAATCATAACTGTCCTGAAAATATTGGCAGGCAATTTTGAACATTATGCATACTAAAGATTGCCACTTACTGATCTTGTTATGTATAAAGTTTCTAAATTGTTCTTGCACGAAAGAATATGGGGGAAAAAAAGATATTATAATAGAAGTTCAACCCCCCCTCCCCAACTATCTCTCAATCTGAATTTTTATAATTACTATCATAATTGTTTGTTTAAAGTTAATGTTTTTAAAGAAATCAATAAAACTAGCATACACAACATACATATACAGATATGACAGTGGGTAAAGCATTGTACACACACATGGTCTCAAACATATCATACCATTTACACCTTTCTTAAACACTTTATCAAGACACTTTATTTATATCAAAACTAACAGTTTCGACTGTCCTGCAGTCATCATCAGAGATTCAAATATATAATTATATAATTAATACCCTTATACACATATTCATCATCAGAGTTCCAATATTCAAATATATAATCATACCATTTACACCTTTCTTAAACACATTATCAATACTCTTTATTTATATCAAAACTAACAATTTCGACTGCCCTGTAGTCATCATCAAAGCTACAATATTCAAATATATAATTATATAAGTAATACTCTTATACACATATTCATCATCAGAGTTACAATATTCAAATATATAATTAATACACTTATACACATATTCATATGAATATGTGTATTAATTATATATTTGAATATTGTAGCTCTGATGATGATTGCAGGATAGTCGAAATTGTTAGTTTTGATATAAATAAAGAGTATTGATAAAGTGTTTAAGAAAGGTGTAAATGGTATGATATATTAAATTAGAAATCAGTATATAGGAAAAGGAATAAGAAGAAAATTATATTACATGGTCTTAAACACAGTAGGTACTTGTGGAATGGAACAATCTGTTCATATATTTTGAAACCACTTAAATTGCAATAACAATAATTAATTCAGATTTAGAATCATACTAAATCTTTTGAATTAAGTGTATTAAAAGTATCCTATATTTTATGTTTTTTCTAAATGCAATAAGATATAAAGACTGTATTAAATACATTTATATATGATCCTATTATACTATATTGGATTATTTATTAATTTGAGAATAATTGCAATTTGAAAAAGAAATTAATGAAGAAGCAATGAATAAAATGCATTCACAAACACAAGTCTTTCATATATACTACATGCTGATATTAAATTAGTATTCTAGAGATTTGACGAAAGACGAGTTATCATAAAATTATCATATCAGCTGTTTTACAAATTTAAATGTAATATTAGATTTCAATAATATCCATTAAATAATATAAAAAATACTTTAACTCCAGATGATCTTCAGTATGTCATGGAATTATTCACAAATCTAATATTTAAAAATAAATTAATAATAGATTATCTACGTATTTACTTTTAAATATTCTTTGAATAATGTTGATACATTTATGATATATGCTTATTTAATACTTATTTAAAAAGTTATTAAAAAGCCATATTTAGCAAGTTTACAGTCAAATTCAATAAATTTAAAAGGTGGCTATTTATTTATTCAGCATATGGATTTTTTTTTTTTGACATAACTATTACAAAATATCATAAAGGAATCTGCAGAGATTTCAACTAGGAAATAGATAAACAAGTGTTTTTATTCAATATTTAAATTCTAGAACTATAGTCATAGACTTGGCAGTCATTAACTATGTTATTCATAGTTAATAAATCGCATAGTTAAAAAATGCCTAATATAATAAATGGGACAACATTCAAACTATCTTATCAACTGGTCATATAACCACAAGATAAGTACAATAAGGCACTTGCAGACCCCTCCCACCCTTCCATCTTCACGCAGCACAAAGCTACAACAGGCCACCCTTGCATCCCTGACAATCCTCGCATGGCGTGCAGGGAGCGACATGAGGTGAGGAGAAAAATCAAAGAGGCCTACGTTATTAATTTGGATGCTAACTCAATAAACAAAAGAGATAAGTTTTATGCCATCTCTAAGAAATGGCAAACCTGATTTTCATAACTTTGCATCTTTTACATTAAACATTCAGCAACAGAACTCTCTTCAGCTTTGAAAATGAAGGCCCTGTTCTTTCGAAAGCGCTAGCTACAATAAGGAAATAAATAGAATTGTTGAAGCATTAGAATTAAGTGTGGAAATAATATTATCGCAAAATATCAGGACACTATACAAGATAAGTGAAAAAGATGTTATCAAAAAAAAAACAGGTCAGAAGTATTCTTTGATAGAGCTAATTCTAAAAAAGATTAACAGAATATGGAATAAAAACTCTCCAGCACTATGACTAAAATAATAATTTCAATTAGTGTGTAGCCTCTGCCAAATTTCCAATAAACAATAGGAAATATGCCAAAATGTCATAAAGCATGATTTTCTGGCTATTCTTCAAACAAATAATAATATAATTTGCCTATATTTCACTGCAAACAAAAAATCTGCATTTTGGAAAGTTCAAAATAAATTTATTATATTTATTGAAGACAGCATCTATCATAAATACAAGTATAGCACTCTGAGAATAAGACAAACTCTTTTATACAGAAAAAATGTTTCCATATCTTCCAAAAATAACACTCAAATAGTAGTGGTAAATTATATTGAATAATTTTGTTCAGAGGTATTTAATAATGAAGTAATCAAAATATATACTTTATGCAATTTCAAATATTCTCTTAATATAATTCTAATGAAAACAATAAAACAAATAGTATTTATACATCACTAAGGCTAAATACTTAAACAACTTTAAACATAGGATATTCAGTTCATGTTTCCAAGTTACATACTTGTGGAACTTAAGCTTAATACCAATTCATTCCTATCTCTTTATATAAGGTCCAGGAATTGGTATATACACTTTAAATGTGATATTTTTATTAGACAGGTAACATTTCTTAAAATCTATGAAACATTAGTTTCTGTGAGATAGTCCTTAATTCTTTTTTAGGTTTCATCTATAAAAAGAAATAATCTTATGATGAACAATTCTGTATTGAATTGCTATGCAAGTAATTAAAGGATGAACTTTGTGCTGCACAATATATAATTCTATCATCACAATTAAATGAACAATAATAAAATTATTAGCAATCGAAGTTACTAAAGTAAGGGGAAAAAAATTATAGAGAAAAGATAAAAAAAACTGCTTATATTAAAAACAACATGTAATCTTTGAAGCTAATAAACATCACATGATCACCATTTCTTATGCTTGCTTATAACTGTTATTAAAACAGGCAAAACTCACTATACATATTGCCACACACAGCAAGCTAGAGTAATCAATGGATGCCAGAAGGTTTGTGCATAAGGTCCCCATCTAATGCCTACCTCATCCAATATCTCCAGACTAGTTTCTGGCTTGTGGCCTTTGTCAGTGAGGAGCCTTGGATCTGAGAGTACTGCACCTAGATCTTAGGATATAATGCAACCCTCTAGCAGCCACCTTTTATCTCCACTTAACTACAAAACCATGAATCTTAAACTGAAAACACCTTAATATTTTCAATCCAAACTCATTAGCTTATATAGTCATATAGGTTTGAACTCAGTTCAGTACCTATACATTTTGGTGTCTTTGGTTCTTTAATAACCATAGCCACCACTATCCTATTAGGCAGGATAACAGTTATAAGCAAGCATAAGAAATGATGAGCATGTGATGTTTATTGGCTTAAAACCAATCCTGCTTAATAGAATAGTGGTGGCTATGGTTATTAAAGAACCAAAGACACCAAAATGTATAAGTATTAAACTGAGTTCAGACCTATATGACTATATAAGCTAATGAGCTTGGATTGAAAATATTAAGGTGTTTTCAATTTAAGATTCATAGTTTTGTAGTTAAGTGGAGATAAAAGGTGGCTGCTAGAGGATTGCATTAGGCCTAAGATCTAGGTGCAGTGCTCTCAGATCCAAGGCTTCTCACTGACGAAGGCCACAAGCCAGAAACTAGTCTGGGGATATTGGATGAGGTAGGCCCTAGATGGAGATTTTATGCACAAGCCTTCTGGCATCTATTGATTAATCTAGCTTACTGTGTGTGGCAATACATATAGTGAGTTTTGCCTGTTTTTAATCTTTGAAGAACTAATTTCAATTTACAAAGAAGCAGGCATAATTTCTGAATTTGAAATAAGGTCTAGCATTTGATAAACCAACATCCTATACTGAAGACAATGGAAGGCACTTTATCTGGCATTATTTATTGAATGCCTACAATAAAGATTATTCCACTAATGACTAACTAATAGACCACAACAATAGATTGAGTTAAACATATGATATTTGAATTTTATATAATGTCAAAAATATTTATATTATGATAGATATTTTCTTTATTTTGATTAAACTTTATATATAAATTAAAATCAGATTTAACACGCAATTTAAAATAATTGACACTATAAATTGGTTATCCAAAACAAAAAAAAAATAACAGAATATTTGTTTATAAGGATATTTTTATCACAGTCCCCACCAATATTAAACCAAAGGCAGGCATATACATTCCAATAGAGACGTAGGAATTTGTTGCTGGAAGCAAATAGAAGAAAAATGACTGGTGAAACTTTTCTAACAAGTTGTTCAAACTTCGAAAAATTCCTTCCACAATTCTAATTAAATATAAAATAATTATTAATTAAAGTTTAGACATTCTTTACAAATCTAAATCTAATACAAAAAAGATTAAATTACGATTAGTTAAACTACAAATAACATTCAATATTTACTGAGGCTGATATTAGGGACCTCTACAGGTCTTAACCACAAGCTTATGCTTTGGAAGAAAAGAGGGGAACCCTTCTTTTACTTCAACCCACTTTCTATTTAAATAGGTGAAGCTGAAGCGGTTACAGCCTCAGTAAATATTACTTACGTAAGCAATGTGCGTAGTTAATTATATGTAAAGCCTTTTTAAACATAGATATCACAATTACAATTTTTGATAAAAATGAGCAAAATAATTAAAAACTGTTTTGTTTCCCCTTAAAATTTTAATATTTTTATATAATTTTAGTTTCATTAAAAAATATGAAAACAGAGCTGTTAATGTTTAGATGCTAAAATGATTACCAGAGGAATAGCAGCTGTGAATGAAATTTGTTTATAAAAGATTATACTGATTATCATTTTGTTTTATGCTATGCAGCATTAAATGTCTCCAATGCTTTACTGCAAGGCATGTCCTCATAAATAGTAAGAGTATAAAAATAATTACTTTCTCTCTCTCTCTTTTTAAAAAAAATGACTTGCATATTGCAAAATAAGACAAAAATAAGTTATTTTCTCTCTTTAATTTATTTTAAAATTCTGAAAATATTTATGAAAAAACATTAATAAACTTTATTAAGAATTTTAAACTTCTCTCTTAATATTATAATCAATAAACAAAATTAAAAGCGTGTGGAGCGCTTGAAAGAGAAGCTATAAAGAGTGCAAAAATATTAAACTCTTAGCGCTTTTGAGGCAGATGGCCTCATATTTGTAGCAATGCTGAGCAGTGCAGAATAAGGAAATAATGGTGATATGCAAAATGTATGCGAATATTTAGATAGTCCAGCATTTGGATATGTCAAAGCAGGCGTCACGTCTATTGATAGAGTTATTGTTGCCAGAAATGAAGTACGCATCCCTAATTTTCCATTTGATGTCGTTTTTCTCAATGCAAACTATCTTGGGGTTACAAGGAGATAATGGCGATGTGCAAAATATATGCAAATATTTAGATAGTCCAGCGTTTGGAGATGTCAAAGCAGGCGTCGCATCTATTGATAGAGTTATAGTTGCCAGCAATGAAGTACGCATCCCTTTTTCCATTTGATGTGCAAAATATATGCAAATATTTAGATAGTCCAGCGTTTGGAGAGGTCAAAGCAGGCATTGCATCTATTGATAGAGTTATAGTTGCCAGCAATGAAGTACACCTCCCTAATTTTCCATTTGATGTTGTTTTTCTCAATGGAAACTGTCGTGGGTTTTCAAACCTTCTAACCCCAAGATAGTTTGCATTGAGAAAAACGACATCAAATGGAAAATTAGGGAGGCATACTTCATTTTTGGCAACAATAACTCTATCAATAGATGTAACACCTGCTTTGACATCTCCAAATGCTGGACTATCTAAATATTTGCATATAATTTGCATATCACCATTACCTCCTTGTTCTGCACTGCTCAGTATTGCTATGAATATGAGGCAACCTGCCTTGAAAGTGCTAAGCATTTAATATTTTTGTATTCTTTATAGCTTCTCTTTCAAGCGCTCCACACGCTTTTAATTTTGTTTATTGATTAATAAACTTTACAAAAAAAAAAAAAACCTCAAACAGTAATTAAAAAAAAAAATTCTAACAGCTTTATAAAAACTATAACACAATTACATATAATGAAAGTATATACAAGAATGGTATATACCCCAAATGGTCAAATTTCAATCTTAAAAAATTTATCCACAAATATTATTTTTGTAGACTGTTTTGTAAATTTGAACAAAAAATAGATTGTAATACGTTTCTAAGTTTATATATTTTTATGTGTATATATATGTTTATTTATATTTATAAATATTGTAATATTTAATTTAGAAAAGGCAATACAGTTTTATTATTGTTATAATTTGCCGAACATACTTTTGACATTAACTGTCAGAATCATAGCGCTCATCATTTGCTGCATTGTAAAGTAAATAACACACATTGGGTGGAGTTGCTATAGAATAATTGGTCATGATGTACTAAATAAATTTTTTATTTATTTTTAGTTGGCTACTTTAATTTTGTTTAAGATTGATTATTTTAAATTTTAGAAATGTATTTTCCATTCAATAGATAACTTTTAGTTAAATGATGGCTTTGGGTTGGTGTTTTTAGATCTAGTGTCTGAACCTACCCTAGCACCTCTCTGAGGAGTGCCAAAGCTCAAAACCATGGTCAGAGGTTGAGGAGGGGGTCCTGACAGAGATATTTTAAATGCTTTCTCTAGCTAAGCATTTATCACAAAGCTTGTTGAGGAATTGGCAATCCTCATTGTTTATAACTTACAAGCTTAAGAGTATAGGGTCATGTGATCTATGACTCTTATTTTGACTATGTATATATATATTTTAATAATCTTAATGAGTTCTTAAATAAATTATGCTTTACAAGTAAGTAATTCTTATAATGGAATCTATTTATGAAATAACAAAATCTAAAAACATTACTATGATAATTCACAAGTCAGATTCTCAAAAAAAGTGGCCATTATTTGCAAGTTTATTTAAATGATTCAGTAAGAAATGTCAATTACCATAGTAACATTTTAGACTTCCATGAATAAGTTTATACATATATAAAAACACATAATAACTTCTACAAATTACACAAAAGTATTTATAACAACATACAGGCTAAATAATGAGATCATCCATAATAGCTATATTACTATGGTATAGAATCACAATATTATTTGTTGCTGGGAATTAAACCATTCTTCATAATATATTGATTAATACATTCACCATCCAGGCTTACAATCTGGGATTCAAATCCACACTGGATGAAAATTTACAATTTTATATTAAATTATAAACAAAGTTAATAAGTTTCTTTCAAGTATCTGCTTATAACTAACTAACTAGTCATGCAAATATCAATTGGTAAACAGACATCTAGGCATTTATAGGTACAAGGTAAAACAAAAATAAAATCTTCAAACCTGGAAAATCTGAATATCATCTCTGTTATTTTTTGGTAGATTGTTAGAATTTATGCCTTTCAAAGCTACAAGTTCTCTGAAAGATATCAGTGAAGTATATTAACATCTCACTCATTGTTCAAGAACAAACTGCAAAGGCTCAATATTTAAATCACATGATTAAAAAGATCATCAAAGATATGTAATATCATCCTTGTGTATTTCAAATCAAAATTTGACTGATGAACTATGATTTGAAACATCAAGAGAGATTATTAACTTTGATTATAG
The DNA here is from genome assembly GCA_028023455.1 of Epiperipatus broadwayi. Taxonomy (NCBI): domain Eukaryota; kingdom Metazoa; phylum Onychophora; class Udeonychophora; order Euonychophora; family Peripatidae; genus Epiperipatus; species Epiperipatus broadwayi. The sequence goes on along the minus strand of JAQFVV010000066.1, from coordinate 4,389,134 downwards.
AAAATGTTCACATCTTGGGATGAAACTGGTTCTTAATAATATAATATGAAGCATCATACTGAATAGAGCTCAAAGAAAGAAAATTTATATAGTTAAACCACTAAACATCACATGATCACTATTTCTTATGCTAGCACATTACCGTTATTAAATAGGCAAAACTCTCCATACAGTAGTGCCACTCAGTGCCAACCAGAGTAATCAATGGATGCCAGAAGGCTTGTGCATAAAATCCCTATCTAGTGCCTCAGATCCAAGGCTCCTCACTGATGAAGGCCACAAGCCAGAAACTAGTCTGGGGATATTGGATGAGTAGGCACTAGATAGGGATTTTATGCACAAGCCTTCTGGCATCCATTGATTACTCTGGTTGGCACTGAGTGGCACTACTGTATGGAGAGTTTTGCCTGTTTTAATTTATATAGTTGTTCAAATCATTATATTTCATTATTATTTTTCATAATTAGAATAAGGCAGTCTAATGGATAGATCTATTTGGCAAGGGCCAAGAAATAAACCCAGAAGTTATAAAAAATGCAAATGACGGCTTGACTGACTGTTCAAAATCATGCACTTTCTAATTCTTATGCATGTTATATTATTTATTTTTCCTCAAAAGCAATAGCTTTGAAATGGTTTGGCCATAAGAGACTATTAGTAAAACTTATATCAACAGATTGCTTTGCTATTTACTGAATTATTTTATAATAATAATTAGAGATCACTCCACTATATATGCGCTTTATAGATTTAAACACTTAATGAATACTCTCCTCCTTTCCAAAATACAAGATAAAATCTCTTGAAAAGATAGAATGATTCACTTTATCTTTTTAACCTAAGGCATATATATATAGGAAAATCTTAAGCATTTGGAAATGAGAGCGTGAAGATATTAAATAACCACTTTCAATTCCTTTTCCTATGTTTTAATGAATGACACTAGCGAACTTTTTACAATTTACGATACGTCATTATTAGATAAAAAATTAAACATATATAATGAGTTATTTATTTATATAGCACCATGTTTTTAAACTATAATAATAATTAGAGATCATTCCACTACGCATACTATATAAAATAGCATGCCCTCAATTAATGAAGCATCTTACTATGGTGAGACTCTGGCTAAGAGTTTACCAACACAGATATGCATATAATAGAGTAAAAAATAAAAATGAAGGAATATCGATCTTCTGGGACCACCAAGCAGCTACAGGCCACTTATTTGAACCCAGTTCTGACCAAATAATCTGCACAGAGAAGAGCGATGCCAAAAGAAAAATCAAAGAGTCTTATTACATAGCAAATGACCCCAGTCCCATTAATAGAAGAGAAGCATGCTTTGCTCTCTCCAAACAATGGACTAATTAATTAAAAATTCAAGCTCATTTGCATATATGTACAACAATACACAACAGAATTCTTAAAGCTATGTGTATGGGATTTGGATACTTAATCCTGAAAGCACTAAGCTAGTATATTAAATCTTAAATTATAATTATAGCTTCCTAACGTATGTGAAAAAATTGCACAATTATAATTACAATTTTATTGGTGAAAAAAAAAAAAAAGACAATTTATTAATAAAAGAAATAAAAGACAAAACATATACCATCCTATGGTAAAAATAATAAAGTTAATTAATACAATGCATATAATTATACAATAATATATACAATAATTAAATTAAATAATAATAAAAAAACTCAAATATATATATACATACCTTCCCATGACTAAAAATGAATATTTAGGACCACGTTTACTTTGTCCAACTAATGTGATGGCTTCTACATGGTAGCGCAGAAATAAACCATGATTACCATTGGGTATTCCAGTTGCTTGACTACGTACCATTTTTAACATTGTTGTTAACATTTTTAGAAAGCCGCTAAAACTTTCCGTTTCATCATTTGCAGGATTTTCCTATAATGATAAGATTTTCACAGAAATGAATTATATTGTATAAATGATAAATTAAATATTTTCATGGATTAATTAAGATATAAACAAACGAATAATATGAGCTATTTTCATATAATGACAAAAAAAATATGTTAACAATGGTGTTGATAGATAACTCATCATCAATAGTATTCCTTCCCATGGACAGGTCCAGAAAATAGTCACATCATCAATTCATCCATTTTTTCCCATTTCAATCTCTTAATTGTCAGTTCTTTAATTCCAAGTAATTCTTCCTATCTCTTACTCCAACAATATCAATCTTTTCTTCTTACTTCCACTCAGTATTCTTTCCAAAACATCTTTCATTAAACTATAATTTCTTTTTAATATATGTCAAATCCAGTTTCTCTTTCTGTCCAATTTCTCTTTCTGATTTCCTCATCCAATCTTCTTTTTTCATTTACTCTTTTCTAAACATCTTCATTTGTTATTTTATTCATCCAACTGATTTTTTCCACTCTTCTCCATGTTCACATCTCAAAGGCTTCCAATCGGTTCCTAATTTTATTATTTATTGTCCACGTTTCACAACTATACAATATTCCATTCCACACATAGCATTTAATTAATCTTTTTCTTAATGCGCTCTTCAAAAGTCCACAAAATATTTTCTTTCTCTTAATAAATGCCTCCTTTGCCAATGCTATTCCTCTTTTAACTTCATTTCTTCCATCATTACTCAACCAACTACCCAAATATTTAAATCCCTTTACCTGTTGAACTATGTTATCATGGATTTCAATTTGCAGTCTTTCTGCATTCTTTCCTATTCATAAACATTTAGTCTTCTCAACATTAATCTTCATTCCATATTCCATACATCCTTTCAATTACTATTGACAGCCTTTTAAACTAAATTAATTTGCTCTAATAATCCACAATAGCTTTTTTGTCTTGAGTTTTGTTTCTAAGTAAACTCCAAGATAATAAAGCTATTGTAGACTATTAGAGTAAATAGTTTAGTTTAAATGGCTGTCAATAATAGTTGACAGTTATCTAGCAATACCATTTTTCTAATCAATACATGAAAATATCTCCATTCATTCCTTTGTTTATCTATATATATATATAATAATAATAATAATAATAATAATTCAAACGAATTTATTTAACACAGTATTCAAAATTAAATAATATATTCTTTACCAGAAGTACTTTCAATTGTTTCACTGACAATCTTTATCAACTGTTAATACAAATGTACAGAAAATAAAACTTGCATTACCCATCATTCAATCCATTCAAATTGCCCACAATTCTGTTGTTTTTATATTAGCTGATTGTCTATTCATTAAACCATCTCTATTCCTAAAATTATAATATAAGCTACTGAGCTTGGATTGAAAATATAATTGTGTTTTCAATTTTAGACTCATAGTTTTGTAGTTAAGTAGAGATAAAAGGTGGCTGCTAGAGGGTTGCATTAGATCCTAAGATCTAGGTGCAGTGTTCTCGGATCCAAAACTCCTCACTGAGAAAATCTACAAGCTAAAAACTAGTCTGGGGATATTTGATGAATAGGCACTAGGTAGTGATTTTATGCACAAGCCTTCTGGCATCCATTAATTACTCTGGCTTGCACTGAGTGGCACTACTGTATGGAGAGTTTTGCTTGTTTTAAGAATTACTAAAATCATAGATATCACGAAATTTTGAATAAAGAACATTATGGTAATAAAGAATAAGAAAGTAAAATAGTCCTTACAATTACAGTAACTTTTGAATTGTCCAAAATTTTAAAAGAAGTGACATATGCAATTAAATCCATGCAAAAGATCCTGGCAACATTTCATAAAAATCAGATTAAAAAATAAAGAAATTATTGACAATATTATATAAATATGTCTAAATGATAATGATATACCAGATAATTAGAATGTAATAGTGGTATAAGAAAATAACAGACCTATCAATAGTTGTTCACCTTTCTAAAATATCGACATTATTACAGCTTTTCCCCAATTATCTGGTTAATCTTTATCCACATGTTTAGAAAAGTTGAAGAAAGTATCAATGAATACGAATTGCCATTATGGTTTGGATTTGTAGATTATGAAAATATAGTGATTAAAGCATTGGATCATTGAGATATAGGTACAAGATATTATTATATTCTGAAGAATATTTATCAAATTGTAACAGAAGTAATTGATACAAAGAAGGTTAACATTGAAAAGAGTGTATGACAGGATGATTCCATATCTTCAAAACATTTTACGGCAGTTCTCAAAAAAACATTTTATGGATTAAGTGAGAAGTTAAGAAAGTAGAAGTAAATTAAGTCAACTAGATTTTGCAGATGTTGTGGCTGTTTTTGTAAATAATGTTTCAGAGTTTTAGGAAATTTTGCCAGTGATATCAGATAAAAATAAAAAGGAAGACTAAGATAATGGTCAATGGATTTTCTCAAAAGAAGAAAATACAGATTGGTAATCATAAATTAAAAGCTAACAATTATAAATTTATTAGTCAAATTATTAATACAGATGAAAATATAATGAATGAAAATAATCATAGAATTAAACTTGGATAGTGTGATTTTGATAGAAATAATTTAATATAGAAATACATAACAAAAAAATTCAGAGACTTCAGAGTATTCAGAAAATTATGAAAGATGTTAGGAGTAATGAAAAACATTCAAAAATGAAATAACCAATAAGAGAACCGATAGGTATCCTTGAAAGACATCACATGATCACATTTCCTATACTAGCACATTAATTGTTGATAAACAGAGCAAAACTCTCCATACAGTATTGCCACCTGTGCTAAACAGAGTAATCAATGGACGCCAGAAGGCTTGTGCATAAAATCCCTATCTAATGCCTACTCATCCAATATCCCCAGACTAGTTTCTGGCTTGTGGCCTTTGTCAGTGAGGAGCTTTGGATCTGAGAGCACTGCATCTAGATCTTAGGATCTAATGCAACCCTCTAGCAACCACCTTTTATCTATACTTAACTACAAAACTATGAGAATGAAATTGAAAACACAAAAAATATTTTCAATCTAAGCTCAATAGCTTATATAGTCATATGGGTCTGAACTCAGTTCAGCACCCATACATTTTGGTGTCTTTGGCTCTTTTACAACCATAGCCACCACTATCCTATTAGGCAGGATTGGTGTTAAACCATTAAGCATCACATGATCACATTTCCTATACTAGCACATTAATTGTTGATAAACAGAGCAAAACTCTCCATACAGTATTGCCACCTGTGCTAAACAGAGTAATCAATGGATGCCAGAAGGCTTGTGCATAAAATCCCTATCTAATGCCTACTCATCCAATATCCTCAGACTAGTGCTCTCAGATCCAAAGCTCCTCACTGACGAAGGCCACAAGCCAGAAACTAGTCTGGGGATATTGGATGAGTAGGCATTAGATAGGGATTTTATGCACAAGCCTTCTGGAATCCATTGATTACTCTGTTTAGCACAGGTGGCAATACTGTATGGAGAGTTTTGCTCTGTTTATCCTTGAAAGAATTAAAAGGTTGAAATAGTCTAGGCCCAACATATTACTATAAGAGATGACAATAAATGGACAGTTGAAGTTTTAAAATGAATCTTACAAAATTGTAAAAGACATAGAAAAGACCATAAATGAGATGGATGGATGAAATAAGTAAATTTGTTATATAGTGCGATGATCCTGTAGTGGATTAATAATGGTTGAAAATGATAGTAAATGGATAAGACAACATACTGAGATGATAAAATATACATATATTTAACCAATCATTTGTTGGTAAATATGATTTATTGATTCTTCTACTACATAAATTGTATAAGTAACAGATACACATCATTAATTGATGTAAATAATATAAGTACAGGAATCAGTAAAAATAAAAAACATCACATGATCACCATTTCTTATGCTTGCTTATAACTGTTGTTAAAACAGGTAAAACTCCTATACGTATTGCCACACACAGCAAGCTTTCTGGCATCCATTGATTACTCTAGCTTGCTGTGGGTGGCAATACGTATAGTGAGTTTTGCCCGTTTTAAAAACAAAAAAGTTACAGAATATATAAAAACTATCATAAAATAACAAAAGCTTTTCTTATACTGCTAAATGATGAAAATATTTTGATGACATCAATATATATATATATAAGAAAGCTGATGTTGTTTAACAGTCAGTTTTTATTAATTACTATGTGCATTAAAAATTGTAAAAAAAAAAAAAAAAAAATTCTAAAATTTAGATAATAATTTTTACAGTTTACAGTACAATAATCATTAAGTTTAATAAGAACATTTGTAATATTTAAAAACAAAACAAAATAACAACATACCTCTTCATGAAATGTAACTGGTATGCCTTCTTTGCTGCACAGTCTTACTACTAGATTAAAAAGATCCAAATTAGGCAGTTGGCCATTTAATCCTTCAACTTTTACATCAAAAGAAGTAACTTTATCAGATAGAACTTCAAGATTAATTGCGGCCTGTATTGCGCCACTTCTGCCCAGAAGTTCACTACTGTGTAAAACTGCAAAAAAATAGAACATTTAGTTCTCCATTCAAAGATATTAATTGCAAACAATGTAATAATTTATTACTAAACCAGTGATATTTGATCATTGTTGGTAACATTTTACTATTACATGTCACTGTCTTAACATATGGTAATTTATAAATATTTTCTCTGACCAAAGGCAGATTAGTAGCTTAGATAATTTTAGAGCTGTGTCATAAATTTTAATGAGCATTATCTGTATTTGGGTTATATCATAAACTTTATATATGTATATGGAAACATCACAAAATGATGGTATTACGTTCATCAAAAAGGTTTGAGATTTTTTTTTTCAGTAGCCAGATCATATCTAATCCAATTAATCATTCAAAATTTGACAGTAATAAAGCTGTTCTTAGTTTGTGGATAAATAACAATAAAAAACTATTAAAACCATTGTCATCCAACATTCAAAAAACACCACTATTCTTCATCGGGGAACTATTTATATATATAATAACAAACATTTTCAGAATTAAAAAAAAATTAAATTGTTTTGGGACATAGTATGCATCAGTCCTATGCACTGAAAAATTCTTATGATTAACATTCAAATAATATTATTTAAAGATTTTAAAAAAGTCACCATCCTCAGATATAAAAATCATCTTTGCAGAAGCTGATAATATTTCAATAAAATTTAATTCATCCTTGTCAAGGCTATGATGTCCTGAAGAACTGTTGTGCCGCAAGTAAAATTGGTACTGTGGTTTCCATATCTTTTTATTAGATATTTTATCAATTAATCACAGTTAGAGAAAGGTTAACAAAAATTTCAGAATTTTCTTTTTTTGTTTCACGGTTAACTGACTTTTTATAAATATTACTAGAGAAAAGAGAACTAAAATAATGGTCTTCTATAAGAGTGGAATGAGCTGACTTTTCTTATACTTGTATAAACTGTTAGGTTTTTTCAAAATTTTAACATTCTCTTATAATTTGTAAATTATATTTTTCCAATTTAATAAATAAAAAATAGTGTAAAAGCTGTTGTAATTGATTTTCCATTTAAAGCTTTTTTAGGCATCCTAATTCTTATGCTAATAAATAGTCTATCTGATTGACTCATGTAGCTTTTTGGGCATCAGCAAATAGAATTTCATAAATATCTTGATGATCTAAGGGTACTTAATTTTTAGGATTATGAGCAGAATCAAGTTTTTTGCCAGTGGGTCTTAATATTGAAACTAAGCAATTATTTACTGGTTTTGTCAATGATTCTTTTTATGTCAGCCAATTTCCTGAAATATATAACTAAGATTTTCAATTTCACTATTTTTTTTAACTATCTGTACTATATAAAGCTTTGTTTTTTAATATTACTAAATAATCATGATCTCATCAAAAGATTTTAAAGCGGAGAAAATATAAGAACAGAATAATAGTGGAAATCAAAATGGAGATACCCTGTTTGTGTGAGTAGGCTATCATATTTTCATAATTAAAATATCTTAAAAAAAAGTGTTTTACTCTTTTCAATTCCTATAGAAAACTTTTTATCAGGTTGCCATTTATTAAGAAAAATACGAAAGAAATGTATCATATCAATTTCACGTGGTCATATTATAAATGAATCATCTATATTTCTGATTCAAATAATATATTTTTACTAGCCACATTCAATATTTAATTTTAAAAAATTCGTGAAAATATCAGCAATTACAATTGATAGTAAAGAGCCCAAATAAAGGCTTTCACTGGTTTAGATTTTTGGAAACTAAATAAAAAATGCATTCTCAAAGCAATACTTTACTATTGATATAATAAAATCTGATAGATTTTTATAATGAGATATAACAATTTAAGTTTCTTCAACAACAACAACAACAAAAATAGTGAACTGAAAATATCTTTACCTATATATAAAGTAATTCTGCCTTTCATAAAAGAAGACAATGCTAAGATCAGTGGATCTCTTTAGTTTCAACATTATGACTTGCTTTTCCACTGGGAAAAAAAAAACTTGAACTTTTCCCACTATAAATCTAAAGACCAAGTACTTTTAAAACATCATAGTTTCTATAAAATTTCATATTTTTAATGCCCAGAAGCTGTGTAAAACAATCAAATAGATATATTAATGTAATAATTAAGAAAGCTAAAAATGCTTTCAATCAAAAGTCTTTTACAATCAACTTTTACATCATATTTTTTAGATATTGAATATACCCTTGATCTTGATAACATTAAAATACTAGCCAAACTGGAAAAATATAATTTACAAATTATGAGAGAGTTTGTAAGGAAATCCAGCACATTCCAGTTCATGGAGACCTATTATTTTATCTCTTTACTCACCATTTAAAAATATTTTTAATCATAAACTAAAAAAACAAACAGATACACATAAACTTCTGTAGGTTTTTAGAATGATGGAGTCCCTATTTAGTGTTGTCTTATCCAATAATAATAAAGCTTACATTAAGTGCAGAGTATGCGACTGAATAATAATATGAAAGCTGGAATCATATAATATAGTCAAATACTGTTTTATTGGATTCACAGGATACAAATAATTATAGTTGTTAAAAACTAAGAACATCATAATATGAAGATATTTAATTGATTCCATGTCTATATCACAATAAAGATAAGTGAGCTTAGATTGTAAACATTTATATATTTTTCAATTTGGAATGATAGTTTGTTAGTAAAACAGAAAAGTAAAAGATGGCTGCTAAAAGGAAGGTGTATTAGGTCCTAAACATCTAGATACTGCATTCCAAGATACAAAGCTCTTCACTGACAAAAACCAATAAGATGGAAACTAGTCTGAAAATATTGGATAGGACAGCACTGGGTAGGGATTTACTATGCACTATCATCTAGTATCTATTACTTTTTTGCGTTTCTTTCATCGAAACATCAGAATCTTACATTAGATAGCATAGTTGTGATAAAAGAAAAAGAGAATGCTTCTGAAAAGCAATGTGTAAGTTGGAGTAATGTGTTAGAGGTATATTGCAATATTTAACTCTAGCATTCAATCTTTCTCTTTTATATAAAAAATACAAACAAAAAAAAAAATTTCCCATATGGATTATTATTTTTTAAACAATAAAAATATATTGAACTACATAATATATTATTACAAGAAGTTGTACAAAAATATTAAATTTCCTTTCTCGTTAGGATTTAACATTATAGCTTGTAGAATCGTTCTTTCATTGAAACATTACCATATTGTTTTCACTATTCATTTACTGCAAGTTATCTTGACTTATATAATTCCTTTTATATTCTGGACTAATATACAACTAGAATGACATTTTACTTTAAATATGATCACTAATATGTTCTTCCTTTTTAAGTAAATCCAGCAGTGAATTAAATAATTTTGTTAGTACTCTCCCTTTTCTTAAACGATTGTAATGAAATTCATTATTCAACTATTTGCAGCATATATGGCTTTCTGTTCAATAAATTTGATTTTTAAAGAGATACTTATTCTAACATAAATGACAATTTTTATTAGGTAGTTCTCTTCTAAAACAGAAATAATATATTCATTTCTTTTCATGAGATTTAGATTCCACTGGGTCTTTTTTTAATTAGCACAGCAATTTAATTATTATAAGTGTTCCTTAAAAGTTTAAAAAAAAAAATTACTTTGAAATTACTATTTTTGATACTTTTGTAGAAGCTGTATGATAGAAGTTCGCCACACGTATTTGTTTTAATTATCCATTTATAAGAGTGAAAAATATTGCAAACAATATGGCTGAGTACAAGTTATCATACTTAATATTGTTTTTTTAATATGATTACAAATAACAAAAAAAAATACACAGACCTTACCAATGATTTTAATTAAAAGAAATTTAATATAAATAACAAATAAAAAAGCTGGTCAAAGAAAGTATATCAAAGGTGTGTTACAAATATGAGTTTTTCATGTCACTGGGCAGAAATCCTTAATAGCGTGCATCATGGCCATAAATATATTTTAATCTTTATGCAGTCGGTGCAAAATAAATTCTGCTAAATAGGAATCGATGTGTTATCTCGCAGTTCCCCTATGCTTTTTGTTTTTTCTGTCATTGGAAGATCCCAAATTTTAATCATTTCTACAAAAAAAAAAAACAAGTAAAGTAAAAGCTCAAAATTAATATTACACTAAACTTAATAAAATGCCGCCATGTAATGATAAGGAAATGTTCGCAATGTGATTACGTTCATACACTATAAATATACATAAAAAAATTATTAATAATATGTTGTGAAATTTATAAACCATTGAGTAATATTTTTTAAAGATAACAATAACTTATAATTCATTTTCTTAATATTATTTCATTTTAATATGTAATATATAATTGCTTAATTTTAATAAGTAACACATGTTTGGTAAAAAGTTTTTGAGAAAATAAATACAAACAAATAGTTGAGGTCCCTGAAAATGGATAACTAAGACAAACATATGGCGAACTTCCATCATACAGTTTCTGTAAAAGTACTTTATTTTCTTTCCAAAAAAACATTTCAGATTACCTTTTTGTCCTAACGAAAAGTAAAATGTCCTTCCCCCTCCCCCCTCAAAAAAAATCCTGATATATTAATCAATCACAGTCTTAATTCTTAACTTAAATTAGATGTGCACAGTAGTAATTTGATTTTTGCATTGTATTTTAAAGAATTGGAGCGGTGGGGGACATTGATAAAAAAAACAAAAACAACATTTTTTAAATAACTGATATTACAAAAATTATTGAAGAAAATATAAAATTATACATTGTTTCATTTGCATTTTTTATAAAATAATTAGAGATCTATTTGGCCCAATATTGTGTATGAAAGCATATACAATCCTTTACTTTCAATACATAAATGAAGAACATCTATATTGTTAATAGTCAAAGACTTAGAAATTTAACTTACAGATTAAAAAAGCAAAGAAATAATTATTAGTTTTAGCCAATCAGCCATTAGTTAATTATTATAAAGTTTTAGTACTATTATGGATTTAATATATATGCTTGCATAACTTTAATCATTTCTTGAATACATTCCTTTTTATTAAAAAAAAAAGAAAGAAAATAATGATCATCAACTTGAATGGTAACACACTGTTACAATGTATATACATAAGTATGTGTGTGTGGATAGAGAAAAAAGACAAATATTTTATGCATATAGTATACCTGGTGATGTTGATGTATGATGATAAGCATCTAACCATGCTTGCATCCCAATTTGCTCATGAGCAGTAATTAAAAAAATAATATCCTTAGCCCAGAAAGTTTTTTCTAAAACATAAATATATAAGTTAATGTATATATATAACAGATGCATCTAAACAAATATATCGATTGCATAAAATATGAGGATCAATGCAAATAGAAAATGTTAATTATATAATAATTATTATACATAATAAAAAAAAAATTAAAATCATTCAGAATAAATAATAAAATACCAATGCATGACCCCAATTTTTATTAATTATAGTTTTTTTTTTTTAATAATAATTGCTATATTTATGCAAATACCAATATATATATAACTCATATATAAATAAAATGTCCGTTAATTAAAACAAAATTGTAATCATAATAAAAATAATAAATTTAATGGTAATAAACTATTATAAACAGTCTTTCAATCTGCATAAGTACTTTCGATTAATTTCTTAAACCTCCCTCAACTGCCATTAAATTAAAAAAAAACAAAAAACAGAGCAGAAGCAAACGTCATGGGATTTGAATTGATGATGTTTGCTTCCACTTTGCTTTTTTTTAATTTAATGGCAGTTGAAGCAAGTTTAAGAAATTAACCGAATAGGGATTGAAAGACTGTTTATAATAGTTTATTACCGTTAATTTTATTAAATCATATATATTTATAAAGATAAAGGTAGGAAAAAATATTTTTAGAACAGCTCATTGCAGGGCCAAAAGTTTTCCAGAAGCCTCCTAAAAGGAACTGTGAAGAAGGCATTATTTACAAGGGTTGTTTTGGGGATGAGATTCAAGATTTTCTATCCTTGTTTTACTTTCTAGATAAGAATACATATAATATAATATCCATTTTTGGAGGCCTATGTATGTTTATGATCTAATTCATATAATATTGGTTAAATTTTTCTAAGTAGTTCTAAGCAAACTATCACAGAATCAATATTCGCTTGTCATATCACAGGTGCGCTTATGTGTACTGACTTGTAAAAATTCAAATTTTATAAAATTTAACATGCCCACATGTATATATATAATCTATAAAATACAAAAAAAAAACTCAATTAAAAAAAATATTTAAGTAGTAAAATTACAAAAAAAAAAAATCAAATCAGATGTCACATGACCTAATTTAATAAGCTTATATTTACAAATGTTGGCAATTTTATATTGCTAAAGCTATTAATATAAAGTCTCTCTGAACTTAGTTCAGTCCCATATGGCTATTTAAGTTAGATAGCTGCATTTGAAGATGTATGAATGTTTGAAAATTTCAGATTTTCTACTTAATAGTTAACCATTAGATAAAGTGCTGGATTTGACCTCGTATTTTAAATCTAATGCTTGAATATCTTAACTCAGCTTTATTTATTCATGAATTTAATACAGGTCATAGAATATTGAGAAACTCTTCAAATTTAGTGGATGTGAAACTGGTACCATTGTCAGACACCATTGTTTCAGGAATCCCATGGAAAGCAAAAATCTCCTTCAGTTTTGCGATTGTTTCTTCGGTACTGGTGTTTTTCACTACTCTATATTCCGTCCACTTTGAATAAGCGTCGATCACTACCAAAAATATGAAGCCATGAAACGGTCCAGCGTGGTCAACGTGAATACGGCTCCACGCTCTTTCAGCTGCCGGCCAAGCAGCATATTTTTTCTCGTGCATATTTGCATTTATTTGGCAACTTTCACATGATTTCACATATTTCTCTATGTCAATATTAATGGCGGGCCACCATATGTAACTACGAGCCAGAGCTTTGGCCCGCACTATCCCAGGATGACCTTGATGAATTAAGTGAAGAATCTTATTCCACCCACTGCTCGGTATCAACACTCTATCATCCATTAAAATACATCCCTTGTTTATGGACAGTCTTTGTCTTACGTCCCATAAAGTTTTATGTAGTCTCTCGGGCTGACTTTGTGGCCAGCCTTTGCTGATCCATTTACTTAAGTGTTTATATCCGTGGTCAGCTTTAGTCCAATTAGCTACCTTTTCACTGGTTATTAATTCGTTGTTCCAATTATCGATATAGTTAATAGTTTGGTCTTCTTTTTGTAGTTCAGCTTTAATGGGCATTCTTGACAGTGCGCCTGCGTGTTTAATGATCTTTCCTTTTTTGAAATTTAGATCAAAATCATAGCCTGATAACAGATTAACCCAACGTAACATTCTAGGGCTTAGATGATCAGGGGCAGTTTTATTTTTTGCTAATAATCCCAACAGCGGTTTATGATCGGTAAAGATTTTAAACTGTTGACCATACAAATATTGATGAAACTTTTTTATCGCAAATATGATAGCCAGCGCCTCTTTATCTAGTTGACTATAATTTTGCTCAGCTTTTGTTAACGTTCTGGAAGCGTAGACAATTGGTTGCTCACCGTCAGTTACTATATGGCTTAAGACTGCTCCTACTCCAACTTTGGATGCATCTGTTGTCAATATCAATTCGAGGCTACTGTCGTAGTGTACTAATAAGCTGTTTGACGTTAATAATTCTTTTGTGTCACAAAAAGCTTTTTCTTGGGGTTGATCCCAAATCCATTTTTGGCTCTTTTTTAATAAATTGTATAGCGGTTTTGCTATGTGAGCTTTCCCCTTAAGAAAAACTTCAAAATAATTAAGAAGTCCTAAGAAAGCTTGAAGTTCTTTAACATTTTTGGGTCTTCGTGCTTCCTTTACGGCTGCAATTTTTTGAGGGTCGGGTCTCTTTCCCTTTTTTGAGATTATGTGTCCCAGGAATTTTAATTCAGTTGCCATCCAGATACATTTGTCTGAGTTTATTTTAGCTCCGAAACTACATAACTTGTCGCAAACTTTTAAAACTCGTTCATGTAATTCCTCTTCTGAATTGACCACAACCAAAATATCATCAAAATACGGTGTTACACCATCCATTTGCTGGAACAGCATGTCCATTTTAGCCTGGAAAATATTTGGTGCAACCGTAATTCCATAAGGCAATCTATTATACTTAAACAATCCCTTATGTGTTGTAATAGTTAGCAATTCTGAGGTGCGTTCAGAAACTGGTATCTGGTGAAATGCGGCCTTTAAATCAATTTTAGCATAGTGACTTGCCTTTTGCATATTTGCCAGTATTTCCCTGACATTTGGTACAGGATACTGACTTTTAGTGAGGTTTTTATTTATTGTGGTCCTATAATCTCCGCAAATGCGGATCTGCCCATTTGGTTTAGATATAACCACGATTGGAGTGGCCCATTCCGTTTTCTCGACTGGCGTTAATACACCTTTACTAACCAGATTTATCAACTCTTGTTCTACCTTAGTTTGCAGTGCAAAAGGAACTTTTCTGGGTCTGCAGATAACGGGGGTCGCACCACCTTGTAGCTCTATGTTTATAGGCGTCGTAATAATTTTTCCCTCATCACTTTTAAATAATTCACAATATTTATTTCTCATTTCTTGCTCAATAGCAACTTTATTTATCACACATATCTCTATTCCCAAAGCATCGAACCATTCCCTACCTATAATAGGATTTAGACCGCCTTGTACTATATATAAAGGTAGTGTTCGAACCTTACTATTTAATTCAATCTGAGCCATCATCTTTCCTAATATTTTCATACTATTTCCGCTAGCATCTTTTGCTCTTAAACTTGTCTTCATTAATAAAGGAGGATTTTTTCGATTTTGCACTACTTTCTCCCAGTCTTCAAGTGTCATTATTGACACGCCTGATCCGCTGTCAATTTCCATTTTTACTGGTGTCTTTAATAAATTAACTGTCAGTATAAATTGATTTCCGTATCCAATCTGTGTATTGTAAATATCACACTTTTTTTTATTTTCGACTTTACAAGTTGGCGAGTTGCCACGATCCTTTTCTCCTTTATTTCGACATACTTTCTGTAAATGCCCAACTTTACCACAAGTCCTACAATGCTCCTTATTATATTTACACTTACGAGCCATGTGGCCTTTTTTTCCACAGCAATAACACACTATCTCATATGTTTTGCTCTTAATAGGTTGGAATTTATTTTCAGTTTTCCGAATATACGCATTACCGTCATTTTTGTGGGTAAAATTTCTAAATTCTTCCGATTGGTCGAGTACTATTTCGTGGGCTACTCCCATTTTGGTTGCTTCGTCGTACGTCAACTCTCTTGAGGCCAGTAACTGCTGCCTAAGCCTATCGTCTGACATGCCCCATGCCCCAAAGTAATTTCTCAAGCAGATTATCCTCTAAGACATCGCCATAACTGCAACTTTTAGCAAGTTCTCTTAGAGCTTGATCATAATCTCGTATACGCTCTCCCTTGTTTTGCCTTCGGTTTCTGAAGTGTAGTCTTGCGACATGCTTCGAAGGCTGGGGACTGAAAAAATTATTTAATTTCCCCGTAACTACATTGTATGGCAAATTCTCTGGCTCTTCGTGATCGCAGAGTCTATTTGCTATTTCGATTACTTGTTGCCCGGCATAACACAATAATGTGGCAACTTTAATGGGGTCGCTTGTCGTGCCATTAATCAAAAACAGTTTCTCGATTCTCTTAAGGTAAATTGGCCAATCAAAAGGGTTATTAACGTTGAACTCGTTAATTGTTACCTGAGGCACTGATGTCATCATTTTCTATTTTGCTTTTTTTTTTTTTTTAAAAAAAAAATTCTATTTCACTACGAGATAACTATTAAACACGATTACTGGGACAAATTTCTATTAATATGCTTACTAAAACAAATTAATGTTAATACGCTTACTAAAACAAATTAATATTAATACGCTTACTAAAACAATTTTTCCGACTACTAATTCGATATTCACCCGGACTTCGATTCTCAATTTCCTTGTAGCTTTCTCTACGTTATACAATTCAATTCGAATCCACTACTGTTTCTAAATTGCACCAGATTTTTCTACTGGAACGTATCCTGTCGATTAACTGCGCCAATTTTCTGCTGTGTACAGCCACTCACTCGGCTTAACAATCAGGTAAATAGACAGCAGAAACCAAATGATTAGACAAATAGTTTAATAGAATTATCAGTCGGATAAATAATATTACATATATAGTTATATGACAATTAAGTTTAACTTACGAACTCTGGCCATGAAGGCATAAGAAAAACATAATTTAGACCGGTGTGGCCTGCAAGGTTCCTAGGTCCACTTTTTAACCTTCAGTGGTGGAGTTCACTGGGTTTGTTCCATTGCTAAGTTAAAACTCTTGACTTTCGTGTGCATTCAATGAGTTCCCCGCTGCAAGTGCTGCTTAGTTATTTTTTGTTCTTTCTTTTGCCTTCATGGCCAGAGTTCGTAAGTTAAACTTAATTATCATATAACTATATATGTAATATTATTTATCCGATTGATAATTCTATTAAACTATTTGTCTAATCATTTGGTTTCTGCTGTCTATTTACCTGATTGTTAAGCCGAGTGAGTGGCTGTACACAGCAGTTTAACAATGCATCGGTTATTTTTTATGGAAAGAATGAATTAAAAAGAAAAATAAAGGAGACTTTGATGATAAAACTACTTGAATCTAAGGCTATCAATCTTATGAAGACATCTTTTCATATTAAGGGAAGGTGGTGTTTAAAATGAATTATGGGAAGGTTTGTTTGTTTGTATATATATGTTTGTTCCTTTAGTTTGATTTTCACTTGAGAAGGTCTATTTGTGGTAGATGAACCCATGGTGAAGGATTTTGGTAAAAATTTTGAATTTTATCTAGTATTTGTATTGTTTTATGGCTTTGCATTTTATTTATTACTAGTATAGTGTTAGGCAGTTTTGATTTTATATATATAAAAGAATAAGTATAAGTCTTTTTTTACAGATAAAGTATAAACTGCAAAATTTGTATATTATTAATATGACTATGTAATGATCTTACTTTAGAATAATATAGTTATACCACAATCTATTTGTAATTAACTAGCAGATGTTTGCAATATCTAGTTAAGAAAATGAATACATTTAAAATATGAGTACCTATTCCTAGTATTGGTGACAAAACTCCATGACCATAAACTGACAAATACCAGAAAAAAAAATTCTTTCAATTTCTGAAGACCTTTCAAATAATAATTTAGTTTGAGGTAGCCTTAGTATACCAAGTTTCCCTAAATTTGCTCTGACATATAAAGATTCAGACTGCTTCCCAAAGAAAAAAATATTCTTGATGCTATTCAGCAATTATTTTACTTTGGGAACCAAAAATGGATATGAGAAAAGGAGGATTTATTTATTTTTCTATTTATATAAGAGTGGGATAATTAAAATGTTTACACAATGTTAATCCAGAATAAATAATAAGAATTATTCTTGATATTTTAAGATCAATTATTGGTTCAGACAATTTTTTCCAGGTAGTAATAAATTTATTGTCTGGAAAATTCCAGACAATTTTTAGATTTATATAACTTAATTTCTGTGTCTGCAGTTTCCATTTAATTTCACATAAGTAACAATAATCATTAACAATGGTTAAACATGAATTTGTCCATAATGTTGTTTTCAAATAATTACTAGTGATTCCAACACAATTGAAATTAAACAACTACATAAAAAATAAATATTTTCTTTATTACTGAACCAGTTTTCACTCTATATTAAGGCTTTTTCAAAATACACTTCAATTGTGTTGAAATCATTATTAAATAACAATAATAAAAATAAGCGTACAATAATTTTTTATAACATGATCACCATTTCCTATGCTTACACAAACTCTCCATACACTAGTGTCAATGGATGCAAAAAGGTTTGTACATAAAATCCCTATCTAGTGCCTATTCATCCAATATCCCCAGATCAGTTTCTAGCTTGTGCTTTCTTCAGTGAGGAACCTTGGATCTGAGAGCACTGCACTTGGATCTTAGGAATTAATGCAATCCTTCAATCAACCTTTTACCTATTTAGTTAACTATAAAGTTATGTACCCAAGATGAAAACACAACATTTTCAATCCAAGCTCATTGTTGCATAGTCATATAAATTGGAACCCAGTTCAGTATCTATACATTTTGGTGTCTTTGGTTTTTAAAAACCAGGTCACCATCATCCTATGGGTACTACTACATGAAAAGTTAGCTACTGTATTAACAGCTTGTTTGAGCATATGAAATAATGATCATGTGACATTTTAATGTTTTATACCAACCCTGCCCATAGGATGATGGCAACTATAGCTTTTAAAAACCCAAAACACCAAAATGTATAGCTACTGAACTGGGTTCAAATTTATATGACTATAAAATGAGCTTGGATTGAAAATGTTGTGCTTTCACCTTGGGTTCATAGCTTTATAGTTAATTACACAGGGAAAAGATGGGTGCTAGAAGAGTGCGTTAGATCATAAGATCTAGGTGCAATGCTTTCAGATCCAAGGCTCCTCACCGATAAAATCCACAGTCCAGAAACTAGTCTGGAAATATTGGATGAATAGGCACTAAATAGGAATTTTATGTACAAAACTTCTTGGATCCATCAATCACTAAAGCTTGCAATGAGTGGCATTACTATATGGAGGGTTTGCTACGATTTTTTTACAATAATAGACATAAGCATTTATTTTATATAGCGTATGTTTATAATTGTATACATTCAAATATCAGCCTTTTAAGTTAATTGTGCATACGCTTTGCAAGTGTTAATAATAAATGAATACTTTCTCACCAATACAAGATATAGTATTTATGCAGGAATAAAAGGAATCCTCTTATTCCTACGACTCAAATGCTTATATATGAGCAAATCTGAAGTACTGGCAAGTAAAGCGTGAGGATGGAACCGTCACTTTAAATTACTATATACAATGCCTGAATAAATGACATGGGTGAAATTGTCTAGAATTTACTAAACGTCATTCCAACTGAAACTTAATCATATGTAAATAAGCATTTATTTTATATAGCGTATGTTTATAATTGTATACATTCAAATATCAGACTTTTAAGCTAATTGTGCCAGTACTTCAGATTTGCTCATATATAAGCATTTGAGTTGTAGGAATAAGAGAATTCCTTTTATTCCTGCATAAATACTATATGTTGTATTGGTGAGAAAGTATTCATTTATTATTAACACTCGCAAAGCGTATGCACAATTAGCTTAAAAGGCTGATATTTGAATGTATACAATTGTAAACATACGCTATATAAAATAAATGCTTATTTACATATGATTAAGTTTCAGTTGGAATGACGTTTAGTAAATTCTAGACAATTTCACCCACGTCATTCATTCAGACATCGTATATAGTAATTTAAAGTGACGGTTCCATCCTCACGCTTTACTTGCCAGTACTTCAGATTTGCTCATATATAAGCATTTGAGTCGTAGGAATAAGAGGATTCCTTTTATTCCTGCATAAATACTATATCTTGTATTGGTGAGAAAGTATTCATTTATTATTAATACTCACAAAGCGTATGCACAATTAGCTTAAAAGGCTGATATTTGAATGTAATAATATACATAAAAAATGTATATACTTTTGCCTGGAAATATATATGGTAGAAGTACTTATTGATACAAAGTTTTTAAATTATACTTTTGCCATTAGCATTAAAAATTATATTCTACATAGATCTATATATAATTTGTATGAGAATATAAACATTGTATTCTAAAGTTATAAAATTTACCATAATGTTGGCTATAATTCAAGGGTTTGTATTTAGTAGCTGATCTGATTGTACTGACATTTCCTTTAACTTTAAACCCAATGTTAATTAAATAAATTATTTTAATATTTTAAATAAAAACATAATACTAAATTTAGACTTACATAATAGATTTCTAACTATAAGATCCTTCCATTGACTCATTGTAAATTGAAAGACTTCGCGAGTATTAATGTGTAATAAGAAATGTGAACTTGATTAGTGAAGTATTGAATAGCTTCACGCTCTCAGATTGGGGTTCCCCTCTTTTCTTCCAAAATGTAAGCTTGTGGTTAAGACCTGTAGAGGTCCCTACTATCGCATTGTTACGCATACCAAGATTTGATAAGAGGCATTTATTAGATAGGGCATGTTCTATAAATGAGAGAGTGAAAAAATTGTGTGAGAGAAATAATGTTGTGTTTGTGGATGTATGGGATTGGTTTATTGGAAAGAGGGAGTTGTATAGTAAAGATGGTTTGCACTTAGGAAAACAAGGAAGTGAAGTTTTAGGGAGCCTGATATTTAAAGAATATAATTCGGGAAACCTTTAAAGGGGGATGGGCTTTTAAATTGTAATATTATCAAAAAGAAGAAGAATGGAAGGGATATAAGAAATAAGCAAAAGATGGTTGATTTAGATATAAGTGTAGATGTGGAGAGGGAATGGTTTTGTAAGATTAGTGGTAAGAAAGTTTGTTATAAACATAATGGAGAAGAAAGAAGCAAAAGAATTTATAAAAGAGTAGTTAGGAAAGAAGAAGTTGTTAAAATTGGGTTTTTGAATATGCAAGGTGGTAGGAGACCAGAAAAATGGCTGGAATTAAATAAAGCAATTGAAAATGAAGGGCTTGAGGTATTAGCAGTAGTGGAAACTCATCTAAGAGAAGAAGAAGAACCTATTTTGGAAGAAGTAGTATGGCAAGGTATAAACAGAAAAGAAAAAGAAAAAAGGGGTGGTGGTATAAGTGTTATATCAAAAAAAAATTAAATACTGTTAAATGTCAAGAACATTTGTGGTTTGAAATAAGGTTGGGTAGACAAGAATGGATGGTGGCTGTAGTGTATATCGCCACTGGAGATAGTCAAACTGTAATGGAGTGGAACAATAGTATATATGAATGCCTAGTTAAGGATATACAGAATTTTAAAAAAAAGGGGAAGAGAATAATGGTTATAGGGGATATGAATGGGCATATTGAAGAAATTGATGATGTAGATAATAAAAATGGTCAGTTTTTGAAGGAATTTTGTCAAAGAGTAAATTTGAGCATTGGGAATTTATCAAATGTATATGATGGACAATACACATGGTCTAGGAATAATGTATTTCACACAATAGATTATGTATTGGTAGAGAAAGAGGGAATGAATAAAATACGAAAAATTAAGGTGTTTGATAATGAAGAGAGAGTGTGTAACAGTGATCATAACTTTATTGTAATAGAAATGGTTAGTAATGTGATGGAGGATAGAAATAAAGGTAGAAATAATAGTGAAATGATAAGAATAAGTTGGAAGAGTATAAAATAAAAGTTGAAGAAACCATGGAGCAGTTGGTTGGGGATGAGTATAAGGATTGGTGTGGTGAAGTAGAAAAAGTGGCAAATAGGGTTTTACTTGAGAATATGAAGAAGAATAAAAAAAATAAAAAATGAGAGTTAGTAAAAGTGTAAAAGAGAGGAAAAAAGCATGCAGAGAATATAAGTGTGCTATTAAGAATAAAGAAAGTGAAAATGATATTAATGCTAAATGGGGAAAGTACTTGGAAAAGAAGAAGCTAGCTAAAATGGATAATTATAGAGAGAGGATGAAGTTAAATAATAAATTGTTGGAGGATATTAATAAAAGTGGAAGAGATGGGAGTAAAAAATTTTGGAATTACATTAAAAGGAGAAATGTAGGGGAAAGAGAGATAGTATTAATAGATGATGAGGGAATAAAATGTAGCTCTAGAGGCGAGCTAGAGAAAATCTTAAATAGATATGTAATGGATATAGAAAAGATGTTAGATGTGAAGGAATTAGTGATAGAAAACATGAAAGCAGTTAGTAGTGGGAATATTAGGTTCACAAAAAATGAAATGAATGAGGCAGGAAAGAGATTGAAAAGTGGAAAGGCGAGAGGTTTAGATGGATGGGCAGCAGAGATGGTAATGAATTTAGGCATAGAGCAAAAGCAAAGTTATTATCATGTTTTAATAAGATGGCACAGAAGACAGTTTTTCCGGGTAGTTGGAGTAATACAAGAATAAGATTATTATTTAAAGAAAGGGGTAGGGATCATAGAAAGTTAAATAATTATAGACCGATAGCAGTAACATCAGTTTTATATAAAGTTTTCTCATATATGGTAGCTGGAAGAGTTGTAAAATGGATGGAAGAGAATAATGTAGTGGGGGAAATGCAAGGAGGTTTTAGATCAGATAGGCGTATAGGAGATAGTTTGTTTGTAGTTACACAACTTATGGAGATGAGTAGGAATTCAGGTAGATTGTTATATATGAGTTTTATAGATATAGAGAAAGCATATGATAGAGTAAATAGAAGTAGATTATGGGTAAGATTAGCCAATTTGGGAATGGATGAAGCTATAGTAAATATTATTAAGAAATTATATGAAAATAATTATTATACTTACCAATTAGGGGATATAGAATCAGTTAAAGTTAAAAATGGATGGGATTAAGGCAAGGATGCCCTATGTCACCGATTTTGTTTTTGTTGTTTTTGAGTGAAATGGAAAAAGCAATAGAAAGACTAGGAAGAGGGGTATTATTATACTTACCAATTAGGGGATATAGAATCAGTTAAAGTTAAAAATGGAGTGGGATTAAGGCAAGGATGCCCTATGTCACCGATTTTGTTTTTGTTGTTTTTGAGTGAAATGGAAAAAGCAATAGAAAGACTAGGAAGAGGGGTAGAGATACCATTAATAGGTGCCAAAGGAGTATATACTTTGTCCGGTCTTTTTTTTGCAGATGAAATCTTTTTATGTGCAGAAAGAAGAGAAGATATGGATATTATGTTGAGGACATGTGCAAGGGTGGGTAAAGAGATGGGGATTAAATTTAGTGAAGAAAAATCAAATATAATGATAGTTAATACTGGGGAAATGGGGAAAGAGAGGATGTAGTTTTTTTATTGGGGGATATAAAGTTAAGTGTGGTGGATAGATATAGGTATTTGAGAATCATCTTATGTAATCAGGAAAATTGCTTGGATGAATGGGAGAAAAAATTGGTAAATGAAGCAAAGAAAAGAAAAGGTTTGGTAAAGAAACTAACAGTATTTTCATATAATAAATATGATGTAGCTAGAATTGTATGGAAGGGAGTTGCAGTAGCAGGGTTAACATATGGTAATGATGCATTATGTATTAGTAAAAGAATTTTAGATTATTTAGAGAAAGTACAAAGGGAAGTAGGAAGACATGCATTAGATGCAGAGATGTGGACAGCAAAGGAGGCAATTCAAGGAGAAATGGGATGGTCAAGTTTCTATATGAGAGATGCAAAAAGTAAAATGAAAATGTTTGGTAGGTTGCAGTTTATGGATAGTAAAAGAATAGCCAAAATAGTGTTTAATTGGGTTATGAGTAAAGGGCAGGTAACAAGATGGGTGAGAAAGGTAATGCGGTATGCAAAAGATTTGGATAAAGAATTTATATCGGTATACTTGTATAAAAGGTGGGATGATTGTGTTAGGAGGATTGTTGAGTGTTATAGTGGTAAGGAATGGGATAAAAGAATAGAAGCATTAATAAAAAATAGGGAGTTGGAGAGATGGAGAAGTAGTATGGAGGGTAAGAAGAGTTTAAATATATATAGAAGTAAACGGAATATTGGAAGCGAGTTAATTTATGATAATAGTAAGGAAAGTAGTTTATTGTTTAAGGCTCGAACGGGATCTTTAGCAACAAGAGAATATACATGTAAATGGAAAACTATGGGTGATTTAGTGTGCAAATTGTGTAAGGAAGGTATAGAAAATATTAGGCATCTGTTGATTGAATGTAAATGCTTGAAAGCAGAAAGGGTACAGATAATGAAGTTATGGGAGAATAGGTATGAACAAAGTGACAATACAGAAAGTGAGTTAGTAGTTTTTATGCTGGGTTTGCGAAAAGATAAGGGGGATTTTGATTTAAAGGCCATAGAGTTGACAAAGATTATGTTGTGGAAATGGGATGGGGCAGAATATGGGAAGACTTAGAGTGGGGAATGGAAAATAAAGTGGCTAACAGGTTTATCTGGGCATAGTTGCTGAGATATTCTTGACTTCGTTTAAGGAGAAGCCAAATACATCACATCACATCACATCATCACACATTCTTGAGGTTACAGCCTTAGTAAATATTACTTAATGACTCTTATTGTTTGGTATTAAAAAAAAGTTTCCATCTTATTTAGTTAACTATGATATATTATTTGTGTTAATATAATGCTTTGCTTCAGTTAGCATATAAATATCCGCTTTCATTTATCCAAGTATTTATTGGTTTTTTTTCAATTTATTTACTAAATTCAATCTTTTTACCTTTAAATGATGATAATGTAATGATAAATTAGTGGCAGAATTTTCTCTGCATTGCTCTACAGCTTGTAAGGAAAAAATGTACGGATATATTAGCAAATTCTTGAATAATTATAATATTAAAGTATTAACAAGATTTTTTTCTTTTTCTGTATTTAAAATCATTTTTTAAATCGATATTTGATCTCACTGTAAAAATTTACTTATCTTTTTGTGCATGTGTGTTTAATGAAAAAAACGCAACTCATAAAAAATCTACTTTTCTTCTCATTTTGTTGTCAGCTACTCTATAGCAAGTCTCTGGTTTGTTGTAGAATTTCATATGAAAGTGGTTTAAGGAGATAACAATATGATTTTACTGCCTTAAGACAGATGGTCAGACATTGAAATGTTTACGTTTGGAGTGCCAGCTACTATTATTTACCCACAGTTGTAGGATGACAACTTGCTAATATACAAATTTTATTAGTTATTATATAGCAGCTCATGTTCTTAAAAGCATCGTCATATTCTCAAATATTGCTAAGTTTCAGTTTTGATAAGGATTATCATGAATACTTTCTGCACCATTTCATGTATAGTTTTGATTTTGAGCTGATATCATTTGAAGTTTTATGTATTGATCACCTAAGAGATTGATTGAATGGTAATAATTATCCAAACAAATCTTTTCCTGGACTTTTTTCATTTTTAATCTAAAGGATTCATAAAATAACTTTTTTTTAAAATCAAAAACTTACTTGACTATTGCAATTATATATTTAAAATCTCTGCTCTAAATGAATTAACATAGCGATGAATTGGAAAAATAAAATTCACAAGATTAATATCCTGCTGAGAAAAAAAAAATTGAATGAAATTATTATGTTCATCCTAACATTTTGATGATCAAACATTATTTGATCTACTGACCAACTGATTATAAAATTGTTTATTATTCTTTCTCATGCTGTCCATTACCATTTATTCACGTCCCTTAATATTTAAAATAAGATTCTATGCAGTAAATAAAATAGCTAAACAGCTGACATTTCTGTACAATAACAAGTGCTTTCTGCAGATTCTTTTTCTCAAATCATAAGAATGTGTGTGAGATTTAAAATTGTTATTTCTTTTATTATTTCTTCCTTATATTCAAATTCTATTAGTTGAGAAGTTTTAGCAAATATTTTATTCTCCAATAGCTTTTTCTAAATATTGTTTATTTTCCTCAACTCATACTTCTCATTTATGTTTTTGGGTTTAGCTTCTATTAGCAATTTCTGGTTATATTGTTCAATTTTTGCCAGAATTTGTGCTTATTAAAATTGATCTCGTGGTTAGTCAATTTTATATGTAAATAAATGCCTGATAAATTCAATTTCTCTTTAACAACCAAAATGTGTTCTTCCTTTCTTATATTTTTATTGGTATCTATATTTTTCTTATCATCATCCAGCATAATTATTTTTAGTGGCAAAAACATTATTAGATAGAACTAAGAAACTTTCTGATGATAGCCATATTCACCAAGTTGGTGAACAGATGGCTGATTGAAATGTTGGGTTTTGGAAGTTACACAATAAAGTCTTCATTTGAGTTTGTGGCAAAAATCAAAAACATACAAATAAATGCAGACACAAGGCTAGCAGCTATGGACAGACCAAAATCTATAGATATAGACCAAACCCGGATTACATTTATAATTGAGTTCTTAAGTTGCCTACATAATAATATAATGGCAATGTTTAATGGGGAGTGGTATTACATGAAGGATGGATGGCCTATGGGTCCGCCAATTAGTGGGATTATTGCCAGCATTGTAATTGACCATCATGAACAACATATCTTGCCAAAATATGACAACTTATCAGATTTTAAAATCTACACTAGATATGTGGATGATCTGTTTATAGTTGCTAACACTGATGTCATTAATGAAATCAAAAATGAACTCCAGAACAGCTCTCTTTTGACTCTAAACATAGAATGGGAAGATCTTAGCAAACAAGTAAAACATCTTGATTTGTTTGTTCAACGTGAACACACACACTTGACATACAAAATGGTTGTGAAGCCATTTGAAGTAAGAGGCCATATCCAACCCAGTTCCATCACACCCACCCGTCATAAATTAGCTGGGCTTACATCTTTTCTGCACAGGAACCAACAGCTGTGCAAAGTGGATGCAGACAGGAAGACAAATTTAGTACTATACAGGAAGGATTTATTGAAGATGGGGTTCAAACATAGGCTGATCGACAGAAAGATTATACAATTCAATAATAAAGTGACCAACAATACACTTAATGGGAATACACACAGGTTGCTGCTGCCATACATTCCTAATTTACATAATAAATTTTATGAAATTTTTAATAGACAGTTTCAATTAACTTTTCGCACCCCTCCCAGTTCTAACAGATTGCTTAACAACACTAAAGATAAATTAACACTGTCTCAAACACCTCAAGCCGTTTATAATATTGCATGCACTCATGCAAATTGTAGATCCTCATATTATGGGGAGACCAAGGCAGCAATAGAAACCAGATTACAGCAACATAAATACGCATATATTAAAGCTCAATCAGATCCATCACGTTATTCAATTTTCGCAATTCATCAAAAAATAACCGGACACCAGTGTGAACCTCAAGATATCAGCCTTGTCTGCAAAGAGAGGCACGATTTGAAAAGAAAAGTGAAGGAGGCCTGCTACATAGCGATGGATTGCAACGCCATCAACCGCAAGGACACATGCTTCACGATTTCAAGAAAATGGAGCAATTAATCTTAAACTTTGCATAATTTGCATATCATTAATTCACTTGGAGCTTTGATAATGAGAGCACGTCTCTTGAAAGCGCTCGCAGAATAGTTTAATTTTATTTTGAATTATTTTTTGAATTATAGTATATTTTTGCTATTAAAAAATTGCTTCTTGATAATGGTTTTGACCATAGGATTATTAATAAGGCCTTTTCATATAGTAAGAAAAAAGATTTTGATATTTCAGAAATTAAGATAGTTCTGCTGTATATTAAAGAAGTAACTGAGAAAATTAGTAACATTTTCAAAAAAAATAATATCCACACAGTTAACATTACTTTAAAAAAAATTAATGAAATACTTCCATGCCCTAAAAATATAATTCTTTTAGAGTATCATGTATAACGATCGAAATGAAAGTGAAGATCGAATCTAACCGCAAACTACGATATCTGCTCTACAAGGCGCCATCTAGGCATTTAAACCTAGAAAAATTTATAGAGTAGGCCGATACGCGCTGTTAAGATTCCACTTTATTTAAATATTCAGATCGTTAGCCCAAGTCACTAGCTCAGTGGAGACGCAGAGATAAAAATCTATATCTTAATTTATATTTTAAATATAAATAAATAAAAGCCACTGCCAGAAATTAACACATAAAAATATTTATTTACGCACATATAAACTCATTCTAATTTGAGGAATAAGTTTAACATTTTAGATTTTTATATTAACTTTTAATTTTACATTTAACTAAGTTTCAATGAGTTTAATATTTTATTTAGATAGTCGAGTATGAATAGACTACATAGATCTGCATTTGAAAAGAAAATATTCTTCCCTGATTTAACCTTAGGCAAAAAATTTCGCAATCAAACCGGCGCCAATCCATCTGATACATTTATGTATTCAATGTAGCATGAAAATACGACAACACAAAATACTATACTGTCAGGAATGTACATCTGATCAGTAGGTAGAATTAGAGAAGACATTGTCTCTCCACCAACAGGAATGTTACATCTGTTGGCAAGTAGAACAATAAACATAAAACTCCATAGGAATGGACTGCGGTCCTTTGCCGTCTTACAAACCTCCATAGGCAAACAGAAGGTTTGTGGCATATATATATAATCCTGCCCGTAGCGGATCTCATACTACATCTACAATTACACAAATATATCCAATCCATTGAACCAATTCAACTATGAAATGAATAACCTAAGATTACCCTCCCTTAATATAACTTTACAAAACTATATAGTCATTCACGCCCGACTTAAATTTAACATTTAAATACGTTCGCACAGATTATTTTTATACAATTTATTTTATAATGTTGAGTATAGATTGGCTGCATAGATTCCATGGTCAAAAACATTCCAAATTAAACACAAGCGATGAAAATACAAAGTCAATCGATAACGTCAATTGCTGAGGGAATACAGGAGACCCTTTGGTGTTCATCATAAGACACCGCAGTGATATCGTTGATTTATATATTCTAATCGACTGTGAAAACCACAACATAATCAACCGCTAACGAATCTATGCAACGTCTATATCCAACTTAAATGTAATGCATTTAATAATTTCTTTTATAAATATTACTACAAATAATAATAATAAAATGGAAATGATTTTAGCAAAACTTAACTATATAAATTTAAACAATCAATTATTAATTTGAAAATCAAATAAGAGTTCATTTTAAAATTTAAATTAGCTGAATCTTTAAAAAAAACATTGACGAAAGTTCTTAATTACTTTTTTTGTTGTTGTTGTTGTTAATTTGTAAAGTTCATAGCTCACGGTAGAAGAGTCCAGGTTTCTGCTTTTAATTCCCGCGACGCCTCCATTGGAAGATAATGTTCTGGAGATGGCAATAGCTGGTTCAAGGTATCACAGTCTTTTCATTTTTTTATAGAGAGTGTGGTATGTGCGTCCTACCACATCTCTCAAACACAAAACGCTGGAACTGTCCGAAAAAACTGTATTTCCCTTTTTATATTATCCACACGGATTCAATCAACAAAACGTCACTAATCCATCACTTTCGTTAGGGTCCGAGCCAAGGCTTAGCGCTTCCATTGGTCAAGCTAATTTCTCTTTATTTTCTTATCTATCTTTCATCAGATCATTTTAATTATACAAGAGCCCAAGGCTAGCTTGCTTTTCAAACAATTTATAAACAATCATTTCCATTTACAGATTACAAGAATTAATTAATACCTGTTTTTATTTTTAAATCTTGTACTTTTTTTTTTATAAAAAAGTACGTTCAAATACTTATTTATTTATTTTTTTAAAAAAAATATTTTTAAAGTTTGGCATCTGTGCGAATGTATATACGTTTAACAAACATTTTAATTTTAGCGTTTAGTTTTTTACTTTTATTTGCAAACTTTTAAGTTTTTATTTTAAATTAATGTAACGACATATTTATATATCGTTACACATGGTATATATGAAATTCCATGTGGAGAGTTCACATTCATATATTGGACAGATCAATCATAAAATAAATATGAGAAAGGAAGAACACATTTTGGCAGTTAGAAAGAAATTCAATTCATCAGACATTTGTTCACATGTAAAAATAACTAACCATGAGATCAATTTTAACAAAACACATAACTCTGGCAAAAATTGAACAGTATGACCAGAGACTGCTAAGGGAAGCTATAGAGATTTTTAAAAAGCCCAAAAGCATAAATGAGAAATGTGTATTGAAGAAAATAAACAATATTTGGAAAAAGCTATTGAAAGATAAAATATTTGCTATAACTTCTCAACCAATAGAAATTGAGTATGAGAAAGAAATAACAATTTTAAATCTCACACACATTCTTAGGATTTGAGAAATAAGAAACCTTAAGGAAAGTACTTATTATACTGTAATATCAGCTATTTTATTTACTATATGGAATCTCCCAAAAATAATAGAATGAAATCAGTAATATTTCCTTTATATACAAATGTAAGATATAACTTTAAAAATTTTAAAGAAATTTAATGCAACTAGAAAAACTTTTAAGTGATATATTTTAATATTCACAATATCTTTATAAAATTTTGTATATCCTGAAAAAAAAAAAGTTAAATTTATCTGAAAAAAGCCCAATCAGTTATGAAACTCATAGTACTTAAATAACTACATTGGTTGCCGATAAACATAAGAATCTGCTAAAATAGTGAAATGACTGATTTGATTATTGATCTTAAACTGTCTCAACAATATATGTAAATAAGCAAGCAATATATACTCACATTGCAACTCACTTATAAAAGCATTTTAAAATAAAATACTTTTTTTTTTTTGAAATTCTATAAGAATGCTAAAATTAACAACAATAACACAATAGAAACACTATTTAAAAATAATTTGAAAGTAATATTTTAAAGAAATTTAAATTTTACAGTTTAATTTACATTAATATAATTAAGATTCTTACGTGCAAAAAATTTTGCCATGCCCATTAATAAAGCAATGCCAGGAAGGACATCGGGATGTAAGCTAGCAGATATTCGATATGGAGATGTTAACACTATCGCTTCTGTACTTCCTGCACGTGGAGCTCTTAATATTGCATAGACATTTTTACCATGATACTTCTAAAAGTAAACAATATATATATTTGAAAAAAAAAAAATTGCTATAATAAAACAATACTTTAATTAAATTTTAACAATTTTTGGTACTCATTACTTAGCAGGGCTTGGCCACTTTATGGCATTCTGGCTAGCCAAGAACACCTACAAATGGCATTTACATGGCCTAGACTTACGGCTAAGAAAATAATTCTGTTTATCTTAGCCATTGCATGCCACTTGGTGTTGCACAGAAATATTATGGCTTGTTTTGTCCTTCGCGACACTTTATGCGAATTTGCACAATTCACAGTTGGCTTCCGTATCATCTGACGATGCCTGGATTTGAAGTCTCCACAACTTTTGACAATTTTCTCAATTATATGGTCCTGAATATTAAACCCATAAAAAAAATTTAAGATGACTGATAAATATATTGATGCAAATGTAATACTCTTCACTGAAGAAGACCAATAGTCAAGATATGGATATAGCATTATTTTCTATAGTCCTTGAACTTATAGATGGATCTAATATATAGTGTTCCTAATTTTTCATGATCCAAATGACAACGTATCATTAACAATAGCAGTATTTATTATTTATAAAAAATCAAATATTTTATGAGTATTGTAAATTCATATTCCATATAAACAGAGCAAAACTCTCCATACATTATTGCCACCTGTGCTAAACAGAGTAATCAATGGATGCCAGAAGGCTTGTGCATAAAATCCCTATCTAATGCCTACTCATCCAATATCCCCAGACTAGTTTCTGGCTTGTGGCCTTCGTCAGTGAGGAGCTTTGGATCTGAGAGCACTGCATCTAGATCTTAGGATCTAATGCAACCCTCTAGCAAACACCTTTTATTTCTACTTAACTACAAAACTATGAGAATGAAATTGAAAACACAAAAAATATTTTCAATCTAAGCTCAATAGCTTATATAGTCATATGGGTCTGAACTCAGTTCAGCACCCATACATTTTAGCTTAGATTGAAAATATTTTTTGTGTTTTCAATTTCATTCTCATAGTTTTGTAGTTAAGTAGAGATAAAAGGTGGTTGCTAGAGGGTTGCATTAGATCCTAAGATCTAGATGCAGTGCTCTCAGATCCAAAGCTCCTAACTGACGAAGGCCACAAGCCAGAAACTAGTCTGGGGATATTGGATGAGTAGGCATTAGATAGGGATTTTATGCACAAGCCTTCTGGCATTCATTGATTACTCTGTTTAGCACAGGTGGCAATTCTGTATGGAGAGTTTTGCTCTGTTTATCAACAATTAATATGCTAGTATAGGAAATGTGATCATGTGATGCTTAATGGTTTAATAATTCCATATGTTTATTCTGGATTTAATTTTCAAGTCTGCATTATAATAAACATATATAATTTTGGAAATTCAATGAGATAATTAAATACTTCAACATATCACCATCATCAACAGTTACCTGCCTAAAGAAAGGTCCCACACAATAATCTGTCAAAAATCACCCAAACATTTATATCCATTGCTCTAATTTTCAAACACTCACATTTTATCTTTTTCTTCATATAAACTTTTTTCTTCTGTTCTCTTTCTAACATATTGTTCATAATTTTTGTAGTCTAAGAATATAATTAAATTTTTCTTCCATTTTATAATATTCTCAGTAAATAATCACTTTTAATTTACCCTCCTTTCAATACTTAAACATGACTAAATCAACTTATTTTTTTCCATTCCTTTAAAAAGATAGATGTCAGATACCTTAAATCTTTTTTTCTCACTCTTAAAAAAATTTGAAATAAAATTTACATAACTACACAACAAATTAAAATGAATTTGAATATAAGTAAGTATTCTTAAGTTCCATCAATAATAGTAATGAAGTATAGCTATGATTATGGTATGCATTGTACTGAAAGCATGCTTAGCATAAATAAAGCCAATTTTTAAAATAATACGTCTACATTTTCTTTATAAATGTCTGAATATTTATATGTTTAAAATTACAAGTGCAAAGAAAAGAGATAAGATATTAAATGAATTATGTAACAATTTATCTCTAACCCATATAAAAGAAGACTTTAAATAAAACATTTGATACGTTTTTTAAATTCTAATTTTAGTGAAATACAATATAACCCATTGAAAATTTCACTCTAATATATCCATAATCAGATAAACAACTTTTTAAATCTATAAAAACACTCACCTGCTCTAATATTTTCTATTAATCTGCATTATTAATCTTTCATCACTTTTACAATCAACCACTGCTTAAGACTCAGATATATATAAACTTTTATAAAGCACTATTAGATCCTAATATTGAGGTGCAGTGCTCTCAGATCCAAGGCTTCTCATTGGCAAAGGCCACAAACCAAAAACTAGTCTGGGGATATTGGATGAGTAGGCACTAGATGGGGATTTTATGCACAAACCTTCTGGCATCCATTGATTACTCTAGCTTGCAGTGTGGCAATATGTATAATGAGTTTTGCCTGTTTTAATAAGTTATAAGCAAGCATAAGAAGTGGTGGTCATGTGATGTTTATTGGCATAAAGCATTATTACATCATCAGATTCACAAAGAGTTCTCGTGACTCTAGTTTAACTCCACCCACACCAAACAATAGCCAATTCGCAATTCACCTAAATATGGTAAATATTAAACAAAACAGCAGACAGAAAATATTATTGTCTTTCATTTCTTTTGACAATTATGCCTTCTGTTCAATCATAAAACACTATTTAATCTTAAAAAATATTTTTTATATAAATTTCCTACTGATCATTATTCCTTTCAAACTCTATATAACATTCTTCTTCAAAATAACCCAATTGACTCCATTAAATGCCTTATCAAGATCAATAAAATATATATTAATTTCTCTTTTGCTTTCTATACATTTTTCAAAAAGACATTATCACTTCAATTGCATTTTTTATTCCCTAATTCTTTCTAAGTTCAAACTGTTCTTCAGATATATGCATATGAACTTAATATAAACACATCCATTCAATATTCTAGGTAATGAAGAAGAGATTAAACATTGTTTTAAAACAGAATTTTTCACCAAAGAAATCATAACTGTTTGAAAACAGTTTATTGGCCACTTTTGTGAATTATATAGTAAATTGATATAAAATCTCTCTCTAAACTTTTAATCTACAGTTTTTTTTCTAGACTTCATTTGTTTTATAACAATCTATTTTATTCATATCTCCTTCATTTTATTTTTTAGTAATACAGATAATAATTTATCATTTTTATCATACAAATTAATTTTACAATACTTTCATTTTTTAAAAATACAACTATCTTCTCAGCTAATAACCTATTCTTTTTTCTTTCTTTCATTTTTATGATCATATAAATTAAATCAATTTGATTCTTTTTTGTCACTCTAATAAATGTATAATTATTCTATCTTTTAGCATTTCTTTTCTAGTCATTTTTGATCAAGTTCATCTATTACGGTGAATTGGATGTGTAATTCACTGCTTACTTCAGCATTTATAGTTTTATACTATGTCTTTATTATTTTATTAATCAATTCATTGTAAACTCAAATAGTTTTACTTCTTCATTTTTCATAACTTATTGTCAGTACAGCATTTAATATTTGTCTTGAATATTTTTTATTTGCCATATGAACAGACATTATTTCTATTTTTTCCTAATTCTTCCATTGTCTATTAATCCACTAATAATCTACTTCTTTCTTGATACAGTTTTCATTGGTTTAAAATTAAGCATCATTTTTACCAAATTGTATTTGAATAGTTGCTAGTTAAAAAGCAAATGTGTTCTTAATGCTATCTTAAACCTATTGTCAATAAATATATATACTTTTTGAAATCCGTTCTTATCAACATTTTCTTTAAAAAAAACCCACTCGCCACCCTTTTTATTTCTAATCTCCTAGCATCATTATAAAACTATTAGAATATTTACTGAATTACTTTCTCACTTTCTTAAAACAAAGATATATATTCCTATTAAATCATTAGTAACCTCGGAACATTTTTCAGTCTTATTATTTATTATTTTCAGAATTGTTACTTATAAAATTATCTCTTGTTCTTGGAACTTAATTTTATCTAAACCCTTATTAGTAACTTCTAATAATAGTTTGTTATATATTTTTTAATTTATCTATGGTTCTACCATTCTATGTATAAATTTCAATATTATTTTTTAAATCTAAATATATTAAAACTAAATTATGATCTGGATTAATATGCTCAATCCTGGAAAACAAAACTTTTGGTGGCTTAGTGTTCTGTATGCTTTTCATTGCATCTCTTTCTTCTTTGCTAAAACAATTTTGTAAAATTGCATTTCATATCATTAATAAGATAAATAAATGTGAATATTATTTATAAGTTTATTATATAACAATTATAACAGAAAGTTTAAACATACAGTTGACCCAATGAAAAATGTCCGGTAATTGATTTTTTTCTTCAAACTGCATGCAGTGCCATTTCTAAATCAGCATATTCACAACATAGTGACATAGTTTAGCTGTTCAACATTTTTTTTAAGACACTAGCATGTCTAGATTACGAATTACAATGTGAAAGTCGCAGTGTGTTTAGTATTGATGAAGCAATGCGCTAATATTAAATTTTCAATATCAAATTATTTCTCTCTCATCCAGTTATGCCAACTAATATACGTTTGAATAATAAATATATGCTAGATAGTAATGGTTAATAAATCCCTATCCAATATCTCCAGATTGGTTTCTATCTTATGGCTTTCATCAGAGAGGAACTTTGGATCTTGAAATAGTAAATCTGGATTTTTTTTAGATCTAATTTATCTTTTCTTGAGAATCATTTACTTCTTTATTTTACTACCAAGCTTCCAACTCAAACTGAAAAACAAAACAAAAACAATAATGTATTCAATCTAAACCACAGATCTGAAAACAATTCTGCATTGATATGATGTTCTTAGCTTTTAATAACTAAAGGTCACTATATCCTTTGGCCAGAATTGGTATAAAACCAATAAAATATCATTAAACAAGAAATTTGGCTTAGATTGAAAACACAAGTTTTTCAATTTGGGCTTGTAGCTTGATAGTAAAACAAAGAACGTTGCTGGAGCAAAGATGTTTTAGATTCAAAAAAATCCAGGTGCACTATTCTAAGATCCAATGTTCCTCACGCATGAAAGCTATAAAAACGAAAGATACAATAATATATAGATACTGAAATGATTTCAGATCTATATTACTATGCAAGCAGATTGGCTTAGATTGAAAACATTAACATATTTTTTAATTAGAGTTTGTAGTTTAATAGAAAAACAAAGAAGTAAAAAATGGTTGCTGGAGGAATTCCAAAAACTTCAGGTGCACCACTCCAAGATCCAGAGCTCTTCATTAATGAAAGCCATAAGCTTTGGATAGGACAGCACTGGATAAGGTTTATTAAGCACTATCATCTAACATCTACTGATTACTCAAGTCTACACTTACTGACATAATTGGGATGAGAAAATAAAAATTTGCTACTGAACAGTATTATGTAATATGGGTCATGTAGATTTTTACTGGTTTTAACATTAAATTTTATTTTAAATTGGGCACAACTGCTATTGAAATGTTTAAAATGATTCAGCTGTATATGAAAATGAAAACATGAATGGTGAGAACATTTTCAAGTGTTTTATAGGATTTTGTAATGGCAGACAGCATTAAAGACAATGTAAAGAGATATGAAACATACCGGTCACATTTCATATTGTAACTTATGTTCCAAGCTAGTATTTTAAAATTTTTATGATGAATAATTATGTTGTGTTGCTACATAACACATGCATTGATTTAGAGATGGCACTGCATTCAGTTTGAAGAAACATAGTCACCTTTTCCTCATTTAAAAAATCTACAATAAACAGTTAGTTTCGTTTTGTAAATCATCTTAAAAAAAAAAAGTATATTAAAAAAAGACTAGCAAATTTTAATCATAGTAAAATATGTTTTCCATTGAAATGCATTCATTTACTAATGCTCCCCCTTGTATATGTTTAGTTTTTATATTACTAATATATAAAACTCAAAAAAATATATCTATATACATAAACGTATACACACATCTATATGTGCACATATATATAAATTCATGAAATAATCAAGTCTAAAAGCATTATTATGATAAATCACATGAATAGCTTTTTATTATCAACATTACATCCTTCATAACCCAACTTTTACTTGAATTTACCATTATCATTTAGGCTTTTTATGGTTTAAATTTATTGACCTATCAACAATCTTAAAAAATAGTTCCTAATATCCTCCTTCAATTTATCAATGACTCTTTTTTTTTCTGGACTCTACTTTCTTAAAACACAAACTTAATTCTATCACTATTAAATTATGATCTGGATAAGAATTGACCAGTTAGTATATCTTGTTGTTTCCATAATAATTTTGATTCCAATTCTGTGTTAAAACTTTGGGGTCATAAATTTTAAATATATTAAAAAAAAAAAAATTATAACATTAAATTCAAACAATATAATGCTCAAAAACTAGCCTGTGTACTTATCCCTTTTTTTGAAGTACAAACTAAAAAAATGTTTAAAAGTGGTCTCATATTTCCATAATAGTGAATGTTTAAAAGCTATGTTATTTTTATCTATAAATTCACAGAAAAGTTAAACTTTGACAGATTTCTATATTAATTTTAGCTTTTAATTATAATGTAATATTATATTAAGTTCTTCTAATCTGTCCGACTAGTTTTTAATTCTCTACATGATTGTTTTTTATATTAATTTTCTTTATTGAATTAATACCTTCAATACGCAACCGACTAGTTTTTAATTCTCTATATGATTGTTTTATATTAATTTTCTTGATTGAATTAATACCTTCAATACACAACTATAAATTGTTAATATGTTCTCTTCTGCGTTACAACACTTAAAATGAATACATATAATACATTCTTAACATTCTTACCTTCCATTTGTTTCTATATCTACCTTAGATATATAAAATCATAAATGATGATTTTATGTAATGGAAATAGAAGCAAAATTCTGTATGTAAATCTGTTAACAAGAAAAAAGAATAAAGTTGCACTTTACGAAATAGTTAATTATAAATTTATTTAACGCACATTGATTACGTAAGTAATATTTACCAAGGCAATAAACATAAAGCATGCGATGTGATGATGTGATGTGATGTATTATGGCTTCTCCTTAAACGAAGTCAAGAATATCTCAGCAATTATGCCCAGATAAACCTGTTAGCCACTTTCTTTTACATTCCCCACTCTAAATTTACCCATAATCTGCTCTATCCCATTTCCACAACATAATTTTTGTCAACTCTATAACCTTTATATCTAAATCCCCCTTATCTTTTCCCAAACCCAGCATAAAAACCAATAATTCACTTTCTGTATAATCACTCTTTTCATATTTATTTTTCCACAACTTCATTATATGTACCCTTTCTGTTTTCAAACATTTACATTCAATTAACAAATGCCTAATATTTTCAATTCCTTCCTTACATAATTTATAAAATAAAATGCGAAAATAAAATAAAATAAAATAAAATGTTGAAAATGTGAAGGTAGGGACCTCTACAGGTCTTAATCACAAGCTTACACATGTGGACTTACGACAAAAAATAGAACTTCAATTTCTCTCATAGACAAACAATAGTTTATCATGAACATTTTTGGCAATTCTTTTAGAAGATTCTTATATGAATTGATAATTAAGTGTGGGTAAAATAAAACTTTTAGTCTCTCACAAATGGAGCATCTGTAGGAAAAAACTATTAGTAATTATTTATTTAACAGTTAACTTGCTCCAGTTCAAGTAATAAAATAAGAAAATGTAGCATATGCATTTTAAATATGTGTCAAAGAAAAAATCAGAAAAAAGAATACAAATTATAAGTGATGATTTTATGTTAGCATTTATTTCTACTTATCATATACAAATGGAAAAAAAAAACCGTATCTAAATTATTAATTATATGTCATATTTACAAATTAATATCAAATTTAATAAGATAAACTTGCTAGTTCTCCTTTTTTGTGCTACTTAATTATTCACAAAAAAGCTTCTTATTGCCATCTACTACAGAGAAATTGGCAAAACCAATCAAACAAACTAACAAAAAAAAAAAACCCACAGAAAATCTGTTGCATCAAAAATATTTTTTCTCTATATACTTTTTCCTCATGGACTGCAAATTTATCAAGAATGAGAAAACTTTTCAGCAGTTTAATTTGTAGATGATCTTTAATCTCTCATCTCATCTCACACTTCTACACTCATTGACAATTATAGTCTTTTAATAAATATACAAATTATTATCAAGCATCCTTTATCATATTATATATCATTAAATCTCTTTAACCTCAGATTAAATATATATATTTTTATTATTTATATACACATGGTTGTATTTTCCTTATTCAAATCATTATTCATATACTTTCAATCATATGGACTATCTCAATAAGTAACATTTGTTGTCATGTTATTTCATGATTCAGATAACCGGGTTTGATTAACGAGTATTCTAATAATAATGGTTTGTTTTAAATAAATAACTAGATTGCAAAGAAAGCTGAAGAACATATTCTTTGATATTATAATATCGCTATCATACTCTCAGAATATTACAGAGCCAATAATTTCTTTCCGGTGCCATCATATTATAATGTAAAAGAATTATATCTTACAGGATTACATTTCTAGTGTGTGCCTGTTTAGAATTATAACCTATAATCTTTCAATACTAGTAAGATAAATTTATATAATAAACATTGGATAAATATGGTCTAATGGTAAAAAAATCAAATGGAAACGTTAATAGCCTAAGCTAAATGAAAAGACTAAAGCAATTTAAATGCATCTACAGTCATTTCCGTTTTTCTAGCATCTGCAATCATGTCTGATAATGTAAGAATGAGATGATTTAAAAAAGAATATATAAAATTTTATCCATAAATGAAGAAAGTTGAAACATTAAATAAGGACAATACAAACATGCATATATAAATATTAAATACAATATTTTTTAATAAAAAATTAGTCTACATCTAGGATTAAAGAGATGTAATGAGTTTCAACCTGATGACAGGTAATCATTTATATATTTATTGAAAGATTATAATTATTAATATATGAATGCTAAAAATGTAACAGTAATAAAGTGAATTGATATAATATACATTAAATAAACGTGGAATAATGATAAAAGATATTTAGACAGTATGACAACCGGAGTTAATTGAAGATGAAATGCATCATAAACTGATTTATATTTTTCTAGTGTCTATAACTATCTGAAAGTGTAAAATTGAATTGTGATTTAATTTAAATTTACATATTACTAGAATTTGTTTTATAAGCATCAACCATTTTGCATTCACAATTTTGACATCATCCACTTTAGATAAATACATTAATGATTATTATTAACTACTTATTAGGCTAAAGATTATCATATCATGCAGAATCCAAATACTTGTAACATGTAAATCAAATTGTAATAATTTACTATTGATAAATACTGAACAAATAATGGACGTGTAAGAGATTGTAACTTGGTCAGAATAAAGAATTCCGGTTCAGCATGAAATGCATCATGGGAAATCATTCGTCTTTTTGCAAATAACTTTATTCATATACTTTGAGAATAGGTGGTGCAGTAGAAATTTTAGATATATCTTAAAAATGTATTTATATAAATAGTTATTAAATAAGACTCTATAAATTCTTCCCAAAAATGTCACCAGGATTAAAATGAAACATTAAAGTATAAACTGAAAGAGTATATATACATATATCAATAATACATACTATTTTTTATTTGCTAAAATAAGATTAATAACATTACCAGTAATAATAAAAAGTAATAAATAAATAGGACTAATGACAATATTAGAGAATATATAACTTACAGTTTGTTTTCCAAGGGGATAATGCAATGTGAAATTATGTGTATAGGCATCAAATCCTAGTTGATTAAACTTTGCTAATAGCCAAGCCGTTGGCATATCACTAAAAATAAACAAACAAATACTTTTTTTTATGAATATCACTGATTTTCATTTTTAAAAAAAAACAATTTATTGTAATAGATAGTATTTATTTATGAGAAATAGCATTATTATATTAGTTACAACAATATAATAAAATAATTATTATAATCTAAAAATTAGTTACTTAAAAAAATATTTATTAATGCTTTTGAAATAGTGAATGATTTAAAATCCTTGTTTAAGTGTTAATAGCAATAATGATATGTTACTGATCATAATAAAGTTGTAAGGATTTTATTTCTAGAAATAGTAATTTCAATTCTTTTATATAAATTATTGAGTTATAAATATTGGACAAAAATTTATTTCAGACTGTTGTCGTCATTTTCTCTTCCAAATGATCTTCAATGAAATACAGTAAGAAATCCCACTTTAAGTATCAAATGTTTAACCAAATAAATTTAGTTACAAATGTATTCAAATAGTACTTTTTATGTTAAATTGATCACTACTGATTATTTTAGTAAGAATTTTTTATGTATATATTTAAAAAAATTCCTTAGCAATGCACAAAAAAAGTAATTTTATATTCTGTATGTTAGATAATTTTCTATGAATAATGCATTACTTGGTCTCAAAAAAAAAAAAAAACGGTTGTTTTCTATTCTCTCGTGTCAACCATTTGATGGCATTGATGCTAATCAAAAACACATACATATTACGATTCCGGCTGGGCCTGTGATTCTATCTATATCGGCTTTTTTAGTTTTGTAATAGGAAATTAGAGGAATTAATAGTAAATAATATTACTATTTAAAAAACAAAAATTTAGAAATTCACATTAAATTTAAAAATGATACCTGAATAATTGACGTATTTTGGACAGTAATTAATCATAAAATGGGTTGTTTTTGTTTGTGTGTATCTATAAAAAGTTACGGTATTTTTTTTAATAGAAAATAATATATAATTATACATTTTTCAATTTACACAAAATTTCTACAATCACGTTAAATTTAAAAATGATACCAGAGTAATTTGCTTTTTTTTTTTTGACAGTAATTAATCAGAAAGTGGGTTCTTTTTGTTAGTGTGCATATATAAAAAGGACCGCCATTGAAATACTGATTACCAGAGTTGGTTTTTTTTTTTGACAGTAATTAATCAGAAAGTGGATTCTTTTTATTAGTGCATATATATAAAAAGGTACCATTATTTAAATACTAAATTTAAAAATGATACCCGACTATTTTGCGTTTTTTTGGACAGTAATTAATCAGAAAATGGGTTCTTTTTGTTATTGTGTATATATAAAAAGTACCGTAATTCAAATACTACATTTAAAAATCAAACCCAACTAATTTGCTTTTCTTTTTTTGGACAGTAATTAATCAGAAACTGGGTTGTTTTTGTTATGTGTTCATATAAAACCTAATCTTATTTAAATAGTAAATGTAAAAATAATACCTGAGTAATTTTCTTTTTTTTTTTGGATAGTAATTAATAATCAGACACTGGGTTGTTTTTGTTTGTGTGTATATATCAAAAGTAACTTGTCACGGACGAATTCTCGCAAAAACTTTACTTTTTGCGTGGTCATCAAAATACTGCTCTGGCGCACCCTTAAAAGCAATTTTTGAAAGTTACTCATTCGTAATGGAACTTTCACGACATTGTTAATAAAGTTACAATGTAACAGTAGGTTAGAGCACTTGAAAAAAAAACCTTTGTAATGAAATTTTACATAATTATGACAGGCTAAAATCCACACACTCTCACACGAAAGTATAGAGAAAATAGACATTCTAGCATTATGATAAAGTTAATAACACAACCAACTAGCCAGACCGACTAGCTGGCAGGGACTCTTTGTGTTTTATTGTAGAAAGAAGCCTCTTAAGTTGGCTGAGGCCACCGCGAGGACTCTTTCTGTGTTTTATTGTAGAAAGAAGCCTCTTAGGATGGGTGTAGGCCGCTGAAACGGTATATTTCTAGGAATTGACTTAGAAATAGCGCCATCATGCGGCTGACACAAGAGAATAGAAAACAACCAAAAAAACATTTCAAAACAGTACTTATAGTTATATATTATAAAGACCAACTATAATTTTTTTAAATACATAAAATATTGCTGTATAGATTAAAGAAAAAGTAGAAAAATATATATATTCTTATAGAATGGGTGACTTTTTCATTTCTTGATTAAGTAATAATTTACTAAGGCTGTAACCTTAGAAATAAGCGTCTGAAAAATACGAAGGTAGGGACCTCTATAGGTCTTAAAACACAAGCTTACGCTATGAAGAAAAGAGAGGTCCCTACCTTCGTATTTTTCAGACGCTTATTTCTAAGGTTACAGCCTTAGTAAATTATTACTTAATATAATAATGGGCGTTTAATAAAAAAAAATTTATAATTTCTTGATTAATTAAATTTAATTATCTTACAGACAAAATTCTTCATTACAATACAAAGTAAATG
Organism: Epiperipatus broadwayi; assembly: GCA_028023455.1. NCBI lineage: Eukaryota > Metazoa > Onychophora > Udeonychophora > Euonychophora > Peripatidae > Epiperipatus > Epiperipatus broadwayi. The sequence goes on along the minus strand of JAQFVV010000066.1, from coordinate 4,345,403 downwards.
TTAATTATATAGAATCCATTCTCTAGTTTTGAAAAGTATTTAGTAAAGTCTCTAGTTCACCCATTAACAATATACATATATAAATAAAATAGTTTTTGGATTAAACCGTGTGTTAGTTTTGATTAATTCCCAATGTTTGATGAAATAGCATCTGCCGTAGTCAAAGTTAACTTTTCAAAGAAAAACTGTTAGATTTCAAATAATAGCAAAATTGAGTATGAAGTAGATAAGCATTCAAAATATGTGGATTAACAAAATGTTTATTTTCTGGTTTAAATAAAGCTGATGAAGCATAACATATTCCAGCCTTATGGAGACCACTTATTTTATCTCTATCTTCTAATATAAACTTGAAATCAATTAATGGTGAAACTGAAGAAAATAAACATTTTATCAATCCACATATTCTGAATGCTCAATTACTTTACACTCAATCTCATTTTTTGTTTCACACTCAATCTCGTTACTATTTGAGATTTAACAGTTTTTCTTTGAAAAGTTAACCATGGCAATGGCAGATGCTATTTCATTGAATGTTGGGAATTAATCCAAACCTACACGTGTTTAACCCAAAAACTATTTTATTTACACCATATAACCATGAAAACATTAAATATATATATATATATTGTAACCTTTAGCTTTGGTAGTAAAACTAAACTTCCAGCCATCTAATTTGTCTATGTATTAAAAAAAAATTTTTTTTTTCAATAAGTTAATTTTTATTACAAGTTAATTTTAAATAGGGCTTTATAGCTAAATGCTAAGTCATTTTTTAAATTATACCTTTATAAGCCTTAATTATTTTAAAAATTACTTTTAATATTTTTACTGTATTGGTTTGAACCCATCTGTAGTTAAAAGTGATTTCCAATTCTTTAAATTAACAATATATTTCCTTGTATAATAATAAGTTCATATTAAAAGCTGTTAAAAACTAAACTTATTCTCATATAGCTTCCAATATATTAAAATTCAATGTTTAAATCAAACTGTAATAGTAGTTAAGTTTAATTCTTTTTACTGTTAAATATTGTTAATTGATTTTCTTGCTTATAACAAAGCACTTTTATTTAAAATAGGCAAAACACTCTCCATACAGTAGTGCCACTCAAAGCAAGACAGGGTAATCAATGGATGCCAGAAGGCTTGTGCATAAAGTTCCTATCTAGTGCCTACTCATCCAATATCCCCAAACTAGTTTGGCCTTCATCAGTGGAGGAGCCTTGGATCTGAAAGCACTGCACCTAGAACTTAGGATCTAATGCAACCCTACAACAGCCACCCTTTATCTCTACATAACTACAAAACTATGAGAATAAAATTGAAAACACACAAATATTTTCAATTTAAGCTTAATAGGTTATATAGCCATATGGGTCTGAACTCAGTTCAGCACCCATACATTTTGGTGTCTTTTGGATCTTTTATAACCATAGCCACCACCTTCCTATTAGGCAGGATTAGTATTAAACCTTTAAACATCACATGATCACTATCTCCCATGCTTGCTCATAACTGTTGTTAAAATAGGCAAAACTCTCTCCATACAGTAGTGCCACTCAAAGCAAGACAGAGTAATCAATGGATGCTAGAAGGTTTGTGCATAAAATCCCTATCTAGTGCCTACTCATCCAATATCCCCAAACTAGTTTCTGGCTTGTGGCCTTTGTCAGTGAGGAGCCTTGAATCTGAGAGCACTGAGTAGGCACTAGATAGGGATTTTATGCACAAGCCTTCTGGCATCCATTGATTACTCTGTCTTGCTTTGAATAGCACTGCTGTATTGAGTTTTGCCTATTTTAACAATAGTTATGAGCAAGCATGGGAGATAGTGATCATGGGGATGTTTAAAGGTTTAATACCAATGCTGCCTAATAGGAAGGTGGTGGCTAAGGTTATAAAAGAACCAAAGACACCAAAATGTATGGGTGCTGAACTGATATGATTATATAAGCTATTGAGCTTAAATTGAAAATATTTGTGTGTTTTCAATTTTATTCTCATAGTTTTGTAGTTATGTAGAGATAAAAGGTGGCTGCTGGAGGGTTGCATTAGATCCTAAGATCTAGGTGCAGTGCTCTCAGATCCAAGACTCCTCACTGAAGAAAGCCACAAGCCAGAAACTAGTTTGGGGATATTGGATGAGTGGGCACTAGATAGGGATTTTATGCACAAGCCTTCTGGCATGCATTGATTACTCTGTCTTGCTTTGAGTGGCACTACTGTATAGAGAGAATTTTGCCTATTTTAACAACAGTTATGAGCAAGCATGGGAGATAATGAACATGTGATGTTTAAAGGTTTAACACTTTTATTTAAGTCATTTATTAATAAAAGTATGTTTTTATTCACTGCTAAACAGTATAAAGATTATGTTATTAAAAATAAAAGTTAATTATAGGAAGAAAAAGAACTAATTTGTTATTATTAGAAGTTAGTAGTTATCAATTAAAAGAAACTTTAGGAATGTGTGTGATTGTGTTTGCATTTTAATTTTGTCTTTCATTTCCTTATTTATAATGCTTAATTATGCTTAAATATCTTTAATTTAAAATGATCAAAGGTATTCTGGAAAACTTTTCATTTAATTAAGGAGATATAAAATTATTATAAAAGAATAAGGTAAATTAATATTCTATTCAAAACAATATATTTATGTAATATTTTATAGAAATAATTTTTTTTTTAATTTCATAAATGTCTTATATTTAATATTTTTAACTAACAGTCTAGATGATATGCAAATAAGTTTTATTTTTAACTTTGTTTCTCAGATACGAATTAATTTTTAAGCTTTAATATAAGAGACCAGAGAGGCGGTGATTTAAAAAATGTCAATTTTAATCAGTAACATCGATCACAATCGGGGGTATAAAAAGACAAATGAGAAGAGTTGCATACACATGGGAAGGAGAGAAAACCTTACTTATTTTCTTTTCTAATTAATTTTTATTTTTGATGGCAGAGATAATTTTTTATTTTAATAATTATAAATTTGATAATTTTAATTAATTTTATTTTTGTGAAAGTAATGTATCGTAAATGAAGTTCTAATCCAGGAGTCAAAATTTTAAACTAAGTCTACTGGGAAGTCTGAAATATATATCATTAAAAAAAGAAAAGCAAAAAACATAATGGGAAGTTTAAATAGTTATTTTTCTACAACTACTGAAGTACTTTTGTGCAGAGTTTATAAAACATCATGGGAATTTTCTATAGCTTACTCCACTAATGTAATATTTTTTATTGATTACCAATTTATTTATTTAAACAAAGGCAAAACTCTCCATACAGTAGTATCACCCTGTGCCAACCAGAGCAATCAATGGATGCACAGGGTGGCACTACTGTATGGAGAGTTTTGCCTTTGTTTACAACAATTATGTGTTAGTATAAGAGATAGTGATCATGTGATGTTTAGTAATTTATTTATTTACAATAAACTTTATTATTGCTGTATTAAGAATGTCAAGGATTATGTTTTTCAATACTTATAGCAGTTCTTAAAATAAAAATAAAAAAACAAGAGAAGAGAGAGAAAAGAAAAAGTAAAGAAAATATATGCTTTTAAAATTTTAATTTGTTTTGAAAACAAACTATATTTAATTTTAATTGAATAATCTGATAAATTTCTATTTAATGTTTAATTTTACTAACTCTAATTCACTTCATTTTATTTTAATCCATTTTATTTATTTTTTAATGCAATTATAATATATTTTATTAACAAAAAAAGAAAAAATATGTAAAAGAGAAAGAACTGACACATCCTATCGTGATGACTTAAATTCATTTTACCCCCTTTTATATTTAAACCTATACATTATTAATATTATCTTAATTTTAATTTGTAGCTACTTACAGAAGGCTACAATATATATCATCCCTATTCTTATTAAGTGATCATTTACTTGACATATCAATATGTACACAAATATGTAAAATTTACCTAGGATGATTTTTAATTTCTTCTTTCAAATCTTCATAATAATTATTAATAGTTCTTTCGTGAAGAAATTCTCCTTGTACGAGTCCGGGTAATAAAGCATTTTCTGAGAAGTATGTGTTAGCATTGTAAGGTTTAAATGCTAGAATAAGAAACCAAAGAATCCCGCAAAGGTAAGTTAAAAAAGTTGCTTTATTGCTATATTTCGTGATAAGAATAGAATATTTCTGACTTGTTGTAGGATCTGTCAGAATACCCATGGCAATTCTTTAAATACCTACATAAAAATAAAAGAAACAAAAATTATAACATTATATGAATTGTCAGTCATAATTTTTATTGAAAGCAATGTTCAAAACACACCCAAAACTATACATTACTATAAAAAACAACTTACAACAGACAAAATATATATTGTTTAAGCCAAGTACTTTTCGCTAAATGCTTATTGACTAAAGAATAAATTATTTTTTATACCAAAATAGCAGTAACATATCTCAAGTAATAATTAAACATTAGTCTTACTTTCAATATAAGATTATTTATTAAGAATCTATTCACTAGGATATATGATCAATACTGGGGATTTTGAAAATCATATTTCATCCAAAAACAATATGCGGATAGCAGCCAAGGTTAAAATATATTCAAATAACTCTTATTTGTAGTTTCATAATATGAACACATAAAATTTATTTCATATTTTTTAATCTAAAAACATTTTTAAAATACTGACTGAAACATTAATATAATGACTAATATGCTTACGTTTGAATTTGAGTCCAAAGTGATAATGTTTGTACCGCAATAAAATAAATGTGAAAATAATTATGAGCAAGTTGAAAAATTCAGTTAAAACTATATTAAACTAGATTATGCTAAGATATGAAGGTATGAATTTTATTAGCATCTTTGTCAGAAATATTTTCAATGAACATTAGGAGAGATTTGATTAGAAAATGAAAGTCAAAATTAAAAGCTTTTAAAACCAATGATCTTAACAATTTTGCTTTTATTAAAAGATCATTTTAACATATATTGCTACAATTCTATAATGTACAGATGGTATAATAGAATCAAACCATCCAAGGCTCTTCACTGGTGAAATCCTTAAGCTAGAAACTAGTCCGGAGATATTGGATGAATAGGCACTAGTACAGATTTTGATGCATTAATCTTCTAGCATCTATTGATTACTATGGCTTGCACTAGATAGCGATATTGTATGGAGAAAGTTGCCATTGCGTTAATATAATAGAATAAATACTGTCCACATCTGATTTATAGTGATCAATATACCAAATTGCAGGATGTGGATTTAAAAGCTACAAGAAAGTCAAATAAATTGTGAATGAATAGAAAGAGAGATATTTTATAAATATGAAATAATCCTATCATTTAATTATAAGAGCAAAGAATAAAATATATCATGCATATATATAGTAAAGTTAATTCCATTTTTTAATCTTATAATTTGAATATAATACTATAATTCAATAATATATAGAAATTATATATTGGTATCATAAAACTTCTGATCAGGTTTAATGAGAAACCAATTAAGCCCAAACATTGTAAATAAAAAAAAAAATAGCAAATGAGATGTCTTATCATTTATTAGAAAGTATAAAAAATTAGAACAAGTCAAGCCAATTAATTATATTAAATGCTGACAGCATGTAATGTATATAAAAGAACAATTTTTAACTTTATTAGAATTCAATAGTATGGAAAGTATAAAATATAACAGATAATATGCTATATATAACATATAATAATTGAAAAAGTCGAATAGTAAAATTTATAAACTAGTCTAGAGCAAGATCTGAATTTCAACCTTAATTTATCAATTGTAATCAAACCAAATATTCACAAAAAGTGTATAATTTGTTATGTTACATTCTCCATGGTTTTTTGAATTATATTATGAGTAAAAAAAAAAAAAAGAAAATTGGCATTAAAACTTATTTTCTTATTAAATAAGGATGCTTTCAAGTGTATAAAATTGATCCATATTTATAAGACATCTCAATCACTATTTATTCATGAGTGGTGAATGTTCATGAAAACTATACTTTGCAATAAGCCTGTTCCTAAATTTTAATATGTGATGTTATACTGATGATGTTTATCCTAGAAGACATCATTTGTTTTATATTCTATATATATATATACACAATATGTTTTATTTTTCTACAATGTATTTGGAAGTTGAGCAGAAATTTTTTTATCAAAATATATGGCAGTAATAAAATATGAGGGTTTTTTTTTAAAAAAAATATATATAGCTACCATTTCAATGTGACTGTGCAACACATTTTCATCAGGAATTTATCATTAAAAAAATTTAATATATACAAACCTAAACTATTTTTTTATATTAAAAAATAATTTATATTAATGCCATGTTAAAAGCTATTTAGAGATAAAAAAAAATACTCTTATTTATTATATATATTTTTAAAAAGCATAAAGAGAAGTTATATTTTATATATTGCACTACCATCTGGTAACCAAGGATTACTCAATCTTAAAAATCTATGAATAAAAAGAAGAGACTGCTTTGGTTTATGCTGTAATAAATTAAATTGTCAAATAATAAAAAAAAACACCTTATATTTTGGAATGATACATAAATCTTGACCAGTATTATCATGACAAATTAGATAAAAAAAAGACAAGCGAAAAAAAAAAAAACTATAAATGTCTTTTTATTTTCTTGAAATTTTACAATATTATCAGAATAAGGAGGGAAAATAAAATTACAGAGGTAATTCAAATCTATAATTAATGTGAGTTTCCAATGTGATGTTTTTAAGTTTATTATTATTCTTTGAAGAAAAAGTGTTATTAATAATACAAAATGATGCTAAATTATAATGAATAATATGAAGAATTAATTGAACTTCATAAACAATGTGAAAAAGTACAACATATATAAAGTTAATGACATTCATAATAGTATGACTTTGTACAAATATTTACTAATTTCTATATTTTAATATGATAAAGATAATACAAGATTGTATAAATTCATATGTTGTAAGATTAAAAAATCTAATACTATTTACAGGAAAAATAAGATATAAAGATTGAGAAGTCATAAAAAACAAACTAAACAGAAAGCTCATTAGGATTAAGCAAACAGAGATTGAACATTATATTTTTTTATCATCCATTGAATAGCAATAGAATAATTTCAATCCAAGCCATATAAAATAATCACTACTGGATTCATGAAAAAAAGATTTTTCATTAGAAAGTTATTTGGCCGATATATTTAAATATAGCAATTTAATAAGATAAGATTAAAAAGTTAAAGATTCCCTATAAGCAGCAGCAGAAGAATGTAAATATTGTGTTTGCAGATAACATAATACTATATTTATTTAATTTATTATTTTAATTATTATAACAAGCATAACCACAATAGTCACAAATTCACAGTTTAGTATTAATGACAAAGTGAAAATGGTTATTACTAAGATAAATAGTTGAGGTACTGTTGTTACCAAATTATACAACAGTCCTTAATTAGATGATGACTAGAGATAGATTTGAATAGTGGATGTAACCAAGTTGATAGTAAGTTTGACTATCGGTGTTAAAGCATGGTGAGGTAAGATGGAAAATAGATAATATTTAATGTCGATTTATTTACAAAAGTTGGGACCTAGAACACAATACCTACATGATTATGTCATTAGAATTCACTTTTTTAAAGAAAAAATAAAATTGTAATATAAATAGATATGTTTTAATGATTTACTTAATTTAAATTGTTGATTGAAACTAGCATTCATAATTATTTAACAACTAATCATGTTTCTTGAATAAATGTATAGAACCAAACAAACTACAAGCAAAAAAAAAAAGTCTAATATTAAATGAGACATTGTTGGATTTTATGAAGTTAGAACAAAAAGTATAGAGATAATTGATTTAAAAAGTGGTCATGCAAGGCATGAATATTGGAAGAAAAAATGAAGTTGGATTCATTATAAATAAAAAGTAGAACAATAACATTGTTAAGATTAATGGTTACAATATTATCTGTAACTTTCAATGTAATCTATTTCTCATTTTTAAATTTCTTCTAAAGTTTGCAGATTAACCAACAAATCACAATCTTATCATTAGTAAAAAAAATTAAAAAAAAAAACAATCAAAAAATTAGCAGTAAAATTAACTCTAGAAGAAATTCAAGAATGAGTCCAAATCACAGAAAATTTATACAAAATGTTGATAAAACAAATTAAACTTGAATGGTTCCAAACATTTATTCAAAATAAGTGAGAGATTAATAAATAATTGACAAATCTAAATATTTTATTCAAGACAAGTGGTTTGTTAGAATATACATAGTTAAACTACATTATTTTCTCATGAATGAAGCTATTTTTATTAGTAAATTCTAGTGTTATAGACTTCTACATATCATAAAGCTATTCTCATCTACAAAGAAAGATGTACATAATAGCCAGTACTACTGTTGCAATGTGTTCTTTATCTTGCCTAGCTGATAATCAAAGAAACTTGGCTAAAAATTCCAATAATTAACTTTATGGTGAGCTTTTCAACTTCCCAATAGCTAAATCTATCTCGGTAATTGGTTGCAATTAATATTAAACTCTTTACTAATTAGATAACCAAGCTCATTATAGAGTAAGCATTAAATGTTTTTGTCCATTTACTAATGTGCTAATCTCCATCTTAATATTAAATCAGATATAACGCAAATTTTTTAACTATTGCTGCAATACTTATAATTATTAAAAAAACATAGAAAATCAAATAAATGTAACATTATGTTATTATCTTACAGATAAAAATGATGCTGATAATAAAGGATTAATTAATCAAAACTATAAAAATAAATTAAAAAAAAGATATGTTTAAATGAGATCATGACTGATTTTCTCTACCTCTAACACTCAAATGAGAAGCTATATATATATTTTAAGAATATTAAGAAGAATTAAAATTTAAGCAGTCAAAAATAAATTTCCTGAAGAAAAAAAAACTATACATATACAATTTTATTCTTTGAAAAGAAGATACACGATAATATATATACATTATGTTCCAGTGAAAAGATGACTGATTTTCTCTCCAAGCTGTTTTCAATGCCACCTCTGGATCAACATGTGTTATGCAACAATGTGAAATGTGATGGTGTGTTCATATCTTCACTGATCATCTACAATATTCTTTCTCTCCCATCAAGAAATCTTGAAAACTACTTGAAATAGTCTTGTGAATCATGGCTTCATGACTGCACCAATTTGAATCAGGTCAAATGTTTCAATAACAATTTTCCCAATTTAAAACAAAATTTAATGTTAATGCATTATGGATTAAAGTATAAAATCTAATGTCACATTTCATGCAGCAACTCATGATGCAGGCATGTTATCATCTTAAAATTTTATGGTGAATAATTAAACTATGTCTCTATATAACAAATGCTGGTTCAGAGATGGTGGTCCATGAGACCCACTGAGGATATTCACAAAAGCAAAAAAAAAATATTACAAATAATTCTAAAAAATAGCATATATTCTTAGTTAAAATTCTTTTTAATAAAAATTGAAGTAAAAGTAAAAACTTGTGTGTGTCATTAATGGACCCATAACATTTTGTGATCTAAAGCAGTTTTTACTTAACTTTCCCCTAGATGACTTTCAATTAAATAACAGAGTTGGTGACAATCTATTTCTTTCAGAATGTCTGTAACTGCATAATCAGGAAAATAAAAAAAAAGGCAATGCGTGCCATATAATCATTTAAATTAACATTAGCATGGAATTTGAAAAAAAAATTAAAATTATTCTTTGAAACAATTTTATATGTAGATAAGAGAGATCACAATTTGCAAATCAAAATATTAATGAATCCTAGTATCACCTTTAATATGGTAAAGATCTAAATATCATTGGCTAAGTCAATTGCTGGTGATTTCCCTACAATAAGAGAGACAAGAAATTATAACTGGTACACAAAACAAATCTAAATTATAAAAAATATGGCAATAGAAGTCTGTAAACTCTATAAAAATGTGCTGCAGATATAACAGAAAACATTTCAAGAGCAATGTCCTCAGAAACAATAGGTCTATTGTTACTATACCTATGCTGGTCATATTAAACTAGTCTGTTTTTCCACAAAAAAAAAACAAGCTAATATCATCATAAAATCTGGAAATATTAAGATTCAAGACCATTGCAAAAAGATATGAAATATTATAAGTTGATGATAAGAAGAATATCAATTCCTCATTTAGTATTCATATAAATTCATCAGCAACCTCCATCATTTCAAAAATAGTGGTCAGTCATAAACTAGAAAAACTTTTACAAATGCCACAGAAATATAATCATGTTTGCTCTTTTTTGATGAAACCTTGGTACAAGTAACAAAACTTTTCATCTTATGACATTAAAAAGCATGCCTGAACCTAATGGGTTGTGAATGATTTAACAATATGAGATATGAAGTGATCAGTAACCCAGTTCATTTCTATATTAAGATATATGAGGAAAGATTGCTTAAAAAAGATCAAATAATCTTTTTTGACAAAGCAATACTGATTATGTGCCATAACCAAAAAATAATAATAATAATAAAAAGTTTACTTAAAATAAAATATCAATTAAACAGATCTATTACAAAATGTCTAAGGAAAAGGAATTTTGAAAAGTTAATTTCCTTTGTTCATTCATCCAATTATCAATTGATAATAAGGCATTTGCCACAATAACTCTTCATATTTTAAGCTAATTGTGCACAAGTCAAAATTCATAATCAAAGCTCTATTAATTTAAAACTCTATCAATTTGATTAAATTATAATGTCAACAAATATGTTGCTTTTTGAATTATTTCTAATTTTTATTTTTAAAAATTGCTAAAATGAATTCAGTGATTGGCCAAAACAATTAGCAATTTTTATACATCCTTCTGGATGTATTGAAATTAAAAGTGAATGCATAAGTTAGTAATTACTTATCCCACCTCAAGAGTAGAACAAAGTGCTTGCACATTGCCCTATTGTCATTGAGCACTTATCAAGTAGAAACCGCTAACTTGCTCACATCTATTCTAGCCATTGCATATATTCAAATCAACTAATTAAAAGAAAAATTAGCCTAAACTCGGCAATTATTGATCTAGATTCCATATTGATTCTATCATGTTTTATCTAAATAACTTAAACTGATACCCTAACTCTTCATTATTGAAATTATTAAAGCTTTGAGAAAAACGTTCTGTTCCCTGGCATTCATAAAATGATTCTTTCGTTTAATAGCAACGAGCAAGCTGATAGAAACAAAAATGGCATCTAATAAATTTACTTCAAAAAATTGAAGCATCCATTTCGTTGAATATTATTAGTCCAGCAAAACACCTAATGTCAATAATAAAAAAAAATTCGCTGCAGATGTCAGCAAGAATTCAAACTGAAAATATTTCTAGAATACAACTAAAAAAATAAGGATATGCCAAATTAAATTAGATTCCTAAAAAGTTAACACATTATTAGAATTCATTTATTTTTTCTTAAGAAATTATACTTTATATCGTTAAATACAAATGAACACTAACAAAATCAGATGAATCTTTGAGTATGAAACAAGACCATTAGCGCTCAAATATTAGCATTCGACTCAAATAAATATATTACTCTTCGCAAAATTCAATGAATTAAAAAAAAAAAAACAACGATTGATATAGTTATCGAAATATAAAACAACACATTTTATTTTTATAAAATTAAAACTAATAATAATAAAAAAATAAAATAGATTAATTTTTCATTGAATATTATTATACAATAATCAATTTCTATAAAATGATGAAAGCCGTTCTGGAGAGTCAACTACATAAACAAGCTATCTCATTATAGAGACTAAACATAACAATGTAAATAAAAACTGGATGGTTTAAATACTATGTGAAACTTCCAAAAATAATAAAATATTATAATTTATTTTTTCTTTATCCATTATACATTAAAATATTATCTTAATATCACAATGCATTGTGAAATTAAACTAAATACTTTTTTTTATTATAAAAAATTATGGATTATTACAAACATTCACAATAACAATTAGAATCAACCTACCGGTAATATTTATCTCTTAGGGCGCAGCCATTTTAAATGCGTAGAATCGAAGCGCAAAAGTAAACGACTGAGAGAAAGCAAACTTACCACCATGCTTTTCGCAAGTACTTTAAATTACATTCGCGCTTAGTTCTCTCAAGTTATGTGGTGAACGTATTCAAAATGGCTGCCATAGTGAGCCGGGCTTTCCGGAATAACCTTTTAAAAACTTCAAATGGATTTTACAATCAGCAGGTTTGATGATCTATATAAATATAACTTGCGGTGTTTTATTTCATTTTTTTTTTTTTCCATAAAATTTTTAAAATTGCATTAAATGTGGTCACCTTCTGAATATTTAACCTTGCCCTTGGATTGTTAGTTTTTTACATGATAACGTTAAATTTATTATTTTATTCCTAAAACTGTAAAAGAAAAGGTAATCATTAAAAGCCGAGCAAGTTCCCATGATATCTGCATTTTTTTTTTTTAAATATTCAAAGTCTACGCTTTCGTTGACATTAATTAAATACTGGATTTAGATGACATGGCAGTATATAATCATTTTTTCTGTATTAAATAAAAAGTTATGTAAGATTGAACTAAATTCTTTTTTTTTTTTTACTGTTTACATCTCGAACAAAAATTGTATGTAATGTAGTAAGATCAATAACCTTATCATTACTCTTGAACTCTATTATAAGCATAATTAATGAAAATGTCAAATTTCCAGAGTACTTTCTCATTGCTTTCTTAAGTATAAAGCATTATATTGCACATAGACATATAATGCTATTGATATTATTTTTTGTATCTTAGCTAATGATTTTAAAGTTTCAAATACATTAGATTTTGAATGCAGACCAATTCATAGAAAAAGTCCAGTAGCCAGAAACTAGTCATTTGATTTGGTTATCATCTGTCCATAGTTTCTTCATGTTTATTATAATGCTCTAGATTAGAATGTTAGTTATACATTATGTCTGCATTAGAAGTAGCATTCCAAATCTAAAAGACTTACCTTTTTAAATGTTCATTAAATGTAAACATTTTTGCATGAAGATGCCAATAAAATCCTACCATCAAATAATGTGATTTGACTGAAAGTTGGTAAATTTGATATCTATATATATGTGATGTGTCTTGATACAGTTAATCCTAAAGTACCTAATTGTAGTTTTGTATTTTCTTAATCACCATATCAAATTTTTTTGCTAATCTATTATTTTTAGGAGCAGTTAGTTGACATCGACTCCTCATACAAAGAACATTTTACTACATTGACCTATGTCTTGTTGGTTTTTCAGTTTCGCCCAAGGCATATTCATTAATATAATGGAATCAATCCATCTCATTGTTGGCCATTCTTATTATCAAGTTTTCTAAGTATTGCACATTTTTCTAATGAATTAAATGAGATTTTGGAAAATGTAATAGTTTTAATGTAGATCTTTTTACTCTCATATACTTAACTCTTCATATGCAAATATGCACCCTTGGGTATTTAAATACATTCAACATGTGTGAGGATAAAATTAGAAGTTTCAATTTATTTGTAAAATGTGTATACTAGAAAAATTTGCTAGCATAGTTGTTGATTCTTTTTGTAAAAAGAAAAATTAGTATTACATGTTATTTATAAAATCTGAATCTGAAATTATGGAAAAATTTCATTTTTTGAAATATTATGATACTAATATTTGTAAAACAATTCTTGATATGATTATTATCTTTTGAATATATGATTTGTTATTTTGTCTAGATTTTTTTTTGCTATTTCTGTGTTCAGATTTTTTTTCTTTTGGATCAATTATAAAACTTTACTGCGGTTCATTTCCTTTAATTACTAGCTCATAATAAAATCATTATAATATATTTGAATACATTTATATATGTCATGTGATGTAAATTGGCTTTTTAAATATATGCAATTTGATGTAAAATGCCTTTTTTAAAAAAAATTAGTCATCAGTGAGTCAGTAAGCCCAAAGAAATTGCTAGCAATCATATTTATCTTTTTTATCATTTTTTAATCTATTTAATTTCCAAAACTTCAAATCTATTTAAATTCTATCTATTTTCTATATTATTATCTTTATCCATTCAGTAAATGGTTTTAAAATTATCCTTATCATTATTTCATCTCAAAATAAAAACCAACAAGTCATTTAATAAATTTAAGTTAATCTATATTTATTTTTCCATAAATTTATAATTGCATCTTTTTAATCATAAATAGCTAATATTCAAAATAAATACTCAAAAGTTATTCTTATTGCCCTCGAGATTCAAACTGTAAAAAATAAACATTTGTTATTATTATTATTATAAAATAATTTATTTCAAATAGTCTGCTTATTTTTATATATATTTAAATTCTTTTATTTTCCAAAGGCGTTTTTTTATTAATGAAACTATTCACCTGTCCAATTTTTACCATTGTCACAATCTTTTTAATACATTCATCAAACAGATACATACAAAAGCTTCATCCCATACTTTAACATGTCTTTTTATCACATTCATCAAAGAGATATATACAAAATCTTTATTCCGTACTTTAACATGTCTTTTTATCTTTTTCAGCTACTTTGTTGCTTATCCTTTTTTTATAATTCAAAAACTTTTAATTATTCTATTATTATCAATAAACTGGTGTCTTCCAAATATTTTCATCTTATTTAACCATTTTGTTTGTCTTCGAATTGCTTCATTTGCTGTTCATAGTTATGCATTTAAAACATGTTCTGTTTGAATTCTAAAATATCTTAATATCTCTTTATGAATACGTAGTGTATTATATGATAAAACTGGTACCATAGTCCCTCTGCTACATCATTCCTCATCTAAGAAAATAATATTAATTTTTTTGTCAGCTTATTTTTTTTTCATTGTTTATCAATTTTATTTCTTAATCATCCATATAATTTTTTTTGGTTATTCAAAGTGATTCTTAAAAATTATTTATATCTTTTATATTTATCTCTCCAAAAGTACTTCCATATCTTCATTATTTTTTGTGCACAAAAATATATATCAACCAAAAAAGAATTAGTAAATGCATATAATTTCTTACCATCCATTCGACGTATTTTAACATTTTTTCTTAATCTTTTTATTGCCAATTTCATCGTTTTTTTAATACATAGAATATTTAGAACATCCTTGCCTTAATTCTAAAACACTTTTCATTCTCTGTGAATCTATATTGTCTCATTGATAATTTTTTTATTCAAATTTACTAATGCTCCATTCATTATATTTGATCAATTTTTTTACAATTCTTTTTATTTTCCTATATGGTTTAAAGCAATAGTAGAGAGTGATTAAACTCAAGATCCATGGATTATAGCTCATTTCTATTAGGTAGAATTTCATGTAAGCTTTTATAGAAATGACCAAGTAGCAAACCACTTATTATTTTTCTTAATTATTTATATTCACTCTCATACGTCTTTTCTCTATATATAAAAGCAACTTTCCTACTCATTTCTGTATGTTATGACTATAAACAAGTTGTTATCTATATACTGTTCAGGTCTAACTTCCTGCATTATTGTTTTCTCACTGTTTTATTATTTATCCAAATATCAAATAAACACAGTATGGACTATTCATTTACTGTGGTCAGTCTATAATTAATTAGCCCTATATAATTATTTTTACATTTAAATGACTTCATTTTTATGTTTTTTCAACTATTTGGAACTTCTGCATTAAAACATTGTAAAAAAATTATATACCCGTTATAGATTGCTTTGCCTAAGAAACACAATAGAATTACTTCAAACTTAGCATTGAGATTATATCAAAATCAATAATAGTATTTCAGAAGATTTATCATTCTTCTAATAATGCGTATCTCAAAATTTCTAGATTTATATCGATTATTGGTAGAATACAATTTAAATATGGTATGGTTACTTTGGCAGGATAGCTCAATTGGTTAGAGCGTTACCTTAAAATTCAATATTCAAGAATCTAAGGGTCAAGGTTCGAATCCCATGCTAGTACTATTACTGGTCAGGCCAGCAACACCTGAAGAAGAGGGGAGAAGAATACCTTTTGAAAGGTTGTGCATATACTAACCCATTTGATGTGTTAATACTAACAGTTGAATGTATTTGGAATATTTAAATAAAGTATTTTCCTAAAGAATTCAATATACATATAGATGATGATAAAATTAGAAGCGTGTGATGCACTGGAAAGAGAAGCTATAATGAGTACTATTATGAGATTATAAAATAGCAGCTTAGCGCTTTCGAGGCGTATTGCCTCATATTTATAGCAGTAATGATAAATGGTGCAGAAAAGAATGTTAATGACAATATGCAAAACACATGCAAATCTTTTATGTAGCCCAGCGTTTGGAGATATCGAAGCAGGTATCATGTCTGGTGATGGAATTGTTATTACTAGTAATGAAATATGCCTCTTTGATTTTTTTGCTTGCTGTCATTTTTCTCTATGCACACTATTTTTGGGTTAGATGATGGAAATAGCCCAATATAAAAATATAAATATGGTTACTTTTGTTTCAAACCATTTTATAAAACATACAACTTTTATTGATGTTGCAATCACGATTCAGATAGATAATTTTTATGTACGCAATATTTACAAATTTTCCCAATACAAATTGACCATCCTCTTCTCTTCCAGATTTTTTTACACCATCTGTATTTATAGATTACACTTATCATAAAATGGTGAAATGCAAATGTGAATCAAACAGGTTGTCAATTTTTAGACTGGATGGATTTAAATAATATGCATTTACTTTATGATGCTAAACAATGATGAACATTCCATTCCTGAAAATGGCGATCTATATAGATTACACTTATCATAAAATAGTGATATGTAAATGTGAATCAACAGATTGTCAATTTTTAGAATTGATGGATTTAAATAAGATGCATTTACTTATGATGGTAAGCAACGATGAACATTGCATTCTTGAAGATAGTAAACTGAAACAATTCATGATTAATGTTTCCTTGTGATAAAAATTGTTTTCCATTACTTGTTTAAGTTTGATAATGGATTATTTTTCCCAAAGCCAACATAATTAAGTCTTATCACTCTTGGAATTTATGTTCCTATAATTAAAGTTATGCTAGTCTGATATAAAATTTAAGGAAGATTAACTGAAATTGATATATTGGATATCTTAAATAGAATCTCAATAGAATCTCTCCAATTTCTTTTTTCTATAATAGATAGGTATAATAAACTCATAATAATAGCCGCCAGAGAGTCCATTCTTAATGGATATTGAAATTGATTTATTCTAAATTTGAATAAAATCAGATGTGCTCTTTATAGCCAGTTTTTGTATATCAGAGTTCTGGAAATTGCTGACAAACTTGTAAAATCACTGAATGATGCCAAAAAATAAAAATGGAGAGAGATTATGGAGAAATAGATCTTTAAAGATCTTGTTGTAAGACCTAATCAGTTTTATAAAAGCTTGATAGTTGTAAAAGTATGTCTAAAAATTCTAAATGCATGATGATAGAATGAGAAAAAGCATCATTAAAACAGAATTGCAAACTTCTATTTCACAATGTTCATCCAATATCACTGATAAAACCAGTAGGGTGAACTTGCCCTTGCCCTTGATTGTGTAATGACCCCAGGAGAGGATACTTTTAGAGAAAGCCCAAGCATTGTTGATAAAACTATCATGAATATTATTCATATAGTAACTATTCCAGAAATTTAGCATAAAGCAAAATTATGCAATCTTAATACCAAAACCAAGCAATGCCAACATTATATTATCTGTTCATTAAAAACTTTTTGAAAGAATCAAAAATTTTGTCAATACTTGAAAGTTATCTACTTAGAAAACAGGCTGATTAGAGATTGGATAGAAGCTGCTCTGATCAAGGTTTATCTTTAATAATTCACACTGAAAAACAGTTTCAAAATAAATTAAAAAAACTGGTGCTACTTTTATTGATCTAATCTCAACTTATGATACTGTTTGGAAAAATGGTCTAAAAATTTTTTTAAATTCTTATAGGAAAACCATTAATTTAGGTGACAAAATAATCTCCACTAGAAAATTCAACCGACACTAAATGTTAATTGTAGTAGATACAAAAGTTTACAAAGTTATCTCTAGTCTGGAGGAAATTTATATATATATTATTGATGATTTTGCTTTGACTTCTTAAAACAGATTCGTTCCTGAAATAAAAAGTCTCTTAATAAGGATATGAAAAGATAAGACTTTTTTTTTTAAAGACTGGTGTCTTTCCTAAATCACTGAAGAAAATTTATTCAATGTTGTATCTAAACAATTGGGAATAATCTTGTAATCTGACTATAACATTTTGCAGTAATAGACTGAAATTCAATTTTATTTCATGTTACTTAGGAATAATCTTGGATAGTAATCTTATTTTTTAAGATTAGATTAAAATTTCTAGGAATAACCTCCTTGGAAAGCTGATTGGTACTACTTGGGGTTGTGATGCAAATACTTTACAACAGCTTCCTTAGCACTAGTATAATTTATTGATGGATATTGTGTCCCTGTTTGGGGAAAAAGTTCCTAAACTTCTGGCTACTTACTTACATGTTATGAGAAATATTACTGGCACACTCAAGTCTATTTCTCTTCAGTGATTCCTTTCAGATATTTTTTCTTTAGATATCAGAAGAAAAGTTGTCTTACAGAAATTGTATAAAAAGCTGTTAAGTAACTCAGACTTGCCAATAACTCAAGATATAGTTTCATCACTAAGATTCAAATCAAGTCACTTTTTGGATGTTTACACAAGAATCTACACCAAAGAATTATGGCTTTAAAAATGGAATTCTTATGAGATTCCAAGCACATTTTGTTTTTCAGATGCAATAGTCAGTTGGATTTGATCTTCCTAGACCCAACTGGAATCTTATCAATAGATTCTGGACATTCCATGGTCACTCAATGAATTCAAGCTTAATAAACAGAATTTAACAGCCACTGATCTGTGAAAATGTGGGCAAACATAGGGTGTGAACTATACAGTTAATTGTTCAATCTGTGGTTACAGTTTCAGAATTGAAGGACTTAGTAAAACTACTAATGAATCTATTTCCTGGTTGGTATTTCCACAGGTTCTTTATAATACTTTGTTAATAGTTAAACTGTTGGAAAAAGATCTGTACACTAAACAAATAAATAAAATTATATAATGAATAATATTTCTGAAAGTAATTTTTGCTATGGAAATATATAGATAATCTCTCTGCTAAATGAGTGATAAAACAAATTAATATACTTCTACCAAATGGTTTGTGTTAAAGTTGTGAGAGCAGTAAGTTTGACATACCAATTAAATTAGTAATCCCCTATTTATATATACTGAACAGTGATAAAGATATGTGTAAGAGAATATGATCTTGGCCAACTGATGAGTGCTGGTTTAGCACAAAATGTACATATTGGGGATGATACATCTTTTTCACACGTTTTTGGTCATATGTTTATAATTACATCCCTCCACAAGGTCTTAAAAACAGAAATCATTCCTTATTTTGCATGAGAGTGGTGGTGTGAAAATTACACTATGTAAATATTATTCCTTATATGGATAATCTCTAGTTTGCTAAATGACTAATAAGTTATTAAATAATAAAACTGTTTTGATCATACCATCCAGATATAGCACATCTCTGCTGCCCACTTATCTAAATCTCTCTTCCATTTTTAAATTTTTTTTAGTCTTCCAATCAATTCATTTTCTGTAAATTTAATATTTCACTTAGTGTATATTTCTATAATTGCAGTCACATTTCTTCTTAATTCTGAAGTTTTTCTCCATGTTTTTAGTTAGGAGTCCGAATACAAGAGTAGTTCACATTTTATGAGCATTTACAAGCACAGAATGTTGGACAGATCATGGATTAGTATGCTTCAAGATTAAAATGATAAATTGCATTAATAAATAGACATCATTCCAATTATATTCACAAGAAAATAGGTCTTTCTTTAGAAGAACTAGCAAGTACTAAAATTGCTAATTTGGATCTTCATGACTGTCATGTTATTGAAGCATTAAATTGTCTTAAAGAGTTTATTATGGATACAAGTAAATCTATTCTTGGATTTACTAAAAAGAGGAATCAGCACTTGACAATTATATTATTATTAGTGATTTAATTAAAAGGAAGTGTGGCATTTTTTGCATGACATAATAATAGATTAAATGTGGAACTTTATAATAAATATAAAAATCGGAATGCAGAAATTCAAAAACTAAAAAGAAGACTTAAAAATGATTGGTAAATTAAAACTGCAGAGAAGATACAAGCATTTGTTGATTTGGTCATTCTATATCTTTTTTTTTTTTTTTATGCAATGAAAGCAACATATGGACCTGAGAAGTAGCACAATTTATATTAATCTAGCACTGACATGCTATTATATGATGACTGATATTTTGGTCATTTTTTAAATGGTACAATAATTGAGATGACAACTTTTAACCATATATCCATTTTATTTAATTTAGAATTGGACAAAGATACCCAGCTTAATGAAGTCAAAATAGTTCTTTGTAATCCTAAAAATAGAAAGGATGCAAGTTTTTAGGAATATTGGATCCATGAAATTATGTCATCTGATTTTAAGGATGCTTTTATTGTTCCAATCTTTAAAAACAAAGGGAATAAACAAGATTTCAGTAATTATTGTTGAATATCATTATTCTCTACTGCAGAAAAGATACAATCAAGAATCTTACAGGTTACTTCCAGTTATAGATGAATTGTTATCAGACTTGATGTGGTTTTAGGGACTCAAGAAGTATTATAGACATGGTTTTTATTGCCATGCAAATGCAAGACAAATATAAGGAACAAAGGATGATTTATATATCGCTTTTATTGGTTTGGTCAAAGCATTTGATTCAGTTAATAGTATGAATCTATGATATTATTTGAAATTAATTGATTGTCTGCCAAAATTTCATAATATACAGCTTCTATGTGTTGGAAAGAGAGGAAGTGTTTTTATTGCAAGTAGAAAGTCTGAAGCATTTCCAAATAAAAAGTGATGTTAAACAAAGAGCTTATGTGCTGCAGCATTATTTTCAATTTTTATAATAATGGTCTTCGGAATTATTTATTGGCAGCTTAATCAAACAGGGCTCAAGATACAATAAAGGTTAGATTGTGGAATTTTTCAATTTGATTTGATTAAAAGCAAAGGGAAGAACTCTTGGATTCTGGATTGCAGTATGCTGATTATGCTATTTTTGCCAATTCAAAAGATGATTTTTAGAATGTTCCTAAGGTTTTGAATGCAACATATAAAGACTTCGGTTTATTAATTAATTGTTCAATAAACTCTAAGTTCTTTATCAGCCAGTGATTGAAGAAAAATTCTCTGCAACTTTTAGCTTTGATGATTATCAATTTAAGAATGTAAATCAGTTTAAATATCTTGATAGTTTTATAAGTAGATAGTTTTATAAATAGAAAGATGGACTAAGATTTTGAAAACCAACATAATCCCTTATGCGTTGCTGTTTTAACAAGTTGAAATATAGTGCATTTTATCACAGGGAAATACCTGTAATATAGAGGTGCAATTTTACCAAATTTATTATATGGAAATGAAATTTGGATACCCTATTGTCATATTATAAAGACAGTAGAAAAATTTCATTTAAGGATACTCTGTAAAACTTAAAAATGCAATAGGAAGATCATAAAACCAATCAATATGTTCTTCGAATGGCTGAATGTGATACTATTGAGACAACTATTATAAAATCACATGTATAAATGAACAATAGAAGACTTCTTAAAAGGGTGTTTTATTGGTAAACTTGATTATGGTTTTTGAGTATTAGATTCCATCTCTGATATAAGGATTATTTCAAAGGCATTCAAAAGAAGTGTTATATCAGTTATTTTAATTGAGAAGATATGACAGATAATAGAATATATTTGAGAGCTACAATTAAGCATGTGCTGAAGTATTTCAAAAAGTTTTCAGCTGAAGAAATGAAAAGACAGCATCATACAATATTGAGTAAACAGAAAAAAAGATCAGTATGTTCTATATGTGGACATATTTATTGTCTATAGATTGGTTTGAATAATAATCACAAACTCATTTCTAGAAGTTTTTTTTTCTTCTTAGTTTTTTACTTTTTGGAGTTGTAATAGCCATACTCAATTATGAGTATCTATTTATTATTATTATTATTTTAAAATCATCTGTATCATTTCTTTACAGATAATTTTTTTTTCATCATCAAATAAGACAGTTTTTTTCCTCCATTATATTTTTTTAAATATATTGTCTGCAAACAATTTAATATTTAATGAAATTCTTCCAATAATTATTCAACTTAACCATCTTCCTTCTGTATAATTAATTTTTCTATTTAATTTTAATTTCATTTTTACTTACATTTATAGCATATAAATATATAATAAGCCTATATATAAGAAGTCTATACAACTGAGTCTCGTTTTACACGATAGATAGGTTCCTCAGAAAACACGCGCAAACGAAATCGCGCAAAAATAGGTGTAACTTACATTGAAAAAGGGGGGATGCGGTCTATGATTTTTCAAAATTCGCGTAAAAGCAAAGCACCAACGTAAAATTACTTTAAAATTCGCGCAAAAAAAAAAAAATAAGGAAATAAAATATGACTACTAAAAAATTTCAAATTTGAAAAAAATTGATACAAGACAAACTTTTTTTAACTATAATATTTAATTTTATTCAAAATAATATATTTTTATGCATAATTTACAGTACAGTAATTTATATTTTTTTATACACGTTTTAATTATTATGATTTTCTGTTGACAACGTAATTAATCTTTGAGACGATGATTTTATTAATTGTTTAACAAGCTCGCGATATCCAGACATACAAACATTTAGCTCTTGTTGGAATTTAAGAGCACGTTAATGATTAGTGTCATTAATAAGAAAATAATAATTGATTACGTTCTTTTTTAAAAAGCAAAAACAGAATGTGATTTAAAATGCAAAATTAACACGCACAATGGTTGAACAAATTTACATTATATTCTTGTAAAATTTAATATGTGTATACACAAAATGTGGAAATCATGATTTTAATTTCATTATTGCATAAAATCTTACTATTATAAAGCACTACATTCAAATATCAGCCTTTCACGCTAATTATGCATACGCTTTGCGAGTGTTAATAAGCGTGAAAGGCTGATATTTGAATGTAATACAATTGTTTACATAGCTATATAAAATAAATGCTTATTATAAAGCACTGAAAATATTGAAATTACTAAGATGAAAGTCGAATTCCAATAATGTGCTATTACTTTCAATATAACGTAAGTGCGCGAAATTTATTATTTAAAGTAATAGCGCATTATCGGAAATCGACTTCCGGTGAAACACGAATCGCGTAACTTCAAAATCGTGTTAAATAAGTCCGCATAAAAAGAGACCCAGGTGTATATAATAAGCCTGTATTTCAGTTATTACATAGTAGAGATGTCTGCCCATCCCTTGTATATGTATTAAATGGATTACAACCTGTACATGAAGGGCCAGATTGACTTTAGGTCAACATGGGTGTGACGAGAATCTCGGTCTCAGGGTGGCCTTTGAACGTTCCACCATCAAATTTTCAATTGGATGGACAGTTGAAAAGTTGGAGTGCAGAGTGGATTGAAGCTTGTCCATTAAGGTATGAAGATTAGCTATCTTAATATCTGAGCACTTATTGCATATATGTGTACAGATGATAATCTGGACCAACTGATGATTGTTGGTTTAGGATATAATTATTGTAGTTTATTTTTTTTTTTTAAACAAATTTGTTGTGGAATTGAATAATTATAAGGAGAAATGAAGGGGGGGGGGGGGTTTTGGAAAAGTCTGTTTTCATATCCCCTATATATTATTTATAGCATATATACTATGCATGTTTTTTTTTCATTTTTACATTTCAGGTAATTTTACAATGTTCTCTTAATTTTTTCAGGCAGAAAACTTCTTTTTGAAATACTTCTACACCATGTGTAATTGTAGATTTGTAATGTATTCTATTCTCTGTCATATCTTTCCAATGGAAACAATTGATAAATGACTTTGAGATAATCCCTATAGTGTAGATGGGATCTACTTCTCATGAAAACCATGCTCAAATTTTTCACCAAACATTCTTTTAGAAACTCTTCCTTTCTTCTTTCAATTTACATGACCAACACAGATGTGATTTCACAATAGTGGAGTCAATAATATCACATCTAGTAAACTGAAGAACATTAATTGGTTTTATGATATTGTCATTGTATATTTAAAATTTTATAGGTATCTTTAAATGAAACTTTTCTAATGCCTTTATATTGTGCTGATAGGGTATTGATGTTTTACTTCCATATAATAAATTAGGTAAAATAACTATATACAGCTAACTTAGTTGCAGTTATTACTTCCCTATGATGAAATACTCTTATTTTTTAATTTGTCAAAAGCAGTGATAACCCATAGAAGTGTGTGTTGTATCTCAGTATTCAAGTCCACTTTTCTATTTATACAACTACCAAGGTATTTAAATTGGTTTACATTCTCAAATTGATAACCATTCAAACCATAAGTTGCTGAGGATTTTTGTTTCTGTTATTGGCTGCTAAAGAACTTGAGTTTTTAAACATTAATTAATAATCCAAATCTTTACATGTTACATTCAAAACATTAAGTTAATTAATGTACAAAAGCTGAATTTCTTTAGCAGCCAATATCAGGAAAAAAATCTTCAGCAACTTTTAGTTTGAATGGTTATCAATTTGAGAATGTAAACCAATTTAAATACCTTGGTAATTGTATAAATAGTAAAGTTAATTCAAATTAAGTTACTCAAATTGAAAATAAAATTAATAAAGAGGAAAAGTATATAAGAAATAATGATAATAAATTTAAAAAATCAAATAAAGTAAATGCATAATACAGAATATATTGAATAAATGAAATAATTTATTAGACTTATTAAACAACAAATATTAAAAAAGTAATATAGTAAATAAGAAAAAATAAATAAATATGAAATAAATTTTTATCTATGTGGACAAAACTAAAAATTTAATAATAACAAAACTAAAATAACAAAGTAAACTTAAATAATTCATTTTTCTAAATATTAAAAGTATAGAATGTATTATTATCTAATGCTTGAATATCTTAGCACCTCACTGATGATGCCAGTAATAGAAACTGGTCTGGGATTGGGGATATTCTGCAAAGATTGTTAAGAGCTTATTTTGCAAGCTCTGTATATAACATATAGGATGTATATTTGAAAGTAAAGACATTGAATGTTAATGAATACAAATAATGAACAAGAATGTAAAATAAAAAATTTGATAAAAAATTAAAACAAAATTTAAAAAAGGATTTAGGTCAAAGGTTATTGATAATTAAATAATGATAATATGTAAATGGTATGTAATATAAATATAGGGGATTTGAACTCAGACTTTTAAGCATCAACTATCCATGCTATCTCATACAACTGATACGCGTGACCACACACATGTTGAAAAGATAAAGAATCACCAATATGCGTATTTCATGCTAAACCAGCACTCATCAGTTGGTCCAGATTATCATCTCCCACACATATTTATAATCAGTGTTCAGTTTATATTAAGATAGCAATTCTTCACACTTTAAGGGACAGGCTTCAATCTACTCCAACCTTCAACTTTTCAGCCATCCATAACATTGAAAATCTGATGATGGAAAGTCCAAATCCCATGCTGATATGTAATATTAAAAATTTGAATAATTAGACATATCCCTTTATGCATCAGATATATGTAATAAAACAAATGTAATATAATACTAATTTAAATAAACAGTATTATATTACCAATATAATTATTGTATGTTTTATAAATTATTAGAATTAAGACATGTTATTAACTTGTTCCAGATCTTCAATCCAAAATTAGAATGATGTTAGTTTTTATTATTGATATGCTCAATATAAATGTCATTTAATAGTTTATTTTTAATAATAATGAATTTTATTTAGTTTCATTTTTGTATCTAGATGATAAGTATAATCAGAAAATAAGAAAAGTTTTAAATGAGAGCCACTATTTGCTCACTTTGGCAGAAATTTTTTTTATGTAATATGCATAAAACAAAAGATAAATTTTATGTATACAAAGCTTTTTTCTTTCAATTTAATATATTTTCATTTTTTTGAATAATATTTTTAATTAAAAAAATATATTTTGTTTTTATAATTAGTTTTTTTAAGTATTAAAACCCTATGTGGTGAGACTTTTTTTTTTAAACTTTATATTAGTGAAGACTCGGAGATGAGTATTTTTTTTCTTTTTCAATGTAATTTAATATTTTGCATACATTAAAAAAACTCATTACTTTTATTTACTTAAAAATATTGTAAATAGTAATTATGGTAAGAAATAAATAATGTTGTTTCGAACTTTTCAAACTGAAGGCTACATATATGAAAAAATTAAGTAGATATTTTAAGCCTCAACATAGCTAAGTCTAGTTTTTTGTAGAAAGGTTAATAAATTAATTTATATAAAAAAAGTCCAATAGAAGGAACTGAATATATAAAACCAGATGATCAAATTTAAAAATTTAGCTGACATTTTTGTTCTAACCAGTTCAATAACAGTTTAACTAGAATTATTGAAATCATATATAGGTATCATTATATAATGTTTAATTAGAATGATTTAGATATGTTGAATTTGATTTAAAGTATTCTATTAATAATATATAAAAATATTTATTGTATAAGTAGATATGTAGATTTAATTATAGGAGATTTGAACATCCCTTCAACTATCCACTCTATGTTGAATTTGATTTAAAATATTCTGTCAATAACATATAAAAATATTGTATAAGTATAGATATGTAGATTTAATTATAGGTGATTTGAACATAGATTTTCAAGATCCCTTCAACTATCCGCTCTTTCTCATTCAACAATACATGTCAACACACATGAAAAAGGTAAATGATCTCCAATTATGTATTTCATGCTGAAGCAGCACTCATCAGTTAGTCCAGATCATCATCTCAACACATATATACAATCATTGCTCAGTTTATATTAAGATGGCAAATCTTCAAACTTTAATGGACAAGCTTCATTCTTCTCCCCTCTCTAATTCTTCAGCCATCCATATCATTGAAAATTTGATGATGGAACAATTATTTTTTCAGAAATATATCAAGGATTTTATAATATATATAAGTAATTGCTCTACTGTCATACATATATCACTGTTTAAATTATTTCAAAGTCAAGTACTATATATGAATAAAATTAATAATAAGTTTTAATATCTATTAAAATTGTCACTGATAAAACTACAGATCAATGGAAACTGCAAATAAATAAAAGAATATTAAAGCATTTAATTGAAATACATAAAAGTTGTAATTTAAAATTTTATATATATGTAGGCATTAGAAAATATATATTCATATATAATGACATTGGTGATATATGTGAATTGTATATGTATCAAGCTTATGTAGTATGTATGGGTATAAATAATGCGAATTAAATGAGTAAATATATGTATAATTAGAACAAAATGTCCAACAAATCTACTAAACCATTACTAGTTCAAGGTGATCATTTGGCAATAGCTTTTTGTTTAAATTTTTACTAGCAAATAAAAGACAGATTTACTTTTATCTTAATTCACAAAATGTTTTATATGAAGAAAAGACAACCAGGTATTTTTTGCACAATGAGATTTTGAAGATTCACATCTTCAAAACTTATAGGGAAATGATTTAGTACTATTGGGTCTGTGTCTTTTATCGCCTAATAAAAATTCAGATGAAAACTATTAGTCCATGGTGAGCTTGTTAGAGGTAGCACAAATTATTGGATGGCAAGTCTATTACCTTCATTTATTGGACTTTTTTTTTTTAATAACATAGATTTAACCTTTCTATTGTTTATATCTTAATTATCTATGAAAATATTTTATATTTATGGTTATTTATATATGTTTGTAGTTGTATGTCATTGCATATGCTATTTTTATTTATTTTTTATTGTATTTATAATTTAAGTTCACAGACATGTGTGCATATGGGTACACACAAACATAATAATATTTGTATTTATATATAAAAAAAATTTTAAATTTATATTGGATATTTGTTAAATAATCTGTTTTGATATTTTATCCAGGTTAACTTATCCTATTGGAAAACGATGGGTGCTGCTAAAAGAATTGTGAGTGTTTGAATTTTTAATTTGTTCAAGTTAATTTTTTTTTATCTCGTTATTAAAACACATAAACATAATTTATAATTGATATTTTTTTAATTATATTTCATAAATCTCTTTAGATCCAAATTCAGTATTTTTCCCCCTATCATTTACTATATTGTGAATTTCTACTATCGTCAAACTTTTTTTTAGCCTTTTTTATCTCATAATATATAAATATTTATAAAATATGACTGACATCAAACATGACTTTAATTTTGATATCTCTCATTGTTAAATAAACATAAATCAGAATATAACTGTGCAAGTAAAAGGTCATTTATGCTTGTTTCACAAGAAATGCTGTTAATGTTTGATGACATAATATTTTATATTTGAATTTCAACTAGTGATTTTGCAAGTGGGTTTATAAATATTTATGTACACTATATATGTTAACATGAATATTTTCATAAATAAAAGATGTTATGAATTTTTATATTTTCTATTTATAAGAACAGATAAAAAGTCATCTATCTAGAGGTTCATTAAGTATGTGATCCTAATCTCTATTGACATGCATTGTAGTTAAGTTTGCTTACCAAGGTCTTAGTAATAATTACAATCGCAACCAGCTTTCTTTTTATGACTGTTTACATGTTGATTCGTCTTTGCGTGAATAGTTTGCTTCCTGCCCTTGTATAGGGAAAAAACTAATTTGACATATTTATAGGGAAAATCCGTAAGCCTATGTTGAAATATCAGGAACATGAAGATTGGCAGAAAATCACAATCAGTTTTTTGTTAAATATCAAAAAAGAAGATTGTTATTGGAAATTTTTCATTTGCAACATACTGGTTTTATAATGCTAGTACAACAGCAGAGATTATTTGTAATCTTAAGTTTGGGATTCTTCTATATTCTCTGATCTCTGATCAACTCAATGAACTATAGTTAAATCTTTACTTCATTAGCATATAAAATCCATAATATATATGTGCTTTGCGCACATAGCTGATAACAGTAAATAAAATAAATAATAATATACAATTATTAAAGCTGAGCTCTTTTGGGAGGATTCATACTCCCATATTCGTAGCTACTAGAATTTTGTTAAAAACTATACCAATGTTATAGTTCTTAACAAAATTCTAGTAGCTATGAACATGGGAGTATGAATCTTCCCGAAAGTGCTTAGCTTTAATAATTGTATAATGTTATTTATTTTATTTACTGTTATCAGCTTCATTATCTGTGCACAAAGCACACATATATATAGAATGGATTTTAATGAACTATAATATAATCAAATATAATTCAGTTAAATTACTTCTTTCCTTAATTTAAATATAAAAATTAATAATGAAAGTACATTATTATGCAAAGATTATAAATTTATTAAAAAAGTTTACAGCTTAGCACTGCTTTTGACCAAGATGGTCATATTCATAGAACTAATATAAGTTTATATAAATTAGAATTTTTAAGTTAAATAATTTATATATACCATTTACTTGATAAAGTAATATATGTCTTTCTTGTTTATTGCATTGATGTTATTTGCAATAAACCATGCCTCTTAATATATATATATATTTATTATTGGGCTCAATACAAACGACTTTAATATTAAGTGGATCAAAATTGTGGCCAGACTTGATTTCCTATTCTAAAAGTATATATTTAATATTGGAGTCTGTTTTAGCACATTTGTATATATATATATATTTGTGTTGAACAGTACTGAAGATAATTATCTTCAAACCAAGCTCTCCAAATAGTTTATAAAATTAAATGTAATGAAGCAACATGTAATACAATTTACTATAGTGATTCTATATATATATACAAACTCACTAAAACAGACCCCAATATTAAATGTATATTTTTAGAACATGAAATCAAATCTGGTCACAATTTTGATCCACTTAATATTAAAGTCGTTTGCACTGAGCACAATGATGTAAAATAAAATATAGAGAGTCATGGTTTAATGTAAATGACATCAATGCAATAAACAAGAAAGACCCGTGTATTGCATTATCATGTAAATGGTTTATATAAATTATTTAACTTATAAATTCTATTTATATAAACTTATATTAGTTCTATGAATATGACAGACCTGGTCAAAAGCAGTGCTAAACTTTTTAATAAATTTATAATTTTTCCAGAATAGTATACCTTCACATAATATGATCAAATGTATAGCTATAGTGAAGAAGTATAAAAAATGAGGAAACAATCAAAAATTTTGTCTGATGGGACCAGTAAGAGTGAATCAATACAAAAATTGCATAAAACTCCAAGAAGGATGCATTAAAAATTTTGAAATTAGATGAGTTTCTTTTTGGATATTGTAAATAATAAATAAATTGATTATCTTTTTTTGATCACTTCTGTGGAATATATATTTTCATACTTTCTAATAATTTTAACAAGCCCATAATACTGAACAAGTAAATCTGAAAATGTTACCACAATAATTCACAAGTTAGATTTCCAAAAAATCATTTCAAAAACTTGTAAATAAGGTCCAGTGTTTTGTATCAGTACTAATTAAATGATTTTTTGGAAATTTGACTTCTGAATTATTGTAGAAATAGGTTTATTTTCATGTTTAGATATTTGGGATGCATTGTAAATTGAGGGTGCAACAGAGTAGAGACATATGATGTTTGTAAATCTATAAATGTATTTCACCATAAATAAATGAATGCATAAAATAATTGATTTGTTACTGACAGCTATATAAAGTTAATCTGACAAATGAAAAACTAAACGTAAGCTGTTATAAAAGAAAAATCAAATGCAATAATTTGTAATTGATATTTTTTTTTGTTAACATATTATTTGGTAAAATATTTCAGAACATATGTATATATAAAAAATAAAAATAAAAATTATAAGTGTAACTTTGGTGAAATAATATCCTGCATAAAAAATTTAAACATCATGCAGTAGAAATATAATGATGCTATGTAGAAGTAGGTTTAGGATATTTTGAAATTGTTTTAAGTTTTTCCATGTTCATAATATAATTTTTTTTTTGTTTGAGAAGTAATTTTTCAAAATTTGGCAATCATCAGAGGGTGGTGGTGGTAAAGGAGAGTTGGGGGGTGGGGGATGAATCCAATATTTAATATTTTTTAAATAATTTTTTGTTTGCTGAGGATCTAAGTAAATATTTTATATCTTATCAGTAAATAAATTTTTATTGATTTTAATTTTTTTTTTATGCAATTAAATTCTTTTAATATTACCTGCTAATTGATTATTTTAATTCTTTCACTTCTTTATTTCTTTATGCATTGATTAATTCTTATATAACAATTTAAATAAATACTTCTTTCTTTATACACTTTTTATAATATAATAACTTTTTTTGACTTAACAATATTTTAGAATTTTGACTGATCAGCAGATTTTTTCAGAGCTATAAAATAAATATACGAAGAAATAAAAATTGGTACTAGTATAATAGCCGATACAGGCCACTTGATGGCTCTATTTGTAGACCAAACAACATAAATATGCCATTTATGGGTCCATGACATCCTCGAGGAGGTTAAGCTAATTTCTCGCAATTCAACTTGGGTAATGTATTCTTATTGCATTTAATCATGCGATCTGCTTTTACTCTGCGAATGCTCGCTATTGACACCGCTGTATTATCATTTGAGGGTGTGTAAATTTTAAGGTCCACGCAATTATTGAACTATTACTTTAAATGGAATTTTTTTTACAGTAAAGTGAATGATTATTACCTACTGTGACTTGTCAAATCGTCGCCACGCTTCACAGCATGCTTTGTAATGGAAGCAAATTACGGAAAGGGTCCGGTTCAGCGTGATTCAGACGTGAGTATGCGTGAAGTCGCATTATTTGTGAAATGACACGAGATAAACAAAATGCCAGAAATGTTTTAAAGTTATTATTAAAAAACACCCACAAAAAAGTTCGTTTACTTATTAATGTGTATGTTGTAAATTGAAATGCTTAAAATAAAAACGATGTGCATTTTTGAATTTTAAAAATTTATTAAAATTAAAGCGTGAGCTTATTGTCAACAAACAAAAAAAAAAGAATTCATTTACTTATTAATGTGTACAATAAGTTGATCGTTTTAAAGTTATTATTAAAAAAAAAACCCACAAAAAAGTTTGTTTACTTATTAAGGTCTATTTTGGAATTTAAAGTGCTTAAAGTAAGAGCGATTTTTATTTTTGAATTTTAAAATTTCTTAAAATATAAGCATGAGCTTATTGTCAAAAAACAAAACAACACCATCAAGCACAAAAAAGAAACTAATTAGTCCGTGATACAGTTATATTTATGTGTTTTGTTCTAGCAACAACACCATAAAGCGGTCTGTACTGGCTATCATACTAATATCAAAAATTTTAAGAATAATGAAATAATATAACAATTGATGAATATATAAAATAATTTAATGTTATCTCTTGTTAAAATTTCTAACTTGTATAACTGTAAATGATGCAACCGATATATACATTATTAACCAAAAAGAAAATATTTATCTAAATGATTATTAATAAATAAATTTAAAAAAATTAATTAAATAATCAGATTCTTTTACCACTATAAATGAAGAATGATCAATTGAAGTACAACTTATATTTTACAAATAATCATAATTAATTATATTAAATATGAATGATTTATTTATACTTTAGTCATATTACTATTCAAACTTAGATTAAATAATGAAACAAACAAAAACATACTTCCAGAATATTATACAAAAGTTAAGATTACATTTTAATAAAAAAAATATTTAAAATTTTGCTTTAAATTTATCTAATTTTCTTCCTGGTTAATTTTATTTATATATTATATATAAGCAAATATACTCTAAACAAGTATATAAAGAAATGACTAGATAAAATAAAATATATGACTTGAATATTCCAAAGATCATTGCATATCTCTTAAATGAATTATTTATATAAATACATTCTATAATATACACAATAATAATAAAAATATCATGCAATGTTTATAGTTCAAAATCCGATGTAAAGAAAATCCAAAATATATTTAAGGTTTATATAAGTTCCGAAAATGTATTTCATAATTATAATCTCATAAAGTTATTAAAGTAAGCGTTTTTTAATAATATATCCGGAGTAAATATTGGCAGTATTAATATTTTCATCATTTATAAAATAAGCCTTTTCCTTTTAAATAAATTAAATCTTTTTGGTAATTCAAATTATTAATCCATTTTGTTCAATATTCACTTAGTTGTTTATGGCACACAATATATATTTAAAATTCCATCGTGTAAAGCATTGCATACTTTCGTCCAGTTTTAATATATAATACTTTAAGTCAATTTTATTTTAAGTTGTCACAGACTTTTTTGAAGCCAACGTTTATTTTTATCTAGCCCTCCACTGCTAGACTTTAAATTCACTACTAAATTTTATATATAATACTTTAAAATTTGCTTACTAAAGATACAAAATGAGAGAGAGAGCTCAATTTCAAAACATGGGCATTTTATAAGATTTTTTCATTGATGAAATATTGATGTCACCAATCTTGATACTGTAATTATTGACCTGCTATATTTTATCACTTTTTACTATAAAGTGTCAGTATTTCTTTTAATAAAGAGTATTCGTAAATACATCAGCATTCCTGAACAAAATGTTTTATTTTAAACTTTTAAAATAAATATTTTAAAATAAAATACTAACACACTGAATTTACATTTTTTAAAAAAATCATAGCTTAATAAAAAAAAATACTTTTCATATACTTATCTCTTTAAAATAAAATATACATTTTAATTAACAATTACAATAACTAGATAAAATCATAATATTATCTTTAAATATGTACTATCTAAAATTATAAATTTAACTGTTCAAACAAGTGCATACACACTCGCACACATACACGATATAATAATTTACTATTTGTTTATGTATTGATTGCTGAATGCATGCAATATCATAAGATATGAATAAATAAAATATTAATAAAAATGATTCTATTGACATATATTTTAATTTATTAAAATTTTCTTCCACTTTTTATTTGCATTGCTGAATTATATACAATATAATACACCATATACATCTTAAATGACACTTTACAATGCAATTTAACATATGATTTATTTTATTTCCTTACAGTTTCAACTGTTTAAATGTTGTAGGTCTGATATGACTGCTGGACAGTTGAAACTGTAAGGAAATAAAATATATGTTAAACTGCATTGTAAAGTATCATTTAAGGTGTATATGGTGTATTATTTTAATTTATACAATCTTTCTATCACAAAGTATTAATTTATTTCCAACAGACAATCTATTCTGCTTACTAAAAAAAAAATATTAAATTTTTTTAAAAAATCATGAATGCCATTATTTTATACCTTGCTGTACTCTTAGTAACCCCCTTATCAATAGTATACATCGCTTGATCATTTCAAAACAATTGACAACAGATAAATCAATGAAAAAAAAAATTTTTTTTTTCTAGGAATACAATAATTCAAATTCTGAACCTAATCACAGATGGTACAATATATATATAAAATTAAATTTAAACAAAATAAATAAAAAAACTGATAATTTTACAATAATTAAATATTTTAATTATATTTTCAATTATTGTGTAAAAATAAAGTATAATACAGAAAAGTTAAATCATTACAGATGTAATATATATATATAGTTATGTATAATGGAGCCATGAACAATGTTATATTTTGTTCCACCACCACCCCCTTCACACATTCAAATGTATATAGTGTAAAATAAAACATTTTGTTGATAAATATTGATTTGTTTAGAATACATATTGTTTATTGAATTGCAAGTATACAGTACTTTTCAACATTCATATATATATATATAACACTTTTTTTTTTTTTTTATATGTGATAGTGTATAGTTTTTTTGAGAAAAAAAAAAAAGAATACCCAAATATGAATTTGTGAATCTTAATGTTTTTTTGTTTCTTTGTTTACATTTGTTTTGCATAACATATAATTGAAGTCATATAGTTAGATACAGCTTAGTTTGCAACTCCACTGTATAATAACAAAATATGTAATTGTTTTATATAGATCTTCAAAGAAGATTGTAGAACAAATGAAATGTTAATTATAGCAAAATAAAACATTGGCAAAATTTAAATGTTAAAAGAAAATTTATATAAAGTATTGAACAAAATGCAGTGTTAATGAGAATGCTATTTGAATTTAAAAATAATTTTATATTGTTAATATGGGATTGAAATGATTTTATAGGATAGACAAGTAAATAAAATTGTAGATTATCAATTAGAGAAAAAAAAATGAAAGGGATTAAAAATTAATCATAAATAAATAGAATGGTTGTAATAGAAAGGAATTTATACACAGAAAGTTCTAACTGATGGTATGGATATTTCACTTGTATTCACAGTAAAATTTAGGAGCTCAATTTATGCGCATATTTTGTGGTTGATATAGATTTAGATCTCAGTTTAGTAGAATTAGAATTAAAAGTTGTTTACTTTAAAAATAAGAACTTAGCTAAGAATGAATTAAGCCATTGATGAAGTTCTAAATGATAAAAATTAATTTAATTCAAAGTTGGAAGTTCTTAAAAGAAAAAAAAAAGAGTGGATAATAAAAGAAATAAAAGAACAAATAAACTCTAGTTTAATAATGAGATGAAATGAAAATATGAAAATACTATCGTAGGTAAAAGTACATATAGAAAGTTGACAAGTGATCAGAAAGAGAAATATAATTCAATAGAGGAAGTATAAAGAAGTAATAGGATTTCATGTATAGTAGTAGCATAAAATATCTTGGATGGAACAAGCAGTTACAAAAGTGATATAGTAATCCAAGAAAGAATTGATAGATTATTAATAAAGAAGGAAAATGTAAAGGAGGAAAAATATATATGATTTTTAGCAAACAATCATCCTTGTTAATTCAAAAAGTAAGTCTCTTAAATAAAAATAAAATTCATTATGAATTGATAAGGAAAAAAAGTAAAAGTGATGATAAGATAAAGTTTAACAAAATACAGAAATTGATGATTCCATTTCTTTTGCTGAAGATTATACAGGGAAAGAGTTTGGAAGAGATTTAGGTAATGTATGTAAAGTAACTGATTTAGAAGAATAAATGAAACATTTTC
Source organism: Epiperipatus broadwayi (assembly GCA_028023455.1). Taxonomy (NCBI): domain Eukaryota; kingdom Metazoa; phylum Onychophora; class Udeonychophora; order Euonychophora; family Peripatidae; genus Epiperipatus; species Epiperipatus broadwayi. The sequence continues at coordinate 4,308,929 of JAQFVV010000066.1, read as the reverse complement.
CTTCAGCTGTTATAACATTAGAAAAACGATCATGTGTGAGAATAAAATTGTTTTCAGGTTTTAGCAACATAAAAATGTAAGAAAAAAATGCTGTTAATTGGAGAGGAGGTTGCTAGTACTACCAAAATTATAACTAAAAATATTGCATGTACACCATATTCACTTGTATACTTATTTAAATGAAAAATTTAAACTTATTTGGAAGTATTTGATCTTTTACCATTTAACATTACAGTCTAAGCAATTTTAAATAATAGATGCCATCATTGATATAGTAGTAGTTATGCAGATATAAATAATATAATAAAATGCATGGGCTTAATTGAATTGTGATTTCTATAATATTATTATTTTAAAGACATTAACTTCACGGTTTTGTGCAACTGATTTTAGTAAATGTTATTTTGAATTTGAATCTGTGATATACATATACACCATACGAAACTCAACATTTTCATTTAATTTATATGAATTGAATACGTTTTGCTAACCTCAAGTTAATTTTTTATTTCAGAAATTCATTTATATAGAAATATTTTGTGAGTCGCTTAGAAATGTATTGACGTGATTATCTTGGCTTTGACACAGTTGCTAAATATAGATAAAGTTTAGGTTTTGAAAAAAATTAGCACATGGGTCTAATTAAATATGATCTTTATTGAACTGTATAATAGTTGGAAAATAAATCGTTTAGAATTTTTTTGCTTTTTACAAGCTATTTTTTAGTCTTACACTATTATATGATTAAATATGCAATAAATTTTTATAAGAAAATGGATACAGGATTTAGATTTGATTTTTTTTTTTTTAATTTTCTGATTTTACAAATCTTATTACAAGACAATATTTTAAAATTATTTTTAAAATATATATATATTGTTACTTTGTTAGCTTTTTATTCATTAACTATTTCTTTTTAATGTCATATGTTTGATTGTTCGATATTATAGTTATGTTTATGCAACTTTTTGCTTATTATTTATGGAAGTCTTAGTTTCAAAAACATAATTTGTAATATTATTTGAATTTTATTTAGATGCTATCTACTGTGGGTGTTGTGACTGGAGGAGCCATAGGCTTAATATATGCATTGAATGAATCTGTAAAAGCTTCTGATTTAGAATTACATCCTCCAAAATATCCTTGGGATCATAACAAAGGATTATTAAGTGCTTTAGATCACGCTAGGTAAGATATATATATAATTTAATGCCGAACACACAAAAAACACTAAATAACTATAATGGTCAAATATCCAATATAACTTATTTATCTAAAATATTATAATAAATATATAAATTAAATAATCAATCTAAATAAGATTGAAATAAATAATTAATGATAATTATAATTTAATATTTTTTTAACCGGCTTTCGTATAATTATCATTAGTCATTTATTTCAATCTTATTTAGATTGATTATTTAATTTATATATAATTTGCAATTAGATTTGCGGACATAATAGTGAAAATTCAATTCAATTTATTTATCTTTCCTATAGTTTAAAATTAATGAACCAATTCGAATAAAATTTATGCTATGACTAAATTTCATTAAATAATTAGAAAAATAGCAATTGCATCTGATGATTCCAACATTTGCAAATATTTATATATATTAGAATTTATATGTTAATATATTACATTCAAATATCAGCCTTTCAAGCTAATTGTGCATACGCTTTAGCGAGTGTTAATAATAATAAATGAATACTTTCTCTCCAATACAAGATATAGTATTTATGCAGGAATAAAATGAATCCATTTATTCCTGCAACTCAAATGCTTATATATGAGCAAATCTGAAATACTGGCAAGGAAAGCGTGAGGATGGACCACTCACTTTAAATTACTATATACGATGTCTGAATGAATGACGTCGGTGAAATTGTCTAGAATTTACTAAACATCACTCTAACTGAAACTTAATCATATGTAAATAAGCATTTATTTTTATATAGCGCATGTCTACAATTGTATTACATTCAAATATCAGCCTTTCAAGCTAATTGTGCATATGTTTTTGCGAGTGTTAATATATTGTGATTTGAGAAATATTCATAACAGACATCGTGGTATAATTATGCTTTTAGATTCATTTGTGTGTTATGTGTTTTAATTATTCACTACGTTTTAATTTTTTTTTTTTTTTTTTGTATAAAAAATTACATTTTGACTTACAGAATTTTAGTAATCTCTTTATATTGAAAATAATGTCTGTTTTAAAAAAAAAAATTGTAGTTAATAGTAAATAAATCATTTTTTATAGCGCGATGTTTGTAAACTGTAATATTTAACACAGCATTACACTGTTGCACATGCGCTTTGAAGATTTTAACTATAAATGAATGAATACTAACACTCAACCACATGATCTTTTTCAAAGATTTTATCATGTGGTTGAGTGTTAGTATTCATTCATTTATAGTTAAAATCTTCAAAGCGCATGTGCAACAGCGTAATGCTGTGTTAAATATTGTAGTTAATAGTAGTAAATTATTATTTTTGATGAATAAAAAACTGTTATCAGTTTATCTAGATATTTAAAAGATATTTAATAATGATTTTAATTTGCATAAATGAAACCTTTCTCTTACCCAAATTAAATAAAATGTGTATAGTTTGAATATCATATTGTATGTTAAATGACATTAACTAAAGCAAATAAAAAATGAGAATGAATTAAACATTGGAGAATAATTCATTACAGTTTATAATTTTAATATCATCATTATTTTCAACCATTATTGATCTATTGCAGGATAAAAGACTCCAAGTTTGATGTAGTTGCTTAGATACACAAGTTTTTTTTTTTTCACACCACACCAATAAACTTCCTTAGTTCATCCATTTATCTCACACATAGCCTCTTATAATCTCTTGAGAGCCAATTTAAAACTTTAGCTGTTCACCTAGTTTCATTTCAGTCTCTTAATTTTTTCTGTAATATTAGTGATATCTGTTGTTCTCTCACTTCTGTTTCATTTTCAATATCTTCTTATTTCTAATATATATCTCTTAATACTTCATTGTGTGAAGTGAAATTTTGTAGTGCTTTTCTATTAAGTATCCAAGTCTCGAGCCATAAATAAGAACTAGAAAAGCACATCTATTAAAAACTTTTTTAAATACCTAGGCATATTGCTCTTTAATATTAAATTATTTCTTTCAAAAGCACTCCAAACAAATTTAATTTTATAATTAATTTCATCCATTATTTTTTTATCTGTATTAATAATCTGACAAAGTATTTATAGTCATTATCTTTTTCTAATTCATGATTATTAATCTTTATTTTTATCTGAGAAAATTCATTGAACATTACTTGAATCTTTTTAGGTATTATTTTTTAATCCTACTTTCTTATTTTCATCTAATAATTCTTGGAACAGTTCCTGAAAACTCTAGATGACTTAAACAATCTCCATTTAGTTTTATTCCCTTAGTTTCCTATGATAATCTATAAAATACTTCTTGTAAAATTGCTAAAAAAGTTTTGGAGATATGTAATCACCCTATTATAGTCCCTTCTCAGTTTTAATTTTTTTAGTATTCATATAATGTTACTACTATTAGTATAACAATATCCCAGGTCCCTAAATTTGATGATTTAAACCTTTAATCACTATGGAAATATGTATTGAATCAAATGTCTTTTCATAATCTATAAATCCAAAGTACAGTATAATGAAAACTCATCGTATTCATTATTCTTTTCTAGAACTTTTCTCAATACTTGGATTCCTAAAACCACCTTTTAAATCCAGTTTGCTTTTTAGATAAGTTAGAATCTTAAGTTCACTGTCGGCAAATTGTAATTATTTTGGTAAAAATTTTGTATAAAATTGATTGAAGACTGGTAGATTTGTAATTTCTAATATCTTCTTTAAGATCTTTTTTAAATATTAATACTGTGTTTTTCCAATTTTGTCAACAATTTTTCTATTTCTTTACCTGCTTTTTTTAAATATTGATAATTTCATCATTGCCTAGAGTTTTTTCCTTAATAGATTTAACTGCTTATTTCACTTCTTTATTTAAAATGCTGGGCAATTCAAAAAAATGTTATAATTATAGGTGATATTTTGTTTTCTTGTTATTTATTACTATATAAATCTTTATAGAATTTTTCCATACATTTATTCATCTCTCTTTTTTAATACATTTTTTCTTTTTATTATTGAAACAACTTTTCTTCCTTTAACAAAATATTGTTTTATATTTTAGGGACTTATTCTTTTCTGTAGTTTTTCTTGCCAATTCACAATTATATTATATCATTATTAACTCTTTTTTATGCCATTTTACAAAACTCTAGATGTATTATCTTTTTTAATGATTAATTTTTAAAAATTTTCATATTCCAAGAGTCTTGTCTCAATAGAAAATTTGCTGATAAATTGCTGCTTTTTTTGTACCAACTATCTTGCATTGATTTCAATCAAGTCTTAATATTTTAAAAGGATTTTCAAGTTATTTAAATTTATGGAAATGCATAACAATTGTAAGTACTATTTTTTTAATAATTTTCAGCTCTCTAATTTCGCATTAAACTTGTTCTTACAAAACACTAATTGGTTATCACTTTTATGTTAAATTTATTAAGAATCTTATAATCTTGAAATACATATTTTCTGTTAGGCAAAATGTAATCCAATTATGCTATAACTTTATTTAGATACTTCCTTGTCCGTTTTCGTTTAATATTTTTCTCAAAAAAAGCATTTATAATATACATTTTTTATTTTCTGTAATCTCATTTTTATCATCCTAATCAAATTTGCCAACAACATCTTCATTTTTTAATCATTTACCAATTCTAGCATTAAATTCTCCCATGACAATTTTAAAATGTTTGGCTGATCGTAAACATTCTGTACATCTATATTAAAATTCTTCATTTCTTTGTAAGTAGTAGTTGGGACATAAACCTAAATTATCTATATTTGATAATTCTCATTAATTTGAATAATTAATAAATTATTTTTTTTTCTTCACCAATAAAAATTGTAATTATAAATATGCGTTAGTGAAACTGTAATTATAACATAATGTTTAATATGCCCGCTTAGCGCTTTTTAGATTTAGTATTCAAATCTCATACTCATCGCTTTACGAATGAAGACTGTTGTGATTTATTGGAGACATATGCAAATGAGCTTGAATTTTTAATTAGTTAGTCCATTGGTTGGAGAGAGCAAAGCATGCCTCTCTTCTATTAATGGCACTGAGGTCATATTATTAATCTTCAAACTGTTGTTCTTCCATTTTTTATTTATAATGAATTCTGTATCCCTGTACTTCCAATATTTATGTCTTTGTAGTAAAGAACTTGTCTTTTTAAATCATTTGTCTCTTCATTTTTTCTTTAACTTCACAATGTCTCATTTAATATTAAACAGTTCTTTTTCCAATTCATGCATACTTCCTTCATTTGAAAATGATTTGTTGTTATAGGTACCTAAATAAAGAATTATCATTGAATGATAATTTGGTTATGCAATCAAGGGATTCTAGCATCTCCTGTTATTGGTTGTCAATGGCCAGATGTTTTACAGCCTGTTAGAATAAAGGTCATAATTTAGTTTTGTCTGTCCTGATTGTAAATATATATATATATATAAATAAAAAATTCATTCATTCATCCTATCTTTGAGAGAATTCAGCTGATATTTTTATTAGGAATTTTTAATCTTTTGTGAAGAAAGACGGTAGTGTTTTTTGATCTTAACTTAGAGGTAAAATGCCAATAAATTCATCACACTACCCATGTTCATTTACTCTATGAATAATCACATAGTAATAACAGTTACATTGATAAGAATATATAGAATGAACATTTGGAAATTTACCCTTCTAAGTTATTTTAAGCCTTCAGAGAGGAATCGGAGAACTTTTTGGAAGATAATTAGAAAAAGTCTTTAATCTTTTTTATGTAGATCTATGGTAATAAACTAAATATAAGCATACACTTATGCTTTAAAAATCAATGTTCATGGGAGAATGCATAAAGATTATTAAAACGCATGCTCTGAAGAGTTAGTCATTATTTATAGTGTTACATACATATGTGCACTGTACAGTAAATTCAAAATTTACTTTGTATTTCATTGCAGGTAGTTAAAAATGAGATTGTATCTCTCCTGCAGTAGATCAAATAGGTTTGTACAATTCAGTTAAAAATTTGTAATTCAAGCCTCTCAATAGATTGAAACCCTGATTTAAGCATAGTGAACAAAGACTGGTTTATATGGAAATAAACTCCTAAATATAAGTGTACACTTTCGTTTTTAAAGTCAATGATCATGGAAAAGTACATGGAGATTATTAAAGCTCATGCTCAGAGGAGTTAATCCTGATTTATAATATTACATATGTATGAGCGCTATATAAATAACAATATTATAGAAGATGTATTATATAAATTTACCATATCTAAGCATATTCTTTAGCATACGTCTATTCATTTTTCCATAAATGTTTAAATAATGACGTGTTTGAATATATATCATCTGCATCTTTTTGTTTTAACCATTTATTTTCTTTTTATACTTTATGCTGATTTGTATTTTTATAATTTCTGTCACTAATATGTACAATGAAACAGATGCATTTTATTTTATTAATAATTAAGCTAACTAAAAAAAAATCAATATGCTAAATAAATAAATAATAACACCACAAGACGTATGACATTTAAGAGTTTCTGAGGGACTTAATCAATTGATGATGACAAATTGCCTGAATTGCGTTTTTGGAGCCATTACTACATGTGTGTATTTGAACTACAGAATTAGGATACACTAAATGTACAAATTTTAATAATATAAGATCTTTGCTTCATGACTAAAAACATGGAACATAAATAAACTTATCTTTGATATATTTGAATTTTATTAAATTTAAAGAATTATAAGATAAGTAAGTATTTCTACATTATAAAAAATGATTAATAATCATTTAGATATTTATTGAAATGTGATTGTTATTATTTTGTGCATCCTAAAGAATACATAACAGCAATAATAAAAAAAATTATATAATATGGATCATAGTAATAATAACAAATCAGATGTCACATGACTTATATATAGCAATAAATTCAAAATATCGGTATATGACATTTGAGGATTGTAGGTAAATAAGGCCACTGGTATATAGTTGATTGAAATGCATTTTAGAAATCATTAACATAGTTTTCCCTGTATTTGAAATCTATATCAATGTGTTTGAAATATGGGAAAGTATACATATTATAAAGCTTTAAAAATATATGTATGTAATCTATTAATATTATTTATTTGTGTCCTCTATAGAAATTTATAGAAACTTGCAATCTTATATACAACAATGTTTGATGGAAAACAAATTAAGCTCTTGCGAGATACATGTTTGACATCATCAAGCTGCTCTGGAGATCAGTTGAGATTACATCAAATATAGCACCTAAGTTTTTATTTGATAAGTTAATTAGGTGCCATATTGAATTTTTACAAAAACTGACTTGAGACACAATTTTCACAATAACCCCAGTTTTAATAATGTTAGAGAAAAAAGCTTTACATTGATAGAAACTAAAAAAACTAAGGAAAACAATAAGGCTAAAACAAATAGTGATTACCATTTAAAAAATAAGGAAAAAATGAAATTTCAATATCCGGAATAATTATTACTTCATTGTTTGTTCATCATTTCTAATTTATTATTAATTAAGTTTAAATTGCATCTTCATTGATAATTTTTTTCAATTCCTCACAAAATTTTCTTTTCAAACCATATATAATACTTCTTACCTGAGATAATCTATAGCTTCAGAATCACCAAAATTAGTCGCATAAGAATTCTTCATTTTTATCTTGTATTCCAAAAGTTAACAAATCTCAAAGGCGTCTATAAAAAAAAGATTCATCCTAATAAAAGATACCAAACAAATCATTTCCAGAAGGTGGATATGCATTTGTCATTGTAGCAATTGGCTTTTTGTCTATCTAAAATTAGAAATTGTAGGCTACTGTCTTATATCAATGATAAAATGAGTCTCATCTCTTCATTTTATATTTTTTGTGAATACCAGTGATGTTTATATTGTTTATGCACACCAGTGATGCTGTCTTGTTATATTTATTGTTCTGCAGAGGTATAATTTATTTGCATATAGCTCATTTGCTAGCTATAGACTTGAAAATAATGTGATGCAAGATGTGGAAAAACTACTGATTCCACAACATGAATATCAAGGCATAGTCAAGAATCAGAATTTGATTCTTTGCCTGCATACAATTCCATGTGGTATATACATAACCATTGTGGCCATTCCCACACACACCCCATTTGAAATCTCTCTTTGTTGGTTTTAAATGTTTAATGGGTACTTTGATACAAATTTAGCTATTGGAAAAACAAATAACTTAATGAATTACTATGTACTGTGAGATGTTTGCAATCATTTTTCAACACTTAATTTTATTTATCTGGCTGTTTTTAATATTAAACTTTGATAATTACTAAAGATCTGTAATATTTAGTTCATTAATAACTTCTTTTATAGTGCTTTTAACATCAGATTTGAAATAATTTGGTAATAAATTTAGATACTTCATGTTTTAAACAATATACATAAGTTGATTTGAAAAAAATCAAATTAATTATTTATCATTTTGAAATTTTCTGTGAGTCTTGTGATTTATTATTGAATAAACTACTATCTACCACTAGATTCTAACGTAAATTTATATTACGTATTTAAATTATGACTTTTCATACTGATTTAAAAATTATAATTTTAATTAGATTGCTAATATCAGATAGTATTGTGTGATCATTTTTTTTATTCTTTGATTTTTAAAAAAAATTATAATCTTGTATAAAAAAAAAAATTAAATATAATATATAAAAACAAAACAAAAAGAAAGAATAAGACAGAAATGGTGACAATAGATATAGTAATATCACAGTTGTAATCGGAGGGTTTAAAGTAATGCCAATTTGTGGTGGGGAAAAGGTTTACTTCTTAAACTTAGTTAAGTTTTGAATGTCATTAAATTAACTACATCTAATCCAGCTTTAGTTTAAATTCTATCAGGACATTTGATTATTACTGTTTTCCAGAAGATAAACTTCATGTTAAACCTTTAAACATCACATGATCACTATCTCCCCATGCTTGCTCATAACTGTTGTTAAAATAGGCAAAACTCTCTCCATAATTTAACTGTTTTGATCACACTGGCTTATTCCTTACTGCTAAATCCCATTTTATTTTTAGCACATCAAGATTTTATGTTAAGGCAGCTTTGCAATATTTACATTTGGCGAAAAATTAAATCCATTCTCATAACATTGCTCTTCTATTTGATTATTATCATTTAAAGTAATATCAGATTTAATTAATTTTTTCAGATTATATTATAAAATATAATAACAAATTTTAATAGGAGTTATTTCACTCTAGAGACATCTATTATAAACTTGAGTAATCACTGGATATCAAGTAATATAGTATGAAATTCCTGTCTTTGCCTTCATCAGTGAGGACTAGGATTCAAAGTTGGAAAAATTCATTTATAAATCTGATAGCCATCTTTTACTCCTTTATACTATTCAAGTTAATAACGTAAAATTTAAAAAAAAAACTCTTAAGATTTTAAATCATACAAACTCATGTGCATTGTTATATAGATCTGACAACAGGTCAATGTCTACCTATATTAGAGATCTCTATTCTATAATAACTATAGGTTCTTCAACCATTTAGCTAGGAAGGTTAATACCAGTAACATCATCACATGACTCTCATATGCTTTCAAAAATAGTTATCTTCATCCTATTCTAGAGCCACCTACTGTCAAATTGAATAATTAATAGATACCTTAAGGTAATAAGATAGGAAGATTTATAAACAAGGCAAAACTCTCCATACAGTAGTGCCACCCTGTGCCAACCAGAGTAATCAATAGATGACAGAAGGCTTATGCATTAAATCCCTATCTAATGCCTACTCATCCAGTATCCCCAGACTAGTTTCTGGCTGTGGCCTTCGTCAGTGAGGAGCTTTGGATCTGAGAGCACTGCACCTAGGTCTTAGGATCTAATGCAACACTCACCACCTTTTATCTCTACTTAACTATATAAGCTATTGAGCTTAAATTGAAAATATTATTGTGTTTTCAATTTCATTCTCATAGTTTTATAGTTAAGTGGAGATAAAAGGTGGTTGCTGGAGGGTTGCTTTAGATCCTAAGATCTAGGTGCAATGCTCTCAGATCCAAAGCTCCTCATTGACGAAGACCACAAGCCAGAAACTAATCTGGGGATATTGGATTGAGTAGGCATTAGATAGGGATTTTATGCACAAGCCTGCTGGTGTCTATTGATTACTCTGGTTGGCACAGGGTGGCACTACTGTATGGAGAGTTTTGTTTTGTTTATAAACAATTATATGCTAGTATAAGAGATGGTGATCGTGTGAAGATAGGAAGATCATATAATGTTGTTGGTATTAACATTTCTAGCCAAAAGATAGAAACAATCTATAGTTATTAGAGACTGGATGACTTTGAAATATGAAGAAACTGACCTGGTGTCAGATATACATAATTACAAGGCAGTTAACCTGGGTTTAATTTTTTAGTTTGAATAGCATAAAGCAATAAAAGGTGGTTGCTTGTTTCATAAATGCATTAAGTTCTAGCTGTGAATTCTAGTCTTCACTTGTGAAAGCATAATCCAGAAACAGAACTAGAGATGTCATTTTATAGTACTATATTATCTAGCATTTTTTGATTTCTCCAGCTTGTAGATAGCTCTAGAGTAGTATGAAGGTAACTGCTTTTGGAAGTATATGAGTAAGCTTATGAGAAGTTCATGTGATGTCATTGTTGGTATGTCAAATTTTTAATTAATAAATGAAATATGTTATTGATAATTTTTTTTTTTTAAATGAATCATCACTTACTATATTTTTGCCTTAATGTATTTGTAGGTGGTGGTGATAGAAAAGATTGTTGAAATTTGAAACAAGTTTAAATATTTACAAAGTTATTTGACTTCCTGATGACGGAAATGGCAAGAAAGATTTTAGTTTGAGAATTACAATGGTCAAACAATCTTTTCATAAATTATTTTGTGATTTGTTAAAGTTGTTAAAACAGGTAAAACTCACTATACATATTGCCACACATAGCAAGCTAGAGTAATCAATGGATGCCAGAAGGCTTGTACATAAAATCCACATCTAGTGCCTACTCATCCAATATCCCCAGACTAGTTTCTGGCTTGTGGCCTTCGTCAATGAGGAGATCTGAGAGCTCCTAAGATCTAGGTGCATTGCTCTCAGATCTCCACTGACGAAGGCCACAAGTCAGAAACTAGTCTGGGTATATTGGATGAGTAGGCACTAGATGGGGATTTTATGTACAAGCCTTCTGGCATCCATTGATTACTCTAGCTTGCTGTGTGTGGCAATATGTATAGTGAGTTTTGCCCGTTTTAACAACAGTTATAAGCAAGCATAAGAAATAGTGATCATGTGATGTTTATCTGTTAAAGTTGTATTTAAAAAAGATTTCTTAAAAGTTTTGTTTGGAATATGCTTTTCAATGGAGCACAGATTTGATGATTTGAAAATGTAGGATGAAAAGATTGGAAGCTTTTGAGTTATAGATTTGGTAAAGAATGAAAAAATATATTTGACAGATAGGATTTGTAAAATCTTAATATGCTATAGAACTAATAAGTAAAAAGGGATTATTTATTAAGGAAGATATGAAGCCAAAGAAAAATTGGATGGAATATATAAAACTTAAGTGGCAGAAAAATGATTAAGGACATGTTGGAAAGTTCTGTGTGAGATAAGAAGTAAAAAAAAATGGAAGCAAAAAGATCATTGATCTAAAGGAAATAGTTATTAATGTTAAAACAATGGACTGAAAGACTTGGGGAAGGTAGTTGGTTGATATGGTAAACCTGACTTTTTGGCTGCTGTTTAATGATGAATGTTTTAACAAGTATTTGTTTATTTGTATGTAGATATGAATGTGTCTCTTTCTCCAGTCAAAGATGAATTCTTTGGGAACTTTATGTGGAAGTTCATGATAAGATAAAATTTTTGTTGTCAGTACAAATTGGTTCACGTTATTGCATATCTTTAAAAATGACTGATCCAGAAATATAGAAAAAATTTTTTAAACAGAAATGATAACTAATGTTATTGATGAAGTCTCGACTCATAAGAGTGATTGTGATGATTTCAACAACTATCATGAATACATTAGACCCAAGGAAGATAACTTAGAACCTATCCAAATATTAGCTAATATCTTATGTAGATAATTTTTCTATATTAATACAACAACTTGGATTTAAATACAAAGTGAAAAATTATTTTCTGATATAAACTTTTCTATATATTATTTCTCAAAGTTTGTTTGTAAAAACATATACACTGTTTTTTATATTGAAAATTGACTAAGTTTTACTCCAAGCTTGCATCTAAATTAATGCGTGTGTTATGTAACAACATAGTTTAACTATGTAAGCTCTAGTGTATCTGTATCCCATATTATGACATGAAATTTGACATTATGTCTTTACAGATCATCTTTAAGGCTCTCTCTGGCATCACAAAATCTTGCAAAGCCCTTGAAAATATCCTTGTGACTCATGGCTTCACTGCCATATGCAGTTTGATTCATTTCATTTTAGTAATATCACTCAATTTAAAACAAAATTTAAATGTTCAGTGTGTTATTTCATCATGAGTTTAGATGCAAAACATAATTTCATAGTTCATTTTGTAATTCATGGTACAAACATGCTACTACCTTAAAATTTTTGTGCTGAATAGCTCAACTATGTTGCTATGTATATGTGCACTTATTTAGAGATGGCGCTGCAGGCAGTTTAGAGTAAAAAGCAATCACTTTCTCTCGGTCACACTGTGTATACAATATAAACCACTAATTTTAATTTTATTAGTACACATTTAGGAATAACTGATATATTATAGGTAATCATATTTTTTTAATATTCACTCTGTAGAGAACAGTTTTTTAAAATGTATATATAATTGTATATTGATTAAATCTAGTATTCGCCGAGGCTATGAAGTATATAAACAAGTCTGCTCTGCCTGTCATACTATGAAATATATGGCTTATCGAAATTTAGTAGGAGTCACTCATACTGAAGAAGAAGCTCGTGCAGAAGCAGAAGAGGTATTGACAAATTAAGTATTTTTCATTATTTTACCAATATGTAACATTTGTTATTATGTTTTACATATATTAGCTATAAATTGTATTTTTTTAATTATTAATTAATATTTGCAGTTATTTGTTTTTTGATTGTCCTTAATTAAATGTTAAAATTATATAAAAGTTTTTTAATAATTATCTGGAAGACGTCTGTTACTATGCAATTAAAAGACATAAGTTTAATTTGTAATGTAAATATGATGCTTATATGAATTTAGGATTTGTTTTAATTTTGCTGTTTTATAACTTTTTCATTGTTTTATACATTAGAATTATCAGTATTATATAAAGATTTTTAGATCAGGATTTACATAAAATTTTATTATGTTTTTCTTCAGTACATTATCTTACATTGATTTTTATTGTTTGAATTCAAACAGTTTGAGATATGTAACAAAAATAATCTTACCTCATTTTTTCCCCCATGTATTATAATCTAATAGTTGCAATTATAAATATTTTCAAATTTGGTATGAGCTTATTGTAGCTTTTAATTAAAAAAAATATTTTCAATTTTGATTTTTATTATAAACTTTATTACAATGAGTTTGTGTCAACAAGTAAACTAATCTGATATTTTAATTATTGCTAAATTTCTGAAATATACAAAAGAAAATAATATTCATAATAAGGATTTCTTAAATTTTGATTTTCTAGTTTCTCATATTATTTTTTGTTAAGCTTCAATTTATTCATTTTTATAACAATAAATGTCATAAAATTGTCTGTCTTGTGTTTACGATTTAATCATTATTCAGACAGCCATCATAACATTTGATTGGCTGTCAGATAAGTATTATAATAAGCTCGAAAGGTTTGCAGCCTTTCAATTTAATTTCAACTAATTATCTGCGCTTTATATAAAATAAAAATTGTTATGTAAAAATGAGAATTAAATATAATAAGTAAATTTATTTACTTTCAAATAAGTTTTTGTAAATAGAAATTAATTATAGAAAATAACAAGATGATAGCCAATCACTTGTCAACAAAAGATAGCCAATCACATATCAATAGCAGTGTGACTGCAGTTTCACTTGAGAGTAAATGACTTGCAAATGATTGGGACTAACTATCATTATAGTGCACATAAGCCAGTATGTTTATTATTGAGCTAAAAAAAGGGGGGAAGTTCTTTTCATGTTTATAGTGTAATCGGTTACTGTAAAATTAAAATATATCTACCTAATCACAACTAATCTTACACTTACATTGATAGCTCAATAATAGTTCAATAAAAAAAAAATGCTGCTGCTGTAGATAATAAATCAATGTTAGAAAAGTCATGATACAATGCTTTGATATATCATTGAAAAATAATGTACTTTCTAAAAAATGACTTAAATAGCAAATGAAGGAAATATACATAAAATTTAAAATATCTCCTAAAGTGTTAAGTTGGTATAATGATTATAATGAGGGATAATATTTACAAAAATAGTGCATAGGATTGATTAGAGTTGGTAGATTGTAATAATTTCAGGAAGTAAGTAGATATTTGATGAAGAAGGGGGGTGGGTGGGGTGTAATCAAAGTATTGAAAATATTTTGAAGTTATATTTGTTAGACTAGATCAGTTATAATGGATAAGGTTGAAGCTTATTTATATTTAGGGTAATATTTGACTGTGTTTTTAACTGAGGCTTCAGGATTTAATCATTGCGTAATTTGTTGGATAACTAGTAAAGATGATTTATTTCAAGATTAGCATTGCAGTTAATTAAATTTAATCTAAATATCAAGAAGTTATAATTCCAGCAACAAATTCAATTGTGTGATAATAAAGACGGAATTAAATGTTACCATTATTTTTAGCTAGTGGGCCTTTTTTTTCAACACCAAAAATTCTCCCTTTTTTTTAATTATTTGCTTAGAAGTGCTTGAAATTAAATATCTACTTACAATTAAAATGAATAATTAATTAGTTGATTGCATTTTGACCATCAAAATTAACACGCTGAACTTTAATTCAGGAATTATTAGTTCTCCAGTCATACATTAATCTTTGCTGAACTCCACATATTAGCATGCATGTACTGTCTAGATGCACCATTAAAATATATAGATAATTAAAATGTTCAATTTTTGATTATTCGTTTTTTCTTATTATATATTTGGTTGAAAATAGGTCATTAATTTAATATGAATTAAATGTTCCAGTGAATGTTCTTATTTCTAATTATAGAATTTAATTTTAATTGTATAGTAATTAAATTTGACATAAGCAAAGATGGTATTGTTGATAATATTAGAACAAGTTAATAGTAATTTAAATTTCTTTTTTTTTATATATATTTATACTCGCAGATACTTTTTTTAGTTGTTTTAGCTAGTATTGTAATGTTATATGAATTTGTAATTTATCTATTATACCGGACAGCCGGCATCTAATATCCTACAACACTAGACCCCTAGCCTAGAATATTTATAATTTGCTAATGAGGTTATTAAATACTAGTGCCAACCACGGCTGTCACATCATATATATAGCTATTATTGCCGCTAGATCAGGGAGAGTGGAGATTCTTGACAAAATAAATAATTGGCAGAGTTAATAGTAAACAAAACACTAGACAAATTTAATAATTAACAACAATATTTATTAATACTTAAATAACAAGCTTTCATTAAAAGGTTTAAACACTGGGGATATAATAAGCATATGGTTTAAATGACTATTAATCCTGTTAAAGTATTTGAATAATATAATTGACTTCAGATAATTTATTATATGATTCTTCTGCTCAATGTTAACTTTAGTCTCCTTTATAATAATCTAATTTTGTAGACTTGACAATTTCTAGATGTGCGCATATATATATATTTATTATAATATTAACACAATCAAAAATTGGCAGGTTTAATTATAGATCGGCTCACACGATCTGACATTACTAAACAAAGCTCATATATGGTGCACAAGATTCTAACCACAAATAGAATTATATGAATAGCAATAATCAATAGGCCCATAAATAACCCAGGTTAATTAAAGAGTGAAAATATATATGAATGCATGGGAAAATTTAAGGCATATAACCCAGTGCAAAAAAAAAAAATCAATAAGAACCACAAATTTCAAGCGGTAAATAAACGACAGGTTTGAATTTAGAATAATAAATAACATAAAAAATAGTGAGCATGAGAAGAAAATGTCTCTATACCCGATGCAAAATATCAAAATCTGCCAATATATAGCAGTAAGCAGAGGAATAAATCAAAAGGGCTGAACAATGAAACTTTGCTTGGTATATATAGGGGATTATCTGATACATGTATGCACATAGGCATAACTATTTTTTTTTCTTTTAAGCACATATGAAATAAGTAAAAAAAACCCAGATAAATTAAATAGTTGAATAATTTTTATATATGAACATATATGCACATTTATAGAGATTAAGTACAAATAGTGATGACAATTTTAAAGTTTCAAGGCATTATTAGTTATATTAAACTACATACTGTAAAATAATAATAAAAAATCAATATAGGTTTTGTCAACAACAATCGCAAAAATGGAAGGGAAACAAACTTGCATTACGTTTCTTTTAAATAACTTTTCTTTTAAAATTTTACAGAGGAAGCCAAAAATAACTAAAGAAACCATTGCAGGCTATTGAATTTAAATATAAACTTTCAATTGCAAAAAAAGTTTTAAATAAAACACTACTATCAGATTTTCAATAGTATGTATGGCTGAAGAGTTGGAGGGTAGAATAGATTGAAACCTGTCCATTAAAGTATGAAGATTTGCTATCTTAATATAAAATCAAGCACTAATTATATATATATATGGAAGATAGTAATCTGGATGAACTGATGAATGCTGGTTTAGCATGAAATATGTATATTTGAGATCTTTTATCTTTTTCACTTGTGTGTATTTATGTGTATTGGTTATATAAGATAGAGTGAAATCCCCTATATTATATCTAGTCTCCAGGTATATAAAATATTCTTGTATTTAAAATAAAACAATTATAATATATGAAAGATATAAAAAGATAGAGAAATTTATAAAAATCAGTAAAAACAAATATTAATTTACACCTTTACATATATCACCGACTTACTAGTAATATGTAAAGAATAGTTCATGCAAAGGTTTTACCTTAAGTCCATAGTAAAGTGGGTATAAGGCTATTACTTTCTGTACAAATGGAGTATATAAATGGATATGTACATAGACATCCTTGATTGGGTATTGGAGTTTGTCATGGAGCTGCTTCATTGGTAAGAAGTGTATCTCTTCGATGGTAGTAGTTAAGTTGTCTGATGTTCAGCTAGTTGACAATATTAATATGTGATGGCTACAGGTTCATGCTGGGGAGTGGAGTTTGTCTTTTCGGTGCTTTAGTAGCATAATTTAAACACAGTAACTGGAACAAGTTCTGAGTTATCACCAAGCCAGGCACAAGTAAATACAGCTGAATCACTGTTGAAATTATACTGGCATAAAATTCAGAACAAGTCAATAGACAGAATCAGATAAGCAGAATTCAGTAGTGAATCAGGAACTAGTAAACAGAATCAGCAGAATATAATATAATTTTTAGCTGATCTTTTATAGACCTCCTGTTAATTGTTTTTCCCACTCAACAATTTCAGGAATTTCTAATTAGTAAGCTCAGTGATTATAATTTTGAACCAAGATAAACCAGCAATTTTAATTAAGGAATTTAAATTTATAATTACATCAATCTGAAATTTTAAAGATAACATAAAATCGGAACAATACTTAATGAAGAAAAAAAAAAGCATTTTGTTAAAAGTGCAATTAATAATTGATATAGAGTTTTTTAAAGATTAAACATTATTCCTAAAATATAAAAAAAATCTTTTACAAATTGGCAACAAACTTGGCTACAAAGTTCACATTTTTTAAGAAAAAGCTTTTTTACAATTTAATAAACTGAGCCATCATTATAAATATATATTTTAATGTGTGTGCATATATATATAATACCGCACCTAATAACAAACACAACTTAAAACTACCAACATACAACTCTGTATTTAAAATAAATATTGGGATGGCAAGCTCCATTTCAATATATGTTAGTTTAATCTTAAGGATCAGTGATTTAGTTGTAAGAGATTAAAATATTATTTATATGATTATTTATTTGACATCATCTATAGTTTAAGGTTAGAAACATTATACTGTAGGATGTTCTTTATGATCTTATCTTAGATGCTACAGATTGAAATAATGAGATATCATCAGTTTCAATCATAATCAGTATACTATCGGATAAAGACCTCTACAAAATTAATCTTATTTCTTCAGAAATATTGCCAAATTCATTATATCCTTTATTTTGTTGTAATATTTTATATAAATGTAATTTAGCTACTTTACTTTGAACATTTTTTTAGCAGAAAATCTTTTTATTGTACATATATGCGAATTAAAGTAAAAGTGGCTCTGAAGAAGACTGCAGGACAGTCGAAACATAAGATTGTGTATGCATATATGTACAATAAAAGGTTTTTTGCTAAAAAGTGTTCAACGTAAAGTGGATAAATTGCATTTATAATCCTATTTCTCTGATTCATGGCTTCTCTACCTCATTCCAGTAAAGAATCTTATCTCATTCATCTACTTCATATATAATTTGTTTTTAGACATCAAAAATCGTTTGGGATTCAGTTTAAAGCTTCTCTTTTCTGTCTATTGCCGTTTACTAAGTTTATTTATATGATTAATTTCAATTATTTTATGTCTTTTTTAATAATCTGATCAAGTTATTTATAGTTGATAACCTCTTCTAATTTCTTACTATTGATCTTTATTTTCTGTATTTTTGAAAAACCGTCGAACTTCAGTTGTTGTTTTTTCAGTATTTATAACTCGTAAAACATTTCTTGATGTCTTGAATCGCTATTTGTGAAAATAGTCTTACCATCTTCAAAATCTTTAGGTGACTTAAGTAATCTCATTTGATTTTATTCCTTTAGCTTCCTCTTGTCATTTTAATTCGTAATATATACTTAACTTTAAACAGTTGTAAAGAGTTTTAGAAAGATGGAATTAACCTGCTTTACATTCTTATCTTAGTAGACATATAATGTGTAAATCACTGCTAGTGCTTTGAGAAAGTTTATATTGTGAGATAAAAGTGAAATGAAAAATCGCTATGAGACATATTGTTTGTGAAAATAGATATCACTAACATATAATACAGAGAAACTAAGTTAAAAAAGAAAAAAACATATTTATCAAATATTGCTGCCAATATTTTTACCCAGACATTTTCTTTAAGTGAAGGGATTTTTTCTTGCTATAATACTATTTTTTAATACCTTGTGTTAAATAAATTATTGTGCTAAACAAATATTTTTATAAAGTGATGTTGTACATTTTTGAAAGATATTGTTCATTAACTGCATGGAAAAATTACTGAAACTTACTCAAATATCTTTTTAATTTTTCATGTTATGCCAGATAGCATATGGTATTTTAAGACCTGTAAAATGAAATAGCATTTATGATTTATTAAGTATTGGATATTGGAGAGTACAATATATAATAATACTGTAAAAATTTTGCCATTTATTGAAACACCTTGATAGCATTCATAAGATCTGTATATTTGTTGGCTTCTTGAGATTAAAACAGGCAAAAAATGGTGATCATGTGATGTTCTTGAGATTAAATGAATATTAGTAATGAAATATGAATACTGATATGAATAAAAATTATCTTATAAATCAATTTATACTGGTGTGAAGAGTTAATTGCAATGGATGGCTTATTCCTCATATGATTCTGCATTCTGTTTTTATATGAAATAAAAATGAAATTATGAATAAATGATATCATAACTTTAATGTGCAATTACTTTGTTAAAATATTCATTATTTTTTATTATAGCTCTAAATTTGAGTTGCTATAATAGATTATGCTAAGGAATTGAAAACAATGGGGCCTATGATTAAATGTGATCAAATGTTATCACTTAGTTATAGTATCATATTGCCTATCTATTCTAATCTCTCTTTAATGAGCATTGCTTCTTGAAAAAATATTTTTTTTAAGATAAAGTTTTAAGTAGAATTTTTAGAAATTGTAAATAATATTCTATCTATTAATAATTAATTTTATTTACCACATTGTTGTTAGTATTATGTTAGCATCTTTTAATTTTATTGAAAATATCTGTTGTCTCTAAAGATTTCTAATATATATATATATTGTTTTTAATAGATTTTAGTAAAAGATGGTCCTGATGAAACAGGTAACATGTTTGAACGTCCTGGCAAACTTTCAGATTATTTCCCAGATCCTTATCCTAATGAGGAAGCCGCTCGATATGCCAATAATGGATCCTTTCCTCCAGATCTGACATACATAGTTTTAGCAAGGCATGGCGGAGAGGTATTTTTTATTTTATGTATGTATATAATTTTGGTTCATGGAATTATATATTTGCCAATGTTTTTTTAAAGTGGTAATTTTTAGCAATTTTAATAATTTAATTCGAAGTCTATCTTCATTAAATTTCAATTTTTTCATCAATATAGAATTGGTAATTATTTGTTGTTTATAGTTTTCTTTTTAAAAAATAAATATTATTTTGTTTTCATTATACCATTTTGCTATACATGGTTTAGAACGGTGGTAGAGTTGCTCAAGATCAATACATCACAGATTCAGATGTCACTTATGGTGCTCGAATGTCATATGAATTCCCAAAGCAGTAAACTATTCACTTATTATTAGTGTTTATTTCTGGGTCGAAAAATTTTATGAATACATTTTCTTTATAAATGTTAAAAACAAAAGAAAAAAAGCAATTTTTAAATTTTGTTGCTGTGGCTAAAGCTTCACTTGTCTAATTAGTTATGATATGCTATCATAACTACGTTATTCAACAAACTTTGAAAAAAATTTAAATCATGTCTTCGGTTTTTTAATATTGATGGTGAAATTAGTAAAGTGACAGCAAAAGATATTTTCATTAAGAATGTTTTAAGTATCATTCTTTCTTTAAAGAATTTTATTCCTTTGTTCCCAATAAATTATTTAATTATTTTTTCCACTGAATTTAGACAATATTTATAAAAACATAAATTAAATTTTATATTTATTTTTAAAATATATAAAAAAAATGTTTAATATATGGTCGCAAGAAGACTGTTTTTGTACATGGACATATATTCTTTTTTTAAGAGAGAATTTGGGAATCTAAAGATATATCTCAAATATTACCAGAAAATAGTTAATAGATTAGGTTTGCAGTTAAACGGTATTAAATTGAATTTAACAATGGGAGCCAAGTGCCTTAACTATTGCAAGGTATGATGCCTTCAGTCAATTTATGGCACTGTAGACATATCTTTGTAAAGAAGAATTATATGAACCCTCTATGAAAGAGATTCCAAATTCTGATCAGGAGACTTGATTGCTACAATTGATTAAAGTCATGAAAATGAATAGAGAATTATTGATTAGATATATAAAAATAAGATAGTGATTATATCTGAAGTGGTTATGTCTAATAACTTAAGACATTGTCCTTTAATTCATCAGAAGTTTTTTAAATATTAGGCATCTTTTTCCTTTGGACCTATAAAAAATATAGTTTTGTCAAATCATGGAATCCATTTTTAGGATTACTAATCAAAGAAAAATTCATTCTAAACAAAGCCACAATGCATATAAATATAATACTAATAAATGTCCAAATTAAGAAAAATTGTTCAAACTAGATTAGGTTTGTTTCTTTTACACGAGGAAGAAAAAAATATGAACATATGGGTTGTATTAGCTTGAAAATAATGAATAAACAGTAGAAAAACAAGAATGATTCTTGCATCTATTGGCAAGAATCCCAGATACTTTTATCTGAATTTAATACCTAAAATTACTTTTTATTAAAATTATTACTAAGAAGATTGATTAGATTAAAGCAAATTAATATCACAAAACCATAAAAATCCTTTTCAAATAAGTCATTTATTAATCTGGAAAGTTCAGAGATTTTTTTATTAAATGAAAGTTCTTAG
Organism: Epiperipatus broadwayi; assembly: GCA_028023455.1. Taxonomy (NCBI): domain Eukaryota; kingdom Metazoa; phylum Onychophora; class Udeonychophora; order Euonychophora; family Peripatidae; genus Epiperipatus; species Epiperipatus broadwayi. Next base: position 4,286,660 of record JAQFVV010000066.1, on the reverse strand, counting down.
GTTTCAAAACTATCTGTTGAGAAATAGTAATAGATATTCAGCCCCAAATGAGAATGGAGTAAGGAATGGCAAAATATTTTAATATATAGTAGTTATTAGATTATAAATATTGCTGCAACATTGTTTTCATTCTCAATTTTAAATAGGAATAATTACAAAAAATATATGAGTACTTAAAAATATAAAAATAATATATATAATACTTTATATGCTTTTATTTACTATGTACTAAGAAGCCAAAAATAATTGTTTTTTTTTTTAATCACAATTGGGCATTTTATATTCAACTTTAATAAAAGTGTAGGGTGTCCAGAAATTAATTACTTTTGTGATTGAATTAATTAATTTCTGGATACCCCACACTTTTATTTCAAGTTAAATATAAAACCAATTGTGAGTTAAAAAAAAAAACAATTATTTTTGACTTTTTAGTGCACAGTAAATAAAAGCATTTATCATAAAATATTTTATATATATTATTTAAATTAACATCTATATAGAATTACAGATTTTATATTATACTCAGGTCTGCAATTTTGTTTTAATTTTTACTACTGTTGACTTTATTGCAAAGCTATAAACACTTCTGTAGTTTCTATGTATTTTAGTTTAAGTCTTTTTTTTTTTTTTTAGTCTTTATTGTAAGTCCAGTTTGGCATGACTCATCAGTTAGACAATCTGCATTGCTTTACCATGGCCTCAAAAATTTTAATATGCGGATGAAATAATTTGCGTAGTCTAGATCATTTAGACATTAATTAGATTTTTGTCGATCTTAACACAGTGAAGTTCAAAATTATTGTTAATAATAAAAATGAAAGCAAGTATCCATATTTCATTTCTGATTGCACTCCAAAGTATTCAGTTAGTGCAATTGAATCTTTCCTGTATTACATATAATCATCCTACATTGTCTTAGATAAATGATTCAATTTCTTTAGCGCAGTAAATGTTTTTAGTTCATTCTATGTCTTAGTCTTTTTGATGCTATTAATCGCCTTGTCAAAATGACAAAAAGCACATTATATAATGATTATTGACTTGCATAAATTGCTCTGTGATGAAGTAATAGGATAATATCCTTAACAGTTGAATAAGCAATTAAAAAATCAGATTGTTTAAATGTAAAGTTTTATGTCATTCTGAGATCAAATTTTGTTTCTTTCAGATAATAGTCAAAAGGAATAATAATAATTCAAATGAAACATAGAGATTTTCTTTTAAAGCTTTAGGATATTTTATAATTGCTATTTTATTCTACAAGTGTCCAATCCTGAGGCATTTGGAGGAGTTGTTACTAATGCCAACATTATTGAAATCATGACTAAAAACATATTTTAACTATTTCTGTATTATTATTGCTTGTGTATGTATATAAAATAAATAATTTTATGCCTAAGATTTCACTGGTATTTTAAATTTACTTTAGAATTTTTTCAACCTCTTTGTTTTGGAATATATATAAAGTTGTTATCAGATTTTCTCAATTACTCTTTAAATTTAAGTTCTTTGAACTTTATTTTTTATGTTTAAATTTATCAGTTCTATATGATTCCATACTCATGTATCTATTGCTCCGATCAACCCATTTAGTTGATATTTAATGATTCTAAAAACTAAAAAAACAAGATGGATTTAAAAGTGGTTTTAGTACAGTAGATCATATCCAAGTATTGAGAGAAGTTACAGAAAGGATTAATGAATATGAATTGCCATTATGCTTTGGATTTGTAGATTATGAAAAGGCCTTTGATTCTATAAACATTTCTTCAGTGATTAAAGCATTAACTCATTAAGGTATAGACTTAGGATATTGTCATATTCTGAGGAATACACCTGGTTCTCATTTTATGCGGTAGATAGGTTCCTCAGAAAATGCGCACAAAAGAAATCGCATAAAAGCAAAGCAACAACGTAAAATTACTTTAAGATTCGAATAAATAAAAAAATAAGGAAGTAAAATATGACTAATAAAAAATTTCATATTTGAAAAAAAAGACTAAACTTTTTTTACTTTTTTTATTAACTACAGTATTTAATTTTATTCAAAACAACATATTTTTATGCGTAATTTACATTTTTTTCATACATGTACGGTATTTTAATCATTATCACTATTTGAGACATCAGATTCGTCATGTGATGATGTGATGTGATGATCTGTAGCTTCTCCTTAAATGAAGTCGAGAATCTCTCAGCAATTATGTCCAGAGAAACCTGTTAGCTACTTTATTTTACATTTCCCAGTCTAAGTTGTCCCATATTGTGCTCCATCCCATTTCCACAACATAATCTTTGTCATCTCTATGGCCTTTATATCTAAATCACAATAAATTGCTCTTATAGTGGATTTGCTCAAACTAAAACATTTTCCAATCGTTGTTGATTTTTCCCATTTCGATAAGCGATCTAAAATTGAAATTTTTGTTTCCAAAGAAATTCACTTTCTTGAGTGTTTTTTCCTCTCCATTAGTGTAAACTAAAAGTTTAAAATAAAAATAAGAACTTAGACTTATGATAATAAAGACATCTACTCACCGCTGTTGGGCAAAATGTAATTAAAACTAACAAAAATTAAATTCTTATTTTTGTCTTTAATTTTTTACTTTTCAATTCCGTTTAAAAATCAAATTTCATTTCACGATCACATTATGTAATTTTTAAATTGTTAATTACAATTAAAAATCAGATTTTAATTTTTAATTTTCAAACTTAATTGTGCCCAACGCTGTTGCTCATCTTTTAAAAATAAACTTGCAGACACTAAATGATTAATTGATTACGCACTCTTTTTTTAAATAGCAAAAATAGAATGTGATTTAAAATGCAAAAACAATAATATGCATAGTATAGGCATCTATAATGTTTGAACAGATTTACATTATAATCTTGTAAAATTTAATGTGTGTATATAAATGGGGAAATCCTGATTTTAAGTGAATTCTGAACTTCTTTATTGCATAAAATCTATTACAGTACTATTATAAAGCGCTGACATATGACGTGTGAGTGTGCGAAATTTATATTAAAGTAATAGCGCATTATTGGAGCTCGACTTCTGATCTAATAATTTTTATCGCATAAAAGACAACCGCATACAAAGATATTAAGAAGAAACATGAATCGCATAACTTCAAAATCGCATTAAATAAATCTGCATTAAACGAGACCTGGCTGTATTTAGAAAAATGCAACAGCAACAATTAGATTACATAATGATACTAGGAAAGTCAACATTGAGATGGGTGTAAGACAGGGTGGCTTCATATCTCCAAACGTTTTACAGCAGTGCTGCAAGAAGTATTTTGTGGATTAAAATGGGAAGTTAAAGAAGTAAAAGTACATGGAGATTATTTAAATCATTTAGATTTTGCAGATGATTTAGTTGTTTTTGTAAATAATGCTTTAGAATGCTGCAAGAGTTATCAGATGAAAATAAGAAAGTAGGACTAAAGGTAAATGTTAAAAAGACTAAATGGATTTTCTCAAATGATGAAAATAAAGATTGATTATGATGAGGTAGAAAAAGTTAACAACTCCAAATATCTTGGTCATATTATTACTACAGATGGCAACAGAATGGACAAAAATTAATCTTAGAATTATTGGTAGGAGTGCTTTTGATAGAAATAACTTAATATTAAAAGGAAATATGCCTATGTGTTTGAAATGGTGTTTTACCAGTTTTTATTTATGGATCTGAGACTTGAACACTTAATAGAAGAGCAATATAAAGACTTCACATCACTCAAAGAACTATAGAGAGGTTCATGTTAGGAGTAACAAGAAGAGATTGAAAAAGCAATATATGGGTAAGAGGACAAACAGGTATTATTGATATCGTTGAAAGAATTAAAAGATTGAAATGGAGTTGGGCTTGACATATTACTAGAAGAGATGATAACAGATGGACAATTGAAATCTTAAACTGGATTCCAAGAGATTGTAAAAGACCCAGACAGAGACCACATATGAAATGGATGGTATGCAGGGATGATGTGGAGAAGAGAGGCTAGAGATCAGAGAAGATGGATTGAACTTGGAGATATCTTCATCCTGCAGTGAATTGATAATGGATTTTATCTTTATCCTGAATTCTTAATTTAAAGATAATATTTTCACAAGTTCTTGTGGTGATGGGTAAATTTTTATTATATTTGATAGTAATGCTATATTCATTTTGTAAATTATTAAATTTTCAAAAATGGGTTGTTAATATGTCATTTTTTTTTTTTTGGTATATGCAAACACTAGAGACTGATTTTACTATCACCAAATGGGTCCCATCAGTATAAGCTCATTTTTTAACATCAATTAATGGTGTATTTTATGCGATGATCAGGAGGATTTATCCTTCTCATCAATAATTGTATATATATATATATACACACACACCTTATATATTCATGATATATACAAATATATATATTTAAAAAGATGAATTTTTTGAATTTAAATGAAAAAATATTTCATTAATTTTTATCTTTTTATTTTTTTTTTTGCTAGTGTCGCATTTTGTCATAAACATTATTTCTTTAATTTTTTATTGTCTATTTTTTATTTTATAAATTTCTAATTTAGGATTTTATTTTGTAAATTTCTAATTTAGGATTATGTTTTTTCATTACTGACTGGATATTGTGATGCTCCAGCTGGAGTTGCTCTTCGAGATGGTCAATATTACAATCCTTATTTTCCAGGAGGAGCTATTAGTATGGCTCAAGCATTATATAATGAAATTATAGAATATCAGGATGGTAAGTTTTTGTTTTTACATTGTTTAATTTATAAACAAGTTTATTATTTGATTCTATGAAATTTTACTTTAAAGTGACTTTTTTTTAACAAAAAACTTCGTTATTTTCAAATCATCACCAATTTACTGTAAGATGAAGATCTCTCCAAATTTTGTTCAGTTTTTCAGTTTTTTAGCCTTTGTTTCCTACAACATAACAAATTTTTTTATCCATCTGTCTGACATATGGTCTTTTATTAGGTTTTTTTACAATCTTTTAGGATTCAATTCAAAACTTTAACATGTCTTCTAACAATATGCCCAGAACAACATATTTATAATATTTTCAGAATAAAGTCCAAATATTTTATTATTTAATTTCAAAATATTTATAATATATTTATCAGTATTTAAATATCTAATTTGTTATTGCATTGTGAAAAATATCTGTGTTAATCAATTAAATAAGTATAAGAGGTGATTTAAATGTAAGTGGCTTTAATATAAAAGCTTATTAAGAATTGGCCAAATATTTTTCTCCCCATCATATCATGGTTGAATATCATTCGTAACTTTTTCAAAAGTATATTATATTAGATTAGATTTTCTTGAACCATCTATTACAACTTCGAATAATCAGTGAGCACTAGATGGCAGTACTATATTCAAATGCCTGAATTAGTTTTTGGCTAATGATTGTCTTTAGCAAGAAGTAGTATTTGCCATCATACATCTAAGAATCACTTTTACTTCTACATCACCCAAATTATTCAGTTCATAAATCATTATAATCTTATACATCGAATGCTTTATGTTATAATCTTTAATTATTGAAATGAGCAAACAGTTTAAACTTCGTGGCTAATTGTTCTAAAATGCAAAATATAAAATGCGCTAACACGCACAAGCACACAAAGACAAATAAAGAAATATATATATATATTTATTTTATTTTAATATATATATATTTAATTAAGTAGCTGAGCGCTTTCAAGGGTCAGAGCGCTCATATTCATAGCCATTTTGCAAATAGATAAGAAATTGATTAGGAGCGATGTAAATTTATGCAAATGCGATAGTTACATATTCCATTTCCTGGATATTTTGTAGCAAGAGTCTTTTCTATTTATGGCGAAAAGTTTTCATTTTCTATGTTAAAGATAAATTATTATTTTCATAAAATTATAATTCATTCAATTATATTTTGAATAAAATGAATATCTTTTTTTTTTTTTAACAAGATTTTGTGAATATCAGTCCACACTCGCTTCATACCTGTTATAGTGACTAACAACACTGGTGCTAAAAACAAAAAGTTGAAGAAATTACCAAAAAAACTGCAATCCGTTTTAACAACTAATTCAGCATTTTGTCGACATTTTGGATAAAGATGCCAATGAGAAATTGTCGATGATAACATTGAAGAGCTTTTGCAATCACAAAATCTTATAGTTCAAATATTTTATTGAAGAATTCCTGAACTTCAAAAAAAAATTATGGAAATACGGATGAGAATAGTTTAAAAAAAAAAAAAAGATTCATTTTATTCAAAATATAGTTAAATGAATTATACAGTACTATATTTTATGAAAGTGATAATTTATCTTTTATATAGAAAATGAAAACTTTTTGCTTAAATAATAACTTATAATAATTAAAGATAGTTTATAATGATTTATGAATTGAATAATTTGATTATTTTTTTTTAAGATTATTGATCTTAGAGAAATAAATTACCATTAAGAAATGAAATATGCTCCCAAGTACCTTGTTTGTATTTAGATAATTTAAAAGTTTATAATGTAAGAAGAAAAAATAATTATTATATGTAATGTATTTGAATGGAATTCAACTCATGAATCAAAGGTTAATTATGGGAAAAATTAAGCTGTGATAAATATTTAATAGTCATAAGCTAAATGTATGTTATAATAAGTTCAGTAAAGTCTTTGAGTTCGAATAGTAAATGGAAATTTTATAAATTGTACACAGCCTAGTTTTTAAAAATGTTAAGAGAAAAAAGAAAGACACCAGAGATAGAATGCATAGATTCTGGGAGAAGGGCTAATTATTTCAGTCTATTAACCATTAGGTTCCTAGAAGAAAAAACTATTACAAATATTATTTTTTTCTATAAAGAAGGTAGGAAAAAAGTTTAGAAATTTAAAACTAGTTCTTATAAAAGATGTGTATGAATAATAAGTTAAGTCTAGATGATAAAATATATTTTTTACTTTGCTACAATTGTTTAGTACTTCTATAGGAAAATATGTAAATGTTTTTTTTCTATGCATAATGGTGTTTTCTGTAAATGAATTGTGTCTTAGTTATTATTTGGTTAAAATCTTACGAATTGGGATTTTTATGTTGCGATGCTTTTTCTTCTCCAATGTATAGTGGCTTCCATGAGTTAGACACGGTTATAGTTAAAATGTTGGGCAATATGTGTAAATTTTATAATGTTAGTGAAGTTTGTTTACTAAAATCATATTTAATATATTTTTTGTATCATTCAAAATTCAAGAGTTTGAAACAAATGTGTTTGTAAGGGTGACATACACATATATTTATATACATACATTTATTTTTAGGGACACCTAACACTCAGAGTCAACTGGCCAAAGATGTTTGTGTTTTTCTTAAATGGGCTGGTGAACCTGAACATGATGATCGCAAAAGAATGGGATTAAAGGTATTTTATTTTTATAGTTAGGCCATTTAACTGCTAGCTTTATATATATATATAGTAAAGTGTATTGGCTGGCTACCTGAAAGAAAAAGCAATTCCAAGTTTTCTTGTTCTGGATTCAAATTTACATATTTATGTATATATAAATGTCAAATTGTCTAATGCTAATTATATGTAATAATTTATGCCGTATGAATTTAAATTATAAGCCTATTCAAATGAGACCGCATGGATATCTCCCATGATTAACAACCTTTATAAATATCATTGTCTAATTTATTACTTATATAAGATAGGTAGCAGATGAAAGTAGATTCATTATTTGTCTACAATGTAGATTATTTTTTGATGCCAGAGAACATTGTTTTAATATAACTACAATTTGAAAGTTCATTATTCTAATTATTGTATATGTATTGTAACAGTACAAATTCATGGGTTAACAGGGGTGATGGCATTCACTTTAAAATATAAAATACAATATAATGAGCATGAGATCACTCTGAGTAATCAGCATAGCTAACTATCTTAAGTATAAACATAATTAAGTTTACCAGCAGTAAAATAAGTATGTCATTCATCATCGTGAATGATCAACAATCATAATAAATCAACAATCAATCTGGTAACTGGATTTGAAATGGGTCTACAGTTTAGCCCTTGCTGGCTTGGGGCAATTATTTAAACATTAACTTGGATGCACAAACTTAAGTGCAAATCCATCAGAATATATAACTATAAAACAATAATGCTGGGATATTAAAACATGCTGGTCATCATCAATATTCTGGCCATTTACTGGCCAACTATAAACTTAATATCTAATAGAGACTAAAATAAAATGTAGTGCATGGACTTTAAAGAATATTCTCTTTGCACCAATTTAGGATGATTATCAACTGGATGTCCATGAATAATAATATACACCCCTTTCATATAATAGACCGTTATGCATAAATCTAGCTCAGAAAACATAAGCTCTACAACTGTTACTATGATTGAGAGATGATGCAACATATAATATCTAAAACTAGAATTAAGTTCACTGGAATAATTTCAATAATGAAATGTAAGTTTATTAATAACAGTAAAAAAAAATGAAATTAAGGTCTCTAGAATATAAGCCTTCTGGTTTTGATTAACATAAAAACAAAATTTTCTATCCCATTGTGATCTACATATATGTTCCAATAGGTTTATATAAAACACCTATATATCAGCACATAGGCATGCCGTAAAATAATTTAGGAACATATTTGAATTGTCATAACATAATAATACAAATGATTAAATTTACCTATACATGTCTGTCTGACACACATTGGGATTGGCACACAAATATGCAGTACAATTGATGAATATATTTCAATCGTCATATAAAATACAATAAATGATTAAAATTTTAAGTTATCACATTTTAATGATACAAATACTTCCTACTGGATTTGCATCAAACACATGTATATCATTGCACAAACATGTGATATAATAATTTATTAACATATTTGACTTGCTATAAAATAAAAATATTTTAATGATACACGTACCACAATGGGTTTATATAAAACATATATATCATCACACAGATGTGCAATATAATTTATGGTCATATTTGAATTGTCATAAAATAATATAAATTTTAAGTTATCACATTTTGATGATACAAATGCTTCATACAAGATTTACATAAAACACATTATCACACAGATGCACGATATTAAATTTATTAAAATATTTGAATTCATAAACCTATAAATCAAAATCATTTTCTTTCATATAATACATAATTAATGATAAATTTAACATATATATGTGTGTATATGGAAGTGTGTGCGCACATGGACGTTTATATATCATTTATTTCAATTTGTCAAAGTGATAAAATTATTAAAAATATCTTCCATAATTAATTCAATTTGGAAAATATAAAATTCACATATATGTATTGTACCGGTCGAAAGATCCCAACAACAACAACAAGACTGAAAACGCAAAGTCGGATTCAAACTCAGTCAAACCAAACTGAATTCAAACCCAACTCACGAGCTCAGATCAAATCAATGGATGACATATGTCGATGGTACATGACTATGCGCCAAGAAACTAGCTCAACGGATGATTTCTGAGACCCCTGATCTGACTCTAATAACGTATAATAAAATAACTACGGATATTTATGAGTCAATTCATATATATATGTTGGGGTTGCCAATACAGACAGCGAGCATTAATATTAAAGTAATTATTGAATAATAAAGAAAGTTAAAAACCAAATGTGCTAATAAAATGTTTAATAATAATAAATATTTTGTCTAACTTTTATGATTAAGATTATATAGATTACCTCTAGTCTTTAAAACGGAATTTACAATAAGAATGGCAGTCGTTATTATATGCCAATAACTATTACGCAATATTATGGGAGGATTATACGTGTCTATGCCCCGACAAGTAAATAAAGGCAGATAAAGGTATTTGGCTCTGACCAAAATTATTATTCTAATTTTTAAAAGAAGGAATGTGAGATTCATTTTCACATTTGTAAATCAATTCACGAAACGTATGATAAATATTTAGGGCATAACTTTAATGTTTACTAAAGAACTTATTTAATGACAAATGAATATGAATTTGTTCGACTTTAATAAAATCAATTCATCACGATTTACGAGCATGAGAACGGGCTTTACTGGAACTGAGAAGCAAACGGTACTGACGTCTTATGAGCTATAAAAATGAATATGAAAGATAATGGCTTGTCGGTGATTTAAGTAGGAAGGAGGCTTGTGTTTTCCAAGTCTTTCTGCCCTATCAAGGAGACGTGGAACACAGAGAAAGCCAGGCCGGGTCATAGCCGCGAACCTTTGGGGTTCCAAATATAATATGAGCGAGGGAAGAAGTGCTTTCTTCCTATATAATTAAACTAACAGTAATATCACCGAGGACAAGCCTACGAAGCAGGAGATGGCTCGCATCAGCAACTTTCAGAAAATAATGACTTGGTAATCATTGTGTTTAAATAATAAAACCCATTTCATATAAGGAATGCTCTACATGATGACCTGATCAATTTAAATTAAAGTCAAACGTGCTTTAACCAAAAAGTACTTAACGCAATTAGAAATTATATTAATTATACCCCAAATATCATGCCCTCCCTGAATATTAATACAGAAATACAAATTTAAATTAGAATATGTTCATTTTATTCCCTTTTTCAACCTTTAGCAAAACATTCTAAGATTATGAATATGAATAGATAAATATTTGTAAACTAGATAAAATTGTCGGGGGCATAGGTTAGAAACTGAGCCAATAATTTATTATTAGCCATTAATAAAAATAGCAAAATTTGTATAAATCCTTCAACTCGACAATTAATAGAACCATCTTAACTTAGTTCCAACAGTTAAAAATTACTATCAAACTTAATATATTATTTTCATGAGGTACGTGTAATGAAAGAAATTATTGTCGAGTTGAAGTATTATTGGCATATAATCAAAAATAAATGATACTAATATTGATCTAGCAAATATATAATAAGATTAGATAAACGAATCGCCATCGTAAGAAAAGAAAGTTAACAAATATTAAATTTAAAGACTAGAGATTAAGATAGAGAATTACTACATAATTTAAGATAGCATAAATAAAAAGATAATTTTACAGTAGATAGCTTAAAAGGTGTTTTAACTTAAAAGTTCAGAACTGACCAGAAAGTTGCGGTTCAAAAGGAAAGATTTTACCCATCCTTCCATAGCTGGTTCCTTAGTGTACACGGTAGAGTCTGATTTGGTTGAAACGTAGGCGCACATTTTCACTTATTTTAATAGCATTTTGATTGAAGATCTGGGGACTTCAGGCCCAGCAGTCAGACCCAAAGTTAGCCCCTCACCATGATGGAGACACTATATAGATTCATAATTTAAGACGCACATAGCTTCAAGTAGCACTTATTTCAAAAGAAGTATGGCTTCTCCCTCTCCAAACTTTTCCGGGCTATTTATACCTGTTCACTCTGGTTTCCCGCCTATTCCGACTAGATGCCTTCAGGCCAAAGTTTCTTACATTATCAAAGTTACAAATTTTGTTAATTGATTTTAGATATATTCCCTCGATAAGGCTTTCAAAGTCATTAACTTTGAATTCATTTTCTAATTAGAAAATGAATTTGTAAATCTAAAAACGATTTTAATCAGGAACCGTCCTTACATTTTAAATTATTATCTTTTCAAACTCATTAACTTTGAATTCATTTTCTAATTAGAAAATGAATTTGTAAGTCTAAAAATGATTTTAATCAGGAGCCGTCCTTACATTTTAAATTATTATCTTTTTGTAATTAATAAAAATTCCCCCATTGTCTTTGGAAAAGGACGATGTGAAAGCTTATCGAAAGAATGTAGCTTTTAATCACTAAAATTTCAACAAACTGTTTAAAAGTAAAATAAAACATTCTGATGCAATGAAACTTTATAACAAATATATATATTTAATTATTTATAAATATATACACAATCCACGCAGTTATAACATACACCTGGATCTCGTTTTACGCGATAGATAGGTTCCTCAGAAAACGCGCAAACGAAATCGCGCAAAAGTAGACGTAACTTACCTTGAAAAAGGGGGGATATGGACTGAGATTTTTCAAAAATCACGTAAAAGCAAAGCACCAACGTAAAATTACTTTAAAATTCGTCAAAAAAAAAAAAGGAAATAAAATATGACTAATAAAAAATTTCAAATTTGAAAAAAATTGATACAAGACAAACTTTTTTTAACTATAATATTTAATTTTATTCAAAACAATATATTTTTATGCATAATTTACAGTAATTTACATTTTTTTTATACACGTTTTAATTATTATCGCGATTTGCCGATAAACAGGTTCGTTTGCAAACTGATAAAAAAATCAGATTCTTCACATGAGAAAATACAACTAGCGCCAACGTCGCTCTCATGTTGTTAATGGTTTTCTGGTGACAAGGTAATTAGTAATTAATCTAACAACTAAAAATTAAATTCTTATTTTGTCTTTAATTTTTTAATTTTCAATTTTAATAGTGCTCACTGCTATTATTGATTAAAAATAAACTTGCGGAAACTAAATGATTAATAATTGATTATGTTATTTTTTAAAAAGTAAAAACAGAATGTGATTTAAAATGCAAAATTAACACACACAATGTTTGAACAAATTTACATTATAATCTTGTAAAATTTAATGTGTGTATACATAAAATGTGGAAATCATGATTTTAATTTTATTATTGCATAAAATCTTACTATTATAAAGCACTGAAAATATTGAAATTACTAAGATGAATGTCGAATTCCAATAATGTGCTATTACTTTCAATATACGCGGAATTTATTATTTAAAGTAATAGCGCATTATCGGAGTTCGACTTCCGGTGAAACATGGAATCGCGTAACTTCAAAATCGTGTTAAATAAGTCCGCGTAAAAAGAGACCCAGGTTATATGTTTTCATGAATAATTTTATCATGAATTTATTAATGATATTGATTAGTTTAAATATTAAAGTAGTTGGTTTTGACACACGTTTATATAATACTGCTTTTTAATGAAACTAGCATGTATTGAACGTATAAAGCCCCATTGCATTTGGAAATTCATGATTAGTACTAGGGTTTGAAGTGGGCTACATGTGAGATATCATGAAGCTAGGATCGAACTTAGATCCGACTGCTTCAGTATGTATATAATAGATTATATAAATTAAAATTATTAATTAGTCTCTTGTTTTTATAGTCGATAAAAGTTTTTTTTTTCTTTTTAAAAAAAAAAAATACTACTCTTTGACACGTTACTGTTGATTGGTTAATTATAAATATCTTTAAAAATACTCTAGCAAGTTTCTTTTTTGGAATTACTTTTTCTTTAAAAAAAAAAGTATCAAATTGTCCATTAATTAATTCTTCATTCAAACAAAAATTATCTGCTTTACTTTTTTAAAATAATATTTTCTCTATATATCTCACTTTTAAAATGCCATTTTAAAGGAATTATTTAAATAACTTATCAGCTATACTTTATATAAATATGATGCAGTATATTTATCTGTGCTTCTTTGCATATAAACAAAACAGCATACTGTAACTGTCACTTTGCCTTTTTTTGAACACAGAGGGTGCCACCAGGTCAGTGCATACCTGGAAAATTGAATTTACTGTGATCAAAAGTTAATGATGATAATGATTGGCACGGGCTAAACCCAGGGAGAGAAAGAGATGTTTAACTTTGTCTGAAGGTTTGTAATGATGGTATATTATAAGATGTGATATGTTGGACTATTTCCATCATTTATGAGTGAATGTTGAATGTATAGAAAATTTTAAACTTTCCAAATACAAACAACTTGTTAGTAGTAACACACAAATAGATAATACAGGTTAGTAATTACACGTTTCGAGTAGTATTATTCTCCACTCTTACTACGTCAAAATGTTGTGTAATTACTAACCTGTATTGTCTATTTGTGTGTTATTACTAACAAGTTGTTTGTATTTGGAAAGTTTAAATAAAGTTTAAAATTTTCTATACATTCAACATTCACTCATAAATGATGGAAGTAGTCCAACATATCACATCTTAAAGAGATATTTAAGATTGTTCAGACAACTGAGAAGGAGGACAGAGACAAACATCAGCCAAAGTAATTTTAAATAATTTTGGATTTATTAAATTCAAAATAATGCATATCTTAAGCCAACAATCAGGAAGTGTACATGAATTTGAAATAATAAATACCCTGGCAGATAAGTTCGTTCTCTCACCTATAATTTAAAAGAGAGGGATTTATAATATCTTCCTGCTGGTGATTTATAAACACTAATACTACTTTTCTAATCCAGAGATAGCAAAACAATAGAGTCTTGTAGGAAATCAATGAAACAGCGAGAGACGAGCTTTCCTTGGCCCGGAATAAAACATGGGGACCAAGAATGCCAAATGTCTGCAGAACAGCTCACGGTCAGGCACCTTTAAGCTAGCCAAGGTTAATTTCAATACAAGACAAAAAAAAAACATGAGAAAAGATTACGATCTTATGTAATCTTTGAAAGAAAAAACAAAATCTCCAATTTCAGAAAACCAGAACACTATACACGATAAACCGCCAGCCAAAAGATTTTCAGTTTGCTAAAAATGCAAACCAAGTTTGTTTAAATTAAATTTAATGAATAATAAAGGTACAGATGAGTAAAGGAAAATTAGTAATATCTGCCAAACGATTTATTCAAGGTTAGTAATAAAAAAAAAAAAAGCTTGAATAATAAAAATCTGCGGTACACTCCCAGATAAATGAATTACAAAAAAAATAAAGAATCTAAAACTAAGATTTCAGCACACACTATAAATACAATAATAAGAAAATACTTAAGCTAATTCAAAGCATATACAAAACTTATAATAGATTGGAATAAGCGAGATGTTTAAACTTTGTGGTTAAATATTACTGGATAAATATGATTTCGCTAACAACACATGCACACACAAAGCTGAATTTTTAAATTCTTTATATATTAAAATAATGCAAAGTAATACAAAATAAATATGTATACATGTGGCTGGGCGCTTTCAAGGGAAGTAGTCCTCATAGCCATATTGTAACTAACAAAACTAGTTAATTGCAATGCAAATTTATGCAAATGACAATGTATTCCATCTTTTGGATAAATTGTAGCACGTTTCTTTTCTGTTGATGATGTAATTGTCTCTAGCAATAAAGCAAGCCACACATATACGTATTTATTTTGTATTCATCATCAACCATTATCAGTCCGCTGCAGGATGAAGATCTCTCTAAGTTTAATCCATCTCTGATCTTTAGCTTCTCTTCTCCATATCCCTGCACACTTTCGTATTTCATTCATCCATCTAACGTGGTCTCTTTCTGGGTCTTTTACAATCTCTTGGAATCCAGTTTAAGATTTTCAATTGTCCATCTATTATCATCTCTTCTAGCAATATGTCCAGCCCAACTCTATTTCAGTCTTAATTTTTTAATGAGATCAATAATACCTGTTTGTTTGTATTACTGTGTATTATTTTAATATAAAACGAATTTAAAAATTCACCTTTGTGTGTGCATGTGTCATTAGCACAATCATATTTATAATAGATTGGTAGCTTTAAAGATTAAGCTGAGACTAGACTGAGATTTAAACCCTGGTTAGAATATGAAAATATATTACCTCGAGGTAATGTAAAGTCCACCGGATTTCTTTTAGTGAAGAAGGCAATGTTTTTAATTAGTGTCCATCATTGACTTCTGAGTTATTTTTGGTAGGGAGTGTAGAGGTAAGTAAATGGATCAGTTCTTGTTTAAAGTTTAAGGCATGATGAGCGGAAACAATTTAACATCCGGGGTTCGTGGAGTTGGTTTAACATGGCATGGCGTATTCTTCATAGCAACTAGTTTTGGCATTCTGAAGAGTTGATTCTATTTATTAAATGGAAGTCCGAAATATAATTTTAGCAAACAGCGAATGGAATATTCTCAATGGCCGATCCAGATGCGGTCAGCAGCCTTGAGAAGCTATAGCATCACGGACTTCAAATGGTTATAAAGACTGATGTACTAAAAGTTGAATACGTATCAAACAACTGAATAAAAATCAATAGCCGAATAATAAATAATCAGCAGAATATATCAGTCAAAATCTGGGCTATTTATATTATCCGTTCTTATCTCTTGCACCATCTTTTAATTAGTTGTTGACCAGGGCAAATCTCTATCTCAAACTTAATCTTAATTAAAAATTCCAACCAAAGTAATCTTATTTAGAATTAATTAAAAATAAATAAATGTAAAAACAAATCTCACTTTTTTAAAAATAAATTTTCAATAGATTATAATTGAAAATTAAAGAAACAGGAATGTAATTAAAAAAAAAAAACTTTCCAAAATTAAAATGCTTTTCTTTTAAAAAGGATTAACAAAAAAAAAATTTTTTTTAAATTAGACTATTTTTACAAAAGATTTTTAAAAAATGTTAAGAGAAAATAGATTTTAAAACTTAAATCTTTTGCAAATAAAAAAAATTAAAACCAGAGAATTTTAAAATAAGGAAGTATGTGCATTATTGCATGACTCTTAATACATCAATAAGAAACATATAATACTTATAAATATTTTTCTCTTAAGACTTTATAAAACTAAAAATTAGTTTTAGTTTTGTGATGGAACTCTTGAGGTAAGTAAAGTATCCGGTTCAATATGTATATAAATTTTTCAGCAATCTAATGGACTCTGGATAAATGTCATCATCGGGACAGATATAGTCCAGGTAGCTGTTGGTCTGCAGTGATCTTTCTTCTGTCTAGAATTGGATAGACTTCAGACAAGTTAGCTGTTTTGTCCACATTAAGAGTAGGAAAATCTGGAAGATTATTCTTTTCCTCCATATGAATTCAAATTCCGCTATAGTGAACTATGGAGAAGCTGCTGATGTTGGCCTCCTTCAATTATCTTTTTAGTAGTTCTCTATAATTCTGAAAACCAACTAACCATCTCTAATCTTTTTATCATCCCTTTTTATAGTTAATGTGAGGTAGGGAAACTTCATTAACTTAAAATCTTTAATTTACTTTAATCCTTTTAAAAGCAACTTTGGAATTTTATCAAAGTACAATCTACAAACACTACTTTTAAAGAGATTTCTAAAATAGTAGAAAATTTTCCAAAAATGTTATACAAATTTTAATTAAAAAAAGATTTCTAAAATAAATATGGGAATTTTTACGATTGTCAGTAGATCTATTTTAACATAAAACATGCTTGTTTTAATTTCAAAATTTAAAAATCAGAATTCAATAAAAAAATTGTGTAGACCTTTTTAAATGTTCATTTCATAATAAAATTTTATTTTAAAATTCAAAATCATTTAATCCCTTATTATTTCAGTGAAATGTAGAAAATATCTACAAAAAAATTTGACTATGTATTTCTACTTTTTCTTTCGATTTTATATATATATTTGTGCATACACACTACAATGTTGTTGTATGTCATGAAACCCATACGATTACAGTATATACGTATGTTTGTGAAGTATAAAGGTAAAGTAATAATTAAAATATTTTTAATTTTTGAAGAGTTATATTACTTGCTGATTCTAAATTTCTTTACATGAAGCATCTTATATATAAAAAATTAAGTCAAAATTTATGAAGATAGTTTTACTATTAAGTAAAACTGATGGTGATAAAATTAATAAACTTTATTAATAAAACAGAATCCATTATAGAGCATTGTTAACATAAAATATACTCATGTGATGTCGGAGTCAGGAATTGAATCTTATCAATAAGAAATTTTCAGTCAAGGACTATTAAGTTTTTGAATATCTTCATCAGTAATTCTGCAGCGTTGAAAACACTTGTTTTTATAACTCTGAATTCAATTTTTTTTTTAATGGTTACCTTTGTATAAAGTGATCACTATATCTTTGGATTAACAGTTATCTAAAATCTTAATTTCCTTATCTGTCTTAAAACATAAGCCTTATTTTTGTTTTAAAGGAGAACAGATGTTTATATATTTTTGGCTAATTGGAATAGATGTCTACATTCTAAAAAATACTTTACGTTTGCAGAACTTCTTTGATTGTGAGCAACAAAGAGGAGTTGAATTGGGATTCATATTTTCCAAAGCTATTTCTGAAGTAAATTTTTTAGGTATCTCTTCTGTAGAAAGATATGACAAATTTTTTTTCCCAAAATTATCAGATCATGAAGAAAACAGTCATCATATGATTGTTTGCATGCATTACAAAAAAAATAAAAAACATTCAAAATTATTTTGCTTCTAAGTTAATATAATTCAATTTTTAATATTATAAATAAATAATTATAAATTAGAAAATTTATTTTCTGTCTAAAGAAAATATAATAAAAATTATATTTGATAGTACACATAATAATTCTAACTTTTTGTTGAATAATAATTATTAAATTCATGTTTTTAGATTAAAATTGTTGCAGTCTCTGCATTGATAATCATAATTAAATTTGTTTTGTCTATATGAGTATTAGCTCTAGGATGAATTGTTTGTTTGTAGCTCAAACAAATTTCAGTTGATTGTAACAAAACCACTAGTAATACCCGACTAATTTTTTTTCACAAGATTTTATTCATTTTGATTAAATTCCTTTCTGTTATTTATTTCAGTAGTTTTTTTCTTTCTATAAACTTTGTAATTAATAGCTATGTTGGCTGATATCAAGATATTGGAACATTTCCAATAGGAGGTATTGTTGAAGTATAATAGACAAATGGTTTAAAGATGAGAATACAGAAATTATTTATTTATGAATTGTTTTAATGAAAGAAATACAGTAGTACAAAAAGCGGGGGTGGGGAAGGTAGTGAACTTGTTAGATGACTTTGTGATACCATGTATTGGATTAGGGCTCTACACATCTAAAAAAGAAGAAACATTTATAAGTTTAAAGTTTGCACATTGAAATTTTTTTGTTTCTGATCTAGGAATATGAAATTCAGAGAAAAACACCCATAAGGAATAGTAAGCGAATATTCTACTCAATGTCATAAGAGGATATTTAATTTTAAAACAACCTGACACCCATTAATCTTAACTGCTATGACTAAATTAGTTTATTTATATATTTTTATCATGTCTGTGATAAATAGAAGCCTAGTAATTTTTTTAAAAATTGTTTTCCTCCTTCATTTATAAAGAATAATCTATTCTTATTATTAATCAAGAATCTAAATGTATCATTTATATATTGTGGGATTGGAGCAGTGCAAGATGCTAAATTAAAAATGTTTGAAGTTAAAGAAAACAAAAAGAATCATAAATATCATTAACATATTTTCTTATGCACATTTACATAATTTTGTTATTGTCTTTATGTACATTTGTATGTCACCATCATCATCGTTTTCAACTATCATCAATCCACTGCAGGATGAAGGTCTCCAAATTCAATCTGTATGTATAAATCTATATATAGTATTATTATATTTAATGTTTTCACAGTTATATGATGTAAATAAAATAGTTTTATGGGTTAAACCATGTGTTAGTATTGATTAATTCTCAATGTTCACGGAATAGCATCCGCTATTGTCACTGTTAACTTTTCAAAGAAAAAACGTTAGATCTCAAATAGTAATGAGATTGAGTGTGAGGTAAAGAATGAGATTGAACATGAAGTAGTTGAAACTTCAGAATATATGGATTAACAAAATGTTTATTTTCTTCAGTTTCACCATTAGTTGATTTCAATTTGGGAATCAATCAATACTAACACATGATTTAATCCAAAACCATTTTATTTACTTTATATGGTATATATATATCTGTATTATATATTTGTAAATACAAGCTTATAAAAGCAATGTCACGCTATATATGACTTGCTTTATTGATTAATATATATATTATGTTTGTGTGCAGGTTATATTCAGAATGACTCAATAATTTTTTTGAAAAATCAAAAATTTATAAAAGAAATATGACACTAAAAAAAGTAATAATATAATACTTACAATCAGTTTCTAAAGTTCAACTGTCTGTCCAATTGAAGGGTGCCATTTGAAACTATTAATATTATGTGAATTTTTCTTTTCTTGTCTTTGTTTTTGATTTAATTAATTGAGATTTGTATTAAAAATTATTGAAAATTATATTAGGATATTAAATATATCTAATTACATGTTCATATGAATAATTTAATATATCCTTTTTTTTTTAAGGCTATACCATTACTCATGGCTCTTACGGCAATAATTTTCTACTGGAAGTGTCATAAATTTTCCTACTTGAAATCCCGGAAGATTTTTTATCGTCCTGGCAAATAAAAACCTCTAGGAATATAAATTTATAAATATTGGAAAAAAAAAAAAAAAAGAAAGTTGTCGATTGGAATATGTGGGACTTGGCATTGCATACAATAGTAGCCTGGCTTTGATTGTAGGACATTCAAATTATTTGTAAGATTGACTTCACATTCAGCTTTGATTGTGTTTGGAGAGCTGGATTCTGAAGCTGACTTGTACATTGAAACTCATTTTATTTCTGGAATAAATTATACTGATGTAAATATTTAATTACGTTATGATTATTTAAGCTCATTAAAATTACACTAGCCATTTTCAAGATGTATAGCAATGGTGGTTGAAGCTAGATTTTAATTTTGGTGAAAAAATGACTTGGTTCTCTCACCCAGCTGCCTGCAGCGCCATCTCCGAATTAATACATGTGTTATGTATTAACATAGTTTAGTTACATATCACCAAATTTTAAGGTGTTAGTGTATCTGGATCAAGAGTTACAACATAAAATATGACAATGTTGTATTTTTTACTTACATTGGAACAATGTGCTATTGTTAAATTTTGTTTTAAGTTGGGCAAAACTGCTAATATAATGTCTGATGCTTTAAACCATGTATGGCTGTGAAATCTTGTTGCAAGAATGTTTTCAAGGGTTTGCAAGATTTTGTAATGGCAGGGAAAACATTAAAGATTAACAAAAATCCAAAATTCCCTATCATATTTCTTATCATAACTCTTGATTCAAATATGGTAGGGCCTTAAAATTTCTATAGTGAATAGCTAAACTATATCGTTATGTAACACATGCATTGATTGAGAGCTTGGAGAAAGAATCGTTCATCTTTTCACTGGGACGTACTTTGGATATATAAATTTTAAAATTATATAAACAACAAATTATTTTAACAATGTTCTTATAAAAATAATATTTAAAAAAAAGTATTTTTACACCTAATTGTAAAAAAAAAAAATTTTGGAAGGGAATAATTTATATTTTGTTAAAATTATTATTATTTAGTGATATTATAGCTTTATTAATTCTTTTGGAGAAGTAGCTATAATAGAAAATGTCTGAAAGTATCTCAAATATATATATATGGGGTCCTCATGCATTACATTATTTACTTAATGCAAATCAACATTGTTTGATAAATAATTGTGCAATATGCATTAAGTATTCACAGAATCATGCTTGCTTAAACCATAAAAGAAAAAAAACTGATTTAAAAATACAATGGCTATTTTCAGGAAGCACAGAAATGATGATAGAAGCTAAAATTTACGTTTATTGTTCTAGTACTATTTTATAATATAACGTGATTATTGATAGTTATTTTAACAATATTCTTATTAAAATAGTGTCAGAAAATTTATAAAATAAAAAATATTTATGTCAATTGTGAAAAAATAAACTTTTTTCTTACTTCTGTTTTATCAAAATCTATTTATAGTTTTTTTTTTCAATCTTCTCAATTAGGAGTTTTCAACCTCTTCACACATAAACCCTTTACAAGGTAAAAAAAATTTCCCGTCCATTCTCTTGGAATTTTTGCTGATCCTGACCCCCCCCTCCCCCAATAAAAAAAAAAAGAAGAAAGAAAAACTTCAGATGTTTACCTGATTGAAACATGTAGTTGTTTTACAATAGCGTGTTGAAACCGCCGGAGGGCATTATTTCTATGATAGCGCACAGAAATATGCTGTTTAGGCGGCCTCCGCCGCTATCGAACATTCTATTTCTAATGCGTAAGCCTAGAAATAGTCCATTGATACAGGGAGGGGGGTGTGGCTGCTGTGTTTATTTCTATGCTAATGCACAGAAACATGACATTTGCCAATCTGTCGCAGAAGCTATCGTGTCAGCTTACAGCTCAGATTTGGGCTAAGCATTTTGGATGTGCGATCACATTTCACTTTTGGCTACAGTATTGTCTGAGGGTGGCTGGAATTCCGATTGTCAAAACTATTTTAATATTCATTAAGACCACCTCCCCCTCTATCTCCCATGTTTTAGGAAGGTCTACTAACAATTATGAGCAGAGTCTCATGCTTCCCTAGCCCCCATTTCCTGCTGAAAAAATTGGGCAAGTGTAGGTTTAAGCGCGATTCCTATCAAATCACGCTCTAAGTCACGTTTTGTGTGAGAACAACTGCCAGCTGAATCAAATGGCTGAAATAGGAAACTTTCCGAATGTCAAAGAAAGAATTCTTCTCTGACTGCTGGAACCGGGTTATCAAACAAAACAGCTTGAAGCTGCATGCGTGCTGTTTTTTTCCTTAAGAGCCCAAAAAGTTGGTTTTAATTGCCGTATATATTGATGTTTTTGGGAATTACCGTCAAAACTTTGTCAACCTTCGAGTTTTTTGCGTTCCGTTCTGTTAGCAATTGGAAACACCCTCCCCCCCTATTCCCCCTCCCCAAAGTTTGACTTTGGCTTGTAAATGTTACCGTTAAATGGAAATAGATTTATTTATAATTTATAAAAATAAAACAAACAAACAAAAAAAAAAGAAGAAGAATCGGCTGATTTTTTTGTCGTAGAATACCAAACCGAAAATATAAGGGTTTAATGAGAAGAATTAAAAAAAAAAAAAAGTGGTAACTACTTTTTAAAATTCATTTTTAATTGATGTATTTTTTTTGGGGGGTTGCCAAAATTGATTTGATAGCCGCCGTACTTTTTAAATGTGATAAACAACAACAAAAAAAAATACATAGACCAAAAAAAAAAACCCCGGCCCCCTTTAGAAAATATAAATAATGAAAAGAATAAAAAAAAAAATTAAGTGTTTTTACATGTAAATTCATTTTTTGTTAATTTTTTTATGCATTTTTTTTTTTGGTTGTGTTTAAAAAATTGATTTGATATTACTTTTATAAATGTGATAAACAAAAAGCCAAAAAAAAAAAAGAAAACCGGCCCCCGGAAACATTATATTTATCTTTGTTTACAAACAAACCACGCCCTCCGGCGGTTTCAACATGCTATTATAAAACAACCAAACATGTTTTACTTATTAAATGTATATGATTTATTTTATAACACAAATATTAAATATAGATTATAAAAAATATCTATTTGAAAGCAATGAGCTTGATAAGTTGAGGTCATATTTGTTATATTAATTCAATATTTCTTAGTAAAATTTTTAATTTTTCATTGTTTAATATATTTTATCTATTTTGTTTGTTTTAATTAATATAGTTTAAAACAACAGTTTCAATTAAATATGAACTACAAAACTAGATTTCAAGTTTTGGATATGAATAGTTGTATAATCCATTTATGACACGTTAAAATTTTCTTTCAGTTTTATTAAATATTTTCATGTATAATAGATTATTATTGATAGAAATATTGTCTTTTTCAATAATTCTTCAATTCAGTAAATTGTCAAAATAACAAAAATAATTTTTAATCAATGAATATATAAATAAGGCATTATTGGAATGAAATCCAAGAATGATTGTTTGATTTTCAGTGAGATTGATTTTTTCCTTGCAGTTAAACTTGAATATGGTTAATATTTAGAATTCATGTCAATTAAATAAAATATATGGTATATATATATATACATATTAAATTCTATTAATTATGTTACTGTAGGGTTATCAATTTCAAGAAGTAATTCTACGATTGCATCAAAAAGCTCGATTAAATGTTGTACATGATTAACTTATTTTAAGTTTCGTCATTGTTGTCACGTAATTATTCAAGGATATGGATTTGATATTTGTTGTATTAATGCACAATTTTAAAATATCATGAAGTTTTTCATTTATGTTTTAGCAATTAAATGTTACACATGCAAAAGATAATACAGTTTCAACATAGGAATTTCTTTGTTTCAAAAAAGTGAGAAAATGTTATCATTTTTCATGTTCCATTGCAAGAAGGTGCAGTAATTTTGATAGGAATTTTATTGTTTTGTAAAAAAATTTGTAATTTGCTATGATTTCTTCTGTTGCATATATTTACAATGAAGATTTTGCATCTTTTCTGAAATGTAACAAGCATAGATCATTGATTTTGTCAAATGTTATTTTTATCCATCTAAGTAGAAATTTCCTGTTTTACAATTTTAATGGGAAACATTTTTTATTATTTTTCTATGTGTCATTCAATGTGCCGCTGGACTGTGTTGTTACTTAGTAGAATATTTTTTAATGTCAGATCTGGGGCCATTTTTATTAAATTAATTATTATCTTGCATATTGCTGGTTAATATTAAATTTTTATTTGTTGTATGGAAATATAATGCTTTTATGATTAGAAATGATTAAGAAGCTTCTGGTTCTATAATATTTTAAAATGTTAAGGGTTCAAAACAAAGATTTTAATTTTATTTTGGAATGCAATTTCATATTTATATCTTTTTTTATTAGAATGCATTCTTTCTATATGATTTCTCATTTTTGATGATTTCTTTGTGTTGTTTATGAATGCTTTTTTGCAAATCAGATATATTTCGTGATGAAATAATAATTCCCAGACTGAAATATTTTTGTGAATATTATCATGATTTTGTTTTGGAAGTAGCATAATTTTTAGAATTAAAAATAAAATTAAAATAGTTCTAAAAAACATGTTTTAAAGATGGAAAATTATAAGACTTTTGTATTATAATTGATAGTTAGTACTAGTAAATTTTAAAGGGGCTCTTTGATGATTTATCTGTGTATTGAAACTTTCATAAAGTAAATAATACAAAATAATGAAAACACTTCTTTTAGGCATTTTATATAATGTAACATTTTAAATGCCTCACATCCAAAATAGCTGATAGTTCCAATTGTTTAGCAGTCTTCAGATGTAATAGTTTTTTTTTTTTAATATTTGAAAAAGTTCTGAGCAAAACTGCTAATCAGTTAAAACTGTCAACTTTGCAAGTGTGATATAAAAATAATATATTGCATAAAGTCCATAAATAAAGTGTTTTCATTAAATTAGGAAGGAGAATATTGAATATTTGCTTTGTATAGAAAATACAAAGCCTTGCTCATTCAGTAATGAAAAATATTCTTGTATTATTAAAAAGGAATTCAATTTTTTAACTTTTATTAAAATTAATATGCACATATGTTAGATATACTGCTGTGTGTGGCGTGTTCCATTCTTACCTCTTAATCTGATGAACAGATTTCTTTTGCCTCTCTATCAAATGCAAAAATTACTAAAGTATATTTCACTTTATTATATGTTTTAAATTCTTATATAAGTAGAGATAATAATGGAATAAACATTGTAAACTATATCAATTTAACATGATTAGCAATTCTTTCATGTTCATTAACCACTTCTAAATTTTTATTAATGGTCTATCCTGAGTTTGTTGGGTACTCTTGTTTTAAATTTTTAAAAGGCATGTTATTATTATTATTGTTATTTTTTTTTTATAGAAAAAATATTTAAAATACTTTTTTAAATCCACTATGTACAGCATATATGTAAATTATATTTATATGTTAAAGCATATATTTTTATCAATGTATAAAAATGTTTTATTAGATTATGTTTCCAATTAATGTTATTAATATTGTTTTTTTTTTTAAGATGGATTTTACATTCATTATCATTATTTCAATTATTACATTAATTTTTTTTAGAAACAATTTAATGTGAGGAATGAGGATCCTCTGTATATATCATATCAGTATCTAAAAATAGGTTTTATTAGGTTACGGTTCCAATTAAATATTATTTAAGATTGTTTTTTAATGCGGATTTTGCATCTTTTGTTGCATTTTTTTTTTAGGAACCAATTAAATGCGATGAATATATGTATTAATATATATATTTAGTCTACGTCCACAAGTCCTGCATCCTAGCATTAATTTATATTTTTACTGATCATAATGCAACAGCGCAAGAAACAAATCCGGGAAGAAGCTTGAATCTCTTACACTAGGTTTTTATTTCTAGAATAATTTAAACACACAGGAATACACAAAGAAAATTTGAAATATTACGTATTTGTATCAGTACATTAATGAGACGTGTAATGCAGATACTGCTAACATCGCAATTGTGTGAGGAATGGCAGAGTAAAATATGTAAATTTATGAATTCAAAGTAGTTGTTATTAAAGAATTTTTTTTTTTTTGCCCTTTTTTCCTCCCATAGTGCTGGATTTGCAGGATACTTGTATGCATAAATGTTTTAAATGCATGTGCATGTTAAACATTTTTTTCATCTAATGTAGGGCTAGGAAGAAATCTACATTGAGAAAGATCAATTAGAGAATTCTGATAAGAATTTTGACATTTATTATGGATTTGCATTGTAATATCATAATTATTTTGTTCATGGAAAAACTGACTGAAAGGTCTCGTATAATATAATAGTATATTTTCTAGTCATTCTCCCATTTGGGATTCAAATCAAATTTTTTTAAATCATAAACAGCTCTGGATTTATTTTTTTTTTTAATGTGAGTAGGTAGCTTAGAATTATACATAGCTAACTATTCAATAGTAATCAGTAAATGGGATTTAGTAATTGTTGACTGGGGACTAAATTTCCTAATGTGGTAATAATAATAATTTCATAATGATGGAGTCTTTTTCGCATCCTATTGAAATTATTATACTGTTTTAAAAATGATTGTTTTCCAAAGGAGAGGTTTGAATAGAAATTTATGTAAGAAGTATGTACTAGATTGTGCATATCAAATTAAGTAACGGAAAGCAGAAAAAAGTAAACTTTATTAGTTCTTAATTATTTGTTCATTTGTTAAGAACTAAATTTGACAAAGACGAGTTATTGCGTAATTTATTTTACAATGATAATATACAGCTTGTTCTATGGCCACTAGTAGGGAAAGTTTCAGTATTCAATACATAGAATTACAATTAAATTGAAATTATCTTTAAAGTAGAAAAAAGTTCAGTTATTTATTCTTTAAGCCAATAAACATCACATGACTACCTTAAAGAAAAGAAAAACGATTGTTTATTCTTTATTGAAAACATTATATAGTTTCATCTTACATTTTTATTTTTACTTCAACTCATGCTTTCATGGAGATATTATTTATAAATTGAAATTACTTTTAAAAACTTTGATAACTAACTGTGCTGATGATTTAATTAGGTAGATCTCATTCTTAAGGTATAAATCTAAAAAAAAAAAATGAATGATATGAAAGTTCAATTTTTAGATATTAAGAAATTAAATAATTATAAATCCATAATATTATTTACTATAGATCAGAACAATATATAGTTATGATTCCACAGGATTATTACAACAAGGAGGATAGATAAATAGGGGGATGAAGACATTGTTTATGAAAAAATGAATACAATACTCATGTATTTAAACAAAAAACTCAATTGCTCATTAATGGATCTCCAATAGAAGATGTTATAAAAAACATATATTCCCAGAAAAAAACAAAAAAAAACTTACGAGATAAAATTTTTTGGATTTTATTACAGCTATAGAATTATGCCAAATCCTGATTAATGACCAGAAATCTTAAAAAGGTTTGTCACATTTTACTTGTATTGTTAAAAATTTAAATAAATATTGTTTTTTAGTTTATTTTTGTGCTATTTATAATTTGACCAATAAAAAATCTCTACTGATTGTGATTTTAGTAATGAAATACTATGTTTCACACATAATTTATACACAGTAAAATATTTTTATAAACAAACATTAAGGGAAGTTATGGATAACTTTTATCTTCAATTATTTGTGTTTTTGAAAAATTTTGAATACAAAGTATTTTCTATAATTATACATGATATCAATACGATTTGGGTGTTTAAAGAAATTTTATTTTATTGTAATCAATGAATTAGACTTTAATAAACTTATATTTTTAGATTACGAGTAGAATAAATATATAATAGCAGATTTATTGTATATACAAAAAATATATACATATAAAAATAAATTTAATATATCAAGCACACAGTTCTTCTTTTCAAAATAGTTCATAAATATCCAATATAGAAATAAAAAAAAATCCAACGTTTCAACTATTTTATATAGTCTTTTTCAAGGCACACTAAAATAAAATAAAATGTATATATAAAACAAATAACACATATTCCCAAAAAATAAAATAAAAAATTACAAAATATATACATATCCACAAATTTACCTTATCTCACTCTCCTTTCCTATTACTAACAATCACAACTTAAACACAAACAATTTTTTTATCTATATATATTTAAAACATTTAATTAAAAACCTATTATTTTCTTTTCTGTTTTTCTATTAACATTCTATTTAATTCTGGTTTTATTTCATTAATGTATACAATGAAAGGATGATAAAAGAAGGTGTATACATTAATGAAATAAAACCAGAATTAAATAGGATGTTAATAGAAAAACAAAAGAAAATAATAAGTTTTTAATTAAATGTTTTAAAGGATATATATAGATTTTATATATATATAAAAAAAGGAAATTGTTTGTGTTTAAGTTGTGATTGTTGGTAATAGGAAAGGGGAGTGAGATAAGGTAAATTTGTGGTTATGTATATATTTTGTAATTTTTTATTTTTTTTATTTTATTTTTTTGGAATATGTGTTATTTGTTTTATATATATTTTATTTTATTTTAGTGTGTATTGAAAAAGACTATATAAAATAGTCAAAACGTTGGATTTTTTTTTATTTCATGATTATAGTCATATATAAAAAACAAGTTTTAAAAAGAGTTAGTTTGTTTTATTTCTATATAAAAATAAATTTATAACAGTATGGTGTCTGTGTGTAATTACATTAAGTTTGGAAAAAATAATAATGTCTGAATAAATTAAGAAATAAATACAAATATAACAAATTTTTTGTGAATATATAAATTGTAAATAGGCAAAATTAAATTAAATACAAATATTCCACAATCCAATACATATAACAACTCTTACCTTGAAATTCTTCTAACAAACAATCTTAAATTTATAAAATGTTTAGTTTGTTTTAAAGATAATAAAGCAATTTCATATATAGGAACTACAAAGACTAAATTGGCAACAGGATTAAAATAATATTTAAATGATAGAAATTGTGCAGTTTATGGTCATATGAGTAAATTTAAACAACAGTTTTAAAGTAGAATCATTGGAATGTATTAGATCATTACAAATGAAGGAATTTATATTAATAAAATGAAATAGAAGAAACAATTAAGTGAAGATACTGAAAACATTTTCACTAATTCAGGACATGAAGAATCTACTGAAGGTATAATAAAGACATTTAATATTGATTCTGGATTTTGGCTGAAACATTTTTTCATATAACAACACAAGCGATTTTAGATATGGGTCTTAAACAAATTGAAGATTCTTCTGACGAAAAATTTCACTTACATATTATATAAGACATTTTAAAATACAATAGAAATTGATTAATTTATTCAGTTTCAAAAAACACAATTTATTGCTTTTGTGGCAAACTTTTTAAACTACAATTCTGAACCTAATTAATTTATTCAGTAACTTAATGACTGAAATATCTTGCACTTGAATCATCATGAAAAAAATTTAAATCAATTGAACAATTACAAAAAATGGATAGAATTAATTACATTCTCAAAAAAAATAAGATTTGTATTAATCTTTTGCAACAAACGGTTTGTCTAAATCGCATGTTATTAAATTAGTAATAATTGAAAGGTTGCTAGTCTTTCACATGCGCCGTCAGTTATTTCCCAGACAGCCAATCAGATTTTTAAACACATGTCTTAAAAACAATCAGGCCTTGACACGCTATCTTAAAAATGATCAGGCCTGATCGTTTTTAAGACAGCTGTTTAAAAATCTGATTGGCTGTCTGGGAAACAACTGACGGCGCATGTGAAACACTAGCAACCTTTCAATTATTACTAATACTGATTAGTATAGAAGTTATAAAAAGAATAATTCTTGTAGTGCAGTTTTTAGGCAAAAAAAATATCTTCATATTGTAACAGTCAGAAAATGTGTGACTCATAAACATAGTGCAGAATTCGACCACCATACAGAACAGCAGCACCATCGAGTAGCGAAGCCACCCGTGGTACTAAGTTCGAACATAGTTTATCGGTTCCACAATACAATCCACGAAACAACGCATCTGATGCGACATTAGTAAATATTTCCTTAGGCACGATGGTCAGGGATATGCAAGAGATTCATGATTTTATTCTTGAGTTAGCCAACAATCAAACTAATATTAATTAAACATTCATATTTACATAATCGAGGAAATATTATATAGAATGGGTATCGAATAAATGAAACGTAACTGCAGACATATAGTTTAAAATTATTTATTAATACATTTTAATAAAATCATTTACTAATAATATTTTAGGGATTCAAAGCTTCGGTAGCGGAATTTGCGACATGATTATATTTTAAAGAATACATTTATTTATTTAGACATTATTTTATATTGAGGATTTCAGTAGCGGTATTTCCGATACTGTAATGTTTACAACAGGAATACATTTATTTGTTTAGACATTATTTTACCTTGAGGACTCAGTAGCGGTATTTCCGATACTGAAATGTTTACAAAAGGAATTCACTTATTTGAAGGCGTAATCTAGCTACCTAAAATTCTCGAGTAAGTATGTCTAATGCATGCCTGGAGGGATTTATACCTTTGCAATGCAAGAGTCTAAAGTATGGGTTATAAGAGTAATGGCAGACATATATTTATTTAATTAAAATATTTATTTATAACTAAGGGCAAACATTTATTTGAGAGTGAATTATGAAGATAATGCAGAGGCGGAGTGATATATATATAGAATAATAAAACTAAGTAAAGGAACATATGGTACGCTTTAGAAAGGCGATATGGAATGGCAGTATATCGAAACTGCAATGCCGCGAATGGGTTTATAAGAATGTCGGGCTGGTCTCTGCCTCGGCCTGACGAAGTAAGGTGTCACATAAGCATAACCAGGGACAAGCGGTCCATGTCGCAGTTTTGCCGGCTGGCTGCATGACGTCAAGTCCTATGGGAGCACCCATTATGCCCGCTTGTGTAGGACAACTGGGGTTAATTTCAACCCTGAAGAATCCAGAAATTTCACGGAATGGGTCATCGAGTCTCTAAAACGTAACACATGTATACTGTATAAATGAGGATGATGAGATTTAAATAGATTTCTGACTCGGCCCTACATTATCAACATTTACTAAAGAACTCTGGCGACTCTCAAAGAAATGTGATTTTCTAGGATTATTCATTAGATTTAATAAATACAAAACATAAACTGGGAGTTATTACAACTAATATGCCAGCCATTTGCGAAGTTGTAGACCCCTGCATTACAATAAATGAAGCATTGAATGCGTTTCGATTTACATGAAAGTTAAGTTATTTAGGAAAGTAAATATTAATGAAACTGACACGCATTCATTGTTTTAAGCGATCATAGATTTAAACTTTGAAAATTGAGATAATATGAGCATGCAATAATTAAATAATAACTATAGATAGAAATGTAGATTATAGAAATATGCAACCAAGAAAGATAGAGTGAGGTAAGCTAGATTATTAGATACATTTACACATTATATTAATTATTCAATTTAGTTATACAAATGGTAGTTTTTACAATTTAGATAAGTAATATGAAGAAGAGCTATAGCATATTATTAGAGTACTCTAGAGTTTGAACACAAACAGGTACCTGTTTTATAAGAAGTTTTCTGATTCCATTATTTTAGCAAAAAGTTCACGAGTGGCAATTCTTTCTTGTATTTAGATATTTCATTTACTTTCACAGCAGCAGCAGCTTTCTCATTTATTTCAGGCAGCAGATCTTCATGGTGAATTTATGATGGGCAATGGAAAGTTCGGCATCCGATAGGCCATCTCCCGATGGAGAATAATCTAGGTGCTTTACTCGGTCATACCTTGGCAGGAACAAATTACTTTTATTATTTTTGGAGACTCTCAGTGATCGAGAGCAAAGCTAAAGTTTAAGTGAATGTCTCCAGCCAGTCTAAGATGGCCTCTTTTCTTATCTTGATCTCTCACATTTTTGTTAAGATATTTTTAGGTTCTACTTAATCTGCCCTGAGGATAATCAATGCATTTTGTTGGTTTTTAATTAAAGAAAGCTGCCGTTCTATTGTTTACATTTTACATTTACTAATTATATTTTGAGGAATTTTTCTTTAATTAATCTATTATCTATCACTGACCAATGCTTTTAAATTTCAAAGACAAAAAGGGAACATAAGATTATTTTAACTTTTAATTAAATATTACATCAGATTTTTTTAGAATTATTATTAAACGAAATTTAAACAAAGCAATAAATACGAACTTTATAATCCAAAATAAATGATTAAAATTATACAAAATTATATAACTAAAAGAAATCTAAATTATATTATTTTATCCCTATTTATTGCCTTTAATTTGAGATCGAAATGTGTGCGTGTTTATGCTGAATTCTACATATATTTATACATTTTTAATATTGCTGCACACACAATTCGATACCAAAAGTTTAAATTTGGGCGGGATAGACCGGTCAGTGAGAGATGACAGAAAAAGGTGAAACTTAAGATTTGAATACGAATCTTATTGTTTCATTTCCCCGTACTTTCCGTGAACAATTAAGGGAAAACAAAGGAGGTAAGAAAGAGAAAAAATTTTACATTACATAATTTAAAGACGAAAACATTATTATTGTTTTTACAGATATATTGAAATATAGAAAGCAGAGATTACATGAAGCAACGAACAATTAATATACCCGGATCTAGAATTTATAGTTTAATTAAAATGGCCTAATTTTCCGTGTCTGGTTAAAATCATAGTAATAATTAGTTAAACAGAATATATATATAAAAAATTCTTAGAATAGGATTAGTTAGTATAATATAAAAAAAAATTTTTTTTAAGAGTAATAGTAATTAAAACAACAATATATATAATAAAATTTCTATCTAAAACCCTATTTGACTAAAGTACAATTCATTCAACCAAGTTCATTATATCAAGTTCATTTTAATATTTTCATATACGTTTAATCCGTCCTAAGAGTCTAATATTTTTACAACCCCGGGTCAGGTGGATAATACCTACATGGTTTGAGATTACGGGCATTGTATGTCCCTTTTATGGTATCTTCATCTTTTAATAAATATGCATTTGGACCACATGTGCGATCAATTATAAAGGGTCCCCGGTACAAAGGAAAGAACTTTTTATATATTCTTTTATCTCGGTTACTTTGTTGAGAGTTCCGTACCCAAACATAGTTCCCGACCTGGAAATGTTGGCTTCTTCGATCTGCTCGTAATTTCCTTTCTGTAAGGCGGCAGTGTGCCTTGCATCTGTCAGTTTCAATATTGATTTCACGTTCATCCATGGGTAATGGCGTCTTGATCAGTAATGAGTCCGCTTTACCAAAATGCAAACGTGTTGGTGTCATGCCAGTGGCCTCATTGATGGTTCCATTGATATATTGAAAAATCTTTTCAGTTTGATTTACCCAGCTTCTGTGATTTTGGTGAACATGGGTCCTAAATAGTCGGTTTATTTCCCTCATAACCCGTTCACATGGGTTAGACTGAGGATTTCGAATTGAGGTCAGAATATGTTTAACGTTCTGCTTCCTCAACCAAGTCTTCCATTCTTGAGTTGTAAAGGCCGATCCGTGGTCCGAGAGGATGGTGATCGGTTTTCCAATCTTGACAAATTGACACTTTTGTAACACTCGAATTGTGCAATGGGAATCTGCTCACATCACAGGATAGGCCCAAGCATATTTTGAGAATAGATCATAAGTTACAAGTAAGTAACGGAATCTATGGTAGGATGACAATGGGCCATAGTGATCGATCGCAAGTATTTCATTTGGTGCAGATGGGATGATAGAGGCACCTACTCCACTAAAGTTTCTATTTGGTGGTTTATCTCGCACAAATAGCACATTTCTTGAGGGTATCCATCACATCTTCATATAGCTTTGGCCAGTGAAATTGTCGTCTTATAGCTTCTGTTTTTCTAGGGCCATAGTGCCCTACTAAGCCATGCATATACATGATGAGACGGTTTCTGAGATCAGGTGGTACCAAGATTTTCCAGTAAATTTTATCTCCCACAATCTGCTGCTGCAGCAACCCATTTGGATTTCCTTGCTGTCGTACAATTTGGATAAGCTTTTTATATAGCGGCTGCTGCTCTTGCCAATGTTGAAGGTTCCTTAACTTGTGTTCCATCTCCTGGTCCAGTACCGTTGCTGCAATTACCAATGGCTGATCACTTATTATGGGGTTATGTGGCTCCAGTTCTATAGGATGTCGACTTAATATATCGGCCACTGTATTTTCAGGCCCAGGGCAGTAGACGACTTTATAATGAAATCTTTGAAGTGAAAGACTCCATCTGATGAGGCGGTCATTGTTCAGGTAACTTATTTAGGAATTCGAGACACCGTGGTCAGTAATGATAATCACTTCTGAACCCAGCAACATCTGCTTGAACTTATTGCATGACCACACGATTGCTAGTGTCTCTTGTTCCATCACTGTGTAGTTCTTTTTGGCTCCTTTCAGAGTACGGCTGCTAAAATATAGTATTTGGTGTTGGCCTTCTTGGTTGACTTGAAATAGAACCACGCCCAATTCCTTCTGACTGCTATCAGTCTGCAAATAAAAGGGACGGGTTATAATCTGGGTAGTGTAACATCACAGTCTCTAAAAATCTTCTCTTTACTCGACTGAAGTCTTCTTCATGAGTCTTCGTCCATTCCCATCGGTGGTGAGGTCTTATCAATTCTACTAGTGATGATGTATCTTTGGCAAATGGGGGTAAAACTTGTGATAGTAATTGCAAAGGCCCAGAAATGATTGAACTTGTTTTCAGTTTGTGGGCCTAGGGAAATTTTCAATAGCTGCGACCTTGTCAGGGTGAGCCCTAATTCCTTGACCATTTACAATATAGCCTAAAAAGGAAATTTCCCTCAATGCGAAAAAACTTTTTTTTAAATTAACAGTTATATTTTTCTGGGTGCACTCATCGAAAAATTGTTTTAAATCCTCCAGATGTTCTGCAATGTCTCTAGACGCAACTACTACATCATCTACATAACATACCATTTTTTTAACCTTTCTGACAATACTTGGTCCAAACACCTCATGAGGCCAGCCCCGCTATTTATCAGCCCAAAAGGTACTCTCTTAAACATGTGGGTTTGCCCATTGTATCTGAACGCGGTATATTTTCGATCCTGGGGGTGGAGAGCCATTTGCCAGTAACTGGCAGTTAGGTCAAGGGTAGAGAAAATATTCCTAGCAATCAACTTGATAAATGTTTTTTGGATGGGTGGTGGGATGTCCTGCTCAGGTATAGTAATGTTGTTTAATGTCCTAGCATCGAGGCACAATCGTATGGTTCCATCTTTCTTTTTGACCACGACTAATGGGTTATTATAGGGTGATGACCCCTTTTCAATTACACCCCAGTCAATCATCTGCTTAAAGCATTCACCTCTTCTTGATACTGAAATGGGATAGGGCATGTGCGGGTCTGGAAATGTGTCTCTTCTTTTATTCGTATCCGATGGACGTAATCACTAATTTCACCTGGGACCTGAGAAAATATTGTACGATTTTCCGTAAGTAATTTTTGTAACTGGAATCGGTCCTCTACCTTGTCTAATGATGATCCCATAATTTTCTCTTGGATATTCTCATCAGGAATGGCCTCCAGACATCTTAATTGGATTTCTTCAGTTTGTTTGTTTGTATCAAAACTAATCTGCTTCTGCTGGAAAGTTAGTACTTTTTTTTATAGTCCAGGATACATTCATGTTGGGTTAAGAAGTCGGACCCAATTATCACGTTCTGAATTAGTCCTTTTATCACTAAGAAGGCGTGTCCTGCATTGGCTTCTCATATCGATATTTCTAACCAGACTTGATAGTTTTCAGTTCTGGTCATCCTCCCATCAGCCAGCTTCATTTGGATTGGGCGAGCAGGAAGCCTGGGTATGAGTCCATGTTTTTCGTAATTTGTTAACCACTCTCTAGAAACACAGGAAATCTGGCTGCCTGTGTCAAGAAGAATTTGTGCAACTGAGGCCCCGATTCTCGTATTAATAATTGGGTAAGGGCCAATCTGAAGTCCCCAAGTGGGATCCTCTTCCTGGATGACTGACGTTAGGTTAGTCATCTCCACTACTCTCAGCTGCTGGCAAGATGAATGCTGGTACTGGTAATCTTTTACTGAAGTCCCGCTTGATCGAATTGCCATTTGGTTTCTTTTTTTCTCACTATGATTGCTAGTAGTTGCTGATTGCTGTTGTCTGGTTTCCTGCTTCCATTCGTGATCTACTAGTCTTTCAGATCAATGGCTATCATCTAAAACTGCGAGAAATTCTCCCATCTCTTCAATGTCTTTGATACAACTTCCGATCATCAGCTTTTGGGTAGTTACTGGCATATTTTGTTGAATTGTTCCAATGATATGTCTATCTGCCAATGCGAACGTCGTGAGAGATTTAAATCGGTTTGCTTGGCGGAGGAAAAACTGAGCTTGTGTTTCTCGGGGTATTGCTCCGTATTTTTCACGACAGAGCATGTTGTAGATATCAATTTGATGCTTGTCACTCCAATATTGTTTCATTAACGCATCTGTGTACTTCTCTATAGTTTTAGGTTTCCATTTCACCATATCCCACCAGTCTTTGGCATAGCCATGTAAATGGTAACGGGCAATAGCTATCTGTTCACCTGCTTCTGCCTTATGCACTTGAAAGAAACTTTGTAAGCTCTCTAAGTGGGTTTGAGGATTTTCTCCTGTCTCTCCTCTAAAGATTTTTATCTGAATAATCTTTCCTAAGTAGCTTTGAGGTCTAACCTCCTTTGTCCTTATATTTCCCCCCTTTTTATTGACTTGGGTTGTTCTATATTCGTTTGCTATCATTCCTAACTTTCTCAAGACAAATTTTTGAATTTCCTGATACTCTCTAACTCTCACCTTTTCTTCTTCCTGTCTCTGTTTTGATTCTTCATCTCTTCTTTTTCTCATCTCCTCCTCATACATTTCCTTCATTTCTTGCATATTCTGTCTGAATATTTCCTCCATGAACTTGAAATTTAAGTCCATTGATCCTCTGTATTGTTGCGAAGCTTTTCTTCACTCGGGTGTCGACTCCAAAGCTTCAGATAAATCTACTTGCTGTATATCAATATTTTCTGATTCCATTTTCTTAATATGATTTATTTATGTTATACTACTAGCATTTGATTACTCCCCACTGGTATATTAGCCCTATAACACTTTCGCTGCCCTCACCTACTCTACATTGCCCTATCTCTATATTGCTGCATTTAACATATTTAACATATATATTATAGCGAACTACTGGTTACGCGTATAATAAGCTACTGCTGTCTATGATATATATTTTTGTACTTTAACAAAATATTTACTATTAACATATATAACAAGCTTCTGCTGTCTATGCTATATATATAACGGTGTTTTAATAAATTATTCAATGCTACCTGCTTTCTCATTTAGCGACTGATTTTTTTTTTTTTGACATATATATATAAAAAAAATATTTCATTAGATCCGAGTATTTTCGTTCCTTCTTAATTTACACACACATCCCTGCTTTCCTTAAATTTGTTATTACGCCTGCTGTCCTTTCATTCACTTGACCCACATTATTTCACTCGATTTATATTTTTTTTTTCATTATTTTTATCAAAACAAAATCGTATATATATAGAATAATTAGCTAACTCGAGTAACGAACGCTAAAAAAAATATATCTGCGTTATATTTTGCTCAGGGTATATATGGGTTTTTTGTATCGAAAGCTCCACGTTGGAAAGCGCCAAATGTTAAAAAAAAAATTTAACTATGTAATAGTCAGAAAACGTGTGACTCGTAAACATAGTGCAGAATTCGACCACCATACAGAACAGCAGCACCATCGAGTAGCGAAGACACCCATGGTACTAAGTTCGAACATAGTTTATGGGTTCCACAATACAATCCACGAAACAACGCATCTGATGCGACATTAGTAAATATTTCCTTAGGCACGGTGGTCAGGGATATGCAAGAGATTCATGATTTTATTCTCGAGTTAGCCAACAATCAAACTAATATTAATTAAACATTCATATTTACATAATCGAGGAAATATTATATAGAATGGGTATCGAATAAATGAAACGTAACTGCAGACATATAGTTTAAAATTATTTATTAATACATTTTAATAAAATCATTTACTAATAATATTTTAGGGATTCAAAGCTTCAGTAGCAGAATTTGCGACATGATTATATTTTAAAGAATACATTTATTTATTTAGACATTATTTTATATTGAGGATTTCAGTAGCGGTATTTCCGATACTGTAATGTTTACAACAGGAATACATTTATTTGTTTAGACATTATTTTACCTTGAGGACTCAGTAGTGGTATTTCCGATACTGAAATGTTTACAAAAGGAATTCACTTATTTGAAGGCGTAATCTAGCTACCTAAAATTCTCGAGTAAGTATTTCTAATGCATGCCTGGAGGGATTTATACCTTTGCAATGCAAGAGTCTAAAGTATGGGTTATAAGAGTAATGGCAGACATATATTTATTTAATTAAAATATTTATTTATAACTAAGGGCAAACATTTATTTGAGAGTGAATTATGAAGATAATGCAGAGGCGGAGTGATATATATATATATATAGAATAATAAAACTAAGTAAAGGAACATGTGGTACGCTTTAGAAAGGCGATATGGAATGGCAGTATATCGAAACTGCAATGCCGCGAATGGGTTTATAAGAATGTCGGGCTGGTTTCTGCCTCGGCTCGACGAAGTAAGGTGTCACATAAGCATAACCAGGGACAAGTGGTCCGTGTCGCAGTTTTGCTGGCTGGCGGCATGACGTCAAGTCCTACGGGAGCACACATTATGCCCGCTTGTGTAGGACAACTGGGGTTAATTTCAACCTGAAGAATCCAGAAATTTCACGGAATGGGTCATCGAGTCTCTAAAACGTAACACATGTATACTGTATAAATGAGGATGATGAGATTTAAATAGATTTCTGACTCGGCCCTACATTATCAACATTTACTAAAGAACTCTGGCGACTCTCAAAGAAATGTGATTTTCTAGGATTATTCATTAGATTTAATAAATACAAAACATATATAAACTGGGAGTTATTACAACTAATATGCCAGCCATTTGCGAAGTTGTAGACCCCTGCATTACAATAAATGAAGCATTGAATGCGTGTCGATTTACATGAAAGTTAAGTTATTTAGGAAAGTAAATATTAATGAAACTGACACACATTCATTGTTTTAAGCGATCATAGATTTAAACTTTGAAAATTGAGATAATATGAGCATGCAATAATTAAATAATAACTATAGATAGAAATGTAGATTATAGAAATATGCAACCAAGAAAGATAGAGTGAGGTAAGCTAGATTATTAGATACATTTACACATTATATTAATTATTCAATTTAGTTATACAAATGGTAGTTTTTACATTTTACAATTTAGATAAGTAATATGAAGAAGAGCTATAGCATATTATTAGAGTACTCTAGAGTTTGAACACAAACAGGTACCTGTTTTATAAGAAGTTTTCTGATTCCATTATTTTAGCAGCAAAAAGTTCACGAGTGGCAATTCTTTCTTGTATTTAGATATTTCATTTACTTTCACAGCAGCTGCAGCTTTCTCATTTATTTCAGGCAGCAGATCTTCGTGGTGAATTTATGATGGGCAATGGAAAGTTCGGCATCCGATAGGCCATCTCCCGATGGAGAATAATCTAGGTGCTTTACTCGGTCATACCTTGGCAGGAACAAATTACTTTTATTATTTTTGGAGACTCTCAGTGATCGAGAGCAAAGCTAAAGTTTAAGTGAATGTCTCCAGCCAGTCTAAGATGGCCTCTTTTCTTATCTTGATCTCTCACATTTTTGTTAAGATATTCTTAGGTTCTACTTAATCTGCCCTGAGGATAATCAATGCATTTTGTTGGTTTTTAATTAAAGAAAGCTGCCGTTCTATTGTTTACATTTTACATTTACTAATTATATTTTGGGGAATTTTTCTTTAATTAATCTATTATCTATCACTGACCAGTGCTTTTAAATTTCAAAGACAAAAAGGGAACATAAGATTATTTTAACTTTTAATTAAATATTACATCAGATTTTTTTAGAATTATTATTAAACGAAATTTAAACAAAGCAATAAATACGAACTTTATAATCCAAAATAAATGATTAAAATTATATAAAATTATATAACTAAAAGAAATCTAAATTATATTATTTTATCCCTATTTATTGCCTTTAATTTGAGATCGAAATGTGTGCGTGTTTATGCTGAATTCTACATATATTTATACATTTTTAATATTGCTACACACACAATTCGATACCAAAAGTTTAAATTTGGGCGGGATAGACCGGTCAGTGAGAGACGACAGAAAAAGGTGAAACTTAAGATTCGAATACGAATCTTACTGTTTCAATATCAAAGGTAATAAACTTTATGATTGCAAC
This sequence comes from Epiperipatus broadwayi, assembly GCA_028023455.1. NCBI lineage: Eukaryota > Metazoa > Onychophora > Udeonychophora > Euonychophora > Peripatidae > Epiperipatus > Epiperipatus broadwayi. The sequence goes on along the minus strand of JAQFVV010000066.1, from coordinate 4,245,852 downwards.
TATGGTGGGTTTTTTAAAATGCATAGAGATGTTAGAAAAGTTCGATATTGGAACAAATGCGATATATAAATAATGATCCTAATATTAAAAATATGCCCTCCTATTTAGAAGATAAAATTCAAAATAAATTGCATACTTGATAAACATCAATATTGAAAATAATATTAACCTATGCCAATGAAACAAATATTTTTGAATTATTTTAGATTGCACTCCAGATGTATCACATATTGGACAAAGAAACGTGATAGTCAGATTCATTCATTTCAATTGAGGATATAGAAGTGTTGAAATACATGAATTCTTTTTAGCATTCTATCCAATTTTAGATGTTACAGAGGCTGGATTGACATTATTTCTTATTGATTTACCAGAACAATTAAAGTGGACATAAATAACTTAAGAAATCAGGGTTATGATCATGGCTGAAATATGTGTGGCAAAATATGTTCAAATCATAACACTGCAAATATCAGTCATGAAATTATTGGGTTTTTTAAATATAAAAGAGTTATATAAATTATTTTCATTTTCTGTTTATAGATGGAATATTTAAGGCACTCACATAATTGATTTAACCTTAAAGTCATTATGGGAAGCACAATGTTCCAACAGAATTGATGCCATGAAACCTATTTTTAAATATTTACCTGAAGTGGATACTTTATTTAAATTTCTAATGACTTTTCAAAACTGAATGCATAATGCAAATATCAGGCAAAATATCTAAATGAAAAAATTGCTGCTTTTACATATATTTATTTTATTAGAGTTTGGTATGATATTTTAAATAAAATGAATTGTATCAGCAAAAATACTGCAGTCTTTATCTATGAATTTCCGACTTGCTTTAGATTCATTGAATAATGCAAATCAATTTTTAAATAATTATAGGTATGATGAAACTTCCACAAAAATTGTAGAAAGCTCAAAATGAATTCAGCAAATTTTAAAGCAGAATCTTTTAATTCACAAGTTGATAATTCAAAGTAAAAGTTGCTGAGAATTTTTGTTTTGTCAGCAGCTGATAAAATATTGAGCTTTTTGAATATTAATTAATGAACCAATATGTTGGATATAAACATTAAGAATATCATCTTTGAACTACAAAAATAGCATAATTGTCAACAGTTGTTAGTCGAGAGGTCATTGTAGCCACCTTGCAAGCAAGTAGTTGGTTGCAAATGGTTGTGGGTTCGCCTCCCGGCTGATGGTATGACATGAAAAAAAAATAGCATAATTATTAGCATTTTGCAAATCCAAGAAAATGAAATTCTTATTTTTGGTTTTAATTGATGGAAATTAAAAATCTCACCATCAAATGTGTGCCATATTTTGATTAAGTTCCTGTAAACAATTCCTAAAATCATTATAAAAAAAATTGAGAACAATGTTGGGACAACACATATCCTTGTTTAATTTCAGTTTTCATTTCAAATGCCTCAGATTTTCCATCTATAAAAATAACACTTTATTTATCTTGTAGAAGCTGTATAATATGAATATTTTTGGTATAAAACCAATTAATTTCAAACAATACCATGACTTGTTCTATTAATTGAATCAAATGCTTTGATTAAATCAGCGAAAGCAGTACATAAATCACTCCTTTGTTCCCATGTTGCTTGACAACAAGTCATCTATAATGCTGCTTGATTCTCTAAATCACATTGAATCTCTGGTAACCATTCATCTATAATTAGAAGCAATCTATTCAACAAAATTCTTGAAATCACCTTTGCAGTAGTGAATAATAATGATATTCCATGATAATTATTAGAGTCTTGTCTATTTCCTTTATTTTTAAAATTTGGACCAATAAAAGCATGGGTCTACATATTTCTAAAAAATTCCAATATTTTTGAAGCTAATATATTACTACTATGTATTAAACTTCTCCAGGTAATTTCATCAGGACCTGAATCCTTTCCAATTTTAAGATTATAAATAGCTGTATTGACGTCATTAAACTGGATATTTTTGTACAATTTTAAATATTTCAATTCTTGTATCATTATTCAAAAGATAATCAAAATATTTCTTTCACATGTTTAAAATATCATTGTCAATCATATAAGAGTGTCTTTGATAGGTTTAATATGATTGTGACACTTATTCTCAGGTCAATATGTTGCCTTTAATGCATCAAAAAAAGATCTAGAATAAACCCAATCGTAAATTTCAGTATCTTCTTTGCAGTTTTAATCCACCAGCCATTTTGTCTTCAGAGGTTTATATTTATTATGAAGTTCAACATTTAATCTATTATTCTGCCAAACAAAAATGTCACATTTTCTTTTAATTAAATCACTAATAAAAAGATCAGTAGAAAACTAGTGATGATCTATAATATACTCCATGCTTGAATAATATAATAGTCCTGAAGATGCCAATGAACAATTTTGGTGTTTACTAGTTGTTGAAATAGACAATCAGGGGTCCCCAACCCTATGCCCGTGGGCACCATGGTGCCCGCAGACCATTTTACGTGTGCGCACCGCTATCCAAACATGATAAAAAATTATTTATCTGATAAAAAATTTAATTTTTAAAATTTCTTATAAATTATTGTATTATATTGTAATCAAATATTATATATTAAAATTTTATTTTTGAAATAAATAATTTTTCGTACATTATGTGTATTATTAACAATATCCAACTATAAATTTACATTGAAAAAATAAATGGTGTCCGCCACATGGCCAGTATTATAGAATGTGCTCTTAAGTGCAAAAAGGTCAGGGACCCCTGGACTACATAGTACATTTTCTAGTAAATGTGACTGGAGTAATATTTTTTTAAATGCAACTATCGTCTTAATATTTTCCTGAAGATTAGTTGTATTTATATATTGGACTATTTCCATTATCTACTATAAGTACTGAATGTCTTTAGAAAAATTTAACTCTATTTAAATATTTCAAATAAATTTAACTGTTAGTAGTAACACACAGGTTAGTATATGCACAATGTTTCGAGAGTAAGCTGCTCACATGACAGTGATGAACAACTTCATAAGTCAGTCTAGTGCAACCACTAACCAACTTTGCTCTTAGGAAAAAGTGATGAAATCAGGAGGAAACTCGGATAAGTATATGAAATGTCTACTGACCATTGCCTTTGGCAGGATGGCACAATTGTTTTGAGTATTACTTTAAAATACAATATTGAAGAATCTAAGGATCCAGGTACGAGAGTGGAGAATAATATCTCTTGAAACATGCATATACCAACCTGTTTACTTTACTAGCAATTGAATGTACTTGGAATATTTAAATGAAATTAAATATTTCTAAAGACATTCAATATTTAATATTGGATGATGGAAATAGTCTAATGTATAAACACATATCATATTGACCTTGAAGAATATTAAGATATGATCTATCCAACAATCTGAGCTTGTAAATGCTCTTTTAGTGTGAACTTTTCTGACTCCAGTGTGGATACAATATTGTTCCTTTATGTGATCTTTCTCCCTTTATGAATAGTCAATCCTTGTGTTATACATAAATTGAATAATAACAAACCATTGTAATTTACAACACTAATACCATTATTTTCAATAACTTTTGACTCAAGTCTATTATTAGTACCAATATATGCATTAAAGTCTCCCTACAAAAAAAATCTTTTAATAATAAACCACTAAATATCACATGATCGCTTTCTTATGCTAGCACATAACATTAAAACAGGCAAAATTCTCCATACAGTAGTGCGACTCAGTGCCAACCAAAGTAACAATTGATGCCAGAAGGCTTGTGCATAAAATCCCCATCTAGTGCCTACTCATCCAATATCCCCAGACTAGTTTCTGGCTTGTGGCATTCATCAGTAAGGAGCTTTGGATCTGAAAGCACTGCACCTAGATCTTAGGATCTAATGCAACCCCCCAGCATCCACCTTTTATCTCTACTTAACTATCAAACTATGAGAATAAAATTGAAAACACAATATTTTCAATCTAAGCTCAATAGATTATATAGTCATATGGGTCTGAACCCAGTTCAGTACCCATACACTTTGGTGTCCTTGGCTCTTTAGCAACCATAGCCACCACTATTCCATTAGACAGGATTGGTGTTAAACAACTAAACATCACATGATCACTATTTCTTATGCTAGCACATAACTTATTAAATCAAGCAGAATGCTCCACAGTAATGCCAAACAGAGTAATCAATGGATGCCAGAAGGCTTGTGCATAAAATCTCCATCTAGTGCCTACTCATACAATATTCCCAGACTAGTTTCTGGCTTGTGGCCTTTGTCAGTGAGGAGCTTTGGATCTGAGAACACTGCACCTAGATCTTAGGATCTAATGCAAACCCCCCAGCATCCACCTTTTATCTCTACTTAACTACAAAACTATGAGAATAAAATTGAAAACAATATTTTCAATCTAAGCTCATATAGTCATATGGGTCTGAAGCCAGTTCAGTACCCATAGATTTTGGTGTCTTTGGCTCTTTAACAACCATAGCCACCACTATTCTATTAGGCAGAATTGGTGTTAAACCACTAAACATCACATGATCACTATTTCACATGCTGGCACATAACTGTTATTAAAACAGGCAAAACTGTCCATACAGTGGTGCCACTCAGAGCCTACTCATCCAATATCCCCAGACTAGTTTCTGGATTGTGACCTTCATCAGTGAGGAGCTTTGAATCTGAGAGCACTGCACCTAGATCGTAAGATTTAATTCAACCCTCCAGCTGCCACCTTTTATCTCTACTTAACTACAAAACAGAATAAAATTGAAAACTAATATTTTCAATTTAGGTCAATAACTTATATAATTATATGGGTCTGAACCCAGTTCAGTACCCATACATTTTGGTGTCTTTGGCTCTTTAACAACTATAGCCACCACTATCCTATTAGGCAGGATGGTGTTAAACCACTAAACATCACATGATCACTATTTCTTATGCTAGCACATAACTGTTATTAAAACAGGCAAAACTCTCCATACAGTAGTATCACCCAGTGCCAAACAGAGTAATCAATGGATGCCAGAAGGCTTGTGCATAAAATCTCCATCTAGTGCCTACTCATCCAATATCCCCAGACTAGTTTCTGGCTTCTTTGGCTCTTTAACAACCATAGCCACCACTATCCTATTAGACAGGATTGGTATTAAACCACTAAACATCACATTATGTGAGCACACAATTGTTATTAAAACAGACAAAACTCTTTGTACAGTAGTGCCACTCAGTGCCAACCAGAATCAGTAGATAGGGATTTTATGAACAAGCCTTCTGGCATCCATTGATTAATCTGGTTGGCACTGAGTGGCATTACTGTATGGAGAGTTTTGCCTGTTTTTATAACAGTTATGTGCTAGCATAAGGAATAGTGATCATGTGGTGTTTAGTGGTTTAACACCAATCCTGCCTAATAGGATAGTGGTGCTATGGTAAAGACACCAAAATGTATGGGTACTGAACTGGATTCAGACCCATATGACTATATAAGCTATTGAGCTTAGATTGAAAATATTGTGTTTTCAATTTTATTTTCATAGTTTTGTAGTTAAGTAGAAATAAAAGGTGGCTGTTAGAGGGTTACATTAGATCCTAAGATCTAGGTGCAGTGCTCTTAGATCCAAAGCTCTTCACTGATGAAAGCCACAAGCCAGAAACTAGTCTGGGGATATTGGATGAGTAGGGCACTAGATGGGGATTTTATGCACAAGCCTTCTGGCATCCATTGATTATTCTGGTTGGCACTGAGTGGCACTACTGTATGGAGAGTTTTGCCTGTTTTAATCTTTTAATGATAGTGCTGTAATAATATTATCCAATATAGGATAAAAGATTTCCTTCTCTGGATTCTCTGAATCTGACATTGTAGTGTAGGAACTAATTAAATGAACAATAGTATTACTGTGCAAGGGGAATTGAATGATTATACTAAATTAGACATTGCAGTAAATCTAATATCATGCATTCTTTTTTCACTGATTGACTTGTATTCATCTATCTATTATTGAACTTTTTTTCTCTGGGCATTGAGTATCATTAAGAGCAGCTATATTGAGCTTAAATTCTGACAGTTTTTTTTAACTACACGTGCAGTTTTCCATTTTGGTTTTGAGAGTATATCAAGTAAAGTTCACACATCCCACATATCTATATAAAGAAATTTTTTTAGATATATAATACTTGCTTTTAGTACTACCACTACCTCCTGCCTTACCATACTCTTGATATTATATTTCTATCACTGAACTAAGTAATCCATCAGATAACCAGATTGTATGAGACAGGCACTTTTTAGACCACTTTTTGTTTAAGGCCTTTTCATTATTGAGGTAGGCAGGGAGATACCCAAATAGGATGGCCTAAATAAATAATATTAGCCAATCAAAATTCCTGTCTCACTCAAATCCAATTCCAAAGTAATCCATTAGTGATTATAATGCCTCATGCAAAGATCATAACTAAAGTCTGTCAGCCTTCTAAGCTTTTCCAAGTCCTTAATTCGGGGGGGGGGGGGTTTGAGCTAAAACAAAAAAGGAAGAAAAAGAGAATTGGAGTCTGAAATGCTGTGCATGGAGTTAAATGATGGAAATGTTGTTGCATAAACATGAGTTGCATTCTATTATTTTGGAAACTTCATTCAAATCCCTTCATAGATTCATGACATTTCAGAAATGAACAAAATCACTTAAATACATATTAAAAATTTAGGTTCCCATTTTTTTTTATAATTTCACAATTTCTTGAACCAGTTCATATAATTAAAAAATAAAGCTACAAATTCTATTTTCTTTAAAAATATTCATAGTGATCAGTGTTGCTTAAGCATAACTAATTCATAAATATTCATTAAAATAGTTTAATTAAAAATAAGTATATTCAAGTTTGTTATTTATATTTATTTGCCAAGAAATGAATTTAATTTATCTGAAAGTTTGTGATGATGGTATTTTACTTGTATAATATGTTGAACTATTTTCATCATCTATCATTAAATATTGAATGTCTAGAAATGTTTAAACTTTATTTTAGCTTTTAGTAATATCACCCAAAGAGACAACACAAGTTAGTAAACTACACAACATTTTGAGTGGTAACCACTCTTCTTCAGTGTTCCTGGCCTGACCAGTGACAATATTAGCATAGAAGTTGAACTTACATCTTTAGATTCTTGAATATTGAATTTTAAGGCAATACTCTAACCAATTGATTGTTTGACAGAATTACTCAGTTCATTAGAATATTGCCTTAAAAATCAATACTCAAGTATTTAAATATATGAGTTCAATTCCTATGGTAATATTGTCTCCGGTTAGACCAGCAACACCCGAAGAATAGCGGAGAGTAATACCAATTGAAATGTTGTGTAATTTACTAACATGTGTTATTTATTTATGTGTTATTACTAACGTTATTTGTATTTGAAAAGATTAAATAAAGTTTAAAATTTTCTAGACATTCAGCATTTAATGATAGATGATGGTGGAAATAGTCCAACATATTGTTACAGAAATTTTATATTTCTAGATGAAAAAAAAATGGTTTGGTGATAACAATGGAGTTTCTACAATAGTTAGTGAAGGTGTTTAAAAAGATCTTTCTACGATGAAAATTAACTGGCGATTGGATGATTACATAATAAATACATAGATTCAGAGATGGTACTGTGGATAGCTTGGGGAGAAAATCAGTCACTTTTTAATATGGCATATAATCTATTTGTTTAATTTATTACTATAGCAAATATTACTTAAAAATAATTTAAATAAATTCAATAACTACTTATATTTACTTGTTCTAAAAAAAATGTATTTCTAAGTGAAGGAAATTTAATAATAAAAATGGCATCTCAAAAAAATGATTAGCATAAAAAATGTTTTAAAATATTCACATAATGTAGTTGTTAAATTTATTACTGTAGCAAAGATTGCTTTAAAAATTAATTTAAAGACAAATAAAATTTATGGCCTATCTTCACTTGATATTGAAAATTTTGCATTTATATCAGATTTTTATATGCTATTTCATATAAAAGTGACTGTTATGCCAACATTCTTTTTCTGTTAACATTTAATGTACAAGCATAACTTTATTTTTTGCTTCTGGATATCATATGCAGTTATAAATTTTACATAACTTATGGATAAGTTTATTTTTTTTATGAAAATATATTACAATGCTAAATTTTGGATCTTGTTCTTTTCTCTTTACAATAGCTATGCAACAATGTGGAAAATTGTTGATATATTTTTTAGTATTATCATTTATTCTGAAAGTGAATTTTTAATTTAAAATCACATATATGGACATAATATGCAGTTATAAGTTTCACATAGCTTAAAAATAAATTTAACTTCTTTATAAAAAAATATTACAAATATTAAATTTTAACCCATGCTTTTTTTTTTTTTAGTGGATATCAGCTTTGAAAGCTGCCAATATATTTTCAATACTTCCATTTATGTAGAAAGCGAACTTTTAGCACAGAATTGCAAAATTTTTGGTTTTATACACTGTGTGCAATAGAGAAACAATATATGTTAGAGGTATTTCACACATAATATTGATAAATATTTTTAATCTGAATTTTTAACAATTTTAACTTTTTCAGTGACATTCATACTATAAGAGTAGCAGTATATATATAATACTTTTTTAAAATATATTTGTGTGCAAATTTATGCACCTCTGAATAATCATGGTCTATCCGCATGTATAATTTACTTTGAATGTATTAAAATTAGTTCTGGTTATACATGTTTTTATAACTGATAATAAAATAGATGAGTTGATTATATACTTTCAATTTTACTTTGACTAATTAAATTCTAAGAGTTTTCATGAGAATTATTATTAATGAAATTCCAACATTTGAATTAACGATATCAAGTTAACATCATTAAAAATACTGTAAGTATTAGAGGGAAAACAATAAGAGGAAGAATAAAAGGAATAAAGACATTTGGATCAATATAGATTCTAAATCAAGATAATGCACTTTTTTAAAAGATTGTCTTAAATGCAAAGGTGATAATATGGTGTCTGCAAGCCTGACCATTGACAAGATAAAAGAAGATATGAGAGGTAAGCTTTCTATGTAGTGATACATTAACTTAAAAATAAAAAAATTTAAACTATAATAGTAACTATAAAATATCAAATAGAAAGGTATGGATAATTAAACTGAATTGATGCTCCTTTAAAGATTTGGTTGATTATAAAAATATCAGTGAAGAATTTGATAAATAATCATTGTATTAGAGGTCAAGGGAAAGTTGTATTTTCCTCATGAATAAAGATTGATAATAAAAAAGATAATATACCATCGTCATCAATAGTATTCTGTCCCGTGGAAAAGTCCAGAGTTTGTCACATCACCAATTCATCCATTTTTTCCACTTTATTCTCCTCATTGCCCAGCTCTTTAATCTCATATAACTCTTCCCATCTTTTACATCATCCAATAATTTTAATCTTTTCCATCCTTTCTTCTTGCTTCCAATAACCACTCCCTCCAAAAGATCTTTCATTAAACTGTACTTTCTTCTTAATATATGTACAATCCAGTTTTTCTTTCTATCATATACACATATTTGGACAAAATGTGTGTTATTTTGGTAACATAGTCATATATTAATATTTTTAAATATTTTAATAGACACATTAGAGTTTAGGAAAAGTGATGTTATTGATTAAAAATAATGAAGAATTGTAAAATCAATATTTTCCAAATTAGCGACTGATTTTCATTTGGAAAAATTTGAATTATTACAGCAAATTTTTATACAAAATTTTGTTTATTATTATTATTATTTTTTTAATTGTATATCTTGATCAAAAACCTGCAAAACATGCTTTTTTAAAACAATAATTAATTTGTTATTAACGCCTTAACATACATTATTAAATTTTCTTGACGCTTGAAAATAAAAATGAGACAATTTGCTCTACTTAAATACTCTTCATATAATAAAGATATATATGAGAGATTATGACCTGGCCCAACTGATGAGTGCTGGTTCAGCACGAAATGCATCTTGGAGGTTATTTGTCTTTTATTGTATCTTTATTTATAAGAAATTATTTATGAAATAAAAAAGAATGGAGAAATATGGAAGTTGTCTATAAAACAGATATTACAGCCATGTGTGCTGAAAATCAGATTTATTAATCTTTAACTTGGATTAAAGTTTATATCTGTACTAGAAAAAATCTCTAGTTTAATAAATGATTAGTAATAATCATTACGTGTTTATCAAAAAGTTGATAACGTCGAAGTTGGGAGAGGAGTAAATTGACGCTTGAAAATAAAAATGAGAGAATTTGCTCTACATAAATGCTTTTCATGTAATAAAGATATACATGAGAGATAATGACCTGGCCCAAATGATGAGTGCTGGTTCAGCACGAAATGCATCTTGGGGTTTATTTGTCTTTTATTGTATCTTTATTTATATGAAATTATTTATGAAATAAAAAAGAATGGAGAAATATGGAAGTTGTCTATCTATAAAACAATTATTAAATTTGTTAGAAATATATATTATATAGATTTTCCCCTTAGTTTGTATTAGTAATTCAAGTTTGCATATGCTTGTTCATTTGCATAAGGAAGTGGTGTTTTTCTTTATTTATAATCTAAAGTTGAGTGCACTTTCAATGAAGTTTACCAGAGAGCTTATGATTATGACGAATTTCACCAAAATCACACTCCACTTTAGGTTATAAAGAAAAAAGAAATCACTTTGTTATGCAGATGAACAAACATATGCAAATTTGAATATATATGTTGTGCTATTTTTTTTTTTCATTTCATTAGTCAGAGAGAATATATATTTTTTATGAATACAAAGAGAGTATCTTGTATATTTTTATGAGATAGGTATTGAAATATTTAATGAAAATTAAATGAGAGAAAATGTTTGTTAAAAATAATCAAATAGTTTATTGGTTGGGATTTCATGAGAAGTTCGAGCATCATGAAGGATGCAACCCATGACCTTGAGCTTCTGAGTTTTCCATTCTACCATTGTACCAAACCACATAATGCTTTGTTTTAGTGAACAATTGTCTCAAACAAGTAATCTTATATCAAATTTGAATGTAAGTATAAGAAAAGTAATGAAATAGCTTTTATTAAAATGGAATAGAAGAAAAAGAAAGGTTTCAGTGCTGACAGAATAATTTGGTAATACTAGAGTAGAAATGAAGAAATGTGCAGAAAAAGATAGATATGTTTATAATAGTTAGAAAAAATTTCCAAAAAAAAAAAAGTTTAATCTTGGCCACAAGAATTTCTAGGAACCAGACTTTTTAAGTATATTTTTGACCTCATCTACGAAAAAGTTAATATTAATATCATTTATGTTCTTTATTATTTTGCAATGCTTTTTACAACCCACTATTAACAGTTTTGATTACCCCAGAAATCTTCTTCAGAACTTCTACTTAATATAAGTAGAAGTTCTGAAGAAGATTGCTGGAGCAATCAAAACTGTCAATAGTGTGTTGTAAAAAGCATTGTAAAAGAAAATATAACTAGAAGTTTCTGAAGAAGTCAAAACCATCAATAGTGAGTTGTAAAAAGCATTGTAAGAAGTAATAAAGAACATAAATGATATTAATATTATATGGATTTGGCAATGCAATAAGAAAGATAAAGTTATGAAAAAGTTATTTAATATCCTATCACATCACATGGGGCAGGGGCCACAGACCTGGTTGTAAATGGATATATAGATATTTATACAATGGATTAACAATAGTAGTCACTTGGAAAATCCATGTTATAATTAAAATGTCTAGCAATGATGTTGCCAGGTAACCAACATGTTTAAAATTGTTATTGTTAACAGATGTATTACACTAGCTAGGTCTAAATTTTTACTTGGAAATGAGAATTTTCTATTGCTTCCATTTTAAGAATCCATGAAAATATCTAATTTATCATTTATATAGTCTTATTGAGGAGATGATTGGTTCCTGTTGAGACTTCAGAGAAAATATTAGACTTCTAGTTTTAGGCCAACAGAAATAGTCACTCGACTTTTAACTATTAATAAGGTCTGATATAAAAATGGACTTATCTTTTGTTTTCTAATAAAAGTTCAGATTCAGTTATTATCACACGATTCAGCTTGGAATTAGCAATTTGAACCTGGTAATATTGTTGCTACTTACTTACCTCTAATTACGATCCATGAAAATATCTGGATATTTATAAACATTGACCCGTCTATTGATTACATTATACAAATACATTCCCACGAATAATTTAATAATTTAGTTAAAGTAATAAAAATAAGTCATACTACATATTTAAATAATGCGTAATTATGTAAATATATAACTTATTCGTAATGATCTAGGAAAAAAAAAAGAGAAAATTGATTTGAAATGTTATTTTAAATACTTAGAATGGAAAAGTACTTTTCATGCATAGCTTTACATTTGATTTTAATTAATATATTTTTAAAAATATTTATCATAATATTTACGGATAGATTTTACGACACACACTTCTAATCAAAATTATAAACGTTTGCCGGAATTCTTTATTGCCGACATTGTACAAAATCGGATTAATGGCTGAATTAGAGTAACTCAACCATGCAGCAAAATTTTTGTAGGCAATGGGAATTAAATTTGCATTCCAAGGTAATGTAGCAAAATATATATAATAAGGAACCCAACAAATAGTAAAAGCAGTTATAATATGGCCAAAAGCAGTAAATATCCTTCTTTCTTTAATTGCTTTTAAAGAACGTTTCCGATAATTAATAATATTGGATCTTTGTAATATGTATACTGAAGATTCTGTTTTTTCACTTATATCAATGACTGTTGTCGGATAAAGCTGTTGAGTTCTATGTCGAAGTGTGAAATATACTTTAATATAGCAGTAAACCATAACAATAAATGGCAAATCGTACCCCATAAGTCCTAAAAATAAAACTATTATGTAGTTATGAGATTTGTTCCAGTAACATAAATTTGGGTCACTTTGTTTAATTCTATCTATAACAAATTGTGGAGTCCATAAACAAATAACATAAATCCAGGAGGCTGAAATCATCAAACAAGCACTTTTAACAGTATTATAACGACTATAGTGAAAACTCCAAGTTACAGACCAGAAACGAATAATTGATATTATAGCTAATGATATTACAGATTCAAATGTTAAAGCCCAATCAGTCCAAATATAAAATATGCATACCCATCGTCCAAATTTCCAGTAACCCATTATATCTTCTATAATTCTAAAAGTTAATGGAAATAATCCAATGAAAAAATCTATAAAGCTTAAATGTAAAATATAAATATTAAATATTGAATTAAGTTTATGATGTAAGAGAATAACCAATAAAACGATACCATTTCCAATTATTATTAATATTAAAAACACTATCTCTAGAATTATTCCAAATATCGTCCATAAATGTGATTGGCCTTTGCTATTAAGTATAACTGTTGGTACACTTGTATTTAAAAATATGACAGACATAGTTATTTTTATTATTTTGATAGGATTCTGCAATGTAAGTCAAATATATATTAATAACAAAAATCAATCTTTTTAATACTGTAGAAAAAAGACTCTCCAACAGAAGAATGACATAAGAAAACACAATATTCACTGCACTCGCTAATTGCTAGGTGATAAAGATTTAAGAGGTTCTCCATCTTTGTCTTATCATTTAAATTAGCAGATCTAGATATCCATTTTTCAACCAATAATTCCTCTGGTTAACTGGATTAGTTATGAGCAAAGAAACTGAGGGAAAAAATTGTAAGCATCTTGAAATGACTTTCACTTGGTCTGCATTTGAATGGGCAAATACACTATCCCTGCATAGAATCAAGATCTTAAATGAGAAAAACAATTATGAAGTAGTATGAATTTATTTTGTAATTTTACATATTTTTAAAAATATATATTTAACAAATATTTTTAGCTTTCCAATCTTCTAAAATGTTTGAAATTTTATAGATTGGGAAATAATTAAATTGTTTATTATATTTTAAACAACACTAAATATTCATCAATTAACATTTTATGTTTTTCAAATCTATACACATTTTTAAACCTACAAACAGATGAAAAAAGTAATTCACTTCTTATGTATGAGTTTTTTTTAAAAATTAGATTTAATAATGACAACAATAAGAATAAAATATAAATCACCCAAGATTTAAATTACTTCCTTGTTGTCATCAAAGTTTGATCAATGGTTATTATACATGTTTATTTAAGAATTTAAACACTTATGAGAAACAGACTTATTTTTCATTTGTTTTTAGTTAAAGTTTATAACAGGTAATATAAAAAATGTAAAATATTAATTAATCAATATTTATTTACTGCAATATAGAATCCAGTTTATATTAGCATATATTATAACTATATATTTAAGTTCAGAAGAATTTAAATAAAACTTATAATAATTTTAAAAAAATTAAATACGACTAATCTTGTCACAAGTGAACTTTATTGTGATTAAGTTGCACAAGTATTAGTTAAATGCTTTCAATTGTCAATAAAACAGTTTATTAAATATGCTTTATTAATAAATCTTTTAAGAAATATTACTTAGCATGTTGATAGATGTTTATAATTTCAATTTAGCAGCCAAAACTTGAGTATATTAAAGTATACTGTTCTAAAGTAATTATGTTAAATAAACTTCTATAGATGTTTACCAGTTATGGTTTATTAAATATGTTAAAGTTTTATTTTTGGATTGTTTTAAAAGTAAAAAGCTTTTAAAAATAATATTTAATAAAGTGTTAATTATTTGGGCAATATTTGAGTGATAATATATTTATAGATTTGATAAATTTGTTAATTAGTTTAATTTAATTTTAATTATTATTATGTTTAAAACTAGATTATCATTTCATAAAATACACATGTGTACATGATGTTTGGTGCATGTATGGAAAAAGAAGACTAAAAATTAATAAAAGCATTAATTAATTTTAAACATAATAATACCCCATTACAGTATTGAATAACAATGATTATAATAATATTAAGAAGGAACTCTCAAATAAAATAAAGTTAATAAGTGTTTTAAATAAAGGGTATGTTAAATTAAAAAAGTGTATTTTAAACTAAAATATATTATTTGATTAAGCTAAATAATTATTCTTAAATATAAATATTCAACTGTCTAGACATACATGTGTTTAATTAGTTTCTTTAATTAGAAAGGTCAAGGTCAGTTGAATTAATTAAAAGATCGAAGTAATGCTAGTGTTAAATGTCCCACTTCCAATATTTCAAATTTGATTGGACAATAGGATGTCATGAGATAAAGAATGCAGTAAGAAAACATACAAGTATATAAAAAGGAGATTTTTTTAAAAAAGTGGGTGTTGAAATTATAGAAAGAAAGGAGAAAACAAAGAAGAAAAGGAAAAAAAAGAATAAAATAGTTTTAATAACAAAGTTAATTAGTTTTCACTTTTATTTTTATCTTTATTAATTTTCAAGTTAAGTTAATCTCAAAGTCAAGGTGAAAAGCTGAAGTTATTCTTGCATTATAGTCATGAAAGAATGCAAATTTCATACTATTTTGAAGAAATCATAAAAGACATTGGAACTGGAAATTACCAAAAGCCAATAAACCACTAGGAAATGAGTATGCATTTTTACCTTACAATAAACATTGTTAGTTAATTCAAACTTTTTGATTATTACTCATTAATTGTAAAATTTATTGTATATATACTTTAAAACTAACATTAATTCTAACAAGCAACTAATTTGTTTATTATAACTTCACCAATTTTAACTTTGAAACAAAGGTAGTTAGTTGTTGGTAGCAGACAATGTAAGCTAGATGTGTTTACCTATGGCTATCAGCGCCATCAAGTGGGCAGTAGTGCTGGCATCTAGTTGTCATAAGGTTCCTGTGCATATGTATGGTGAACAGCACCACCTAGTGGTTGGAACTTGTATTGCTGCATTTGGGCCCCTACTCTGAATATTTCTGTGGTTGACACAGAAACAGTGCCTCTTGCGGCCACATGGGGCATAAGTTACAACTACTGAAACAAATAAGTTATATAGAATATCATTAATAAAACACTGCTGCAGTTTTTTTTTTGTTACAAATAAAATTTAAAACTGTATATTTCTTTTATTTTCAACTGAAATGAAAGTAAAAGTTGAATTATTTTCAAGTTTCAACCAGCTTTAAAAATGAAATAAAATGTGGTACCTTCAAAATACTTTTTATAAATTTAATAGAAGAAAAAGTTATTAAAATCTATTTTTTCAAAACCTTAAAAAAGACTTTATTGATATTTTTTATCTTTCAGATGATGATAATAAAATGATACTATTATTATTATAAATGATTATTAGTCTACTCATTGATTGCTGGTTTATTTTGCCACTCAACTAAAGAAGAAGTAGTTCAAATTCATTTTATGCTTAAAGATTAATTAAGTAATGCTCAAACTTATGACAGAACTGTTTTTCTATACATTTAATCTGCTCCTGGCTTTACCAAGACGTTACTTTCTTGAATTCAATTTCACTGCAGAAGATATTTTAAAGGAATTCATAACTTAAACTCTGACATGTGTCTTTTCTTTCAATCCCTATAATGAAAGACTTGAGAAATATTTTTCAGCATTACAGGGATATTTATAATAGTATTTGCTGTCAAGGATTGGGTAAGAAACAAAAATAGATGAATTTTTTTTAATGAAATACATCCAAGTAAATATTTCATTGTGATAATTATTGAGAGTTCTTTGACTTGAATTGTCATACTGGAGTAAAACAACCATTTTATTTGAATATATGTGAACATTTAGAGTGTCTGAGGTACAGTACATGAAATTTAGGTAGATATAAATTTATAAAATGTAGTTTTCTTATACTATCATGTTTGAGCTTTCATACATTAATAAATTGGATAAATGTCTTATTATACATATGAGAGGGTGTGAGAATGATTATTTATGTATTATTATTGCTATTTTTATACTTATGCCTTACTTATTTTGTTACTGACATGCTGTTTGAAGTCAACTATTAATTCGGCAATTGGTGTTGATATTTTTTGTCTTGCTATTGCATATTTTTAGCCCCTCCATCAGAGAGAGATTGAGGCTTACTAATTTTTTGGCACTGCCTGCACATAGATATCGGGTGCTTGTCTATATATTGTTTAATATTTACCATGTCTATATTGCTGTATGTAAATGTGTTATTGAGTGTTTAAGGATATTTTCAAAGCATATTTATTATATATCATTCATTAGCTGTTGCGATTTAATGTTAAAGCAGTTCTTGAATTGTGGTATGTACATTAAATATATTTTCTCACCCCTCATAGCTATCAAGAGAATCATAATAGTGTATTTATAATTTGTAGAATGTGCTATCTTGGTAATATAAGAACAAATATTTTTATTGATTTTAAGACATAGTTAATATTGTCAGATAGTAATATCATGCTAATGACCTAATATAGGCATATATACCTGTTATTTTATCTTTCGTATAGAATAGTTTGAAAATGTGTTAGACAATAAATAATTACTATTGCATTCATTAACAAGAAAATCTTATAATAATAAAGTTTAATTACTCGTTTTAAAAAGTGTACATTTCAATGGTCACATATTATTATTTACTTGATTTCTTATCCATTTCACCTGTATTGTGGCAAGTCATATGCCTCGTTAATTACTATTTATTTTAAAATGTGCTCTTTCTACCTGCTGCATTCTTTCATCTGTATGCAATTCGATTATTATAAGATTATAGTCTTAGATATAGTTATGTATTGCATAAATACAATATTTATACAGGAAGAAAATTAAAAATGCTTTAAAGGATGTTTTGCATGCTAATATTTAGCATTGATGGTTGAGAGGTCAGCGACAGCTGCTTTATAAGCAGTTGTCCCGGGTTAGCAGATTTGCTTCCCAGCTGATGTTATGACACATGAGAAAAAAATATTTAGAATTTTAAGACATCCAAGTTACAATAGAACTCTGATAGAAGTTTTAAACCCATTATTGTAACGGGATGCTCATATTTTATTATGATAATTATTATAATTATTATTACTAATTGTGTTTGTTATATAAAATTTATAATATGAAAGAACCTGAGCTTTGAGTTTTGAAGAAAGTGAATTTGATAGATTTATTTGTACTCAGTTTTGCACTGTTTTTCTGAGCTGCATAGGAGGTTACAGTTGGTAGATTTTGGGAGCCAACATGATGACTTTTGTTTGGTCTATGTTCCATGACCTTTCAGTTGGCTACAATATACAATATTGATTTTCTCTTCATTTGTATTTGTATCCAAATTTGCAAACATTTGTTCATTTGCATAATGAAGTGGTTTCTTTTCCCTTTATAACCTAATGCTAAGTGCACTTTCGGTGAAGTATGCCATATTCATAGCTCTTTAGGTTATAAAAAAGAAAGAAATCATTTCAATATGCAGATGAACAAATATTTTCAAATTTGAAATATATATATATAGTAATAACGGAAATTCAGTCTTATTATATACCTGTATCAATGTATGTAATATATAGGGTATGTGTGATGAGAATCTTGGCCTCAGGGTGGCCTTTGAGCATTACATCATTAGATTTTCAATTGGATGGAAGGTTGAAGAGTTGGAGTGCGGAGTGGATTGAAGCCTGTCTATTAAAGTATGAAGATTGGCTCTCTTAATATATATCAGTGCACTTATTGCATATATGAGTGGAGATGATGAACTGGACCAACTGATTATTGCTGGTTTAGCATGAAATACATATATTGGTGATTATTTATCTTTTCGACATATATGTGTTCAAGTATATCAGGTTATGAGATGGAGTGAAGAGTGGTGGGTTGTGTGAAAGCTGCACTCATGTACCCTATATATAATATATATAGTATAAAAAATGCCATATTTTTATTTCTACCCTATAATTGCATTAATTATAAATCTTGGACTATCTGCTCAGTGTTAAGTTTTTTAATTCAATTCCTATCAATATATGAATATTTCACTAGACATTCCTGATCCTTGATTAATCTAGTGATTTAAAATGCTTGAACATTTATACAGAGATGTAGTAAGATTTCTCTAGTTATATATATATTAATCACAACTAATTTGATTTTAAAGATTAATGTTTTAGCAATCTATAATATACATTATGTCCCAATGAAAAGGTGATTCAGTTCTTAGTCCATGTTATTCAAAGAATTACCTCTCAATAAATGCATGTGTTACATATTGACATAATTTGATTATTTACCATAAAAATTTCAAAATATTAGGATCTGTATTACGAGTTATGATATGAAATATGATGGCATGTTTTGTACCTTCATGTAATAACTTCAATATTCTTCCTGCCATCATAAAATCTTTTTCCACTTGCAATCATTCTTAAGATTCAAGACTTTATTGCCATATATAGTTTGAATTATTTCAAATGCTTCATTAGCAGTTTTGTTCAATTTAAAGCAAAATTTAATGTTAACATGTTGTTCTATTATGGTTTAGGGAACAAAATACAACACCACACCTCATGTTCTGAATTGCGATTGAAACATGGTAATGCCTTAAAATTTTGCTATGCTTCCATACATTGATTCAGAGATAGTACTTCAGGCAGCTTGGCTGACAAACCATCTTTCCATTAGGATATCTTCTGTATGTGTCTAATATTTAAGCCATAAATATTTCAATATTAATATTTCTTAACGGATAGAAATAATTAATATCCACATTATAATCTATTTCTGCTTCATTGGGCATTATAATGTGGATATTATCTCTAATTATTATGAGATGTGAATATTGAAACATGTATGTATACTGTTAATTACTTAAAAACATTCTCACTCCAAAAGTAAATTTGTTGTAACTAAGTCAAATAATAGAAAAGTTTGATTAACATTTCTGGGTAGATGTTCAAATGTTTCAAATTATCTGATCTAATGAATTGGGGTTCTTGTGAAATGCATGCATAATGAGGGAGTTGGCTTTAGAAATTCTACACTAATGCTAGTTCAAGATTTATAACATGATTTGGAGGAATGCATCATTTTAAATCTGAAAGATTTGATTGGCTATAAATATTTATCAAGTATATTAGTCAATTTATCAGATATATATTGATATTTTAAGAACTGATAAGTGTGATAATTGAAAAAATATTTTGCTAGAAAAATATTTAAAATTAAAACATTTTTATTAATGCATTATTCAGTCACAACTGGTAATTAAAAATTAGATACGTATAAACTAAATTGAAAATAAAAGTAGATTTTGCTGAATTCATTATACTGAAAATAAAAGTAGATTTTGCTGAATTCATTATACGTAAATGTTCACACATATTTAAACGACATACATACACTAAAACATAAATTTATTGAACATTGACATACATACTTGTTTTAAATATCTGCAAGCATATATGTCATTAAATAATAGTTGAAAATGGGTGTATGAATTTTATTTTTATATTGAGGTTATTCTAAATTTAAAACGTAATTATAGTTTAATAAAATAGCTTGTTAAATAGGGCTATCGGTTTAGAACCTGATATTTAAGCAATATTAAGTTTCATTTTTTGTTGAATAATTTTTCTTTTAAGCATTGCCTTTCCATTAAAATCAGCTCATTAAAGATTCTACTATTTGAAATTATAAAAGTGCAAGTTTGCTATAATATATAAAAGTTATACATGATATATCACTCAGAAGTATATTCTCTTATTCTTAATATAGAAATAAAACAAACTAACTCCTTCTTTTTAAAAACTTGATTTATTATGACTATAATCATGAAAAAGGAATCCGACGTTTCGACTATTTTTTATAGTCTTTTTCAAGGCACACTAAAATAAAATATATATACACAATAAATATCACATATTCCAAAAAAAAAAAAATTAAATTAATTAAAAATTACAAAATATAAAATATATCCATAACCAAAATTTTCTCTTTTTTACCTTATCTCACTCCCCTTACCTATTACAATCACAACTTAAACACAACTAATTCCTTTTTAAAAATTCTATATATATCAAATAAAAACTTTTTAATTAAAAACCTATTATTTTCTTTTATCTTTTTCTATTAAATAATAGGTTTTTAATTAAAAAGTTTTTATTTGATATATATAGAATTTTTAAAAAGGAATTAGTTGTGTTTAAGTTGTGATTGTAATAGGTAAGGGGAGTGAGATAAGGTAAAAAAAAAGAAAATTTTGGTTATGGATATATTTTATATTTTGTAATTTTTAATTAATTTAATTTTTTTTTTTTTTTTTAAATATGTGATATTTATTGTGTATATATATTTTATTTTAGTGTGCCTTGAAAAAGACTATAAAAATAGTCAAAACGTCGGATTCCTTTTTCATGATTATAGTCATAATAAATCAAGTTTTTAAAAAGAAGGAGTTAGTTTGTTTTATTTCTATATTAGATATATATGAACTATTTTGAAAAGAAGAACTGTGTGTTGGATATATTAAATTATTCTCTTATTCTTCTCTTTCACTTTCTTTGCATATCTTCATATATTCATATATATATATATTGCTTATAACACTTCTTTCATATACACTTCAATGCAAACAAATTTTCTTAAAAATTGTAAGGAAAATAAAGAAGTTTTAAGGAAAATTTGTTTGCATTGAAATGTATATGAAAGAAGTGTTATAAGCAATATATATATATGGATGGATGTATCACTCTCAATCATTAAATTAAAGAATGCACAAACTTATATAGTAATAGAATACAACCAACTGCTATAGTTTCTACAGTGCTACCTGTCTGTCTGAAATACGTATTTCATCTAAGATGTTTGATTCAGACTTGGATTTTTAAACATTGATAGCATGGTTGAAACTGTAGTAGTTGGCAGTATTTTGTCAATCATTATTTCACATCTAATTGTTAATCTTAACTCAAGCAAAAATATAGAATATATTAGTCTATTAATAATTTTATAATAATTATAGATGAGAGTCTTTATCAATTGTCAGATCATCTTGAATAATTTTTTTAGAATATTTGATATGTTTATTGAACAATTAAAAAACAAACTTTACTCAAATAACTTGGAATTACTGATGAAGCCACAAACTAGTTTCTTGATAATAAGATTATACTATTATGTAAACAAAGAGCTTTGCTAATTGCTCAACAAGCTTTGAGATAAATGCTTAGCAAGAGAAAGCATTTAAAATATTTCTATCTGAAACCCCTCCCCAACCTCTGACCAATGGTTTCATGCTTTTGGCACTCCTTAGAGACCTAGGATAGCTTCAGACACTAGATCTAAAAATACTATTATGTTTCTGTTAGAGAAAAAAGTTTTGAAAAAAAAAAACACCTAGAGCAGGGTCCCCAACCCTATGCCCGTGGGCACCATGGTGCCCGCAGACCATTTTACGTGTGCCCGCTGCTATCCGAACACGATAAAAAATTATTTATCTGATACAAATAAATTTAGTTTTTATAAATTATTGTATTATATTGTAATCAAATTGTAGGGCATACTATACTTTTACAGCGTAAAAATATAAACATTAATTATATATTAAAATTTTATTTTTGAAATAAATATTGTTTTGTACATTATGTGTATTATTAATAATATCCAACTATAGATTTACATTGAAAAAATAAATGGTGCCCTCCATCTGGTTGAAAAAAATAAATGGTGCCCGCCACCTGGCAGGTATTGTAGAATGTGCTCTTAAGTGCAAAAAGGTTGGGGACCCCTGACCTAGAGGATGATTAATTGCGATGAAAGTCACACATTTCATTATTCATTTTATTAAAAAAAAAAGTTACTATTGGTATAAGTTTTTTTTTCTTTTTCTTATTTTCCAATGAATGAATGAATGAATACATACCATTTAGTTTTATAAAATATATCTTCTCAATTTGTTATTAATAATTATTCATTATTTTTTCAAAATTTTATTTTATAGAGGTCCCTACTATCACATCTAGGCGCATAGTCTTAAGGTTATATATATTACTTATACTATAATTTTAATTTATATATGCATACTACACATACAAAAAATGTCTGGTATATATATATATATGTATGTGGCCTCGTTGAAAAGAAATGCACTCTTGCGATTCAATAAACAGTATACATTCTATTCTGATTAAAGTTTATCATCAAAACATAAGCTACTATGCACACTAGGGGGACTTGGAACAAAATATCATAAATATCACAGTTTCACTGTAATTATAAAAATGAAATGAAATCACAAATTAAGAATTGATGATAGCAATTCAATATCTTCACAGAAGAGCAATGTCAGAGAAGTTATTTGCTTTATTTAAACAACTTTTAATTTTATTTACATTACGATTTTGATTAGTAAAGAATATAGTCTTAATTATTAATAGTATTTATCCACAGTATATCCAGTCACACTTTAGAAAGTAAATGAATGTGCATGAAATGACTGGAACAATAATAGTGGCTATTTATATTCAAATGAAAAGATGGCTGATTTTTTTCTCTAAGCTGTCTGCAGGCCATTTTCGAATCAGCAAATGTGTTATGTAATGACATAGTTTAACTCTTCATGCCAAAATTTTAAACACTTGCATATCTGTATCACATGAAATGTGACAATAAACTTGCCATAACTCAAGCTGAAACAATGGGCTAAACATTAAATTTTGTTTTAAATTGGGAGAAACTGCTAATGAAATGTTTGAAATGATTTAAACTGCATGAAAGTGAAATCTTTGGTCACAATAATATTTTTGAGCAGTTTTCAAAATTTCTTGTGATAAGGAAAACATTGAGATGATCCTGAAAGATATGTAATGTATCACATTTCATGTCCTGACTCATGACCCAGAAATGTTAGTGCTTTAAAATTTTTGTGGTAAATAATTAAACTATGTTAGTATGCAAAACATGCATTGATTCAGAGGTAGCCTGCAGACATCTTGAATAAAGAACCCACTACCTTTTCACTTTGGTACACTAGTATATACTCTACAATTAAATATGAAAAAATATATAAGGCAACAATAAGAATAAAAATCAGCTTAAAAATAAGTTGAAGAAAGTGTTTGCTTTTTGAATCAATGATCCACAATAAGCAATTAAGTCTTGTATGGTTTGAGACAATGGTCGAGTGACAAATTCTGGAGATCATGGGTCTACTGTGCCACTTCCTGTCCTTGAACTTTTTATGAACTACTGAACAACAAATCATTTGATTATTTTACTAAATAATAACCATTTCAATAAAAATATCTCATAGATCAACGTTTGGAACAGTTAGAACAAAAAGAAAACATTGAGATAATCGTACAATTTAAATTATATTGATATAAGCCAAAGATTAGAATTGTTTAAAATATAATAATTTCTGAATGTAAAAGTAAATACAAATTTTGAAAAAAAAAAAATATACATACTGATTATTGCTAAACTATAATATTGGCAAAAACAAAGAATATTTTATCATATGAGATCCAATTTTCATTTTTTTTCTCCATATGTCATAGCATCGGATGGGAAGCGAACCCAAAAACGTCTGCAAACAACTATTTGTTTGCAAGGCGGCTGTGATGACCTCTCGGCTAACAACGCTTGACTCCAATTTTCATTTGAAGCACAGAAACACATCACAATACGATCTACATTACTGCAAAAGATTGTAAACTGTGGAGGGGTGTGAAAACTCAACTGAAAGCTTCTATTGAAAATTGAACAAAATTTTTTGTGCCTGTTCAAAATGTATGGCAATAATAACCTATGTCTATCCACATTGAGGATGTTATTGGACATTTTGTTTTGAAACCATATGATCTTCCTATTGATGATGCCCTGTTTAAAACCTATATTTAATAAATCCTCTCTGTATGCTGCTAAATTTAATTTTTTTTTTGTTTTGAACTGCATAATTGCTGGTTTCTGTGAATAAAAGATGTATGACCTGCTAATTTATGGTTGATGTGTGTTTTAGAATTGGGTTGAAGGTGACCTCTTACTTCAAAGGTTTGACTATCATTTTATAATTCAGGTATGTGTTTTCACATTGTACTTATACATCCAGATATTTCATTTGTTTGTTAGAGTCTTCCCATTCCATGTTTAATGTTAAAAATGACCTGTTTTGCAAAAGAGAAAGAAAATGAACAACAAAATAGATTATAAATCACATGACTAGCAACATTCCATTGCAAGACACAGATAATTTGACATTTGCATTAAGAGCAGTAATACATTCTATTTACTTTATTCCAGAACTATTTATTATAAACTTGATTAATTAATGGATAGTAACATGGTAGTCCTAAAAACAGTATTCAAAAATTAATCCAGGATGTAGCTATCACATCTGATCTGGGATGAGATAGGTATTGTACTTTAGCATAGCATATACTGATTACTAAAACTTGCTATAATATATAATCGAAGGGCATTTTGCTTAGTATATAACAGTACATCCTGAAGAAATGACAATACTGAAATGGTATTCAATCTAATAAATTTCTTTACTGAAAAACAAGATCAGCTGCTCATTGTAGTGCCATCTATAGTAAGCTCAAAAAAACAGTGACTACCTCTATCTCCAAGACAATTTCTTGATTTTGTCTTTATCAATGAGGCTTATGATTTAAAGCTGGGAGTAAAACCAGTCCTGCATTTAAGCAATCATCTTTAATTCCATTTATTATTTAAACTAAAAAGTGATGTTCAAAATACCTTCTAAGCAAACTGGAAATAGAGTTATTTATGATTCTTATTAATTTTTTTAAAAGACTATATTAATTATGTATTTTCAGTATAGTTTCATATATATTACAGTTTAATTTATATTTTAATAAAAATGATTGAATTAAAAATAAAACATATATCAAGCATCATTAATACCTGAGAACGGCTTCTTCACAAGCTATCTACTACTATGCAATTCTTATTAAGAAAAACATAACTTTGCAGTTAAAAATGTCAGAGTCTGTAAGTTAAAATGAAATAAACTGTATAAATTACTGTTTCGAAAATGCTAATTACTCTAAAACATTTTTTTTCTTCTGAAAATCATTTTCTTTGTCTCCGTTGTCATCTCCAGTATAAGTGCTTGATAATGACATGTTTATATTGAAAGTTGCTAGCTTAATGTTTGGAAATTTATTTGACTGAAACTACATTTAAAAGGATTAATAAATAAATTTATTTATGCATCCATTTATCTAATTCCTTATCTACTTATAATATTTTTTTATCGAATTTATTTCAACAAAAACTATTAAATATAGATTAAGTGGAAAATAAGATTCTGCTTCTAAGCTCTATTACTTATCCTCATCCTATATATAGATATATAATCATTGTTTATTTATATTATTTAAAAATATATAGGTTGACATAACTATTGTTTACTTTTAGCATTTTATCTAATTAAAGGGGATTCGAACACAGACTTCCAAGTTTCCTACAGCTATCCACTTCATCTTGTATATCAGTACACATAACCACACACATGTGAAAAAGATAAATGATCTTCAATATCCGTATTTGATGTTGAAGCAACACTTATCACTTTGTCCAAATCATTATTTCCCAAACATATATATATATATAATCAGCGCTCAGTTTATATTAAGATAGCAAATCTTCAAACTTTAATGGACAAGCTTCAATCTTCTCCACCCTTTAACTCTTCATTTATTCATACCACTGAAAACCTGATGATGGATTGCTAAAATCCTTGTTAATACCAATATTGTTGTCATACCTATGTTGACCTTAAATTACGTTGACCCCTCATATATATGACATTAATAAGAAGGAGTGGATATCTGTAGGAAGCTTGAAAGTCTCTATTCAAATCCCCTTTAATTACATCTTAAAGTTCAGTATTTACAATATACTAGCATTGATTTATTACATTTTATCGAATGTAATTTATTCAGAACATTTCGAAAAAAAAAAGAGAATAAAATATTTTGTTTTATTTCCACTTAATATTTTAGCATAGTGATAAATTGGAAATCCGAAAGTGGGTGAAGTTTAACTTATCTTACAAGTAATTAACTATTTAATTTTTTTGTTTTACACTCACAAATAAAAGTAGGTGTTGTCCAGCATTGATGGTCGAGAGATCAGCGACAGCTGCTTTACAAGCAGTTGTCCCGGGTTAGCTTCCCGGCTGATGCTATGACACATGAGAAAAAAAAAAGTAGGTGGTAATTACTTATATATTTGCTTACGATAACAAAACAATGAAAATAAAAATAACATCATATCTAAATTCTTCAATTCTTTCAGGTGATTTTATTAAGAAAATATATACTAAACCTGTAGCATTAAATTTCCACTTTTATTACTGTCTAAATCAGGGATGTGGAAATACTATGTTGGACTATTTTCATTATCTATCATTAAATGTTCAATGTCTAGGGAATTTTAAACTTTATTTCCACTTTTCAAATACAAACAATTTGTTATTAATCACACATAATTTTAACCTAGAATAATAATAATAAGTTTACAACACAGATTAGTGATTACCCACATGTTTCGAGTCATATTATTTCTTCTTTTTCAGATGTTACTGAGCTGACCAGTGACAATATTAGCATAGGAATGGAACTTAAATTTTTAGATTCTGGCTCTAACCAACTGAGCTATTCTGTCGAAGGCACCAGTTAGTAGAAATTTCATATACTTATCTATGAGGGTTGGTTCAAATCGGTCTGATTTCTTCAACTTTTTTAAATACTTTTTATAAGAGTGAGGTTAATTGCAAGCTTCCAGATATTATGTATTGCCACACGGGTTGACTTATAGAATTTTTTGCCATTTGTCATATGAGCAGCTTCTTTGAATTTTCTTTTTTGGTCCTTTTTCATTCTATCCAATATTTTTATATTTTCCCAATTAAACATATGTTTATTAATACATACATGACTGACTCCTATGTTAATAATGTCATTGCTCAGGCCAACAATACCTGAGGAAGAATGGAAAATAATATTTGAAACATTGTGTAATTACTAACCTGTGTTATCAATTTGTCACATGATCACCATTCTTATGCTTGCTCATAACTGTTATTAAAACAGGTAAAACTCTCCATACAGTAGTGCCACTCAGTGCAATCCAGAGTAATCAATGGATGCCAAAAGGTTTGTGCATAAAATACCTATCTAGTGCCTACTCATCCTATATCCTCAGACTAGTTTCTGGCTTGTGGCCTTCATCAGTGAATAACCTTGGATCTGAGAGCATTGCACATAGATCTTAGGATCTAATGCAACCCTCCAGCAGTCACCTTTTAACTACAAAGCAATAAGAATACAATTGAAAACACAATAGTCTAAACTCATTAGCTTATATAGTCATATAGATCTGAACTCAGTTCAGTATCCATACATTTTGGTGTATTTGGTTCTTTAATAACTATAGTCACCACTATCCTATTAGGCGGGATTGGTATTAAACTACAAAACATCACATGAATCACTATTTCTTATGCTTGCATAACTGTTATTAAAACAGGCAAAACTCTCCATACAATAGTGCCACTCAGAGCTTAGATTGAAAATATTATTGTTTTCAATTTTATTCTTATAGTTTTGTAGTTAAGTAGAGATATAAGGTGGCTGCTGGAGGGTTGCATTAGATCTTAAGATCTAGATGCAGTGATTTTAGATCCAAGGCTCCTCACTAACAAAGGCCACAAGCCAGAAACTAATCTGGGGATATTAGATGAGTATGTACTACATAGGAATTTTATGCACAAGCCTTCTCGCATCCATTGATTATTCTGGCTTGCACTGAGTGGCACTACTGTATGGAGAGTTTTGCCTGTTTTTGTTGTCAATTTGTGTATTACTACTAATAAGTTGTTTGTTTTTGAAAAGTTTAAATAAAGTTTAAAATTTTCTAGACATTCAACATTTAATAATAAATGATGGAAATAGTCCAAAGTATTATCACTTTTAATACAGCAGCATCATAAACCTTCAGGTAAATACTAGAGATAGGAAACATTTTTGCCAACAGCTATTAGGATATTTATGATATCATTCACAGTCCATACAAAATTATCAACGTAAAAATTAGCCTGCTATATTTTATCAAAAATTTAATTGATTCACCCTTAATCATTAGAGATGTGCAACCTTTTCAACTGGGAGGTCAATTTCAACTTTTCCTTTTTAAACAAAGACCGTAATTATTTTGTGAATTATAAATGATTATTTCACATTTAATGACAATTTAATAATTTACCTTGTAATTATTCTTCATGACATATTTATAATTTCAAATTTTTTTTTATGTTCTGGACATATTAATTTTATAGTAGCTAGAATGCAGTGTTTTATCAATTTACCTTCAGAAAATGGATTTGAATTTTCTGCTTTGCTTGTACTTTTATAGAACATAAAAGCCACTTGATGAAGTCCCTTTTCAAGTTTTCTATTTCAATATTTCTTTCTTCTCCAACATTTTGATAAATAGTTCTGCATAATATTGAGTTAAACCACCAAACATCACATGATCACCATGGCATTACTGTATGGAGAGTTTTGCCTGTATAATATTGTGTTCTCTATTAAATGTAATACTTTCCAGGCATATCAGATACATCAATTTACTGCTTCTTTCTAATAAAAAAAATGTGTTTGTCCATTTCTTTTGAAATGTGACAGTTTTCTATACTAATTTTTCTTAGCTTATTAGGCGTAGCCATTCTAATCTATAAAAGTTAAATATAAAATAATAATAAACCAAAGTAAAACTCTAGTTTTATTTTTAACTAGTATATGTTCATCTGTGAAAATCACTATAAAAACCAAATAAAATGCCTTCAGCATCTTTGTAGAAGAAATCTGTTGTCAGAGAGACCCCGCAATATAAATAATTTGTTGGAGTATTGAATCTGATAGAATAAACTCAAACTATTATAAAGGTTGGACAGAGATGTAATTAAGAAAACAAATATTTTACTTTACTTAAATTTTAATTCAATATTTGCAGTATATCTTTAAATAGATGTTTTATATAAACCCATTTTATATACACTTCTGAAAATGGCTAAGGGGCCAAAGTGAGAGCTTGTGGGGGCCAGAGGTATCAAGAGCCCTGGCCTAAATCTTTAAATAAAAAAATAAAGATATTATGTTACTAAAGTAAACAGAATTTGATGCAATTTTCAATTTCAAAATGCAAAATAATGAAAATAAAGAGAGAATTATATTTATACTATAAGTTAAGAGGGAAAAAGTTTGTTTTCAAAAATATATTGCTTGTTTGCATAACTAAATTTATCGTTTCCTTGCCTTACAATCTTATTGCTTACTAATATATTTGCAAGAATCACACAAAAAAAGCACACACACACACACACTCTAATATCCATTAGAGGTTTTGGCTGAGTATTCTAATCCAAGATACTCTGAAATCTGTTATATTATTTATTATTTTTATTTAATCTATATTGGAACTTTTTTCTCTTTTATCAATATAAAAAACATCTCATAAATGACATAATTATTAGTTCTTAATACAGAATTTGTTTATTGTAGTAAATAATTTAAGTAATCATGTTTTATTAAGTGCTCTTATATTACTTGTCCTGTTTGTCATTCTATCAGGATGCCCAGATTTTTGAATTGTTGACAATGAAAAAAATTATGTTCCTTTTCAGAATTCAAACTCAAAACTTAGGTAACGTTTCCCAGGCAAAATCCTTAACAATTGAGCCAATGGAAATGGTTAATATTATCATTTAACTCATGCTTTATTAAATTGAAAGTAAATACTTTCTATTAAAATTTGAATTATTTTTCTGAAATACACCTGGGTCTCGTTTTACACGATAATAGGTTCCTCAGAAAACATGTGCAAATGAAATTGCGCAAATATAGACATAACTTACATTGAAAAATGGGGGATGCAGTCTGTGATTTTTCAAAATTCGTGTAAAAGCAAAGCACTAATGTAAAATTACTTTAAAATTCGCGCAAAAAAAAAAAAATAAGGAAATAAAATATGACTAATAAAAAATTTCAAATTTGAAAAAAATTGATACAAGACAAACTTTTTCTAAATATAATATTTAATTTTATTCAAAATAATATATTTTTATGCATGATTTACAGTACAGTAATTTACATTTTTTTATACATGTTTTAATTATTATAGCTATTTGCGGAAAAACACATTCGTTTGCAATCAACTAGCGCCAACTTCACACTCATGTTGTGTCAATGGTTTTCTGGAGACAACGTAATTAGTAATTAATCTTTGAGACGATGATTTTATTAATTGTTTATGAAACTAACAACTAAAAATTAAATTCTTATTTTTGTCTTTAATTTTCAATTCCGTTTAAAAATCAAATTTCACATCAGATTAATTTCAAGTCACCGTAAGTAATTTTTAAATTGTTAATTACAATTAAAAATCAGATTTTAATTTTTAATTGTCAAATTTAATTGTGCCCACTGCTATTACTGATCTTTTAAAAATAAACTTGTGGACACTAAATGATTAATAATTGATTACGTTCTTTTTTAAAAAGCAAAAACAGAATGTGATTTAAAATGCAAAATTAACATGCACAATGTTTGAACAAATTTACATTATAATCTTGTAAAATTTAATGTGTGTATACATAAAATGTGGAAATCATGATTTTAATTTCATTATTGCATAAAATCTTACTATTATAAAGCACTGAAAATATTGAAATTACTAAGATGAAAGTCGAATTCCAATAATGTGCTATTACTTTCAATATAACGTAAGTGCATGAAATTTATTATTTAAAGTAATAGCACATTATCGGAGTTCGACTTCCGGTGAAACACGAATCGCGTAACTTCAAAATTGTGTTAAATAAGTCCGCGTAAAGAGAGACCCAGGTGTACTTAATATTTTATAAATATTTTGTGGAAAAAAAAATGAATGTGTAATAATGATGATAATTTTTTTTATATTAAATGCTTTCACTGACTGTGCATTAAAAAGAAATAAAATAATTATTTCTTTAACCACAATTGGAATTTTTAAGTTTGACTTTAAATAAAAGCATGGGGGAGGGAGGTCCAGAAATTAATTAAGTCAATATCTTGTTATAAAAAATAGGGATTGACTTAATTAATTTCTGGATCATTCATGCTTTTATTTAAAGTTAAATCTAAAAACTCCAATTGTGGTTGAAGAAACACTTATTTTATTTCTATTTAGTGCACAAAAATAAAAGCATTTAATATAAAAAAAATTATCTCTATTATTTTTAAGTTTTTAGTATTGGCACAGTAAATGAAAATGTTAAACTATATTGTACTTTAAATTGATTGGACACCTATAGTTGATATATATAATATTCAAATATATCTCTCTATATATATGTGTGTGTTTGCCTATGTCTATCTGCATGTTTAAACTTCTTTACATACCTATTTACTTACTTTCTATCTGTGTGACTATTTATATGTCTATTTGTCTATCCATATACATTCTACCTACCTATCTTTTTATTTTTCTTCCTATTCTGTCAACCTACATAATTGTTATTGTTCTTCCTACTATTTTTCCCATCTATTTTTCTACTCATCTGTCTAATGCAATAATTGAGAAACATATATAGATAACAATTAGGATAATGATTTTACTAATTATTTTCAAAATCTTAGCTTACTAATCAATCTAGAATAATAAATATACTTAGAGGTGTGTCATCTCATAATATTTCATAATTATTTATAGCATAACTGAATTAGTGATTTAAAAGTGTTTTTTCTATACATTTTAGTGATTTTAAAGAGTAAATTTGGTTTTGTTTTTGTTTTTTTAAAAAATATACATTAAGAAAGTGTTTCAATTGCATCTTCAATTCCTAAGGGAAAAAAAAGGTTTTGTTACATTTCTGCAAGTGCATATTTAAAAAAAAAAAAAAAATTTTATTTTTTGTTTTGATTTGAAAAAAAAATCTTATATAAAAAAATATATATCTTTTGGTATATCCTAAAATAGTTAATGCATTCTTGGACAATAAATTACTTAATTATTATTATTAATATATTGTTAATAATAATATAGACAGAGATTAGATATAATTTATTTTGATTTATTTAAGACTTTAGACAGAGTAAATCATGATATATTAACAATTTTTATTAGTCATTTATTAGACTAGAAATTATCCAATAATGAATAATATTTCTGTAGTGTAATTTTCATAACATCACTCTCACCCAAAGCAGGGATGGATTTTTTTTCCATATGTCAAAGCATCAGCTGGGAAGCGAGCCCGTGACAACTGTCTGCAAGCAACTGTTTGCTTGCAAGGCAGCTGCGCTGACATCTCGGCTACCAATGCTTGACCAAGTTGGGAAGGATTTGCATCCGCTTTTAACACCTTGAGGAGGAATATAATCACAAACCTATGACCAAAAAATGTGAAAAAGATCTATAATCCTCAAGATGAACATTTGGGGCTGAACCAGCACTCAATAGTTGGCCCAGATCACAATATCTTCCTCATATCTTTATCATTGTTCATATAAAAAATTATTACAGTTTAATTGACTTGTCAACTGACTGCCCTCACAA
The DNA here is from genome assembly GCA_028023455.1 of Epiperipatus broadwayi. Lineage (NCBI taxonomy): Eukaryota > Metazoa > Onychophora > Udeonychophora > Euonychophora > Peripatidae > Epiperipatus > Epiperipatus broadwayi. Next base: position 4,212,225 of record JAQFVV010000066.1, on the reverse strand, counting down.
CTTTGACACAAATCATTTAATGAAAGTATACTAATAATTTTTAATAGTTATTCATTAGACTAGAAATTTCCAATAATAAATAATAACTGAAAACAGGCTTATTATATACCTGTGTGTCTATATATGTAATATAGGGTATATGAGCACAGACTTTCAGATGACCCATCACTCTCCACTCTATCTAATATCACTGATACACTCAAGCACATATATGCTGAAAAGATAAATAATCACCAATATACGTATTTCATGCTAAACCAGCAATCATCAGTTGGTCCAGATTATCATCTCCCACACATATATACTATAAGTGCTCAGATATATATTAAGATAGACAATCTTCCTACTAATATTTTTGTAGTGTAATTTTTATTACACCACTCTTATGCAAGGTAGGGATTGGGTTTTATCCACTTTTAACCCCTTATGGAGGAGGGTAATCATAAACATATGACCAAAGATATGTGAAAAAATTTCTATATATATATACACTAAACAATGATAAAGATATGTGTAAAAAATTGAGGTCTGGGCCAACTGATGAGTACTGGTTCAGCACAAAATTGCATCTTGGGGATCATAGATCTTTTTCACATGTTTTGGTCATATGTTTATGATTACATCTCTTTACAAGGTGTTAAAAACAGTTAAAACCCAGTCCCTACATTGTGTGAGAGTGACATTGTAAAAATTACACTATGAGAGTATAATAATAAAAATTACACTATAGAATATTATTCATTATCGGATAATCTCTAGTCTAATGAATGACTAATAAAAATTATTAATATACTTTCATTAATTAAATGATTTGTGTCAAAGATGTGGGACAGCACTCTAATAATTTGCTATCTATCTATCTATCTATCTATCCATCTATCCATCTATCTATCTATCTATCCATCCATCTATCTATCTATCTATCCATCCATCCATCCATCCATCCATCTATCTATCTATCTATCTATCAATCAATCTATCTATCTATCTATCTATCTATCTATCTATCTATCTATCTATCTATCTATCTATCTATCTATCTATCTATCTATCTATCTATCTATCTATCTATCTATCTATCTATCTATCTATCTATCTATCGAACAATGATAAAGTTATGTATAAGTGATTATGATGTGGGCCAACTGATGGATGCTGGCTCAGCATGAAATTTGCATTTTGGGGATTATAAATCTTTTTCATATATCTTTGGCCTTATGTTTATGATTATGTTTCTCCACAAGGTGCTAAAAGTAGATAGAAACCACTCCCTACCATGTGTGAGAGGTGTAATGAAAATTACACTACAGAATTATGATAAATTATAATATTCTTCTTCAAAAACTTTACAGATTAGGTTTCTCTATAGAGCTTATTAAGTGGTTTAGTTCATTTATTAAAGATAGGGAGGCATTTATTAAATAAAAAGAATCCAATTTCTATTTATTTAATTGCAAATTTTGGTGTACTCCAAGATAGCATCTGGCTTCTTTATTATTCCAACGTATGCATGGATGATCTTAAAAACTATCTTAAGTCTTCATATTTATTATGCTATGCTTCTGACAGTAAGATTTTCAAACGAATAATTACGATAAATGATCGAATTTCTCTACAAAATATTAATAATTTGTCTTGTATTGGTGATCGAGATGTCAGCGCGACTGCCTTGCATTTGGAGGCAGTTGCCCGGGTTGAGGGTTCGCGTCCCGGCCGATGCTATGACACTTAAAAAAAATATTAATAATTTTATTGCTTAGTATAGAGAAAAATAAAAATATTCAGTAGTCTCATGTTATAACAAATCAGAATATCTAGGTCTCTCCTATTATAATGAAACACATAAAATTACATGTAGCACTTTTCAAAAGGATCTAGTTATTCTATTTACGAATAATGTATCATATCATACCCATGTTGAATCGATAATTAACAGAGCTTTTAAAATTAAAGGCATGATTCTTAGATATAGCAGATTGTTTAATAATCAATCAATTAAAATATAAATTGTTTAGAGTTCTTGTCCTTCCTATTATTGAATATGGGTGTGTGTTTGGAATTCACAGTCAAAATGGGATATTCTTAAAATTCAATCGTTGGGAGTGAAATTTTATAGATATGTCTGCTTAAATAAAGGCTGCATATTATCTTTCTATTCACGGAAAGCGATGAGACTTAAAATTTCTATACAAAATTGTAACTAAAAGTGTAATTTGTCAAAATCTGACAACAAATATTTCATTTCACGCAACAGTATAGAAAACTAAATCTTCAGGGTTTTTTTTGCCTTAAAACCTATTACTCAGATACTTTTAAATTTTCTTCATTATTTCTGAAATTGGACACTTAAAACACCGATTTTTGCAATAATAATTATTTCAGTAAATGATAAAAATTATATAATTCTTATTAAAAAGTATAATATATTATTTATTACAGTGGCGTTATATATGGTATCTTTTTTTTTTCTTTTCTCATATTTGTAATTTATATTATTTATGTTTTTTTCTTTACTTCTTAATTAATTTACGTGCAATCTATAAATTGGCCTATAATCCTGTGGAATAGTACATTAACTAAATGAATTAAATTGAAATTGTTAAAATAATTTTTCAGTGTGTGTTTGCATATACATATGTATTCACTTTTACCACATATTGTCTTTTTATAACAAGATAACATTTCTCGAATGCCTAAATTTAATCAAACTTTCATGATCTCTTTTCATAAAGTTTCTATTGTATTTATTAACTCCTAATGATTTTTTAATACACATTTTCACTTCTAATAATATTTGTTTTATCTGTACTAATGAAATATGTAGTCATAATTTGAAATGTGGTTCAAAATTGATAGCCACATATTTGTTGTAGCAGCATAATGCTAGAAGCACTAAAGGGCATTAGGACATTGGTCAACCTAAAGCCATTTCTCACAAAACATAGCATACCATTTGTTTTTGAATACTTTGGATCTCTAAGATGAAAAGTAATCACATTTTAACTTCCATAAACAACCATTAGTGTAATTTATGTAAGTGTTTCATGAGGGACTATTCAAACTGTTTCTGAGTCCATGATAGCATACATCACAGAAGTTTGATGAACTAAAATCAAGAAAGTAGTGAATTATATAAATTAGTCTTAAACAAATCAATAGGATTTGTTCCTACTTGCTTGCCTTTTATCAAACCAATCTCCATGTTTATAAAAATTAAATTACGAATTATTCCTAAAATTATAGATTCAGATAATGATAAAGAAAAAACAAAAGGAAATCTAATTAATAAGTGTGAAAAACAATAGGAAAAGAAGCTGAAAAACAACAGTAAAAGCAGCCGTTCATTTCATTCATTAAAAAATAATTAAATGATTTATTATTTGGTCGCCCATAGGAAGTTTGAATCTGGGACATATCTTGAGTTCTCTATCTCACCAGTTAACTACTGCATTAAAGCTTGAAGTGTACTTTATTCATTCAATGTTGGTAAGAGTTTTTATAAAAGTTTCAATTTCGGTCAGTCTGAAAGCACATTCCCAAAAAATTAAAATGCTTGTAAATTGTTGAGCAAAAGAGAATACATTTTTGGTTGCAAAATGAAAAAAAGATACATACAATATCTGATTTTAATGCTCTATTTGGAGAAATAATAAAGGAGAATATGAAAGTAAAAAGAAAATTTTTCATGGTTTCTGGGATTGAAAGAAATTAAGGGATATGTGTTTGTATGCGATTAGTGTGAATATTTTCAAGGATTTTTAGAAAAACCATGTTTTTAGTAGGTATTTTTTAAGTCAATGATTATTAAGTAACGTGATCCTGCATGTCTTACCTGATTATACTTTATCCATTACAGTTTGGTGCCTCAATTCATGGTGTGATATGAAATATTGACTTCATGCATTTTTATTCCCTTACAATTTGGCAATCAACATTTAGGCTAGGTTTATTCTATTATAATCTGGCTCCCAAATCTGAGGGGCATTTAAATTCCAAAATTGAATATTAATGTGCATAAATTTTTAGGATAACAAAGTTTCTTATCACCATTTTCATTTGTATTACCATTTTATTGACACTGTAAATTTGTAAGCTATTTAGAAAGAATTATAGTTATAAGCTAATGTACACAAGTTTGTAGGTCATAACCGTAATTTTTATCATCAATATCTTATGTCTTTTTGTATCATTAAATTTGACATCTCTAATTAAAGACCTGAATGTGGGACAGTCAGCAAATCTTACACACAATATTGTCATTATTATTTTATTTCATTACAACTGGCAGTCCAATTCGTAATGTGTTATTAAATTAGGACCATTGGTACTTGCGTATTAGTCCTGTGACACAGCGCGTATTCAATCTGTTGTGCCTTTTCACATCCACTAATGTGTAACATTGCAATTAGGTCAAATAAATCCAATGTTGTTATCTGATCTCATATCAAAATGTGTTTTTTTATCTGATCTCCAATCTGGTAACAAAAGAATTTTTTTTTCAAAAAAGCAATTTTTTTTACCAACTTTTTGTTTAAGATTTTATTCTTACAATAGCTTGATTCCAATTGCATTGCATGGTGTAATAAACAACAGCAATGAACATCAAGGTAACACCTGGATTCATATTTGACTGAATTTATGTGGCGTATATGTCATAAAATGATGATGCATTTATTTGCATAATGAACGAAATAAAAAAAATTGGCCACCAATATGAATAATTAATAAAAGTATTAAATTTTTTTATTTTATGGATAATTTTGTGTTTTTTTTTTTATTTTTTACAGAAAAAAATACATTTATTTATTACTGTTTTTCAACAAAATTCTATTCATGCAATATACTATGCATTCATGTGTTCATTTTGGAGGGAAAAATTGGATCTACTTATAATAAAGTGCAAACAACTTAGATTTATTCATTTGTGACAATTCCTGTTATATATTGCATGGTAAGTAGCAAAAAGCTCCAGGTAATGATGGAATTATAATTGATATATTAAAAAAAGCAGGTGAAGATATAGAATTTTTTTAGCAAAGTTATATACCAAATGTCTAAATGATAAAGAAGCACCAGATGATTGGAAGAATGCAATATTAATATTAATATTTTAAGAAGGTGATAAAGAAGATATTAGAAATTACAGACTTATCAGCCTTTTATCAGTTTTATACAAAATTTTTACCAAGGTAATTACAACTCGTCTACAGAGAACATTGGATTTCTACCAACCAAGAGAACAAGCTGGATTTGAAAGTGGTTTTAGTACAGTAGATCATATCCAGGTATTGAGAAAAGTTATGGAAAGAACAAATGAATACGAGTTGATATTATGCTTTGGATTTATAGATTAAGAAGAGGCATTTGATTCTATAAACATTTCTTCAGTGATTAAAGCATTCTATCATCAAGGTATAAATCCAGGATATTATCATATTTTAAAGAATATTTATAAAAATGCATTATCATATTTTAAAGAATATTTATAAAAATGCAACAACAATTAGATTACGTAATGGTACTAGGAAAGTCAACATAGAGAAGGGTGTAAGACAGGGTGACTCAATATCTCCTAAATTTTTTACAGCAGTGTAGCAAAAAGTATTTTGTGGATTAAAATGGGAAGCTAAAGAAATGAAAGTAAATGGAGATTATTTGTCATTTAGATTTTGCAGATGATGTAGTTGTTTTTGCAAATAATGCTTTGGAGCTGCAGGAAATGTTGCAGGAGTTATCAGCTGAAAGTAGGACTAAAGATAAATGTTAAAAAGACAAGTAATGTTCAATGGATTTTCTCAAAATATGAAAATAAGATTGATTATGATGAGTTAGAAGAAGTTAACAACTACAAATATCTTGGTCAGATTATTAATACAGATGAAAACATAATGGATGAAATTAATCATAGAATTAAACTTGTTTGGAGTGCTTTTGGTAGAAATAACTTAGATATTAAAAGGAAATATGCCGATGTGTTTGAAAAGGAAGTTTTTTAATAAATGTGTTTTACTAGTTCTTACTTATGGATCTGAGACTTGGACACTTAATAAAAGAGAAATACAGAGACTTCAGATCACTCAAAGAAGTATGGAGAGATGCATGTTAGAAATAACAAGAAGAGACTGAAAATACATTATGTAAGTAAGAGAACAAACAGGTTTACTGACCTCATTGAAAAAATTAAAAGACTGAAGTGGAGTTGGGCTGGACGTATTTCTAGAAGAGATGATAATAGTTGGACAATTGAAATCTTAAACTGGATTGCAAGAGATTGTAAAAGACCCAGAAAGAAACCACATGTGAAATAGATGAATGAAATAAGAAAGGGTGCAGGGGTGATGTGGAAAAGAGAAGCTAAATGGATTGAACTTGGAGAGACCTTCATCATGCAGTGGATTGATAGTGGTTATTGATGATAATGCAATAGCATATGTATATATTTTATGCTTTTTTAAACAATATTTTAGGCAATTTTTTTGTAATTTAGCAATTTTATGGGCAAATTGATATCTTTAGTATTGTTATAACTTTTATACTTTTTTATGTAAATGTCGTATATATTTCTGTATGGCAGGGTAACATTTGTGACTTTTTGTATAATGGCATCTCGTATTGATTGTTAAAAAATTTATTCTTTAGTAGCAATTTTTCAGTCAAATTCATATGTTTAATACTGTTGTTAAAACAGGCATGTTTAGTACTGTTATTAATTTATATTTCACACCATATTTTATATTTTTCCTGTGAAAGTTGTACATATTTCTGTATGACAAAGTAACATTTTTAATTTTTGTATAATGACATCTCATATTGATTGCTTAAAAATTTACTGTTTAATATCAATTTTTTTGGTCAAATTTTATATGTTTAGTATTGTTATTAATTTATATTCTGCACCATATTTTATATTTTTCTTGTGAAAGTCGTATATATTTCTGAATGGCAAATTAAATTTTTTTTTAACTGTTGCTAAAAAATATAATTTTTAAGATCGTTTTTTTTTTTTGGTAAATCACACTCCAAATTGTTTATATTTTTTGTGTGAAAGTAGTATTTTTAGTTCTAAGCAATATGGAGCAGACATGCTACACTTTTTCACATATTTATTTGACCTGCCAATAACTTTGTAAATCTTGTAAAAATATCATTACAAGATCCATGTACATGTTATTTTGGTCAGGTCATAAGATTAGAAAGTTATCAGAGATTGATATGAACGTGAAAAGGTGCAGCATGTCTAATACATGCTCTGTGTCACAGGATTAATATATAAGTATCCAACCACTTCCTTAGTGACTATTTTTATTCCACTACTATATATATTGCTTAAATAATAAGTGCAATAATGCTCAAGGCTAAATGGATTTGTAAGTAATCATTAAAAACCAGTGTACACTTAAACAATCCCAATATTAATAACAATCAACAATTTCAAACTGTTGCAAGGGAATCACCTTTTAACAATAAAGGTGGAATAAAGATGAAATATATATGTTAAATACTGCCTACTACTATACTAGTAATGATAAGTATAATAGAAAAATCATATAACATAACAATAGTAGCGGTAAAAAAATTAACTAAAATTCTTCCATGACCATGGTTTCATCTATTAACAAACAAACCTTTTCAAGTGAAATTTAATAAAATACAAACAATATATATATACAAAACAAATAGCTCTTCCAATATTCACTTCAAAAAACAATTTATTTTAACATCAAAGAATGTCTTCATGAAATTGATGACCCCAAATTTAAGAAAATTTATTATCAGAATTTCTTTTACTTTTCTTTTTAATTCATTTCTTTCTTAAAAGATAATTTCTGCATTGTCAAGTAATATTTTATGACCTGTATTCAGTTAATGAATATACAAAGCTGAGTTATGATATCTATTTTTAATTCTATACTTATGAACCTTAACTCTTTTATTAAGATTTAATTTACTTTGACCTAGATAAATTTTATGACAATTGCAAGAAATCTTACAAACTATATCAGGAATAGATTTTCTGAATTTAAATCAAAGCCTTTATTCCAGGCCACTTTTATACCACCCAATGACTATTCTTATAAATCAGTTTATATATTGATGATTGTAAAGAAATAAACTCTTTATTCTCACTAACAATTAATTTTTTATTATAGATATTTTTATTAAATATAATATTTAACAGATGAAATACACAGGCTTATATATACCTGTGTCTATATATGTAATAGACAGGGTATGAGCACAGACTTTCACATGACCCACCACTCTCCACACTATCTCATAACACTGATACACCTGAACACACATATGTCAAAAAGATAAACAATCACCAATATATGTATTTTGGCCTAAGGGTGGCCTTTGAGCATTCCATCATCAGATTTTTAATTGGATGGACAGTTGAAGAGTTGGAGTGCGGAGTACATTGAAGCCTGTCCATTAAAGTAGAAGGATTTTCTATCTTAATACATATCTGAGCACTTGTAGCATATATCTGTAGAGATGGTAATCTGGACCAACTGATGATTGCTGGTTTAGCATGAAATATGTATATTGGTGATTATTTATCTTTTCAACATATGTGTGTTCAGGTGTATCAGTGTTATGAGATAGTGTGGAGAGTGATGGGTCATGTGAAAGTCTGTGCTCATACCCTATCTATTAAATATAATATTTCTAATAAATTCATTATCCTAACATGAATCAGTGTAATCACAAGCAAATTTACTCATCTGAATATAATCATTATTTTCAAAACGATTAACCCTTTTATTCCTATAACAAAAATTTAATAAGGAAATTTTCTTTTGAGTAAAAAGTTGATAACTGTCTGGACTTATTATATTTCTTAAATTTTTTGCTTTAATGAAATGACTACAAAATAAGACATTATTAACCTTATCAACACTTAAATCTAAAAATTTTAACTTATCAAATTCGAATGTACCCCCTTCAATAGTAAATTTAATATTAGAATCAAAAGTATTTAATTCATCAAAAAAATCCTTCAATTTATCTTCCTGAATAGCAAACAAACAATCATCAATATTTCTAACAAATAATTAAAAAACAAACAAACAGAAAAATGATTAATAGCATTCCTCACTAAAATATCATTATATACAGAGCATATTAAAAAAGAAATAACATTGATCACTAGATGGAGCTTACCAACAGCTCTAAATTTATGACTTGTTTTAATTAATAGAAATAACATAGCCAATAACTCATCTCTTTTTAATCTTATAAAACACATCATTACATATAAAATACATAAAATCCTCTAATAATGGCCAAAGTAGAAAAGAATGACTATTTTTTTTCTTTATCTCATTTTCTTTTATAGAGGCTAATCAAAAACAAATTTGTGAAATTTAATACAGATTCATTTTTTTATAATACTTCATAGATAAGTATATGAAATTTCTATAGACAGTTGCCTTTGGCAGGATGTCTTAGTTGGTTAGAGTGTTACCACAAAATTCAAGAATCTAAGGGTCCAGGTTCGAATCCCATGCTAGTACTGTCACTGGTCAGGCCAGCAGTACCCGAAGAAGAGGAGAGAATAATACCACTCTGAACATTGTGCCTATACTAACCTGTTTGATGTGCTATTTCTAACAGTTGAAAGTTACATTTTTCTAAAGACATTCAATACTAATATTAAATGATGGAAATAGTCCAATATAAAAATACAACTAGGACACCATTATCACAAACCTTCAGAAAACACAAAAATATTTTATGATTTAAGTTCACAAATTTAATTTACAATCAATTTTATTGTGATTATAAATGCAGTTACAAACGTTTTTTCAATATCTTAAAAACTAATATTTTAAAATAGCAGAGCAGAACAGTATTTCAATTTCTTGTTTTTGATTTTAATAAAAATCTTATAAGGTTCAAAAATATTTAATCATTTAAGCTTTACAGAACAATTTAAATATTTCTAGAAATAATACTGAAAGATTGAGATCAGAAGAAAACATTCTTCTGCATTTACATGGGCTATAAAGAAACAATGACGCACACACACTTATTGTTATGATTTATGATTTTAAGGATATAATTTTAATCATATTTTTTCCACCATATTTTATATCATTAAAATTTATATTCAACATATTAATGTTTGGTTTAAATGTTCACATGGATAATAGTATATTATTTAAATATTATCAAAGAGATATTTTATCTCAATACATATATCTTCACAAAGGGGATTTAGTGAGTAGATGCTGGATGACATATTTAAATTACTGATAATTATTCAAAAATGAAAAATTAAATTAAAAACTTGAAAAACAATGTTCAATGACTATTGGAAAATTTAGGTGTTATATCAGAAAGTGCAAAAAATGAGTAATAAGAGTTTGGATAACATTAAATTGGAAATACACGGAGGCAAAGCTCTCCATATTGTAATGTCACTCAGTGCAAGCCAGGATAATCAATGGATGCAGGAAAGGTTAGTGCATGTAATTCCTATTTAGTGCATACTCATCCAATATCTCCAGATTATTTTCTAGTTTGTCACTTTCATCAGTGAGGAGCCTTGAATCTGAGAGCCCTGCAACTAGATCTTAGGATCTAATGCAACCCTCCAGCAACCATCTTTTAATTTATTAGATAACTATAAAGTTTTGAATCCAAAATGAAAACACAATAGTCATATAGACTGAACTCAGTTTAGCATCCATATTTTTTTGGTGTCTTTGATTCTATTGTAGGGTTGCAGTAAATTCTAAGACCTAAGTGCAGTACTCTTAGATCCAAGCCTCCTCACCGAAGAAAGCCAAGCTAGAAACTAGTCTGGGGATATTGGATGCATAGGCACAAGACAGGAATCATATGCACAAACCTTCATGCATGAGTGGTGCTACTGTATGGAGAGTTTTGACTTTGTGTAAACAACTTGTGTAAGCATAAAGAATGGTGATCATATGATGTTTAGTGGTTAAATTGAAAATAATTTTTTTATGCTGTTATGATTATACATCCCTCTCCACACACGTATAAATATATATTGTATGATTGGGAAAATGTCAGCATTGGAGAAATCTTCATTTGAATATCAAAATGTCAGCAAATTAAAAAAAAAAATGCTCGCAATTTTAACTGTTTGAAATTAAAGAAAAAAAAAACCGGCTTCATTTTTAAAACAAATTTTGAGATAAGCATTTTAACTTTTCATCTAAACTTCATAAGTCGGAAGCATATTTTCAACTTGTCACGTAAAAAATAATATCCACAAAATATAATTGTCATCCAGATTGTCAGCTCCTGTTAAATGATGCACAATTTTCTTTGAAAAGCATAAAATTATTTCTATGACAACATTTTTTTATATTGACAATTTGTGAAAAATAATATTTATTGATGTTTAGCTATTTTCTTTCTAAGTCAACAGCACTATCAAGAAACAAAAGCCTGAAATTGTAAACATACTAGAAGTGAAACTAAATTCTTCATCGGAACAAATCCCAGTATTTGCATATATATAGACAAAATAAAACATTAACATTAATAAGAAAGCAAAACTACGCAAGAATTGTGAATTTACCCTGAAGATATCTGGTTAAAAAAAACAATAACGTTAATTTATGTTTCGTTAATAATGTTCTATTGTACTTCATTATTTTGGAAATTTATTTGTATAAATCATTTGATGATTACCCTAAATATATATAAGCAGTGTTAACTATTAAAACATAGCAAAAAAATCATTGTGTTTTGCATGAATGTATATATAATACAAATAAAATGTCCGTTAATTAAAAACTATTATCATAACAATAAAAATAATAAATATAACGGTAATTAACTATTAATTAATTAATATTATATTAAGACTGTATATAATAGTTAATCATCATTATATTTATTAATTTTATTGTTAACTTTTCGGGTTGTATTAATTTTATTGTTATACTAATAATATATATAACAAGGCTAATCATTAAGATATAATAAGAAACCTTTATACATTGTATATATATTGAAATGATTATTGACTGTTCATAAGAGTCGGAGAAAAAGTGGAATTTGTTACAGTATGGAATATTCATTCTCGAACTGCTCTCTTGGAAAAAAAATAAGAAAAATAGGCAAGGTAAGGGGACATAAAGATAAAAACAAGTTGACAAGCATTTAAGAAGCAAATTATTTTATATTAACAAAAAGGTATATGTTATTTCTCATACATGTGTATGTCTATGTACATGTGCATAGAATATTATAACAGGCAAAACTCTCCATACAGTAATGCTACTCAGTGCAAGCCAGAGTAATCAATGACATCCATTGATTACTCTGGCTTGCACTGAGTGTCACTACTGTATGGAGAGTTTTGCCTGTTTGAATAACAGTTATGGGCAAGCATAAGAAACAGTGATCATGTGATGCATAAAATATTCACTATTGACTGAGATATAAAAAGGACTACAAATTTATTAAGAAAAAAAGAAATCTTTTAGTTTACATGAATGTTGTTTTATGAAAAAAAATATTTGTCAATAGTTTACATAGATATCAAAGCTGAGAAGTATGGTATATATTATTTTTTATATGGGATCAATGTTATTACCAGGCACGAATGAATTACTTTTAAAAGCTTAAAGATAAGGGTTATGTTATGTCAAAGTTATATATACAGACATAGTATTCCTGCAGAGTTTAAAAACAATGATATACATGACCATCATTTGCCTTATTAATATATTTCATACTTACAGAAAAACCTTGCATATGAAGAGGTGAATCATGGTTATTGTATGTCAATGATTAGAATCCAAATCTCATTCTTCATGTCTTATTATTTTGATATTGAGGAGTTATATGAATGCATTGTCTCAAGCACATGGTGTCTTTATCTCCTTGTGATACTTAATTGAGTTATTAATGGCTATTGAATTATTTTTGCTAATGATAAAATATTATTATATATAACCTTTATAGTATTATAAAATGCTTACATGCATGGTTCACAATTATGTAAATATTAGTTCCTTAATTTTAATACCTATCTAGAAATCTAATGCTTGTTAAAAGGTTGATCAATTGGTTAATAGTGCACTTTCATGTACAAATAAAACTCTCAGAAATGATAATATTATAGAGAATTAAAAAACTTATTGTCATATATAAATTATGTTCACCCTTTGATTGTGAAATACATATAGATGTTAAATATAAAATTACTATTGTAAGTGTAGAAAGGTTAATTTATGGATATGAGTTTCTTTAACATTCAAATAACACTCATTTTTAATTTGGCAGTTTAATTTTTATATGAGATAATCAAACTATATCTCAAACTTTGTTGTTATGGAATTATATTTTATTTGATATATTGGTTAATAACTTACTATTTTTATTTTTTAAACCATTAAACATCACATGATCACCATTCTTTATGCTTACACAAACTGATCACACAGAGGTGTTGGGATACACTATGGCTTCTCCTTTCTCAGAATCAGTAACCTCTCAGCCACTATGCCCAGGGAAACCTGTTAGCTACCTCCCCTTCCTTTTCCATTCCCCACCCTAAGTTTTTCCCATATTCTTCTTTATTCTGCTCCATCCCACTTCCACAACATTATTTTGCTCACTCTATGGCCTTTATATATAAATCCCTTGTTTTCCCCCAAAACCCAGCAAAAAAACAAAAAAAAAAACAAACAAACAAACTTAATTTCTGTATAATCACTTAGTTAATATTTATTCTCCCAAAACTTCATTATTTGCACCTTTTCTGCTTGTAGGCATTTACAGTCATTTAATAAATTCCTAATATTTTCTATGCCTTCCTTACATAATTTGCAGAATAAATCATTGACATTTCTCCATTTATGTGTATATTCCTTTGTTGCTAATGATCCTGTTCAAGCCTTAAACAGTAAACTATTTTCCTTACTATTATAATAAATTAACTTGCATCTAATATTCTGTTTACTTCCATATATATTTAAACTTTTTTTATTCTCCAACTCCCTATTTTTTATTAATGCATTTATTCTTCTATCCCATTCCTTGTCACTATAATACTCGACAATTCTCCTAACAGAATCATTTCACCTTTGGTATAAGCATACTGACATAAAGTCTTCATCCAAATCTTCTGCATACCATACTATCTTTCTCACCCATCTTGTTGCCTATCCTTTATTTATAACCCAGTTAAATACTATTTTGAATTTATCTTATCCATAAATTACAATCTACTGGACATTTTCATTTTGCATCTTTCATATAAAAATTTGACCACACCATCTCTCCTTAAATTGCATCCTTTCCTGTTCACATATCTGCATCTAATGCATGACTTCCTACCTCTTCTTTTTTTCTAAGTAATCTAACACTCCTTTAATAACACATAATAGATCATTACCATAAATTAATCCTGCTACTGACAATCTATTCCATACAATTCCAGCTACATCATATTTATTATATGAAAATACTGTTCCTTTCTTTTCTTTGCTCCATTTATCAATTTTTTCTCCCATTCATACAACACACACACATATAAAGAACATTTTATAATTTTCTTGAAAAAAAAGGACAAAATTGTGGAAGTTCATGGTGTATCAGATAAGTGGCAGAATTAGTTATTAAACTTAATAGAAGATACCAAATGCAAATAATTCAGGTTTATGCCCCAAGAAGCTCTCATTGTGATAAAGGAATAGAGGATTTTTTTATATGAATATAGAAAGGTTTCTGGTCAGACCAAATAATATTTTAAAATTATCATAAAAAACTTTAATGCTAAAAATTGATAAATAGTTGAAAAATGAAAATACCGTTGATAAATTTGATTATGGTGATAGAAATGAGAAAGGCCAGAGTCTTGTGGAGTTTTCAGAAAAAGAAAAACTGAATATTATGAATTCTTTCTTTGAGAAAAATACTAAATAGAAATGGACATGGAAGCATCAAAATAAAGGTACAGCAGAATTGGATTACATTTTGGTTAACAGAAAATATGCATTTCAAGTCTATAATACTCTTAATAAATTCAACATAAGAAGTGAATATTGATTACTGCGATGTAAAATTAGAGAGACAAAAATTATTAAGGAAAACTGTATTCACAGTTTGATATTCCTAACTTTCACAAACATTCCAATGAATTTAAATTAAAATTTGCAAACTTTTTAAATATTAACAGATTGAATGAAACAATAGGAAAATAACTCATACTCTATTAAGAACTGTAATAAAGATGACTGGTACAAAAAAGTGGCATTGGACCAGTACAATTTATATTGAGACAAGAAGGATTGAATATCTAGAATTTTGTAAAATGATGCAAAAAAGAGTTAATAACAATATAAGAAAAAAATAATTGTGAATTAGCAAGAAAAACTGTAGAAGAGAATAAAAGTCTCAAGAGTGTAAAAAACATTTTAGTATTGATAGGAAAATGATTTCTGCAAGAAAAAAAAAATTACTAAAAAGAGAGATGACATCATGAAGAGTTCTATAAAGAATTATATAACAATAAAAAATAAAATAATGTTTCACTTACAATTACTACATCTTCATAATTGTCCAGGATTTTAAATGAAGAAATAAGACATACAATTAGTTCCATTAATATTCTCTTATTCTTCTTTTTCACTTTCTTTGCATATCTTCATATAATCATACATATATTTCTTATAGCACTTCTTTCATAAATAAGCAGTGAAGAATATTAGAGCTCTGATGAAGATTGCTGGACAGTCGAAACTGTAAGGAAAATAAAGAAGGTTAAGAAAATTTGATTGCATTGATGTGTATATGAAAGAAGTGTTATAAGAAATATATATATATAGTTCCGTTAATGATGGGATTATAATTAGTATCTTAATCAAAGTAGGTGAAGAAACAGAAAACATGTTGGCAAAGTTATATATCAAATATTTAAATAATAAAGATGTAATAGTTGATGATCAAAAGAATGCAGTATTAATATAAATATTTTAAAAAAGGTAATAAATATAATATTAGAAATTACAGACCTAATAATCTTTTTATCACTTCTATATAAAATGTTTGCCAAAATAATTACAACTCATCTTCAGCTAATTTTAGATTTTAATGAACCAAAAGAACAAGCTGGATTTAAAACTGTTTTTAGAACACTGGATCACATACAAAGATTGAGAGTGGTCATAGAAAGAACTAAACAATATGAGTTCCCATTATGTTTTGGATTTGTAGCTTATGGAAAGGCATTGATTCTATAACAGTGATTCAAGTATCGAGTCATTGAGGTATAGATCCAGGATAATGTTATATTCTGAAGAATACTTATAAAAATGCAACAGCAATAATTAGATTACATAATGATACTAGGAAGATTTGTCATTGAGAAGGGTGTACAACAAGATGACTCCATAGCTCCATAACTTTTTACAGCTGTTTTGCAAGAAGTATTTTGTGGATTAAAATGGGAAGCTAAGAAAGTAAAAGTAAATTATTAAAGTCATCTATATTTTGCAGGATATTGTAATTGTTTTACAAAAAATGCTTCAAAGCTTCAGAAAATGTTGCAAGAGTAATCATATATATATATAAAAAAAAAAATAGGACTAAAGGAAAATGCTTTCTAAAAATAAATTGATAATGATGAATTGAAAAAGTTATCAATTACAAATACCTTGGGCAGGTTATTAATACATATGGAAATATAATGGATGCAATTAATCAAAGAACTAAATTTGGATGGATTGCTTTTGGTAGAAATAATATTAAAAGGAAATATGTCTATGTATCTAAAAAAGGATGCTTTTTAATAAATGGTCAGTTTTTATTTATATATCTGAGTTTTGGACATTTAACAAAAGAGATTGAAAATAAAATAATACATGAATGAAAGAACAAATTGACATTAAAAGACTGCAGTAAAATTGGGCTGGACATATTTCTACAAGAGATGATAGTAGATAGACCGTTCACAGAATCATAAATTGAATTCCAGGAGATTGTAAAAAGCCTAGAAAGAAACCACATGTGAGATGGATGATAAAATAAGGAAGTGGTGTGGTGTGGACAAGAACAGCTAGAGATTGGAGAAACTGGATTAAACATGGAGAGATCTCCATCCTCTAGTAGATTGATACTAGTAAGTAATCCAATGCGGGCTAAAACCTTCACAGCCAAATAATACAGAACACATTATTGACCCAGCTAAATAATTGCAATTGGTGAGGACTTCTTATAATTTCTTCCAAAAATAAATACCTGATTATTTATCAATAGTTTGATAGCTGGTTTGGTTATGGAGAAGCTATTTAAAAATTTACTTCAATATTTTATTTATTTTTAAAAAAATTCCAAACTTCATATGAATTTAAAACCTTGATCATGAATATGACAGGTCGTTTATTAAATCAATACATGCACGATTCTTCATTACATATACACACACATGTAGCTTAAATTAAAGGCAAGTTGCAGTAACTTGATCGTCATTGGTGATAGCTTGTTACTCCTTTAATACAAATTAATCTAGCATTGATTTAAAACCCTCTTTTCAGACTTTAATGAATCTTTGTATTATTAAAATATTTACATATATATATATTTGGGTAAGTTGTGAGAATTAATTGTTCTATTACCTTTGTATTATTAAAATACTTACATATATATATGGATAAGTTGTGAGAAGTTATTATTCTTGAAATCATTCTGTTCCTATTAACACGCACACACATTTATACGAATCGGAAGACAAGTGCTGAAGGAAGGAGATATTGCTGCATTTTGAAGAGATGTAAATTAGAAAGATCGTGTGTCTCTGACATGATATCACTGTACGAATTTGACATTTTACATCAAATTGGTGAATAAAAAAATCGGTAGAAAAAATATCTTTGATTAAACTATTTTAAAGTAAACTGTTTTAAATCTTAAACTGTATAAAAAGATTGTTTTGAAGTTATTATTTTAAAACAATTAAAGTATATAATGATCTCAAAAGTAGCTTTCTAAATCTATTTAGAAAGACAGGTATCATAGAAATGGTTGAACTGTCTTTAGACGTTTACATTTTAATATGTAAGTATTTTTATTATATAGAAAATGTGACAGTATTCTAAAGATTAATTTTCAAATAAAATATCTACTAAAAATATTTCACTAGAAGTAAGGATGTTAATAATGTCTGACTATAAAAAATCTTCGTTTTTGTATTTTTTTTTTTTTTTTTGAAATTCGTTTTTGTATTTATTTGATCTATAACGCACTAAGTTAATTTTGTATCTGTTATTAAGAGGTAGTTTTTTTAATTAGCCTTTTTTTTTTTTGAAAAAAAAAATCTGTTCATGTATATATTTTTTTTGTTATATATATTGTTGTTGAATTTCCTTTCATTATTAATAATGTTGCTTTATAATGAATTTTAGATAAAATACTCTTATGATTCCTAAATTCTGCTTTGTATTCATGTATTTATGTTTGACTGAAATCTATGATGATCGCATTATAGTTGTATATTGAACTACTTCCTTCGTTAAATTAAATTAATCTTTTTTAGAAGAATTTAAATTTTATTTATACTTTTGCAAATATATTCTAAATAGTACCCTAGTTAGTACAAAACACATTGTTTTTAATAATATTTGCTATTTTGCCAAAGACAATAGTCAGTAGAAATTGATATTCTTATTTATGAAGATCCTCCTAATTTTTTCATTTATTACTTTTTAAGGGCAAAGTTAACGAGTGGTTTCCAAAACACTGTAGATTACTTATGAAGTTATTTGCTATTGTAATATGAATAGCTTCATTAATTTTTTTCTTCTTTTCTTTCTTGTCAATATTATTGTTATCTTATTCAAATTTATCTTCAATAGTAGTATTTTAAATATAACAGTCTTTTTCTCTCGACATTATTTTTTGCGTTCTTTTATCCAGATTTCGAGGGGATGATTCCTTCCACGTACATTCAGATTCTTGGTAATTGTTTAAGTATGGACTGCTTTCATATGTTTACATTTATAAACCAACATAGTCTTGAACATTATTAGCTTTATTATCTAAGGAATACATAGTTTCAGTGCAGTTTGAAAGTTAAAATTGACTATTTTTTAGTCTGCTTTTAAAAACAGATTATATTTCCCTGTTAAACAATGTTTATTTAAACTTCTTTGAATTATACATTTTTTAGTCAAGTGTCAAACTTTAGTGTCTATATATACGCAGTAGACCATAGATAAAGACAGGTATCCATCTTTATCACAATAAAAAGTTTACCTTGCCAACAAACAGATTAAAATTCATGTTAATCATTTGGTATTAAGATTCATGTTAATCATTTGGTATTATTTAGCTGTGGACTGTTTTTATGTATTTATATGATATTTTCTAGATGTAGTTTAATTTTAAGTTAGAATCCTTCAAAGTATTTCATAACTTTAGAAAGCTGTTTTAATGTTGTATTGACTGCAGATTTTTATAATTTTGTTTAATATCCCTAATATTTATAGAAATATTAGTTTATTTTATTGTTTTTTTTTACATTCCTTTTTTGTTGTCTATTTATAGCTTTTTTAATGATAGCTGGTGGATAATTATTATTTATGAGAGCTTTGTTCTAAGTAGGATTTTTTCCCAAGTCTCTTTCTTCATACCTGTGCTATATAATAATAGCATATTTCAACTTTTAGGGTTGATATCACATTTGGATATATATATAATTTGCATTTTTCTGAGTATATGTTTTTTTTTCTAATCAATTGTTTTGATTTTTTCATGAAGTAAAATTGTCATAAAACATCTAAAAATGCCAATTTTTGTTTGTGTTTTAATTTTAATGTATATTTTAATTGGATGTGAGGTGATATGGCTACTCCTTTATTGAAATCAGGAATCTCTCAGCCACTATGCCCAGAAAAGCCACTTTCTCTTTCTACTCTCCACCGTAAATTTTTCCCATGTTCTTCTCTATCCTGCTCCATTTAATTTCCACAACATCATCCTTGTCCACTCCAGAGTTTATGTCTAGATCCGCTTTATCTTTTTCCAAACCCAGGATAAAGATCAATAACCCACTTTCTGTATAATCACTTTGTTTATATTTATTCTCCCACAACTTCATTATTTGTATACTTTCTGCTTGTAAGCTTTACATTCAATTAACAAATTCCTAATATTTTCTATGCCTTCCTTACATAATTTGCAGACTAAATCACTCACATTTCTCTATTTATGTGTACATTCCGTTGTTGATAATGATCCTGTTTGAGCCTTAAATAGTAGACTACTTTCCTTGCTATTATTGTAAATTAACCCACACCCAATATTATGTTTACTTCTATATTCTAAGATGTGGCCTTACATCCTTCCAGTACCATTAAAAATATCCTTTACCTAACTTGAATCCAAAACCCAATAAATGAAAATGAACTAAAATTCATTTCAATAAAAAAAGAATGAAATTAAGGGGTTGTCATCTGATCCTTCGTGTCAGTCGCTAGAGGTGCGATTTCTAATCAAAAACACATTAATATAATGTTCCCGGGCCAGTGATTCTCTATTAATATTGACTTTTTGTTTGTTTATTTACAACGTTTACTTTCTTTCGTTTCTGAATTATTTTTCCCAAATAATATTTTTGACGATGGTATAATAATAGTTGTTTTTTTTTTTTTAATTTTTATTGACAAGAGGGTCTTTTTTGGTGTGTGTTCAAATAGTAATTTGTGTGTTTTTTTTTAAATAGTATTACTGTTTTTGTAAAATTGGATTGCCGAAATTTAAGAGAGAACGGGTCTTTTTTAGTGTGTGTTCAAATAGTAATTTGTGTTTTTTTTTTTTTTAAATAGTATTACTGTTTTTGTAAAATTGAATTGCCAAAATTTAAGAGAGAACGGTTTTTTTTTTGATGGATCTTTAAATAATAATTGACGTTACTTTGATAGGTTTCCATTTGATTGTCGACAACAATTAGTGGGAGGGGTGTTTTTGTATACGATTAAATAATAATTTACGTTACTTTGATAGGTTTACATTTGATTGCCAGCAACAATTATCGGGAGAAGTGTTGTTTTGTTTTTTTCGCATGTGCATGTGTATGTTTAAATAAAAATTAAAACTGTTACTTTGATCGGTTTACATTTGATTGATGACCGATATGACTTCCTTTCATTTATAAATTATGATTTTTGTTTCTACGAATAAATATTTTTGACAATGGGACAATAATAGTTGTTGTTTGTTTAATTTTTATTGACAAAAATGGTTGTTTTTTTCGGTGTAGTTTCAAATAGTAATTTGGGTTATGTTTAAATAATAAGTTACCGTCTTACTTTGATTGGTTTACATTTGATTGACACTAATTATTGGGAGGGTTTTTTTGTGTGTGTACGGTTGTAGACAACAATTATTGGGTAAAGTGGAGTTGGGTTAACCGTTTAAACAATAGTAGTTTTAAGTTACGGTCTTACTTTGATTGGTTGGTTTATATTTGATTGCTAATACTAATTATTGGGAGGGGTGTTTTTTTTGTATGTACGATTGTAGACAACAATTATTGGGGAAAGGGGTGTAACCATTTAAAGAATAGTAGTTTATGCTACTTTTAGTGGTGGTGTACATTTGATTGCTGACAATAATTAGTGAGAGGGGTGGGTGTTTTTGGATGATGATTAAATACTAATTTACCTTCCTTTTTATTTTACATATGATTGCTGACAACAATTATTTGGAGAAAGGGGTTGTTTTTTTTTGTGTATGTTTGGTAAATCAAAATTGAAGTTACTTTTATTTATTACATTTGATTGACAACCGATTGACTTTTTTTTTCGTTTATAAATTATTGTTTTGGTTTCCCAAAAACCTAATATTTTTGACAATGGGACAATAATAGTTCTTAATTTCATTATTATTGACAAGAACGGCTCTTTTTTGGTGTACGTTTAAATAGTAATTAGGGTTGTATTTAAATAGTAATACTGTTTTTAAAAAATTTAAGTGACAAAATGAAAGAAACAACGGTTTCTTTTTTTTTTTATGGATCGTTAAATAATAATTTTCGTTACTTTAATTTGTTTACATTTGATTGACAACAATTAGTGGGAGGGGTGTTTTTGTGTATTTTTAAATAATAATTTACATTTTTTGGTTAACAACAATTATTGTGTGTGTATGTTATGTTACTTTATTTATCAATTTGGTTAATAATATTTACTGGTAGACATTTCAATATCATTAATGGCATGCTATACGGTCAACTCATCACGGCTCCGGTAATGCAGCAAACGTAAAGACTTGACGAACGACATTTGAAATCCCTCAAACCAGCTGCCTTTTTGAAGTGCACATTTCTTTCAGCAAAAACGAGACTTACAAATGAAAGTCCAAACATCTTTATGGACCTCAAGTCTCATACATTCACCGCACAAACATCTTTTTTTCTTTCAGCAGGATTTTTTTTTCTGCTGTAGAAATGTTACAGCACTGGTGGCTTCCGTGTCTGGCAATTCCCATCTTTTCATATTTTCTGTTTTCGAATTTGCCATACTTTTTGTCTCGGAAAATTTCTCGCTAAAATGTGACTCAAAGCATGATCTTTAAAATATTATGCTAACCCACTGTAATCGAAAATTTAGGAGGAATACAAATTTATGAGGATCAATCACGATACTGTTAAAATTGTTAAAATGTAACAGTCCATCAATTCGTCTTAAAAAAAAAAGGCACCGATGAAAATTTAAATAATTTCGACACGATCAAATTAACACACCCTCCTATGATATTGTTACATCAAATACATAACACAGCATTATGATATAGTGCATGACACAAACAACTACAACATTTTCCTCTGCTTTTAGAATCAGAAAAAGCCACACCATTAGCCACTAAGCCGAGTTAACATTCTTTCTAGATTTTATCATAGAAAGAAGACTTAACTCCGAGTTAACAGTCTACCTTTTAGTGTAGAAAGAAGACTTAACTCTGAGTTAACAATCTTTCTAGGATTTATTTTAAAAAGAATGCTTAAAGGCTTGGGTGCGGCCGCGGAAACGGCATATTTCTAGAAATTTAGCTAGAAATCCCACCTCTAGCGGCTGACATGAAGGATCAGATAACAAACAATTAAGGAAATTAATTACAAGCATTATAACTGAGAAATCATTAATTATTGTCTCAAATTAAACACCTAATTTAATCTTATGATAAATATGTATATTAATTAAATCATAAAACATATACATAAACACTAACTTTTGTTAAAAACATCTCATCAATTGTGATGTAACTCCTGTACATTATAACAATATGAGGGAAATATGATCGGATAGATTAGACACAAATAAGAAATGAAAAATTATTTAAAGGAAAGAAATAATAAATAAAATTTTTATTGTTATTAATATATTATATTTATAATAATCACTAATAAAGGCATAAATAATTAATAATAATCACTAATAAAGGCATAAATAATTAATCTAAATCATTGAACCTGCTAGTTCAAGTCATTAAAAGTCATATTATATAGAATACCCTCATTTGGGTAATTAGAGAAATATAAAAACCAACAAGCTTCTTCTCAAAATCAGACAAAAAAAATCTTAGCTGAGCAACCTGCATAGAGTTTAAGCAGAGAAATCGAACTTGCAGTTCGAATAGAGAATTCAGCTGCCATTAAAGTGAAATATTAATGGAAACAACTCTTTGGATATTCAGTAAAGAAATAAAAGGCATATAAATTCAAATCTAGCCAACTGAGATTCTAAAGTGAAATCTCCTAAATTAAATCCAAATTATTCGATATTTCCAAAGTGTTTCTAATTTTAAGCTAGAGATCAAATTAACTCTAATTCAGAATATTTAATAGTAAAAATATTGCTTTTATTTCACTCAAGATATTCTACTAAATATATATAAATAGCAATACAGACTATCATGCGTTGCTAATCGGAAAGTGACATCAGGGGAAGAAAGTTTTCACCCATGGAGCTGTAATTGCCAAAACTGAAATGAAATCGATCTAGCATTTACCATCAATGCTGTGAAACATCAAATTTACTATTGAGAAATGAATCAACAAATTCTACATCTCAAATCAGACTTCTAAGAAGATAAATTACAAGTGACATAATGGGTGTTCTAGAACACTCGAATCACACTGCCTATTACCTGGAATGGATTAAGTAGGATAATTATAATCTTTTATTAGGACTTTTTTTATGAACCCTCAAGTTACATTTAGGTTGACATTATAAATTTTAATTATTTGTTTTATGTAAATTACTTCATTTATCTATTTCATTTAATATGTTTGGAAGGGGGGTATAAATTATGGATATGTAATAGAAGGGTTAAATATTATTATTCTTATTATAAGATCCAAGGCTCCTCACTGACGAAGGGCACAAGACAGAAACTAGTCTGGGGATATTGGATGAGTAGGCATTAGATGGGGATTTTATGCACAATCCTTCTGGCATCCATTGATTACCCTTGCTTGCACTGAGTGGCAATTTGTATAAAGAGTTTTGCCTGTTTTAATAAGTTATAAGCAAGCATGGGAGATGGTGATCATGTGGTGTTTATTGGCTTAAAACCAATGCTGCCTAATAGGATAGTGGTGGCTATGGTTATTAAATAACTAAAGGCACCAAAATGTATAGGTACTGAACTAAGTTCAGACCTATATGATTATATAAGCTAATGAGCTTGGATTGAAAATATTAATAGTGTTTTCAATTTAAGACTCATAGTTTTTTAGTTAAGTAGAGATAAAAAGTGGCTACTGGAGGATTACATTAGATCCTAAAATCTAGGTGAAGTGCTCTCAGATCCGAGGCTCCTCAGTGACAAAGGTCACAAGCCAGAAACTAGTCTGGGAATATTAGATGTGTAGGCACTAGATGTGGATTTTATGCACAAGCCTTCTGGCTTGCACTGAGTGGCAATACGTATAGAGAGTTTTGCCTGTTTTATAAATTAAAATGAAATATAGGTTCTGATGAGAACTTGCTTGCTTATAGGTCTGATCACCATCAAGGGAGATGTAAGATTTTACCTTAATAGATATTAATTACCAACACTTGTACAGTGACACCATTATTTATGTTTTTTGTTTGTTAGTATTAGTCATTTAGTTAATTGTTTTCGGTGTACCTGACTAACTATTTCTAGTATAAATGGTCTTTCCTGTCTTTATCCTAATCACATTATATAGCAGAGGATAACATATCATCAACATGATTTATGTGATTTAATCTATCAAGTTAGTGGAAGTAATGACAAATTATAATTTTAATAAAATAATCTAGTAAACATTATAATTTAAATAATCGTAAATGGCTATTCTCTGAAGGAAACAAGGAATTGGACCAATGATTAAAATTAATGATAATCAAAGAATATCCTTCGATGTTAAATTAAATTATTTATATTTTGTTATCATGTCTTAGACTATCGTTTGTATTTATCCACATTCTATTTTCCAATGTGTCATATAATCTCACACATTTACACATGTTGTCACACACTCACATATCCTCATATCTTCATACAAGTTTGGCCATATTTGCACATTAAGTGATATTGATATACCCTGAACTAGATGACTATGCAGATTCTTCCTGAGTTTGAAATCTTCGAATAATGGAAATTAAAGACACGAATGAAGTGAGTATATAGATATAGTTTGATACCCATTTGAGTATTAATACTCCATATCCCAGGAATGAGATCAAAGTGTGTGTGGATATATATGCAGAGATCCTAGATAGATACCATCTTACCCACTATGATGACCTAGCTAATCTATTATTATATCATGTAAAAAACCCATTCCATTATATATATATATTACTCTCTGTACTAGCTCTCCAGCTTCCTATTTTTATTAATGCATCTATCTGTTCTTCTATCCCATTCTTTGCCATTATTACACACAACAATCCTTCTAACCAATCATCCCACCTTTTATACAAGTATATCGACATAAAGTTTTTATCCAAATCTTCTGCATCCTGTACTACCTTCCTCATTCATCTTGTTTCCTATCCTTTACTCATAACCCAATTAAATACTATTTTGGCTATTCTTTTACTATCCATAAATTCCAATGTACTGAACATTTTTATTTTGCTTATTGCATCTCTCAAGTGAAAACTTGACCATCCCATTTCTCCTTAGAATTTTTGGTGAACTCTCCATACAGCAGTACTATCCAGTGCAAGCCAGAGTAATCAATGGATGCAAGAAGATTTGTGTATAAAGTCCCTATCTAATGCCTAGTCATCTATCATCCTTTAGATTAGTTTCTAGTTTGTAGCCATCATCAGTGAGGACAGTGCACCTAGCTCTTGGGATCTAATGCAACCCTCCTGCAGTCATAATTTATCTTTTTACTTAACTATAATATTATGAGTCCAAAATAAAAACACAATAATGTTCAATCCAACCTCATTAGCTTGTATAGTCATATAGATCTGATCCAGTTCAGCATCTATACACTTTAGTATCTTTGGTTCTTTAATAACCATACTCAACATCATTCCATATGTTAGGATTGGGATAAAATCATTAAACATCACATGGTTTCTATTCTCTATGCTTATACAAGCTGTTATAACAGGCAAAACTCTCTGTACAATAGTCTCATACAGTGAAAAACAGTGGGATTTTGTGCACAAACTTTTAATCTGGCTTGCATACTATATGGAGGGTTTGCCTCTGGAAACAGCTTGTGTAAGCATATGGAATGGTGATCATGTGATATTTAATTGAAACAGATATGTTGTTGATATTTGCCCAGTATATTCATGATAACACTTTAACATTTAACCATTCAATGAATTTGTATCACTGATGGAAGGAAATCAAACATTTATGTTTTCATCTTCATAGATGTTGCTAATCAGGAGAGACAGTGATTAGTCTAAACTGATTTTGTTGAAAGAATCCTATGTTATATTGAAATCATGTTTTTTTACATAGATTGTGAGTTAGGAGTTCCTTAATAATATCGGTAAAAATAGTCATAACTTGTAGAGTATCATTTTCATCTAATTCTTTTTTTACAATAGACAATGATTCACCATTAGGTGTATTTGTAAAATTTACATCAATATATTATATTTGCATCATGAAAAAAAAGATATGACATCTTAATAAGCTTTGATGTGGTTTGTTTACAACTATAGCCATTGCTGAAATATTGGCTATTGTAAAAAAATATTAAATAAGAATGATAATCTGCAAACACCAATCACTCTTTCTAAACTCTCAACACAACGAAAGATTCTTTCAATAGAATACAGAATCTTTTAATCAAAATCAAGGTATTAATAAGGATTCTCCAATGTACCTTTGATGGGGAAAAGTTGTAAGGAAGATTAAAGCTTACTCTATCTACTAAAAGTGTATTTTAAACAAGGCAAAACTCTCCATACAGTAGTGCCACCCTGTTCCAACCAGAGTAATCAATGGATGCCAGAAGGCTTGTGCATAAAATCCCTATCTAGTGCCTATTCATCCAATATCCCCAGACTAGTTTCTGACTTGTTACCTTCGTCAGTGAGGAGCCTTGGATCTGAGAGCACTGCACCTAGATCTTAGGATCTAATGCAACCCTCCTGCAGCCACCTTTTAGCTCTACTTAACTACAAAACTATGAGAATAAAATTTAAAACACAATAATATTTTCAATCTAAACTCAATAGCTTATATATTCATATAAATATGAACTCAATTCAGCACCCATATATTTTGGTGTCTTTGGCTCTTTAACAACCATAGCCCACTATCCTATTATGCAGGATTAGGATGAGTAGGCCCTAGATAGGGATTTTATGCACAAGTCTTCTGGCATCCATTGATTATTCTGTTTGGCACAGGATGGCACTACTGTCTGGAGAGTTTTGCCTTGTTTAATAATAATTATGTGCTAGTATAAGAGATGATGATCATGTGATGTTTAGTGGTTTAAAAGTTTTTTTTTATATATCAATGACAGATTTGTCATGCAGATGGCAAAACATTATTATTACAAACATTAAGGTCACAATATCAACACAGTGTCTCCTTCAATTAAATATGCATTAAAATTAAAACAAAAAATGGGATTCATAGATTTTCTTGTGAAAATTCTACTCTCCGTCAAAATCTTAACTCTTTACAGAAAATCATGCACACAGGAAAATACTTAGTATATTCATCCAAACATGACAGAAACATAAAAAGCAGAGTTACACCAATGCTATCTCGTGCACATATCTTTATCATTGTTCAGTATATATATAGATAACAAATTACTATAGTTTATTTGTAATATTTAAACAGCATTAAGCTGTTGCACATGCGCTTTGCAGATTTTAACTAGCGCATGTGCAACAGCTTAATGCTGTTTAAATATTATAGTTTATTTGATAAGTGTCAAATGTGCTGCCCTCACAACTCTGACACAAATCACTTAATGAAAATATATTAATAATTATTATTAGTCATTCATTAGGCAACAGATTATCCAATAATGAACAATATATATGTATCTAAAAAAAATACATTCTCTTCTTGAACAAAAATATATATCTAATATACAACCATGATTACAGACTTTACTCTCTGCTTACAAATTAAATTTAAAAAGGTTTGGCTAATCAAGCGTTGGTGGTCGAGTGGTCAGCACAGCTGCCTTACAAGCAGTTGTCCTGGGTTAGCGGGTTCGCTTCCCGGCCGATGCTATGAACATGAAAAAAAAAGGTTTGGCTAAAAGATAGTCCAATGAATTAAAAAAACAAGATTTGAAATCTTCTCCGTTAGATATTGCATCAATTAAAGACCTCTGCAGACTATACTAAACAACACTTAAAACAAATACAGGATAGAATTTACAGTAAAACTTCGGAAATTAAAAATTTAGATGAAATAATAGTCTAGTAATCAAATCCTAAACTTTTTATAATTATTAAACACATAATGAAAAAAAAATTTCCGTTGACTCTAACAATATTGCAAGTCATTACTGGATTGACAGATGAAGACGGTGGAAAAATTTGGTAACAAACTATGATTATGGGAACTTAGACTTCCTGAAGGCTCTCAGTTGAACAATTAAGATTTTTAATTACTACACTAAATAGCTTCATTACATGTGTATAAAGTACAATTATAGAGTTGTAATTATACTTCAAATGTATATGCAATAATATATATATATCATACCTACAAAAAAATTAGCTTTTAAGACATACAATATTGTTTTGAGATGTTTTGTAGATTTCCTCATGTCTTTACTTTTAGATGTTACCTTTTGTGTTTTTATTTCTTTCTAAAAATCTGATTCCACATTATCTTACTTTTTTGTCACTTCAATTTTCTGTATTTTTTAATTTTTATTTGACAGTTTTGTGATTAGCTTTAAATAGGAAGACAAGAAACATTGGAACACTATAACTTTGTAGCTGTTTCTATTTCCACAATCATAATTTGGTTTGACAACAATCTACTCTAGTCTCTGGTACCCAAGTTTTTCTTAAGCATTTTCTAATCCAGATTTTTGTCCAAATAAATATTCATTGCATTTAGCACTTATATTTTCAATTGGATTATCACTTGGATACAGCAATGATAGTTTAGTTCTGAGTTTACATCCTAATAATCCTAAACTGGTAACATACTGGTCAATGCTAAGGTAGTAGTATAATGATGCAAAATTGCTGTAAAATTGCATATAACAATTAAAATGTATCATATTCTAAATTGTTTGTTTGAATTGATATATAGCTTTTTTGGATAGCCAATTTAATTTTGGATGTTATGATGGAGTGCCAATATATTTCTATTTCTCATAAAAATCCTCAAACTTTTGTGTTGTGAAGCCTGAGCCATTATCTACCAATAGAAGATCTTCAGATTCCATATTTTTAACCAGTCTGTATTTGGCCCAGTTTGATTATCATTCTATTATAACAAGAAACATAAGTCTCAAAAATGAGATTGCAAAATCCATATAAATTTGCTGTTATAGCTTAACATTATTGGGTCATTATGGTTGCTTATTTTCTGTTATCTGAGTCTTTGCATATGACCTAACTGTCATATTGATTTTTTAATTAGTTGCCACAATTTTTGTTCATACGATTTCTGGATTAATTTTATTATTCCCATATGGGCTTGAGAGGTTATGACCACTCATTATTCCATAGGTTTACATCTTTACTTAACAACATTAGCCCATAATGCATTTATATCATATTTAATTTAAATATATTACTGTAATGTATGGACACCTCTTTTAGTGCAGTATTTTCATTTTTATCTGCATAATATTCTTTACTGTAGATATATTAATGCCCAATGTGTAATCAATATCTATTAATAATAGAGTTTATGTTTCCCTGAAGCAATATGGCATCCATATAATTTTTCAATTTGTCAATATAGATATTATAACTTTTCTACATTTTAATATAAATTCCATTAATTCTTTCTTGATAAATTAAACATAATAAAATGAAGCTAATATTACAAAATTTAAGTTTTTATATGTCATTCAACAAGGCAAAACTCTCCATACAGTAGTGCCACCCTGTGCCAACCAGAGTAATCAATGGATGCCAGAAGGCTTGTGCATAAAATTCCTATCTAGTGTGATGAAATCCCTATCTAGTGCCATTGCACAAGCCTTCTGGCATCCATTGATTACTCTGGTTGGCACTGTATGGAGAGTTTTGCCTTATTCAATAACAATTATGTGCTAGTATAAGAGATGGTGATCATGTGATGTTATGTGTCATTCTCTTTGAATAAAATTTGTGGTAAAATAAAATTATTTTTAGCATAATTATTATTTATATTAATTTTAGACATAACTAAAATAATGAAAAAATATTAAAAGCAATACATTTATTTAAGGAATATCAGCTAGAATATATATATTTTTTGTTTTCTAATGAAGTTTAAATTCTAAAAAGATGATACAGTTATAGAAGCAAAATATATTTTATATTTATAAAATAAAAACTTTTAAAATACAAAAATAATCTTTCAACAAAAATTATTTTCAGAAAGAATGTTTCCCTTTACATATATAATGAAAGTAGTTTCCATTTTGTGTACCTTAATCTCTTGAATTTAATTTTTGCATTATAAAGCATTCTTATTTGTTGATAACTCACATTTAAAAACAAAAATTTTACTCCCTTAGCTTACTTTTTTAATGCACAAAATACTTCTTTCAATACTGCTACATAAAGTTTTGTAGATATGGAGATACCCTCTCGCACACCCTTCTCAATATTAATCTTCTTAGTATCATTATGTAATCTAATTCATTTTGATAAATATTCTTCAGAATATCACAATATCTTGGGTTTATATCTTGATGCTTTCAGTCAAATGCCTTTTTATAATCCACAAATTCAGATCATTATGGTAATTCCTATTCATTGGTCCATTCTATAATTTCTCTCCATAATTGGATGTAATTCCTTATGCTAAAACTACTTTTAAGCCAACTTATTTTGGCTAATATCCAAAGTTCCATGTAGACAAATTGTGATTGTCTTAGTAAAATTTTGCATAGGACTGACAAGAGACTGACAGATCTATAATTTCTAATATCTCCTTTATCACTTTGTTTAAATACTATTAGTACTGTATTCTCCAATTATCTGGTATATCTTCATAATTTATTTGAAATATAACTTTGCCAACAATTTTTCTATTACTTCACCTGCTTTTTTTAAGATATCAATTATAGTTTCATCATTACTTGAAGCATTTCCCTTCTTCATATCTTTAATTATATGCTTCTCCTCTTCATTCAAAATCTTGGACAATTCAGAAGATACATTAAATCTTTTTTAATGCATCATTTTTATATATTTTCATATTTTTTTATTATTAATTATCGTATCTCAGTAGAAATTTTACTGGTCAATTGCTACTTTTTTATATTTGCTAGCTTTCTTGTAGTTCTTAATAGTGTATTAATTATCTTCCTATTGATTTCATTCAAATCTGAACTATCATCAAAATTCTGTTAATATTTTAAGACGATTTGCAAGCTGTAATTTAAATATATTAGAAGATGTGTCTTAATGTTAGAATATCAAATATGAATACTGTTTTTTAAATAATTTTTATCTCTAGCTTTGCATTAACATGTAACTTACATCTCAATAATCAATGATCACTTTCTGTGTTGAATATATTAAGAACATTACAATTAAACCACTAAACATCACATGATCACTATTTCCTATGCTAGCACATTACTGTTATTAAAACAGACAAAATTCTCCGTACAGTGGTGCCACTCAGTGCCAACCAGATTAATATTGGATGAGTAGGCACTAGATAGGGATTTTATGCAAGCCTTCTGGCATCTATTGATTACTCTGGTTGGCACTGAGTGGCACTACTGTATGGAGAGTTTTGCCTGTTTTAATAACATTACAATCTTGAAATATATATTTTATATTAGTCAAAATATAATCCAAATCTGCTGTACCTACATTTGGATGTTTCCATATCCATTTCTGATTAGCATTTTTCTCAAAAAATAATTCATAATATAAAGTTGTTGTTTTTTTTATTTTTTTTTGCTAACAGCACACATCAGTGTCCATTTTAATTTTTATCACCATTATCACATTTACCCATGTCACTTTCATTTTTCAATCATTTATTAATTCTAGGATTAAAGTCTCTCATGACAAGTTTAAAATGTTGTTTGGTCTGATCAAAAGCCTTTTGTACATCCATATAAAAATCTTATACTTCTTCATCCCAATGAACACAACGCTGGGACATAAACCTAAATTATCGGCATTTGATATCTTACATTAAATTGAATAACTAATCTTGTCAGTCTGTCTAATATACTATCAATCTTTACAATATCATTCTTCCACTTTTTATTTTTAATGAATCCTAGTCCACTTGTAGTTTCCAATATTTGTGCCTTTGTTTTACAGTACAAATTGATGATGATCACTTATAAATCCTCCAATAAAGATCAAGTGCTAAGTGAGGTATAGATGTATATAGTTATTGAACTAGTGCATTTTAAGCTGATAGCTTGGTAGTAAAAAAAAAGAGTAAAAAATGGATGCTGCATGGAAAGTGCATTAAGTTATACTATCAATCTCTACAATATCATTCTTCCACTTTTTATTTTTAATGAATCCTAGTCCACTTGTAGTTTCCAATATTTGTGCCTTTGTTTTACAGTACATATCAACTTTTTAAACCCAAATGTATCTTTACATTATCTTCTATCTTCATAAAATCCAATAATGTCCCATTTAATATTAGAATAGTTTTTCTTCCAATTCTTGTAATATTCCTTCACTTGAAAGTGATCTGCAGTTCTAAATATCTAAATAAAAGGTAATCACTAAGTGACAGTCTGGGTTTGCAATCAGGAGATTCTTAGCACCTTCCATCTTCAGACACCAACCACAATCTTGGATGGCAACTTTAGAAGCTGTAATTTAGTTTTGTCTGTCATGATTATAAATATCTATTTTAAAAAGTTTATTTATACATATATTCATTCTGCCTTTAAGAAAACTCGATTGATATTTTAATTAAGAGCTATCAGGCAACTGAAAATAAAGTCCGTGGTGTTTCTTGATTTTAAACTCAGTGGTAAAAAGATATAAACTCATTGCACTGGTTAATGCATCTTGGTGGGGAACCCATCCATGTTCATATACTGTACGAATAAGTACATAGTAATAATAACTGCAATGACAAAAACATATGCGGTGGACATTAGAAAATTGCCCTGCTTGATTTCTTTAAGGCCTTAGAGAGGAATCAAATAGTTTCCTTTCAGTTAACAGCAAACTCCTTTTTGCAACTCATCCTCAATATAACATAAATTACAAATATATATAATAATGTAGATTAGCTTCAAGAATTTTATTAAAACTATAATTTAAATCTTTTAAACAAAATTGATAATAAATATATACTAAATTCACCATTTCCTTTATTTTGCTATAATATCTTATAAACTATTTATTTTATATAGTGCAATGTTTATAAACTGTAATATTAATAATCAGCATTACACTATTGCACATGTGCTTTGTAGATTTTTAGCAAGAAATGAATACTCCCACTTCAAACACAAGATAAGTCTTTGGATAAGATAGAATGAATCTTTCTATCTTTTTGAACCCAAACACTTATGTATGGGCAAATCTTAAGTATTTGAAAGTGAAAGCATGAAGATATTAAACAATCACTTTAAATTACTTTTTATATGCTTGAATGAATGATGCTGGCGAAATTTACTAGAATTTACGATATGTCATTCATTCTTATTTGAAATTAAATGTATGTAAATAAACTATTTATTTTATATAGCCCGATGTTTATAAACAGTAATATTAATAATCAGTATTAAATTTCGCCAGAGTCATTCATTCAAGCATGTGAAAAGTAATTTAAAGTGATTGTTTAATATCTTTATGCTCTCACTTTCAAATACTTAAGATTTTACCATACATAAGCATTTGGGTTCGAAAAGATAAATGGATTCATTCTATCTTTTCCAAAGACTTATCTTGTGTTTGAAGTGGGATTTACTGTTAAAAATCTACAAAGCGCATGCGCAACAGCTTAATGCTGATTATTAATATTATAATATCTTATATAAATGCAATTTATCCATTCTACTTTGAACACTTTTTAGCAAAAACCTTTTATTGTACATATATGCATACACAATCTTGTGTTTCAACTGTCCTGCAGTCTTCTTCAGAGCCACTTTTACTTTATTTTTTTTTAAAACAACAACAACTTTTTTTTTGCTTTTAAAAAATTGAAATAAAAGTGGCTCTGAAGAACACTGCAGGACAGTTGAAACATAAGATTGTGTATACATATATGTACAATAAAAGGTTTTTTGCTAAAAAGTGTTCAAAGTAGAGTGGATAAATTGCCTTTATTACAATAAATATATAAATTATTTTTTAACAGATTTAATTTAAATATGTGAATTTGGAAATATCTGTTATTGTTTTCATATTACAAAATTACTATCACTTGTTAATAGGTAATAATCAATGAAAATAGTAAACTGTAAATGTTCCCAACATTCAAAAGGGGTACCTGACAGGGTGGATTGTATGTATAAGGGAGGCAACTGCTTCAGCATTCAAAATGAAATAGGCACTAAAATGAAATACTATATTGGAGAAAAAATATATTAATAAATATTTTTATTTGATATGTATTTTTTCTATTACATTCAATACTTTGTTCAGCAGTCCATTTTAAATATCGCTTTTTTATAATTTTTAAATTGGACAGTTTTTATAATTTTCCTCAGATGCCAAAATTGATCAATCAGTCCTGTTATTTGCTGGAAGAATGCTATGCAGAATATATTACGCTGTAGTTTACACTTTAAAAAAAAAAAAAAAACCTGAAGAATAATTATTCTAATTCACTACAGGATTTGAAATGATTTTTTATTTCTTGCAATGCCGATTTAAAAAAAATTTTCATATTAGTAAACGCTTATTTAATTTTTAGTTCAATATTACTCCCAAGATGACGGTATTAATTGAATATTTGGAAAACGTTAAAATCTATTTGAAGAATAGATTAGAATTGACTATAAAAAAAATAAAAAGGATAGATTAGAATTTTATTAAATATTGTCATTTGTTTCAATTCTAATGTGTGATTAATGTAAAATATGATGAAAATCTTACACATATACGTTTGTGCTTTGGATGTATCTCCGACTTTATATCTGCCCTAACCCTTAATAAAAATAAAATTTTTTGATTCATAAGTGTTTATAATCAACAATAATATATTACTATTTAACTTTATTTTTATTTAATATTAGTTATAATTTAATAAACTTTGGTCGAGAGCCAAGTTACAAAGAGGAGAGTCATTTTCAAGTATATGCTTCATTAGTCGTTATTTAAAGGAAAATAGCTTGGTGCAATTGTGAGTTAATTGTGAGTTAAACGTATTTTGAGAAGTATCCCGGGTGAACCTATTTTAAATGCATTTACTACTCTCAGCTTTGGCGATGAAATTTTGAATGCATTACATTATACTGAATTAACTAAAATTTGCAAATAAATAGGGAAAACGATTAATTATAGACATATTATTGAACACTTTTGCTCACTTCAGTATTTCATATTGTGTGTTTATTACATATATTACCCATTTTGTATTATATTATTGAAAATTTATTTATTAATAAATTACGCTTAATGTACTAAAACTATTATACTAATGTTGTTTTATTATACAATAAAAATTGTTATTAGGATTAAAATTATAAAACATAAATGCAAATACTATACAGTTTTGTATAGATTAATTCTTTCATTTTTCTTGAATGAGCACCTACTCATATTGATAAGCATTCTAATTTTGTGACTTAGTAGTAGCAAAAAATAATGTGACATTAGATACAATACAATAACATAAAAAGTAGGCGGGGTATTGTCACTGTCAAAAGTTTTGTCACATATATTTTGTGTACTATTTAAGCCCATTAGACAAACACCTATTTAGGCCAAGGATTTCATGAACCTTTAATCCGGACATGTATTTACCTATCAATAATCCAAACTTTCATGCATCTATCCATACTTTTTTGAGTGATTTGAAGTCTCTATATTGATTTTCTATAAAGTGTCCAAGTCTCAGATCTATAAGTAAGAACTGGTGTAATACATTTATTAAAAACCTTCCTTTTTTAAAAAAAAAGAGAAATATTTCCTTTTAATATTAAGTTATTTCTACCAAAAGCACTCCAACCAAGTTTAATTCTATGATTAAGTTCATCCATTACAATTGAAATCTTAAATGGGATTCCAAAAGATTGTAAAAGACCTAGAAAGAGACCACATATAAGATGGATGGGACCTTTATTCTGAAGTGGATTGATAATAGTTGATAATGATGATGATGAATCTGTAAGGAGAAGTAGAAAAATAATGCAGTAATAATAAATTCAGTTTCTACTACAGTATGTAAATTGCATGAATTAATATAATTAGCATAAGGATCAGTCATACACTTGCACACTTATATGATATAAAGGATAAAAGGTAATAGTTGTGCAGGAGGATGATTAATAGTATGGAATGAATGACTAAGGCTTAAATTTATTTCTGGATGTTCTGATGTATCAAAAATGAAACAAAAAATGATGATTAAGGTTAACCAATAATATTGTTCAAAACAAATATTTATATATATATGTGTGTGTGTGTAGATTGCATTAAATCAGATGACAGGATTAAGTTTAAAAAAATAAAGATATAGCTTAGTAAGTTTTTTTTATCATTTTTATTTTTTTGAATAAATGTCAATGAATGAATTAAACAGTAAATATATAAGTAAATTATTATAGTTAAATTTTGTTTATACTATAATCTTAATTTATATATGTTGTAAAAAAGTATGTATTTGAAATTTATATTAATAGAATTCATATTTTATAATTAAAAAAAATGAAAATATTAATAGTGGATGTGCATTATGAAAGGGATTAAATAAATTTGATGATATATTAAAGAATTTGGTATTATAAAGTTATTGTTTATTCTTATGATGTTGACAATAAATATGCGATTAAATTGGGAGTGAAACTATATTCCCATGAAGATTCTTTATTGTCTGTGAAATAAATTCATATGCAAATGGGTGTAAATGCATTTTTTTATATGGAAAATTTATTGACTAAAATGATATATTAAGTATGGATAGATAATTGATGATTTTACATACATATGAAGATGTTTGCAAATATTGATAGATTTAGAGATGATAAAACCTGGTTCATGTACTAAAGGTAGTGTCATATCTGAGCCTGCCTTCAGAAGTGGACTATTCCAGATTCCTTGCCTGATTGGCTAGCACCCAGTTGTTATCCAAAGAAATTAAAACCTTCACTGGGGTTTGTGCACCAAATTCGTGTGTTTCCAGTAAGGTGGGGGATCTGCCTTTAAATAGTCAACCTTTTGTAGGCAAAGCAGTGAGCAATTACTTCTGTTAATCTGAACAACAGAATGTGCTCTCCATTAAATCTTCTGCTATCAGCAAAGGTATTTATCTAGTCATTATCATGACATCCACGCAGTGAGGCAAGTTCACCTACAGACTGGAAACTGCTACATCTGAATTAGAGCTGACTCAAGGCAAGCTAAATACATAGCTGGAAGAGTCTTACCAGAGCTCATGAGGCAGACTAATCATTTAGCTAGAAGTGAGTTCTGTACTCAGCTTGACTATCTCAGCATTCAAGTGTATCAACTATATTTATTCATTTGCTCAACTAACGTGTGTATATTGTTTGGACTAATAAATTGTATATATTAATTTCTGAATAGGTATTCTATTTGTATCTGTTGGTTTGGAAACGAACCTGCAAACCTAACCAAACACAACAGGTAGAGTAACCAGTTTTGCTGTTTAATAGATTGATTATACCAGCAATGCAATTACTGTTGGTCCATATTTATATTTGTTATTTACTAAGTGTGGAATGTCCATTATTCCTATTTAGAAAATTGTATCAGTGAATTCAGTTGATGGTTAGTTATTCTTGTTATATCATTAAAAGCATAAGGTATAGATGATGCACTTATTGTTATATTTTAAATAAAGGGATTGTCAAAGAACTTCAGTATTTTATTGATGACATCATCAGTAGTGAATATGACATGAGATTTATTGGGATCTAATGAAGGAATTAAATTTTATGAAAGGTGACAATGATATATATTTGAAAGAAAAAAATTGTGTTAACATGACAAAACAACCCCAGAAATAAAGAAAATGAAAAAAGACAAGAGACTATACCATGTAATAATTTTTTTATCTGGGAGGGTCCATTAAAAATTAATAAACAACAGTTAACAGTTAAAAAATATATATAAACTTTTTTGAGAGATATATATTTATTTGAAATATATTCATCCAATTCTTGGTGGAATTTGTAGTTGATGAGAAGTTAGATTTCAATTTCTTTCCTGTATTAAGTTAGTAATCATAAAAAAATCTTATTTAAAATGGAAGGAGAAAATTAAAGTTTCCCCTGACTTTGAAAAAGAATGTTTGAACTTTTATTGAAAATAGAAGAAAACATTATAAATATGAATGCAAATATAAATTCTAAGTTGGAAGAAAATAGCATGAAAATGGATTCCATATTAGAAGAGATGGATTCTAAATTTGGGAATTTGAAATCAAAATTTGAGGAATTAGAGAATAAAATAAAATAGTAAGAAGTGTGAAGTGAATTTTACTATTGTAAGTGATGGAATAGACAAATAAATTATGGATTTAGAAGGAATATTTCAACAAGTTTCAAACAAAAATTTTAGAATTTAGATATCGAATTTGAAGAAGAATTAGAAAGTTGATAAGAAAATGGTGGAGATGAATAAGAAAAGAAAAGATGAAAGAAAACAAGTAATCAAGGTAGATGAAGGTTTAATATTGTAACAAAGTCCAAGAAGACTTAAAATTTTATTGGGAGAAGTTATGGAGAAATTGTCAACAAATGACTAAAACCAAAAGAAAATGAGTTGAATGTCTAGAGAAGAACCATAAAGAGAAGATAAAGAATTTATTAGCCATTCAAAAATAAATAAAAATAAATAATGATCAATTAACTATTTAAAATGGAAATTTTTTATCCATTACTCAACAGACTTTTCAAGAAAAAAATGATGTTAAAGATAGGTAGTCAGTTTGATAAGGTAGATAAAGCCATAAAAGATGTGCAGAAATTAGTGATTATGACACAAGCAACAAATGAAGAATTACATAAAGAATTGGACAGTTTGAAAAATCAAATAGGCCAATTGATTGATTAAAGCAGATCAGAATATAGAAAATCAAATTATAGATGAAGTAAAAAAATTATATAATAAAGAGGAATCTTATTACCATGATGTTATAAAAAATCATATATCTATGTATTGATCAGGAATAGGTTCTGTTAGGGGAGAGAATTTTGAAGAAGTAATACCAAAATGAGTCATAGATTCTATATTGCCAAATCCTTTAACTAAAATATTTTATTGAGATTCATCCACAATTGTGAGTAGTGGGTTCCAACCAGAATCAAGAAAAGTGATTTTAGAGGATTGCAAAAACAATGACCAAATTCATAACTGTAAAATCTTTTAAAGGAGGAGTTGAAGAAAATTGGGCACCTGGATCACATGACAGAACTGTATATTTATCATCATTTAACAGAAATCAAAAAAGTTGCCATTGCTATAATAACTTGTATGGAGCAAACAAAAATTGATGGACTTAATTATTTATCAAGCCTAAAACATTTAACGAATATACAGCCTCTTTAATTAGAACATTTTGAAGTAAAGAGCAATAATATAGGATTCAATATTGAAGTGGCAAATCTGTGATACATATATTTCTGCTTTACTGTCTGATGACATGATTAACCAAGAGATGGAGTTCAAACCCAATCTTCCACATGCTTGAATTATCAGAGGGTGTAAGCATGCATATACATGTAACTATTCTCATCCTCCCATAATAATTTTAAATATTTATCTATAAGTGTTTGATTTATAAAGTTAATTATGGTTTAAATACTGGGAATATTTAATTCCATAACCATAATTGTGTATGTGTGTGCATGTATGACAAATACCTATAATATTATATAAAACTTTATTGTTACATTTGTTTTATTATTTTTTTTAGCATTAGCTCATATAAATTAGTTATAGAAGCTGATGCAATACTTGAGAAAGTTCTGAAGTGTAATTAGCATGACTTAAATTTAGTAAACAAAAAAGCGACACCTTAGTTTAATAAAAAGTCACTGATTTAATTAATTTTGGCCAGTCTAATAATTTAATTAGAATTATATCTATTTGAGTCTGTTTCCAAATTGGAAATAGATTCGAACAATACCTTTGGGAATTTATGATTCAGTTACATCTTCTACTATGTTTAAAGACAAAAGCATAATTGAGATCACACGAAGTAACTTGGTATCCGTATTGCCTTGGGTGATTCTTTAAAAGCATTCCTGAGATAATAGAACTGGATAAATAGAACTAAATTTTTTTTTTTTTTTTTTGGACAAGAAAAAAGAGATATATTTTATGTTCGTGGGCTAACAGAATCCACATCACTCAAAGCTTCAATAATATGATGCTTGAGTAGTGGGACAAAATAATTTTTTTTCCCTGATCTTCCAAAGATTGTCTCTGAGCTATAATGCTATTTCTGTTATATAAAACCAATAGACTGCCTAATTAAATGTATAATGTGATTTTATGGAGAAGATGTTACTTGTCACACAAAGAACTAAGTATTGCTACCCATGCTTTAATATAAACTGTTTTGCAAGAATGTTAATCCATCCGGTCAGCAAGTCTACATGTCGTTGGAAGGTAACCATTTCAATGCTGCTTTAAAGAACTTTCATTCTCTTATTTCAATTATACATACTTTATTAATTTTTGTAAATGTAATTCCTTGTCTACCAATACACTAGTGGTATAGTGCCAGTTATATTTACTGTATTTTAATTTCTTATGTAACGACTCTTTATAACTCTATAAATATATAAATCTGTAATTTCTTTTCATCTGTTTCATGCTACCTATATATTTCTTTATTTTAGTGCTGCAAATTTAATCAATTAATATTGTATTGTTTTATGTATTTTGATTTGAGTTAATATGCTAAATAGACCCAGCCTCACGAGCCTAATTTATTATATTCAATCCCAACATTAATGGGAGGTTTAATTACAAAACACATGCTCGCTTGGTTGAGTAGTGATTGAATATAACGTTATATATATTTTAATGGCAGACTGTTATTAACACTGTCCTCTTTCTATTAGTAATATTAGTTTCTCATTAGTTGCCTAACACTATTGATTAAATCACATTTTGCAATATTTTGAAAGTAATCTCAATGACTTTCACTTCTTTTAGTGTAATAAGTTAACCATTTACCCATAATGCCAGTTGAGCATTACATTTTATGTTATATTTGTATTGCCTATTTAAAACGTATGTGGGATTCGTTTAAATGAAGGGATAATATACTCTTTCCTTATGCATGACATTCTGACTGTTATTTAAGATCATATTTGTACCTGTAGTATGATTTAATATTTAGTCATGCCATTATGCTTGATGTTAAATTTATTTAGGGCTTTAATTGATATATCAATGTCATTAGGGACCTGACTAACTTACTTTAGCATTGCTAACATATGCCAGCAGTATTAACTATCATATTTTGCTTTGTCCTTTTGGGATCATCGGGAACTATGGATCCATCTTGTCTTACTTATTCCAACCATTGGGTATGCACTTTCCTTCCCCAGAATATTTTTAGATTAATGTAGTGAATATTCTGTGTTTGATGACCTTGGAGAGACAGCCCATTGCACTTCCTACATACCACATCTTGAGGTACTGTTCTGCCAAAAGCGTAGACGTACTTTTCTATTACTCTAGTATATGATGAAGTGTCTTCTCATTCCAAGCAGACCAACCTTTCTACTGCTGCCATTCTTGTTAGCACCACAATGTATTACTATTTTATATTTATGCCCATTCAATATTTATAAATCCTAATACTGTGATGATAGTAACCCATTCTTTATTTATTAATATTAATTTTATTGGAATGTTGCAAGTAAAGCTTGTGTTAAGCTGCCTGTCTTTTCAGGTAAATGATCCTTGGATGCATTAGTAATTCTCTCTCTTTATTTTTTTTTAATGTGTCAAAGTGTCGGCCAGGAAGCGAGCCCCGGGACAACTGCTTATAAAGCAGATGTGCTAACCACTCGGCCACCACCGCTTGACAGTTAGACTCGATTAATTTTATAGGTAGGTAAAATCTTACTAAATTACATATGCGAATAATTGCGTAGTTCATATCTCATAATCATTGTAACCTATATTATTATCTTTAATCACTAATATTTACCTAACACTAGAAATTATGCACCAACTGCAGTATTATTATCATGATTATAAATAATAAAAGATTCTCATTCATTATTTATATTTCATGACGGTCATTAGTTA
This sequence comes from Epiperipatus broadwayi, assembly GCA_028023455.1. Lineage (NCBI taxonomy): Eukaryota > Metazoa > Onychophora > Udeonychophora > Euonychophora > Peripatidae > Epiperipatus > Epiperipatus broadwayi. Next base: position 4,169,164 of record JAQFVV010000066.1, on the reverse strand, counting down.
CATATTCTTTTAAGTCTAAAGTGGCGTTAATATTGTTAAATTATTTATGAGAATATTAAACAGCACTGCATTGATTATATGCTATATATGTATCATTTATCCTGAGTTTAGTTGTCCATTCACATTTTCCTTAAATGACATATTAGTGTCAACGTCACGTATTGTACAAATATTAAATTATGTAACCCTATGTATGCAAACCTAAGATTACTTGCATGAAACTTATAATTATAATATACCAATGACTACGCCAAAGTGCATTTATTAAAGCTTATATCTCAATTTATTCAAGTGTTCGAATCATTATTCAATTTAGTCTTCAAATTTGTTTATGATAATTAGTTATTAAACAGAGCAAAACTCTCTATACAGTATTGCCACCTGTGCTAAACAGAGTAATCAATGGATGCCAGAAGGCTTGTGCATAAAATCCCTATCCAATACCTACTCATCCAATATCCCCAGACTAGTTTCTGGCTTGTAGCCTTCGTCAGTGAGGAGCTTTGGATCTGAGAGCACTGCATCTAGATCTCAGGATCTAATGCAACCCTCTAGCAACCACCTTTTATCTCTACTTAACTACAAAACCATGAGAATGAAATTGAAAACACAAAAAATATTTTCAATCTAAGCTCAATAGCTTATATAGTCATATGGGTCTGAACTCAGTTCAGCACCCATACATTTTGGTGTCTTTGGCTCTTTTACAACCATAGCCACCACTATCCTATTAGGCAGGATTGGTGTTAAACAATTAAGCATCACATGATCACATTTCCTATACTAGCACATTAATTGTTGATAAACAGAGCAAAACTCTCCATACAGTATTGCCACCTGTGCTCCTCACTGACGAAGGCCACAAGCCAGAAACTAGTCTGGGGATATTGGATGAGTAGGTATTGGATAGGGATTTTATGCACAAGCCTTCTGGCATCCATTGATTACTCTGTTTAGCACAGGTGGCAATACTGTATGGAGAGTTTTGCTCTTTTTATCAACAATTAATGTGCTAGTATAGGAAATGTGATCATGTGATAATTAGTTATTCTAAATAATTCAATATATCTGGGTTATCTGATATTCTGCTTATCATAGGTAGGCATTCCTTCTATTATAATTTATTCACTCTTTCATTATACTGTTAGCCATTCACCAATCAATTTAGTCTTATCATTCCCTTAATCTTTCCATCTATAAATATATTATCATCTATATACAGCTTTTCATTCATAATTTAGTTAGTTAGTCATATTTAGTCAGAAGGTAGCATGTCTCTCCATTGTGTCTCTGGGTCTGGAATGAATTAAATTCTTTTGTATCACTATAGATGTTGTTCATGTTGTTATAAATTTGGGGAATGGGCAAACAGGTTAGAATCAATGATTGCTCCTGACCTTTGTATCTGGGTATGATTGGATTTGAGGTACTTTTGCTCAGATTCTAAGTCTTGTTGAATGAACATACAAATCGGACTGTACAATATCAAGTATCACAGGAAAGATATAGATGGGATCAAGGAAAGGAATTGTCCCAGTTTTTTCATAGACAGTTATCAAAGTTGAGAACTTTGGCTAAATTTAATTTGTCAGAAGCCCAGATTATTAGGACTATCTATTATAATTTGCCTAAGGTTGTAAATGGAGTATTAATAGCTATTAATTAGTCCTATATTGATGAAGTAACAGAAAATTTAAATACTATGTCATGATCATGCTGAAAAAGAGAAAAGTAATAAATTATCCACATCCACTATCAGTGTACCAAATTATTGATTGTCTCCATCTAGAAATCAAGATGATTTTAGAAATAAATCAAATACTATAAATTCTAGAAGTAATATAAGTCATGATGGAAATGGTAGAATTAGCTAGACTAAAACAGAAAGAAACTCATATAAGAAGAGATACACAGCAAGATGAACCAAATGAAGTATGAAATATAACATTACCAAAATCCTCATATATTAATTTGAAAAGAGAAATCTAAAAGTTATTCATGCTATATTACATTAAAATTAGTTTACCTAAAATATAAAAATTAAAATGTTATAATTTTTCTTTAAAAAAATATTTATAAACTCTTATTATTGATGTTAATCAATATTTTAAAGTTAAAAATTTTAATATAGAGGAAATAATGAATAGTATAAGATAATATATCATATAAAGAGAAAACATTGAAAGAAACTAATGTCTTTTTTTTGTTCAAAATGAAGAGGAATTGTAACAAAAGACAAAACAAGACAGAAGATCTAGTATTATCATTTAAGATATTTATTTTATACAGCGCTATGTTATATAAACTGTAATATTAATAATTGGCCATTAAGCTAATGCACATGTGCTTTGTGGATTTTAACTATAAATGAATATTCTCACTTTCCAAACACAAGATAAAGCCTTTGTGAAAAGATAGAATGAATCCATCTATCTTTTCGACCCAAATGTTTATGTATGGGCAAATCTTAAGCGTTTGGAAATGAGAGCATGAAGATGTTAAGCGATCACTTTAAATTACTTTTACTATGCCTGAATGACACTTGTGAAATATTCTAGAATTTACAATAGATCATTCTTACTTGAAATTAAACACATGTAAATATTTATTTTATATAGTGCTGTGTTTGGAAAGTGAAAGTATTCATTTATAGTTAAAATCCACAAAGTGCATGTGCATTAGCTTAATGGCTAATTATTAATATTACAGTTTATACAACATAGCACTATATAAAATAAATATCTTATTTACATATGTTTAATTTCAAATAAGAATGATGTATCATAAATTCTAGAAAATTTTGCAAGCATCATTTATTCAGGCATAGTAAAAATAATTTAAAGTGATCGTTTAACATCTTCACGCTCTCATTCTCAAATGCTTAAGATTTCCTCATACATAAACATTTGGGTTGAAAAGATAGATGGATTTATTCTATCTTTTCACAAAGACTTTATCTTGTGTTTGGAAAGTGAGAGTATTCATTTAAAATGTTTGGATTGAAAGGATAGATGGATTCATTCTATCTTTTCACAAAGACTTTATCTTGTGTTTGGAAAGTGAGAGTATTCATTTATAATTAAAATCCACAAAGTGCATGTGCATTAACTTAATGGCTAATTATTAATATTATCATTTAAGAAAATTATATAAAATACAGTAATAAAAGTTAAGATTTGTCTTGACTATGGATAAGCAACCTGGTTAATACATGATGTGTATGTACATATGATAAATAAATAAATAAAATTACACACATCAATATTCAAAGAATTTATCGTGTAAATTATTAATATTATTATTATTAGTTATTTATAATAAATAATAAAAAAAAGCAATATGTTTGTTTTTGAATATTAATAATTATTATTATGATTTATAAAATATTATTCTTCATATTTTTATTTATATAAGTGAATTGATTTTAAAAGAATTTTAGACAGAATGTAAGAAAATCATTCAAAAAAATGTTGAAATGATATTGCCTGAATAGTAAAAGATCATAATTTTTGAATAAAAAATAACAGGGAAATCAAACATTGAACTGAGTGACACCTAGAAAGAAACTTTTTTCAAATTTCCTGATTTAAAAACTTAACATTGGATTAACCATATATTTTAATAGCCTAGAAATCAAAAACATGGATTTAAAAACAGGCAAGGACAATTTCTTGTTAGTATTCAATATTGCATGATTCAGGTTAAATGAATAAAAAAAATGGTAACATTAATTTATGTTTACTTTACAAAGAAAAAAATATAATTTCCCAAAGGGAAATGTTAATTTGAAAATAAAAGTGCACTGGATTAATGATTGATATATGTGTATGTGAAGCTATTATTTTAGTTAAATCTTTATTTTTACTCACATGATAGACATAAAATACTTAATGAATAAACATAGTTATAAATATTAACCTGCTATGCATTAAATATGTTTAACTCAAAGCAGACAGTGTATATATATATATATATATATATATTGAACCAGGTGGGAGAAGATTGCTCTGATTATATAAATTTACACTTAAATCTCAATCTGTTACAGTGGCACTTTCATTATCACAGCAAACCAGCCCTTCAAGTGAAGAAGCCTAATACAGAAGGTAGATAAGACCAGTGGCACCTATAAACAGACCGAGGCTATACAAAGTATAACCTACAGTCACATTCCAGCCTATAGAACTTCTTAGCTGCTAAATGCAAACCCTGCCATCCAAAGCATTTTATTGGTTCTGAGGTAAAACCTCAGGAGACAGCTAATCATAATTTATAATTAGCATGCTTAGACAACAGGTATACAATTTAGAGCTTGATTAATCCCTAGCTAGCTCTTTTATTTAAGTATCAGGGAGACAAACTATATGTATTGCTTAATGCTTATATTTAACTACAGACTATCTATTAGCGGCATAATTATCAAAGAGAACTGACCAAACATTACTTAACAAACAAATGATTTATTTAAAACACTTCTATTCAAAAAAAAAAAGATAATAAAAGAATATTATAAATTTGTTTAAACACACTCCTAGTTAAGATATATGAGAATAAAGAATACTATATTTAAAACATTTAAATCTAAATATGCACACACATATTGAAATATAAATTCATTACTCAATGGAAAGCTTTGCAAATATTAAAATACATTATGAGAAAATTAAATACACATGCACATACTAGAATTCATTCTATATAATGACTTATAAGAGACACTTAAACATTGCTATGTCTATCAATGTTCAACAAAGCCTTTTATTCGAACACGGTCAGTTTATGAATGAGAGTAAAGAATTTCATAGTTATCTATGATTTTGCACTTTATGCTTCTAAAGATATGACTCCTCATTTTCTTTTGTTGTATTGATCACCATGACTCCACTAATGGTTTTGGCTCTTGTCTGACTTCCTATATTTACTGAGATAGATATTCCTTGACTGTTCATGTTATTAAGTGCGTGAATTCTAGATGGAGGATTTTTGATGTTCTGGAGGACCAAGACTGAAGATGAACCACATACTCTGGTGACTGTCTAGCACTGCATGATGTTAGATGGTTCTTTGGTAAATGTGAAAACACCTAATCACATTCTGAGGATGCTAATAGCTTTCCCTGTCTTCTCTGGAAACTCTTCTACAGTAATAATATAAGTACAATCTTAATTTTAATCATGATTATGAATAAAGCTGGATGATGTTGGAATTGCAAACATTAAGAAAACTGAACTAAGACTGTCATGAATAGATTTTTCAGTCCCTTTATGTGATTCCTCTTTATTCTCTCTCTAATTATTCCTCTGATCTGATTTAATTAATTTACAAATTTTACTAATTATACTCCCATTGTGTTTAACATGCATTTTTATGTAGATTAATCTAATCTTCAGATAAGAGACTGTCTTGAATTATTTTCCATTGTTTTCATTTAATACAATTTAGAGTTATTATTCCCTTTCTTCTTTTTATCAACCAAGCAATCTTTAAGTGGATTTTTAAATTTATATGCTTTCCTTTCATATTTTAATTCTATTTTCATTTTTACATACACATATTTTTTTTTCTTTATATTTATGAAGAGAGACCTATAGTTTTAACTTTTTTACTTAGTTAATTTTTTCCTCCGTCCCTACTCGCTTTTTAACTACTAAAACTTTTTATTATAACACGATAATGCAACACTTTGTCTTTTGGTGATTTGCGTTTCTTTTTTTTAAAAACTCTTTGAACACTTTCTAAATTATATTTCTCTTTCTCAAACATTTACTTATTTTTTTTGTGAAATTTAATCCGATCATTTATTAATAAATGATTCTGCAGTATTTTTATTTTTTAAAATTAAGATTTTAAAATATTAAACTAACCATAATTTTGTTTCCATATGTCAAAGCATCAGACAGGAAGCGAATCCGCAACAACTGTCTGCTAGCAACTGCTTGCAAGGCAGCTCCACTGACCTCTTGGCTACTAATGTTTGACTAATCATAATTTTTCTTAAAAAATATATTGTACCATTAATGAATAGCACTTCATGTTTCATAATTTTTTAACCATAATTTTTCTTAAAAAATTACGAAACATGTAGTGATATTGACTAGCAGTACAATATATATATATATATCACATGTGGGCAGTTGAATATTCTTAATATTTATTAGATATACTTCTACTCCATTTTATGATTCTAATATTTAAATTAAAAATAATTTAAATCATAAGTAATTAAATATGTGATTATTGCAATTATTGATAATTATAAACTATAATAAAAAGAGTTTGAAATAATATTATTTTATGAAATTACATTTTTTTAAGGTTGTAAAATTTATTATTGAAAGTAAAGAAATAGTGTATAAGTATTAATTTATTATTTTTATTATTATTTATTTGATATTCTGATTGTCATATTTTTGTTGTATATTATATATAATAAAGTTAGTATTCTTATCAATTGCCACGAAGTCTTTGATCTCAAAATTTTATTCATTATGCCTTCTGAATAAAAAGAAGGGACATTACTAACAATTAGCTAGATATAATCTGGAATACTTTGAATAACTCTGGCAGAAATGAAGAAATATGCTTGTTTAAAAGACAGCTAAAAATTACAAGACTATATCATCAAGGAACTGGTTTCTATCCACTTTTATATTCTTGTGGAAGGGTGTACTCATAAACATATGATCAAAGACATGTAAAAAATGTATGATTCCCAAGATGCACATATCTTTATCATTTTTCAATACTCGACAATGATAAAGATATGTGTAAGAGATTGGGTCAACTGATGAGTGCTGATTCAGCATCTTAGTATCATATCTTTATATGTCCTTAGACATATATTTATGATTTCACCTCTCCACAAGATGTTAAAAGTGGATAGAAACCAGTTTCTACTTCATGTGAGAGTGGTGTAATGAAAATTAGACTACAGAAATATTATTCATTAAGCAGTCTAAAACTGTTTGTAAAATTTTTTAGTTATTATCTAACAAGAATGATCTCATTAGGTCCAAGAGTAGTTTTTACTTTGCCATTACATATCCCATTGCTGACATATTTTAGATGCAATTTCTCTTTATTTATTAATATTTCACAATCTGATGATTGGTACTGACATGAACATAAGTAGGTAATTATTATATTTTGTTTTAAAGGCATAAATCATCCTTGAAGCCATAATTTTATTTTATTTGAGTAAAAAAAAATCCTTTTTTTTTCTCCATATGTCATAGCATCGGCCAGGAGGCGAACCCACAACAACTGTCTGCAACCAATTGCTTGCTTGTAAGGCAGCTGCACTGACCTCTCGGCTAACAATGCTTGACAAAATCCCCTTTTCTAATGTCTTTGATTAGTTTTATGATCATTATTTATATGCTTTTGCTATTTTTTTTTTCTGTCTAAAACATTCAAATGATAAAAGGTTGATATGTAAAAATGTGGTGCAAAAAAGAAATACCTAATTAATATTCATTTATCTTATCTATCTTGAATTCATTAGTATTTTATAATAAATAAGTAGTCTGTTCAACATTGCTGATAAGCAATTTAAAATTAATTGATCATGGTTAAAGTAAATTTTGCAATGTTAGAAATCTTTTTTTTTTTTTTTATATAAAAAAAATAAAACTTCCAGTAGATTTTTTGCAAATTATTTATTTTTGAGAGTTATAAAGGTACTTATGTATTCGACCTGCAATGTAGAGGTGATGGTAGGCCTTTTCACATCCACAACAAATGTCTAACCTTGTGATCACATCAAATAAACCCTGCAATATTCTCCGATGTGGTATCAAAATGTATTTTGTTTTTTTTAAAATCCGATCTTATATCAAAACATGTTTTTTAAAAAAGTTTTTTTGATTTCTTAAGTAGATTTTCAAAATGGAAGCTAGATTTTAGTTACTATTTTTTTTGCTCCATTTTTTTAGAAACTAGTTTGATCTAATTTGTATCTTCCACTTTGGCATAATTAAATAAAAAGAATTATGTATTTGGCATGAATAGCTACCACATATTCTTCTCTAAGAGAGATCAAGATGATTTTATTTATTTGATCTACTTATATTTATTAAAATATGTGTGTTTATCCTTTTTAAAAATCTAAGTACTTTTTCTACATTCAAGTGTTACATTTCATAATTTTGTGACAACTTTTTCTTTTTGTTTATTAAACGTGATAATTACTTTAATTACCATACTAGTGTTAAAATAAAAATGATATTCTTAGCTTTTTTCTAAAAAAAAGATTGCTATTTAAAAATCTTAATTTCAAAAACGAAAAACCAATTGTTTAGCCTAGGATTACATACAGAGAATGTTAATTAATTTAAGTAATGAAAAATGTTAATTATTTTTTTTCTAAATAAATGAAGCTTATATTTGAAGTTTATATTTTTATAAACGTATTTTAAATTTATACTGCTGCAATAATCAACTTAAGACATTCTTATATCTACTATGAAACAATAGAAGGCTTTTGCAACCTTTTGAACTTTATAACAATCTTGGTCTATATTTCAAAGGTAAGTTTTAATTTTTTAATTATCAAAATTAAAAATGTTAATTTTAATCTTATACAAATTTATCTCTTTTACATCAATATATTTAAATAACATATATATTATATACTAAGATGTAATCTACCCCCCCCTCCAGCAATGTGTAATTCTAAGACAATATTTCATTTACTTATAATGAATGTTTCCTGTATATGTAAACAGAGGGATTTGAATTCAGAATTTTTAAGTCGATTCATTCTTCACTTGATTTCAAACAACCGATACACATTACCACATGCATGTGAAAAAATATATGATCCCCAATATACGTATTTCATGCAAAAACAGCACTCACCAGTTGGGTCAGGTCATCTTCCCCACATATATACAATCAGTGCTCAGTATATATTGATATAATTCCCCAAACTTTAATGGACAGGCATCAATCTTCTCACACTTCTAATTATTCAATCATTGGTTTCATTGAAAAGCCAATCATGGAATGCTCAAAACCCTTGTTGGATTTGATATTACAGTCATACATACCCATGATGTCAATATAACACCTCATATTATCAGACATTACATATTCACTTATATTAATAAAAGAGGGATGGACTGAACTTATATTAAAATGTAACCTATTTCCCAAACAATAGTTTAATTGTAAGGCAGTATTTCATTGGCTTATACTGAATGTTTCCTATATATGTAAATAAAGGGATTTGAACTCAGGATTTTTTGTCTATTCATCCTCCACTCTATCTCAAACAACTGATACAAGATTTTCATGATTAAAAGACAAAACTGAATATGTTTTGGAAAATAGTAGAGTGTAAAGTCCACACTGAAAAATTACAATTAACAATAAAAATTACCTATTGTTAAAAAGTCTTTATATAATTTCACACAAAAAAGAAAATTTCCCTGTGAAAGTAAGCTTCCAGGATTTAAATGAAATCTTTATCCATGTTAAGTTTTCAATGTGTGAGGAAGTCTTTACATTAGTTAATACGTTGGTAAATTACCATTTAAACATAATTAGGATTTAGTAAAAATATTAAATAGGTGACATTAATAATAATGATGACGATGATGATTATATATAGTGATTAGCATGAAAAAAATTATAAAATGTGATGTTCTGGATAAAAACTAATTGCTGAACTTTATCAAATTAAATATTCTATTTGTTTTCATCTTTAATGTCTAGAGGACATTAATCTATTACAGTGGTGGCGAACCTTTTTACACGTGTATGCCAAAAAATTCCAAAAAAATATTTATTGAATGATTGGCGTGCCATATATAGTTATTAAATCAAAATATAAACAACTTAATTATAATTATAAATTTATTAAACGCACATTGATTACGTAAGTAATATTTACACCTGTAGAGGTCCCTACTATCGCATTTTATACGCATATTATCGAGGTTATAGCCTCAGTAAATATTACAACTTAATTATTGCAGTTTTTTTTAAAGTTTATAAAACAAAATAATAATAATAATAATTAAACAAAATTTTTAAATAAGCTAAATATAAGTGAACGATATTTATTTAGAAGAGTACAAGTTGAATAAAATGAAATAGTAAAAAATCAATGGTAATTAAAACAAAATTTTGAAAATAAATATATAAAATCGACATAAATAGATATTATTTAATGAGACTTTTCCTGTTGTACATTGGATGTCAAATGTTTTATATATCTGGTTCATATTTTGTCATTTTTAACAATGTACATGTTGAACTAGATTCATGTCATTCTATTTCTCGAACTATCTTTAATAAAATTCGTTTCTGAAAACAATGATTCACATGCATATGTAGAGGAGAAAATTAATAATATAGCAGTCGCTAATTTTTTTAAACAATTGAATGTTTCAGGAATAACATTCCAGGCAGTCAATAGTTCTCTTCAGCATTCTTTCCAATAATCGATTATTTTCCATTGTTTCTAACTCATCCTCCAAGTCAACAATTTTCTGTTTCTGTATTGATTGTATTTCCATATCTTTCAAATTAAGCCACTCAATAATTTCTAACTTGAGACTAGCCATTGATATTACAATAAATTTTGATATTTCTGAAAATTTTGTGAACCCTGTAAGTCTTAAAGAAAATTAATCAATTATCGATTGAATAACACCACAAAAGTCTTATGTCAATTTTACTTGATCTGGCTTCTTGTGAGATTGTAAGTCAGTCAAGAACTTTTTCAGATTTGGAAAATATTTGAAGGTATAAGAAATAATATCACAGTTGAAAATTTGTAATTTAATTTCAAATGTTTTGATCAAATCAAATATGACAACAATTGTTTATTATAACCTTGCAGTTTCACATTTAATTCATTTAGATGTGAAAACATCAGTAAAAATATTTATTTTGAAAGCCATTCAACATTCATTAATTCATTATATTTTTCAATGATTTTTCTCATTATGTAAAAACAGTCTAATTTCTTTTAAACACTCAATGAATCTTTGAAGAACTTTTCCTCTACTTAACCATGGACATTGTTATATATAAGTAAATCATTGTATACTGAGTATAACTCACTCAATGTGTAGATATAAAATTGATTAACTTAGTCACAAAGTTCATAACATCATTCAGTAGTTTAAAATTAGCCTTTGTGTATAAAATCTGCTGATGTATAATACAATGAAAATCCAAAATTGAATGTCCAATACAGTTGATAAATAGAGAAAACTATTTTCTTTTCAACTCATAAGCACCATACGTAGTTATTAATACAATTTTGGCAACATTTATGTTGCAAATATCTATTCCTTTTGTTGTTATTTCTAATGAGGTTAAACTGATCAATTCTTATTTGATATTACTCTCAACACAATAGCGAATAAAAGTAGCCAAACGAGCTGACCCAAATTAAATAGAAGATTTTATTTTTTTTTTTTGTTGGTAAGTTATGTCGTTAGCCATTTGCAAGATTCTTTCTTTAACTGTATTTCTAGCCAATAATAAATTTTTTATGCTCTGAGTAATTTTTGCTTTGTTTTCAAAATCTTCAAAAAGAACTGGTACACATTTCATCCAAGCTTCTTTCATATATTCTCCATCATTAAAAGGTTTCTTATATTTGACAATTATATTTGAAATAAAAAAAAACTAACAGCAGTTATATTTGAATGATTTTCAATAAATTTCATTATAGATGTTGATTGAATATTTATATTTTTAAATATTGGGCAATATATTCTTTTTGTTCATCTTTACTTTTTTCACAGAGTGATTTATGATTGGTCTCATAATGTTTTACCAATGATGTTTTCAATACAACTGTTCTGGAACATAAAACACATACTGCCTTGGTGCATTTGTTAATCATTCCATACTCATCAGTCCACTAATTCTGAAATTCTCTACTGCTTGACAATTTTTTTTTTTATTTTCACTAGTCATATTAATATAATGGTAACAAATTTATTTAAAAGTAAATTCAAATGAGTTTTAATAATTTTAAAAATTAAAGATTTATTATATGTTAAAATATATTATTATCCTTACATTTCACTTTTACAACAAAACTTCAAGCAAAAAAAACATCATTTGATGACCTTGATTACGTATTTCATACCTTTGTTCACGATTTTGATTGCAACTTTGATTACATTAAAAAATGAAAGGTGTCACATGTTTAGATAAAAAAACATTAGGACAGAAAAATATTTTGTTACTTTTACTTTAGATTTGAAAAAAATTACTTCAGAGTTATAAAATGTTTTACTGAGTTTACTTTCTAATTTTATTGGAATTATTTGACAGATCTATGGAATATGATACCACAGTATACCAGTACCACTTTATTTGACTTAAAATATTATAATTTATTGCTTTTAACCAGAGTTCGATTGTAAATTGAATTCTAATATAATATTATATTTATTTAGTTTAATTTTAGTTTACAGTAAATTTTTATTAGTACAGGTTCTAACAATAAAACAATATTGAAGAAATTATGATATATAAATAGTTTGTGTGCCAGTAAAAAAATTGAACATGTCATCTCTGGCATGCATGCCATAGACTCACCATCACTGATCTATTAGATTATATTTTAAGTGACAATAAATTTATCCAACTTAAAATTTAGAAAACATTAGATACCAATTGAAGATGATAGTGAAATACAAATAATTTGAGATGAACTATTTGACAGCTAAATCATTTGAGTTATGATATTAGATCAGTTTCCCATTCCCATGTTGCTCCTGGCTACGAATATTTTCCAGATAATGGCCAATGAAATAGTTTATATATCTGTTATAATAACTATTGATGCATACATTATAAAACAAAAACTTTATTCACATTTTCCCTGTCAATAAAACCATTATTTTAACATATTCCAATAAAGCATATAATACTTACCCTTCTTCCACTGCATTGGCATTTAAGCCTTCTTGTAGATACCTGATATCAGAAATAATATGTTATTCATGATAAAAACATGGATGTTTAACGTATCTAAAGATACATATAAAGAAATTAATTTTAAAAAATATAAACATTAAGACACAATAAAATAGAGTAGCGCAATTATGAAAAACACAACATGGTAATAAATTGAAAAATACACAAAAAAAGTGAGTTTGTGTAATTACATACTAGCAGTATGCAAAATGAAAAAAATGTCATGATTTTTCTTGTGCTTAGCAATCTGTTAAAACAATCACAAATTTTCCACTCGATAGTGCCATCTAATGCAAGTCTAATATCTCAATAGATTCTAGAAAGTTGTGCATTATAATCCTATTCAGTGCCTCCCCATCCATTATGAATGAACTAATTTCTAGTTTAGTCATCAGTGAGAGGCTTGAATCTGGGAGCAGTGCACCTGGATCTTTGGATTTAATGCATCCTTTGCCACCCGTCTTTTACCTTTCTTATTAATTATAAAGCTATCAGCCCAAACTAAAATAAAATCATATTTTCAATTCAAGCTAATTCATTAGTATCAATAGATGCTATAAAGTTATAAGTTAGAAACTAATCTGGAGTTAATGAGTGGCAAACACTGAATGGGAATTATAATGCACAATCTTCCAAGCATCTACTGATTACTAGGCCTTGCACTAGATGGCATTACTGTGAAAAAATTGTGTAAGCATAATAAAATGATATTATGTGATGTTTTAATTATTTAATACCAATCCTACCACAGGGTAACAGTGGCTTTTTTTTTTTAAAAAAAAAACCAAAGATCCCCAAATATATAGATACTGAACAGGATTTAGATCTGTATGACTATACAAGTAAATTAGCTTAGATTGCAAGCATTATAGTTAACCAAAAAAGTAAAAGATAGATGCTAGAGAGTGCATTAGATCCAAAGATCCCAGTACAGTGTTTCCAGATTCAAGGTCCCTCACTAATCAAGATCATATACTAAAAATTAGTCTGGATATATGGATTGAGAAGACATTGGACAGATATTATAATGCACAACCTTCCAGCATCTATTAATCATTAAATATTGCACTAAGTGAAATTATTGTATGGAAAATTTGCATCTGTTTATGAAAAATGTCTGAAAGATGTTTGAAAGAGCTCATATAAGCACTAATATATATGAAATTTTGATTTTATATTTATGAATTTTAACTGTCTTCAGAAACCTTAGATCAACCAAGATATTTTTGTACTATCAATGAAATTGCTTGTATTCAAATATAAAAATAAAGTTCATTTCTATTCATTTTATTTAATTGGTAAATGAAATGCACCATTTTCACCCGTATGTAAGGGAGTTTAATATTATGGAGCATTGTATTAATATAACTAGAGATCAAATAGTTTTTTATTCCAAATATTATATACATATATGTTATATAATGAGCTCACAAATAAGCTCTTAACAAGCTTTGCAGAATATCCCCAACACCAGACCCATTTCTGCTACTGGCTTCCTCAGTCTGGGTTTGGAGATATTCTTGCAAAGCTTGTTAAGATCTTATTTGTGAGCTCATTATATAACATTTATAATACAAGCTTGTTAAATTAGGTCATGTGACATCTGACTTGATTTCTTTGTAATATATATATATATATATTTATACAATCTCATTCATTAGATAATTTTTTTCGGATAACTATTTTAGATCAAATCCATCTAATTAATTGTTTATCGATCAGTATTTTTGGTAGAAGGATCATCAAGAAAAAAACTATTAAAAGCACCTTCATCACTTTGATTAGATATGTAAATAATACCTTTTTTCACACATTCTCACACACATATATATCAATTATTAAATTATCACCAATGAGCATTTTAATTAGGTAAATCATTGATTGTTTTTATTAAAAAAGTATGTCTGAGTATAATATATAATGGAGAATTACAATTGTACACACACCTTTTTAAAAAAGATATGTTTGCTGTAAAAGAGCTAATAAAAGCATACATGTTGACTAAATACAAAAAAGTATTAAGATGTGATATATGTGGATATATTTGTCATCGCATAATCACTTTTATATTTATCAAAATTCACCTTTAAGTTTGATTTGTAATTATTTCTGTTACTCTTTATGGTCTTACTAGTTTATGTAAATTATGTCCCAAGAAAAGATTACTAGTTCTCGCTCCAAGGATCTCTGAATCAGCATGTGTTATGTAGAAACATAATTTACCTATTTACCACAAAAAGTTTAAGGCATTAGCATATTTGAATCATGAGTTACAACATGGAATGTCAAAGCATGTTTTGTACCCTTGTATATCTTCAAAGTTCTACTGGCCATCATGAAATCTTTCACATCATTTAATATCTTTGTGACCTATGGCTTCACTACAGTTTGAATTATTTTATAAGTTTTTCCCAATTTAAAACAAAAGTTAATGTTAGTGTATTATTCCATATTGTGATATTTTATGTTATAACTTGTGATACATTCTAACACATTAATTTTTTGTAATGAATAGCTAAATTACATGATGTATGCATTGAGCTTGAGATGCTGCTGCAGAAAGTTTGAGGAATGGTCTAGTCACCAATCACTTTTTTGCTGGGACACATTACATTAGCATCTGAATTTTAAGTTTTCAGAATTAATTTAACAATGAATATGGTGTATTGATCATGTGATTAACATTTAACGTTATGTTGGTAGTTTTTTGTAATACTTGTGATTACTTTAATAAACTAATCATCATATAATAATGTTACATTAAAATAAGCATGTATATGCATATAAGGGATACCTAAAAACCCAGAATTGTTCTGTGGCATCACAATTATTATAATACATGCTTTTACTTCTAGATATCTCTAGCAGGGATCCTTTTGCATTAATCTACCAAATAACATCATCATGTGAAATTGTGGTCACACACAGCACATTTTTTGTAAAGGGCATTACATATATTTGCCAATTTTTACAATAGCTGAAAAATTGGAACAATGTGAAATTCTGTTTTATTTTAGAAAAAAATGGCAGGGAAAGCAGTTGCAATGTTTGAAAAAGCTTACAAGCAAGTTGCTCTGGAAAAGCAAAATTTTATATGTAGTTTAATAGAAGTGTTAAATTTACCACATCCCCAAAATATCGTGGAGTGAAATAATATGTCAAGACAATGTTGATGTTTTTGGATGCAAATTGGTGATTCTTCTCTCAGATTTCATTTGTAACAATCAGGCATTTTAAATCCACAAGTTCGGATTCTTTTGTGTGATACAGTAAACTTTGTGGCAAAATGAGGGGTGTATGTTTCATCATGATAGCTTTGTTAGTGCATAAAGCTCAAGTGTAGGCAGTTTTAAATTAAATTCAGCATGACCCACTTGATCTTGCTCTATGCAACTTTTTTTTAATCTCTCGAATGAAAAAATATCTTTGGGAGGGGGGGGGGACTTGGAAGTGGGAAAAAAAACCATGAATGCATTAAAGTGCAAGTATTTCTTGACTACTTTGAAAAGTGAAAAACACATTTAGACCAGTGCATTGCATTAAATAGAATATACTTTAAAAGTGATTTAATTTGCAACACCTAAAGATAAATATACAATTTTTTTATTATAAAAATTCCGATTATTTTTTAGTCATCCCTCCCCTCGTATTCTTATATTTTGTTACAAAGGCTGGAAAGCTGATATACGGCTTTAACTGTTACATTACTATCTATAAAAGAACTTTCTTCATTATTATATATATATAATCTTTCTTTGATTTTTACAAGTAAAGTGAAGTTTGATACAGTGAAGGCTTTTATATAACCATCACTTTTTTTTATTACTAAATTAAGATTTGTAAAACAAATGCAAGACTATACAATGAATACTAGATCAATAGAATTTTCATTTGAAACTTAGTTATCAATGCATTTATTCATTTTTATCACAGGTGTTAAAATATTGTCCATATTTTTTAAAAAGTTTTCTTCTAGATGTGTCTACTGTAATGTTAATGTCAAAAAAATTATTTTGAAGTAAAAATATTATAAAAATAGTGTAAATCTAGGAGCTAAATATGTAATGGTTAACTCACCCAAACACTATTGACTGGAATAGTGTTTTAGCTTTAAGTAAAATGGCAAATATTTTGGTCACATTTTGTGAACTTACTAGCATTTAGTCTTTCTCCTGTAATATGTTGATTTTTATTTGTTGCTTTTTTATATGTTACTGCACAAATATTATTTTAAATTATTGTCCAGAAAAGTACAATCAGAAATTTGATCAATATCGAGTTTTAAAAAACATCATTTCTAAAAGAAAAAAGCAGTAAAATCAGCGATCATTTAAGTTCTAAATACAGTTGATTATACCAAATGATCTATACCATATTAAAAAGACAAAAAGTATATTTAAAAATGCAAAGAGCAATTTATATTGTAACATTAAGGAAAAAATGGAAAATAATTTGCTAAAGTTGATTAATTAAAAACAAATAGCAGGTGATAACATCAACGAGCAACCACTAGTGGAAGGCCCAAGTGATTGTTTGAGGGTAGTTAGTTTATATTTTTATGTTATGCTTTTAAAATTTTGATTTTAGTTTTCACTAAAATCAAACTATATATAGTAATTAATTTTAAACAAAAGATAATTAACCCTTTAGACATGCACTGTACTGTTATATTAAATCAATGTTGTTTTTGATGAATGTGAAAAAACTATCAATACAAGGCACAAGGTAGAGACTTTAAAGAGATAAGAGTAGCCATCTTATTTTTGTTGCTAAATTCTATTACATATGCTGATCTTAATTATTTTGGAATGAGAACATGAAGATTTTATATTCTTCATTTTACTTCCATTTCACTTATTTCATGTATTAACAGTCGCAAAATTCGTAGATGTTAGAATTAATATAATTGACTAATAGATTTAATAGTGCAGTTTCAAACTGTAATTTTAAATAAAAGGTAATCAACCATTTACATATGCTTTATACTGTTATATTAAATCAACTTTGTTTTTATTGAATGTGAAAAAATTCTCAACCCAAGGCACAAAATAGAGACTTTAAAAGATAAGAGCGATTCATGCTCTTATTCCAAGATGCTTAAGATTGGGCCTACATAATTGAATTTAGGTACAAAGATAAGATGGCCAGTTTTATCTTTTCAAAGTCTCTTTCTTGTGCTTTGGATTATGAATTTCCATATATTTAATAAAAATAATGTTGATTTAATATAATAGTACAGTGCATGTGTAAAGGCCTGATTATGTTCTGTTTAAACTGACAATTTGAAACTGCACTAATAAATCTATTAGATACTTATAATAATTAATTTAATTAATTTTATAGATATTTACATTTATATTTTTGATTTTGTATTATATTTTCCTGTTTAATGATGATGTGATATGATGTATTGTGGCTTCTCATTTTTCAGAATCAGGAATATCTCAGCTACTATGCCGAGAGAAACATGTTAGCCACCTAACCTTCCCTTTCCATTTCCCAACCTAAGTTTTCCCCATATTCTTCTATATCCTACTACATCCCATTTCCACAACATAATCTTTGTCAACTCTATGGCCTTTATATCGAAATCCTCCTTATCTTTTTTTCCAAACTCAGAATAAAAATCAAGAACCCACTTTCTGTATAATCACTTTGTTTATATTTATTGTTCCACAACTTCATTATTTGTATCCTGTCTGCTTGCAGGCATTTATATTCAATTAACAGATACCTAATATTCTCTACGCCTTCCTTACACAACTTGCAGACTAAATCATTCACATTTTTTCATTTATGTATACATTCCCTTGTTGCTAAAGATGCTATTCAAGCCTTAAACAGTCAATTACTTTTCTTGCTATTATCATAAATTAACGATCACCCAATATTCTGTTTACTTATTTATATATATATTTAAACTCTTTACTCTCCATACTAGTTTTTCATTTCTCCAACTCTCTATTTTTTATTAACACATCTATTCATCTATCCCATTCCTTGCCTCTATAACACTCAACAATTCTCCTAATATAATCATTCCATACTGACATATATTCTTTATCCAAATCTTCTGCATACCGTACTAACCTTTTCATCCATCTTGTTGCCTGTCCTTTACTCATAACTCAATTAAATACTATTTTGGCTATTCTCTTATTATTCATAAATTGCAATCTATGGAACATTTTCATTTTTCTTTTTGCATCTCTCATATAAAAACTTGACCATCCCATTTCTCCTTGAATTGCCTCCTTTGCCATCCACACATATGCATCTAATGCATATCTTTCTACTTCTCTTTATACTTTTTTTAAGTAATTGAACACCCCTTTGCTAACACATAACACATCGTTAGTTAACCCTGCTACTCCCACTCCTTTCATACAAATCTAGCTACATCATATTTATTATATGAAAACATTGTTAATTTTTTTATCAGTCCCTTTCTTTTCTTAGCTTTATTTATTAATTTTTTCTGCTATCCAAGCAATTTCTCTGATCATTTAAGACGATTCCCAAATAGTTATACTTATTTACCACATTTAACTTTATATCCCCCAGTAAAAATTCTTTATCTCCTCTTTCACCAGTATTTATCATCATATTTAATCCCCATCTCTTTACCCCATCTTTGCACATGTCTTCAGCATAACTTCCATATCTTCCTACTTTCTGTGCACAAGAAGATATCTGTAAATAGAAAACCTGATAATGTATATACTCCCTTGCCATGTATTAATGGTATCTCTATCTCCCTTCTTAATCTTTCTATTGCTCTCTCCATTTCTCTCATGCTTGTTTTGGATAGTAACTTTGCTTCAGCTTGTGGGCCTGGAATGAATTATCTCTAAATATCTTAATTTAGTGTATAAGTTGATATAAGAACAATTTTCTGGAATCTTTATCTCATTCTAGAAAACTCTAATGCAACTTATTCTGCTCTAACTTTTGAATGACCTGAAATAATGGAATATAGGAAAATAGTACCAATAGAAATTTCGGTTAAATTTGAAAATATTAAAACAATTTGCAGTTAAGTTTGCGCTGTGTCTCAATAAATAACCGTTAATGATAAGCATGCAGATTTCTGATTCCGTTAAGAAAAGTTAAAAAAAGAAGGCAAAAAGTATATTTGAAGTCAAGCGTTGATGGTCGAGTGGTCAGCACAGCTGCGTTACAAGCAGTTGTCCCGGGTTGGCGGATTCGCTTCCCGGCCGATGTTTTGACACATAGGAAAAAAAAAAGTATGATCAACTTATGTTAATTTGGTGTTTGAACTACAATTGCGTTTCACACAACTGATTACACGATTATTTTTTAAATTAAGTTATATATATATATAGTCAAAAAGCTTGTAATCATCAATATACTGCGACAACAATTCCAAATAACTGTTTTTTCCTGCTTTCATATATATATGTTTCAAAACTATCAATACTTCTTTTTTGAATAGAATAAATAAATACATGCGGTGGATAATTTTTAAAATACAATTCGTTTCTAAATTATTATTTTTAAATGCCTTCCATGAATTGAACTATTATTCGAAAAAATACAAGTACAAAATAAATATATATTTTCTTTCTTGAATGTAAACATTAATCTTATTGATTTCTTCGCTTAAAATTGTCGGTTTATTGTAGGTAGATAATGACTTAAAGCGAGAAAATATTAAATCAAACAATACTAGTCATTTTAACAAAATTAAAAGCATGAAGAAACTTTCTTCTTCTTAAGTATCAGACATTATCAATGATATCGATATATATATATATGGATTATTGTTCAGGAGTTTATAAGAAATTCTAGTACCAGGAATAACAGTGCTAGCCCGCAGATCCAAAGTCTATCGTTCTACCGTAGCATAAAACAACACAGGCAATGAAACAGAATAACAATTTAAGTTCTGAAGTTACTATTAGTATCTGCATTTGTCAATTAAAAACCGAATAGGGTCATTGACTTTTTAAAATAATCCGTGCATGCATCTATTTATTTTATAACATGCTAAAGGATAAGTACTCCATTACGTAAGTGAATGTAGATCACAGTTATTATTTATAAAATGCTGCTAACACAAAGCATCGTTTTAAATGCAATATAATTATAATATATAACTATGAGCAATTAATATTTTTATTGACGTTGAAATTAATAGATTAAATGTCCGGTGGGATTTGGTACCATGGTAAAGTGTTAAATTTAGTCCAAGGATTGCAGCCTAGTTCTGCCATTTCCGGTCCTTGACCTTCTTATGAACTCCTTTAAATGTAATGTAATGAATATGTTGAGGTCATAATGAGGATGTTAAGCATAACAGTGAAGATGATAATGGTCATGTCAGTATTGAATTTAAAGTTGTAATCATATCGTTCCTATTGGCTTTTAGATCTTATTTACTTTTTAAGGATTTTTTTTATTTTATTCTATTATTCTAAAATTAGTATGTTAAAGAGAATGTCTAATAATTCGTTTTATTTTCAAGAGCAACCAAAAAACTTGTTTGATGGAATCAACAAGCTTATGGAATAACACAAACATTATATAGAACTTATATATAATGAGTTATTTGTTTATTAAAAGTGATTAATTAATATCTTCACACTCTCGTTGTAATTGCTTAAGATTTGCTTATAGAAATACGTTTAGGTTATCTTTTCAAAAGATTTTATCTTGTGTTTGAAAAGGAGAGTATTCCTTAAAACTGTTCATTAGTTTACAGCACATGTGTAGTGGAATGACCTCTAATAATTGTTATATAGAACTTAGAAGACTATATTAGTGTTCAGAATAGATATGTTATTTTTTCATAAGTAAGAAATAAAAAAATAAATTGCTACAATGTTTAATTTTCTCTTGGATACATATGTAGATGTAAGTACATAAATGGAAATATCATTAGGATTTATTAATAACTTTACGCTAATAAATATAAAATAGTAGATATTCTAATACATTCTTAATTTAATCTTTATAATAATTCTTTTATATATATATATGTATTTCAGCTATAATATCTACAACTATATGGTTTAATAAATAAATCTAATTTTACTTTTTTGTTTTAGGAATAACAATGAACAGAACTGTAAATACAACAAATATTATCACGAGTCATTTAACCAATAAAAATACTGGAATGATCGCTTTTAAATTAACTGTTAGCATTATAACGATAATTGCTAATATATTAGTCATTATTATTATTTTACTTTACAAACGACTACAAACTCCTTTTAACCTTTATGTTGTTAACTTGGCTATATCTGATTTATTTATTGGAATTGTTGTATTGCCTTTGTATTCTCTTAAAGAATATTTAAATTATTGGCCTCTCAATATGCATATGTGCAACTTCTATATTTGGGCAGACTGGAGCATGACGTTTGAGTCAATCGTAACTATGGCTACTATTTCCTTGGATAGATTTTGGTCAGTTACATGGAGTGTACATTATCACCAATGTCGATCTGTGAAACTATCAGTTGTTATTATAGCAATAACTTGGATTTATGTTAATAGCATTTGGTTACCACCATTCTTGTTAGATCGTTTTTCAGCTAGAAATGATAAAAAATGTGAATGGGATAATGTTTTTCATAAATATGAAATGGTTTACATTTGTGTTTTTGGATATTATATTCCTCTGATAATAATGCTTTTCTGTTACATTAAAGTATTTTTAGCAATGAAGAATCGTCAAAAACAAGTCTCTCTACCAATTACAAATGAACTTCATCCATCAAATTACCAGCGAGCTATAATTGGATCGTCATCAAAGCAGCAACATATTTTTGTCACTTTAGGACATATAGTGCTAGTTTATTTGGTGTGTTGGATACCAATGTATGTGGCATATAGCTTTTGTAACTGGTATCCTCATTGGTTTTCTAGTACAT
Organism: Epiperipatus broadwayi; assembly: GCA_028023455.1. NCBI lineage: Eukaryota > Metazoa > Onychophora > Udeonychophora > Euonychophora > Peripatidae > Epiperipatus > Epiperipatus broadwayi. The sequence goes on along the minus strand of JAQFVV010000066.1, from coordinate 4,146,311 downwards.
ATTGGATGATAGCCGATATTTTATGTTATTCAAATTCTATGTTAAATCCTTTAGTATATGGTTTTAGTAATGGGGAATTTAAAAAATATTTTAAAATTTTAATTTGTCACAAATTCTTAGAATCTTCTGCCGTTGATAAATCAATATAAATATGCACCTTAATCTTAAGTATATAATAAAAGAGAATATGGTAATAAAACTGTCCTATTGTAATTTATTTTTTGATTTATCAAAATATTAAAAACTAAATTTATAAATATTGTTGATATTATGTGATATTTGCACACATGGGTATAATACATAAGTATATTGTATATATAAAATGTTCATAAATGGCTTCTGTACACTGAAAGAAAATATCTGTTTTAAAGATAAATTTCTGTAGTGATTTTCATATTTAGGGAATTATGGCAAATATGAAAGAAAAGTTAAAATGTAGACAATACAGAAACAAAATTTTGAAATCAATATATAGAAAGAGACCGATAGAATATTAAATTTATCAAATCATAAACAAAAACATTTTTTTGATCTACAGATTATCTACATAAATATTCAGCATATATTTAATCATATATATTGTAACATTCCACTTAGCTAGATAGAGACAAAAACGGAGGGAGTGACCGAGAGAGAATTGCATATGTGTAATAATTTGTTTACCAAGGCGCCAAATCGTAACTACATCCATCAGTTGTTATGCCAACTCGAGATCATCATCACTCGAAAATTTTAAATCCGTGAGGGAAGCAAGTTATCAAAATTTAAAAAAAAATTTATAATTACTTAAGTTATAAATAATACATTTTGTTCTCATCTTTAATTCAGCAATTATTATTAACTATAAATGAATCAAAGAACAAATTACTGAAAGCTGAAAGCAACTCTCCACCACAGACTCACCCTCCAAAGTTACAAATAATTTCTTTAAATGTTTATGTTTTTCTCCGTCACATCTCTACCACCAACATGACTTTTCACAATACTATCTCTTATACACACACAGGAGCGGAATGTACAATATTCTCAACTCAATAAACTTTTTAATATTACAATATACTAGCAATGATTAGCTCTTAATTTATAATTGTAAAATCTCTCGTTCTCATGATCTTGATTTATAGTGTGGAGTTTCAACTAATCACTTCCAAATTTATTGCAGAACACTAAACACTATCCCAGCGAACTTGAATCGAATAGACATTAACTCATTCTGGAAGCTAATGTCTATTCTTAACTAAGTATAACAATCCTAATCATAATAATAATAAATATGAGAAACTACTAAACGGTTACTTAAATGAAATATCTATTTACAATAAATTTTGAGTAGAATCTCATCGACTGGGAATGCCTTCCAATATCAGGAGTAAAAAAAGAGATTTGATGTTCACTCGTGACATTAGTCATCATCATCATCATCATCATCATCATCAACCATTATCAATCCACTGCAGGATGAAGGTCTCTCCAAGTTTAATCCATCTTCTCCAATCTTTAGCTTCTTTTCTCCAACACCACCCTTGCATACTTTCTTATTTTATCCATCCATCTCACATGTGGTCTCTTTCTGGGTCTTTTACAATCTCTTGGAATCCAGTTTAAGATTTCAATTGCCCATCTATTATCATCTCGTCTAGCAATATGTCCAGCCCAACTCCACTTCAATCTTTTAATTTTTTCAATGAGGTCAGTAACACCTGCTTGTTCTCTTACGCATACATTGCATTTTCCATCTCTTCTTGCTACTCCCAACATGCATCTCTCCATAGTTCTTTGAGTGGTCTGGAGTCTCTGTATTGCTCTTCTATTAGTCATAGTGCAATGAACTTAATAAATTAAATATTAAATTTAAAATTAAATTGTTCTCTTAGATGTTTGCCATATGATCATTATAATTTCAGATATAAGTAATGTTTCAGCAGATTAATTCTCAAATCTTAACAAATGAATAAGAAAATAATAAAAAATATTAATTTAGTAGTAATATTTAATAATTATATTTCTTGACACATCTGTACTGGAAAATATAGAATATTTTCTATAACTTCTCTATATCAGATTTCTGGAATCAGTGGATACCCAAGCATTAAGAAACTACACACACAACATTAAAGATTAAATTCAAAACAAAATATTTATTAACATACTAGCAATAAATAATACAATATAAACACAAACATCGTAGTGATCCAAATAGCAAAAGAAAATAATAAAATAATAATTACAAAACATATTTATAATGGCCTGAAGGTTTGTAATGATGGTATATTATAAGATGGGATATGTTGGACTATTTCCATCATTTATGAGTGAATGTTGAATGTATAGAAAATTTTAAACTTTATTTAAACTTTTCAAATACAAACAACTTGTTAGTAATCACACAAATAGACAATACAGGTTAGTAATTACACAACATTTCGAGTAGTATTATTCTCCACTCTTCTTCAGGTGTTGCTGGCCTATATACACAGTGATAATATTTGCTTAAAATAGCTCAGTTGGTAGAGTGTTTGCCTTAAATTTGATATACAAGAATCTAAACGTGCGAGTTCAACTTCTAAGTGAATATTGTCACTGTGCATATAGGCCAGCAACACCTGAAGAAGAGTGGAGAATAATACTACTCGAAATGTTGTGTAATTACTAACCTGTATTGTCTCTTTGTGTTATTACAAGTGTTTGTATTTGAAAAATTTAAATAAAGTTTAAAATTTTCTATACATTCAACATTCACTCATAAATGATGGAAATAGTCCAACATATCCCATCTTATATTTATAATGGATCTATATTGGCTACGGATTATAAGTTCTTTCAGGGCTCACCTCATCTTGGATTGAACCCTCATCCCAACATCAACTTACATTCTAGTACTGAGGACAACTAACTCATAGAATACTTCAATAAATTGTTTTGACCCATGACACATTATTTTAAGACATCAGTTATTTTTTTATGTAAAGCAGCCCTTCATCAATACTAATACTTTAACAAATATAATTATTATTAGAACAGTTAGCTTTTAGCTCTTATCAAATCAAATCAATGTTTTGTTGGTTATCACTGACCAATAAAAAGTAGGTTTACTTTTTAGAAACTTTTTGTGAATGTTGATAGAAAAAATAAATATGTTATAAAGTTATTAAGTCACTAATTAAAATCATTAACTATCACTAAATACTTTGTTTAAACCAAAAAATCACTATAAAAATCGAAGGCATCCACGTTATGAATCTTAATTATTGTACTGTTGATTAACACCCTCACGTAAGACTACAACTAAAAACTCCTAGTCTGCTAAACCTATATCAAATCATTGCTTTTTCAACACAAAATATTTTTTAAAAAAGAAAAGATTGCAGTCTGGTAACATGATTACACAAGCATCAATTTTTTTTTGATGTGGTTAATGAAGGAAAATGACTGTTGTTGTGAGAAACACATGTTAACAGAGCTCTATATTAAATTGCCTGAAGATACAGAGAGGAAAATAAGACAATGAAAAGACTGTGAGAAAAAGAACCCAGAGAGAAAATTGAAAAGACTATAATAGAATCAGTATTTAGATTTGATGAACAAAATCTTATCCAAAAACAAACGAATAATAGAAGATAATCTTGATAAGAAATTATTTATTAGTATTTACAATTAACATATTATGAGCCATTTTACTATTCACAGCCTACTTGATCTATAGTAGCCTGAGTTCAATACCAATTGGAAACTGTAATATCCCTTTAATCAAATTATAGTTAGAACAAATAGATGTAGCTATAATTTATTGAGCAGAGAATGGATTAGTATAAAACAAGGTTATTTGATAATGGTATTAACAATAGGCTTTGTTTTAAATATACCGAGAGAAAATCTTATGATTTTTCTTCTAAAGCAATTGCTATATGTGTTCATATCAGCAGCTGTTAAACACTAAAATTGTCGATTTGGATTTTCAAGTCTGGTAATTTATTAATACAAGAAATTTTATTAAAAATGTTGAGTCACTCTAGTTTTAAATTTATTAAAAAAGAACATTGTGACTGTTTATATAGTAATCATTAAATTATTAGTGATTTGATTAAAAACGTGTTATTTTGTATTCATGGAGCAATAAAATAAATGCAAAACTTCATAAGCAAAAGACTCCAAGGCAGAAATTCAACAATTGCCAAAATATTCAATATGGCATTAATGGATAGTAGATTTTTTTGTGGTACTAAAAATAAAATAGAGTCTAAAAAAATATAATCTTGTTAATGAGCAAAGTGATAATTTTTTTGAACTACTGATCTTGAATAATGAAGGTGACCATATCTAATAATACATGCATTCTTTCAACCCTAACTTAGATTTGGCAGAGATATTCAATTTGATAAGGTTCAAAACTGAAGGGCTGTAAGTCCTTTTGGGATCATTGGAAAAGTTTAAAAATGTAATGGAGGTATACAGTTTATCTTGGTAAAAGGATGACTTATGGCTCTGGTTCTCTCCAAGCTGTTTGCAATGCCATCTCTAAACTAATAAATGTATTTATTGTCATAGTTTTGCTATTAATTACAAAAAATTTAAACTAGCATGTCTGGATCATGAATTCCAACATGAAATGTGGCGGTGTGTTTTATACCATCTTAATTCAGGATTGATCGAGCAATGCACTATAATATAATATTATTATCATCTATGTTCTTTATTACTTTTTACAATGTTTTTTTATAACCCACTATTGACAGTTTCAATTGCACCAGGCAATCTTCTTCACAACTATAACAAAATAATACAAGTACATGAATACAAATATATTAATATCATCTATGTTCTTTATTACTTTTTACAATGCTTTTTTACAACCCATTATTGACAGTTTCCTTTGCCCCAGCAATCTTCTTCAGAACCATAACAAGCACAATACAAATACATGAATACAAATGAAAAATATATATAACAAGTAAAATTATATTTTCATGTATATTTGTATTCATGTATTTGTATTGTGTTTGTTATAGTTCTGAAGAAGATTGCTGGTGCAATCGAAACTGTCAAGAGTGGATTGTAAAAAAAAAAAGCATTGTAAAAAGTAATAACATAGATTATATAAATATTATATGGATTTGGCAATGCAATAAGAAAGATAAAGTTATAATACTTCAATGCATTATTTTGATTTACATTGGTCCAAACTGCTATTGAAATGTTTAAATTGATTCAATCTGTGGTTAGCATGAAGCCATGAATTGTGAGAATGTTTTCAAGTAGTTAGCAAGGCTGTGTTGGCAGAAGGCAAAAAAGAGCATTGAAGATGATCTACAAAATACTAAATACACTGTTACATTTTATGTTATAATTTATAGTCTAGATATGCTAATACCTTAAAAATTTTATAATGAATAGCCAAAGTATGTTTCTATGTAGCACATGCATTGATTTGGAGACGACACTGTAGTCATCTTGGAAATAAAATCAGTAACTTTTCACTTAGACACATTCGTTATGCATCTTTTCAGCATTAATTTAGATTTAGAAGATAATCCAATATCATAAAGTTCAAAATTAAAGAACTGTGAGCCTTTTTGAGATCGCTTAAAAGGTTTTAAATATATTGTGGAGATGTATTATCTTCACAACTATTAAATTTTTTCAAAATGCTTTTATTCTTTTAATTATTAAAAAAATAAAGGGAATGGACAAAACAATAATCCAATTTTAATCACAACTAAATGATAATCATGTGATGTTTAGTGGTTTCGCAACTAATTTTGTTAAGTAGATTCATTCCAATCATAGATAAAACTAAAAAAGCATTGTAGATATAGTTTTAATCCTAGATCAATGAAAAATATGTATCGATAACTAAAGGTATAATTTAGTATTATTTTAAACAATTTGATCAAGGAAATTTGACTTCATTAATTAGGAATGTTTCATGACAGGGTTTGAAAATAGGTGGTTGGCCAAATAATTTTTTTCGCATTATCTGGCTTTTACATGGTAGCATCAGAATAAACATTATTACTAGGCTAAAAATTGTAAAGCGTTAAAAAAAAAAAAAACGGGGAGAAGCAAAATGTTTAAACATTGCGACAATGTGTCTTTTTTTAAAAAAAAAAAAGAAAAGAAAAATCTAAATAATAATCTACCAATTACGATAATTATTTTGCTCAAAGCTCTTTGTAATTATCTTAGCGGCAAGACTTAACACGAATTAGTCCATTATTTTCTAAAGTAATTTTTTTTCACGGAAAACACCATTCATTAAAAGCGAATTATTGAATATAAAAATTAAAACTTTCATTCGTATTTAAAAAACAAACGTATATATTCATAAGAATTATTATATAAACGTCGACAGTATGCATATGTTATATCAACGCATTAAATTTTACTAAATTTAGTACTTTATTCTTGATTTCATAGATAATTTTCTCATTTAGATATTTTTCATTAGGTTTTTTTTCCTTTGTAATTATAAAAGCGATTTAATTTTCAAAGATCGCAAATGATAAATGGAAAACAGCATCTCTTTTTATTATAGAAATTTGATAAAGAGTTATCATATGTTTTTCTCGAATATATAACAAAGTTTACATAAGTAAGTACTAAAAACAAGTTTTATAACCACAAAGTCTTTTGTAAAAAAAATTGTATGATTTAGCATTGAATTTTTGATCACCATCCATTTTTTTTTACCAATATTTAACGAATACTATTATAATTAAGATTCATTATAAGAGTACTGCACCTGTCATATCCAAGGCTCATCACTGATGAAAGCATAAGCTAGAAACTAGTCTAGGGATATTGGATGAGTAGGCACTAGTTAGGGATTTTAGACACAAACCTTCCTGCATCCATTGATTACTCTGGTTTGCACTGAGTAGCACTACTCATATGGAGAGTTTAGCCATGATGATCGTGTGATGTTTAGTGGAAGAATAACTATGGAATGTTCTTTGTTAAAGAGAAATCATAAGCTCTGGATCCATGACAGATTGCAATCAATGCTGAATATTTATCTGGCCAATCCAGTGTAGCTCAAGATTTCTAGTTTCCAGCTAATACTGATTTAGATACTTATTTACCACACAACATTGATAGCTAGCTAAGTTTGTTATAGTCTAGCTATTAAAAAAATATTTTTAGTCTCGTTGTCACCTGAATGCTCAACCCCAGGTTCGGCACAACATGCATTAATCACTCTACCATAAAGTTAGTTTTTAAATTTATTTTCTATTACATTGAAGTAACTGTAATTTCATTATAGTAAAATCTAATTATGTTAATATTTATAAATAAACTTCAAGTTTATAGGATAATAAAATATAAATAGTAAAATTAATTATGAATTATATAAAGGCTGTCAATAAGTCTTTAATAAGAAAGTCTTATCGTATTTTAAAACTACAATTATTTAAGTTTAAATGTTCTTAGATATTAGGATCAAATAATTCAAGAATATCTTTTGACTGCATTTAAGTTTATTTTTTATGCAATTTACAAATGCAATTCCTACAATTCTTCTAATCATCATTATTTAAACAATTAAGAATAGATAAAGGTTAGTAATCAGTGGTGCAGTGCTCTCATATCCAAGGCTCTTCATTGATGAAGGCCACAAGACAGAAACTAGTCAGGGGATATTGGATGAGTAGGCACTAGATGTGGATTTTATGCACAAGCCTTCTGACATCCATTGATTACTGAAGCTTTCTGTGTGGCAATAGGTATAGTGAGTTTTTGCCTGTTTTAACAACAGTTATAAACAAGCATAAGAAATGGTGATGCATGTGATGTTTATTGACTTATAATAATATAAGGTAAGACTATACATACAGTACTTCCACCCTGTGCCAACCAGAGTAATCAATAGATACCAGAAGGCTTGTGCATAAAATCCTATCCAATGCCTTTTCAGCCAATATCCCCAGACTAGTTTCTGGCTTGTGGCCTTCATCAGTGAGGAGCTTTGGATCTGAGAGCACTGCACCTAGATCTTAGGATCTAATGCAACTCTCCAGCAACCACCTTTTACCTCTACTTAATTATAAAACTATGAGAATGAAAACACAAAAATATTTTCAATCTAAGCTCAATAGCTTATATAGTCATATGGATCTGAACTCAGTTCAGGACCCATACATTTTGATGTCTTTGGCTCTTTAACAACCATAGCCACCACTATCATATTAGGCAGGATTAGTGTTAAACCATTAAACATCACATGATCACCATCTCTTATACTAGCACATAATTGTTTATAAACAAGGCAAGATTCTCCATACAGTACTGCCACCCTGTGCCAACCAGAGTAATCAATGGATGCCAGATGGCTTGTGCATAAAATCCTTATCTAATGCCTACTTATCCAATATCCCTAGACTGGTTTCTGGCTTGTGGCCTTCGTCAGTGAGGAGCTTTGGATCTGAGAGCACTGCACCTAGATCTTAGGATCTAATGCAACCCTCCAGCAACCACCTTTTATCTCTACTTAATTATAAAACTATGAGAATGAAATTGAAAACACAAAAATATTTTCAATCTAAGCTCAATAGCTTTTTGATGTCTTTGGCTCTTTAACAACCATAGCCACCACTATGCTATTAGGAAGAATTAGTGTTAAACCATTAAGCATCACATGATCACCATCTCTTATACTAGCACATAATTGTTTATAAACAAGGCAAGACTCTCCATACAGTACTTCCACCCTGTGCCAACCGGAGTAAGGCCACAAGCCAGAAACTAGTCTGGGGATATTGGATAAGTAGGCATTAGATAGGGATTATATCCTTTTGAAAATAATAAAAGATGATAGAAATCAACTGGGTTTGCTTTTATACTGGGTTTAATTTCCATTGTTTAGTATATTTGCATTTTTATTTCCTTTTTCATTGCTATATGTGTCTATTGTTGCATATATTATATTGATTGTAATTAAAAATAAAATTATGTAAGTGAAATCTGCTTTCATCTTTTGCACTTTGTTACCTAGTGACTGGCTTGACATTAGGTCATCACTATGTTTACCGAATCTAAGTCTTGTATCATGATGTAAAATACATTGACATTTAATTCATTATTGGTATTCATATATATATTTGTATGATTTCTTTAACTAGGGTTTTTATACTTTTTATACTTTTATTAAATAAGGGAAATTAGTCTATTAGGACATTTTGTTGCATATATATATATATGTGGGTATGTTTATAAAATGATAATGCATGCTCAAACACCTATTAGCTAATCTTACATTTTAAATGAGTTTGATTTGGTGGTGTGAGTAAACAAAGGCTGGACTCAATCGGATTGTAAGCTACCTTTACAAAAGGGACACAAGTATTAGTCTATTCATCTTCTGAAGTCAGTTTCATTACATTCAAACATGTGTTCTGGTATGTTATACTTTTTCTTTAATAAATTTTTTGAATTATACCAGAAAAATAATAGGCATCTCAATATTAGCAAACACGTTCTCCCCAGTTGATCATGTTTGTAAGTCTGTATTAACTGTGGAATCTACAAAGCTATATTCTACTTAACAATGAATGGTTTGGAACTATCCATTTTATAGTTTTGGTTTAACTCTTCATACAGACTTTAAGCTTTCTGAATCAATATGAGGTTGTCTATAGAAATGTTTTTCTACTTCATATCTTCCATCCGTAAACTCAATGTGTTTAATTCTTTAACAAAAACTACCTATTAATATATTTACAATTTTAACCATTTCAAAAGAACAAGCAACAGTGGCATAAATTTTACTTTCCTCTTTTCATTATTTCTCTAATAGATTATTACTATCTAGCATATGATAAGTTCAGAACATTATTTTCTTTCATTACAAAATCAAGAATTTTTGAATGAGCTTTCAAATTATGAATAAATTGTGGTTAATAAATAAGTTTGTGTAAGCTTTACGATTGCAATATTTGAAAATGATAGATTGACTGAGATAGCTTAAAAATTAAAAAATAACTGATCCCATATTATAAGTGATACAGACTCATAAAATTTAAAAAATGTACAAATTTTATTGTTGTTTTTTTTGTTTTTTTTCACATTTTTTTTTTTTTTGGATAATATACAATTGATCTATAAAATGATATGGTGGATACCACTGAACTTATATAATGTTTTAGCAATAGGAATTTATATTACTCTTTTCATATAGCTAATATAGTACAATAATTTAATAGCATATACTTTTAAATACATTTTAATGGATGCAAAGGCTTTTAAAGTTTATGAATTATAAAATTGTGATGCTAGAAAAATTCCTATTTTTTAAATATAGGGTATATGAGCACAGACTTTCACACGACTTACTACTCTCCATACTATCTCATAACACTGATACCCTTGAACACACATATGTTGAAAAGATAAATAATCACCAATATAAGTATTTCATGCTAAACCAGCAATCATCAGTTGGTCCATTACCATTTCTACACATATATGCTATAAGTGCTCAGATATATATTAAGATAGCCAATCCTCATACTTTAATGGACAGGTTTCAATCTACTCCACACTCCAACTTTTCAACCGTCCATCCAATTGAAAATCTGATGATGGAATGCTCAAAAGCCACCATGAGGCTGAGATTCTTGTCATACCCATGTTGAACATACCATCATCAGATTTTCAATTGGATGGACTGTTGAAGAGTTGGAGTGTGGAGTAGATTATAAACCTGTCCATTAAAGTATGAGGATTGGCTATCTTAATATATATCTGAGCACTTATAGCATATAGGTGTAGAGATGGTAATCTAGACCAACTGATCATTGCTGGTTTAGCATGAAATACGTATATTGGTGATTATTTATCTTTTCAACATATGTGTGTTCAAATGTATCAGTGTTATGAGATACTGTGGAGAGTGGTGGGTCGGGTGAAAGTCTGTGCTCATATACTCTTATATATGACATATATAGACACAGGTATATAATAAGCTTGTGTGTCTCAGTTATTATTTTTTAAATAGAAAAAAAAAGGCAAACTATTGTGTAATAATATGTTACTGTTTGAATAAATACTCTATCATTATTCCACCTCCATTAACAGAAAATTTAATAAATATATAAATATCTTCTAGATAAAGATCTTGTAATTATATAATTAAATACCACAAATAATTAAAAGTTTCATTTATATGTAGTGTATATTTTTGAAAAGAAAAAAAAGAATGGAGTGTTGATTGGAGGTTTTAAAAAGCAATAATAATAAATGGATTTGTAAAGATCTTACTAACAGTCTTTAAAAAAAAAAAAAAAAGACAATGTAGGTATTACTAATCAGCTTTATCAATTCTGGATAGTAAAAATACTAGTAGTTTTTCCATATTGTTTTATCTTCAAATAAAGAGCTGATGAGTATCCACTTATCAATCAATACTTTCATTTAAATAGAATTTTTTTTTCTCATGTGTCATAGCATCAGTCGGGAAGCGAACCCGCTATCCCGGGACATCTGCTTGTGAAGCAGCTGTCGCTGACCTCTCGACCACCAATGCTTGACAAATAGAATCTTTTAGTTGTGATAAAATAAAAAAAACAAGCCTTCTTGGAACATGAAAATTTTTTTACATTTTTCTTAGCCTGGATTCAAATCCAAGGCAATAAGCATACATTTTTATATAAACAATGTATTATGAAAAGTTGATAATTTTTAACTCTGACATAAGTTTCCAATATCAAACTGGATTTTTTAACAGTTTATGCCTTTGGTATTCTTATAACCATGTAATATTTGAAATACAGGCATTCTTCATATACCTGGAGCTTAATTGTAACTATACGGGATTTGAACACAGACTTTCAAGCATCATTCAACCATCCACACTATCTTATACCACTGATACACATGCCCACACACATGTAGAAAAGATAAATAATCACCTATATACGTATTTCGTGCTGAACCAGCACTCATCAGTTGATCCAGATCATCATCTCTTTCACATATATAATCAGTGCTCAGTAGATAGTGTGGATGGTTGAAGGGTGCTTGAAAGTCTGTATTCAAATCCCGTATATATATAACCATGTATAAAAATGACATGGGCACATTTATGTAATATATGTATAGATACACATATACAGGTAAGTAATGTATATTCCATTTGAATTTAAAAGTAATAATATATAAATCTTATTTACAATATTTTAGCCTCTTTAAAAATTACCGTGTATATAATTTTTACTACAGTCTATTTTAATGATTAAATTAGTCTGTTTAGGAAAAATAAAAAAAAATTTTAAAAAAAATATAAATGAGAGTAACATTAAAAAAAGTTAACGATTAGGAATCTTTATAAATAAGAATTGTAAACTTTGTTTTTCCGTTTTTGAAGTAACCTTGGTCACTTCAATACCGGAAATACATATTTTAAAAGAGAAACAATTGATAATAATTTCTAAATTATTTATGAACTTCAGTTTACAAATTGAAAGCTTAAAAATTCTATGAATACCTATATAAGCTTTTATTTAAATTAAAACATAAACAGTTTTTATGGTAATTACAATATAATTTTGAAATGGAGTTATAAACGCATATGGCATAAATATTTACGACTTGAATTAAACAAATGAAGAAAAACCTCATATTAGTGAATCAAAAATAAAATAAAGCAGATTTTATTTAATAGAAGAGATTATGCAAAACACTACAGTAGATATTAGAACATTTATTTATCGTTAAAGTTTTTTTTTTTAACAAATGGGTAGGGGGTGTTAATAGGTAGATAATTGTATGTGATAACGCCAATTACTCAAAACATAAATACATATAATTTTTTTTTAATATTTACAAACTAAATAATTAAAACAAAATAGAAGTATTTCCTGATAAGTATGCTCACATACAAAGTATTATTGTCTGATTTACAATTTTTATATAAACTTGGATAATAAGCTAAAATTTAATTCATTTTTGATTAATGCCATTGGCAGATGATGTAATTTCAGCTTGCAATTCCTGCTTTTAATTGGTACTTAATTGCATTACGTAATAGAATTACATAGATAAATCATTTACATTTCTAACATTTCAATCTATAAACTTATAAAATCTTTTTATTTAATATATATTGAAACAGTAAGATTCGTATTCGAATCTTAAGCTTCACCTTTTCTGTCGTCTCTCACTGACCGGTCTATCCCGCCCAAATTTAAACTTTTTGGTATCGAATTGTGTGTGTAGCAATATTAAAAATGTATAAATATATGTAGAATTCAGCATAAACACGCACACATTTCGATCTCAAATTAAAGGCAATAAATAGGGATAAAATAGTATAATTTAGATTTCTTTTAGTTATATAATTTTGTATAATTTTAATCATTTATTTTGGATTATAAAGTTCGTATTTATTGCTTTGTTTAAATTTCGTTTAATAATAATTCTAAAAAAATCTGATGTAATATTTAATTAAAAGTTAAAATAATCTTATGTTCCCTTTTTGTCTTTGAAATTTAAAAGCATCGGTCAGTGATAGATAATAGATTAATTAAAGAAAAATTCCCCAAAATGTAATTAGTAAATGTAAAATATAAACAATAGAACGGCAGCTTTCTTTAATTAAAACCAACAAAATGCGTTGATTATCCTCAGGGCAGATTAAGTAGAAACTAAAAATACCTTAACAAAAATGTGAGAGATCAAAATAAGAAAAGAGGCCATCTTAGACTTGCTGGAGACATTCACTTCAACTTTAGCTTTGCTCTCGATCACTGAGAGTCTCCAAAATATAAAAAAAAATTGTTCCTGCCAAGGTATGACCGAGTAAAAGCACCTAGATTATTCTCCATCTGGAGATGGCCTATCGGATGCCGAACTTTCCATTGCTCGTCATAAATTCACCATAATGATCTGCTGCCTAAAAATAAATGAGAAAGCTGCTGCTGTTGTTAAAATAAATGAAACACCTCAATACCAGAAAGAACGGCCAACCACGAACCTTTTGCTACTAAACTAATGGAATCAGAAAACTTCTTATAAAACAGGTACCTGTCTGTGTTCAAACTCTAGAGTACTCTAATAATATGCTATAGCACTTCTTCATATTACTTAGCTAAATTATAAAATGTAAAAACTATCATTTGTATAACTAAAATTGAATAATTAATTTAATGAGTAAATTTCTCTAATAATCTAGATTACCTCACTCTATCTTTCTTGGGTGTGTATTTCTCAAATCTACATTTTATCTATAGTTATTATTTAATTATTGCATGCTCATAATTGTCTCAATTTTCAAAGTTTAAATCTATGATCGCTTGGAACAATGAATGCGTGTCAAATTTTCATTAATATTTGCTTTCATAACTAACTTAACTTTCATATAAATCGACACGCATTCAATGCATCATTTATTGTAATGCAGGGGTCTACTACTTCGCAAATGGCTGATGTATTAGTTATAATAATTCCCAATTTATATATGTTTTGTATTTATTAAATCATCATGAATAATTCCAGAAAATTACATTTCTTTGAGAGTCACCAACGTTCTTTAGTAAATGTTGATAATGTAGGGCCGAATTAGAAATGTATTTAAATCTTATCATAATCATTTATACTTATACATGTGTTACGTTTTAAAGATGCGATGATCTATTCCATCGTAAATATTCCGGATTCTTCAGGGTTGAAATTAACCCCGGTCGTCCTACACAAGCGGACATAATAAATGCTCCCGTAGGATTTGACCAGTCATGCAGCCAGCCGGCAAATTGCGACACGGACCGCTTGTCCCTGGTTATGCTTATGTGACACCTTACTTCGTCAGGCCGAGGCAGAGACCAGCCCGACAGTCTTATAAACTCATTCGTGGCATTGCAGTTTCAATATACTGCCATTCCATATTGCCTTTCTAAAGCGTACCACATGTTCCTTTACTTAATTTTATTATTCTATATATCACTCCGCCTATGCATTATCTTCATAATTCACTCTCAAATAAATGTTTGCCCTTAGTTATAAATAAATATTTTAATTAAATAAATATATGTCTGCCGTTACTCTTATAACCCTTACTTTAGACTCTTGCATTGCAAAGGTATAAATCCCTCCAGGCATGCATTAGAAATACTTACCCGAGAATTTTAGGTAGCTAGATTACGCCCTCAAATAAATGAATTCCTTTTGTAAACAAATAAATAATGTATTCTTTAAAATATAATCATGTTGCAAATCCCGCTACTGAAGCTGTTAGTCCATAAAATATTATTAGTAAATGATTTTATTAAAATGTGTTAATAAATAATTTTAAACTATATGTCTGCAGTTATGTTTCATTTATTCGCTACACATTCTATATATTTCCTCGATTATGTAAATATGAAGGTTTAATTAATATTAGTTTGATTATTGGCTAACTCGAAAATAAAATCATGAATCTCTTGCATATCCCTGACCACCGTGCCTAAAGAAATATTTACTAATGTCGCATCAGATGCGTTGTTTCGTGGATTGTATTGTGGAACCGATAAACTATGTTCGAACTCAGTACCACGGGTGGCTTCGCTACCTTGATGGTGCTGCTTTTCTGTGTGGTGGTCGAATTCTGCACTATGTTTACGAGTCACACGTTTTCTGGCTGTTACAATATTAACGTTAAATCAAATGTTTTTGTAAAGTGAGAATTCTACAAAATGGTAGATATAACTACTTGCTTTGATCTAATTCAAGTATTTTCATAGTGGTATAATTTATATAATTAATTTTCATCTTACAAATCATTATATGAAAATATGTGGCTTAAATAAAAGATTTTAATAACACTAACAACACATGATTACCATATCCTACAGCAGTATCAAACTCCATACAGTAGTGCTGCTATCTGTTGCAAGCTTTAGTAAGAATGAATGCAAAAAGGTTTGTGTGTAAAAGCATAAAATCCTTATTTGATACCTATTCATCCAATGTCCCTGAACTAGTTTCTAGTTTGTAGCTTTCATTGATAAGGAGCTTTTGGATTTGAGAGCACTACATCTAGGCTCTCAAATCCAAGATTCCTCACTGATGAAAGCCACAAGCTAGAAAATACTCTGAAGATAATGAATGAGTAGTCACCAGATAGAGATTTTATGCATAAACCTTCTTGCATCCATTCATTACTAAGGCTAGCACTATGTGGCACTACTTTATAGACAGTTTACTACTGGTGTAAAATTAAAATTTATTTTCAAGAAAAAATTAATTCATTTTTACAGTTAAAATTTAAACTTTTGATTTATATAATAATTTGAAAATAATAAAGATATCGTAGAGAGCAGGCATTGCCATGTAGTTATACAACTGCTAATCATGTTATAAAGTCTGTATAGTATTTCAAAGTGTCATTTGATTCTGGGTGATCAAATCACACATTAGTAAGCTATTTGTATACAGAACCAGTGCATCAACATATGAAAGATATTACATTTACTGTAAATTATATGTAGAGATAAAATTTTATTCATGATACTAAAGTGAGCACGTATATTTTCATACAACACTGATGCCAGCGTTTAAATTTCTTGATGATAATTAAATTACAATTTATAGAGACTCATAAAAATACAGTCACAAAGGATTTATATTTCCTGATTAGCCCCAAAATTATAATGATTTTTGTTGTAACCAGTTTAAAGATTACCTAAATATATTAACTTTATTTATAACAGATATAACTAGAATATTATCATGACACTACTTTATTTAAATAAAATCTATTCATGAAGATGAAATCACTTATTAACACTATTCCGAATCTACTCATCCAAATTTGACAATAAATCAGCTACGAACATAAATAATGTTATGAATTAGATATACAATAAATAATAGAATCAAACTTTAAATTATTTTTAAACAACAACAATTTTTGCACATAATTAGAAAAGTGCATGCAAATATATCATCATTACCAATCATTATCAATCCACGAGGATGAAGGTTTCTCCAAGCTCAATCCATCTTTTCAGATTTATAGCCTCTTTTCTTCACATCACCCCTGCACACTTTCTTATTTCATCCATCCATCTCACATGTGGTCTCTTTCAGGGTCTTTTAAATCTCTCAGAATCCAGTTTAAGATTTCAATTGCCCATCTATTATCATCTCTTCTAGCAATATGTCCAGCTCAACTCGAATTCAGTCTTTTAATTCTTTCAAAGATGTTATCTTATCCATGTATTGTACTTTTGATCTCTTTTGTTACTCCTAAAATGCATCTCTTCATATATCTTTGAATGATTGGAAGTCTCTGTATTGTTCTTCTATTAAATGCTCAAGTCTCAGATCTATGATTAAGAACTGGTAAAACCCATTTATTAAAAACATTCCTTTTCAAACACATAGGCATATTTCCTTTTAATATTAAGTTATTTCTACCAAAAGCACTCCAACAAAGTTTATTTCATGATTAATTTCATTCATTATGTTTCCATCTGTAGTAATAATCTAATTAAGGTATTTGTAGTTGTTAACTTCTAAGTCTTCATTGTCAATCTTTATTTTTATTTTTTGAGAAAATCCATTGAACCTTACTTTAGTCTTTTTAACATTTACCTTTAGTCCTACTTTCATCTGATAACTTTTGCAATATTTCCTGAAGCTCTGAAGCATTATTTTCAAAAACAATTACATCATCTGCAAATTTTAAATGACTTAAATAATCTCCATTTACTTTTATTTCTCTAGTTTCCCATTTTAATCCATAAAATACTTCTTGCAGCTCTGCTGTAAAAAATTTTGGAGATATGAAGTCACACTATCTTACACCCTTTTCAATGTTGATTTTCCTACTATCATTATGTAATCTAATTGTTGCTGTTGCAGTTTTGTAAATATTTCAGAATATGACAATATTCTGGCTCTATACCATGATGATCCAATGCCTTTAATCACTGAAGAAATGTTTTTTTTTATAATCTATACATACAAAGAATAATGAAACCTCATATTCAATGGTCCTTTCTATAACTTTTCTCAATATTTGAATATGATCCACTGTACTAAAAACCACTTTTAAATCCAGCTTGTGTTTTTGGTTTGTTAAAATCCAAAGTTCCTTGTAGATGAGTTGTAATTATTTTGGTAAAATTTTTGCATAAAACTGATAGGTCTATAATTTCTAATAACTTCCTTATCACATTTTTGAAGTATTAATATTAATACTGCATTCTTCCAACCATCTAGTACAGTGTTCTTCAACCCTTGATCCGCGACCCGGTGCCGGGCTGCGGAACTTTTCTGCAGGGCCACGTGCTAGACGGGCAGTAAAAAGTTTGTAATAATAAAAGAGTTTAAACTTTTAATTAATATAGCCAATTTTTATTTATTTTTTTATCTCATTTTTACCCAATTAAAAAAAAAAGAAAACAGAACGAAAACAAAATCTAATCAATCATTCATAAATTAATTTGTTTTTCTAGTTATCACAGATGTTTATGGGGGGGGGGGGGTAGAATTAAATTTTTTATTACTTTTCTAAATAAATTAAAAAAAAAGTTTTTTATTATATAAACTCCATTTATATATAAAACTTTATCTTATATATTTAACATTGTTGTTTTGATCAGTTATAACAATTATGCTTATCTTTAAGAAAATTTATCTATAGACTTCTGCCGGTCTAAGAAATCTTATCCTTATTTTTGCTGGTCCGCGGAACCTTATCCTTATTTTTACCGGTCCACAGGTGTGAAAAGGTTGAAGACCACTGATCTAGTATATTTTTACCATTTAGACATTTGGAATATAACATTGTCAACATTTTTTCTACTGCTTCACCTTTTTCTTCTAATATATCAATTATAATTCCATCATTATCTGTAGTTTTTCCCTTCTTCATCAATATACACTGTCATAATTTTACATCTATAGGATCAGCTGACTTTTGGACATGAGCAATATATTTTAAGCAAGGAAAAAAATAGGTTGCCAGGTGTAATGGCTAAAATAATGAAGTATAATTAGTATATTTTTCCAAGATGCTGAGAGTAATGATTAACACAGATGGCATTTACCACATCATTATGATGACCTGAGGTGTAATCCATATTGTCTCTGCCATAAATCATTAAAATTGAGTACTCTTGGATGAGACACATTTAACTGTTCCATTATATGAAAAAAAAAACATTTTGAAGGAAATTTGTTTTCAAATAATTTGAGTAGTAGAGGAAAGCAAAGAGTAAGTAAGGAATATTTTTATCCAGGAGAAATATATGACAGCTAATCAACAAAATAGAAAGGTCTGTGGTAAATATGGTGAAAAGCCAATTAATTAGTAAAAATAATATTTGAAATATAAATATAATGTATATACTTAATCTAGATGTAATTAAAGGGGCTTTAAACCCAGACTTGGAAATCTTGGTTCAAATCGCCTTTAATAAGAATATTTTTTCTAAATAAAAAACAAACTTGATTAAAGATTTTATATCATTTAATCTTAATGATGAGTGTTTATTTACTATTCTACAATGTTTGAAATGTTAGTATAAATTACGAGACAGCCAAAATATGTGAAACTTCAAGTGTGATCACTTGGGTAATAATACTCCACTGTCTATATATGCCAAATTCTCTGAGCAAAGTAAATAATATTGTCTATTAGAAAAAATATTATTTGTTTTAAGTAAAACAAAATTATTATTAAGTTAAAAAATAAAAATTATTAATAATATTTAATTTAAAAAGTCAAATGTTTTAATTTAATATATATATTTTATTTTGAGAAAAAAGATTTTAAGTTACTTATACAAATGTTTAATTGATTTTCTTTTTTTTTTTTTAAGTACATGACTTTGAATTAAACGAGTTTTAACAACTCATAATTGATAAATATTTATAGGAAATCGTTTAAGCATTTTATTGTTATTGCTTTAAAATGACTAAACACCTTTAAATATTTTAGATAACAACCAATTCATATTTTCTTTTTTAATATTATGTCCCTGGCAAATTTCCATTAGTTAAATGTTGTTTTCCAATTTGATTTTATTACTTATTCTATACCACACTATATATCTATTCCTCCTTCTCCTCTTTTTCTTCATCCTCTTCCTCCTCTTCTTCTTCATCCTTCTCTTCTTCCTCTTTTTCTTCTTCTTTGATTTCTTTTTTCATTTCTTTTTTCTCTTCTTCTTCCTCCTCCTCCTTTTTCTTATTTTTAATCATCTGAATACAACTCTATTTAAAGAGAAATCAAAATAACTATAAAACTGCTATGGCATTTGATTATCACTGATGATAGCTTGTTGTTGTCTTAGCTCAATGTAGTCTAATATTGTGTATTAATGATAATGATAGTTAACTTAGCTCATCATCTAATTATTTGTCAAAAAATGGGTATCTAGCGTTTGTTAATTAAAGAATAAAGCAGTGAAGGAAAATTTACATTCCTCAAAAATTAATTTCTAGTTGAAGAATGCCATCATTGTTTCACCTTAAATTTAAAATGCTTTTATTTATATAAGTGCATTAAACAGTAAAAAATAAATGTTCTTCAGCTTTCACAAATATTCAAGATATTATGCAACCAAAATAAAATTATGTGATACTCATGTTCAGAAACACTAAAAATATTTCTGAACATGACCAGTGCCAGCTTTTACTTTAGTTGCATAATATCAAAAATACTGTGAAAGTGGAAGAAAATTTATTTTTTTACTGTTTAGTGCATTTTTAAAAAAAATGTTAGTTCACTTCTATGAATAAATTCTTTAATTTTTTAATTTCCTTTTTTAGTTTTATGTAGTTTCAGAAATTAAATTTAAATGTAATTTAACACTACTAGATGGCAGGTCTGTAAAGAGTGTTGAATCCTACATAAAATTAAAAATTTAATTATTTCACTATTTTTTTTACTAAAATTATTTTCAAACTCTAAAAAATGAATCACCATTAGGAATATATATATACAAAGTTTCAACTAAATTGGAAATTGGGAAGTGAGTGAAAAGATTTACCAGACATACAAAAAAACATAAATTAAATAAAAGCATACAATACATTCATAAAATTTTAAAGTGCATAATTTTTTATTAAGCTGACTACTGTACATACTTTTAGAAATTGATAAGATAAATGATAAAAAGTATACAGTATTTTAAAAAAAAATTACAACTTGGAAAAAAACCCAGTAAGAAATGTAGTTTCTTTTGTTTTACTTGAGTCCTCTATAACTATAATTTTTTCCATCTATTGGATGCAGTTTCTTATATGACATAATAGATTTAAATGTCAAAATTGATAAATGGTATTCAATTAATTGGATGCACACAAAAAATTGAAATATTTATATAAAATAATTTATGGATTTTTTGTGAAAAGAAAAGTAGCAAAATTATGAAAAATATGTAATTAATTAAATCCAGATTTTTGGTAGATTGTTTTTTTTATTTTTTGCATTTGATTCAGTTTGATTACTTCTAGTTTTACCTTTTGTATTATTTTATATTTAAATATATACAGATGAGTACAAGTAAAATTCATGTAGTATAAATAAATAGTGCATGTGTGAAGGTTTATTTCCTTCTGAATGGTCATAATAAACTTTAATAAATTCATAAACTTTATTTAGGATTCATAATTTTCCATTACTTGCTGGTAATTTTTTATTTAAAAAAAATAGAAATATTTTAGATGAAATCTTAAATATCACATTTAATGGACCATTTGAACATTACATTCAGAGAGTTATACGATTTAATTAAGAGATCAGTAAAAATAATATATACTATATATGTAATTTGGCCAAGACCCCATGAAGTTGTTAGACTTGATTCTCATTTTAAAGTGCAATTAAGATATTGATATACACATTTTCACTTTAAGATTATTAATAATAAAGGATATAATAATAATAAAATTATATTTCTTTAATAATTAATTTAAAATACTCTTTACTTTGTTTTTAAAGAATCCATTTATTCATTAAAACCATTTCTGCCATTTTTATCCAACTTGTTTTATCTTTTAATTTTTTTACTTAGATAAAATTTGAAATCCAATTTTGACTGTTTTTGATATTCAATCTAGATGTAATTTTGTGTACATAAGTATTTCAATGACCAGTAAACATCACATGATTACCATTTCTTATGCTTGCTTAGAACTTATTAAAACAGGCAAAACTCTCTATACAGTAGAGCCACTCAGTGCAAGCCAGAGTAATCAATGGATGCCAGAATGCTTGTGCATAAAATCCCTATCTGGTGCCTACCCATCCAATATCCCCAGACTAGTTTCTAATTTGTGACTTTGACGAAAACCACAAGCTAGGGGATATTGGATGAGTAGGCACCAGATAGGGATTTTATGCACAGACCTTCTGTCATCCATTAATTACTCTGGCTTGCACTGAGTGGCACTACTGTATGAAGAATTTTGCCTGTTTTATTTCAATGACAATACATTTTTTAAAAAAGTTTGCAAGTAATTTTAGCAAAAAAAAAAAAGTGAAAATTTAACATTTTAAATTTTATACATAACATTGATGCTATTAAATAATATAAAAATGTTAAATTGTAATTCTTGCTTGATAAGAAGCCTGACAAAACTGATAGTAAATGGAACCAAGACTATTTCTTCTAAACATGAACACCCCCACACTTTTATTTATGAAAGCTAAAAAAAAATATTTTTTGCTTTTTATTGCATTTATGTAAATAAAAGTGTTTACTTTTTTTAAACATGTATTTATTATATATTGTAATAATATGAGATGAAAAGGTAATAATTTATATATTCACGCTATATGTTAATTGCACCATTTGTAATATTACATGATAAAAAGGGGGTTTATGGGGGTATAAAAAATTGCAATTTCAACTAATTGACAATAATTATATCTCTACTTTTCTCTATATTAATTTATACATGAAATATATGTAAGCAATGATTTTGCCTACTTCTCTTCCATGTATCAGTTGTAATGAAAAATAGTAATATCCAATTTGGGTTCTTATACTATCTCTCTGATGGTTAGTCTAAGAGTAATATGATGACAATAGTTTGAATTTAAAGTGCCCATGAGAAAGGTTAAAGCCTTTCTCTTTATAATTATATATATTTGTATATGAGAAATGTTTACTTTTGGATCTATTTCTTTTTAGTTTTTTTATTATTATTAATTTTTATCTTATCTTTTTTGTTAGTAGTTACTTACTTATCATCTGTAATTAAATTTATCTTTGTTTGTTTATTATTTGAACTTTTAAGTAAAAATCACATCTTTCTAAAATTTTTGAAGTCTAGCTATTTCTTTAATTAAGTTTTTCTTGTTTTAGTAATTATAACATTTTCCTAATCTTTTTTTTAAAATCAATATTTTCACAATTATCTATACTTTTCTTTTTGGAAACAAACTTAATTAACTAAAAATTAATTTTATCTATACATTTTTTTCTTTAAATAAAAATTATTTTTTTTGTTTAGCCTTTTAACATTTTGATATCTATTTATTTAGTAACAACTGCATTTTTTCTTTTACAAACAAAACTTAACTAAATAAAAATTATTTTCATTTACTATGAAATGATGAATAAATTAATTTTTAATCAATTAAATTTTGTTCGTCTAAAAAAAAAAGGAGTTAAAAAATATATAATAAAAAAAAAATTTTTTTTTTTTATGTCAAAGGAGAAGCGAACCCGGGCAAGGCAGCTACGCTAACCGCTAGGCCACCAACGCTTGCTTTCAAGTTAATAGATAAGAAAGTGTTAGGAAAATGTTATATTTACTAAACAATTTAAACAAATTGTAAAAACAGTAAAAATAAACTTATTTGAAGAAGTAGATGATTAGATTTAAGAAATGTTAGAAAAATGTGATTTTTAAAAAAAAATTAAAATATATAGATAAACCAAATTTTAAAAGCAAGCAAATAACTCCTACATTAAGAGATAGATAATCAGTTTTGAAAAATATTAGAAAGATATGATTTTTTTTACTTAGAATATTAAAAAGATAAATCAAATTTACAGAAAGCAAACAAAGATAAATTTAGTAATAGATAAACAAAAAAACAAACAATCTTTGCTAACAAAAAAAAAAAAAAATAAAAAAAAGGATATATATATATATTAATGTAGTACAGTATAACTAAAAAAATGATTAATATGTATAATAGCTTTATAGTATTATATCTTTTTTTATTAATATATATATTGAAGCTAGAGGGAGCTGCAATTATCCATACTTAAGTAACTTCAGGAGTTAATTCTAAGACATTATAAATAAATAATAGACCCTGTACATATAATATAAATTAATTATTTTCATCATATGATGTAATATTAAAATATTTAAATTGAAAGTGGTTAGCATAGCCGCCTTCCAAGCAGCTGGCCCGGATTCGCTTCCCGGTCAACGCATTAGACATATGAAAAAAAAAAATTAAATATTTGAAAATAAATTTGATTGGTATAATAATTCATTCCTTCTAGCCTACATTTTGTGAAACACTTCTCTATATATGGAAAAAGAAAAAGTATAAGGACAGCATCATTCCTTATGCTAATTGAATTGTCTTATAGTAGAGAACATTTCAATTCTCTTTACTAGCAGACATATCGGGAATTAATCTTAACACATTAAAAATAAATAATAGTCACGTGCTTATAAGTTTTTAATATTGTATTTATCAAATTTCACCTATTATTTTTCCATCAACTTTTTGCTTCTTCATATAATTAAGAGTATATAATTCTTGATAATGAATATAAATTATGGCCAAAATGTAAAATAAATTCGTAAAAGCACATACGATTCATATAAACTAAACATAAGTTGTCAAGCATTGGTGGTCAAGCAGTTGTCCCGGGTTAGCGGGTTCGCTTCCCGGCTGTCTTCTCGGCTGATGCTATGACACATGAGAAAAAAAAAAACTAAACATAAGTTTTAAAAGATTTGGAAAATAATGATTTTATAAGATATTTAAGATAGAATAAATTTCTCAATATGCTTAAGATAACAATATATGGGTAACTGTACTTACAAGAACTATTACATTATGCCTTTGTAAAAGTTTATATATTTTGTTTTTTTTTATAAAAAAAAAAACCCAACTTAACCTTAATAAATTGTTTTGATTATTGTTTAAATAATGGCTTTGTGTTTTAATCATCATCACTTTCACGTCAAATTTATGCACATGGTAATATTATTAGAGTTATATAGTATAATTTTAGTAATAAAATTTTCGTTATACTTTAGCCAGTTGTATAAGTGAATAATATTTATGTTAAAATTGTCTTATAGCTCAGAGGCACAATTGTTATAGCTCATTTTATATGCTAAAGTCAAGCGTTGTTAGCCGAGATGTCAGCACAGCCGCCTTGCAAGCAAGCAGTTGGTTGCAGACGGTTGTTGCGGGTTCGCCTCCCGGCCGATGCTGTGACATATGAAAAAAAAAGTATGTGCTGGATGCAATAACAAAATCCCCATTTGTATTCAGTCATAACTCATGAAACTATATATTATACTGATATTTAAGAGTTTTATATTATCTGAAGATTATTAGAAATAATATGTAAATAAATGTAAAATGCTATGCTAGCCATCCTGTTATTGTTAGTGATTAGAAATTTATTAGCATATAATTGAATTTAAATATTAACATTCACATACAGTAGTACAGTACCAGATGCTATTCATGTGACAAGTATTTTCTTAGTAATTGTATTACTATTTTGAAAGGTTAAGCTAAGTGTTAGGCAGTTACCATTTGGTGAATGGGGGAATTCCATTTCAAATGGTGCTCATAAGTATTGCATGATAATGATGATTTTTGGGGCATAAATTCTGTTAAAAAATGCCATCCATATGCATGGCTTGATAATGATTTTTGGTGCATTAGCTAAATAATAAATAATACTTGGTTATTCATTTAAGATAATTAATATTAAAATACAAGTATAATGACTTAATCTAGATGTAATTAAAGGAGATTTGAACCCAGACTTTCAAGTTTCCTAAAGTAATCCACTCTATCCAATATAATCTATACACATGACCACATACATGTGGAAAAATATTATCTCCAGTATACATAAACATAGGTATTATTTTGAAAATTAAATTTTGCATGCATTTTGAAATGTGACCATAGATGATGATTGTATTTTAAAAATATAATAATTTTTATTTATCAATAAAGGTGTTTATTTGTAGAATGATATGATAATTCATAAGTCACAATAAATATAAACATTTTGATTTAGTGACAAATAATTAAGTGAAGGTTATAAAATAAATTATATTATTGGCATAATTGATAAAGAACATTTTGTTCATGATGGTTGGAGGTTTTGTTATACTTTTGGAGGGGAATATTTGATGATCTTTTGTATAGTCAAAGTATATATTGTTAAAAATAGAGTATTGATTTTATATTATTGTTTTGATAAAATTATTAATAATAGTATATATAATTTTATGCTAAGATGGAAACTAATAGTGATAATATTTTGAGAGGGCCCCAAAATGAGTTTACATCTATTCAGATGCAACATCTTTTCAGTATGATAGGCCAATTGACTACTGTGTTGCAAGAATGTAAAGCAGATTCAGATGCTAAATTTAAAAAATCTCAAGCAGATTTCAAATAATTAGTTATATGTTCTAGATTACAAAGAAATAAAGTCAGATGTCACATGACTTAATATAAATAAGCTTGTATTACAAATGTTATATGAAGAGCTCACAAATAAGCTTTTAACAAGTTTTGCAGAATATTTGCTATTAAGCGGTGATTTTATATGGCTAAAGCTATTAATATATGGTGTATCTGAACTTAGTTCAGTCCCATGTGGCTATTTAAGTTTAGATAGCTGGATTGGAAGACATATGAAGGTCTGAAAATTTCAGAATTTTTACTTAATAGTTATCCATTATATAAAGTGCTGGGCTTG
This sequence comes from Epiperipatus broadwayi, assembly GCA_028023455.1. Lineage (NCBI taxonomy): Eukaryota > Metazoa > Onychophora > Udeonychophora > Euonychophora > Peripatidae > Epiperipatus > Epiperipatus broadwayi. The sequence continues at coordinate 4,119,393 of JAQFVV010000066.1, read as the reverse complement.
TCCTGGTATTTTTAATCTAATGTTTGAATATCTTAGCACCTCACTGATCTTTAGCTTCTCTTCTCCACATCACCCCTACACACTTTCTTATTTCATCCATACATTTCACATGTGGTCTTTTTCTGGGTCTTTTACAATCTCTCAGAATTCAGTTTAAGATTTCAATTGTACATTTATTATCATCTCTTCTAGCAATATGTCCAGCCCAACTCCACTTCAGTCTTTTAATTGTTTCAATGAGGTCAGTAACACCTGTTTGTTCTCTTACCCATATACGTATATAATAATTTAAATACATGTTTAATTATAGTGATGAAATACATGAGAATACTTAAATTTATAACAGATTCTAGATTTATTTGTGTGTATTTTTTATGTAAAAAACATACTAGATTATTAAATAAATCAAATAACTTCAACTGATTGCCCTAGTATAGAGATAAAGTGTCATATGCCTTGTTATTTCTGACACTCAAATTTCTTATGATGGGAAATAAAGACATTCAATTAGAATTTTTTATTTTCTATTGCTCTTTATTTTTCCCTCTGTAGTAAATATTTACAATGAAGTTTAATATTTTTAATTGTTTTCAGTTTTAAAGTTAAATGCGTTCATTTATTTTAACATTTTTACTACGAGTTAAATAATTTTTTTAAAAATATATATATCATTTTTGTAAGTCTCATATTTATTGCGAATTATATATATGTGTGTTTTTATAATTTTTATTTTTTTGGACCAATTCCAAAATATCAAATATAAGAGGAAACTCTATTTTATTTATCAATTAAAATAAGTTTTAAATGAGTAAATTGTGACGTAATGTAGAATAATTTTTTAATATATCGAAGATTTAAATTATAAAGATTAAATCATATGATTGTAGCAACATCAAAAAAATTGTACGACAAATTGCCACAATTTTGAAATGAAAAGTTTGTTTTATATATATCAAGCGTTGTTGATCGAGAGGCCAGCACAGCCACATTACAAGCAGTTGTCCCGGGTTAGCGGGTTCGCTTCCCGGCCGATGCTATGACACATGAAAAAAAAAAAGTTTGTTTTATATATGATGAAATAAATATGCTATATATACTCTATGATATCTCCAGTTTATATTTTTATTTATTTTTGAAATATTTGTAAACTTGCTGTTAATTTTTTAAAATTTATTATATTCTGACAACAAAAGATTGTAACTTTATCTAGAAAACATATTTATTTTAACACTATAAATTTAGGTAATCTATAATATTTAAATTGTGTTTGTCTTTTATTTGTGTTATTGTATAGTATAAATGTCAATCAATTAATTAACGCACACGGTTCAATTTACAAAGCTTACGTTACAGTTAATTGGCAATTATTAACAATTTTTTGAAAATTGCAACTTTCAAATTATGAAATTATATTATTAAGAACTCATTCGTTCATTTCACCGTATCTTAAAAAGTTATTATAAAGATTTGAATAAAACACAAACTTTTTTTATTATTAATTTTTTAAAAAAAAAAAACAAAATAAATTAAAATTATATGTAAACCTAATTAAAACAGCAACAATTTACTACTGAAAAGGGATTGGTTAAGATGTTTAAAATAATCACTACTTCAATATAAAAAAAGTTACAAAACGGTTTTTGACATTCTGGTAATTGTAACATCTATCTGCAAGTCAAATAATTCTACAAAAATCGTAACTTAGATTAGCTCATTTAAATTCAGCTACTTTTTACTGAAGTGCATAATTGATCTAAAATTCGAATGTTTTTCAAAAAGTTTTATTTACTCAAGTCTAGCAAAATTGCTTACTTTGATAATGCTGTGACCTCAACTATGATTGGGTGGGCAACAAACATGAATATACAATTACAACATATATAGTAATATTAAAACAATTTATTAGCAATTAAAAACAGTTAACTAATTAAATCTTCAATATACATATAAGTCTACACTTATGCAAGCATAACTCATTAAGCCCAAAATAAATATTTGAATAAAAATGCTCAAACAGTTTAGATAAACGAACGGGGTACTTTACCTTCACTGTACAGTCTACCAGCCTCTTGAGGCGTTTCACAAAATAATTAAGACCAGGATGGTCTGCTAAAAGTCCTAATTGGTTTGGTTACCTAAATGTAGTCCACCAATAATGATCTTCACTGCAACTTCTGCATAGAATCAAAATAGCAGGCAGAAACCAAGACCAAGTCATTTCTAGTTTTATATATCCCTTCTTATTTTTTTTATCTTTTGTTTTTTACTTTCTTTTCTGATGTAATTAATTAATTTTTCGCCAAGTTATTCTGTGAAGGGGGGAGAGTGACTTTTACTTTAATTAGTTTTGCTTAAAACAATTTAACTATTATTAGACTTAGAGTTTTGTTACCTGCCTGTAAATCAATAATTATTGTACAATGAAATTTCTATTAACTTTAATTACTAATTCTCTGTTTATCTTAGGAATTTATATCCACTCTAATCTAACTTTTCCAATTACAAAATTAATTAATATATATTTATTTCGTTTGTCTCTATTCAAAGCTTTTATTTTTTTAACCTAGTTTAATTAACATTCTTTTGCAGCACTATGACCAAATTTATTAAATATTCTACACTCCTCCCATTGCTCCAAAATTTTTTATTAGGTTTATATGTATTCTTTGAATTTTTCCAGGCTTCATATCTGTCATCCGGATCTGGGTGATCTAGTTGCCACTATGTTTGGCTTTGGAGCTGGTTGAAGTACATCTTCCTTAATTTTAGGTTCAAACTCACTGCTTTCTGAATCCTGATCCTCTTCAATCACTATTTCATGTGGTATTGATTCAGCTATCTCTTGTTTTGCTACATTTCATCTTTTGATATAGCCACTGAAATTTGCAAGTCTTCCTCAACTTGATGGTGGACATGATTTATATGTCTCCTGTATGTCATACCATCCTGTGCTTGGGTAATTACTATTTTTTTTTGATAATAATTTTGTGAGTACTCTTTGAACCTATTTCTTTCTGATTATGTCACAAACTCAAACTTTGTCACCTATTACATATGTATTTTCATTTTTTTGCCAGATACGAGTGCATTTTTATTTTTGTTGCTCTTTACTTTATTGGCCATATTGGGAAGTAGAAGTGATAATTTAATCTGCATTTTCCTTCCCATTAACAGTTTTGCTGGTAATTTTCCTGTAACTCTTGATGGTGTAGAGTGTTGATGAATCATGGCATTATATATTGGTTGCTGTATACTCCCATTCTTTTATTTCTTAATGGTGTTTTTATTTTTTGTACAGCCTTTTCAGCAAAGCCAATTGACTCTGGGTGGTACAGGGGGGTTCATACATGTTTAATGCCATTGTTGACAAAGTAGTTTCCATTACTTATGCAATGAATCTGAGGCTGTTGTTGGACATAATGGTTTCTGGTAAACCATGACAAAACACAGTGTTTAAGGTCTCTGACATTTCATTTGCACTCATATCCTTTACTATGTGACAGTCTGCCCATTTTGAGTATCTATAAGTATCAGCAGTATTTTGCTATTTATTAGACATACATGGTCTAAGTCCACTCTCTGCCAGGCTTTCATTGCTATTGGCCATGGATTATTTTCCTTTGCCTTCATATTCATCTCTGATTGACAGGCCATACATTTTTGGATGTATTGTTTGATCTCTGATGTTATTTTTGGCTACCAGATATAGCTGTAAACTAATGCTTTGGCCTGCACAATTCCAGGGTGATCTGTATGGAGTAGTTTTAGTACTTGTTGTCTGCCTTCAATTGGTATTATTACCTGATTCCTCATTAACACACGACCTCTATAAATAGACAATTTGTTCGGTTTATCCAGAACTCTGGGGCAATGTAGTGAGGCATTGAAACAGGCCAGTCATTTTTTTTATCCAACACATAAGCAGCTGGTAACCTTTATCGACTTTTCTTCAGCTAGTTACTTTTCTATTATTAAGTGTTTCCGATTTCAACACATCAATATTTTTAACTATAAGAGTACCTCTTCTATTTGCTTGCACTGGTAATTTATTTATGCCTTTAATATTATGTTCTTGGTTATACATGCTAAATGACCCTTTTTACTGCATTTAAAACACATTTTTTGAGCCACCTGTATTCTTTTGCCATGTGACACCCCTTTCAGCAACAAAAGCATGTCCTTCAGTTTTTCATGGTATGGCACTAACCTTTTCTGGCTTGGACACTACCATTTAGCATTTTCTTCAGTTTTAGTTCTAAAAACCTGAGCCTGTTGCAGAATTAGTTCATACTCTATGCCTTTCTTAATGGCCATATCATATGTGATATCAGGCTCTGTAAGTAGTTGTTTCTGAGCCTATCATTAGACATATTCCATAATAACTGGTCCATGAATATTTCCACAATGAAATCCCCGTAACCACAATATTTTGGTAATTCCCTTAGAGCCGAGTTGTACTCTTTAATTTTTTCCCCATTAAACTGCTTCCGATTTCATAATGTTAAGCAAGCTATATGCCAGGATGGATGACAACTAAAATGATAGCTTAATCTCTTTAGTAGTTCCTCATATTTTACATTCTCTATTATGGGTATTCAAATAATTTACTTATACTCTCTATTATTTTTTTATCAGCAAAACACATAAGTGCTGTTATTTTCCATTTATTATCTTTGACTATTTGGTGTAAAAAAAACTCTCTAACAGCATTACATATAACGGCCATTCAACATGTTACTGATGTCAAATTCCGCTATGCTATTTTGACCAAATGAACTCATTTTACTGACTACTGTTAGCTGTCCATACTGCTAACAATTTTACTCTCTCCTTTCTCCCTAAGTTTGAAATGACTGTGCCACTAATTTCCTGTATCCCCAACTATGACTGAGCCAGCAAACATGAATACACAATGACATTAACAAATAACAACATATATAGTAGTATTAAAACATAAAAATAGTTAACTAATTAAATTTTCAATATACATATAAGTCTGCACTTATGCAAGCATACCTCATCAAGCCAAAAATGAATATTTGAAAAGGTTCAAGCAGTCTAAGTAAATGAATGGGTGCTTTACTTTCATTATACAATCTATATTTTTTAAAACATAAAACCCTTAGCGAGCCTCTTGAAAGATTTCACAAAATAATAAAACCAGTACAGTCTTCTAAAAGTCCTAACTGGCTTGGTTACGTACAAGAGCCGAGATCCTGGTAATATAATCCACCAATGATGATCTTCACTGCAATATCTGCATGGAATCAGAACAGCAGGCAGCCACCAAGAGCATTCATTCCTTTCTTCTCTAGCTTTGTATATCTCCTTTTATCTTTTTTTCTTTAATCTCTTTTGGATTAATTAACATTTTTCCTCATGTAATCCAGTGTGTGTGTGTGGTCTCGACTTACTTTAAGTCTAATAATATTTAAATTATTTTAATCAGAAAAATTTTGTTATATGCCCATAAATCAAGTTATTGTACAATGAAATTTCTCCTAACTTTAATTACTAATTCCCTGTTTATGTTAGGAATTTATTTCCACTTTAATATAACTTTTCTGATCTACAAAATTAATCAATATATACATTTATTTTGTTTGTCTCTATTCAAAGCTTTTATTTTTTTGGTACTTTAGTATTTTTTTTGCTATGACATATTAGCCCAAAGACGTATTTTAAACAATGTTAATCGCTAAAATTTGTCCACAGATCATGTGGAGGCATTATATTAAAGATCGAAAGAAAAGAATAGTACATTTTCGGGATAATACGTCATAGCAAGAAAAATAGTAAAGAAGCCAGCCATCTGGTAGACATCGGATGTCATGTTTGCCATTTCAGAAAAAAAAATTACTTTAATAATTAATTAATATAAGAGATCTAATAGGAAAAGTAATACTAAAGATTCTGGTAGACATAGCAAGAATAATATTAAAGAAACATCGAATAGCAAAAATAATACTAAAGAAGACATCTAATAGCAAGAATAATACTAAAGAAGACATATAATAGCAAGAATAATACTAAAGAAGACATCTAATAGTGAGAATAATACTAAAGAAGACATCTACTAGCAAGGATAATACTAAAGAAGACATCTAATAACAAGAAATACTAAAGAAGACCTGCAGTAGAGAAGACATTGAATAGCAAGAATAAGAGGACATCTAATAGCAAGAATAATACTAAAGAAGACCTGCAGTAGACATAGCAAGAATAATACTAAAGAAGACATTGAATAGCAAGAATAATACTAAGGAAAACATCTAATAGCAAGAATAATACTAAAGAAGACCTGCAGTAGACATAGCAAGAATAATACTAAAGAAGACATCTCTCCAGTAGACATAGCAAGAGTATAAAAAAGACATCTAATAGCAAGAATAATACTAAAGAAGATATCCCTTCAGTAGAGATGGCAAGAATAATACTATAGAAGACATCTAATAGCAAGAATAATACTAAAAAAGACACCCGGTAGACATAGCAAGAATAATACTAAAGAAGACATCAAATAGCAAAAATAATAGTAAAGATTCCAGTACATAGCAAGAATAATACTAAAGAAGACATCTAATACTAAAGAAGACATATAATAGCAAGAATAATACTAAAGAAGACATCCCTCTGGTAGAGATGGTAAGAATAATACTAAAGAAGATATCTAATAGCAAGAATAATACTAAAAAACCCACCCGATAGACATAGCAAAAATAATACTAAAGAAGACATCATATAGCAAAAATAATACTGAAGAAAACATTTAATAGCAAGAATAATACTAAAGAAGATATCCGGTATACATAGCAAGAGTAATACTAAAGAAGACATCTAATAGCAAGAATAATACTAAAGAAGACATCTAATAGCAAGAATAATACTAAAGAAAACATCTAATAGCAATAATAATACTAAAGAAGACATCCAATAGACATAGCAATACTAAAAAAATATCTAATAGCAAGAATAATACTAAAGAAGACATCTAATAACAAGGATAATACTAAAGAAAACATCTAACAAGAATAATACTAAAGAAGACATCCCTCCGGTAGACATAGCAATAGTAATACTAAAGAAGACATCTAATAGCAAGAATAATACTAAAGAAGAAATTGCTCTGGCAGACATGGCAAGAATAATACTAAAGAAGACATCTAATAGCAAGAATAATACTAAAGAACATATCCAGTAGACATATCATGAATAATACTAAAGAAGACATCTAATAGTAAGAATAATACTAAAGAAAACATCTAATAGCAAGAATAATACTGAAGAAAACATTTAATAGCAAGAATACTACTAAAGAAGACATCCGGTAAACATAGCAAGAGTAATACTAAAAAAGACATCTAATAGCAAGAACAATACTAAAGAAATCCCTTCAGTAGAGATGGCAAGAATAATACTAAAGAAGACATCTAATAGCAAGAATAATACTAAAAAAGACACCCAGTAGACATAGCAAAAATAATACTAAAGAAGACATCCGGTAGACATAACAAGAGTAATACTGAAGAAAACATTTAATAGCAAGAACAATACTAAAGACATCCGATAGACATAGCAAGACTAATACTAAAGAAGACATCTAATAGCAAGAATAATACTAAAGAAGATATCTAATAGCAAGAATAATACTAAAGAAGACATCTAATAGCAATAATACTAAAGAAGACATCCAATAGATATAGCAATGCTAAAGAAAATATCTAATAGCAAGAATAATACTAAAGAAGACATCTAATAGCAAGAATAATACTAAAGAAAACATCTAATAAGAAGAATAATACTAAATAAGACATCCCTATGGTAAACATAGCAAGAGTAATACTAAAGAAGACATCTAATAGCAAGAATAATACTAAAGAAGAAATCCCTCAAAGAAGATATCTAATAGCAAGAATAATACTAAAGAATATATCCAGTAGACATATCATGAATAATATTAAAGAAGACATCTAATAGTAGGAATAATACTAAAGAAGACATCTAATAGCAAGAATAATACTAAATAAGACATCTGGTAGACATAGCAAGAATAATACTAAAGAAGCCATAAATATCTGACAGTGCCATGTTTGTCGTTCCTCGGAAAAAAAAAATTACATGCACCAAAAAATACATAAATTAATAGTAATTTACTAAAATTATTGTAAATTCAAATTGACTATAAAATAATTTCAGAAAAATTTATAAAAAAATATTTGTAATTTTAAACTTAAACAGACAATAAATAACACTCTTCCCGATATAGTGTGAATCTATCATACAGTGGAAATGGCAGATGTAAAAAACGTCTTAATCAAAAGGTATTATATAAAATTATGAAATTAAAAGTGTAGTCTTTTTTTAATGAAAATAAGAATAATTTATAAAAAAAATGGAAAAGAAGACAACAAACCAAAAAAAGCAAAATAAAAAATAACCTAAAAGGTAGTACATAAAATTATGAAATGTTTTTTTTAATGAAAATGAGAATAATTTATAAGGAAAATGTAAATGTGGAAATATATACAACTATGTTTAAACTAATACCACAATTATCACTACAAAATAAAAAATAATCTGTAATGGTAACATATAAAAACGTCTTAAAAACTACTATATTTAATTATTAAGAAACAAAATAAAAATTACTTACAAATAATGGTGGTGGAAAATTACTATAATATCTAATCGACAGTTAAAAATTCACTCTATATAGTAATATAATGTCTATATGAAAATATTCTCAATATGATCAAAAAAATCACTATGCTCACGCTGATAGCAAAATCGCAAAAGACAGAGAAATGACAAAATTTCCCATGGATTAATCATGCCAGTGTCTTTGTTGCCATGACATCGTTTATCTAATCTTCAATGAAATCTTACCGGTAAAATCATGTTAAGCATAATACATCATAGTTTATAAAATACTAAACTACCATTTTTTAAACTTAGTTTAATTAATATTGTTCTTGTATTGATTTCTTTCACAGCACTATAACTAAATTTATTAAATATAAATTGAATATTTTACAGACAATATTATTTTAGTTTCCTTTGATAAAAAATTAAATAAATGAAAAAATATATTAAGTAAAAAGAAATATATTAATAAAAAATCATAATCATCCTTTTGTTTTTAAGTTATTGTTGTATTGGTTAAAAATATGGATTTATTAAGTTTAATAATGTATAAGACTTGTCAAACATTGTTGGCCTAGTGGTTAGCATAGTTGCCTTCCAAGCAGCTGGCCTGGGTTCGCTTCCTGGTCAACACTTTGACATAGAGAAAAAATAATAATGATGTATAAGATAGGAAGCCATATTTAATAACTCCAAAAAAAAAGAAAACATAAAGAAAGTTTAATTATAGAAATGTTTTTTATATAGAGAGCAATGAAAGTAGATTGCTTAAAGATAAAGTAAATATAAAATGATAATTAAACTAGCAAATGTATGTTACATTAAAATATTTGTGAAAAAAATAACATTGTATATATAAAGCAGAGAGAAAATGGGTAAAATTGATTAAATGAAATGATAAAGAATAATTGCTTAATACAATGAATAGTGAAAGAACTAATTGTGGTAAAAGAATAGGCAGCTGTGCAAATAAAAATGTGTTGGAAATAGACTGATCTTTATCATAGGAAATTTATGGCATAAACAGGAAATGATAAGAAGAAAATTGCAATCACTAATAAAATCAGGATTACCACATATGAAAAAATGTATATATATAAATAGCGAGTGCAGAAAGGAACAAAACTTTTTGTTTCCTGCGATGTTCCTAGTGTTATCATAATATATTTGACTGGAACAAAAAAGATCCAGGAGGAAAGCAGCCCTGAAAGTGGTTAAAAATCTTTTCCAGAATGAGGAAATTGATCTCCGAGACTAAGCGCTGTAGGTACCAATAGCCGGTTAGGGCAACAAGCAGATTGTCCAGATCTTATTTTATTTTCATATGCCTTACAGGTTTTATAAGATTGATCAGAAAGAGAACTGTATCAATCAACTTGTGAATATTGTAAAGTACATTTAAGAGTAATATTGACTGAGTTACAATATGATTGAAGATGAACATTAGTGAGAATTGAAATACTGATCAGCTGAAGAGATTTTATTGATTGTTTGTAAATGCTTAAAACATTGACTCTTTTATATTGTAATTATCTGGGTTACATGGCATACAGCAACATAGGTATGTGTGTGCACATATATATATATAAAGTAAAGGAAAAGCAGAAATAAACACAGACAAAAATTTTAGTAGATATTTTCTACATACCTGGAATAAAAATAATAAATTAAGGATTAAATAACTGAATTTAAAACAGAACTTTATTATAAATTAAATTATTTAAAAAGGTTTAAATAAATATTAATATATTGTATTATTATTATTCTGATTTTGAAATTTAAAAAAAAAACAAGCATGATTTATTTTTGAAAATCTTTTTATTAATGTTTGTATACATTTCTATTATCTATTTTTAAAAATCTTTGATAAGATTTCCAAATGTGCTTTTAATTAAGTGCTTTTGGAGGGATTAACATTGTTTCCAATCAAGAGATAAAAGTTTTTTAATGTGTTTTTATCACCTGAAGAGTAAAATGGATTAGACGGGTTGAAAACAATCTGCAATGTGTTTTTATCACCTCAGATGATTCTATAAAAGGATTGATAAAAATGTTGTTTTGACTAATAATTATTAGAGAAGCTGGCTCATAGCTAGCTGCAAAGTTTCGCTTACAGTTTTTGCTAGAGCTGGCCAGAAGAGTCTGGTTTTAATATTTTGAGAAGCAGTGGTCAAATAGGCCAGTTGCAGTCTGGATAGTAGTTTTTGAAAAGAGAATTGGCTAATATAGTTTGACTAATATTTTTGTTAAGAGTTAGCTGTAGTTTGTTGGTAATTGTAGCATAGAGTGGCCACAATAAAGCTAGCTGTAGAGTGGCAGAATTATACAGAAAACTACCATGAGGATGTAAGAATACAAGAAAGCAGCTGCTCTACAGTTCACTGGTGGAGTTTGAATTTACATGGAGGAAGGATTAAGATTCTTTGCAATTCATAGCTACAAATGTGTTCTGAGAAAACAGTTAACTTTCCTGGACCAGTCCTAGCCAAAAGGGAATTGATCAATGTCAACAACACCTGAATTATACCTTTCTAATTATGACAATCCTGGATTATACCTGATTCACCAAAATCAATGCAACAAATAAATGTAAATATAATGATGAATGGCATCATATATAATAAGAATGAAATTTTAAATAAATTTCTTTGGTAAAAATGACATTTTATACCTTTTTGATTATGACAATCCTGGATTATACCTGATTCACCAAAATCAATGCAACAAATAAATGTAAATATAATGATGAATGGCATCATATATAATAAGAATGAAATTTTAAATAAATTTCTTTGGTAAAAATGACATTTAAAAATCTATATATTTTAAAGGATAAGTAAATAATTTTGCTTGAATTGAATTAAAATCTAGAAGTAATTGTTGATTCATGGACAATTTTTTTTTTTAAAAAAAAGGACTTCAAAAATTTTTTTTAAATTAATTTAAAAATGTAATTAATTAATTGAGAGTAACCTGTCATAAAAAAACTTTTGAGTTACCTGTCAAAAAATTGACTTTTTTTAAAAAAAGGAAAATGATTTTATTGACTGAAAAAAGGAAACTAATTAATATTAATTCATATCATCAATATGTTCATAGATATACATGTATGCATAAATTTTATGTATAGTTTTCAAATGGAATTAATTATGAAATATATTTTTAATAATTTTATTATTTTGATAAATTCAAACATGTTCATTTTATATTAATCCACATCTGTGTGCTGATTGGGTTTTAAATAAACCCATATGGAACATATATGTAAATCATAATGTAATAAGTTGAATTTTGTAAATCACAAATGATAATTTTTTAATATGTTAATCAAAATCAGGAAGTTTAATTGGTATGTGCATAACCTTATTCTAGACTTTAATATTTTTTTGTTAATAAACTTGTTATAAAAAATATTCTAGTGGTCCTAAATATTTTATGTTTCCATCATCTCTTGGTCACATACAGTAATGAGTTTGTTCTTCTGAGGTATATTCATGCAATAATGGTTGATATATAAAACGTGATGTACATTAGTGCTTTTGGGCATCCAGAGATGATAAATCATCATCCTGGTGGATGCAAAAGAGAACTCTTTAAAGCCCATGCACATTTTTAGATTTATTAGAAGTTAAGTTTATAGTTGGCCAGTACAAGTGGCCAGAGTATTGTTGATAATCAGCATGTTTTGATGTCCCAGAAAGTTTTTGATTTTTTATGTATTCTGATGGATGAGCACTTAGTTTGTGCCTCCAAATTAATGGTTAAATAATTGACCCAAGGTGACAATGGTTCAACAGTTAACCTGGTATACAGAAGACCCATTTCCAATCCAGTCACTGGATTGACTGTTGATTTCCTTTGATAGATCATTCATGATGATGAATGGTTTACTTTGGAGTATTACTCACTTAATTTGATTTATTACAATGCTGGTTGATGTATAATTATGCTTTTAGTTGCTCTGAGGAAGGAGCTAACTGATCTCTTCTGATCTATCTTATTAATCTCATGCTCTTGTTAATATATAAAATGGCTTATATATATTTTTGATATTAATCATTACTTAATATCTTCTTACTTTAATATCTTTACCAATAATTATAAATTTATGATATTCTCTTACTTTAATAATAACTTTATATCTTAAGTATAATCCTTTTTTGTAAACTTTTAATTGAATTACTTATTATTATTGATTTGACCACCTATATAGCCCCATCCCATTACTATATCTTGATAGGGATGCTTTCATGTCAATTTCCACTGAAATTTTTTTTTTAAAAAAAATTAATCATAATTTACATTTTTCTTTAAAAAAAAATTAATCATAATTTACATTTCCTTCTGAAAATTTTTTAAGTCTGTGTTGCCTCTTACTTTGGTTTTCCTAACCTAATAGCATGTTTAGAATAAATTTATATTCAAACAGAATATTATATCATTAATTCATTTGAAAAATATCTATTCATAAATTATATAATAGTACATTTTAAGTTTTGGTGCTTTTACTTAGGGAAAAAACTAACAAATCAATTAGTAACAGTCGAGTAAATGCATGAATGAAATCGGCAAATACTAGAGACTTGATATCTTTTGGATCTCAAAGAAGTTAAAAATCTTTTTTTTCTTTTAAATGTCTATTGTGTATTTAAAACAAGTGGTAAAAAACCTTGGACATTCAGTAGTGGTAAGTGTAAGAGATAAAGCCATTTATTTATAAGTATTGGGTAATCCAGATTGAAATTGCCCATTAGTATGGTCAGGTGTGGGATAATTGTGAGAACTGAATTGGTGGTTTGAATGATTTATGATTATTGTAGGGCCAAGGGGAATAATACCATGTTTAGTGCTACTATATAGTACTGAAAACAGGTTATTAGTAAGTGCCCATCAGTATATAGTATTTTAAATGACGTAAATGGGCAATTAGAGATTATGAGAATGCCAGTGCCTACTTATGGAGAGGAAGTATCTCTGGAGGAAGTGCAAAAGCCATGTCTATAGAGGTAAGTAGGGTCAACTTGAAATTCTCTGTGAAGTTTGGTTTTAACAATCTGAGGACATGAGGTTGAATGATAGTAAGCCATTTTTAGTTGGTATAGCTTTGATAGTGAATTGAGATTAGACATTGAGTGCTATTATTTTTAGCTTCATAGAGTAAAGAGGGTTAATGATGCTGGGTGGGGGTGAGGTCTGGAAGAGGATGTGAAATGGTATGAGTTTTCTGATGTGGAGTATCATTGGATATAAATGTTTGATCAATTGTAATTGAGGATAATTGATGAGTTTAGTTGGAGCAAGAGTTATGTTGGGGTGGTATTGATTCCAAGTGTGAACAAAGTGAGTTATCAGGATGATACAGTGAGATGATAGTTTGCATGGTCTTGCTGGGAGTGTCAGCAACCTCAGTAAGTGGTATATAATCTGTCTCATTAATTTTTGATTATTTGTTGATTTTGCTTGGCTTCATTAGGCTTTGGTGTGGAGAAATGGTCTGGGTAATAGGTATGGTGCAATTGTTTCCATAATATTCATTGAAGTTGATTCTGTGTCATGTTTTGATGTGGGTTCATCTTGTGGGGGGATAGATGATGGTACTATAGCCTGGTATTCTTATTGCACTAGGGAGGGGAGGGTCTGACAGGTTGACTAGATTCTGGATGTAAAGTTGACTGTGTGTACACAATGGAGATGGACTGAGCCATTTGCTGTTTTGAGAGTGGGATCTATCATTGACATGAAGTGTAAGTCCAGGATGGATTGGGGGTGATAAGTTTCTGGATAGTCATTGAATGATCAGGCTGGCAGTTTTTACAGATTCTGACTGAGGAGTGGCAATATACAAATTGGTGGCTGCGTGTTTGAGAATTTGTTTAAGGGAAGCTGATAATGAAGAAGGGATTGGTAGGTTGAAGCACTGAACTATGAGATGACCCTGTTAGCCATGATTGTATAAACATAAAATTACCTTTTGGTCAAGGATTTGGGTAGAAAATTATATTTGAATCAATGTTTGGGTACAGTTGAATTTGTAAATGTTACCAGAAATCGATATAGGGATATCTTTGAGAAAAATTGATTTAAAAAAAAGTGAATTTGCTAAAGGGCTGCACTATTTATTGGAAATCTTGTGGGATGTATCATGCAGTTTTTCCAATTTGGATCAACTGTTATCAACACATGGAAACAAGTTTTCCTGAAGGTTTGTGATAGAGTATTGAATGTCTTTAGAAAAAATTTAACTTTATTTAAATATTTCATTCAACTGTTAGTAATAGCATATCAAACAGGTTAGTATATGCACAATGTTTTGAGAACCATTAGTCTTCCCTCTTCTTCAGGTATTTCTGGCCTGACCAGTGACAGTACTAGCATGGGATTCAAAGTTGAACCCTTAGATTCTTGAGTATTGAATTTTAAGATATCACTCTAACCAACTGAGACAACAGTCAGTAGAAATTTCATATACTTATCAATGAGATTCCTCCTGATTTCTCCACTTTTTTCTAAGAGTAAAGTTGGTTTGTGGTTTTCATATATTATGTATAGTCACACTACATTGGCTTATAAGATTTTTTGCCATTGTCATGTGAGCAGCTTCTTTAAATTTTCTTTTTTGTATCTTTTCTTCTCTATCCAAAATTTTGGTATTTTCTCAATTGAACATATATTCATTGGAGTATACATGGTCTGTTACCGTAGACACATCTGTTTTCTCTCTTCTAATCATCAGTTTGTGTTCTTGCAAGCAAATTTCAATGGAACAACTAGTCTCAACAATGTGTTCTTCCACATTTGCATGGTATTTCATAGATGCAGTTTTTTCTTTTCAGCATTTCAAGTTTAGGCTTTGTAGATGTTAGAACTCCTCATAGTGTGGTATGGCTCTAGAAAGCTGTTGTGATGTTATACTGATTGCAGATTTTCCTTAGTTTGTCTGCTAGTACCAATAATTGTTTTTTTTCTTTTGATAGTCATTTTTGTCATCTATTTGAGGTTTTCTTATTAACAGCTGATGGATAAGTATTTTTCATAAATTTGTTCTATATAGTTCTTTTTTTTCCAAATCACTAGTTTCTGAACAAATGTCTTTTGCTCTTCCATATTGATAGTATAACTCATGCTTTGTGTTTCTGGCATGATTGGATGTAAAGGCTAGATATTTTTCTGTATGTGTGGGTTTTTGGTAAACTGTAGTTTGATTTTGCTATGAGGGAGTCTTGTCACAAGAACATCTAAGAATGCCAATTTTTGCTCTTGTTTTGATTCCATTGTAAATTTAATTGAAGGGGATATGTTGTTGTTATGTTTCCAGAAAGTTTGTAGCAGTGCTTCACTGTATAATAAAGTTAGATGTGGAGTAGTTTTATGGCATGGTTTCAAGTTCTTCCATGTAAATATTGCTAATCAGGGATGATAATAGTGAACCCATAGCCATTCCTTGATTTTTTTGGAAGAAATTCTGTTTGATATTGAAAGTAAGTTGTTTTTATGCAGATGGTTGATAGTTTCATAATACTATCAATAAAAGAGCTATTCTAGTTTGTAAACTATTATCACCATTTAATCCTTTCCTTACAATAAACAATGCTTCTTCACATAGTTCATTCATGAATAAACTTTCCACATCAAAGCTTAATAGTAAGTCAGTTCTTTCAATTTTCATGTTTTTGATTAATTCTATAAAGTGTCCAAAATCACTGACAAAGGACTGGGTCTTGTATTCCACAGGACTTGGAACTTTGATAATAAATCTTGATAAAGAATGGCAAAGTGAATTTCTAGGACTAAAAATATAGGTCAAAACATGATCATTGTGGATTTTAAGTAGACCATAAAAATGAAGAAATTTGCTGAAATATGATGTTATTTTACTTTTTTCTGAATCAGTGAAGTACCTGTGATGCTTTCTGAATAATGCTTGTAACTTTGTTTCCGTATTCGGATTTTTTTGCCACTTTTCTATACTGGTCTGTGAGGAATTCTTGTATTTTGTTATCATAATCAGTTGTATCCATTACAACTGTTGTATTGCCTTTGTCAGCAGGAAGAATAATTATAAATTTAACTACTTTGAGAGATTCAATTGCTTTCCTCTCACTGTAGGATGTTTGACTTCAATTTTTGTTACTTGCCAAGAGTTCTTTTTATTCTCCAATATAATTCTGCTCCTTCTTCTAAAGACAATTTTTGAGTGACTTCATTTGTGGCTGCAATTATATCTAATAAATGGATATTAGATTGTGTTATGGAAAAGTTTAATCCTCTTTCAAGAACAGAAATTTTAGTATCTGTTAGATGTTTAGAATTGAAATTTTTAACAGATGAGGTTGGTACACTGCTTGGTACATTATGAGATGCCCATATAGGTTAGTAAGTTTTTTCTTTTGGCAAGTAAAAAATCATTTAACTTTTCTTATGTAAATCTGAAGGGATAATTCCTAAAAAGGTTTGCAATTAAAACCTCCAATTCACTCCCAGAGAGCTGAGAAAATTACTCAAGAGAGCAAGTGAAGCTCTGTTAAGAGAAAGAATAAATGGTCAAAGGTTTTCTAAGTATCAAACATGGCATTTCATTAACAATGTAGAATGTTTTCTAGAAAATAAATTTACTGATCAAGACTTCATGAGAGTTTCTCAAGCAGTAAAAAAATCATATTCTACATTACATGGAAAAATATAAAAATGTCAAATGAGGAAACTTGCTAACCTACATGGGCATATCAAAAGTCATAATGTACCAAGCAATGTACCAACTTCATCTGTTAAAAATCTCATTTCTAAAGATCTAACAGATACTGAAGTTTCTGTTGTTTGCCATAATACCATCTAAACCTTTATTAGATGTAATGTCAGTCACCGAGGAAGTCACTCTAAAATTATTTTTAGAAAAAGCAGAATTATGCTGGAGAATAAAAAGAATACTTGATAAGCAACAAAAATTGAAGTCAAACATATCCTATGGCAAGAGGAAAGCAATTAAATCTCTCAAAGTAGATAAATCTATAATTATTCTCCCCAAAATGACAAAGGCAATGCAACAGTTACAACGGATACAATTGATTATGACAACAAAAAACAAGAACACCTTGCAGCAGGTCAATATAAAAATGGCAAAAAATCTGATACTGAGTACAGAAACCAAGTTACAGCACTACTCAGAAAGCATCGCAGGTACTTGACTGATTCAGAAAAAAAGTAAAATAACATCATATTTCAGCAAAATTCTTCATTTTTATGGTCTACCTAAAATCCATAAGGATAATGTTCCATTAAGACCTACTGTTAGTTTTAGAAATAAATCTTGCCAAAATTTGCCAAGATTTCTTCTCAATGTTCTAAGTCCTTTGGGATACAAGATCCAATCCTTTGTCAGGAGTTCTAGACACTTTGTAGAATTAATCAAGAACATGAAAATTGAAAGAACTGGCTTACTGGTAAGCTTTGATATGGAAAGTTTATTCATGAACGTACCACGTGAAAAAGCATTGTCTATTCTAAAAAAAAAAGATTAAATGGTGATAATAGTTTACAAACCAGAACAGCTCTTCCTATTGATAGTATAATAAAACTATTAACATTCTGCATAAAAAGCAACCTACTTTTCAATATAAAACAGAATTCTTTAATCAAAATCAAGGAATGGCTATGGGCTCACCATTGTCACCCCTGATCAGCAATATTTACATGGAAGAACTTGAAACCATATCATAAAAACTACTCCATATTCATCTAAAGTTTGGCTTCACTATGTAGATGATACATTTGTTGTATGGACACATGGTGAAGCACTGCTACAATACAAACTTTCTGGACACATCAACAACATATCCCCTTCAATTAAATTCACACTAGAATCAGAACAAAATTTGGCATTTTTAGATGTTCTTGTGACAACCCTCTCTCATGACAAAATCAACACTAGTTTCCTGAAAACCCACATATAGAAGAAAATACCTAGCCTATATATTCAATCACACCAGAAACACAAAACATGGAGTTATACTATCACTATGGAACAGAGCAAAAGAAGTTTGTTCAGAAACCAATGATTTGGAGAAAGAAAAGAATCTATATAGAACAAACTCTTATAAAAAATGGTTATCCATCAGCTGTTATTAAGAAAACCTTAAATAGACAACAAAAAGTATCATCAAAAGAAAAACAATTATTGGTACTATAGTATACCCATACATTCTAAAAATAGCAGACAAATTAAGGAAAAGCTACAATTTCCAGAGCCATGTCACACTATGCAGAATTCTAACATCTACAAAGCCTAAATTTGAAACCTGAAAAAGAAGTTGCATCTATGAAATACCATGAGAATGTGGAAAAACATATATTGCTGAGACCAGTCATCCCATTGAAAAGCACTTGCAAGAACTCAACCTGATGATTAGAAGAGAGAAAACAGATGTGTCTAAGGTAGCAGACCATGTTCAATTGGAAAAAATATTGGATAGAGAAGAAAAGCTACAAAGAAAAAAATTTAAAGAGCTAATCACATGACAATGGCAAACAATCCTATAAGCCAACTTAGTGTGAGTATACATAATATATAAAAACCACTAATCAACTTTGCTCTTAGGAAAAAGTGGAGAAATCAGGAGAAACCTCATAGATAAGTATATGAGATTTCTAATAACTGTTGCCTTTGGCAGGATGACCCACTTGTTTAGAGTGTTATTTCAAACAGCTGAAGATATAGCTCAAATAAAGTTTGAATATTTCTAAATCATTTGGCTGAAACAGCCCTATATATATAACCATATGTAAAATGTAATCATCACAATCCTTCAGACAAATCTTATAAAAAAATTAATCAAATGGCTTTATTGCTCGGGAATTCCCAAGAATTTTGACTGCTGGGATTGTCAGAATTGAAAGTGACCTGAAGATGTGTACATTCCAGAGTCTAATACTACATCCTCGCATTAAACCACACAAGGATGATATATTCTAGAAATAAATTAATTTAATACAAAACAAAGACTGCTATTTGTTTTAATAACATGTTTTTATTAATTTACAAATATTTCAATTTAGGAAATATTTACATGAGGGATCATTTTAATTTTTCCCCTGGTTATATTTACACAAATGTCTATGGGGATGATTCACAAATTCTTTGACCAAATATTAGATAATATCTCTATTACTTTCTTTAGTATCTTCTATTTGCATCAAAGATACTTCCTATTTCTGATTATTACTTGCACCTTTTTAAAAACTTTTGAATATTAATGGAGTCACTCACTGTGAATTGAAAAGTCTTAATTATGTTTATTACAACATGAAATTAATTTTATTATTTCTTTAATTACTTTTTGCTTGGGATAACATATAAGGCAACTGCACTATCATTTCTATATTTTCTGTGGTAAATATTTTTTGATACATAACGGTATAATTTGAGTATACATCAGATTGTATCATTAATGAAGATGAATATTTAGTCATTTATATGATAGCAAATGTTTTTCTTTAAAAAACTATAGTCATTGTAAATTCAGTGTGGTCATAAACATCATATTTGTTTTAAAAATAGTACTTTAATATATAATAGCAGAAAAAAATCCAAAGGTGGATCTTTTTCTTATTGCTTTAATTGAATATGCAAACACAAATGCATGCCCATAATAAATAATATCTAACCCATAATGTAAAACATCAACAAAATGTTTTTCCATTAAAACTTTTGCAAGATGTAAAATCAAATTTGCAATATTATAAAAAATGCAACAATTTTTTCTAAAAAAAAAAAAAGAATCAGAATGTACATAAACTTGTTTAATGTAAAAAAACCAAATTTCACATACTTAAAAGCTGAAAAACATGAACATTTCTAATATAATATTAATATCATTTACATTCTTTATTACTTTTACAATGCTTCACATAATGACAATCCATTATTGATGGTTTCGATTGCCCCAGTGATCTTCTTCAGAACTTCTACTTATGTTTTCAAATCTCAACTGCTAACTATAGTGAATTGTAATTATATGAAGCATTGTAAAAGTAATAAAGAATGTAAATGATATTAATATTATATGGATTTGGCAAGGCAATAAGAAAGATAAAGTTATAATACTTCATAAAGAATATTTTAAATAGTTAGCAGCTAAGATCTGAAAAAACAAGGAGTTATGAAGAATATTGCTGGGGCAATCAAAACTGTCAATAGTGGATTGTAATTATATGAAGCATTGTAAAAGTAATAAAGATCATAAATGATATTAATATGATATGGATTTGGAATTGCAATAAGAAAGATAAAGTTATGGACATTTCTATTGTTACATGTATATTTTATTACAAAAATTTTATATAAATATTAAGAAATTTAAAATAATCAATCTTTAATGTAATTGAAATAGACAGTTAAAAATACATGAAAATTTATTTAACATCCAATCAAGTTTTTTACTGGTTAGTTGTTAAATAAATTTTTATTATTTTTAATTGTCTATTTCAATTTTAAGATTATTTCAAATTTTACATAGAGAATTATGTTATGGATAAAAAAATTAAGACTGAAATTTGCCCATTTGAAGTATTTAGTGTATATTAAGAAATACATATATGTTACAATATTTATTCATGCATTTAATCACATCTTAATCACCATAATTACAAAACCTATATTTATACAGAAAATATTTTAAGAAATCCTGAATTATTGTTTTAATTACATTGAGTGAATTTAAAACTACAGAGAAATATCTAAGAAAATTTCTCTCTATTAGTATAAATAAGATTGTAAATAAAAAAAGGTAAAATTAATAGGATAGATTGAGTATTTGTATCTATATTTTGTATTCTAAATCAAAAAGAGTTCAGACAGCAATTTTCATAAGCTGCCTATAGTGCTATATATGAATCTTGTGTGCAAAGTTTGACCACACATATAATAATAAACAAATGTATTGATTTCTAGAAAATTAAAATTTACCAATTAAATTAAAAAGTAGACTTACTGTAAATAAATAGTGTTAAATATGTAAGTCTAATCAATATCAAATTGACTTACAGTATTTGTAACTGTGTAGTTAAGGCATTTGTTTAAAAATTTTTGGATTGTGTTTAAATCTATAAGTGACCAAGTGCTTTCCTGAAGATTTGTGATGATGGTATTTTAGTTGTATTTATATATTGGACTATTTCCATCATCTAATATAACTAATGAATGTCTTTTTAAAAAAATTAGCTCTATTTAAATATTCCAAATACATTCATTTGTTAATAATCAAACATATGTTAAAATATGCATGTTTTGAGAGGTATTATTCTCCTCTCTTCTTCAGGTGTTGCTGGCCGACCTCTTGAAACAGTGTGCATATACTAACCGGTGTTCTATTAATACAAGTTGATTGGCTGTCACATAAGCATTTTTTAAAGCGCATCTGTATATCTGTCGAAGGTTTTAGCCTTTCAGATTATTATTACTAAAAGTTGAATGTATTTGAAATATTTAAATAAAATTAAATTTTTCTAAAGATGATGGAAATAGTTCAATATATAAATACAACTATAAGTCAAGCGTTGGTGGTTGAGAGGTCACCATAGCTGCCTTACAAGCAGTTATCCCGGGTTAGTGGGTTCGCTTCCCGGCCGATGCTATGACACATGAAAAAAAAACAAAAAAACTAAGTGACCAAAATTATTTTTAGGTATATTTAAGACATTTTGTTATGTTTCTTTCAATAAACATTCACATGATATTAATTTAATCAAACCTAAAATTACAATTTAAAAAAAAAAAATACAATTTTAATGACGTAAATATTAATAAAATACTTATCTATATTTAAAATAAATTAATTTTATTTTGAATTATTTTTTGCTTTGATTTTTCCCCTTTTTTTTGCTGTACGTTTATTTTTGATTCACCCATCATGACCCCATACATATTGCTCATTATTAATATATTTGTCATAAAACTAAAGTATTGCCTTTTTGAAGAGCCTTTTTCTTTCAAAATATTAACGTTATTATTTTGCTATAGTTACAATGATAAAAGTGGAAATTTTTTCTTTGCTTCATTAAAAATGTGTAAAAATAGGTATATGAATATTTTCCGCCCACTGATCTGTGATTCAACAATGTACTGAGTAAAACTTTGAAAATTTTTTCAAGCCACAAATTTTTAACTTTTTTTTTTTTATCGGAGAGTTCATACTGAGCCCATTTAGACATTCAATATTTATTATTAGCTAGAAGTTTCCAGCAAGATCTATATTATGTAAAAATAAAAAGTTATAATATAACGACTTCCACTAGGTGGGTATTGATATAATACTTTATGGATTTTGAACCCATAATTATCTTTACTTATTTGTCTTTTAAAATTGTATTGTCATTTTTAGTAAATCACTTAATAATATTTCCCATAGTTGTGATTTTTCTTGAACATTTTTTTGGTGCAAACATATAATCAATAAAAAAAAATATAAACATGTTTCATATTTTATTTCAAAAAGTATATATATTTGTTTTGATTTATGTATAGATTTTTTTTTTTTAATCACGTATACTATTTACATATTTACAGATAAAAATGCTTTTTTATTTATAAATATTGAAATAACTTGTCAGGAAAAATACTTTTCGCATTTCGAGCAAAACGATTTTTTTTTTCCTTCAGCTGCTTAAGTCTTAATTTTTTAAAATAAATTATTACTTTCTAATGGTCATTTGGTTTGGTCAAGTACTTGTTGATTACTTCAACACAAAAGTTTTCAATACTGTCCTGACTAGTTTTATATTCCATTTTAAAAATAGCTTTAAAATAGATTGAATTTCCAAAGCAATCGATTTCAGTTGTCAAATAATCGTTTCAGTTTGTTTTAATAGTGACTGCTGGCCCTGCATATCTGACTTGTCTAGACAGTTTTCAGATCTATTAATACTATTATGATACTTATGTTTACTTTCTTCATTTGAAGAACAAGTTATTATCCGCCAAAGCTTCTGAAGTATATGTTTTATTTTATTATTCGTCCATTTAATAAAATATTCATATAATTGTTTCCCTGTATTTACACCAGATGTCATTAAAGGTAATCCTATAATTATGAAAAATATATATGGTATGAGCAACGAAACATTATTTGGCACCATATCTCCTAAGCCAATTGTTGAAAGAGTTATAAAATAAAAATAAAATGCTTCAAAAAACTTCCAGTTTTCCATCGATGAGAAGATACCGCTGCCAATGGAAAGATAAATAAGAAAACCAACTGTTATTAAAGTATATTGGAAAATTTTTTCCCTAGAGACACATTCCTTATCTATTTTAAAAAATAGGAGTATTTTGATATAAAGATTTTTTATATGTTTATTATGTGAAAACCAATGTTCAATATCTGTTACTGTTAACCACAGAAGAGGCACACCGAAAAATGCAAAAATAATGCAAAAAGCTCTTCCACTGGTAGTCACAGGAGAGATATTTCCATATCCTAAAAAAAGAAAAGAAAAAGGTATAATTTTTAAAATATATACATATATATCTACTAAAACAGAGTTTAAATATGAAATTTACTAAGATTTATTGTCATTTGGATTTTGCAGATGATATAGTTGTTTTTGCAAACAATGCTTTAGAGCTTCAGAAAATGTTGCAGTCGTTATCAGATGAAAGTAAGAAAATAGGACTAAAGATAAATGTTAAAAAGATTAAAGTAATGTTCAATGGATTTTCTCAAAAAATGAAAATAAGGATTGATTATGATGAATTAGAAGAAGTTAACAACTACAAATACCTTGGTCAGATTATTACTACAGAGAGAAACATAATGGATACAATTAATGATAGAATTAAACTTGGTTGGAGTGTTTTTGATAGAAATAACTTAATACTAAAAGGAAATATCCTATGTAATTAAAAAGGAAGGTTTTTAATAAATGTGTTTTACCAGTTCTTACTTATGGATCTGAGACTTGGACACTTAATAGAAGAGCAATTCAGAAACTTCAGACCACTCAAAGAAGTATGGAGAGATGTATGTTGGGAGTAACAAGAAGAGATTGAAAATGCAATATATGGATAAGAGAACAAACAAGTATTACTGACATCATTGAAAAAATTAAGACTGAAGTGGAGTTGGAATAGATATATTACTAAAATAGATGATAATAGATGGACAATTGAAATCTTAAACTGGATTCCAAGGGATTGTAAAAGATCCAGAAAGAGACTACATGTAAGATAGATAGATAAAATAAGAAAATGTGCAGGGGTGATTTGGAGAAGAGAGGCTAGAGATCAGAGAAGATGGATTGAACTTAGAGAGACTTTCATCCTGCAGTGGATTGATAATGGTTGACGATGATTATACCAAGCATACTTTCAATGCATCACATTACATTTAGTACAATGAATCTTACTAAATTTTATATTTAAACTGTGTTTTAGCATTTTTTATACTAGTGGATATAATGACAGAGTATCAAAATGTAATTATATATTTATATCTCTATAGAAACCTATTATTATAAAGCGCTGAAAACTTTAGAATTTTTCAAACGGAAGTCAATCTCAGATAGTGCGCGAATTCTTAAATATTATAAATCTCCACGCCCTCTCCTGCTGGTAAGATTGACTTTTGTTTGAATAATTTCTATATCTCTGTAGGCAACATAAAACAGTTTAAATAGCTATTTCAACTTAAACTCAGAAACAGCTCTCCAAGGGGGGGGGGGGCAACGAAAGAGAATATAATATATGGGGCCAGGTAATTATTAGGTGGGTAAGTGAAATTTTTTATTTTATTTAATTTCAAACTAAGAGCAACTATGTTTCCATTTACTAAAATGAATAGATTGTTTCAATTGCTATCTCAAATAAAATTCTAATTTTTCTTGTAATTTAGAATATCAGCAAATTTCATTTAACATGGCTTGAATCTAGGTCACAGTTATGACAACCATGTGTATTAACAACTTTATAATGTGTGTGTATGTAAATCTATATACATATAAGTATAATAATCCTCAAGGTTAAATGGGTGTATAAGTAATCATTAAAACCAGTCAACTTATAGATACTCCCAGATTGCTTATTATTATTTATATTGGGATTGTCTTAAGTGTTGATTGGTTTTAATGGTTATATATATAAACACTCAAACAAATATCTCCACAACTATTCATAGACATTCATTTATTGCCATAAACCCAGACAAACTAAATAGTATTGGTTTCAGCCCTATAAGTATGATTGTTCTAAGTTGATCTTAAAGAAGTTTATGTTATTCGTCTAATTCATTAATATCAATCTTAATTTTGTGTGTGTGTGTGAAAATCGTTTAGTATTTTTGCATTGATTTTTAGCCCTCCTTCTTATGTTCATCTGATAATTTTTGCAATATATCATGAAGCTCTGAAATATTATTTACAAAAACAGCCACATCATCTAAAAAATCTAAATGATTTAAATAGTATCCATTTATTTTTAGTTTCTTAGTTTTCCATTTTAAACCATAAAATATTTCTTCTAAAACTGATGCAAACAGTTTTAGAGATATGAAATCAGTCAATTGTACCATGTAATGTGAGCATTGCTGATGCATTTTTGATAAATTTAAACTTGGACAGAGTGCTTTTGGTAGGAATAACTTAACATTAAAAGAAAACATGCATATATGTTTGTAAAAGGTTTTTAATAGATGTGTTTTACTGGTTATTACTTATGAGTCTAAATGTGACACTTTTTAGAAAAGTAACTCATAATCTTTCTCAGTGAGATATCACTGACATTATTGAAAAAATTAAAAGAGCAAAGTGAAGCTATTTCTAGAAGAAATGATAATATATGGTAGTTGAAGTTTTAAACTGGATCTCAAGAAATTGTAAAAGATTTAGAAAGAGACACATTCAAAAGAGATGAATGAAATAAGGAAGTTCACTATTGTAGAAAAAGAGACTAGAGATAAGAGAAAGAGGATTAAACTTGGAGAGATCTTCACTTTGCAATGAATCAATGATAATTGAAAATGATGATGATGATGTACTTTGTTTGGACAAACTTTTGAACCCAAATATATATTTTTAATTTAAAATATTTTGTTGTCTATTATGCTCATAATAATTAGGACCATTATTTTAAAGAGGCATATACATACATATAATATTGTTATGTTATATGATGAAAGTAAAGTCTTATTGAAGTTATACACATATTATTTTGTTTAATTTTCAATGTCTTGATGAAATTACATTCCTCCTTGACAAGGTTAATGTCTTAATGAAAAACTGTTATATCTTAAGTAACAAAGACAGTAAAGAACAGATCATTCAATATAGGTGGATTTGCAAAACATTTTTTACTTCCTTCAGTTCTACAATTAATTGATTCCAAGTTGATTTTAGAAGAGATAACTGACACCCATAGGCTGGAATACATTGTTGTTCGTTCAATTTATTTAAACCACCCAGTCAATGTTTTCAATATTTTAATAGACTTCTTCATAGTTTTTTTAAAATCATATCTTTCCAAATTAGCTAGTATTTTAGTATTAGCAAAATCAGGTGTATGACATGTGATATAAAAGCTAATATAATCAATTTTAACTGAAGGCATTTTTATGCACCTTAATTCTAACATTAATATTTATATTTGATTGATTGACATAGCTTCTTGAGCACTGTAAATGTAGAATGTCATAGACACCTTTGTTTTCTAAAAGACAGTCTTTAGGTTTATGGAAAAAATTAGCATTTTTTTCTAGAGGAAAAGGTAGTATTAATATTGAAATTAGATAGTCTTCTACTCGTTATTAGTAACTCCTTTAATATAAGGTAAAACAACTCTATAACTAGTTGAATTGTCAATTTTATCCTTTTTAAAAAAATCAATTCTATGTAAAACTATATATAATGTTTTTTTGTAATCATTAGTGAGTAAAATGTTTTTAGTTCGTGCTACCTCTTGAATAAGATATTTTTTATCAGACGAACTATATGCTCTTATCAAAAGATTTTTGTTACAGTAAATATATAAGCAGGATAAAGAGAATTAAAAATAAGATGTCTGTATGGGAGAATTTTCTACAAAGAGATACAGATAAAAGAGTCATCAGGTTTTCTAGGAATTAAAATAACAAGAAAAAGAGTGTTTTGATATTTTCATCCATGGTACTATTGGGAGCCCACCCATTAAGAAAAACAAGAAAAAAAAATTCAAAATATCAATACCATGAATCACATGTCAAATGTATCATACACATAATCGAGCCAAATGGAAGGTCTCTTACTTGATTCTGAAAATTATCCATTAAGCGATCAGTAGTTACTGGTGATAGTAGAGAACCCATAGAAAGCCCTTTAATTTGCTTATATTTTTGAAAATCATAAATAAAAAATGTAATATATGGGATATTGGTGATCATTTATCTTTTTAACATGTGTGTGGTCATGTGTATTGGTTATATGAAATAGAGTGGATAGCTGAGTTGGAGCTTGGAAGTCTGTGTTCAAATCCCCTATATTACACTTACACTCCAAGTACATGAATTATGCTTGTATTTCAAAAATATTATAAATAAAAATATTTTTATTGGTAATAGTATGAAAACTGAACCCTACCATCTGATGGCACTGTTTTTCACAAAATGCACATCAATATACTGTTTTAGTGGCCTTAACTTACTGCTGACAGTACAAGAGGTGTTTTTTGAGCTGTAACAGGCCACCTGAGAGCAATATATTCTAGAATTACATAATGAAATACTACACCAATTGCACTGTGATAGTATTCGTCAAGTGAACACTTTTGAACTCTCGCTAGTCTGATTTGATGGTGGCTGGCAAAAATTCATTGTCGGAAATTTTTTAGAAAGCGTAGTGGAATTAGTATTCCATATTAAGAATTGTTGTGTCATCACACATGCTTCACTATGCTTTTGAACTGCACACAACTTGAAATGGTTCTTCTTTTCAGCAGAGCTTTTCCGATTTACGTGCAAATGCCTGTTTATGTGTGAATCTGTGCGAGAACTGTCAAATGTCATCTGCAAGTTGTCCGAATTGGTCGAAGCTGAGTGAATTGCCAGCCGGCCACACAAATGGATGCACATTGTGTTTTCCCAGAAAGAGAAACTCCTGCAAGCGTACCTATGTAGGTCTGCGTAAGGGAAGTTGTTGGTTCGAAGGCTCCAAAATCCCATTACTTACAGCTTTGAGGCTTCCCTGTTATTTTATTTGTGTGTTACTTTTGGCTGCTGTTTTTTTATGCCCCCGTAAATGGTGGTGTTTTTTTTTTACTTGTTTTGCTTCACAACTTGTCCAAAGTTTCGTTTCTTTTTGATTCAATAAATTATTTTATGGGGAAACTTGTTGTTTTTGTTGTTCATGTGAGGTAATATTTGATAAGTTTCATTAACAATTAAAGTAGGTACTATTTTATTATACCAAAAAAAAAAAAGTGTTTAAGAGTTTATTCAAAAGGCCCCACCAAAAATAATAATAATAAAGAACTGTGTGGTAACATAATAAAATGTTCAAAAAGAAGTCGATAATTAAAAATCAAAACAAACCTTCCCCGCCACCCCATCTCCCCCGGCTTTAAAAGAAAGTGTTCTTTAAAAACGAACTGTTTATGTCTTTTTTTTAAATTAAAGGCCCAAAAAATTAAGGAAGAACTTTTCGCTAGCATATAAAGCTTTCTGTAACGTAAAGATTTCACAAAAAAAGCCTCATAATAAATTAACAAAAAAAAAGAAAGACGACAATTCAAAATCAAAACAACCTCTCCACCCTCTAAAAAAACCAAGTGTTGGTTTATTCAAAAGTACCGAATTGTTGAAGTCTTTCAGCAAATCAAAACATCAACCAAAAAAAAAAAAAGAAGATAAGTTAAAAGCAAACAACCAACCCCCCCCCACGATCTAAAACCAACAAAGTGTTTGTTCCCGTATTTTTGTGTAAACAAACCGATGGAGCATTAATCGATAATTTAAAAGCAAACCAACATCCCTACACCAACTAAAAACAAAGTGTTTGTTTCTTAAAAAAAACGAACCAAAAAAAAAAAAACCCCATGTGAAAAAAAAAATTGATTTACCATAGGTAATATTATGTAAAGAAACCTATGGACAGTTAGTCATTAATTTACAAACAAACCAACACCCCTAGACCATCTAAAAACAAAGTATTTGTTTATTAAAAACCAAAAAAAAACCCCCGGGTGGAATAAAAAAAAAAACTTTGGTGGTTTACCGTTGCCGATGGAAAAAAATTAAAAACCGGTTGGAAAAAAAAATTACAGTAATATTATGTAAACAAACAGACAGCCTGTGAATCGGTATATTGATGGGAATTGGGCGAAAAAGAGTGCCATCAAATGGTAGGGTTCAGTATTCATACTATTACCTTTTTATTTATAATAGGAAACTATCTAATTTCAATATTAAGACTACTTTTTTCCACTAGCAAAAAAAAAAAGGTGCTTGTCTTATAGCTAAAGATGCCATTGGATGGCACCATTTTCACACTAAAACTATAAAATATGAACATTCACGGGTCGTTGATTTTAATAAATTTTCTGTGCTTTTTTGTAATGCGAAAATAAAAACAAAACAAAATCGGCTTTTTTAAATATTATTTTTTATTAACGTATACAATTTAAATGATAATAATAAATGTAAAATAAAATCAACAAATTACAATTTGATTCGTGTTTTTTATATCGTATACTTTTTAAATTGTGTTACGACTTTTTTTTTGTTTAACTAAAAAATAATCATAATAAAAAAAGCATTTATTTTATAACGTCTTGCGTGCGATTATAATTATGATAGAATGACAGCCTGTTAAGCTAATTGCGCAGACGCTGTGAGAATGTTATTAATAAATGAATACCTTCGAACCACCACATGATATAGTATTTGTGTAAAAGTAAAAAGGAATCCTCTTACCCTTACGACTCAAATGTTTATATATGAGCAAATCTAAAGTAGTTGTAATGAAGGCGTGACTACATAATAGTCACTTTAAATTACTATATATAATGTCTGTATGAATGACGCCAATGAAATTTTCTAGAATTTACTAAACGCCACTCTAAACGAAACTAAATCATATACATGAATAAGCATTTATTTTATAACGTCTTGCGTGCGATTATAATTACGATAGAATGACAGCCTGTTAAGCTAATTGCGCAGACGCTGTGAGAATGTTATTAATAAATGAATACCTTCAAACCACCACATGATATAGTATTTGTGTAAGAGTAAAAAGGAATCCTCTTACCCTTACGACTCAAATGTTTATATATGAGCAAATCTAAAGTAGTTGTAACAAAGGCATGACTACATAATAGTCACTTTAAATTACTATATATAATGTCTGTATGAATGACGCCAATGAAATTTTCTAGAATTTACTAAACGCCACTCTAAACGAAACTAAATCATATACATGAATAAGCATTTATTTTATAACGTCTTGCGTGCGATTATAATTACGATAGAATGACAGCCTGTTAAGCTAATTGCGCAGATGCTGTGAGAATGTTATTAATAAATGAATACCTTCGAACCACCACATGATATAGTATTTGTGTAAGAGTAAAAAGGAATCCTCTTACCCTTACGACTCAAATGTTTATATATGAGCAAATCTAAAGTAGTTGTAACGAAGGCGTGACTACATAATAGTCACTTTAAATTACTATATATAATGTCTGTATGAATGACGCCAATGAAATTTTCTAGAATTTACTAAACGCCACTCTAAACGAAACTAAATCATATACATGAATAAGCATTTATTTTATAACGTCTTGCGTGCGATTATAATTACGATAGAATGACAGCCTGTTAAGCTAATTGCGCAGACGCTGTGAGAATGTTATTAATAAATGAATACCTTCGAACCACCACATGATATAGTATTTGTGTAAGAGTAAAAAGGAATCCTCTTACCCTTACGACTCAAATGTTTATATATGAGCAAATCTAAAGTAGTTGTAATGAAGGCGTTCGAAGGTATTCATTTATTAATAACATTCTCACAGCGTCTGCGCAATTAGCTTAACAGGCTGTCATTCTATCGTAATTATAATCGCACGCAAGACGTTATAAAATAAATGCTTATTCATGTATATGATTTAGTTTCGTTTAGAGTGGCATTTAGTAAATTCTAGAAAATTTCATTGGCGTCATTCATACAGACATTATATATAGTAATTTAAAGTGACTATTATGTAGTCACGCCTTCATTACAACTACTTTAGATTTGCTCATATATAAACATTTGAGTCGTAAGGGTAAGAGGATTCCTTTTTACTCTTACACAAATACTATATCATGTGGTGGTTCGAAGGTATTCATTTATTAATAACATTCTCACAGTGTCTGCGCAATTAGCTTAACAGGCTGTCATTCTATCATAATCATAATAAAAGTAAAAGTTGTTACGGTTAGATTTAGGGTTAGTTTTAGGGTTAGGTTTACGATTAGGGTTAGTTTTAGGGTTATTGTTCTATTTGTTTGTAATGCTAAAATAAAAAAATTCAAAATCGTAAGCGTACTCGGACAGAAGAAAGAAACTCAAACTTTTTTAAACAACAACAAACACATACAAATGTTTTCTTTACTTATTAAACATGTTTATAATACTTGCTTTTTATTAAATTTACAAAAAAAACTGGATATTTGGACTTTTCTTACTGGATATTTTTTTTGTACCGCTCTTTTTTACTTCAAAAATATACAGACAGTAGAATCTTCTTTGTTTCGTGGAATGTTACTAACAGTACATTACTTGACATGTTACCTAATTGCAACTCAATAAAAACATAGATATTTAACATTTACCAAATAAAAGTTCAATACAGTACGTTGTAAAAAGTCTTATAATTATTGTTTTAAAAAATCTGAACATTTCAATAGTTTAAAAAAAAAAAAAATCCAATGAAAACAACATTTCAATACAATTCAAATACAAACTCTCTCATCAAGCCGTAATTATTTTATAAACTGTGCTAATTCGGAAAATGTAATTGCTGCTTAGCGACATACATGCTGTACTGCGATGCGACATAGCGGCCTGCATTCTGTAGCACAACAAAAAAGTTGTATTATAGAAAACGCGGGTTCAAACATGTCGGCCGCGGAAACAGCATTTTTATGTGTTTTAGCACGAAAACCGTGCCATAGAACAGCATCTTTAGCTATAAGATGAGTACCAAAAAAAATTGGTGACTTTTTCCATAAACCTAAAAACTGAGTACTTTTAGAATATCAAGGTGTCTAAGAAATTCCATGTTCACTATGCTCAGGAAGATGAGTCAATCAAATAGATGTATTAGTGTTAGAATTAAAAAGCATAAACTTGCCCTCAATCAAAAAATTGGACACACACCTGACTTTTATAATACTAAAATACTAACTAATTTGGAAAAGTATGACAGAGTGTATTTAAATATTGAAAAAACCAAAGGTCTTAAATAAATCTGATGAAGCATAATGTGTTCCATCCTTGCGGAGGCCACTTATTTTATCTTCTAAAATTAACTTGGAATCAATTAATTGTAAAATTGACGGAAGTTAAAATTTTTTTTGTTAATCTATCCATTCTGAATATCAACCAACAAATATATGTAAAAATAAATATTCTTTGCTTTGATCTCATTATTATTTAAGACATAACAGTTCTTCACTACAATCTTATTCTTGACAAAGATGAATGTTATTTCTCTGAAATGTTGGAAATTAAAATAAAATAGTACACAGTATAATCAAAATAAAACATTTCAAAGTCACTTTTTATAATTTTGTTTTTAAGTCTTTATAAGCAAAAGTTTGTAGAAATGATATTAGATTAAGTAGCATGAGTGAAATTTGATGGGAATATTGAAAAATTGTAAGTAGTCTTGCTACTGAAGTCCTCCACCATTATAACAAATCAGTCTTTCATAATGATGCAGAAAAAGAGAGTCAGAATGTTAATGTGAAGAAACAGAAGTTTGATATTTCTGTTATTAGGCAAATAGGAGTTTGTAAGAAGTTGAGCTGGAAATCCCAGAACTGGAATCAAACCACTGACCTTATGCTTCAGGGTCTATCACTCTATACAGCAAAACATCACAATGTTAATGCATTATAATTAAAATTTATTGCATAAGATAAGGGATTTGATTTGTTTGCCATTATTCAAAAAGATAAGAAATAATCATTTCAGTATTTTCATGTTATTTTTAAGAGTAGAGTGTTCCATTGCTCTCTTCATCATATCTGATCTATAAATCTTCTTTGAAAGAATCTTTAAAGTTTTCATTTAGTCTTTAAGTTTCAATTTCACTACACTCAAAAGAGTGTTGGGATATTAATGGAAAGACATGGATAATGAAATGTTAATTTGTTATTGCAAGTTAAATGGTTTCAAGTCCACATGGTGCATGAATCAAGTTTTTTAATAATTCCAAAGTTTATTACTATATGGCATAATTAGCAAAAAGCTGGGTACTGATATCAATATGTTTTAAATTTTTTTATATGTTTTATTGAACTTATTCTGTTTGTTAGTCTGTTTGGATAAAATCTGGATATTCAATTTTTACACCCTTTTCAATTTCTCATCTAGTTCAAACATTTCATAAATATATTTTCCTAATGACAATATATTTTTTAAAGTTTGCAAACAATTTTAGAAAAAAATTAGTAAAAAAAGTAAATTTTTAATTTTATACCTAACCTTGATGCTACTAATAAGACTCCTTGTAGTTTAAAACTAAATGATTCTTTAATAATTGTTCAATTAATTTTTATTTACTTTTTATTTTACACTTCTATTCAATTTATTCTGTTTTTTTTATTTTTATCTTTCTATCTAGATAAAATATAATCTAATTTAAATAAATTCACATCATTTTTGTTACATATATAAAACCAAAAACTACTAATAAAATTTAAGAAATGCTTTTATTCATACAATTTCACTAAAAAGCAAAAAATATTTTTTCTCCGGCTTGAACAAATAAAAATATGAAACATACTTTATATTTTTTATATATGCAGTAGCAAAAACAAAAGAATAATAAATTAAAAATATTAAATTGTAAGTATCGCTTGATAAGAAACCTGTAAAAATTGATAAAAAGTGAAACTAAGGCTATTTCTAAACATGAAGTCCCTTTCTTTTATTTATGAAAGTTGAATAAAATGTACTTTTTTACATTTTAGTGCCATTGTGTAACTAAAAATGCTTCATTAATATTTTTAAATTCATTTTTCTTTGTAAAGTATTTAGTTACAAAATGTGTTAAATAAGAAATCATAAATCATTCTTGCAATCAATAAACTTCTATATCCAATTTGTTTAAAAAAAAGTTAATAGAAAAAGTCGTTTTTTTATTATTAAAATTTAATATGCAGCCTGCCGTCTAGCAATCTTTAATTAAAATATTACTGTAATTTTTTTATCTTTGAAACCAAATATTATTAAACTAAATATCTTACCAATTTGTAAATTTACTAAATCATATATATACTTTCTTATCTATTTATTAACTTCCATTACCAATTTTAATTGTTAAAAATAATCCTTTCAATCATTTGAATACACTATTCATTCTCACTGCTTTTTATGACAAAAGTAAATTAATTATAAAACATTTAAAGTTAACTTTCAATTTTAAAAAGTCAAAGTATCTAGCATTATGATTTGTAGTTCACAAACAGACAACCTCTATGATCTTTTATCTTTTAATACGTAAATATAAAATTCATCTACTAACATTTTTACTGACAAGAAGATACCATTATTTGTTTAAATATAGGTTTAATTCTTAAAAAGAAAATAACAGTTAATTTAAAAATATTTATTGCTTTTGGAATAAAATTGAGAAAAAAGCACCCTCCCCCCACATTGTAAATATTTTAAAACAATAGTAAATCATACTAGTAAACTTTAATGAGTTTTAAGATGTATTAGTGTTTTCTATAATTTTTCTCTCACTCTTTTTTTTTTATAGTCTTAAAGTCATCTGGGTTAGTATAGAGCTTGATAATTATGTTTTTTGATCATCTTTTGCACCAACTGCAACAATGGGTTATGTGTTTGTGCTATCACATTTCCAGATTTTAATTGTAATTCTGACTCTAATCTTTACATTTGAAACTTATTATACTTAGCCTTTCTATTTCCCCCCTCTGGAATTAGACTAGTGGACTGCATTTTTAAGGTGTTACTAATAATGATGAATTCCTAAAGCTCTCTCTCTGAATAATTCATTTGTTTTTTGATAATTCATTTGTTTATAGAAGTTTGCTTTGAATATACTTCTTTCTGATCTACTTAATGATCTCATTGGCCATAATATATTTAGGTATTACATATTCTGAATTGCCCAGAATTTTAAATGAAGAAGTGAGACATGCAATTAAATATATGAAGAAAGGAAAGGCTCCAGGTAATGATGGAATTACAATTGATATATTAAAAGAAGCAGGGGAAGAAATATAATTTTTTTTTAGCAAAGTTATATACCAAATGTCTAAATGATAAAGATGTCCCATTTGTTTGGAAAAATGCAGTATTAATATTTTAAAAAGGTAATAAAGAAGATATTAGAAATTACAGACCTATCAGCCTTTTATCAGTTTTATACAAAATTTTTATTAAGATAATTACAACTTTCCTACAGAGAACATTGGATTTCCACCAACCAAAAGAACAAGCTGGATTTAAAAGTGGTTTTAGTACAGTAGATCATATCCAGGTATTGAGAGAAGTTATAGAAAGGACAAATGAATATGAGTTGCCATTATGTTTTGGATTTGTAGATTATAAAAAGGCATTTGATTCTATAAATATTTCTTCAGTGATTAAAGCATTGGATCATCAAGGTATAGATCCAGGATATTGTCATATTTTTAAAGAATATTTATAAAAATGCAGCAGCAACAATTAGATTACATAATGATACTGGGAAAGTCAACATTGAAAAGGGTGTAAGACAGGGTGACTCCATATTTCCAAAACTTTTTACAGCAGTGCTGCAAGAAGTATTTTGTGGATTAAAATGGGAAGTTAAAGGAGTGAAAATAAATGGAGATTATTTAAGTCATTTAGATTTTGCAGATGATGTAGTTGATTTTGCAAATAATGCTTTAGACCTGCAGGAAATGGTGCAGGAGTTATCAGATGAAAGTAGGACTAAAGAAAAATGTTAAAAAGACTAAAATAATGTTTAATCAATTTTCTCAAAATATGAAAATAAAGATTGATTATGATGAGTTAGAAGAAGTTAACAGTTACAAATACCTTGGTCAGATTATTAATACAGATGGAAACATAATGGATGAAATTAATCATAGAATTAAACTTGGTTGGAGTGCTTTTGGTAAAAATAATTTGATACTAAAAGGAAATATGCCTATGTGTTTGAAAAGGAAGATTTTTAATAAATGTGTTTTACCAGTTCTTACTTATGGATCTGAGACTTGGACACTTAATAGAAGAGCAATATAGAGACTTCAGACTACTCAAAGAAGTATGGAGAGATGCATGTTGGGAGTAACAAGAAGAGATCAAAAACGCAATGTATGGGTAAAAGAACAAACAGGGGTTACTGAACTCAATGAAAAAATTAAGATTGAAGTGGAGTTGGGCTGGACATATTATTAGAAGAGATGATAATAGATGGACAATTGAAATCTTAAACCGGATTCCAAGAGATTGTAAAAGACCCAGAAAGAGACCACATGTTAGATGGATGGATGAAATAAGAAAATGTGCAGGGGTGATGTGGTGAAGAGAAGCTAAAGATCGGAGAAGATGGATTGAACTTGGAGAGACCTTCATCCTGCAGTTGATGATGATGATACATCACATGATCACCATTTAATATGCTTACACATTCTGTTAATGATTACCAAGCTTTTGTAAGCAATGGATGCAGGTATAGATATTGAATTGAGTTCAGATCTATATGATTATACAAGCAAATGAGCTTGGATTGGAAACATTATGGTGTTTTCAGTTTGGCTCCTAGCTTTACAGTTAATCAAATAAGTAAAAGATGACTGCTGGAGAGTTGCAATAGATCCTAAGGTCTAGGTGCAATGCTCTCAAATCCGAGCCTCCTCACCAAAAAAAAAAAAAACACAAGCTAAAAACTAGTCTGGGGATGTTGGATGATTAGGTATAGGTATTAGGTAGGAATTTTATGCACAGACCTTCCTGCATCCATTGATTACAAAAGCTTGCATTTGGTGGTACTACTATATGAAGAGCTTGGTACTCTTATATTTAGATATACTAATTAATTTAAAAGTTTTACCATATAGAATGTTTGTCTGACATACACATAACACCCAAAATATAAACATTATCAAACTTCTAAATTATTTATTAAATTATACAAGTTTGGTCAAGCATTGGTGGTCGAGAGGTCAGCGACAGTTGCTTTACAAGCAATTGTTCTGGGTTAGCGGGTTCGCTTCCCGGCTGATGTTATGACACATGAGAAAAAAAAAATTATACAAATTTGGATTTTCATTTTCTTTTAATTATGAAAAAGAAAAAATGCAGTAACAGTTCTTATAAAGTTTAATGGTCAAATATCCAATATAATTTTTTTATTTGTTCACAATGTTGTAACAAATATTTAAACTAAATAATCAATGGACTCTCAATGAAGATGAAAACCTGTTCGATAAATATTAAAATATAATTATCAATATTCCAATCTTATTTAGACTGATTATTTGGTTTACTTTAAAACATGTTTACATGGTTAAAATCAATGCTTTTGAATTTTTTCTAACTATATTTTTGATTATTTTAATTAAAATATATAGGGGTTTCAACTCAGACTTTCGCCGACTCCCAACTATCTAGGCAATCTCATACTGCTAACACACTAGATCACACACATCTCGAAAAGATAAACAATCACCAATATACGTATTTTGTGCTAAACCAGTACTCGTCAGTTAGTCCAGATTATCATCTCCACACATATATACAATCAATGCTCGATCAAGTGGGTCAGCAGTATGAGATAGCATGGATAGTTGAGGGTCGTGTGAAAGTCTGAGTTCAAACCACCTATATATTATATATTGGAGTGCAGGTATAAAAAAGCCTGTACTGTAGAAAAAAATTCATATATTTAATTAAAATAATAAAATTCAAAAAGTTAAGTAAAAAAAAAAAAAGCTAAACACTTGTTTTTGTAAGAGAAGTCTATTTGTTAGTGCAAAATTAATTATGGTATGCATTAATTTTTTTTATTTAATGAAGTCTTAAGAATTGTCAACTTGTTTTTTAATAACAAATTATTGCTATTTTATTTTCATCTTTGAATGTTAATTTTTAAATAACATGTTGTTCTATATACAATAGCAGGCAATCTTGCGAGAAGCAGTAGTGTTAATAGCACTATTTGGTAGCATATTTAAAACTTAGATTGGAAGAATAAACATAATATATAAAAGGACAAATTTATGAGTCAATATTAGTCACTATAGTTTTTACTTGAAACCCTGCAATACTTCTCAATTAAAAAATCTTTTGGATCATTTGTTTACCAATTCTTAAGTCTGATTGAATAATGTCATCCAGAAAATCTCATCGGAAGCATAAATAATGAACAGCATTAAAAGTCTGCAGAGAATTAATTCTATCTCAGCATGAAGAAAACTGCTTAAAAGCTAAAACATCAAAATTAATGAAGTTACAGTTCTGTACTACTTAAATACAAATATTAAAATTAGCATACATATTTAAAATCAATCAAAAATTATACACAAATTAGTCAAGTGTTGGTGGCCTAGCGGTTATCGTAGCTGCCTTCCAAACAGCCGGTCTGGGTTCGCTTCCCAGTTAATGTTTTGACATATAATATATATACATTGATTACTCTGTTTGGCACAGGGTGGCACTACTGTATGGAGAGTTTTGCCTTTGTTTATAATATATATACACAAACTATTTTTTATTTAAAAAATAAAAGCTCAAAGTTTAGATTTTATCAATTAAATCACAAATCGTAGTGTACCACCAGAAAATTCCTATGTTAACTTTAAGAAATTTACATACCAAATGACTTGTATTAAAAAGCCTAAGTGTAAAATAAAGCATTTTTATATATTTATTTTGTCTTTATAATTTATTTATTATACTTTAAATTATACTTGTAATAACTTTCTATTTTACATGATCACCATTTCATATGCTTACATATGCTATTAATAAGAGTACAAAACACTCCATACAGTAGTGCTACCAAGTGCAAGCCCTTGTAATCAATGAACGCAAGAAGGTTTGCATATTAAATCCCTATCTAGTGCCTATTCATCCAACATCCCCAGACTAATTTCTACTTTGTGGATTTCTTCAGTGAGGAGCCTTGGATTTGAAATCACTGTACCTAGACCTTAGGAACTAATGCAACCCTCCAGCAGCCAACTTTTACCTATTTGGTTAACTATAAAGCTAGGATCCCGAGATGAAAACACTATAATGTTTCCAACCCATGCTCATTTGCTTGTATAATTATATAGATCTGAATTCTGTTCAGCATCCTATGGGCAGGATAGGTGCTCTCAAATCCAAGTATCCTCACTGAAGAAATCCACAAGCTAGAAACTAGTCTAGGGATGTTGGATAATATGCTAACTCTGCATCCATTGATTACAAAGGATTGCACTTGGTGGCACTACTGTATGGAGAGTTTGGTACCCTTATTACCTATCTATTTATAAATTTAATACTCCTGAAATTTACAGTTATATTTTAAATAATATTTTAAAATATGTATTAACACATATGTAGTTCCATAATTAAAGTGAAGCCAACTTTAATTGCCATGTATAGGGCCTGTGTGAGTGATCTTTTTGTCCAAATACAAATCTATGACAAAAATTAATTTTTAATGTAAGAATGAAAAAACTGTAAAGGTCAGAAATTTATTTAAAATAAAAAAACAAGATATAATTTTTATGTTAGTGAGAATAATTTTTGTTCTTTTTCACTGTCAGAAGTCTTAAATCATTCTAAACCATCATGATTACAAAACAACATAAAAGCAGCTATTTTTTTTAAAAAATGAGTTTTCTAATTTAACTTTTGAACTACAAAACTTTATATTTTTTAACTATTATCATTTATTAATAAAAATCAGAAACTAAAATATGTAACTGTATTTTTATATTGGACTATTTCCATCATCTAATATGTGTGTTGAATGTCTTTATAAAAGTTTAATTTTATTTAAATATTCCAAATGCATTCAACTGTTAGTAATATCACAGCAAACAGGTTAGTATATGCACCAACTGTTAGTAATATCTTAGCAAACAGATTAGTATATGCACCAACTGTTAGTAAAATAACAGTAAGTAGATCAGTATATCACCAACTGTTAGTATATCACAGCAAACAAGTTAGTATATGCACAATGTTTCGAGAGGAATTTTTCTCCCCTCTTCTTCAGGTGTTGCTGGCCTGATCAATGACAGTACTAGCATGGGATTCGAACCTGGGTTCTTAGATTCTTGATTATTGAATTTTAAGATAACGTTCTAACCAACTTTTCTAAAGACATTCAACACACATATTAGATGATGGAAATAATCCAATATAAAAATACAGATAAAATATGTAATCATTATCAAC
Source organism: Epiperipatus broadwayi (assembly GCA_028023455.1). Lineage (NCBI taxonomy): Eukaryota > Metazoa > Onychophora > Udeonychophora > Euonychophora > Peripatidae > Epiperipatus > Epiperipatus broadwayi. Next base: position 4,078,113 of record JAQFVV010000066.1, on the reverse strand, counting down.
AATTTGGAAATATAAAATTGCAATAAAAATATTAGCTTAAGACTATTCAAATGCTATTCACAATCATTTGTCTTCCATGAAATATAAAACATTTAAATCAGAATATTTTCTTATTGCATACTGTATATACATTTTGTCGTTTTTGAACAAATTTTCTGAAAATAATTATTTTATGTATATTATTATATCAAAGATCTTAAAAACATTACATCATTTTTCTGTTCAATTCCCTAGGTCAGTGGTATTCAAACATTTTAGCAGTACAACCCTGCATGAGACATTGAAGTAATATGCCGATCCAAAATTTAAAAAAACTATAATCTAATTCTAATTGCTCAAAAACTAGGACTAGGTAATATTAAAAATTAGGAAGATGTTAATTTATTTTTTATTTCATACAAAATAAACATAAGTGTCAATACAAGTACAATAAACTGAAAATCAACTCTGTAGTTACCAAAATATTAGGTTGAAAAATTGACTAGTATTAATCATTTATAACTACTTAAATTAAAATATGACGTATAACACGTAGGAGCTTAAAAAAATTCAGTTTAAAAAAACTACAAAAGGAAAATATTTAATGAGATCTATGAGCCTGTTTCTTGTTTACAAGTAGCAATATTTCTGGCTCTATTTTGGTCACTTTGAGTCTTAAAGGTGGCTCTATTTTCTAATTTGTTTCAGTATTTAGATTTTAGGTAGAGAAATTGGGAAAATCCCATCTCGTACATATAAGATGAGGCAAATGGTAATAATACCTTTAGAGCTGCATCAGACAGTTCTGTATATTCATTTCAAACTTTAAGCCGAAAATTACTCAATTCAAGCTTTTTGAAAACAAATTTTAATTTTCCATCAGATGATAACTCAATTTAGTTTTTCACTTAAATGAAATGATAGATTTTTGGGTAATACACACTGAAAGGAATTTCGAATCCATTCAGAGTCAGAAAAATCTGAAAAATAATTATTAAATTGATATTTAAGATCTGTCAAGTGAGTTGTTATATGTTTAATAACTGATTGAATAACTTTTAGTTTGTTTTCTATGACAAAACTTTCTAAAGTAGGAAATGCTGCAAAATTTATCTCCTTGCAGTAGGAGCACGACAAATATATTTTCTTTGTAAAGGCTTTAATTTTATCATTGGCCATAAATATATTTAATTGTTCACCTTGAAGACTTAAATTCAATTTGAGAAAAATATCACTTAAGTAAGCTTTTTCCTTTCATATTTAAGTCATTATTATATCCTTTTCCCCTAGTATTATTAATATACTCCTAGAGAATATCAATTCAGCATAGTATATAAATTTTCTCCCAGGGATTGCTTTCAACATTTGTTGCTATCTTGTGTCATGGTTTGAGAGGTCCCTCTATCGGCAATTAAAGATTGTTTGATTATTAAATTTCAAGGCGCATTTGATTCAGGTTAAAGCCTGTCTTAAAAGTATTTACACACACTTCCTGGGTGCTTAATAAATAATTACAACTTTATAAATTTAATAAAATGTTCATAAATGGCAATGATTGAACCCTTATGATGTACTATCAGAGACATGTTTGAGTGTAAGAGACATTTGTTCTTGGTGGCTTATATCTGCACTTATAAATGTTCAAGTAATATTAACTTCTTTTACGTTCTGGCTCCTAATCATAAAGTTATCTATACTCAGTCTATGTTTTCAGTGAAAATATATCATAGATATTTTATAGCAGTGTTTTGCTTACACAAAGTATTTATAATTGTCAGGCCAATATGTTGTGCAAAAATTAGCAGACAATTAAGAGTTTACAAAAATATTACCATTATTTTCAATCATTTTTGGCCAATAACCCTATCTAATTGTTATATTTAGGAAAAAATATGACTTTAGTAACCGTAATTTGTATAAGATATAAAGCTAGGATTTGTGATTCCAGAAAAAAAATAGAAAAGAATAGAAACTTAAATATAGATAGATACTGTAGTTAAAAGCAATGAAAAAAGATTGCTGATAGATAAAAGAAATGTGAATAATAATGCTGGAAAAGCTTAATGGATTTAAATACTGAAAAGGTTAGTATTGTTTAATTAGAGCATTAAGCTATTTTAAACCAATTAAACAAAAGAATACTGGAGAAGGGTCAGTTTAATCAATATTTGAAAGAAAATTGCAGGTGAAAGGAATGTACACTGACACAATTAAAAGCTGGATGATAATTTGAGAAAAGACACAGTACTGGGGGTAACTTAATGTAATTAGCTATTATCTTTTATAATAATTAATACCAGATATTAAACTGCTAAAGGTATAGTGTGTGCATAAAAGAGCAGGAGCTTTTTCTTAGCCTTCATGTGATGTGCTGTTGTATCATGGGACATCAGGAAGAAAGAACCCAAAGAAAAAGTTGTTGGAAAAGTTGTAGCAACTTTCCTGCTATGAGGGATGTCATCCCAGAGACTGAGCCTCTGTAAGTGCAAAGAGCTGGATAGAGAGCTTAAACAGACTGTACTGGTCTTATTTTTATTTGTGGGTGCCTGATAAGGCTTATGAGAACTGTGCAAAGTTGGACTGTGAATATAAACAATTGTTTAGTTATTTACTCAGATCTGAGAACAGTGATGACAGAGGATTATGTTTAATAGTAGAGTATTAACATTTAGTGGAAAATAGTCCTCCAATTCAAGGACTGATTGCATTATGTTTTAAATGCAGACTTAGGGTGATATATGTGTGGGAATAACTGCCAGATGGTCATTGTAATAATCATTGGAATTACTGAAGACACAATTGTATATAATGTATTATGTACATTAATGTAAATAAATATATTTTCATCTTTTATTTGATATTGTTTATTAAAACTTAAAGTCTATATTTTTTTGTGATTTTATTGGCATTCAGCTTTATGGTTTAATACACAACACTAATAAAATGTAAACACTTTCTTTCTTTGAACTTGATAATCTAATAATGATGATTAAACATTGGTAAAATAGGCATATGAGCATTTACACAAATCAAATTTTAAAAACTTTCATTCTCTTTTATAGTTTTGTTTGCTAATTCAGATATAATTATTTTTGCATCATCATTAACTCTTTTTCTGTATTATTTTTTAAAAATCCAAATATTCAATTTTTTTTTTAAATAGACCATTTAAAATGGGTTCATAAATGTTTTTATTTAATATAGAAATCCTGCTTGCTTAGGTTAGATGTTGTAATGGATGTTTAAGATACTTCTACCAAATAGATTTCCTTCAAAATTTGCACATTAGAAATCATCAACAATGCAATATGATAAAATATTTCAGAATTGTCCAGTCTAATGGTTTTGATGGGCTGAAATTCAAGTATGTCGATGTTATTGCAGTAAGTTTTTAATGATGCACTCAAAAGGTAGTATATTTTAAAAAAAAAACAAACACTAAAAATGGTTAAAGTGGCTGTTTTTAAAATGGATGAAATTTTACTTTCTCTTGATTGTAAAAGATTTTTTGTGAAACAGTATTGGAATCGATTTTTTTATGTACATGAATCTCCTTTGCAGTATTATACAAACTGTGACACTATTTTTAATGCCCACTTTAAAATTTGAATATGAATAATTACTAAAAAGATCTCAATGCTAAATCTCAATTGTGGTTGAAAAAAACAATTACTTATTTGGTGTTTTAGTGCACAATAAATTAATGTATTATAAAATATTTTATATATGTTATTTTTAACTTTTTAGTATTTATGCAGTAAATAAAAACATTTATCACAAAATATTTTTTATACACATTATTTTTAATTTTTTAGTATTTAGATATTTTTGTAATTATTCCTATTTAAAATGGAGAATGGAAATAACATTAGTCATATAATATTTTAAAGGAAATTTGCAACACATTAAAATTTGATTTCACTATTATTTTGCTTATGAAAGAAACAATTTTACAATCAATTATTTTAATTGATCATTGACTTCTTTTTAGTGTAACTTTTTTCGACAAATAAAGACATTTAAAAAGTATACTGCCATTTTCTATGCATTGCTGAAAACTTACTGAACCAATGTCAACGGATTTTAAATTCACTCCACAAACAACTTTAGGCTGGACAAATGGCTAAACAGCCCTGAAATATTTCATAATCATATTGCATTGCTATTAATTTCTAACATGTGTACAAAATTTAAAGGAAATCAATTTGATAGAAGTATACTGATTGATAGAAGTATACTAAAATTCAAATATAAAATTTATCTTTAAAAACAAACAAAGAAACAAATAGTTTCTAAATTAAATAAATAATTTAAAAATATTTTATAATGTTTTTATTTACTGTGCATTAAAAAGCTAAAAATAATTGTTCAATTCAACCACAAGGGTTTTTTTTTATATTTAACTCAAAATAAAAGATGGCATACCAGAAATTAATTCAATCATTAATTCTTACAACTAGTGATTAAATTGATTGATCTTTGGATATGCCTTATTTTTAATTTAAGTTAAATATAAAAAGCTCAATTGTGGTTGAAGAAAACAGTGATTTTTAGTTTTTTATTGTACAATAAATAAAACTGTTTATTCTAAAATTATATGTAAATATATTTCATTCATTGCTTGTCTCAGTTGAAAATATCTTGGTGAAGAACTGCTTTTACTTTATGCTGATTGACATTAGTAGAGTATTGTTTGTTTTTTTTTGTTTGAATTTGTTCAAGTCTGAGACATTCTTGTTTTGTCAATATTTTAAAAATGATTTTCAAGTTCTAATCCAAATTCACTGGAGTTTTAAAAATATCTAATATTATTACTGTCTTTTCTTAAAATAGCTTTTTGTTTATCTAGCCTTGTATTGACACATATCTTATAAATCATATTATTCCCTGCATTGAATCAATCTTGAAATATATATACATATCTGTAAATAATAAATAATTCAGATTATATATACCTAAACAGGAAGTAACTGAAGATTCCAATGAGTTATATAATATTAATAAATTCTCCAAAAAGACAAATGATACCACTTATCTTTTAGCACTTGTTTTTATATTTGCATAGTTTATTTACATAATTTTAAATAATAGAGTGAATTCAATCTATTGATTACATATATTTATAGAATAAATGATGAGTCACCATTTAAATATTCAGAGGATCAAAGCTAAGTTTTAGTTTAAACAACATTTCTCAAAATATAATCTAACCTTTGACTGCTTCTTCATTCATTTATGCTTTGTGGACTGTTCTCACAAAAATAATTCATAATGTACATCCCCACCCCATCAAATTACATATATATATATTTCTCTTTTTATTTCTATCTCCATAACTAAATTTATCCAGAGTGCTTTCATGTTTCAGTTGTTTTCTAATTCTAGCTTTAAAATCTTCTAAAACAGTGGTAATCAACCTGGTCCCTACCTGGGCATTCCATCCTTCATGGTGGGCGGTACTGGTTTTGTCCAACACTGAACCACTTTCTTTTTTTTAATTTAATTGACTTTTTTTAAAAATTTCATAGAGATATATATGCTTTAGCTTGCTTTACATCTACTTTAAAAATTTTATAAAGTTAATTCCCTACTTTATAAATCACCATTACTGTGAAACTGGTGGGTGGTTAGAAAATTTTACTACTAATAGAGATACAAAAGTGGGCGATATGTATAAAAAGATTTGGTTTAAGCAAAAATATTCTGTATTGCTAAATAAAAATTCTCTATTCTTTATCAGAATGATAACTAGTTGGGTCGTAAATTTGAATTATCTACATTTGATATCCTCCATTTAATTGTGCAGTAGGATTCATTATAAATAAAAAGTGAAAAAAAATATTGTGAAGATTATTATTCTTGTATATCCAGCATTCAAATCAATTGGTTTCGTTTGCCTTTTCTTCTAACTCTATATAAAACATGATAATTTCCCATTTGATATTAAACTATTTTTCAATTTATTGTAATTTTTTTGCTCGAAAGTACAGTTGTGAGTAGATTTTATCAACACCCACAGAATTTTTAATACCACTGCCTTCAGTTATTAGGCTCTGCCTTGTGTAATGACTTATAAATTTTCAGGGAATTTAGTTTTGTTTTACACGAGGCGTTGGTGGCCTAGTGTTAGCATAGTTGCCTTCCAACCAGCTGGCCCGAGTTCGCTTCCCGGTCAATGCATTTGACATATGAAAAAAAAAAGACCATTCACATTTATATGCAATCATTTATCTTGCCATAAAGAAAACTAACTGATGTTTCCTATACAAACTATCAGGCAATTGAGAAAAAAAGATAATGGTGCTTTTAAATCTTAAACTCAGAGATAAATAGTAAATTAGCCATACTGGTTAATATATTTTGATGAGCAGCGCCCTTTGAACAATCATATAGTAATAAATGTCAGAAATAAGTCTTTTTTGAGTTCTTTAAAGTCTCGGAGAGGAATCAGTTTTTTTTCCCCAGTTAATAACAAACTTCTTTCTGCAGCCATAAAATTTTAAATTTATTATAGAAGACTGATTATATAAATTAATATTTGTTAATACTAGTTTGGTTTTAATACATACAATATATATATGACTGCATGTACATTTTATGTTATTTTTAGATGTTGCATTTGTTTTATTATTTCATATTTAATTCATGACGTTAGCATTATAATATACACACGTTTTTAAAGTAAACCATAGGTTATTTGTAAACTTCTAGTGAGAATTGTTTATTATAGTCTATTAGTATAAATATATTTATTTATATATAATGTAAATGAAAGCAAAGTTAAGTACTTTAGATAAAATTTAAGATAAATTAAAACGTCAAGATTACTCAGAGAAGTTGAATTTGTTTATAATCTCTTTATTGATTAAATCCCATTTAATAGATAAGATTTCAAAGTATTTATTTATTAATGGTAAATATTAAAATTCAGGGCGTTATGTTTTGAAAAATAATTGTATTTTTTCTTTAAGTTATCATTTAATATTTTAAGTCCACCTACTTATTTGTGTTGACGCACAAAAATCACATTTAACTTAAATTTGTTATCTTTTGTAAAATTATTTCTTAATAAAGATATTCAATGATTATTTATATATTTACTATTTATAATTCTTACGGTAAACATATTTATTACTAGGTAAAATAACAACAATAAGAGTTTATTAATTGCGATATTTATTCTAATATTTAATAATGAATTCCACTAATTATAGAATATGTAAAAAAAAAAAATCAAATGACTCCTTGAGAGTTCATAAGAAGTTAAAATGCTGGAAGTGACAGCACAGGAATTTATTCCAGGGCCCCACATTCCAGAGTCACAGAGTTTAGCACAATGATAGTGTGAGACTGGCTCTGGAATCTGGGATCCTAAGATCGATTCCAGTACTGCCACTTCCAGCATCCTTAAAATAAAACGATTATATTGTTTATTGCGTTCAGTGCATTTTTTTTATTAATTACTTAAACTAGCTAGTAACTTTCCCCACCATCAGGTCAACAAAGACTACATGGTGTTTTAATTTTACCATTATCTACTTTATAAATATATTTTATGTAAATATTTAATTTATATAACGCGATGTTTTTTTTATAAATTATAATAACGGTAGCTTCGTTCGAGCTGTAAAGCGCATGTGCAGTGGAGTAAGATTCCGTTATTATTATAAACATTCCACCATCAGATTTTCAATTGGATGGACGGTTGAAGAGTTGGAGTTTGGAGTAGATTGAAGCCTGTCCATTAAAGTATGAGGTTTGGCTATCTTAATATATATCTGAGCACTTATAGCATATATGTGTAGAGATGGTAATCTGGACCAACTGATGATTGCTGGTTATTTATCTTTTCAACATATATGTGTTCAAGTGTATCAGTGTTATAAAAGAGTGTGGAGAGTGGTGGGTCATGTGAAAGTCTGTGCTCATATATCCTATATATTAAATATACTTATTAAAAATTTTAAAATTATATATATATTACAGAAACATTCTCACTTTATATATCACAGAACATTCTCATTCTAATACATTACTCAGAATTATTTGCAGGCTGTCTTATAATGAATGCCCATCCATTCAGTCTGATAAAAGGAAAAATTTATTCATCTGACTTTCATCCGTATATATTGTAAATAAATCAACATTGATATCCAAAAAGGCTGAAATTTATTATTAGCAGTGATTTTAGTTCACAAATTAATCAAGCTAACTTAACATTTTATATATTATTTTAAATTAAACATTACTAATTTTAACAATATATAAATAACTTTTATTACTATAAAATGCTACGATTGCCACTATTAATAATAATAAGTTACTGTCTTTCCGATATCAATGTTGATTTATTTACAATACATATGGTTGGAGATCAGATGAAAGAAATTCTTTTATCAGACTGAATAAATGGGCATTGATAATTGAAAAGTAAAATTGTATTTGCAAGTTTACTAAAAAATGATTCGTTACGAGTCTGCCTGCAAATAATTCTGAACAACATATTAAAATGAGAATGTTTTGTGATAGGATTATAACCCTACACATTGCATATTCAAGCAGTAATAAAAGTTATTTATATATTGCCAAAATTAGTAATATTTAATTAAAAATAAAATATGAAATATTAAGATGGCTTAATGTTTGATTGGCGATTCATTGACGTTTGGTGGTTTCTTGAAATCAATGTGGCCTTTTTTATTTTGTGTTCATTGTGGCGGTGTTCAGTTTGTGTTTTGTAAGCAGGTTTAGATTCGTCAGGGGTACTTCTAGTGGGGCAAGTTGGATTTGTGTGAATATTACTGTATTTGATTTTTGTGGATATAAATATTATATTCTCTTGTTGTAGACCTTCATTGTCAGGCTTGCATTTCATCATAGTGTGTGTTTCATGAAATTGCAGTATCTGTGGGGTTTTTCAAAGATCTCTGTAGTGGGAATGGCAAGTGGCATCAGATGTAGTCACACTCCTGTTTTGTTTCGGATCCATTGCATTTTTTGTTGGAAGTGGTATTTATTCTCATTCCATCTAGTGGAGGCTGTGTAGTGGAGGGGGGGGCATTTTCGGATATTACTACCAATCTTCGATACTAAATGAGTTGAATGTTTTAATCAAGGCGATGAGGGTTATTTGCAAATTTCAGATTTTTTGTTAATGGTACTTTGTGCATTTTCCTTGCAGAGGGGAAAACCATATTTGCAGACGGTGGTATTGCTAGATCTCCAGGGATGGTCCGGAGGGGGTGTTCACTGAGGTTTTTGTGACAGTTGAAAGGGTTGCCATAGTGCTGAAATTTATATAAATGATTGTTTATCAGGAGTAACAGTTGCTTTGTATATGTGTGTGTCAAATATTTTAATATATATTTGTTAAAATATTTGCGATGACCCATAGCCGTGTTGCTTCAACCGCCCTTTCCCTTTCAGGTGGTTTATATGGATTTCGGATGGTGTTATGCATTGTTTCTATATGTGTGTTATACAAGGCAGATTGGTGTCGGAATAATAATAAATAAAGTATTTATGAGGGGCAGGAAAAAAAAATAATAATGCTTCAGCCTTTTCCGATTTATTTATAATATATACAGTTGAAGGTCAGATGAAAGAAATTTCTTCTTTTATCAGACTAAATGAATGAGCATTTGATAAGTGAAAAGTAGAATTGTATTTGCAAGTTTATTAAAAAATGATTCGTTATAATTTTACCTACAAATAATTCTGAGTAACATATTAGAACAAGAATGTTTGTTACATTTTCATTTACCACTGTCAAACTCACTCCACTCACAACTCCGACGCCATCCATTTCAGATAAATACAATAATGACCATTACTAATCATTATCGAAAGTAGAGATAATCTCTAACACAGGTACAAACTTTAAACATCAGTTAAAGATTAATGTATCTGATTTTTTATTTTATTTATTTTACACACACAGAGTTATTAACCATTCTCTTTCCCAGTGTGTAATATCTTATAGTCTAGTTTCGATAATGATTAGTAATGATCATTATTGTATTTATCTGAAATGGATGGTGTCAAAGTTGTGAATGGGGGAAGTTTGACAACGGTAAATGAAAATGTAACAATTTACTCTAGATAAATACTTTGCATATAATAAAGATATATATGAAAGACCTGGGCCAACTGATGAGTGCTGGTTCAGCACGAAATGCATCTTGGGATCATTTGTCTTTTATTATATCTTTATTTAAGTGAATTTAAAAAGAATGGGGAAGTATGGAGGTGATTATTATATCAACAAGAACGTTCGTGGTGTGATTATAATCCTACATGTTACATATTCAAGAAGTAGTAAAAGTTATTTACTTACTGTTAAAATTAGTGCTTCTACAAATTATCCATTTATATACTTACAGTATATTCACCTATTTCATGGAATAAAGAAATCTGAATACATTTCTAAGAGGATTTTATAAGCTGGATTCCTGTAGAATTATTTTAAAATAAATATTATACTGATGTCAATCTATTTTGTCAGATAAAACATTGCCATTGATATAACAAAAATGGGCATTATTTACAGGTTTATTTTAAAATGATTCTATATGAATCTATTTTGTAAAATTCTTTTTGTAGGATATTGTGTCTAACTAGTTTGCTCCTTGAAATAAGTGTATATTCTTATCATTACATATTTAATAGCTAAAACAGGCAAAACTCACTATACGTGTTGCCCCACACAGCAAGCTAGAGTAATCAATGGATGCCAGAAAGCTTGTGCATAAAATCCCTATCTAGTGCCTACTCATCCAATATCCATATGTATTGCCACACACAGCAAGCTAGAGTAATCAATAAATGCCAGAAGGCTTGTGCATAAAATCCCCATCTAGTGCCTATTGGATATTGGATGAGTAAGCACTAGATGGGGATTTTATGCACAAGCCTTTCTGGCATCCATTGATTACTCTAGCTTGCTGTGTGTGGCAATACGTATACTGTAGTGAGTTTTGCCTGTTTTAACAACAGTTATACACAAGCATAAGAGGTGGTGGTCATGTGATGTTTATATTTAATAGCTGTAAAATTATTTACTTGCTCCCTAAAATAATTAGTATTTCATTTTATTATATATTATTACCACTTTCAATTTTTATCAATCCACTATAGAATAAAGGTCTCTCCAAATTTAATCTAATTTCTCTAATCCATAGCTTCTCTTTTCCAGATCACTCTAACAAATTGTCTTATCTAATTTATCTATCATACTCATACTCTTGAAATTTTTTGTAATCTCTAAGAAAAATTGTTTGCGACTTCAACTACCAATATATCATCATATCTTCTAGCAGCATATTTAGAACTTTACTTTGGCGCTTTAATTTTATAAAAAATGTTGATAATATCTGTTTGTTCTTGGTTACTCCTAATATATATCTCTTCACAGTCTGCTATATAAGTGATCTATTAAACACTCAATTACTTATATACTAGTAAAGCACTTTTATTTCTTTACAAATACATGGACATATTTTCTTTTTAATAATAAATTTCTATCTAATGAATCAAATATGATTAATTTCGTCCAGTATGCTTTCATTTGTATTAACAATCTGATCCAAGCTATTTGTAGTTGTTAATTTCTTCTAATTTATTTCAATCAACTTATACTTTTTCTTTATTGAAAAGTCACTAAACATTGTGTTTTTAAATTTATTTTAACAATACTTTCTTGCTTTTATCTATTACTTCTTGCAACATTCTTAAAAGTTTGGAAGTGCTATTTGGGAAACAATCACATCATCTTCAAAATCCATCATCAAAATCTAGATGGTTTAGCAGTTCAAAAAATGTTTTATAATTATAAATGATACTTTGTTTTTTTTTTTTAATTCTCTTAGATCCTCATTTCAATTTATAAAATGCTTCTTGTAAGAATTTTGTAAGAAGTTTTAGAGAGATAGAATCAATCTCTCATATATCCTTGTCAACTTTAGTCTTCTTAGTATCATCATATAATATAAGTACAGAAGTTGTATTTAAATAAACATTCTTCAGAATTTGATACTATTTTGAGTCTATATATTGATATTGTAAACTTTAGTTACTGCCAAAAACTTATGCAATCAAATCCTTTTCATAGTCTATAAATCCAATATCTAGCAGCAATTCATGTTCACTGATGTTTCATTTAATCTTTATTAATGTAGATATGATCTACTAATACCAGATTACTAATAGGTTTGTAGCTTCTACTATTTTCCTTTTTACTTTTTTAGATATCAATATTCCTACTACATTATTTTAATCATATAGCATAACTTTATCATTTAGACATTTCCAGCAATTTCTTTATTTCTTCATCTGATTTTTTAAGGTATTGATTATAATTGTATCCTTTTTGGAGCTTTCCCACTATTTACATGTTTATTTAATTAAATATCTCACCTCTTTTTTAAATACTTGATATTTCAAAATGTTTTGTTGCAATTATAAAGACTATTTTGTATCTTATTCATTATTACTATGTAATTCTTTGTAGAAATCTACTACATATTTTATGAGGTCTTTCTAAAAATTATGCCACATTTTCTATTTATTGTTGAAACAATTTACCTTCTAATACCAATATGTTGAATTACATTTTTTAATTTTTTACTAATCTAATTATATTCCCTTATATCACTATTGACTCTTTTTCCTACCATTTTATAAAATTCCAAATATTCAATTATTCTAAAGGAATAATATTTAAATATTTTTAAATTCTTTTTTTCTTCATACATAGCATTGTCTGAATTAAAAAATTATTAATTTATTACTGTTTTTTGTTTATTAACACCTTGTAACATTCTTAGTAGAATATCAGATATATTTTTATTGACTTCATTCAAATCTGAGTCATCATTGTTGAAGTTTGTTAATATTTAAAACAATGTATGAGTTTTAGTGTAGATTTTTTCAAGTATTTCTGAAGGTTAAAATGGTAACTGTTAAGACTGCCTCTAATTCTACATACACACATCTCCTTGATAAAGATCATTTTCTTGTCTCTTAAAAATTATTGGTTGTGTTTTTTGTACTGTATATCAAGATTGCATCACTAGTCAGTATCAGGTCATTTTATTGAACTCATTCAAATCTGGACATTATAGTTTTTAAATTCATATAATCCAATTTAGTTTTACTTATCTTTGGATACTTCCATGTGCATTTTAGCTTTGAATTTTTTTTTTAAAATTTACATTATACAGATTTTGTACCAGCAAATCCCATAATCTATGTTCTTTTTATTCCTGTTTCTCTATATAAACATATTCATAGCACTTTCTTCTTTCAATCTTTCCTAATTCTAGCACTTAAACCTTTTTTAAAATGTTTGTATTCTATATATTCATATATAAATTCTCTATTTTTGTTCATCATAACAAGAACTTATTGCCTATAACCATATATTATTTGTATTTGCAATTTACCATTAAGTTGAATAACTAATCTTGTCATTTTATCTAATATATTATCAATATCCATAACTTTTAATTTTTATTTACAAGAAATCTTATTCTGTTAAAATTCTAAATACTTGTATCTTTAAAACAAAGTACATTTCTGATTTTGAAATCAATTGACTTTTCACTTTTTTGTCTAACTTCATAAAATCTGAAGAAATTTTGCTTAATATTAGACAGTTCTTATAATTTTCACAATCTTTCTTCCATTTGATTTAAAGTTATGGATAATTAAATAAAGAATTATCATTAAAAGGCTGCCTGGTGCATAATCTGATGATTCATAGTTGATTATTGTATAGGCTCCAAAATATGAAAGACAATTTATTTTTGTCTGTTATGATTGTAAATGCATAAAAAGAATACTTATTCATTTACATTTACTCATTGATATTTCAATTAAAAATTATCAGGAATCTTATTAGGAAAACCATTGTGTTATCTTAATTTTAAAAGTAAAAGCCAAAAAAATCATACACTTGCTAATGGGTGATGGCTAGCAGCATAGTAGCTACAATAATAAGAAAGTATAGAATGACAGAAATGAGCACTGATTATTTTCTTTAAGGCTTCAAAAAGCAATCAAAGATTTTTTTTTTCAATTAATAAAAACTTCCATTTTGCATGCATATATTTATGGACACTTCAACTTATATTTCCATCCTAATTTTATATCATGGAATTTATTTTATTTATATTGTATAAAGGAGGTTGCCTTGACAACAGATTGAGATTGTTGTCGTATTGATATTGTTTAAGTATTGACTGCTTTCATATATTTATATAGTATGTTAAATTATAATAATTTTAAAAAATGTATGAATATTGTTTATTATAAAAGTCTACACACACACACATATATATCCATTCATCCAAAAAACATTTCAAATACGTGATTAAAATAATTTGCAAACAAGATTCCTAAAGAATGACTTTAAATGAACTTGCAATCAACACTCATTCTATATGATCATTAAAAAATGTGTATATAACTTTAATATTTAAATACAATATATTAAACTTAATGTAATTAGAAGGGACTTGAACTCAGACTTTCAAGCTCTCCACAGCCATTCACTCCATCTTATACCCATGACCACATACATGTGAAAAAGATAATCTCCAGTATATATATATTGCATGCTGAACTAGCATTCATCAGTTGGTTCAAATCACCATCTCCCGCACACATATACAATCAGTACTCAGTTTATATTAAGATAGCAAATCTTCTAATGGATGAGCTTCAATTTGCTCCACACTCCAACTTTTCAGCCATCTATATCATTGGATGGTTGTGGAGAGCTTGAAAGTTTGAGTTCAAGTCCTTTCTAATTACATTAAGTTTAGCATAGACAATATATTTGTATTTGAATAATACAAGTATATTATATAACTTTAATAAATAGAACATATCAATGCATAAAATGTACAGTTTTAAATCAATGTAAATTGGGATATATATGTATGTACATCCAGTATAAATGAAAAATAATCTTATTTTATAGTTTAGATTATTTCCATTTTGAAATTTCACAGACATATATTATATAAGAATGGTTATTATGTATTTTATAACATGTATTTTATGAAAACATTAAAATAATGTATTATCATGAATCGCTTTGCAAAAATATGCTAATCCATGGAAATTAAATGGCCAAAGAATTGGAGGGTTGAGAAGATTGAAACATGTCCATTAAAGTTTTAAGATTTGCTATCTTAATATAAACTGAGAACTGATTATATTTATATATGGGAGATGATGAAGTACATTGGAGATCATTTATCTTTTTCACATGAATGTGGTCATGTGTATTAAAAGAGAATAGTTGTAAGAGTGTAGACAATATACTTGTATTTAAAAATTATATATTAAGCCTGTATTCTGCCCATCTCTCTTCTGTGTATTTGAATAGATATATGAAGGTTCTAGACATGAGGACTCAGAGTGACTTAAAAGTCAACATGGGTATGAGAATAAGACTGGCATCAAGAACCAAGAGTGTTCTATCATCAGATTTTCAATGATATTGATGGCTGAGGATTTGAAGAGTGGAAAAGATTTAAGCCTATCTATTAAAGTTTGAAGATTTACTATTTTAATATAAACTGAGCACTGATTATATGTGTGTGGGGGGGGGGAGATGATACTGGTTCAGCACAAAATACTTATATTGGAGATCATTTATTTCTTCCACAAGTATGTGGTCATGTGTATCATTTGTATAGGATAGAGTGGATAGTTGTAAGGAACTTGAAAGTCTGATTTCAAATCCCTTCAAATTACAGTTATATTATCATAAACAAACATCATTTTATAGTGAATAGGGCTAGTAATGGTGTGAATTTAAGGGAAGATCCTGAAAAGCATATGTCAGAGGAGTTAAGAATCTATTTTACTGTAATGGAAAACATTAATTAAGTTAACTATGAAGATGCATGCAATTTTTGGAAATTTTTTATTAAATGAGGTGATGGGGAGGAGGGAAAGATATAAAATCAATTTGGCCTCAACTTCTTCAAATGTGAACAATTTTCAAAGATTTCCCAAGAGTTGCTGTAATGCTTCATCAGTGGTTAAATTTAATACTGATATAGGAAGAAGCAAAAATTAATTTAGGTGTATAAATAATACAAATATTGGTCTTACATATGAAGTATATTTATTATACAGTTCGATGTTCATGCACCAAAGCGGCAAACAAACAGAATACAATAACGATTCTTTTAACCACACTTCTCTCTCCACCTTTATTTTAAGAATTTATTCAGAATTGGATGCCACAAAGTGTGAAATTATCATTTTAAAATATACGATAGTAGGGACCTCTACAGGTCTTAAACCACAAGCTTACTCTTTGGAAGAAAATGAATATTACTTGCGTAATCAATGTGCGTTTAAATAAATTTATAATTACATTTTAAAATATATAAAAAATCTATTACATAAAAACTCTTAAATTATTAAAGTCTATTAATAACGTACAAGGCTAAAACCTTCAATAGAAGCGCCTTAAAAATGCTTATATGACAGGCAATCAGATGTAACAATGACTGCACGTGGAACTCTCAATTAAGTCTATTAAGTGTGTTAAATTATCTGGTGTAGAAATTTCTTTTTCTTCCCTACTCTCTCTATAGAGATTAAATACTACATTATATATTTTTATCACAAAGATTAGTTATTAATAACATGCAATTCGATGGAAATTAAACACTGAGTGTGGGGTGACACGATGGACTATTATCTTTATTTAACAGTTAGTTTTTTGAAAAATCAAATGAAGTTTATTCACCAAAATGTTAGAGTATAATTTCTATTCTATTGTCTAGACTAAAAATATTCTCCCTCCTTTTTATCTCAGGAATGTTAACCATTTGATCTAGATGCTCAGAGCACATTATTATCTAATCATCTGAATCTACATTCAGACAATAAACTTGACTACATTCACGCTTTTATGTATATTCAAAACTTTAAAAAAAAGAGAGAGAGTTAAATCAAGTTTTTCACGATTGAAATTAACGTTTTGTTTGATAATATAATCATTCATTAAAAGGATTTATTCTTACTTAATGAATCATTTAAAAAATTGCTTGTTAATGGTAGTTTAATCGCAATCAAATGGAAAATAATGCTCTTACAATAATGATGGGTGCTTAAAATCATAATTCGTTTTAACTTAATTATAAAGAAGAAAATGTAACATCAACTCACTATTTTATAATGATGAAATTAATAATTTAAATAAATCTCTCATAAATATATGCGATAGTCATATTATCATTAATGATTTTTAATCAAACAGCTTCTACAAATTACCCGATTAACTTCTTCAGGTCTTTTTACCTTTTGTCAATTATTCAAATTCTCATATGATTTATTTTGTATTAAGATAATTTAACACCCCCCCCCTCGATTTTTTTAATCTTAAGTACCATATTTCAATGTAATCAATTTCAACTATTAATTATATTTTTCTTTTTATATTGGCGACTATTACGTTATTCCCGTCAATAATTGTTCATAAAAAATGGCAGCATCTTTTTATTGATGAATTTATAGTGCTTTGCTTACATAATTTTTTCTTATCACTAATACTTATATTGAAGAATGCTAATAACAGTTTATGTCATTCCAAATAGCAGCCATTAAAATCCAACTGTATACTATATTCAGATTTTTACATATATTCAGAATGCCATTTATATAATCATTGAAACTCACTGTTAATATATCATCCAATAAGAATAATAAATAGTATTATAGAGGGATTTGAAATTAGGATTTTCAGTCTATATTCATCCTCCACATCCACTTCATTTCAAACCACCACATGATTACACGCATGTGAAAAAATAAATGATCCCCAATATACATATTTCATGATAGGTGCTGATTTAGCACAATATACAGATATTGGGGGATCATTTATTTTTTTCACATGTGTGTAGTCATGGGTATCGGTTGTTTGAGATAATAGAGTGGATGATGAATATAGACTGAAAATCCTAAGTTCAAATCCATCTATTTACTATAGTAAACATTCAGTATACTAAATGAATAGGTTACTTAAGTATTATAAACACTTTTAATATTAGATTGAATATCATTTAATGCACAAACATTGATCAACTATCATGGTATAGCAAAAGTATTATATAATGACTACAATTTTCTTAATGCACACATATATGAAAAAGGTGAATTGTTAAAAAAATCAGGTCACTTTATTCATTATTAATTTCAAGTTGTGTATAAACTATAAAAGCAAATTGTTCGCAATTTCATGCTAAACATTTATTCCCAAAATATCACAAGAAAAATAATGATGCAGAATGACTAATATCCAGTCACTTTTACACTAAAATATATACCCAAATACCATAATTTATATAATAATATATCAAAAGAGTGCAAATTTTTTTTACTGAATTTTCTGCATCACATATAATCAAGGTATCCATATTTCTGCAGTGCCTAACTGGGACACATGATCAAAAAAAACTTAATTTCAGATTACTGTATACTTCAGTATGAAATAAAAAAATCACAAAATATGACACTACTAGCAATGTACTCATTTTGTAATATAAACAAAAGCAAAAGACAATTGTTTATATACATAGATTATCTATCAAAGCAAAATCATAAATTGAAATCACTTATTACTAATGTATCAAAATAATGGGGGGTTACTTCTATTTTTGAAAAATTACTCATTAACCAATCAAAAAATTAATTACAAAATATTAAATGAATAAATATTAATTTAAAATAAATATAAAGTTAAAATTAATAAAAATAAAAATGAGTGTTTAAGAAAACGGGGACAATTAATTATGTCAAAATACTGAAACTAGAGAGTTAAAATTGGGATAAATCCAAAAAAAACACGGCTGTATGGACACCCTATATATAATGCAAAATTTCTTTACAATCAAATAAATGTAGATAGTCGATTTAAAATTAATTTTTTAATTTTTTTAAAAAAAGTATCATATACTAAAAAATTTTGTTAAATGCACTAAAATTAATTTTAATTTAGATCAATCTATCTATTACTTCTTTAATTAATGTTTTTTAAAGGAATATTTGTTAATCAAGATCAATAAATTATTTCTACATTACACTATTGTCAATTAAGACTGTTTAAATTTAATTTTTTAAAAATTATTGTCACTTCTTTAATAAGCCCCCACAGTTTTCTTTCCACTGTCAATGCCATGAATATGATTAGTACAATTAATTAGTTGAAAAGTGCACAAAGCAAATTTTGCAAATTTAAAGCTTATTTCACATACATTTATGCATATACTCTGTTTGTGACAATAAGTACAAGAAAAACTTTTTAAAGTATTTTTGAGTGATTGTTTACATCCATAAATTTTTTTAGTCAGACAAGGATCAAAAAGAATTTATAATGGCAGTATTGAATCTATTAGTAATAATAAGATATTCTACAAAAGCAGCTATTACTACTTTTGATCAAATTAATTCTTGTGAAAATCTTATTTTTTTTACATTTTTAAAAAAAAAATTAAATTATGAATTAACTACCAGTGTTTTAAATGAGGCTTCCAAAGGGGAGAAAAAACAAAGCAAAACAATAATAACAAAAAACAATATCAAATTTTAACAGAAACTAAAAATAATTTATCTGCAAATGTTTATAAACTAAAAAAAATATTCTTTACAAAATTATTCTGTAAGCTCTAACTGTACAAAATTTAGTGTTCAACTTAATTCTACTAAAGCTAAAAGAGATTGCAATTATTATTTATAATTTATTAAAACAAAAAATTTTCAAAACACTAGCAATTATATCCATAGACTAATGCCATCTTGTGCAAGCCATAGTAATCAATAAATACTAGAAAGTTTGGGCAACAAAATCATTCTCTAATAACTACCAATCTAATATTCTCAGATTAGTATGCTCGTGGGTTTCATAAGTGAGGAACCTTGGATCTGAGATCACTGCACCTAGATTTTTGGATTTAATGTTAGTGATTTAACAAAAAAATTTCTTTGATTAGAAATTCTTAAAGTAAGTTCTTTAGCTTATACATTTTTTTAGATAGCTAACTAGTCACAAACACCATAAAAATAGAGATTCCAATCAGAATATAAAATCACTAAAACAATATTAATATTTAAATACAAAACAAAAATTATAATAATACACTACATAATAACCGCAATAAATATTTCATTAATACCAATAAAGTTAAAGATAAAAATAATAATAATAATACAAAGAAAATCAGTAAAGAATTAAAAATTAAAAGCAAAAGAGAGATCAAATATTTTAAGATATTTATAACACCTTTAACTCCACTATATTTACTACTTTTTTAAAATTTCAAAATAATTAAATTATAATTTTAGTAGTAATTATTATGAAGTTTCCTGTATATCAGTTTTAACCATTTTTAAAATAAACGTTGTAATGATCTTAAACTAATAGATATTCCTTGTTGTCGAAGAGACACCAGATTTTACATGCTTTATTCAATCTATTCTGTTTTTGTCTGTCTGTCTGGATAATCTTGTAACTCAATTTTCACTCACGTAAAACTACTTTTTGATTTAAGTAAAATTTTGCAAACATAAATAATCCCGATGAAAATATACTTTTTAGAGTTTTTAAATAATTTAGGAAAAAATATTAGGGAAAAATTAAAATTTTTAATTTTATGTGGAATCAGGAATCTTTCAGCCACTATGCTCAGATGGATTCAATACTCTTTACATTATTGCCATCTAGTGGAATTAAATTGTATTTAAACTTTTTTCTTTCCTAATTTTTGGAATTGTATAAAACTAAAAAGTAAAAAATATAAAAAAATTAAATAAATGCAGTTATTCATATAATTGTACTAAAATAAAATAAAATGCATTAAAAAGTAAAAAATGTTTTTTTTAGCTTTCACAAATAAAAGCATGGGATGAACATATTTAGAAATTCATACGGCAAATTTCCAAAGAATCATTCATTTAAATAAACTTGCAACTAACATTCAACTTGAATAGATGTGCACTGAAACAAGAAAGTAAGTGTGGTTTTTTGGGAATCTCATTAGTGAATTTCTAAAGCAGTTTTTATTTGAGAGAGCAGAATATTTATTTTTTACTTTTCATTCAATTTTGTAAATAAAAGTTTTTCCATAAGTTTTTACATTTATTATGATTATCTAGGCAATAAAATTACAGATAAGGTTGTTATTAAATACTCAATTAACTTTTAGATGGCTATATTTAAAAGCTATCATTTCAATTTTTTATTACTTTTATTAAACATTTAAACTTTCACAAAGAATTATGGGGAAATTAAATCATTCCAGTATTTCTAGAAAAAGATAATATAAGTAACAGTATTAATTAGGCCTGCTATCACTAGCATTACTGTAAGAAGAAATATTTAATCATGTAATATATTATATGCCATTGACATGTTATATCCCATCACAATTAATATATTTTAACTTTATATTTGCATTGCAAATTATTAAAACATGTTTTTACTAAATTTTGTAATCTGTATTAATTAAAGAGCCTCAGAGCTCATCAATATTTTAAGATACTCAGTTCAGACTGTTATTTAGTCAAACAAATGCTTAGACTGCTAAAAACATTATTAATAAAGATACATTTTTCATCAAAATGAACAAATTTTAAAATAAAATATCATTTTTGTTCAAATAATTTCTTATTATAAAATGATGTTATTCTACTATTGATATATCTAGCTTATTATAAATTGATATTGCTGATTCCAACAATTATATACTAATATAAATCAATATCTATGATAATACTATTGAAGACATTGTAAACAATTCTCTATTGTCTGAAGATCAACTAAATCCTGTTCACCATTTGGTAGAGTCCATTCTGGATAAGATTTAAAAAAAACTTGAGTATTTTATCATTATGTAACTCATATAAAAGTCTATTCACATTAATGGTTTTTTTCAAATCACATAAAAAGATCTTTAACTTTGAGATTCTATTGGAAATACTAAAAAAGATTTTTCTATTACTGAGAGTTTTGCACTAATAAAAAATAATTAAAGACCTTACTTCAAATCTGAAAGAAGCACAATAGGAAGTGTCTAAGTATTGGATTGGATTTTATTAGAAACACACAGTATTTATTTAGCATTGATATTCGCAAACAAAGTTCAAAAAATAAAATAACATACTATTAATAACAAAGACTTAACAAAGAGTATAGAAATCTCCAGAAATCCCCTTATTTCATTCTTTACTCAAAGTTTTCGTAAGTTTAAATATACTGTATTCATTAAGACAATTTAATAATCTTTAAAATTATGCCACTGAATATTATTACAAAAGTTTCTACAGATCAGTTTTATATATTCTAAAAAATATAATAAATGATTAATTTATTTAGCATATGAATTTTTTTAGATGGCTTAACTATTAATAAAATTTCATAAAGGAATCTGCAGAGACACCAACCAGGAAAATAGATATACTGGTGCCTTTGTTAAGTCCTTTAAATTTTCCCACTATAGTCATAAACTTAATAAACTTTAACTATGTGGTTCATGGTTTAGGTTTGTTCACATAGATCAGTGACTATTAAAATTTTATTTATGAAGCAGATGAGTGCAATGACCACAAATTATCATGAATCAGTTGATGAGATTCCGGTTGTGACTAGGAATATTAAATCCAGCTGCATTACTGTTGGTTTAAGAAAAATAAATTTGTTTGGAATCTCATAAGAATTTTAATTTTTTTGTGTCATAATTGATCTATTGTAAATTCTTGATTAAATATTGAGAAAGGGATTTTGATTTGAATCAAGTCTTAGATAATGAATTTATATTTTGATATAATGATTTATATGACTTCAGACCACTCAAAGAAGTATAGAGAGATGCCTGTTAGGAGTAACAAGAAGAGATCAAAAATGCAATGTATGGGTAAGAGAATAAACAGGTGTTACTGACCTCATTGAAAAAAATTAAAAGACTGAATTGAAGTTGGGCTGGACATATTGCTAGAAGAGATGAGAATAGATGGACAATTGAAATCTTAAATTGGATTCCAAGAGATTATAAAAGACTCAGAAAGAGACCACATGTGAGACGGATGAAATAAGAAAGTGTGCAGGGGTGATGTGGAGAAGAGAAGTTAAAGATCGGAGAAGATGGATTGAACTTGGGAGAGACCTTCATCCTACAGTGGATTGATAATGGTTGATGATGATGATTTTCATCTTGATATAATAATATACAGTACTATATTTTAATATATAAAAATATAGTATATTTTATGACATAATGTATCTTGATATAATAATATACTATATCAAGATATAATGATATATAAAGTACTGCACTACTCAAATAAAAAATATTTAGCATTAGTATTACAATTTTATACTGTTCTCCACAAGACTCCTTTTTTAAAATGTTTTTGTTAACTATATTACAAATCATATGTATTAAACACCTGATTAATTTAGCAACCAAAGTTACAAACTGTCTTCTCAAATTGTCGACATCAGACTTGGAAATACTGAGGAAAAATTATTGAAAAAACGTATAATTTTAGTATTTTAACTATATATAAGGTAATCATCCTTTTTTTACTAGCATCATTAAACAGTGGTGTTAGATCTGCAAGAATACTCTTGCCCCAGCCACAAGATAAAGACTTTAAGGAAATAAAAGTAGCCATCTTATTTCCAAACTCAAATGTAATTATATGAGCCAAACTTAAGTGTCTAGAAATGAGAGCATGAATCAATAAATCATTCACTTTAAATCCATTTCTTATTTTTAATATTCTTATTAGTACTTCTGAAATTTTAAATTTACTTTGTGCCAATATTAAACAATGTTAAATTATGAAATACTCAATAAATTTTACAAACACATGATTAGATTGTAACTATATTGAAAGAAATCATTCTTCTTTACTAGTTCCATTAAATAATGGTGTTAGAACTGTTTAACACTAATAAAGAAGGATAATTACTTCTATTTAATTACAATCTGATCACTGCACTTGTAAAATTGATTTTAGTATTTATAATATGTGGAAAAATCAGATGAGTAAACATAACTAATTGGAGTGCAGATAGGACTTCCTTCTTAAAATAACCAGCAACCAGACACTAGTCCAGAGATCTGTTTCACAAATGGCTCACAATTAATAATGTAAGAAAATAATTACTGCTTTCAAATTCAGCATTACAATAACTGGAATAGGTTTGTTAATATGGTATATGACTATTTAGTTTTTATCATATGTATGAATTATGCATTTAAATTGTAGTTGTTTGAATCTATTTTTTTCCCTACAAATTTGCATTGATGTAAATTATTTTTAGTTGAAAAATAAGTTGTTCATTGTAACTATTGATTTTTGTAAATGCTTTTATGTATTAATAAATATTCTTATTTAAAACCCAAAACTAATTGATGAAATAGAATTTAAAGTAATATTTTATTTAGATTATGTATAAATTGATAATTATTTATTTATACAGCAAAGTATCTAATACTCAGAAGGAAATTAACCTTTACATACACGATGTTTAATTTCAAGTGTGTGAATTTGTGTGCACTCACCCTTGCCTAAATTGTGCATACCTTCAAAATTAAACAGTGCATATATGAAAGTTAATTTCCTTCTGAATATTTATTTAGATTATGGTATAAATGTTTTTAAAAATTACACTAGTTTAGTATAATTTTTTTTTTGTTACAGTTTTAAACAATTTTTATTTGTCTACACATATATAATTTTATATCTTTTTAAAAGTAAAATAATAAAGTATAAAATGCAATAAATGAAAATATGCACCACATATTTTCAAATTATTTTTATATCATAACAAATTTTATTCGTGTGAGACATATATAAATGGGTGTTCTTTTCCATAAAGATGTAAGTTTATAATTATAAAATAATCTCAAGAATTGATGCAACTTATCAATACTTGCTGCTTTATGGAAGTAAGCAGAGTAATAGAAAGTTTTACAAGTTTTATATTATTATCAAAGATATTTTTAAAAAGCAAAAGATTTCAGAAATTGGATTAGCTGACTAAACAAATTTTTTTTGAAAACTAAAATCAAGACAGTTTCAGAACATTGGTATAGATACATTTTTTTCTCATGTGTCATAGCATCAGCCAGGAAGTGAACCCGCCAACTCAGGACAACTGCTTGTAAAGCAGCTGTCATTGACCTCTTGACCACCAATGGTATAGATACATTTTTTAATTGTTAGAAATATGTTGTTGTTGTTTTTTTTTTAAATCGACTTTTTATTTATAATTGAAAATCTAAGACTTATTTTTTATAAAATAGCAATAGATGTTATTAGATTTAATACAATTTAGAGATTTCAGATTGTTTATATTTTCTTAGAAGAAGCCTATCAGTTGTATATTCTGGATTATTATACTCACCACTAAGTTTTTTCATTTAGTAGTAATCTAATGTTCATTAAGTAAAATATAAAATTTACTGATGACTACAATACAAAAATAACTACTATTTTAATTAGAACATAGTCTGACTTTTATTTGATATATTTAAAATAAAAATTCTTCTGATTTTAATATTTTATTATTGAAGCTGGAATACTCAAATCTTTTCACTATAAGTTAAAGTTGCCTTAAGAAACATGTACATATAACATAATAATAAAGAATAATATGGATAACAAGGCATATGTATAAATAAGCACCACCAAAGGCATCATAGTTTTTACTGAGCATAAAAAATTAGCACTAGAAAGCCAATATACATAGTTATAAATACTAAAAAGTGATAAACATAGTATCATCAGAAATAATTACTACCCAACAGTCAAAATATTAGCAAATTAATCAAAAGTTATTCTTTATGACTGGATTTAAGAGAAATATAAAAGAACACTAATATTTCAGCTGCATGCACATATAGAAGTGCCAACTATAAAATTATATATATATATATAAATGCTGGGATCATTTATATCAATGCTCAAAACCATCTAGTATTATTAGTGTACTGCCCATTAACAAAACAGTAATTGACATAAAACATATAAAATAAATGGACTTTAAAGCTGACTTTTATTATCTTAGAACCATCTGAAAATTTTTAAAGACAATTACTAGATTTTCACATATAGCTTATATAAAAAATCTGTATTTTCTCTGTTGTCTGATTGGTGAATGCATATTTGTCTAATGTCACATGACAACCAGTAGATTTATGCGAAGGAAGTAATTCCACCATTAAGTAAAAAACACTGGTAAATAAATCAGTATGAGTGATTTTAACTATAAAAATATAATATATATTTCATGGCAAAGGTTCCTAGCCAGCTGCAGAAACAGCCTCAAACACCGATTCATAATTCAGCATTAAGGTGCTTCATGCTTTCATGATCTGTAAATCCACAAATATAGTTCAGACGAATGACATATTTAGCAATATTTAATTTAAAATGTAATAAACTTATATAAATTAGTAATATTTAACAAAAAAAAACATACTTATATTAAATCTTAAAAAAAAAAAGCTAAAGTAACCAATTAAAAAAATTACAGTATATTTAATAAAAAAGTACTACAAAAACAGCCGGTTGCTTTTGTATTACAACATTAACAAACCATAATTAATAATAAAATTAAAAAAACTATTACAATTGTGACATTATTGAAAAAAAAAATATTTTTTTATTCAGAGGGCACTCCAGTAAATATATATTTGAAGTCATAAAGCTAGCAAATATAACAGATATATTTAAAAATGTAAATTTCAATTTAGCTTTATTAAAATTCGGAAATTTATTTATATAATATTAAAATGTTTGCTTAATTTACAATAAATCGTAAAAAAAATTGTTAAATTAACCAATTATTACAAAAACAACAGGCTGAAAGCTCAGACTTTTTTGTATTCCATTATAACAACAGTCTTTCAGACCGATGTACAATTCTTGCATTTAAAATCTTTTGTTTAATTTACATTAAATCTTAAAAAAAAATTATTAGAGCAACAAATTAAAAAAAAAATCATGGGCATTTACAAGGCTGGGTGCATGTGGTATACATATATTCCACATATGTCTTAATCTAGCTTTGAGATTGCAAAGATCCTGATAATTGTGAATAAGAGAAAATATACATACTTAACTATTCTAACATTCATTAAATAACTTCACTGGAATAAGTTAAAATAATGATTAATAAGTTTATTGATTAGAAATAATAATAAAACAAAAGATTTGATAAATACTCAACAATATTAATATATCATTTTAATCTTTACAAATATTGT
The DNA here is from genome assembly GCA_028023455.1 of Epiperipatus broadwayi. NCBI lineage: Eukaryota > Metazoa > Onychophora > Udeonychophora > Euonychophora > Peripatidae > Epiperipatus > Epiperipatus broadwayi. The sequence continues at coordinate 4,050,832 of JAQFVV010000066.1, read as the reverse complement.
TTCCATAGATTGATAAACAAAACTATATATGTTATATTGCTTATGAGTATATAAACTGTAAATGGTCATAAAAATTATATATAGCACATAAATTTGTTTAGTGGTGCAAAATGATCCAATCATTAATTATTCCATTTTACTCTAACTTAATAATGCATAAACAATGAATCGATTTAGATATGTGTACATGTATTAATATGCACACACACATGAGTATTATAAAATAAATATATTTCATTTGTTAATAATAAATTCATTAAATCTATATACCAATATTATATTAAACATATATATAATATGAGCACACACGAATATGTATATTCTAATATAAAATATTTCAGTTATTAATTATCTTTAACATTTAAACTAATTTTTATAATCTGATTAAAGCAAATACAAATATATTTAATCAGTCCAAAATTTGCATTTTCACCATTAAAAGACAATACATTTTTCTAATTTAAAAACATATCTTTTATGAATAAAATGACAAAATTTAAAGAAATATATCTATAGTTTCCATCTTCCTAGTTTTTAAACTGGTCAGTCACTTTATTTTTCTTGGTGGATACTTTTTCTCATTATTTGATAATTCATTCAGTTTATTTAAAAGTTGTTTTAAAACAAATTAGATAGCAAATATTTTTTCTTTTTCACAATAAATAAAAATAGATTTTCATTAATAACAGAATTAATGTTTGAAATAATATCAATACTGATATACATTCTACTCATTTGCTATTTTTTATCTGTGCTTTGTATAGCTATGACATATATCTCATACATAAACAATATATATATATGAATGATATGTGTTTCATGCATATATAAAATAGTGTATGTGAATAAAATTTAACACTGGAATCTCAATATTAGTACACTGTCTTCTGATATAAATGACCAGCATGACATGTCCTGTTCAACAGATGTATAAAATTAATATTGGAAGAGTCAGTGCAGCTTTGATAATATCTGAATATATACATATGACCTTTGAAATAGCATAGAGAAGCCATACCTGTACTTCTCTGGGATTTCAAACTCAACCAATGTGAAAACTAGCATCTGTCTTTCCTTCAAACCTAACTTTCTATTATCTTTGATATTTTCTCTAATAATTATCAGTTAAACTGAACCCACTATTTACAGAAATATCAAGAAATTTAAAAACAGAAAGATAAAATAGTACATGTTTCTCTTTTGATTAATAAAATCAAAATAATAATTAAATTACCATTGTTTAGTTTTTTAATTAATATTCATCAAAACAAAAAATAGATTAATTTTTTTTTTTATCCTTTAAGCAAAACATATTATTGAATTAACACTATAATTAAAGTGTATTATAAAGAAAAAAAATCTTTGTTTTAAACATTTTTTTTTTTTTTGTTACATTAAAAATTCAGATTTTGATCAATATCAAAAATAAATCAACTAAATATTTGTAATAGGGGACTTTTTAATTAATTTCAAAATAAAGAAATACTATTACTTATTTAATATTTCATTTATGCCAGATTGTATTTTAAACAATTATGTATGTAAATTTTATCTGCCTTTATTTTTACTTTTTCTTTTAAATATGTGTAGACACATACTATGTTGTATGCTATGATATCAGTATGTCTCAATATATATATATTAATTATAATATACTCACAGATAAATGATGAATTCATAGTATTATTTCTGGGAGCTTTCTTGTAATAATATATATATATATTGAAACAGACAGATCGAAGAACCGATCGTCGTTTCATGTGTTTTAAGTACGGTAATTCGAACTGCTATCCGCCCGCAGTGAGATTTGTCTATTTTCAGTCATAATAAAAAAATTAGTTATATATTTTAGGTTTTGTAAATCAATATGTAAGATTCCGTATATAAATGTCACAAACCATGAAATAATATTCGTGTGTGCGTGGTTTGTGAATTTATATCAATTTAATTTAAAGTTCATTGCGGGCGTATTTGTTTGAATTTTAGTTTTTTTTTAAAATTGTACAAAGTCGTTTAAAAATACTGATCAAAAGTCACATTCCTTTGATCAGTGTTTTTAATTAAAATCTAAATTACACAAATGTACAGAGTAATTAAATTGTATTCGAAATGAGATAAGAAATGTATATTTGTAATTACCGTGTCAATTTAAAAATTGCGTATTAAAGTAAAAGGACAATGGGAATGGATAATTAATGTTGTATGGTCAAGCTGGATGGCTGGAAGCTAGAGAAAGTAGGCGGAGCTTAAACACAAAACCAGGCGGAAAGGTCAATCGTGGCCATCTTAGAGAAAAACTTATTCTAACTTTTGACGTGGTTGAGAGAGGTAGTCTTAAGACAGCACTGCAGCTGCTAGAGTAATTCCTATAAATTTGTTAAGAAGTTCACCAGTAAACCGCAATGTTGATGGGCTAAGTGCCAGGAGCTGGTCTCTGCCCTGCCAATTTGGATCTTCGTGCCGCTGACTGATCATGTTGTATGTGCTTCATAGTTTCCAGCTTCCAATCTCCAAATTGACAATGCCTTGCAAATAACTTTCAAAATGCGCGCCTACGTTCGTCGGAAATATCAATCGGGAAAAGCCAAGCCGGATGAAGAAAGAAGAGTAACTGTGTTACACGAACTTTTAACTTTCTCCCGAGCTTAATGTTGTCAATCAGATAAATTACATGTAAGTTTTTATGTCATTTATAATGCTATTGTTTAACCTGTCAGTAAATTTTCTTTTCTTTTAATCCTCCGCTCTAGTCTTTAGAAATAAGTTATAAAAGTTGTAATTAATAGTAATAATAATCAAAATGAATGCATTTATATTTCTTTTTGTTGCTTATTCTCTAAACAAACGATGCCAATAGTAATATTTCCCAACTCTGTGTAAAACTAGTGTACAATAATGATCAAGTTATTTTAAAAGTAATTTCGTTTTCTGAATTAAATATTCTTTTATCTTTCGAGTTGGTAAATGTTAAATCACTCTTATTATTCTATTTTAAGTTGTCATATAATTGCAATCTAAGGTTCAATCTAAAATATATATATTGGTTTCAAAGTGTTATATTAATGTCATACATTGAAATGAGAAATAACTCACGGTATAATTTGATACTATCGCTACCGCCTGTCAACCTGGAGGGTTAGGGGTTTCAGAGTAAAATGTAATTAATTATTGTTTTCGCGGTCAGTTTAATTCCGCTATGTTTTGTTGGGATAAGGATCTCAGCCTGTGGCGTAGAAATAAACGAATAGATTCCAGGTTTTGTATAATTTCTTTTAAAAAAATCCACTTCAAGTACTCGTCCTTGATATAGGTGGCAATGCCTTCCCTTCGCTGAAGTTAGCGTCTCGCCGTACTACCATATGGGAAAGAAAGCAATTCTTTTCCAGGTAATCTCTTGGATCACCGGAGTTCGAAATGACTCCGGCTGGTTGTAGTGTCCCGGAGCTACTTGGGGGTATTAAGCCTTGTCAAAGTACAAGCCGCCCGGTATTCCGTTGATGCACCGCAATTGATTACTGTAGGGCTCTTGAATATAGGCAACCACCAGTACATCTATCTTCCATGTCGTACTTATATAAAACCACCTCCAACTGTTCGTCTACGTAACGGCTCGAGTCTATTCGAATAAAATAAGTTAATAAAAAAATCTTTAGATAAATATTTTTGTCAATGCTCAAATACTCTGATTCTCTTAGCCACCCTTCAATCATTTAACTACACAGCTATTGGCATGAGTTTGTTCACCAGATAAAATGGTTGCTAAAGACTAGTAGCCACATACAAGAGGATTCATGAAAGTCTTACCGTACTGTTGAATACTATGTTTATATGTTTATATTTCTATTTTTCTTATTAAACAATTTATTTAATATAATTTTGTGTCCTCCACCTTATTACTCTCCAAGTCTATTTAACCACTTACTGTCTGTATTGGCAACTTAAATATATACGTTACATGAATGACCGTTCCAATATCTAGAGTATAATAAATATATATATCATTAACTGTAAGAATTAGTCTATGTTCTGAGCTGAGCTATAAAGGGATAACCCCGTGCTGTTATAAAGTCATCATCGGTTGGTCATACCGGGGTTTGGGTTTGAATTCAGTTGGCGTTTTGGAATTTATTCTTAAACGTGGACTGGGTTTGAACTCGGGTACTGTGTATGAGTAAGCGTGGTGGATTTATACCGGTACAATATATGCTCAGATATAGTGATCCAGTTATTTTGGGAGTTTTATAAATTAACCATTTGACTAGAGACTTTAACTATTAGTAGAATATTATTCAGTTTATTATAATCTCTAATTTAGCTTTAAATATTTAATTAATTTACATATATATATATAAGTTTGTAAGACTTAAGCTCCAATTACTCTTAAGTACATTTATATTAATATCATTTACAACTTACTATTGATGGTTTTGATTGCACTAGCAGTCTTCTTCATAATTATAAAAAACCCAATACAAATATATGAACACAAATATACATGAACATAGAATTTTACATTCTATACATGTATTCTATCTTATAATCATTATTTATATACCCACATATGTCTTTTATACCTCTCTATATAATTATTACCTTTTTTATATATTATATATTTTAATCTTTTTTATATTTTACATTTATCAATCAATACTTCCTATAATCATATAGATATATTATTTTTATTTCATTTATTTTTAGTTTTATTCTTATTAATTTTCTTTTTAAATATTTAACACTGACATTATATATTTTACATAATTATTTATTATATTAACATTCAATATATATTATTGCATTTGATTTAGTTCTGAAGAAGATTGCTGGGGCAATTGAAACCATCAATATTGTTGTAATTATATGAAGTATTGTAAAAGTAATGAAGAACGTAAATGATATTAGTATTATATGGATTTGGCAATGCAATAAGAAAGCACATTTATATATAGTTTTAGATTTTAGATGAAGTTTAGAGAGTTATATAATTAATTTTATAAAAGTATATATGTAAAATACTTAACATACTGTATGTCAGCGATTCATATTTTAGATTATTATGGCTTAATAATTGGGAATCATCTTAATAATTGAGGCAATTGAATTTTTGGTACTTGTGTACTAAACCTGCAATGAAGAGAAGATAGAAGGCCTTTTCACATTTGTATTAATACACCAATATCTTTTGAATGTTATTTTGCCAACCATTTTCAAAGTTATCAAACATTACAAAGTTATCGATGCATTGATACAAATGTGGAAAGCCCTCCTATCTTTTCTTCATTGCAGGAATAGTATACAATAGTTTTAAAAAAGGCCCCAAAAAATATTATAGGACACCTGCTTCTATGAAATCTACATGCAATGACATTTAATTCAATCAATTTCAAAAAAGGTGTAGCTTTTTTAAAAACACACTTTTCACAAGATTTACAATGTTATTGACAGGAACAACATTTTTTGATCTATCTTAAAAACAATAAAAGATGAAATCGCTGTAGGTAAATTTAGTTATGGTGATAGAAATGAGAGAGAAGATAGGCTTATAATGTTTGCAGAAAAAGAGAAACTTTATATTATGAATTCTTTTTTTGAGAAAAATATTAAATGCAAGTGGACCAAATGAATGTACAGCAGAATTGGATTATATTTTGACTAATATGTATTTCAAATTGTAATGTTCTTAATAAATTCAACACAGGGAGAGATCATTTATTAGTAAGATGTAAGATACATATTAATGTAAAACTAGAGAGAGAAAAAATATTAAGAAAAATAATATTTACAGATGATATACCTAATCTTCAGAAACATTCCAATGAATTTAAATTAGAACTTGAAATTCATTTTCAAATATTAACAGATTTTGAACATGATTTAAATTTGAATGAATTGAATAGGAAGATAATTGATATACTTTTAAAAACTACAACAAAAATAAGCAATTGACCAGTAAAATTTCTCTGAGATAAGACAATTTATGGAGAAAAGAAGGAATATGAAAATATATAAAAATGATGCATTGTGAAAAATTGAATATCTCAAACTTTGCAAAATGGTGTGATTGATAATGATATAAGAAAGTATAATTGTGAACTACCAAGGGAAGCTATAGAAGAGAATAAAAGTGTAAAACAATATCTTGGTTATCGTAAAAACCTTATTTCTGCAATAAGAAAAAAAATATGGAATTATTATTAAAAAAAAGAAATGACATGAAATGTATAGAAGAGCTCTACCAAGAATTGAAAAAGTACCTCCTATACCTATTATAACTTCTGAATTATCTAGGATTTTTGTGTCTATATGGATTACTTGAAAAAGTGTTTCTAATGTATCTATAGTGTGAGAGGTTAGTCTGACTCCTGGGCTGATGGATGGTTGTGACAGGATTGAGATAAGGTGAAAGATGTACTGAAATAATAATATAATTTGACAATATATATATATTAAAATGTAATTCCATATAAATAATACATACAACATGAATACTAAGAAAAGCTTGTTTAATAGTTTAAAATAAAAATGTTAAACACATCAACATAGTATGCTGAGTCTGCTTTCAACTAACTGGTAGTCACACTCAGAGCCAGTTATTCCAAAGTATGCTTAATATACTATGCTGATGTACTTAACATTTTTGTTTTAAGCTATTAATCAAGGTCTTCTTAGTATACATGTTGTACATATTATTTATAATGAATTACATTTTTTTTCTCCAAAAAAAGTTAAAACTGTTGAAATTATATCATTTCACATAATTATAGTCATCCATTATTTTATAATAGGCATATATGGGGGGGGGTACAATCAGTATAAGACATCCATTCTTTCAGAGAAGTGATGGTAAATCAAGGGAAGAATTAAAGCCATTTGAATATAATAATAAAAATATATATTTAGAAAGCAAACAATTCATAACATATAAATAGGCATGTATTATGTTGCGTATATTAATAACGAAAAAGTATATATTTATAAGAATTCTTTAAAATATTATATAAGATAATTTTTAATGTTGGCATAATATAATTTTAAATTTAATTATTAAAAAGTGTATAATAATAATATTAATTGTAATAGTGTACAATAATAATAATATATAGTTAATGTTTTAAAACTTATAAAACACTTAACATAAGTCTAAAGGTTTGTAATGATGGTATATTATAAGATGTGATATGTTGGACTATTTCCATCATTTATGAGTGAACTCCTAAATGTGCATAGTTTGGTACATTCTAAAAATTGATAAAAAAAATATGGCCTGTAAATTTCTGAAATTACCATAGATAAAATTTAAGACTTAAAATTTATAGAATAAAGTTAATTTCTTTACAATTTTTAAAATTTATGACAACAAATTAAGAACCAATATGGATTGTCTAATTTTCTACAACAATTTAACAAATAAATGAATGATTAAATTCAAGAAAGGAATCATCAACATTAAATGTCATATACAAAATTCAAGAAAAAAAAAAAGGGGGTTTGCAGTCAGCAGCTGGGATATGTATGTCAAAGTTTTGAAATAAAAAAAAATTAAAGAATAGTCTGAATTTAAAGTAGATTCTATTGACATTTTCATTTGTGCTAAAGTATAATATGAACTATTGAAATTTATGAATGAACTTTTAATATAAGTGGAGTACATTTTACTAATAAGTTAATAATTAATCTTTTAAATATTTAACATTTCAATAATATTTTAATTTTATTTTAATATAATGAAAGATTAAAATAGATTTATTTATGGTCAAAGCTATTAAAAGAATAAATTATTTATTGTTCAAGTTAATAAATTCTCAGAATTCAAGTTAGAATACATAAACAATTTTATTTTGAATGTTATAATAATCTTACATAAATTTATAATAAAGTAGGTAAATGTAAGATAATAATTTTTGTACATGTGTGGATGATCTAAATTTAAATAATTCTTTAAGTTCTCTTAATAAATGTTGAATGAATAAATGTTAAATGTTTGCTTTCATTTTCTGAAACTTACTGTAAAATAATAATGTGATCAATAATTCATGTGTTGATTTATCTCTTGTTTAGTTATAGAGATGTTGAACTTGAGATGTGTGCGTGTTTAATATTTATATATAATTAATATTAGTAACAGGTGTAAATATGTTACATTAATAAAAGTTTGAATAGGGATTTTGTTGATAAGTGTTTTATATATCTTGAGTATATAAATGCAGATGTGATATTCCTGCTCTTATGTTGAAAAAATGAAACACATGCCCACTGTTTGTATTCTGATATATTTTATACATTGCAGAGAAAACCTGGCATATGATGATTAATTCACCACTTATTATAATGTGTTATTGATATAATATGTTATGAAAATATATATTTAAGCATGCATCTGAATTGCAGACATATTTATTGAAAAATACATATTGTTGTTATCATCTAGTGATAACAAGAATCCCAGTTATATCTGCCAGATCAAGTTTAATTTAGATGTTGTGATTTATGTTAATGTATATATCTTACCTTTGCTTCTTTATAGAGAACTGGATTTGTGACATGTAGAATAATGTTATAATTGTTAATAAAGTTGATATTATAGCACATAACACATATAATATGACAAGATGCCTTGTATGCATGGTCCAAAACTTCATGCATACTAGGTCATTGATTTTAAACCTTGTCTATAGATCTAATTTTATTTAAATGTGTATAAAATAAATAATAGTGTTCATTTATGTCTATGTGGTACACTTAAGTAATTAAAGTAATAACAAGCAATATTATCAGTATATAATAATAAAATTGATCTAAAAGCTAAATATGAAGTCTTTATAATAAGATAGATAAACAGAGTCTCATAAAATTATACTTTAATAATCAAATAAAAACTTCAGATATTTGGTTTTATAATTTTTTAGGGTGCATCATAAACATTCTTTCCATTTATGTTATTTATTTTAATTTGCTGCTACTAATATGAGAGGCAAATAACCTCTTCTGATTATTGAAATTATTATTTTACTTACGTAATTAATAAATATATTACATGTTTGCCATCTGCTTTTATTTTAATAAAAGATATTTTTGATTTGTCCATTATAATGTATTGTAACGGTATATGCTGTTACATTAATTTAAAATTAGAATAAAAACTTTTTTTTTAAATTCGTAAATAAAAACTAAAAAAATTAAAAGTTGTTTGCACAGATTCAAAACTTTAAAAGTTTTTTTTTTTTTAAATAAAAAAAAAAAAAGTATTTGAACATACTTTTTTTATAAAAAAAGTACAAGATCTAAAGATAAAATATTTTTGTTGAAAGATTCTTATGTAGTCTCAGTAAATGGAAATCATTGTTTTATAAATGAAACAAAAAGCAAACTAGCTCTTGGGGCTCTTATATAAAAAAGTCAGATGAAATATAGATGAGAACAAAAATAAATTACATGTCCAATAGAAGCAGCAATAAAGTCTCGGACCGTACGAAAATTTGGGAAACCATTGTTCAGTGAATCCAATCGGTATAAAAGAAAAAATATTGAAATTAAGAACAGTTCCAGCTTGATTGTTTTTGAAAGGCAGGATAAGACGCACTTGTCACCCTCTCTCACTTATTTAAAAATGAAAGGACTGTAATACCAGGATTGAAGCAGCTAAGGTCACCTTCAGATAGACCTGTCTTCAAATAAAGACCTCGTGGGAATTGACACCAGGAACCGGGAGCTCTTCTACTGTAAGAGATATAATTGAAAATTTTTTAAAAAATAATTAAGAACTTTCAAGATTTGATAAGCTCAACCTAATTTTTTTAAAATGAACTTTAATCTGACTTTTCAAATCAATTATTAATGTTTAATTTTTATACATTTCAGTTTGCTAAAAATCATTTCCATTTTTTTATTGTTATTAATATTTATTGTATAAATTATTTAAATGCATTAAATTTAAGTCGGGTATAGATGACCGCATGGATTCATTAACGTTTAATTATGTTTCCATTTTCATATTGATTAGAATATATAGGCATTCGGTAAATATGATATCTCATGTTGAATATCTAAAAAATGTATTTATCCGGGTGTCTTTTAACTTACTGGGGTCAATGTGGCATCTTATGATGAATGCCATTGGGTTTCTTGTAAATTTCCCTCTGCAATTCCATAAATGACTTTATATTTTGATCATTTATGTTTATTTTGAAATGTTTTTAACCGTGTAATCTATGTAGTCTATCTATACTCAACATTATAAAACAAACTTTTATAAAATTCATCTGTGCGAACTTATATAAATGTTAAATTTAAGTCGGGCGTGAATGGCTGCATAGATTTGTAAAGTTATATATGTTAGTTTAAGGGAGGGTAATCTTAGGTTATTTGTTTTGTAGTTAAATTGGGTCAATGGATTGGATATATGGGTGTAATTAGTAGATGTAATATGAGATTCGCTATGTGCAGGATTGTATTATATGCCACACACACACCCTTTTTGCCTATGGAATGGAATAGCAAGACGGAAAATGCAGTCCCTTCCTATGGAGTTTTTTTTATTGCTCTTCTCGTCAGACAGATGTAGTATTCCTGTCTGGACGAGAGTCAATGTCTTCTATAACCATGCTGTTCAGATGTACATTCCTGACAGTATGGTATTTGTGCTGTCGTATTCATACTGCATTGAATACATCGATATATCAGATGGATTGACGTTGGTTTGGCTGCAGACTTTTGGCCTAAGGTTAAATCAGGAATAGAATATTTTCTTTTCAAATGCAATCTATGTAGTTTATTCATACTCAATACTCTTAAAAATATTATTAAACAAATCTGCGCGGATTGTTCAAACTAAAAATTTAAATTTAAAAATTAATAACCAACCTAAAATAATAAATTTTATTCCTCAATTTTATTTATATGTGCGTAAATAAATGTTTGTGTGTTAATTACTGGCAGTGGCTTATTTTATTTTATTTTATTTTAAATATTAATATATTTTGATAATATATATCATTATTATTAATCTCTACTGCTCTGCTGAGCTAGTGGCATTGGGCTGACGGTCGGAATAAAATATATATATAAAAAATTTTTTTTGAATTTGCGTATCTGCCTACTATATAAATTTTCTAGGTTCAAATAACCTAGTGGCATCCTGTAGTGCAGATACGATAAGACTGCTAACTTCCACTTCTTCACCGACCATTATAGTATATATAATGTTTTGAGATAACAACTTTAAAAGTTAAAAAGATATCTCTTTAACTTTGTTCTCCTTCAAATATCAGGAAGATTGTCTACAATGCTTTTGCTAGAATGGATGAATTATTGATCAATCAGAAATTTTATTTCTAAATATTTTTAAAATCTGATTGACATATATAATTGGAAGGATAAAACTTCTTTCATTTTCAGTCTTACCAATGATTTAAATTCTAATATTATGTAATAAATAAAAATTTACAGTGCTAAACATTTATATATAATATTTTGAGATTAACTCATTGCAACTGAAAAAGATGCTGGTTTGATCAAATAATCAACATAGCAACAACTCTGAGAGCACCTTTAAAAAATAACAATTTGGGATTCCCACCTCTTAATTAATCCCAAATTTAACATAATAAAACCTAGTCTCAGGATCACCAACCATAATATCACTGTCCTATTCAAGTTCTGGGGCCTCAAGCCAAAATTTCTTGATTTTCTAATCAAGGTTAACCTAGAGGCTCTGCCTACTAACTGGTTTCTGCATTACAAAAGGCAGATTAATAATATAGACTCTTTGTGCCCAATTGTCTCAGATATGAAGACACATATGATCATGTTACCCATGCATGCAATGGACTTGGAAAGATTAAGACATTTATTTGTCAAAACTCTAAAATTGACTTTTACAGAATAATTTCTCTCAAGGACTGCATCTTGAATAAGGACCTTCCAACCATTATATTGTCTATTTTTTTGACATACTCCATCTGGCTGGTGAGATGTAAGAAGCAGTTCACACTCCCCCAGCCAGATGCAGATACTTTTTTTGTCCATCTAATTAAAAAAATTAAGAAAAGGGACAGAATCCTCTCGACAAAATTCTTATATGAAGAGACATGGAAGCTCTTCCAGATTCCAAGACAGACTTTAATAAACCAAATTTCTGATGTTTAAGCATGAATTAATCTATCCTTTACTAACACATATGTGCTTGTAATTTAATTCTCTCAAATGTATTTCACATTTCTAACAACAGTTTAATTTTGTAACTACATATAATACCTCAATAAAATTATTTAGAAATTAATTACAATTAAATAGCCCTCTAGTGTCAGCAAATGGCAATATTTTTCTAAAAAAAAGATACCAGTTTAACTTTATCATCCTTTATACATCAGTAGGACTGCCAGATGTAAATATCAATCAAGTTTAAAAATATTTAAAAATAAATTTCTGATTTATCAAATATTCATTCATGCTTTCTAGTTATAAGCATTGTAGACAATGATCTTGATATATGAAGGACAAAATTAAAGTGGTATTTTTTTAACTTTAAAAATGTATTGGTATTTGCTAATATTAGAGTGCTATTAATTATATTTAAAGCAGTTGCAATGAGTTAATCTCAAAACATTACATATAAATATTTAGTGCTGTAAATTATTATATATATATTGTTGTAAATGATTCACTACAATTTATTTTTAAACATTTATTTTAGCTTAAAAATTTGTCACAGTGGTTTCTAAAGTTTAAATAAACACAATTACTGCCATTTTTAATTATTATCCATTCTTAAATGATGAAGATCCCTGAGTTTAATCCTATTTCTCAGATTCATAGCATCTCTTCTTTGTATCATTCTAGCACATTTTTTTAATTCATTCATTTATGAGACATACGATTTATGTTTAGTTTTTTATCCATCAGTTGGGATTCAATTTAATATTCAAAAACTTATCAATTGTCACATTTTTTAACATCTTCAACTTAGCTCCATTTTAGTCTGTTATTTGTTTCAATAAATGCTAATGGATTTGTTTGTTTTCTCATGCATGTATTTTACTTTATATCTCTCTCTGTTGCTTCTAACATATATTTCTATATTTTTTCATGTAGTGTGATGATATATTTTGTGTTGTTCTATTAAGTTTCCAAGTTCCAAATCCATATGTAATAACCGGTAAATCACATTTATTACAAATCTTTGACCAGTAAATTTTCAGCTAAATCAAGACAAGGTATGAAAATAAAATAAAAAATATTTTAAAATGATCCATTAAAACAATCAATATCTGTTATTTCTGTATGATATATAAAAATATAATTGTGAATTACCAAAGAAAGTTATTAAAGGAAATATAAATCTCAAAAGAATAAAAAATATGAAAAAAGGTAGTTTTTTTTTTATTAAAAGAAGGAATATCAAATATAGAAGAATTCTGAAAAGAACTATGTAACAAAAATAAGCAAACACATTGTTATAAATGAAAGAATGCAATAGTGAAAAAGATGAAAGAAAAGATAATAATTACAGCCCTGTCAGTTTTCTATTAATTCTATACTAGTATTTTACTAAAAGTTAGGTTAATGATAAGACAGCCACTCTTATCTTTATAAAAGTCGCTATCTTATGTTGTGATTTGAGAGGTCCCTCTATCGGCAAAATAAAGATATTGCTTGATTATAATTTTAATTTTTTGCTTTTTATCCTCTTTTTAAAAGTTTTTACACATTCTTCCTGTCTTTATAAAAAATTTAATCTAAAAATTAATTTCCATAGAAACTTGAATCAACCAAAGTGACAATAAGTTTAGCATAGTTTGATATATATATATAACTATCAAATCACTCTCTCTCTCTCTAGGACTATGAATAAATAATCCCTTTATGTTTAGCAAAGATCAATAAAAATGGAATGGATTCGCCTATTCTTTAAGCCTTTGATGGTTATAAGCTTATCTTCCCAACATTGGTGAAAATTGAGAATGATATAATATTCTAACCAGATAAAAATATGGCATTAATAATTATTAAATAATTAATTAGAGAAGGAAGTAGATACAATTTAATTTTTAAAACTTTTAATAAACAAGCATAAGTTAATAATTGTAAACATAAAACTAAATAAATTATATTTTTCTACTCTTTAAACATATCCAATCTTTTTCTAATATTATTTGGCTTTTATTTTATTTAATACTACTTTTTACAATTTATTATTAATAATATTTTTTTTGTTAACAATGAGGTAATTCTTTCTTGAAATATGACTTATTTTTAATCCTATAATATTTGTTTATAATTTTCTTCTAAAATATATCTATATCACAATTATTATACTTTTTAAATCATGAATAACAACACTACATTTTATTTTTAAGACACATTTTTTTTAGAAAGAGATATTTCTTAATTTACAAAGATATTATAATGTTATCATATATTACCATTTGTTTCAGGTAAATTTTAGTTTTTAATAAACCATGTACTCACTGTAACAAATTAAAGCTCCTATATCTTCATCACAAGACTCTCTACTATATTAGTACGTCAATTCTGTATTTCAGTAAGAATTATGTGTTTGCTAAGCAGTTTTGTTTATGATAAGAATGCAGATAATAACTATTCGTAGAAAAACACATTTCAAGCTAAAATTCAATAGCTAATTGTATTTTATTTTTCTAAATTTTAAAAACTAATTTATTAAATGATATTAATATTTTAATAATTTTTATTTAGTCATTCATTAGACTAGATATTATCCACTTAAGAAATAATATTTCTGTAGTGTAATTTTCACTACACCACTCTGATGCAAGGTAGGGACAGGTTTTGGAGGGATGCAATCATAAAGGATATGACCAAAGATATGTGAAAAAGATGTTTGATCTCTAAAATTCACACTTTGTCCTGAATCAGCATTCATCAGTTGGCCCAGATCATAATCTCTTACACATACCTTTATTATTGCATAATATATATAATCTAGGCCAACTGATGAGTGCTAGTTCAGCACAAAATGCATCTTGGGAATCATACATATTTTCCACATATCTTTGGTCACATATTTATGATTACATCCCTAAACAAGATGTTAAAAGTAGATACAAACTAATGACTACCTTGCAGAAATGTGTTGTAATGAAAATTACATTACTGAAATATTATTCCTTAAATGAATAATCTCTAGTAAAATGAACGACTAATAAAAATTATTATTGTATTTTCATCAAGTGGCTTATGTCAAAGTTGTGAAAGCAGTATGTTTGACATTTATTAATTAAAGTGTAGCATTTTGCTCTCTCTCTCTCTCTCTCTCTATATTGCTCTCTCTCTCTCTATATATATATATATATTGAACAATGATAAAGATATGTGTAAGAGATTGTGATCTGGGTCAACTAGTGCTGGTTCAGCACAAAATATACATCTTGAGGATTGTACATTTTTTTCACATATTATATGTTTATGATTACATCGGTCCACAAGGTGTAAAATCAATCCCTATCTTGCATGAAAGTTGTGTAGTGAAAATTATAGAAATATTATTCTTTAAGTGGATAATCTCTAGTATAATGAATGATTAATAAAAATTATTAATATACTTCCATCATGAGGTTTTTATCAAAGTTGTGAAGGCAGAAAGTTTTACAGTTATCAATAAAACTCTAATATTTGTCTATGTATATATATATCAAACAATGATAAAAATATATGTAAGACATTGTAATCTTGGCCAATTGATGAGTGCTGGTTCAGTGCAAAATGTGCATCTTAGGAATCATACATCTTTTTCATAAGTCATATGTTTATGATTACACCCTTCCACAAGGTGTTAAAAGTGGATAGAAACCACACTCTACCTTGCACGAGAGTGGTGTAGTGAAAATTACACTATAAAAATACTAATACTACTATTTGTCTTTTATAACATTGCTATAAAAACACTTTATAAGATTTAAATCTCAGATGACCCAGATTGTTTTCTTAATATTTGAAAATTTCCAATTCAAATTTTGTTTTATTTCTAATAAAGGAGAAGACCTGTTAATCAAAAAATTGTATATTGTTAGATGTTGCAGTGCTGCAACACTTTGTGTTGTTTCTGATTTAAAACAAAGATCCTGACATACATTTTTTACTTCTTACAAGTCTTATGACTTGTTTATAAAAAGCTGTGTTTTATCCACATTTTCAAAATAATTTTAATTTTTTTTTTAATTTTTTATTTATTTGTATTTTACTTTAAAATTTATTTATTTACTTATTTGTTATTTTATTATTAAAAATTTGAATGCAACTTTTATTAAATAGTTTTTAATTCTATTAGTGTCAATAAGCAGCCATGCATTAAATTTATAAATTAATTTACAGAATTGTTTTAGGACATTTAATTATATACAATATTCAAAATTATTTTACTTACAAATTTTAATTAAAACAATTTCCATCTATGTTCCATAAATATTGCTTTAAAAAAATCTTATTAAATATTTTTAAAATTGTATTTTAAGTATGTATTTTAAAGTATGTGATTGAAATTTTGTATTTTACTTATCATTTAAATGCCAATTATGTTTTTTTTTAAAAAAGGCTTTCGATTTTTGAAAGTTATAAGTTTTTAATATTATTTTAATTTTCAAAACATCAATTATGATTACTTTCATCTGATATCTATCTTAAAATAAATCAGTGGAGAAGGTTTAAAAAACAATGGAATAAAACAAACCTAGTAAAGAACTGTATATCAAATATCTAAGTAAAAATGATATACAATGTGAATGGAAGATAGCATTAAATGATATTGTTATATAACAAAAAAATGAGGAAGATATAAAATAAAACAAAAAAATGAGGAAGATATAAATACAGATTTAATAATCTTCTATAAGTTTTATACAAGATAGTTATTAAAATTATTGTAGGTCATGACAAAGAACTTTGGAATCAAACTATATTTAAAGGTATCATACCATTTACAACTTTCTTAAACACTTTATCAATACTCTTTATTTATATCAAAACTAACAGTTTCGACTGCCCTGCAGTTATCATCAGAACTCTTTACAATCCTATTTAATAGGATTGTAAAGAGCTTTGATGATTTTCTTTGTTTGAAGACTTTGCAAAATCCTAGATATTGATTAATAATGCTCTCTTTTAATTTTTAGTATTTTAAATATATTGCCTCTTCCCTCCTAATATATATATATGAAATGTTGTTGTTAAAAAAAACAATATTAAAAAATGTCTTCTTTAATATAAAAATAAAAAAAGACTACATGACTTGGCAAAGCCATACATAATTAGAAAAATAAAAAATACAAGTATGTTTTATTATCAGGTTGAAACATAGTGCTATATCTACTATCTATATTTATTTATATATATTGCTCTACCTACCTATTTATTCATTTATCCATCTATACATATCTATCTATCACATTACCCATTTGTTTGAAAGCTTATCTGGCTGTTTTGCTAATTGGGTATGTCTTTTTATCTAGTCTATTCATCTATCTATCTTTCAATACATCTATCTATCCATATATTTATCTGTATAATGCAATGAAATTGGTCAGCTTGCACAGACTGATGATTACTTAATTAAATCTCAATGAGATAATCACCCCCCCCCCCAACAATTGTATTATAACAGAGCCAGCAAAGATGATATATCTTGGTTCATTGAAGAACATTATATGCAATTTTATTTCCATACAATCAAAATATCTAATCTCTCTGATAAAACAAATGACTCTAATCATATGATCAAATGAATAAACAGTTATATAATTTCACAGTATCAAATTCTTTTTAGAAGTGAACTGAGAACAATAAATATTAATAATATAGTAACCAGCAGTGGCATTGACAAATAATGTTAAAACAAAAGAAAAAAGAAAATGACTTCTTGCAAGGCCAATAATGAGAACATAATTCAGGCTTTTTTAAATTGAATTGATATATATCCCTTTTAAGGTATATTTTAATATGCTCACACTTGATTACTAACTATAATTTTCTTTCCATAAGAAATGAAATCAACAACACTTAATCACTGCTTAAACACAAATTTTAACATTTAGCACCATTAAGATCCACATGCAAAATTATTTATTTCTAAATGACATTAATAATCACAACTATGTCCCTTCTGTCCAGACATTAGTCAATAAAATAGAAATGGAGATTGTCCAAAATTTTCTTATTTACAATACATTCTGAATGCAGACAATCCATGAAAAATATCAATTAATCTTATGGATGAGGTACAATTATGGTATAAAATTAAATACTTTGATTATAAAATTCAGAAAGTACTTTTACAATACAAAGCCACAATAAAGGAAAGTCAATGGACATAATATTTTTTCAAACACAAAATGCTTTAATAGTCAATATTACAATTGATAAAAATAATTCCAAAATTTTTATTTTTAGACTTAGAGCTTACATAATAATATTTATTTGAACTTAAATAATAGGACTAATATCAATAATATTTCTCTGAAGCTTTGTAATGATGGTATATTATAAGATGTGAAATGTTGGACTATTACCATCATTTATCAGTAAATGTTGAATGTATAGAAAATTTTAAACTTTATTTAAACTTTCCAAATATGAACAACTTGTTAGTAATAACATACAAATAGACAAATAATGTAATTACTAACCTGTATTGTCTATTTGTGTGTTATTACTAACAAGTTGTTCGTATTTGGAAAGTTTAAATAAAGTTTAAAATTTTCTATACATTTAACATTCACTCATAAATGATGGAAATAGTCCAACATATCACATCTTATAATACCAATAATAATTATAGTCAGGTTGAAATTATTTTATTCACCCCTTGGCATGAATAAATAAATAAATTTGCTGCATGCATGTAAATTATGAGTTTAAGGGGAGGTCTAATTAATGTTAAATTTTACTTATATGTATATATTCCAACATTCATCTCTTCCTTTTTAAAAAAAAAATTCAAACAATAATAATGAAAAAGTATTATTAATAATAATTTCTTTTATTGCATTGCATTTTTGTTTTTTATAGTAATGCAAACACAAGTATACTTATACATTAGATTATAATATTATAAAAAAATATCTAAAAAATATAGGTTATTTAAAGATTATATAACTTTAGGAATGCCTAAGTAATTATCTAACATCTTTTTAAAATCATTCACTAGAATGACAAATTTCATTGGAATAATTTATTTAAGAAAGTTTATTTACATAGTACTTATATCACATTTATTTTTATCAATATTGGCATGTAGCTGCTTTAAATATTTTAGTCCAAATGTGAGACACCGATATATCTTCCTTTTAAATGTATTCAGTAATAATTTAAATAAATTTCATAGCTATTTTGCCTTTCCTTAAAAATGATTATAATAAAGTTTATTATCTTATTATATATTTTTTCACTGTTTATTGCTTATACAACTCTTTTTTTTGCATTCGATCCTAAGATCTAGGTGCAGTACTTTCAGATCCAAGGCTCCTCACTGATGAAAGCCACAAGCTAGAAACTAGTCTGGAGATATTGGATGAGTAGGCACTAGATAGGGATTTTATGCACAAGCTTTCTGGCATCCATTTATTACTCTGGCTTGCATTGATTGGCACTACTATATGGAGAGTTTTTGCCTGTTTTTATAGCAAATTTTCATTTTTTTTTAAAAAAAATTGTGATAATGCACTCTAGAAAATAGTTGATAATTAGCCAATCAAAACATTTGATACTTGAATTATGTATACAACATTGTAAGTTTTGATGTTTATTGTATTTTAGAGGAAAAAATACAAATATTCAGTAAAAAAAAAAAACATTTCTGCAAAACTATTAAACTAGGAAATGATAAAATGAATATTATTTTCTTTTTGTAGTATTACAAAATAACTTGAAATTATAATTAGTTTTAAAGTTGTGGATATAACTTTCAACCTTTCATGTACATATAGAAAAAGGATATTAAACAAGGCAAAACTTTCCATACAGTAGTGCCATCCTGTGCCAACCAGAGTAATCAATGGATGCCAGAAGGCTTGTGCATAAAATCCCTATCTAATGCCTACTCATCATATAAACAATTATGTGCTAGTATAGGAGATGGTGATGATGTAATGCTTAATGAAAAAGGATATTCATATTGTTAAGTAATTAAACATCAACAAACATTAGAATAAAAAAAAAATCAAAGAAAGTAATTATTGGTTTTTGATTATTTAAATATTACTGGTTAATATAGATGTTGGTATGATAATAAATTTAATATATGCACTTGCACGATTGTTATTCATTCTCAGAAACATTTTTTTAATAAGATAATATACCAATACTAATCCTGCCTGCTTGCCTTCTTAAAATATATTTGATGATTGGTTATTTAGAATAGATGAATTAACAAAATTTTTATTTCCTTTAGTTTTACAATTAATTGATTTCAAGTTGGTTTTAGAAGAAAGAGCTGAAACAAGTATTTTCCTGAAAATTTGTGATGATGGTGTTTTAGTTGTAATTACATATTGGACTATTTTGATCATCTAATATTAACAGATGTAACATGTACACTTATACACAACAATAGAGGAGTTTATTAGTTCTATAAAAATTATATGACCGAGCGCTTTCAAGAACTTATCACATTCTCATATTCATAGCAAGATAACATTAGAAAATAATGGAGGCAAGTGGGCATGCACACATAGCTGATGTAATCCAAACTCATTCAAATTACAGTGTTAATTATTTATATTAGAGTATCCATTTTTTGGAGAGGGAAATAGTGAATCCTTGTGATTGATAGCATTAATGTTGTTGGATATATAGCATGCTCCTCTGATTTTCACTTTCCATTCTGCCAAAACTGTGTTTGAACTGATGCTAAGATATATTGGTGGCTACTGGAAGCAGCCAGTAATGGAGCTAATTGCTGACATAGAAGCAGGCCTTATAAACAACCCTACAAAAATAATTTAATTGCTAACTTAGTTAAACATGTCTGGCATAAATCTCTTGGAGCTTCAAACTCTAATTGGAGAAAATGCATTAGTATCACCAAACAGTTCCTATTAAATAACTCCTTAATTTTCCTGAAGGAAAACAAAGGCAATAGATTTGTCCTCATGACCAAGGCTGAATTTCAATAAGATGAAGCCAATTTGCTCCAATATATACTTAAAATGTAATAAAGACAAGTTTGTCACTGACATATTATGCAACACTGTAATAAAACATTCATCGGGGGGATTATTATAAAATTTATCCATCCGCTGCCATCCCCCCTTGAATGTTTGCCAATGTTAAACTGCATAAGCCTAACACATTCCTTAGACTCATGTTGGATTTTGGGGGTGCTCTTTATTTTAATACAGCTAAATTGATCAAACAATGGTTGCTGATCACCTAGGATATGGGGCATACACCATTAAATCCTCATTTGATTTCATAACTCATATTAAACATGCTAAATTTAATTCAACATATAAAAGAGCTTCACTGGACATTACAGAACTCTATGGAGAGATCAATATAGGAAATATCAATCTAGTTAATTAAAGTCGAATTAACTAAACAAAATTACTCTCAAGCATGCATGGATTTTATAATAGCATTTCTACCCTGACTAGATGACAATATAATAGTCACATTTAATAATCAACCTTATAATATGGCTTATGGATGGCCCATGAGTGTTTACTCTCAACAGCATTATTTCCAGCTTATATCTAAACCACTTCGAAAATATAACCATTCCATCATATCTGGCAACCTTCCAGATATTATATATACATGTTGATGCCATTTTCATTGCCAGACCAGAACCTTTAATTCAGAATATCAAAGCCAATCTACAAAGCCAATCAGCTTTGCTGCTTACAATAGATTGGGAAGACTCATGCCAATGTTTCACATATCTCAACTTAATAATACAAAAAAAAAAATCTCATCTTGATTATTCCATGCACATTAAACCACTCGAAATTTGTGGGTTCAACTGTCCCTCAATCTCACAAACGGGCAGGTCTATCCTCCTTCCTAACCATGATGTATGTAAACACACAAGCATAGAATTATACCTCAAAGATTTAATATCTATGAGAGACCATGGCTTCTCTTGCCATATATTCTTATATTAACAAAATATTTTAATAAAACATTTTCTCCAACTTATAACCATGCTTTCTTGTCCCCTTTATCTACCAATAGATTATTCAATAACTTCAAGGATAGACTTGAATCTGAACTCAAATACAACTGAGTTTATAAAATTAAATGCCCCCGAATAGGATGTCAATCAATCTATTATGGTGAAACTTGAGAATCCTTATCTATATGCCTTACTCAGCATCAAAATCAATAAATACAAAAGAGACTCAGACCAACCTGAACACAGCTCTACCTTTGTGAAACATCAAAAGATGACAGGTCACCAATTTATTCCTTCTGCAAGTATTGACTTGAAAAGGAAAATCAGAAAGTCATGATATATATCTAATGACAATCACAAGAATTTGTCTTTTCCTCCTCTCGGAAAAATGGATGCTCTAATTTAAATAATTAGCATGGTAATTTGGATGGGTTTGGGTTCCATCAGCTATGTATGTATGAACACTCATCTCTCCATTGTTTTCTAACATTATCTTGCTATGAATATGAGAATGTTATAAAGTTATCGAAAGTGCTTACCATATACTTTTTATAGAACTAATAAAATTTTCTATTAATGCATATAAGCACACATTAAATCTGTTACATTTTATATAAGAGAAGTATAAACTGTTAACACTTTTACATCTAATATTAAGTATTGGATGTCTTTAGAAACAGTTAACTTTATTTAAATTTTTTCAATTACATTCAGCTGCTAGTAATTGGAAGATTTAAATAAAGTTAAATTTTTCTAAAGACATTCAATACTTAATATTAAATGATGGAATTAGTTCTAATATATATAATTAAAGAAAAACAAGTGGTTTCCATAAGGCTGGGAAACATTATGCTTCATCAGATTTATTTAAACCATTCAATCTTTTTAATATTTCAATAGATTCTCTCATGGTTCTAAAATCATACTTTTCCAAATTACCAAGTATTCTAGCATTATCAAAATCAGGTGTGTGACCAATTTCCTAAAAAATATGTATGTAAAAGCTGATGTATTTAACTTTTGATTAAAGGCATTTTTATGCTCCCTAATTCTGACATTAATTTATCTATTGGATTGACCTACAGAACATCATAAGCACTATGAACATAAAATTTTTATAGATACTTTGATATTCCAAAAGTACTGTCTTTAGGTTTATGAAAAAAAAAAATTTGCTAGTAGAAAATATAGTTTTAATATTAAAATTAGATAGTCTTCTACTGATCTTATCAGTGACCCCTTTAATATAAGGTAAAACAATCATATAACTAGTTGAGTTTTAATTTTATCATATTTTTTCTTATTAGTATCAATGCTATATTAGCTTTATATATTTTTATTGTAACCATTAAAAAATAAAATGTATACTGTAACCTGACCTGATGAACAATCCACCAACTATTATGTATGGTAGATATTAACAAAAAACTTCTAGCTCAGTCTTATAAGATTTTTTTCTATTATTCAAAAATTATAATAATATCAATCTTACTTATTTCGTGTCTGATATATTATTATATCAATATTATAAATTTATTGCGTAAGTAATATTTACTAAGGCTATAAACCTCAAGAGAGTGTGCGTGAAAATGCGAAGGTAGGGACCTCTACAGGTCTTAACCACAAGCTTATGCTTTGGAAGAAAAGTGGTTGAAGTAAAGAAGGGGTTCCCCTCTTTTCTTCCAAAGCATAAGCTTGCGGTTAAGACCTGTAGAGGTCCCCACCTTCGCATTTTCACACACACACTCTTGAGGTTTATAGCCTTAGTAAATATAGCAATATTAATAAATTGTTTAACAATAAAATAACAATAATCATGAGACTTGTTATTTAATCATCCAGTAAGTTACCCTTTTTAAAATTAAGTATATACCAAAGTATACCCTCAATGGCATAGGAATATCACAAAACACTATTCCACTAAAATATCAACAATATCCCAATAACACAATAAAATAAGTAAATTTTATTGAATATTAAAATCTCCTATGTTAAATTTAATAATAATATAAATATTCGTCTACTTAGTGAAACTAGTTTATATCACTCATTTATCAACATTCCTTAACTCAATAAACATCTCTGGTAACTATTGTTTCTTAAATGAATAAGTTAATTGACAACCAAGTGTAGAAAGAGATTTTATTTACATCCAGCTACAGCTACAATAATTAAGAAACAAATATCATAATCAATTCCTCACTTTCAAATAATTAATTTTTCTTATAAATTGACTAAAGAATAAATTAAAAATTATTAACCAACACTTATCACTATTAATTATCATAATCAATTTGAAAATAATTTATTATCACAATAATTCAATTATTTCTATTTTTATATGGCATGCTAATTATTCACTCTTTATTATGATCATTGAGACTGATAAAGAAAATTTAAATTAGTTAATATTTTTAAAACAATATCAAATGCCTTGAAGAATTATCATATTTTTTTAATTTATTATCTAATTTCAAATTATGTGCAACAATACCAAATATATTCAATTATTACAATATATGTGTGGCAAAGATGTTGAACAATGACTTGAGAACATGAAATGAGATTTAACACTTTATTAATTTAAAAACAAACATTATCATTTATTTTAGTAATATTATACAATATTTAAAAATAATTTACAAATATCTTAGACTTAATAAACAATATTTAAAATATTATGACAAAACCTTATAAACTAATATTAACTAATTATAATAAACTAAAATAATTCATACTTCACTCTAAAATTATTTATAAATAGAATCCAGTATATTAAATATTATACTTTTTACTATTTTTGTATTAAAATATATCAACAAAAAATATACAATTTGTATTTTCATCAAATTACAAATATTTCATAAATGTATTCATTTACATTATAATTCATTCCTTCATTTTTAACTTTCATATAACATTATTGTTTGATTACAATAGTAACTTATTTTATTCCTTCAATTTGTATTATTTTGTTATAAAATAAATATTTAATTATTTTAAATGTTCATTAAGATATGGCGCTTTTATTCCTTTACATACAATACTAAGAATAAAATATCAGGTTTGTTTTCAGTATTATCTCTTATATCACATATTTTCATTTTGTATTTTGATCTCCTATATGCAATAAAAATTCACAAAATATTTCTTATTACATTCTTCAATATTTTATTTGTTTTGTATTTCATCATTCTTGCAATAAATTGATTAATCTTATCACCATTTGAAAGTTTAGCTATTTCCATTACTTATATCTTCAAATCCTTTATACGGTGTTTATACCAGTGCAATTTTTTATGATAACAAGTGTGGGATGGATATCTTATAAAATTATAAAAAATGATACCATGGACTAAATGTAACTTATAGCCACATATTACATTGTTTCTACCTTAATTTTCTATCTTGACTAATATTTAAAGCTCTTACAGATTTTAGAAAATATGTCACTATCCCTTATATCATAAATATTCTGACTTACTCTATACTTTCGATCATATTTGACTTGAATCAACACATCCACAATACTACAGGATTTCCAAGAAATATACTCTCCCATACCACTACTTAAAATCTGACACTCCATATGAAGTACTCACATCACATAAAATACAATTCATTAGTTCTCAAATAACATCTAAACTAATCATTAACACCTTATAATACTTTTAACATATCAAGAAAACTAAAAAACAAACACATAGTTTTATGATAAAATTTATCATAAATATAATAAATTATTCATCTTTAATTATCAATCATACACCTAATTATACAAATATACTTATATTATAATAGATGAATTCAAGTCTTTGACATACACTTTCATTTAAACTTACATGGCAGACAATTCTATAAATCAGCCTAATGTGATAATATATAATATCCAGAAGCTACTAATTCATCTTATTCTTAGTAAAAGTGGAGAAATTAGGAGAACATTTATAGATACTGACAGTTGCCTTTGGCAGAATATCATAGTGAGAGTATTACCTTAAATTTAGTGTTCACAAAGATTTCCATACTAGTACTGTCACTGGTCAGACCAGCGACATCTGAAGAAAAGAGAAAAATAATACTGCTCAAAACAGTGTGTTATATATTAATCTGTATGCTATTATTACTAATTAATGTAATTAAAAAGTTTAAATAAAATTTGAATTTTTTAAGACATTTAACATTTAATACTAAATAAAGAAAATATCCCAACATATAATCATTATTCAATAAGTTTTTTTATTATTTTTATTTTTTGAATGAACGTGAATGAGTAAACACACACACATTAAATATATATAAATGTGTTTTCTCAATCTATTATTAATAAATACATTATTTTTTTATTTTTTATTTATATTATAATTTTAATTTATATGTGTATACTATATAAATAAAAAAGCATTTGTGTTATATATATATATAAGTGAAATAATGCTTAAAGCTAAATGGGATAATATGTAACCATTAGAAACCAGTAACTGCCTTGATAATAGTGAAAAATATTGATTACTATCTATATTGGTAAGTTTAGGTGGTTACTGGTTTCTAATGGCTATATATATATGTAGGTGTGTAAGAATATTGAATGTATCCATGTGACCAACAGGAATATTACTAGAAATGTATACACCATCAGCATTAAACTTTTATAGCACTAATAAAAATTCTGAAATTGAATTTTAACAATGTATGATTTATTAAACTTTAGTAAGATATAATCCCTTCTACTTCTCAAATTGTTTTAAACTATTCAATTATTAGTATATGATAATGATTTATCATACGCATATACATAGTTTATTTGATTTAAATGTCAATTAGGAGTGAAGAGTAATTTGTATATTCTCTAAACATTTAGAAGATTTAAAGAATAAATATCCATTTATACAATAAATTCTAAGAAATAAAATTAATTATTTAATATAATTTTACAAGCATGTACCCAACCTATGTAAATGCCGTCTTTCTTTTTAATTAGTTGCTTTAACAATTTTTTTTTAATGATTTAAGGGAAATTAAATAAAAGATTTTAATCTTATAGAATTAAAAGTGAGAAATATAGCTAGTGTGAAAGGCTGTTGTTTTTGTAATAGTTATTTTTAATTGATTGCTTTAACAACTATTAATGGTGGAATTAGCATGAACTATGCGGTATCAAACTATACGACTTCAATTATATGCTAAACAGAACTAAACGTTAATATGCTATTATATTATCTATTTTGTTCCACAGTAAAAGATCACATTTGTACTGTAATCTCATTTTCATCTCAACTTAAATATTATACCTATTCAATTCTATACTGTAGTTAAAAGCACATGTACTGATTTTTTCCGAGCATATTTTATTAGTGGCAGAATTATTTCCTTCACATAAAATATGCTTCAAATAAACATTTTGGATTATTAAATGAAAGGATGGAATTATTTCCCTTACATAAAATGCTCTTAATATAAATTACAGTTTAGTTAGGTATAGTTTCTTGTTAAGTTTTGTTTTTTCAATGCTGTAAAATTCATGATTTTTGTAATTTGTTAAAACAACCAATTAAAATAAAAGTAATTTGTTAGAACAACCAATTAAACAGTATTGCCAAATGCATTCAGACAACAGATAAAATAGGAATTTTACATAAGAGATATTTATTATGTAAATAGTAAAGTCTTATTATATTAAGTTTTTTTTAATGTTAAATTTTATGGGTTTTTTTTTGCTCCATACTTTTAAATTATTTACTTTGTCACTGTGATTAAAGTCTATATATCTTCCTTGAACTTTGACTGTAGGTTTAAAAAAATGTATCTAAAAACAAATGTCTTTGTTCTCAAAATAATGTAAATATAGATATTGGCACATATATGCATGCAAATACATATAACACAATAAGTTATGATTGACGATAGCAATAATATTTGAAATTAAAAAAAATTTTTTTTTTTTTTTTGAAAATACAGAAATTAACTTATTCAAATGATTAATGAAAAATAATTGGCCCAAAATGCGTCAAAAAGTGACAGACACAGTTAATTATAGTTAAAAATACTTGGCAAAATGATGAGACACCAAAAATGATAGACACCAAATGATAGAACTACTAATAAGATAGAGAATGGGAAACCCTAAAGCTGTTAATCAGCAGCTAATAGGACAAATAATGGGATTCAAAATAGAATACCCTAAAACAGAAAATCAAGTCTTTAATTAAAGGAAAAAACTCCCAACAAAATTTTGAATAATACAAAATAATTATGTATATAGGAGAACATTTATATTTTTCTCATGTGTATCGATTGTATGAGAGAATGGATAGTTGAAGGGAACTGGAAAGTTTGTGTTCAAATCCCCTATATGACATCTAAGTTTCAAGTATACTTTATTTAAAATATTAAAAAAATAATAATAAAGAAAATGAAACACATGGAAGAAATAATTCAAAAAAATTGAGAAATTCAGATAAAAAATCAAAGAATTAAAGAAATCCTAAACATGATGGGAACAGTATTGAAAATCTGAAATTAATGTGGATAATATGGATAAATCTTAAGTGTAACGGGATTTTGCCGTTTTCTATATATATATCACAAATATATATAACCATTTGTAAGATTGCGTGTATGTATATAACACTACACGTATATGCGTAATTGTTAAAAAAAATAATTATTTTTAAAATATTTCGAAAACTATGCTCCTATTTCTCACCCAGCATATTTATGAGTGTCAATTTATGACCTCAAGCGCCAATCTTATATTACTATAAGAATTATGCTGGGAGAGCTGGAATACCAATATGGAAAGTCCTTGATTAGCTCTACTCAGGGCGGGTGATTGACAAATCGAAAGAAATCTATGAGGGGGGGGGTTACTATACTAAAATACGTTTGATATACTATTCTAAATTCTTTGTACTTTTATAAAAACAGACCTAAATAAACAATACCAATAAACATACATTTCATTTTTAAAATTTTGTACAATATTTTATTTATACCCTGATTAAATATTATTTGTTTTTGTGCTCTTTATTTACTAAGAAAAACGCATGCATACACACACTGCGTAGATATGTATAAAATCAATAAATATGTCATATATTAGGTTCATACCAGTAAGAAAAATCATTTCTTTTTCTTTGATCGTTCATGATAAGAAAGTTTGTAAAGAAAGTTTGTGAAAAATTAAAAGAAACATACGCTATCTGGAACACTAATTAGCACATTGTTGAATGTGCACATACCTGAATTGCTTTTCTTCCCCGGGGGAAAACGATGGATTATCAAAAGTAAAAAAAAAATTCATTCGTTTTGATTCCTTTTTTATAGCACTTGATATCATGGCGATCAAATTTGATTATTTATTCCGGCTGTCCTATATTCTTGCTTATTGATTCCATTCCTTTTTTGAATTTAATTTCGACTTTGGAGCAATTAGTTTCTATCTTCGATGGTTACCCTTCTTGCAGCCACCTTCGGACCTTCATGGGGTGGGATTGCACTGCCCAGCACGGTTATGCTTTCTTAAGCCAGCTTGCACACCATTCTACCAGCCATTTTTACAACAATTCTCCCTTGCAGCACTCTCTACAAAAATCAGCAACAGAATAATCTCTTTAGCAAGTTCTGCCCCTCAAAATCCGGATTCTTTTTGAACAAAAACTTTTCGCACCTCAAAATCTAATTTTGTTCTCCTTTTGTTTTCATCAAAATTCTTTTGAAGCTTAAACTTAAATCTCCGTAATTAAATTCTTTAGATATCGATCAAGTTCTTTTTGCTATCTTTTTTCATTTAACTTCTCCAAAATGAAATTGAAAAGCTTCCATCTTGAAAAATAAAACATATTTCTATATCTGCATTTATACTTTTTATTTTATTCTTTCATATTACTCGATCCAGCAAAATATATACACGCGTTTCCATAAAACAAAGAGCACACATACCCCCTACCTCTTCTGTTTATTTTAACCTTTTTTAATCCCTATCTAGTTATAAATATAAATTTTAGAAATAAATAAATTCAATTAATTGGCCTATATTGATGCATATATAGCAAAGTTTACTTTTGAAACAGGGATCAAACTCAGCCCTGTTTCAATACCCCCCTCCGGAAGCCTTTAAATATGGTTTACATGTTTGAATGGATTATGTCTAAACCAATAAAACTATACTATGTCCTAAAATCAATTTTTATTTGACTTTCACCCTGTAGCTATAAAACTAAGAGTAAGCGACCATCGTCCTAACGATATATACTGGGTCTGACCACAACTCACGAGCATATGACATGCTACGAACGAATACAGCCAATTCTACCCTGACCTAATTGGTTAGATGACCACAAAATAACAAAAAAAAATTCCCTTTTTTTTTTTAACGAGAAGACATTTCCTAACCACACTCTGCTGCTTCCGAGTCTTAGGGGTGTGGGTAACTAGGACAAATGCCGGCATCTCCTAACCACACTCTGCTGCTTCTGAGTCTTAGGGGTGTGGGTAACTAGGACAAATGCCCGATTCTTATTTGGAATTTTAAAACCATGTCAGGAATAAAAAGCAGCTATACACAGAACGCAACACACCACATGCCCGATCCAGCAGCCAACCCCATATTCCCCAGTCAGATTTAGACCGCTTTCCTCCAAAGCTTCACAACCACAACTTATTTATTCTCTATGCTTACAAACCGGCAAACACAAACATATAAAACATTACTTTATATATGCCAATATATATAACTGCCTTTATAATAACTACAATAAATATTGAACCCACAACCTAAAAAAAAAAGAAAACAAAAAAAAAGACAAAAACTTTCAGGCCTACTTTCCCTCCCCCGAAGCATTATGCTCCATACTTAACTTCCCTAACTAATTCACTCCGTTGCCTATTTTCCAATTTCTTTTATGCTAAACCATTATATTTTTCTTATATTTCCCTCCCTTTCTTCATACTTAATCCTTATACTCCCTCCCCCGTATTCTCCATTCTTTGAAAGCCCTTTAGTTGGGACACCATTGTAATGGGATTTTGCCATTTTCCTTTTTTTATGCATATCCTTCATGATAAGAAAGTTTGTAAAGAAAGTTTGTGAAAAATTAAAAGAAACAGACGCTATCTGGAACACTAATTAGCATATTGTTGAATGTGCACATACCTGAATTGCTTTTCTTTCCTAGGGAAAATGATGGATTATCAAAAGTAAAAAAAAAATTCATTCGTTTTGATTTCTTTTTTATAGCACTTGATATCACGGTGATCAAATTTGATTATTTATTCCGGCTGTCCTATATTCTTGCTTTTTGATTCCATTCCTTTTTTTGAATTTAATTTCTACTTCGGAGCAATTAGTTTCTATCTTCGATGGTTACCCTTCTTGCAGCCACCTTCGGACCTTCATGGGGCAGGATTGCACTGCCCGGCATGCTTATGCTTTCTTAAGCCAGCTTGCACACCATTCTACCAGCCATTTTTACAACAATTCTCCCTTGCAGCACTCTCTACAAAAATCAGCAACAGAATAATCTCTTTAGCAAGTTCTGCCCCTCAAAATCCGAATTCTTTTTGAACAAAAACTTTTCTCACCTCAAAATCTAATTTTGTTCTTTTGTTTTCATTGAAATTCTTTTGAAGCTTAAACTTAAATCTCTGTAATTAAATTCTTTAAATATCGATCAAGTTCTTTTTGCTATCTTTTTTCATTTAACTTCTCCAACATGAAATTGAAAAGCTTCCATCTCGAAAAATAAAACATATTTCTATATCTGCATTTATACTTTTTATTTTATTCTTTCATATTGCTCTATCCAGCAAAATATATACACGCGTTTCCATAAAACAAAGAGCACACATACCCCCTACCTCTTCTGTTTATTTTAACCTTTTTTAATCCCTATCTAGTTATAAATATAAATATTAGAAATAAATAAATTCAATTAATTGGGCTATATTGACGCATATATAGCAAAGTTTACTTTTGAAACAGGGGTCGAACTCAGCCCTGTTTCATAAGAGAATGCAGAAATAAAGTCTATTGTAAATTGGTGCAAAGCCTTTGGAAAAGTTTAAAATAGGAACAGAATGTTGATAGTAGAAAACTTAAAATTGATAAAGTCACTATAGAAATATATAAATTTAACAATGGTAGCATAAAAAAACTAAATTCGATGTTAACACTGTTGATGAGTATAAAATATGAATAATATAGAGATAACTACTAGTAAACCAAAAACTATAGAGAAATTTGAAAATGATGTCAATATTATTAATAAAATTAAACCTCATGAAAACACTATTGAAGAGTTAATTAAAGATTGTTATAAAACAAATATACAATTGAGTACCAAGACCAGAAACCAAAACATGAAAGATCTGTAAACAGTAAAAAATTTCCACAATTTGTGAATACAAATGTGTATATTAATTGCAGAAAAAATACAAAATTTACATAAAAAGATAAAGACAATCACTGAATAGTTATGTTAGAAATTTTAATACTCAGCACTATAAAAAATGATTACATAGTTTTCTTACTATGCACAGACAAGGCCAAGTTTAAATTAAAAAGAGAATTATAATTTGTATACGCCTTGCACCAGAAAATTAACTATTTAAAAACTGCCCAGGAACTATGAGAATAAAACAGTTTAAAATATATGTTGATGGTGAAAATCTATCATTAAATTTATCTTTATACCTAAGAAATAAAAGTTCGTTGAGATTCTATAGTAGATACAGAAAATAGATCATATCATAATTACAAATATTAAATAAAATGAATAAAGATTTATAAAATAGACATTGAAGGAAACATAAAATATTGTTATTGATAAATATAGCTTTACTTCCCACTATATGTAAAATATATAATTGTTAATTAGAGAAGATATTAATTAGTATTAAAGTTTATCGGCTTAACGTTTTCGAGGATCCATGCCTCATATTCATAGCCTTCATAAAATGTATAATAAAATATGCAAATACAAATATTCAAATAAGCTAGTATTACGTAGCCCATTTCTTCGAGATCTCGAAGCAAGTATCCTTTCTATTAATGGCATGGATGTTTCCATTGATGTAAAATGCCTCCTTTATTTTTCTTTTGTGATCATTTGATTCTGAGCACAATATTATGGGATTGGCGGGTGTGAAGTTGTGTCCAGATTGTTTAGCATGCTCCAAGAATACAGAGGACATGTTGCTGTTTTTCTGAGCTCTGTTAAATGTGTAAATATGTTGACCCAGTCTAGTATTGATTGTAGCTTCCGTTTCAGCTCAGAAAAACAGCAACACGTCCTCTGTATTCTTGGAGCATGCTAAACAATCTGGACACAACTTCACACCCGCCAATCCCATAATATTGTGCTCAGAATCAAATGATCACAAAAGAAAAATAAAGGAGGCATTTTACATCAATGGAAACATCCATGCCATTAATAGAAAGGATACTTGCTTCGAGATCTCGAAGAAATGGGCTATGTAATACTAGCTTATTTGAATATTTGTATTTGCATATTTTATTATACATTTTATGAAGGCTATGAATATGAGGCATGGATCCTCGAAAACGTTAAGCCGATAAACTTTAATACTAATTAATATCTTCTCTAATTAACAATTATATATTGTTATTGATAGAAAGTGTAATAAATAAGATTCTTAAAATTTTATTATTTAATTATAAATCTTTATCATCAATATGGCTAAATAAAGAGAGTTTTATTGTATCTAATCCATATCTTACAGCGATTGAGCATTAATAGTTAAATTATATATGCTAGTATTGGTGAGAAATGTCAATTATGTTACTTCTAAAATCAATGTACCTTTCAATAAACATAATATATCATGTGACCATAGATTGCCAATTAGATAATGACTGCAGAATTATGTATATAGAAAATCAATTTATTTATAAACAAAATGTAAACATGGAAGTAAAATATACACCTGGGTCTCTTTTTACACGGATTTATTTAACGCGATTCACGTTTCTCCGAAAGTTGAACTCCGATAATGCGCTATTACTTTAAATAATAAATTTCATGCACTTACGTCATATTGAAAGTAATAGCACATTATTGGAATTCGACTTTCATCTTAGTAATTTCAATATTTTCAGTGCTTTATAATAGTAAGATTTTATGCAATAATGAAATTAAAATCATGATTTCCACATTTTATGTATACACACATTAAATTTTACAAGATTATAATGTAAATTTGTTCAAACATTGTGCGTGTTAATTTTGCATTTTAAATCACATTCTGTTTTTGCTTTTTAAAAAAGAACGTAATCAGTTATTAATCATTTAGTGTCCGCAAGTTTATTTTTAAAAGGTGAGTAATAGCAGTGGGCACAATTAAAATTGAAAATTAAAAAATTAAAGACAAAAATAAGAATTTAATTTTTAGTTGTTAGATTAATTACTAATTATGTTGTCACCAGGAAACCATTAACACAACATGAGAGTGACGTTGGCGCTAGTTGTATTTCCTCTTGTGAAGAATCTGATTTTTTACCAGTTTGCAAACGAACATGTTTACCGGCAAATAGTGATAATAATTAAAACGTGTATAAAAAAATGTAAATTACTGTAAATTATGCATAAAAATATATTGTTTTGAATAAAATTAAATATTATAGTTAAAAAAAGTTTGTCTTGTATCAATTTTTTTCAAATTTAAAATTTTTTATTAGTCATATTTTATTTCCTTATTTTTTTTTTTTGCGCGAATTTTAAAGTAATTTTACGTTGGTGCTTTGCTTTTATGCGATTTTTGAAAAATCACAGTCCATACCCCCCCTTTTTCAAGGTAAGTTACGTCTATTTTTGCACGATTTCGTTTGCGCGTGTTTTCTGAGGAACCTATCTATTGTGTAAAACGAGACCCAGGTGTATATAATTATAACAACCATAAAGTAAGTTCTCTTCAAACTAGATCCAAAGATCTCCAACAACTTTAAAATATAGGAAATTTGTCTCAATCCATACTGTACTAAAACCAAATGTATATGTATTTCTAGACATATTGCGGATCAAGAGAATCATTGGAGAAAGTTGTTAGGCCAGTATTAAATAAAACTTAAATATTAACTAACTTTTAAATAACTAATTTAAACAATGTTTTATTTGATTTTTCTTTATTATTGTACATTCAATCTGACAAAATGGATATCTTTAGTATATAACTTTTATTATTTTTTCCAAAGATAATAAAATATTTACTTTCTATATTTGGACTATATAAATACACATGGCATTATAACTTTAACTGACTTCTACAGGTGGATTACACACATCACCAGGAGACTTTCCCTCTACTGGATGATTTAAACATTTCTGCAACAAATATTTATGGCTATGGAGATTAGAATTCATTTAACATAGGTACATGTGGTGTTACAAAATATATTCCTATCCAAGCTAATATATATAAGTAAATTATAATACAAGTTTCTATGAGTTTCAACTAAACAATATCATACTATATGCAAAACTCATCACCACAGAAATAATATATAAGTCTACAAAATATTCTTAATACAATTTTTAATGTACAGATATCTACAAAACAATGGTAATTCTCATTATAAAATACTTTCACACAATATAAACATAGTCCTTTACACAAACTTTTTAGATATCTTATAACAGTTAAACATCACAAAAAGACTGGAATTTTAAAATCCATAAAACTTATAAAATATATATATATAGTATCTATTAATTATAATAATTTTAAAGACAACCTCTCTCCAACACAAGTTATACACACATACCTATATCATCAATATTAAAATTACAATCATATAATTAAAATCATACTATCTGTATATTCCTGTTTACTCATACTTACCTCTTATGAAAACTTTATTTTATTTGAAAATAATGTAAAGAGAGAATGATATATTATAAATATATTGTTACCTAAAGGTCATTAAAAGATTTTGCAAAGATATATTACAATAAACCACTAAACATCACATGATCACCATTTCAATATATGAATATATATATATAGGAATATATGAATATATTTCAATATATGAGTTGAGGGTTGTGTGAAAGTCTGAGTTCAAGCCCCCTATATAATTAAAGATATATTTCAAAAATTTTATCCAAACAAATTTTTTAAGAAATGTTTTAAAGAATTGATTTAAGTCCTTCCACGTTTCTAGGATGAAATCCCAAAGATGAAATAAGACTTTATCTTTGTAAATCAGGTAGACATTAATAAGAGAAATTTTTATTCTTTTGAAAAGATCCATTAGTGTAGTAAATTTTAAATACTAAGTGAGATCAAAACTAGTTATTTTTCTTCATTTCAAGTTTTAGTAGATATTAGAAACTTTTCCCTGGAGGTAAATTCAGAAAAATAATTAAAGAAAAGTTCCATTAATTTTGACAAAACTTACTTAAAGAACAAATTATTTAGTATGCAAATATTTATGCAATAATTATTTCTTTTAACATTTGCCTTTTGTCAAGCGTTGTTAGCCAAGAGTTCATCGCAACCGCCTTGCAAGCAAGTAGCTGTTTGCAGATGGTTGTGGGTTCGTGCCCCAGCCAATGCTATGACATGTGAACATTTGCATTTTATCATATTAGCAGATGAGTAATTGAATCGTTGGCATTCCAGGAGCAGTTTAAAATTTCCATTTAAAAAAAAATATTTGAATTGTACTCATTAATGCATTTTAAGTTGATGAAATTGTTCCAGATGTTTTAATTATTCATTTGGACAATCTCAAGGTATGCATTTGTCACAAGAGTAAATGATGGTAAAAGTATACTCCTCCATGCTCAAACAAGAAGCAGATGACTAAATTTGAATATTGGTTTTGTGCAGTTTAATTAGTAGATGACTAGCAATGAAAGAGAAAGGTTCCTCTCATGTACATATATTTACAGGTTTTTACCACATAACTGACTTCATCATCATTTTTACTCAAATTCCCTAATTATTTTAGTTTTTTATGCACAAGTTTTGCTGATATCATTGCAGATGATTTTTAAAAAAACTTTAGCATCCATTACAATAAAATTATTTTAAAATTGCAAATAATATTTTTAAAACATATTTAAATAAATCATTATACACGTTAATAAAATTAAATATATAAATTATAATATCAACTGAATATTTACATTATAAATATTAAAATAAATCATTTTGCTTTATTTAATATTTTCACAATAATTGATATTTTAGATTTAAAATAACTTTACCTAAATCTTTTAGAATAATACCTCTTTAAATGTAAATATATCAGAGAAACAAACATTCATGCACACACACACACATTCAAATATTATTTTTAAAGTTTATGTCACTATTGCAAATTGTTTTAACATTATGTAAATGCTAATATAATTACTGCTTTATTAATTTTATTTTAATTAATTTATTCACATGTTTATATGCATTTTATCAGTGTATTGTCTATTTTAAAAATTAACTTTATGCATGCGTGTACTTTTAAAATTTAATAGGATAACATGATTCTTAGAACTGTTGCCGAGTCTTAAAAGCTAAACATATAAAACAACATCTTGGATTTATAAAATTTTGTTTTATAAAATGCATACAACTTCTGTAAGGTTATCTTTATAATAAGTCAATAAAAATTGTGAAGTTATGTTCATTATTATTATATTAGGGATATCAAATATCTATCACAATAAAATGACTGTTTTATGTAGAGTTTAAAAATCAGTTTGTCCCTATAATGCACAAAACTAGCTGAAAATTCAAATACAAAATGTTCAAATCATCCTCCCAAACATTTTTTTTTCAGCAGCGCCCTCTGTGAATACTTATAAAGTCTGAACTTCTAACATTCAGAATATACTGAAAAAAAAAACAATTGGAAAAGACATTTGAATATTATATATATAACGTTCAAGATTAAAACTTATAACACTGTATAACTATTTCAAGAAATCAATTTGAAATATATTTAAATACATTGTACAATTGATTTAAATATTATTTCTTTTTAACCAGTGTTTTAGGTAAGCCTCTATATTATTAAATGAGGCATGAGATTTGGCTGCTTTAATTTTGAAATTATTATCTTATGGTAAGTTAGAAAGTATATTAAAATATTTATTGTATAGTGTTATGAGCATTAATCTCAAATATCTTATATATATTAAAGCACTGAAGGTATTCTATTATATATATAAATAATAAAACACAAACAAAATTACTTGAATGTAAAAGGACTTTTATATTTCAACCAGTGGGCTTGTTTTCATCAGAAAAAAAAAAAATAGTAAAATGACTGTATTTAAAAATTACACATGCAACATATTTGACAAAAAAACTTCATTGGTTAAAAGATTTTAGAAAGAAAATTTAACCAATATGATAAATTTATTTCAATGTACATTTAAAAAAAAAACAGGACAAAGGATTGCAAACTTAATTTAAATTTTAAAAAAATACAATATATATAACTCAATAAATAAATGTGTTAATTGTTACATTTTCATTTACCACTGTCAAACTACCTCCACTCACAACTCCCACTCCATCCATTTCAGATAAATACAATAATGACCATTACTAATCATTATCAAAACTAGAGATTATCTCTAGTGCAGATATAAACTTTAAACCTATTAAAGATTAATATATCTGATTTTTTATTTTTTTTACACACATGGAGTTATTAACCTTTCTCTTTCCCGTGGTAATATCTTATAGATATAATAAACACCTCCATACTTCCGGATGGCGTCAGAGTTATGAGTGGAGGGAGTTTGACAGTGGTAAATGAAAATGTAACAATTTACTCTAGATAAACACTTTTCATATAATAAAGATATATACTGTATGAGAGATAGTGACCTGGGCCAACTGATGAGCTGGTTCAGCACGAAATGCATCTTGGGGATCATTTGTCTTTTATTATATCTTTATTTAAGTGAATGTAAAAAGAATGGGGAAGTATGGAGGTGTTTATTATATCTATAAAATAAATGTGTGTGTATGTACAAATAATAGTCTATGCTCGTATTATTTGTATAAAAACTGTAATACTTATGCATAATAATTAAATATACATATATATTAATTATACGTTAAGAATTTTTTTTAAACATATTTTCTTTAATTATAATTTTAAGAAAATAGGTACCAAATCTACTATATATTTAATAAAAATTTCATCTTATTTTTTCTCATGTAAATTAATTAAAATTTGTGTTTTTATTTTGTATTATAATTAGAGTTACATAAATAAAAGTAAAACATGTAATTGTTTTTCCATCTAAATAAAACTAATTAAAAAAATTAAAGTATTTATGCTAAACAAAAGCAAATTTTTCCTGTTGGAATATAAAAACATAGTATTATAAAAATAATTTCCAAAATATTGTGCAACAAAAATGGCAAAACAAATCCAAAACTATATAAGTGTCCAGACAGTTAGTAAATGATAAAATAAAAAATCATATGTGGCAGTTCTGACCTATAAGAATGAATAGCTATTGCTTACCAATGAAACAACAAGTTACTTTACACAATCAAACTTAAGAAAGAAGCACAATATTGTCACAGAACACTGAAATATTTAATGATTGATCTTTTTTTCCAGAGAATATATGATTAGACAGCTATCTTTGAATCATTTCTCAATGTCTGTCTTTGAAATCCTAAAGCAGTCTATAACAATCCATCTACCTGAAACTATTTAAATACATTTATAAAATGTCATGAGTAAATAATTATGTATTTAAGCCAACTGCAGATATCTTAATCTTATATTTAAGGTTTTGTAAAAGTCACTTATTATTTTACTAAAAAATCAATATTAAATTTACATGCAAGTCAAAAAAAAAAAATGCTAAGAATGCAAAATGTTAACTAAAATCTTTCAAGAATCATATTTTAATAGTAGAGGGTTTCTTATATATTAATAAGGGTATTTTATAATCAAGGTCAGCTATCATAAATATTAAAGTATTCATTTGTAATTTTCAAATTCTTAAAATTATTTATTATATGATAATGTATATACTTAATGATATGCCAATTTCCAGTAAATCATTATTATTACACTTTTACATATCTAGAAAATTATTGGTTATAAGATTTAAAAAAAAAAAAATCTATTCTAAAAAATGATAGTAATTAATTCTTCAATATAATTTTATACACATCCTAATCCATATATTAAGTTTATTTTATTTAAATTTTGGATGTTTTTCTTTTTCATTCTACAGTTTAAAATTGTTTATTCCATCACTGGTATTGAAACTCATGAATATTTACTGAACTTTGACTAAATATAAAATGAATTTTTTTGTGTGTGTGACATCCAAAAATAAATGTCTTTTTCCTTAATGATTTAGTTATTTCTATACATTTAGATAAATAAATATGCATATACTTTATGAAGTGTATTTATTTTGTGTATTCCCTTTATTTTATTTAGCTTAGTGCATTGCCAATGCAAATCACTTTAATCATATCATCATCATCATCATCACCCATTCTCAATCCACTTCAGGATGAAGACCTCTCTAAGTTCAATCCATCTTTTCCAATGTCTGGCCTCTCTTATCCACATCACCCTGTTCATGTTCTTATTTCATCCATCCATCTCACATGTGGTCTCTTTCTGGGTCTTTTACAATCTCTTGGAATCCCATTTAAGATTTCAATTGTCCATCTATTATCATCTTTTCTAGCAATATATCCAGCCCAACTCCAATTCAGTCTTTTAATTCTTTCAATAATGCCAGTAACACTTGTTTGTTCTCTTATCTATGTATTGTGTTTTTGATTTCTTGTTATTTCTAACATGCATCTTTCCATATTTCTTTGAGTGGTCTGAAGTCTCTGTATTTCTCTTCTATTAAGTGTAAAGTGTCCAAGTCTCAGATCCATAAGTAAGAACTGGTAAAACACATTTATTAAAAAGCTTCCTTTTCAAACATAGGCATAATTCCTTTTAATATTAAGTTATTTCTACCAAAAGCTCTCCAACCAAGTTTAATTCTATCATTAATGTCATCTATTCCATTATGTTTCCATATGTAGTAATAATCTAACCAAGGTATTTGTAATTGTTAACTTCTTCTAATTCATCAAAATCAATCTTTATTTTCATTTTTTGAGAAAATCCATGAAACATTACTTTAGTATTTTTAACTTTTATTTTTAGTCCTATTTTTTTACTTTCATCTGATAACTCTTGAAACATTTTCTAAAGTTGTGAAGCATTATTTGCAAAAACAATTACATCATCTGCAAAATCTTAATGACTTAAACAATTTCCATTTACTTTTATTCATTTAGTTTGCCATTTTAATGCACAAAATACTTCTTGCAGCATTGCTGTAAAAAGTTTTGGATATATGTAGTCACCCTGTCTCACACTCTTCTCAATATTAACCTTTCTAATATCATTACATAATCTAATTATTGTTGTAGTGTTTTTATAAATATTCTTCAGAATATGACAATATCCTGGGTCTATACCTTGATTCAATGCTTTAATCACTGGAGAAATGCTTATAGAATTAAATGCCTTTTCATAATCTACAAATCCAAAGCATAATGGCAACTCATATTCATTGGTTCTTTCTATAACTTCTCTCAATACTTGGATATATATATTATATAATGAGCATGCCAATAGCTCTTAACAAGCTTTTCAGCATATCCCTATCCTCAGACCAGTTTCTAGCTCTGGCTTTTGTCAGTGAGGCTAGGATATTCAAGCATTAGATTTAAAATATCAAGTCAAGCTCAGAACTTTATCTAATGTTTACCTACTAAGTAGAAAATCTGAAATTTTCAGACATCCATATGTCTTCAAATACAGCTATTTAACTTAAATAGCCATATTAGGAAACTGGTCTGAGAGATATTCTGAAAAGCTCGTTAAGAGCTATTGACATGCTCATTATATAACATTTGTAATACAAGCTTATTAAATTAAGTCACGATATATAACTTGATTTTCTTGCAATATATATAAACACATATATAGGTAAGTGTGTATAACTCAAGTATTTTAAACTTTATTTTTTTAAAGTTGTTACTTAAAGAATTTTATTATTAATAGTTTTGAATTGCAGTAATTAAATTAATTAATTGCTTTAAAATTATAATTTACCTAGTCAAACAACAAATTTAAAAAGATAAAGTTTTAAAATACAAATTTTAAAAATAAAATGTATTTCCTTGAAATAGTTGTAAAAAAAATGCTTTAAATAAAAGAAATATTTTATGTTTTAGGGTAACCATTATGAAGGTGGTTTATATTCTTTGCTATAAAATCTAAATCTGTTTTTAAAGGAAATAATAGTTTTCATTAAGGTTGTTTAAAACCAATTAAAAAATATAAGCATATTAAACTATTGTTTTAATACATTTAATCTAAAATAATATCACATGTAAAAAATCTGTTTATTGTCTATATTTTTGTCCAAATAAGCATTTCTAATTAAGTTTAAAAACATTCTACATTTATATATTGTGACACTTTTCTTTAAAGAAAGATTAATTTTAGATAAAGAATCAATAAATAATCAAAGTTTGAAGGAGTAAACTTGAAATTCATTTTAAATTCTTGTTTTTATTGAAATTAATTAGTAAGTTTTATACATTCAAAACTTATTATATATTTAGATATGCTTTTTCCAATATTTTAATATTAATGTTAAAGATGTATGAATACTTTTTCTTTATATTTCTTTATTATTTTCTAAAAAGAATTTGGTGGATAAAAGTGTATGTGCTAGTGAATATGCATTAATAAATTTATTCATATATTATTGCATATATTTAAATTTAAATGTTGAAAAAAATTAAAAATAATTGTTTTAATAAATTACAATGTGTAATTTATTTTAATTTACATGGATAAAAATAATGTATTCATATTTGTTTAAAAAAAGATGTGAATCAATTTTATAAATATTTACTTAAACAATAAATTTTCTTTATCATTATAAAATAAATTATGTATATTTAATTACAAGAATTGTTCATTTCCAGCCCAAAGTCTAGAGTTGCAAAGAAAAAATTAAAGTTTGTAGATGTAACATTTTGAAAACTTCCTCCATTCATCATCACACATGATACATAAATTATCTCAAATATTTTTTCTGAAGTCCTTTTCTTAAAACCTTTTCTTAAATAACATATTTTACAAAATATGATTCATGTTTATATTGTGCTAAAACGAACATGAAAAAGCTATAACAAAAATATAAAGGCTAAGTGCTTTCAGGAATATCTAGTTCCAATATTCGTAGCATATGATGGATGTGCTGGTAAACCGAATGTTTGGACTTAGTATATGCAAATTTATGCAGTGTATTTAAATGGCCCATTTTTTAGAAATGGAAAAACAGGATCCCTTCTGGTTGATGACGCTGGCATTGTCTGCTCTAAAGCATGCCTCTTTTACCTTATGTTTCAATAATACAGGGGGAAAATGTGACATAGCATCTCCAACTCTTCTGTTTTATATTTTAAATCTTTATGGAGACAATTAACATATACACAATAGAATAAGTTTACATTGCATAGACAAATGTATAAATTGTTAAATTTCAATGAAGAATGATCCAAATTTGAAAAGTTTATCATTTTATATATGTATACTTGCTTTATTTATAAATCTAACTTAAACTGCTTCAAAGACTAAGATTCCATGGGAACTTAAAAGATATTAAGAATTATTTCTCTAACATTATTTATTACCAAACCAAGCATTTACTAATGGTAATTGCTTATATCTATAGATGAGATAGAAGCCAAAATTCATACAAAAAATTACACATTCATAATAACTGAACTGATTTCTTCCAATGAATTTAAAATATCATTCATATGTTAATGAGTCCAGATATTTATTTTCAAAAATGAAAACTCATATGAAATGATAATAAAAGTTCAAGCTATAAAAATACACCACTTAAATAGATTGTTGATTTACTTGAATAAAAATTTGAGAGAGTGTCCATATTAGTTGAACCATTCCTTGTTTTCTTTTGAGTACATTGTATTTCTTATTGTCAAATATCATTGAGTAGTGAACAAGCCATATGGTTCATTTGTAAACAGTTATAGATGTGCTATAGGACCAAAAGTATTTTACATATTTTTAAGCAATTGCTTGAGGCTAATTGTATGCTTTTGAAACATAAATAGGCATAGAGATGAGAAGTATAGAAAGATTTGAAAAAGTATAGCATTTCTTCAGGATAGTTATTGCACCACATATATGTGGATTTAGGATTTAATTTGAATAAATCGTTAAGAAACTGGGTTGGAATTATATCCTGTAATAGATTGACAAGGTCTTAGCAACTGGCAGGCTTGTCCATACATGTCTGGATGGATAAGGCATCTTGTT
The DNA here is from genome assembly GCA_028023455.1 of Epiperipatus broadwayi. Taxonomy (NCBI): domain Eukaryota; kingdom Metazoa; phylum Onychophora; class Udeonychophora; order Euonychophora; family Peripatidae; genus Epiperipatus; species Epiperipatus broadwayi. The sequence continues at coordinate 4,006,310 of JAQFVV010000066.1, read as the reverse complement.
TAAATGCCTAAATAATGTACCAACAAGAAATATGATAGTATGATATATCAACATGCTCAATGGCATGATCTGTGAAAAATAATTATCTGACATATAAAAGTAAAACAATCAATGGTATTAAATGAAGGATGAAGCATTTTGGCTCTAATATAAATTACAAAAAATTTGGGACATACCAAATTTAGCTCTCTTTTGTAGATGGCAAAGCATGTAGTTCTAATTAATAAATATAAAAATGAGTTTCAGAGACATGTTTTTATTAGAGATATAAACTATTACTGGTATTAAAATAATCACATAGGCCAGTATTCCACCAATAATAGCAGTCTATATGTAAATTTTCACAGTGGGATACAGCATTTTGGGGCAGAATGTTTTCATTTTCATTATTTTATATATAGAGCTCACAAAACAAGCTCTTAACAAGCTTTAAGAATGTCCTCAACCCCAGACAGGTTTCTGCATCTAGTGTAATCAGTGAGGTGCCAGAATATTCATTAGATTAAAAATACTAGGACAAGCCCAACACTTTATTTAATGTATAACTATTGAGAATAAAATCTGAAATCTTCAGACATCCATATATCTAAAAATCCAGCTATCTAACTCAAATAGCCATATGGGACTGAACTAAGTTCAGATACACCATATATTAACTTCACTGATGATGCTAGATGCAGAAACAAGTTTGGGGTTGAGGATATTCTCAAAGCTTGTTAAGAGCTTGTTTTGCAAGCTCTATATATAACATTTGCAAATACGAGCTTTATTAAAATTAAGTCATGTGACATCTGACTTGATTTTTCATAATTTTATTTTTTGCTATTAAGGCTTTGGCAATTTTATATTGCTAAAGCTATTAATATATGGTGTATCTGGACTTAGTTCAGTCCCATCATGGCTATTTGAGTTAGATAGCTGGATTTTTAGACATATAGATGTCTGATTTTCTTCTCAATAGTTATATATTAGATTAAGTGCTGGGCTTGTCCTAGTATTTTTAATCTAATGAATATCCTGGCACCTCACTGACAACGCTAGATGCAGAAACAGGTCTGGGGTTGAGGATATTCTCAAAGCTTGTTAAGAGCTTGTTTTGCGAGCTCTATATATAACATTTGTAAATACGAGCTTTATTAAAATTAGGTCATGTGACATCTGGTTTGATTTTTTTATCATTTCATTTTCATTCTGAATGTGTTTTTGATGAGAATGCATGTAATTGCATTTTAGATTAATTAGGATACTCAAATAGGATGAAGAAAGGTGGTAAATTATGGCCTATAAACAACTGCCACAAAGATGATTTGGAACCAATTGACGTTTGAAATTAGTTTAAAATATCCAGAATAAGGGAAATGTTTTGGAGGTCTTGCATTTCCAATTCTTGTGTTAAACATAGAAATCATTGTTCTAATTATTATGTTTATATTGTTCAAAAACTAGCAACAAAAATAGTGGGTGATTTAATTTCTGTTTTAATATTCTACTTATATAAGTTTGTTATTAAAGACCACGATAATAATAATAAAAAAACTATTCTAATAATAAAATATGCAAATTTAAAATTATTATTTTATAAAGGTATTGCTATTATTTATGTTTAAATTAAATTATTTTTAAACATAGTTATTTTAGTGTTAATAAATACTTAAAAGGTTTATAACATAACTATTCCCTTCTATTTTGTTTATGATTAAATATTTGTTTATAGTTTTAAACTGATGAAGGAATAGATATTAAAAGTATATGTGCTTTGAAAATCCAGATAGTTTATTTATTTTATCCATGAACTAAGTTAATGAAATTAGGATAGTAAATAATTTTCTTAATGGTTACTTTAGCAAATAGTATTTCGAAATTCTAGCATGCACATTAATTTGCAATGCATTAGACTGAAAATTATTTGAATAAAGATGAGCAAATTTTTAAATTAAGATATGCTTAAAATTTAAATTATTCCCAAAACAACACCTTAAGATTGATATGAATGTGTATAATTAACTGTATATTTTTTCTACTAAAAAAAATGGTTTATAATGAATGAATATAATATCACAATATGTTAGTCATGAAAATTAATTAAAAAATATTCCAAAGAAATGTTATATTGATTACTTTTATTGGAAAAATATAGTTTAAAAAATTAAACTTTGCTACAGAAAAAAATATTACCAGCTATAAAAAAAGTATTTATGATATCTGTCTGAAATTTGTATAGTAATTAGCAAAACTTTTTACTTTATGTACAATCTTTATATTCTTGTTTTTTAAACCACTAAACATCACATGATTACTATTTCTTATGCTTACACAAGCTGTTGAAACAATGATGTGATGTGATGCACTGTGACTTCTCCTTAAATGAAGTCAGGAATCTCTCAGCACTTATGCCCAGAGAAACCTGTTAGCCACTTTACCTTCCCTTTCCATTCCCTACTCTAAGTTTTCCCATAATCTGCTCCATCCCATTTCCACAACATAATCTTTGTCAACTCTATGGCCTTTATATCTAAATCCCCCTTATCTTTTCCCAAAGCCAGCATAAAAACCAATAACCCACTTTCTGTATAACTTTGTTCATATTTATTCTTCCATAACTTCATTATTTGTACCATTTCTGTGTTTAAGCATTTACATTCAATTAACAGATGCCTAATATCCTTCCTTACACAAATTGCAGACTAAATCACCCATATTTTTCCATTTATGTGTATATTCTCTTGTTGCTAAACATAGTAGCACCACTGAGTGCAAGTCATAGTAATCAATAGATGCAAGAAGGTTTGTGCATAAAATCCTTATCGGGTGCTACTCATCCAATATCCCCGTACTGCTTTCTAGCTTGTAGATTTCATAAGTGAGGATATTGGATCTGTGAGCCCTGAACCTAGCCTTATAGTTAACTAAAAAGATAAAAGGTGGCAGCTGGAGGGTTTCATTGAATCCTAAGATCTAGGTGCAGTCCTCTCAAATCCAAGACTCCTCATTGACAAAAGCCACATGCTAGAAATTAATCTAAGAATATTGGATGGGTAGAAACTATATAGAGATTTTGTGCACAAACCTTGAATCCATTGATTATTATGGCTTGCACTGGGTGACACTACTGTATGAAGAGTTTGTCAATATTCTTCTGAAGTTAAAATGCATATAGCAATAAATACATTATATGATGCTATTGTAGATGCCAGACAGACAAACAATCTATAATTAACATTTTTTTGTATATTACAATATCGGTACATTAATTTTTATAAAATTAATTCCAGTTTTTTTATTATTGCAAATGCATACAATTATCAATATATCAATAAATAAATAACAGTAATAACTAGATTGTGACATGACTATCATCTTCAGCTTACAATTAAAATTTGAAAATGAAAATATCATCAAATCACACACCATTAATATTCCAATATAAATTCCCAACTTTCTATAAATTATGTGTATTTACACAATCATATTTTTTATTTGATATATTATCCATTATATTTATAGTGTAAAAATGAAAACGTTAACAAAACAAAAGGATTTATTGCAACTAATGAATATTCTACAAATATGAAGCTACTATCCTATAACATCATTGGTTTTTAAAACATGGCTATCATTAAAAAAAAATGACAAGTTTTTTTTTTTTTAAATCTAAATATTTTTTAAAGATTATTACAGCATTATAGTGTAAAGTTAATTACTAATCAAAATATTGGATATAAATTGATAATGATTGATTAAATGTGGAGAAGGAGCCTACATGATTAGCAATAATTATTATTATTTGTCACTTGTAAATGAATATGGTCATACTAAGTCTAGAAAAGCAAATGATAGAAAAACAAAAATTAAACATTTAAAATGAAATGTTGTGATGACTATAAACCAATCCATGGACTGCAAATACATTCATATATATTATATGTACTATTTATATATTGGACTATTTCCAGTATAAATGTCTTTAGAAAAATTTAATGTTATTTAAATATTCCAAACACATTCAACTGTTAGTAATAGCACATCAAACAGGTTAGTATATGCAGTATGTTTCAAGAGGTTTTATTCTCCACTTTTCATGTGTTGCTAGCCTGACCAGTGTCAGTACTAGCATGGGAATCAAACCTGGACCTTTGTATTTTTAAATATTGAATTTTAAGGTAAAGCTCTAGTCAACTGAGCTATCCTGCCAAAGGCAACAATCAATTAGTGGAAAATGGAGATTTTATGCAAGGTCATTAAAAATGAGAAGTTATTGATTCTATCCTGTAAATTTATGTTCAGTTGAGTGAAGTTCTCAAATCATCTCAGTTGACTGAAATTTCACTCTTGTAGTTTGTCATTATTTAATCTACAGTCTGTATTAAAATTTAAATAAATTAAAGTGAATTCATTTTTTTATCTGTACATACAAAAGTTTGTTGAGTAATTTATTTATATAAACTGTTTTCTGTTTACTATTTTCATTGATTAACATCTGATGGTGATTTTTCTAATATGAAAATATAACAGATATTTCCACATATTAACATACTTCAATAATAATAACTGTTAAAAATTATTAATATATGTATCTATGTTCTATTAAATATTTTTATAGTTTAAATAAGATTTAAATCATTCAAATGACTTAAATTTAAATGTATAAATTAGAAATAATTATTTTTAATGATTTTGCATCACATTATTATAATGCACTATAGATTGTGTACAATAAACTAAATATTTATATTATTATCATATTAAAAACTATATAAACAAATTACTCATCAGCTAATATTTAATTATGCAGTCAATTAATTATCATACCACTTAGAATCAAAGTTTGTTATATACTGATAAAAAAATGAATCCAACTTTATTTGTTACATTCTTGTATAGACCAGTGATGTAACAATGATAACTATTTGTATAGTTTCCAGTTTAACAATATGCAGATCTAATTTACTTATATAGAGTGAATTGTGATGGTTTGATACAAAGTTATTAAAAATGAGAAGTTATTAACTACGCCTTGTAAAATTAAAATAAAGCTAATTTAAGTGAAGCTTTAAACATTTTAATTGATTTACACTTCATCCTTATAATTATCACTCATAAATGGCAGATAAAAATAAATTTATTTTTCAAGTGTACGTAGCAAATTTTGATTCTGGATGGTATAAAAATGATTGATTAGATAATTAACTATTGGTTGATGAGTAATTTGTTTGCATAGTTCCTAATTTAGTGATATGCAAATAAACATACAGATATAATATATTATAGGTTAGGGTATAACATCTGATTTTTTTTTGTTCATTTAAATAATCTGGGCATAGCAAAACTATTTCAGAATATTTTAAATAAAAGTCAATGAATAAGAAAACTATGGTTAATTCAATTATGAATTTCTAGTTGGTAAGGTTTTATGATTTTCTTATTTTGTTTTGTCTTTAATTAAACAAATTGCTTACTATCAACAATTGAAAAGCTAAATTGGGTTGAATGTGAGAGAAATTTTATGCTTGGTTAGAAATCCACAGTTCCATCTAGATGAATTAATCTCCATGTCATTATATCCTGTTACGCTTAAACAGTTTAGAAACTGCTATTTATAATAAGCTTCAATGAAGCATTAAACTCTAATAGTGCCAATTTTTGATTTTCAAGCTGATCATAGAATTTTTGTAAAAAATTTGTTGCTCCTTAGTTTAGTAGAAATAAAAAATTGTTGATGATTTGATTAAAAGATGGTACTTGAATTATTTTTTTTTGATTGAATAAAATGCATACAGATCTTGATGATTATGAGAATTTAAAGAAAAAATTCAACAACTGTCAATAAGATTGCAAATAAGATAACAGTCATTTGCTGGTTGTTATTATTTAAATTTTTTTATATTAAAATTTTAAAAAAAATTCATAATTTTATTAAGTCATTTTAAGTGACATCAGTAATATTACTGGATTCTATAGTTCAGGCAAAAAAGCATGTACAAAGGTACCAGATTTGTCTCAAATGAATATGTATCAAATAATTTTAAATTCTTTATGCATTTTTTTATATTTAAAATCAAACACTATACAAACAAATTTTATAGCATTTAAAATGAAAACGTTAAAAAATGTATATTATTTAAATTGCTTTAAACTTAAAATAAAAACAAATAGATGCAATATAAAAAATGTATAAAACAAGTTTAATAAACTCTTTTATCTAGATTTCATTCTTTAAAATTATTAATAATATCAATAAAATATTGAATTTAAACTTTTATCATATAATCAAAATAAAGAGATAAAAATTGTAAAAAACGAGCCATTTTTGAAATATATGTTCAGAGATATAGGACTTGCTCCCTTGTACAATTTTAGTTACAATTCTGGATAATGATCCTTCACATAAGAACAATATTCTAAACAAATTGAAGAAGTAATTTGATATCTTGAATTATGATGAAAAATTAGATAACTGCATTCAATATGTTTAACCTGCGATCGTTTAGATTTGGATAAAATTACCCAATTTGGTAACGATAAACAGCTCTTTATAATCTTAAAAACAGGAAATCTGCTTGTTGTGATGGAACATGAGGTTTTTAAAAAAAATAATGGACATAAGTTTACATTAAAACTATTAAGACTTTTTAGGAATATATGGATCCACAAAAGTATGCCAAATGATTTTATTACATTTATAAGTGAGATGGAATAACCTGCTGTGGATATTGTAGAAGAGTAGTTTTTTAAAACAGTATTAAAAGTACTTCAAAATACTTTAGTGAATTGATTGCCTTCAATTATGGAAGGGTATTTATCAGAATTTCAGACTTATTTTAGAAATCAATAATGTTAAAAATAATCTTTGTTGCCAGAAAAAATCAAATTTTAATGTTTTTAGTTAGCTAATAAATATATTTAAATAAAAAGTCTACAGAATTTTTGTTATATATCTGCCATATGGTAATATAAGAGAATACATTATTTCTGATAAAAAAACAAACAAACATATATATGACATTTGAAATGAAAACCGTATTAAATGGAAATATTTTTAAATTTGTTTTGACTTCATTTTTATGGCTATCTGATTTGAAATAATTTACAGGTATTAATAATTTTTATTAGTCATTCATTAGAATAGAGATTATGCATTTAATGAATAATACTTTTGTAGTGAAATTTTCAGTACATCACTCTCACACAAGGTAGGGATTGGTTTCTATCCATTTTTTCATACCTTGTACAAAAGTGTAATTACGTTACAGGGAATATTAGTTTATAGCATCTTTTAAGAAACAAGAATCATAATACAGATACACATTTAAGTAATGGTATTTTTAAACTGAAGTGATTAAAAACACAAACAATAATTTCTTATGTTTGATCCTAAATTAAAAGTGTACTGATGATTTCAATAGTGTCCAATTCAAAAAATGAATTATGAAATGTTATTAAAATCTTTAATTCAACCTATAAAAAATTGATTCAATATTTTCTGTTCAAAAATTGGGTGCTTTATCAACCAATACTGAAAAAAAATCTCCAGAAACTTTTTACTTGGACGGTTATCAGGAGATTAATAAGGATCCATTTAATATCTCAATATCTTTTATATAGAAGAGTAAAGTTGGAAATTGAAGCACATCCAATAATTCAATGTGATGTTGCTGTGTTGACCAAGGCATTTTATTATAATGATACTGTGAACTATTTAAACTAAATTAATATATGAACTTCCTGCTGACAGAAGCATGAAAAAAAGATAATTTAAAGCAGATCAGTAATATTTTGAAAATATGGTAACATCTTAAAAATAATCAGGAATTTTTCAGATTGCTGGATGGATTATTGAATTTACAGACTGTAAAAGCATGTTAATAGAAAATAATAGATTGTCTAAAATAAATATTTAGTGTTAAAATTATGCATATTTTTTATGGAAATGACACATTTTATAAATAAACAGGCAAAAACTCTCCAAATAGTAGTGCCACCTTGTGCTAACCAGAGTTTTGTAGTGAAGTAGAGATAAAAGGTGGCTGCTGGAGGGTTGCATTACATCTTAAGATCTAGGTGCAGTGCTCTCAGATCCAACGCTCCTTACTGACGAAGGCCACAAGTCAAAAACTAGTCTGGGGATATTGGATGACCTAGGCACTAGATAGGGATTTTATGCACAAGCCTTCTGGCATCCATTGATTACTCTGGTTAGCACAAGGTAGCACTACTATATGGAGAGTTTTTGCCTGTTTACTAACAGTTATGTGCTAGCATGAGATGGTGATCATGTGATGTTTAGTGGTTTAACATTTTATTAATATTATAAAGACAATCTTAAGACCACTCAAAAAGCTAAAATATTGGTTGCTTTTATTAGTAAGATGTGCAGAGGATAGAATATATTGCAGAGTAGCAATTCACAGAATAAGTTTAAAAAACCACATAATGTAAATAATTCTCTAAAAATTAGTTTGTATAATCATTACAAAACTCAGTTTAATTTTTTTACTCTTTTGGCTCTGTTTTTTTTTTCTCTTTTTAGAATAACATACTAATAATCAGAGTTTTTCTTAGTTTTATTTTAAAGTTACAGTTTGATTTTATTGTTGATTAAAAGTAATCGAATTTTAAATTATTTAAAATTTTTAACAACTGATTCAAATTTAAAATATAACATGTAAAATAAAATTTGAAAAATTCTACAATGATTTTTATTTAGATATAACTAATAATCCAAATGATTTTTTTGAAGTTAAAACATCTAATTTTAGCAGCTCATATACAAGCATATACAACATAAATCTTGGCAAGAACCAAACTTTTTGATGACATAATATTTTAAAATAAACACACACATTATTGTTACATGGAGTTAATTCCAGAATTGTTAAAAAATATATCTTCTTTCATAGGTGGTAAATATAATATAACCTTTAAAATCAAAACAATATTCATCTAAAATTCATAACTATTTTATTAAAAATTTGCTTTATGTAATATATATATATTAAATTATATTTTGAAATAAAAACATTAAGAAATGTTTTATTATAGAAAGAATTTTACTACAATTTCTTAAACCTCAGCCAATAATATGTAGAAACAAAAGTACTACATAAAAAAAAGTTTTGAAATAAATTATAAATGAAATACATTTTTTTTGTTTGTTTTTTTTAAATAAAACTATTTCAAATTAATTTGAAAACCATATCACATGATCATCATTTCTTATGCTTGTAATGCTCTCAGATGTGAGAATCCTCACTGATGAAAGCCGTAAGCTAGTAACTAGTCTGGGGATATTGGATGAATATCATTAGATAGGGATTTTATGCACAAACCTTGCATCCATTGATTACTCTAGCTTGCACTGAATTTCACTACTGTATGGAGAATTTTACCAGTTAATTTGAAAACTTAAATAAACTGTGATGGTACATAATTTTTTTTCTTCTACAAGTTTTTGCTAGAAATTTGACTTTTTGTTTTTGTTGTTCTAAATTAAATAAAGAATTATGATACTTTAATTTTTTCTTCAATTTAAATTCAAATTAAATGTTTTGCCATCACAAAACAATAAATTAAACATGCTTTATATAAAAGATCCAAATAATAAAATTTGTTCAATTATCCTAGTAGTCATTTACTTGAGAATTTTTTTTTTTCTTTTCTCAGCAAAAATTTAATTCACAAATCTTTATTTTTTGAAAAAATGCATATCTTAATTATGTTTTAAATTACTCAAATGAAAAATTGGTATCATTTTAGTATGCATTCTATACCATTTTGAACACTAGGGGAGCCCCCAAACCACAACTGAAACAAACTAGTAGTAAAAGATCTTAGATAATACCATCAAAATTAATAACAAAGTGATCTAGGTATTTTATTCAGTCCATATTAAAAATTTGCGATCTTCATCAAAAAATTAAAAAAAAAAAACAACCATAGACATTTTATATAAATAAGTGTAACCAAAAAAAATCAAAATTTCAAGAACAATATTTAGCACATATTAATAATTAACAAATGACAAAAAAAATTACGGTAATCACTTGACTGAATAAAAATCATATTACTAGTGTAATAAAAAAAAATCAAATATTTAAAAACAGTATATTATTAGCATAATCGTAAAGATATTGCATAAACTAATACAAGAATTAATATGCTTAAATTAACATATTTTAATATCATGATTAGCAAAAAAAATCAGCACAAAAATTTCCAAATTTTTTGTGCTTAAATTAAAATATTTTATTTTTAAATTATACCAAAAATACAGCAGCAAAATAAATTAGTAAACCAAGATAAAATGTGACAAAAAAATTATTAGCATAATAAAAACACTATGAATATTACATTAAACAAAAGATAGTTTTGCAAATAATATTTGACAAAGTAAATTAATGCTTACATGGAAAAATATATTAAAATTATTTTAAAATTTAATGAACATACTTAAAAAAATAAAATAAATGAAACAACAAATACATGATTAAATTAATTATTAAACTAACATGCAGAAAAATAAAATGCATGCATTTATGGCAGCAGAATAGAATTTGATATTTCATCAGAACTATTTTGTTAAATGGCATTTATTTTATGGTGCTCTTCAGCAAATAGATATGCTAATTGTAGTTATCAAATATTAAATCAAAACATTATGGATATTTTGTTAAACACACACACAACAAGGACAAAAAAAATGGAGTGGAAAATTCAAAAACATTAGTAAATAATATTTGATCAAAAAAAAAGCATCTACTTACCAAATAGTAAAATCAAACATTACAGATAAAATAAATGCAAAAATACAACAATAAATTACTGGCACCTAACTAATGAATGGAAACTATATATATATTAAATATTAGAATTAATTTTACAACTAATAAATAAAACTATAAAAATATAGTTACATATGATTAAAAAAGATAAAAATTTCAAAAATCATAGTTTAGCAAATATATGTCCAAAAAAAAAGCAAATTATTAACATCTATTAATGAATATAGTTGTACATAGTAAATATAGAAATTAATAAATAAACTATAAAAATATATTACAAATACATTTTTTAGTATCTCAAAGTATGCAAAATTGTGTTTTACTGCTATGCATAAGGAGAAAAGCAGAAAAACTCACAGGGGTAATTCTTGACATTCACAAAGATTTACCTTTGACTTCAATGACACCAGTTGGAAACAAAAATTAAAAGATTTGGTCAAAACATCACTCATCTATTTAACTAACTAGCTACCCACACATTCATTCAACTATTAGCTATTTCTATCTATCTATCTATACTATCTATCTATCAATCTATATTACTTATCTCTGCCCTATATATCTATTTATCTATATACCTATCTATCAATATATTTATCTTTTACCTGACTCTATCTATCTACATACCTATCTATCTATCTTTTATCTTACTCACTATGTTTATGCACATATTTATTTATCTATCATTTACTTGTTTCTCTATGTTTATCAATTTATTATTTATTTTTCTACCAACCAATATACCTATTTATTTATCTTTTACCTGTCTGTTTATCTATTATTTACTGTCCCCCTATATGTTCATCAATATATGTGTCTATCTATTTAGCTGTTTTTTTTTAACTATTTATTTATGCCTCCAACCATACAGTTATCTATTCAGTCAATCAACTATCCAGTATTTACCTATTTATTGGTATATCTATTTATCTACCTATATACTTATCTATCTGTATCTGTATATCTACCTATCTATCTGGTTTTCTACCTATCTATTTTATATAGGCATTTAACCATTCATTTAATTATTTAGCTACCTATCCATCAATTATCTACCTATTTGTCTACTTACCTATTTACATAACTATTTGTCTACCTACCTATTTACATAACTCTCTCCCTCTCCCTCTCCCTATTTGACTATTTACTTGTAATTCTATTTATTTATCTATTTCATCTATCTATTAACCCATCCAATTAACTATCTCTAACAATGTAGCTATCTATTTTTAATTATCTGACTATCTCTAACAATGTAGCTATCTATTTTTAATTATCTATCTGACTTTCTATCTATCTATCTATCTATGATCTATGTACTCATCTGTCTATCAATGCAACCATCCATTGATATAACTTTTTAATCATCCATTAATCTATCCAACTAGCTATCTCTGCACCTATTTATCTAAACATACATCAGCCTATCTATCACCCATTAATATATTCCTCTAATTGTCTATTATTTACCTATCAATCAATTCATCTATCTATCTCTTTATTTATCTATTCATCCATCAGTCTATGCAAATATCTATTTATCTATTTACTATATATCCATCAATTAGTCCATCTATCTATTTTTGTATCAATCTACTCACTGAACCATATTTCCATTCTTCTATCTATTATTCATCCACCAATCTATTCATCTATCTACCTCTATACTTATCTATCTATAAATAAATAAATAGATAGAGATAAATAAATGGATAGTTAAAAATAGGTAGATAGATCCGGAAGACAATTAAATGGGTAGATGGATAAATATAGATGTATGAATGAATGATAAATAGGTAAATAGATAGACACAAGTAAATAGACAAACAAATAAGTATATATATATTGTACCCTTTTGATTAGGTCCAAATAGATTCACTGAGTCAATTTTTAAAAAAATTTAAATTAAGGATAGATTTTGAATGGTATAACTACTGTATAATGTTGGTAATGTTTTAAAATGCTCTGTTAAAGTAAAATGAGAGTAGTAAATACATAAAAAACTATATTAATATGTTAGAATAATACAGTAAAGCTAAACATTATAATTTTTGTAGGGTTAGGAAAACTGGCCATAGTGAAATAATATATTAAAAGCCTTCTTAAACAAGTGTTAAAAGCTAATTTTAAAATAATGACTTAGAATTAAATAAATTAGTGTATTGTAAAATAAAAATTATACTTAATATTTGTGTTATAAATTATTTATTTAAAATATAATATTTTGTGATGGATAAATGGGTTTAATTCAATAGTATCAAAATTATTATTCCAAATTCTATTATTATATTACTATTTATTTAATATAATATTCTTGTAATTAAATATTCATTTCTGTTATCAGACAATAATTATAAAAAATTGTTACATTCTGTCTGCTTTTTGAAAGTCATGTGACACAAGTATTCATACTCTGTGCTTATAAGTTTTATAATGAAGTTTCAAAATTACTTTAGAATTGTGCTAAAAATTGAAACATTTGTTATATCATAAGATAAAACCTAAATGTTATAACAATTTTTAATTTGGTAGTTTTAAAAACAAATATAATTAATAAAGTTAGATTTTTAAAAATAGATACATTGAAAATAAATATTGGTTAAATTACTAAAGTATTATTTTTAAAATGTTATTTTAAAGTGTTTAGTTTGTTTAAATAAAAGTATAAAATTAGTTTAGAATTAAATAATATAATATCTAATATTCTAAAAATGAGTCATGATTTTTATTTTTAATTGTGTAATTTTGACTAATATGTAAATTAGATCAGTTAAAGATCTAAATAGCCAATCAAATCACCAATTTATTTTACTATAAAAGTAGATGTTTGCATTTCTCTGTGTGCTTTTAATAACTGAAGGGGGTGATAAAAGTGTTCTTTTTATAACTTAATAACTAAATAACTCTCTTAATAATTTTTATTTTTAATACCAAAGTATTGCCTAGTTTACTACTTGAAATTATTGTTTTAAAAGAGAGGATTAAAAGGATTATAATTTATTAAGCTAAAACTATGTGTTGTTAAATCTCTAAAATTCCCTATCAAGTTATTCTATTAAAGCTTGAGCCAGCTTCACAGTAGCTATGGAATTAATACCAGAAATAAGTATATATTCAAGGAAAGTAAGAATGGAGGTACAGATACCAAATGGAAATATAATTTTGAAAATATTATTTATTTTAATATTTTGGATATTTGTCAAGGAAATTGGACATAAAAGTTCTTCGAGAATTTATTTTAAATGCATTATATCATAAGAAAAGATAATCTTATCTGAAAAGTAAAAGCTATACGGTAAAAACTTTAACTTTTAATATTTTTAAAAAAGTATATTTTTTTTAAAAGAGTTGCAGTAAATATTTTTAAAAAAGAAATATTATTTTTAAAAAGTTTATTATGAACTTTTCTTTAAAATGATAAAGATTAAAAACCGATAGTACTACAAATATATTTTATATAAGTCGTCATTTAAAAAAAAAGAAACTGTAAATCATTTTAATATTCTAAAAAAATGATTTTTAGATTTATTCCGCAAAAAAGAAAACAATGGATAATTAAAATAATATTATCCTGACAAAATAACTATATAATAACTTTATTTAAATTACTAAAATGATACTTTTAAATGGAATATAAAGTGCGTATTTTCCGTACAAGTATGCATGAATCCATACAGCCATAACTGATGCATCGAAAGGCCCATGTAGAATTCTATTGAACGGGAAAACTCCGGAGGATTATTTTAAAACTTTCCAAGTGATATATCAATTTACTAATCATTGTCCTGAAAGCTATAGACACTTGACTATAATTTTTATGAACTTTCATCAAAGGATTAATGATTATTTTTCTAAATAATTTCAGATTTAAAGTCGACTTGATTTCATTTTTTTTTATCATTATGAGTTTAGACGTCGAGGGGAAAAAAAGAGCTTTGTGTTTTGTTCTCAAGTGTTGAACAGTAGCGTTGTCTTAGCAACTGCGTTGGGAAAGAGAAAAGTTTTTGTTCTAAATTGTTGGACAGTTGTTTTAACAAACGTTTTGGGAGAAGAAGAAAAAAAAGTGTCTATGAAGGACTTCTAATGAAGAAATATTAGGAGAAAGAAAAGAACTTTTTTTTAAAATTTACTTTATGATGGGTTGGAGTTTTTCATAAATATAGTCTTAATTATCTTTTTGCTTACTAATAATAGTATTAAGTTTTTTTTTTCTTATTATTGTTAGGCAGGAAAATTACATATAAAAAATCTATTAATCTAATATAATTATTATTGTAAGAAATATTTAATTCTTTGTAAAGTTTATTATAAATATTTTTCTAAGTATGATAGTTCTTGCTGAGTAAAGGCTATTATTATTTAATATGTTTCTTTTATGAAATATGTACCAGAAAACATCTAAGAGTGACCAACCAGTAATTTGTCACTATGGGTAAATTTGTAAAATATATTAATTTTTACATGATGTATATTTTATTCTTTTTCTTTAGATTGCTTGAAATATTTTATAGTAGTACCTTATCATATGAACATATGAGTATGTGTGTGTGCATTAAATACACATAGAACTTATTATTATTATTCTAGAAATATGAGCTAGATTTTTTTTTAAAAAAAGATATGCATACTTTTCTTTTATATTAATAACGTAATATGATTTAATGATACATATAATTTATATGATTCTTTAGTGGAGGAACCCTATTATCTTAAAATGTTTTAAAGTATTGATTTAATACATTAATACAAAATCATTTGTATTTCTATTGCTGAATTTTGGAAGTGAAGAAACCTTTTCTTGTTTTAGTAGTTTCAGATTGGTGAAGTCATACGTGAATCTTATTTATTGTTTCAGAATAATGTTTGATAATTTTGCGATGTAGATTGATAAATCTATTATGAAATTTTTAAGTGATAGTGACCTTGGGATTATGAAAAGAAACCAATGGGATGCTTATATGTAGGATTTATGGGGAATAGAAAGTAACTTATATTATTATCTTATTAGTTTATGCAAGTACAGATAACATGCCCTGTGACTTGTATATAATTTTCCATGGGCAGTGTCTTTCTTAGTATTGAGTATTTTAATGTTCGAAGGAGTTGAATAAAAAGCCTGGATATTATTTTTATAGTGGAGCTCATTAGACAGAGAAGTCATGCCTCTTCGTATGCACTGTTGCCATGTAGATTATCACAGATATTGAGTCTATACTCTAGTTAGTTCTTCATGCCTACGCATCATATCGCTATCTTAATTTCAAAAGTTATTGCATCGTACAGAACAGTATTTATGAAGGAAAATAGTAAATAATTTTGGGAATAGTAGAATCATTATTTTTGAAAGAGGATAAGATAGGTTTTTCTTACTTTGATTTATGTAGAGATCAAATACAAATGAGATTGAAAATAAATGCAAACTGTAAGGATAAAGAATCATAAATATTTCCGTATTTTATTAAACTATTTTTTTAAAAAAATATATAAGTGATAATAAATTATTCACGAGATTTTTGAATAATTTTTAAATATTTTGATTATACATGGTAATGCATATTTTTAAAGAATAAAACATCCAGAAGAAATAATATACAATAAAATGAGTACTTATATTTTGTGAATATTATTTTATGTTTAGAACACACATAAAACACACACATAGAGATTTTTATTAGAGTAATGCTAAGCAAGGTGTATAAAGGCATATCAATCATACTATTTTACTCAAGACAATTTATTTATTTAACGAACCAAGATAAATATTTTGAATGATATCAGCACTATCATAGTAGAAGTTTAATTTATTACAAAATCTATGAACGTATATTTAAAATAAATGTTACTTCAATAGTTTATAATTTCATATTTTTGTGTATGCTTACGGAAAACATATTTTTAATACGTCAATTAATGGACATTATATTCAACTATAATTGCATATGTAATTAGAAGTAGTAGGATTATTGTAAAGAAATATGCAAAAGTTATAAGTCAGAATAAAGGCTTATGTACTTGCTGATTTTATTATTATTATTTTTAAAAAAATGAAAACGTATGTAATTTATTTAAGATGTAACTGTAAATATTGTATATAGTTTTTGTTAATTAAACTTGTTTTATAAAACTTTGTGTTGTATTGATTATTCACATTGCAAATACGTGACAGTCAGATATCAAAGAAATATAATATTTGCACAGTACGAATATAATTATTTATTTAAGAAATTACGGTGCTTCAGAATATAATATAATTGAGAAATTTATTTTTACATTTTTATTATTACTATGGTCATAATTAATTATATAATTTATTGCATAAAATTAAACGTTATTTGTTGCCACATATTCTCAGATTATCACATAGTCTATTTAAGATGCCACATGAAAACGAAAGATTATATTATATCATTTATTGTTATTATCATTATTGTTAGTTACCATAATATTAAACAGTGAATAAGATTAATAATTATTTAATGAGGAATAAGGTTATTTATTATTATTATTATTATTAGCTAGGTGTACTTGAGGATGATACAAAATCCCTTATCATACTTGATTACAAAGATTATAAGTTGATTAGAATTATTTTAAAGAACCTGAGATTATTATAGTCATATTATTTTGAATAAAGAAATTAGGATTTATTTAGTAGCATTATATTAAATTGATTATTATTTTAAAATGGTAAGAATGCTATGGATTTATTATTATTTGAAATAAGGGGGGGATAGTATTCTTATGCCATTGAAATTGTATCCTGTGGGATATTGGCCCAATGTAATTCTTTACTGCTTGTACTTCACTTTATTGTTTCATGATTTATTAATATTTTATTTATATAATTTTATAAAACTGAACCATTTATTATTTATTAATCAGTTAGAGCTAGTTAAATAGTAGACAGTATCATAGGATATCTGTATTATTGATTATATGTATTTTAGACAAGCATAACCATTTTTATCTGAGCTAGTCTTATTTTACTATTATTATATTTCCGGATAGTGAGGGTACAATATATATATATAGATAAGTATGTAGGTAGATAAATAAGAAATAGATAGTGGATAAATGGGTGCTAAATATTTAAATGGATGGTTAAATACATAAAGAAATATGTAGAAAATCAGATATACAGATAGAAAGGCAGATATATAGATAAACAGGTAGATGTATAGATATATAAACATATAGAGATAGATAAGTATATAGACAGATAGATAGGTAGATAAATAGATAGATAATGGATGGGTGGTAGGCTGCATAGTTAAACAAATGTATAAATAAATAGATAGAAACCGGATAAATATAGAAATATATACATAAACATATAGAGAGATAAGTATATAGATAAAGAAATAGAAGAGACAAACAATAAGTAGATAGGTATGTAGATTGATACCCAGATTGATGAATAGATAGAGACAGAAAATAAATAGATAGACAGGTAAAAGATAGAGGTATGTAGATAAACACATAGAGAGACTGGTAAAAGATAGATGGATAAGTGTGAAGATAAACAGATAGATAAACAAATAAATAGTTAGGTAAAAGATAAATAGATATATAGAAATATAGGTTAGAGATAAACAAAAAGATAAATGAAAGATAGATTGAAGGCAGGTATGTAGGTGGGTAGATAGAGATAAATAGCTAATAGTTGAGTGAATGTGAAACTTTTTGTTTTTCTTTTTGTGTTTAGCAGGACATAATTTTGCATGCTTTGAATTAATAAAAAATGTATTTAAATTGTGTTTTATAATTTTATTTATTAATTTTAATGTGTATTATGTGAGACTTATTAATAGTTGCTAATAATTTGTTTGTTTTTTGGTCAAATATTAATATTTTCTAAAGTATTGTTTTTGGATTTTTTTTAATCATGTGTAATATGTTTTTATAGTTTTATTACTTGCAAAATTAATTTTAATATTTCATATGTATGGCTTATTTTCACTAGTAGATGCTAGTAATTTCTTTGCATTTTTTTTTTGGTTGAAGTATTCTTGTTTAAAAATTTTCCACCTCCTTCATTTTTTTGTCATGCAAAAGTTATTGATTTTTTTTTTTGTGTGTGTGTGTGTGTGTGTATCTAACAAAATATCCATAATGGTTACATTTTAATATTTGGTAATTACAAGTTTCTCATCTATTTACTGATGAACTCCATAAAATAGGTACTGCTTAAAAAATATTTTTGATAAAATATCAAACTGTATTCTGCTACTACAAGCATGTGTTTTATTCTTTCATAGATTAGTTTAGTAATTAGTTTAATCATGTATTTGATATTTTATTTGTTTTAATTTTTTAATTATGTTAATTTAATTATAAAAATTATTTTAATATGTATTTCTATGTAAGCAGTTATTTATTTTGTTAAACATTATTTGGTAAACTGTATTTTGTTTATACTGCTCTACATTTGATATAATATTTTAAAAATAAAATATTTTTGTCATTTGTTTGTTAGTCATGTTTGCTAAGTATTTTCTTGAAATTTTGATTTTTTTGATTACTATTATTTTTATCTTATGTTTGAAAGTGAGAGTATTCATTTATAGTTAAAATCTACAAAGCACATGTGCATTAACTTAATGCTGATTATTAATATTACAGTTTATAAACATAGCACTATATAAAATAAATATTTAATTTACATATATTATTTTTATATAGACTGGACAAAATATCTAGAGCACTTTGTTATTAATTTTGGTGATATTATCTAAGATCCTTTGTTGCTTGTTTGTGTCAGTGTTGATTTTGGAGCTCCCTAGTATTCAAAATGGTATAGAGTGCATACTAAATTAGTATACCAAGATCAAATTAAGCTGCAATTTTAAAAATGTTATGTATTCTTTTTCATTAAATAAATAAATTATTCAAATTTCTCAAAAATCTTGATTTTATTTTTGAATCAACTTAAAAAAAATTAATCCAATGTTTTAATTATTTAATTATAATAAGCATTATTTATAAATTATTTATTTTTGATATATTAAAATTATGTTAAATTAATTATGTTTTGTAATACTGGAAAATGATATTTTGAAGACATCTTCAGATGATTTAATATAAATGTATATGAAATTTCATGCGGAGTTTGTTTACATTCATACATTGGTCAGACCAATTGTAGAATAAACATAAGGAAGAACACATTTTGATGGTTAAATCAGCCATTTATTAATACATTACATTAACTAATCATGACATCAATTTTAATAAAACAGATATTCTGGAAAAAATTGAACAATATGACTAGAGATTGCTAAAAAAGGTATAGAGATTTTTAAAAGGCCTAAGAGCATAAATGAAAAGTGTGAATTAAAGAAAATTAACAATATTTGGAAAAAGCTATTGGAGAATAAAATATTTTTTAAAACTTCTCAACCAATAGAATTTGAGAATGAGGAGAAAATAACAAAGGAAAAGAATAACAATTTTAAATCTCACCACACACATTCTTATGATTTGAGAAAGAAGCTCTGAGGAAAGTACTTGTTATTGTACTGAAATGGAAGCTTCTGGAAATAATGAATTCATATATATATATATATAGTGTTCTAGTGAAAAGGCTGACTGATTTTATATCCATGGTGCCTCCTGCCTCACTTCTGAATCAATACATGTGGCATGAAGCTAAATAAATTATCTATTTGCCATACAAACTTTTAAAGTCTAGCATGTACAGTTTATGAGCTATCACATTAAATGTAATAGTGTTTCATACCTTTGCAGAAAACTCATGATGGAATAACACACTAACATTAAACCTTGAGAAAACTTCTACTGAAACTTTCTGAAATGATTTATTCTGCATGTGGCAGTAAATCCATGAGGCACAAAATATTTAATCTGCAAGATTTTATAATGACATGAAGAGCACTTAATACAATTCATGGAATGCATCAAAAACAATTGGCAATGAAGACAATAAAAAGATTGCTGAAATTCTTTGAACTAATTATTGTCTATCTATCAGACTCATTAAGGAATTTCCTAAAATTTCCAAATTTATTCTCCTTTGCATTTTAATAGATTTAAAAAAAATGCAAAGTATGCACATTCAGAATGGAGTGCTGCAGAAGCCTAAACAAACTTGAATTATGGATCCAGAATTCTTGTCAAACAGTGTAACAGGTAATAAGACATGATGTTTCCAATATGAGCCATCAACTAAGCACCATAATATGAAATACACCAGAAGAACAAAAAAATTGCAAATTCAAAAGAGCTAAATTAAATCATCATTCAATATTTTTTGATCTTAAAGACATTATTTATCATGAAGACTGTAAACACTAACAACTATTTGAGTATTTTGAATCATTTGTGGGCCAAAATTTTCTGAAAGTGATCTAAATACTGTGAACAAGGCTTTTGATAATTGCCGCATGATGTTTCAGCACACAGTGCCAAGACTGGGCATGATTTTTTGCCAAAAAAGCATTGTTGTGGTTAAGTATTTAATCTAATCATTTGACTTAGCTCCTCCTGATTTTTGGTTATTTGCAAAATAACAGTTGACTGTCAAGGGAACACATCATGTTTTATTTCAAAGCATTGAGAAACACGTGACAAAGTTTCTGCAGATGATTCCAAAGGAGAATTTTAAAGATAACTTCAAACAGTTTTATAGTGATGTTCAGTGGTGTTTTGAGTCATCAGATGGCTATTTTTAATAATCAATAATAAAAATAAAATGTAAAGCCTTATATTTTATTTCATGTCAGTCACTCTTTTATCAGACGGCACTGTGCATTTAATTATTTTTAGCAAAAAACACCGGAGAGCATACTAAACTTTTAGCCTAAAATATAAGTTTACTGTGAGGATTTTAATTATAAATGCCTACACAGCTACACTATCATTAATACGTATATAAAATTGCTTCTAGGTTGTTGAGACAAGATTTCTTAAGAATATCAATTAGCAAAGTAGACACAACAGTAAAAAAAATGCTAAAACTGATCTAATACCAAACAAAACAAATTTTATTAATAGTTCAATATAATATAGAAATGTATGTCAATTAAAATTGCCACTTTTATGTTTCATATATTGCATTTGATATCTGGCATTCTTTAAATATTAACATAACTTTTTATTAATAATTCAATAGTCTCTGACAACTTTTACTAAGTAATCTATTATTTATCTGATTTTGTTAGCTATGCATTAGGTAAGTTAAAATGTGCACATTTATTTTCTATTAACTTAAAAGAATAGGCAACAATAGAACTTGAATTAACTTTAAATGTTTACAACATGCAGGTTATAACAAAATAAGGTCTATATATTAGCATTTAATCCATACCCTGTGTTACAAGTAAAATCACACAATAAATAAACCTCTTATAACCCATACATATATGTACCAATCTTTAATTTCAGATGCATATGCGAAACAAAATAAATGACTACCCCAATGTTTTAAGCACACTAAAATCAACTTATTAAACTATTTATATATCTACATGCACATCATGTTAAACACAAGTATCTTGACTTGCTTTATTTTGAAATACATTGTTCAAAACATTTTTTGAATAGCTTCAGAAAGTTAACTTTTTTTAAAAAACTATTTAAAAACTAAATATTTCTTATATAATTTTTAAAACAGGTTAACTCTTAATAAAGATTGAGTTGACATTTATTTAAATTAAATGTTGATTATTTTAAAACTAAATTTTGATTATTAAAATCATCTCCATTATTTAAAAATCTTTAGGAGAGTGAGAAACAAAACTTAAGAAACAAAACTGATTTTCTTTTATATCTTGAATATTTAAAGATGCAAACTATTATTTACAATAAAACTTTTAATTAATTTCTACACTTTTAAAATAAAAATATTTAAAAGCATACCAAGAACTTATAGAAAACTAAACCAAGTATTATAAAACTAAGTTAACATGAAATGTAAATAAAATCAATACCTAAAATCAGATAAATAAAATTATAAATTGTCTGATACACTGGCTTGTGGTAACTATAATTTTAAGTTTGTTAAATCATGCATAAAGTAAATAAACTGGTTAACCTGAGCCAAGATATGGCTAAGAGAACATCATTTCTCTATAAAGGTAGAATTACATTTAATACATATTTTTTTTTAAAAAAAAACTCTTTGATGGTTTACTAGTAAAAAAATTTCCATTCATGGTTTTCAAATCTTAGTCACAATTGGGCTATATGTTGCCAGGTAGAGTTTGTATTGAAAGTTTGTTCACATTCACAGTTGAGAAGTGCATCTGTTTGAAAGTGAGAGTATTCATTTATAGTTACAAATCTACAAAGTGCATTAGCTTTATGGCTGATTATTAATATTATAGTTTATAAACATATCGCTATATAAAATAAATATTTCATATATGAAGATAGTTTACACAGCATTGGATCAAATTCAGAAAGCAGGGTTCAATATTCTGATGGTTTTAAGTTCCATGCTTTGTCTTCTAGCCACACATGCTTATTAGTTCAACTGATGGTAAAGTTTCCTTGTACTTCATGTTGACAGCAAAAGATGATCCTGGTAAATGATGAGTGTAGAACAAAGATCAAAAGACCAAAAGACATAATTATTTTTTAAGTGGGCCCTTTTAATCATTACCAGCATTGAAAAACACATTTTTTAAAAATTAAACACATCAGTAATTAATTTAATTAAACATGTTTACAAAATTGTTCAGATAAGCAAATAGCATGTTTATAGATAACACAGCTATCTTAGTCTCTACAAATATGTTAAATTGACATTTTAAAATCTACCCAAAACAAGAAACAAATCAATTTTCAAAGAATTTCATTTAGTAATAATATAAACTATTTTATCAAACTATTTTAAATTAATTTGATTCTTTAATTAGCTTTAATTAAAGTTTGTTTCTATAACTTAATTTTTTAAAACAAATTTATTCAGGTGAAGTAAATTAGTTTTTTTATCTTTTAAGTAAATTTAAAATTGATTCAATGTTATTTTAAGTACAGATCTTTATTGATGTGTGGGTATGCAGATAATAAAAACCTAAATATAATAAAAATATATAAATTTAATTTTAAATATAGGGGATTTGAACTCAGACTTTCAAGCACCCTTCAACTATCCATACTATCTCATACCATTGATACAAATTTAATTTGTAAAACTTGAATTTTAATTTACAATTGCCAACTACTTTTATAAAAAGTAATATATATATATGTTTTTAAATATAAATCATAAAGTGAGATAGACAACATATATTATTTGATTTATGGTTTTTATTTATCAAAACAATTATAATTAACTAATTGGAAAATTAATTGTTTATATATTGATTTAGAAATAAATCAATACCATACAAGAATTTGGAAGAAACTTGTATAATTTATATATATGATCAGATAAATCTATTCTATTTATTACTATTTATTTAATAAATTTATTTTCTTTTATTAAAAACTTATTATATACTTTTTCTATATAGAGTTTTCTAATTACTATAAGTTCATAATATATTTAAATTTTGTGAAACCCAGTATAGATTTTACTTTAAAACTTTTAGTAACAGAATTATTTAAATGTTGTATAATACCTGTATTAATGTTAAATAAAAAAATAATAAAATCCACTGTATTTCAAAGTTAACATGATTCCAAATGTATTTTTACTTATATAAATATTGGAGCAATAATTTGTTGATTATTTTTATTTTATTATATAAATTAATCAAACAGTTGTGGTTGAGGATCAAAGACGATAGTGATTGATCTGCAATCTTAAAAATGTTTAGCATTTGAATCTGCTAATCAATCACTATAGTAAACCACAAATGGCATTTATAAAATTCTAGTGGAGAAAATTATTAGTGCTTTGCTGTAGTGCCTTTTGACTGTCTATTAAATATGGTAAGTTCTCTGTTTGAAATCAAATGAGGCATAATGTGCAAATAAGTTATATTTAATGATTATTTGATAGTTTATTACCTTATATAATTTATTCTATCACAAATGAACTTTTTAGATAATGTATATATACTTAAATACTTTAATGCTGCATTTTGATCATCATAATGTCAGGTCTTATAAATTAGTTTTTTAAAAAAATATGTATCTAAAAACTGCCAGTGTTATATTTTTTTAACATATCATTTTAAGAATTTATTTCTATTACATCTATATATGTTTATAACTATAAATATTTTTTTTTTTGTTTTATTAATCAAACTGTAGTAAATTATTAGTTTTCATTACTTAAAATTAAATGCATAGTCTTTGATATTCATATGTAAGTTTTACCCCATTACTTAATTAAATAATTTGTTTATCTTCCTGGATCTGCTTATGACCTAGGTTGGAAATAGATCTGTTACATTAATAAAGAATTAGCAAATGAAATTAAAGAGGAGTAACAATTCCAGAAGCTAATAAATTATGCTACTCTTAGACTGATTTTCACGTATATGGTTATAAAAGGATGGTGATCAGATAATGTAACCCCCTTTTTTTTTTTAGAATTTATCCATATGATATTTATACATCGTTTCATCATCATCATCAAACTAATTATTAGTGGCAAACTGAAATCATCATCTCTTAGTTTAAATTAAACATCTTGCTTAGTTTTTCCCTCATTTGTGTACATCATCTGTTCATACTTCATGTTTCATATTTAGTTAACATTTTAATGTTATATGATTTTCTCTCTCTTTCTCTCTATATACTTATATATAATTAACCTATTCATTCAGTGTACTGAATGTTTTCTATATAAGTCATTAGAGGGCTTTGAACTTAGGATTTTCCAGTCTATATTCATTCTCCATTCCATCTCAAATAATGGACACACATGACCACATACATGTGAAAAAGATAAATGATTCCCAATATACATACTTCATAAGGGCACACTATATATTGAAAAACATTAGAATTTGAATGTAAACATGAGGGTTTTAAATATGTAGCCTACATATTGCAATAGGATTGACATGAGTAAATTTGAACTTTCCACATTTGGGTTGCCAAAAGTATGGGCATTATTCTTTATTAACCCAATCATAGATTAAGAATGAGCATATTGTAGGGTATTACTTATAAGTCTATTGCTGGAAATGTTAGTCCACCACAGTTATATTTACTGCTCATTATATATATGTTCCTAATACATGTATATTATTCGTGTTATATTATTGAGTATATGATTTATGAACATTTATTTGTTTAGGGTTGGTAATATAGCCAAGTCTTTCATGACATCACCAGTAATCCAGGTTTGAATTCATATCCAATTGCTGGTCATCCTATCAGCACCTAACTGTAGATTGGTATATACAAAACCCAACCACAATCTTACACTATTTAGTTTAAATTCTGGTAAAATTGATAAAGTGCACAAATGAGAAGTGAAAAAAGCTAAAAGTCAAAATTCAACAATAGTTTTATTCACACAGTAACAAGAATATGATGTATTGATATACCCCCTCAAATAATGGATTCTGCCCAAAAATGGAGAGTACAATCATCATTAAGGCATTGGAGATTAATGTTTCTAGGCAATGGTCTTTTAATAACTTCCATTACCTTCTATCAATGTTTTAATAATATTAAAAAAAAAAAAAAACTAATAATAGAAATCAGAATATTTTAGAGAAATTGGATTAGTATTAAATTCTAACAATGAATAATTAAATCAATGTTAGCATATGGTATTAATAAACCTTTGGTCATATGTGACATATATACATACAAAAGAAAGGTTTTCTTATAATGCCTATTGATAAATGGTTTAATCTGTTTATTTTTAATTTATTAGTTCAAGACAGTAAAAAAAACTAAATAAATAAATAAAATATTTTAAATATTCTTGAGTTTGTTTGTATTTGGCATTGACAAAATACATCTTTAAAATCCATTTGTTTCTTTTTGTGAAATAAAATATTTTCAAATTTAATTCCTTAATTAATCCTGATAAATAGTTTTATTGATTTGACTAGAAATTGCATAAATTAATGGATTAATTCTTATATTTGGTTATCAAAACAAATCGCTACATTACTCTTTATTTTGGTAATTTATTTGGCTGGCATTGATATGTATGTTCTCTTTTTTGTAAATCTGGTAGATAGATATAATCTTAGAGGAAGGTGGCAATGATGATTCTAGTTCATTAACAAAATAAACATGGATCTTTAAAATGCAATAATCCTCATTTTTCTGTCATGCTAGAGCAGGATCTTTAAGCTAAAGCTGGATATAGTCATTTTATTCTTTATGGAGCAGCATACTAGGATGAGAATTGGATCACTGGAAGTCTAGCCCAACCATACAGATGAAGACTGAACTACAAGCATAGGTGTCATTATGTACTTTTAATATTAATATTATTAGCAGTATTCTATTTTCACAATTGTAATTGCGGGACTGACTTCATGAAGAAAGGCTACAGTGAATTACATGCTATTTGATGATTTTCACATTAGATGATTTTAACTCTGATTTCACCACTATCAAAATATATTTTATATCCAATTAACTATTGTAGTTCTTTTTATAGATACTCATTCATGTTTATCAAAAAATATTAATCAATATTGCTCATACCTATGGCTGTCCACTTCTAAAACTTACCTTATCTATTTCAATCAACCTCTATGAACTGTTAATTGATAAACAACAATAATAAAGAAAATAGAATGGGGAGAAAAGAAGAAAAAAATTTCATTGCAAATCTGAGTTCATTTTGAAACACCACATTATAAGTATGGAATTTTAACTTGTCAATTTTCTTGTTAATTAATAAGTTTAAAATGTAGTGGTTTGTTTCAATTTTGTTTTATTATCTTTTTCATGCAATTATAACTGATAATTAATTAATAAAAGTTTGCTTTCTTTTTTTTTTTTTTTGTAAAAAACACAAAATTTGAGTGTGTATCAATACATTCCACTAACCACTATGAGATCTCACTTAATTGTTTCACTACCAAATTGATAAATTATGTTATTTTCTGATTTATTATATATTGTTTTTTTTATTAGCTAGCTATGGAATGCTTCAATATGTGTAAATGAATGAAGTCATTTAATGATTTATTAGTAATTAGAAAAAAACACTTAGTCAAGATAAAAATACAAAATAAATAAGATTACAAATTATCTTATAAATAACAGAAAAACAAAGTTTTTTTTTTGTTGTTGTTGTAAAAATCAAAGTTTATTTACAATTTAAAATTGTCTAAGAGGTACACTTTGTATAGTTACTTTTTTTTTTTTTTAATATCCATCATCAATTATATGTAGAGAATTAAAATATTAAATAATGATTAATATAGATTAAGTGTTTGTTAAAAATATAACATTAAAAAAAAAAGAGTAATAAACTAAGAATTATCAATAAGCAAATCTATTTATGAACAAAAATAATAGCAAACTTACTAAACCTGTCATGGCCAAACATCATCCTCCCCAATCCACTACCAATAATTTTATTAATATATAACGATTTGATTATTAGTTATGAAACACAATTTAACATTTTAATAAAAAAATGTTGAAATTTTTTATTTTAATGAAATAAGGTATATATATATCATTTATTTTGTATATATACAAAAAAATAAAGTGAGATGTCACATGACCTAATTTAATAAGCTTGTGTTTATAAAGGGGATTGAGGATATTCTTAAAGCTTCTTAAGAGCTTATTTTGAGAGCTCTATATATAATATACAAAATATATACATAAAATCATAGTTCATGTATAAAATATTTTCAATTTATTATAATTTTACTCAATGTGTGTATAACTTTCAATACTCAGTTATACATTATTTTAAAAAATTATTTTGAATCAGACTTTAAAAATATTCTTAACGAATTAACTTTTTTTTTTTTTTTTTTAGGGAAAACATGATTGTATACTAATGCAGAATATTGAAATAAATTTCAGCTACCTTTAAGAGAATTAAAACTGCAAGCATACATTTAGTTCTATATTTTTAAAAGCTTGGTACTGATTTCATTTATGTCGCTACTATTTTTCTAAAAACGTTAAATTTTTCAGACAAGAAAAATCACAAAATAATTTTATATCACCAAATAATTTTATATAAAATAATTTATAAATTATGCTAATAACAAATTTATTACAATATTATTTATTTTTGCTAAAATATTTATTGGTTAATCCTATTGCCGAGAATTATTTAAATATTTACATCTATAATAGCCATAATACCAAATAGACAAATTGCAACTAATCTGATAAAATCTTATACAAAATTAAAATTTATCTGAATCAAGCTAAAGACTTGGATTAGTAACAATTCAAGATAGCAAACCCAAACCATCTTAGCCACTTAGTATATTAAAATACTGGCTAACTATAAACCTAACTTCTAATAAGACTAAAATAAAATAAAATGTAGTGCATGGGCTTTAAAGAGCATTCTCTTTTGTGTCAACCAGGATGATGATTGATCATCTCTGAATGCCTCAAAGCACTAATATACACCTCCATTTATATATCAGCCATTATACATGAATCTAGCTCAGAAGAACACAAGCTCTATAACTGTTATGGTAACCATGAAATGACGATTTACAATTTTTAACAATTGATACAAGTTTATTAATCATAAAAAAATAATAATGTCTTTAGAATAAGCCTATGCACATATCAATTAAACCTTCTGATTAGCATACAATAATAAAAAATATCACATTGTGATTTACATGATTAATATACAAAATTCAAGTTATTTCACCAAGATTTACATACATGTTCCACATAGGTGCACAGATGTGTGTTTTACTATTACATAAATAATCAAAAAAAGCAAGTCATATATGTGACATTACTTTTATAAGCTTGTATTTACAAAAATGTAATACAGAGAGTGTATCAATAGCTCAAACAAGCTCTTAATTGATCAATTAGAAGCTTGTTTGAGCTATTGGTATGCTTTCTGTATTACATAAATACATGTTTGAATTGATATTTAATAATAAAAAAATAAATTTTACATGTCTATTTGATTCCACATAGATGCACAGATGTGTGTTTTACTATTACATAAATAATCAAAAAAGCAAGTCATATATAATGTGACATTACTTTTATAAACTTTTACTTACAAAAATGTAATACAGAGAGCATACCAATACCTCAAACAAGCTTGTTTGAGCTATTGGTATGCTCTCTGTATTACACAAATACATATTTGAATTGATATTTAATAATAAAAAAATAAATTTTACATGTGTCTATTTGACACACATTGGTGTTTGCAATACAATTGACATATACTCACATATACATGTGTATGCATGTAATTTCTGAACATATCTAACTAATTAAAAATACAATAAATATTTAAATTTACCTATATGTGTTGTTTAATTCAATTTATTACATTGTGGTTTTCAATATCTCTTAATGGGTTCATTTACAACACATATAATCTGTACACATATGTGCAGTATAACAATTGATTAATTATATAAATGAATTCATTTTTTATCATATTTAATAATAGCAAATATTCGTTAATTTTTATAATAACTAATTCTATTTTGAATATACATAAAATTCATATATATGTATGTATCAATAATAAAATAAAATCAGTTTATCAAATTCTATTACAGCTTTCTTTCTTTTTTTTTTTGAAAGTTTATAAAAGTTCTTTTCTTATTGAAAATAAAATCAGGTTTTAATTAATTATGATGCTTTTAGATTTCGTCCTTTTTTCAAAAATCAA
This sequence comes from Epiperipatus broadwayi, assembly GCA_028023455.1. Taxonomy (NCBI): domain Eukaryota; kingdom Metazoa; phylum Onychophora; class Udeonychophora; order Euonychophora; family Peripatidae; genus Epiperipatus; species Epiperipatus broadwayi. The sequence goes on along the minus strand of JAQFVV010000066.1, from coordinate 3,975,782 downwards.
ATCAATCTTTAACAACCTATGTTAAGTAATTATTGCATTTTTAGAATACACCTGGGTCTCTTTTTACGCAGATTTATTTATGGCGATTTTGAAGTTACGTGATTCACATTTCTCCGGAAGTCGAACTCCGATAATGCGCTATTACTTTAAATAATAAATTTTGCGCACTTATGTCATATTGAAAGTAATAGCACATTATCGGAATTCGACTTTCATCTTAGTAATTTCAATATTTTCAGTGCTTTATAATAGTAACATTTTATGCAATAATGAAGTTAAAATCATGATTTCCACATTTTATGTATACAAACATTAAATTTTACAAGATTATAATGTAAATTTGTTCAAACATTGTACGTGTTAATTTTGCATTTTAAATCACATTCTGTTTTTGCTTTTTAAAAAAGAACGTAATCAATTATTAATCATTTAGTGTCTGCAAGTTTATTTTTAAAAGGTGAGTAATAGCAGTGGGCACAATTAAAATTGAAAATTAAAAAATTAAAGACAAAAATAAGAATTTAATTTTTAGTTGTTAGATTAATTACTAATTACGTTGTCACCAGAAAACCATTAACACAACATGAGAGTGACATTGGCACTAGTTGTATTTCCTCTTGTGAAGAATCTGATTTTTTACCAGTTTGCAAACGAACCTGTTTATCGGCAAATAGCCATAATAATTAAAACATGTATAAAAAATGTAAATTACTGTAAATTATGCATAAAAATATATCGTTTTGAATAAAATTAAATATTATAGTTAAAAAAAGTTTGTCTTGTATCAATTTTTTTCAAATTTGAAATTTTTTATTAGTCATATTTTATTTCCTTATTTTTTTTTTTTTTTGTGCGAATTTTAAAGTAATTTTACGTTGGTGCTTTGCTTTTACGTGATTTTTGAAAAATCACAGTCCGTATCCCCCCTTTTTTAAGGTAAGTTACGTCTATTTTTGCACGTTTTCTGAGAAACCTATCTATCGCGTAAAATGAGACCCAGGTGTAATATAGAGTCATCTTTAAAATTAATACAGCAGGTATATATACTTTTTCCAATCTAAAAAAACTCCTGAAGTCTTTTTTCTTTTAAATAAGATGGTCAAGGAATTAATCTTGACCCTTAATTTTTAACCCAAGCACTATTATTTGTGTTTGTTTCACTTTTAGAATGTCTCTTAATTATTTTATTTTAATAAACAAAAAATAAAATCATTTTTTAGAATTAAAAATATAAATTTCAAAATGTCTTTGTTTTCTCAATAAATGATTTAAAATAACTGTTATAGGTTATATATCTCATTTTTAGATTGTCATTTTAAAATGAATTATTAAAAAAAACTTATTTAAAATTTTGTTCATGTTATTTATAATGCTACTCACCATTGTATATATGTTTATCTGTGCTTCTCTCTGCATATAGCTGAAATAGCATACATATACAAATTAACAAGCTTTCTCCTGCTAAGCTTGGTTTTTGTGATTGTCATCATCATCAAAAAATATAGTCCAGGCAATTGACAGCTGGCATGCAATAAACTTCCTTCTATACAAGATTGACAAGCTGCCTTCTAGAACACTTTTAAGGCTATGAATTTCAACACAAAGCAGTGGATCATTTTCCTCCATGTGAATTCAAGCTTGATCATTGAACTGTGCTGCTGGATCTCCTGTCTTGACTTCAGCTACACCTCATGGGAGCTCTGTATAAATCTGGAAGTCATCTTCCCACCCAGCTAAAACTAACTGCTGCAAACTTCAACAAGCTGCAACAAAATATTAAAATCAGACTTTGCAGCTAACTTGTACCCAACTCCTCAAAAAAAAGTTACTATTGAGATTTGCAGCTGGACAACTTGGCCTTCTGCTTCTCAAAAATTTAAACCAGACTCTCCTGGCAAGCTCTTACAAAAACTACAATCCATACTGAACTGATATTTCTTTATCAGCCCTTTTATAAAATCATCTGAGGTGATAAAAACACATTGCAGGCTGTTTTCAATCTATCTAATCCTTTTTAATCTTGAGGTGATAAAAACACAGCAACTGAAAACAGAGTTTTTTCTGTCCAATCTTGATCCCGATTCAAATCAATTTTAACTGTTTGGAAATCACTTTTAATTACAAGCTACTTTTGAAAGCAACTCTGAAATGTTATCAAAGATGTAATCTACACGTTTTTACTCTCTTCAAATCACTTTTAATTAAAAGCTACTTTTTGGAATTTTTAATCTACAGAGACTTTTAAAAATAGATGAAGAAATGTATACAAACATTAATTAAAAGATTTTCAAAAATAGATATTTTTACAATTATCAGTAGACATGCTTGTTTTTAAATTTCAAAATCACAGTTAAAAAATAATAATATTTAGACTTTTTAAAATGTTTTAATTTATAATAAAATTCTGATTTAAATCCAGAGTTATTTAACCCTTTATGTTATATATACAGCTTGCAAAATAAGCTCTTAACAAGCTTTGAGAATATCCCCAACCCCTGATCAAAGCTTGTTAAGAGCTTATTTTGTAAGCTCTATATATAACATTTGAAAAATACAAGCTTATTAAATTAGGTCATGTAACATCTGACTTGATTTTTTTGGAACCCTTTATTTATTATTTTTATTCCCAGTGAATGTTGAAAATATCTACAAAATTTTATTTCCACTTTTCCTTTAATATATGTGCACACTCACAACTAAGTTGCTGTGTGCCATGTAACCCTACTAGTTATCGATACATTATCAATATATATATATATTGGTATCTTAGTAAAGAAAACAATAATATAATGGATTCATTAAATTTTTGACTTTTATAAATAAGTTTATTCTTGCTTACATTAATGGAAATTCAAAATAAAATTAATCTATCAGTTGGATAAAATTATGGCATTTATAATTATCAAATTAATAATCAAATATACTAAGCTGGAAATAGAATCTCACTTATAATTATTTTGTAAAATAAGTTAATCATTGTAAACATGAAAGTAAGCATAACTTAACTTATATGTGAACAACTCATCCTCAGACTATGAATAAATAATCTTTAGTAAGTATAATTCTATTGTTATTTTTGTATAACTGATTATTAGTTTAATAATTACTAGTGTTATATTTTTATCTGGCTCATATGTTAATTTCATTCTGAATTTCCATAAACAGCAAAAGCATAACCAAGTTATTTATTTACAGCCTAGAGATGAATGGTTTATTCTTATATATATATATATATTGCGACACGACAACCTTCTTTCTTCCCCTACTAACTGAATTTTAGTTATTAGAATCGATGTCGAGGGCACCACCAAGGATTTCTCTCTTGGAACCTGGTCACGTAACTTTACATAAACCTGGTCTTTATTTATTTTCGAACGACGATTCACTGATTATAAACTTTGATTATAATCTCACAGGGGTTTTCCTTTAAGAACACTAACTAATTATTATAAATAATTCAAGAATTCAAGAATACGTTGGACAAAAAAAACTTTTAATTTCTTTTACTACTATTTATTATTAATAACCTTATAATTCTATCCAATCCAGAAAGAACTGACTTACAATTTCCGATTTTCCCTCTGTTTACTTTCTAATTATGCTTCCCAAATATTTACCATAGATTTACTCGCGCCTACACTAATACTGCGAATTCTAGCAGACGTGTATATAAGACGACTTATAGTATTTTTAATCTTTCCTGAAGTTTATTTTTAAACTCCACTTTCTTTGGTAAATAAATAAATTGCAAAAAATCTTACAATGAACGTATAAGTGTCTTTCGTTTTCTTATACTTTCAAGTCTTTCCTTATTTTCTACTAACAAACGAGTAACGCCCCAAGGTTCTCTGTTACTTGGAGACGCACTTTTATACCCCCACCCTGTTGTTACTCTCTAGATCGAATAGATATTAAATACTTTAAAATAGTTATTCCAATATTTCATAAAAAAATATTGAACGAAAATTAACATTAATAGATTACAATATTAAACAAATTTATTTCCCCCATCTATTGTTGAAACATTCGTAATAAACATAATAAATGAAAATTAAATTAAAGATAAAGTTCTATTACGCTTTACTTAGAGTTCTCATTAATTAAAAGTTTATAATTACCCTGATGGATCAGAGCGGAGTGGCCTGATTTTCATAGGTTTTACATTCCATTGGTCGTGCCTTTGTCCTTGTACATGCGAATTCCATGAGTGTTCCTTTGGTTGTCTGGCTAGCAATATCCGTTTCTTCCATTCCATAACTCTCTCGATAGCTTCATTCAGATGGAGTGGCGGTCAATTCCCCAAAGGGGAAGGTTGTGATAACTTTAGCCGCTATACATTTGACAGGAGTCCGCAAAATTAAATTTCAATAATAATAATTTTTATTGTTCGAAACGCAGCTGCTTTCTTTATTGTCCTTGCTGGTCTCTAAAAGTCAAGTCAACTGATCCCTCTAAAAGCGATCTTATCTCCTACTCTTTCTTATCTTTTTTTTTTTTAATTAGCGTAATAGCAATTACTAACCAAATATTTTTACTTTGTGAAAGTTTCAACAATAGAGTATAATTACTACCAAGAATCTAATTTTGTTTTCTTTTCCCCACCCCTTTATCTCTCGAATTTTTCTCCCTTTTAATTAAACACTTTTAACATTTTTTTTTTTTTTTTAATAAATTATATTCAATTTTATTTGTTTATTTCCAAATAAAAGTTCAAAATTTTTACCCTTTCCATTAAATCAAAACCATTTGTTAATTAATTCTTTTTTTCATTTTACAAACTATTTAACTTCAAAATATTTATGACAAATTATAAATATGTGAGCTTATATATATATGAGCTGACTTAAAATATCAGCTCATTGCCCCATTTGTCATAAAAAAACAATAAAAAAAAACTTTAATTGCCCCGCGGTGACTTGTCCCAACTTTTCTTGGGGTTATAGTTACTCGTACTCGCGGGTTCGTTACAGTTCTCCCATCTAACTTTACTTTCTCCACCTACCCCCTGGTCCTCCCATTCTATATCTTGTAATATTTCTAATGCTTCCTCAATGGATAACCGACGGTTTTCGGCCAACTTACGTTGTACACTTGACGGGAGGTTAAATCTGATAGTTCGCACTATCTGGAATTGATCCATCGGATATGCCTCCAAGGCTCTCAATTTTGCCGCTTGACATTGAAAAAACTGACTGTACGTACCGTCTTTGTCCGCTTTATACTTTTCTTGCGATATCTTCATGCGTATGGTTTCTTGTTTCTCAATGCTCCAAAACCCTCGCAAAATCATAGTTCGATATTCTTGGAATGTAGGGGGTTTGTAATTTACCGCCTTCCACCATTCCCTAGCGGCACCACTCAAATGGCTCATTGCTATTATGATCTTCTCTTTTTCTTTCGACCTATGGACGTAGAAAAAATCATCTAGACTGTCCAGGTAGTCAAAGGGGCTTTCCTCCCTTTCCCCTTTAAATGTTTTTATGTGTATAAATTTCGCCAACGTGACCCTATCGAACTCTTCTTCTCCAGATTCGTTGAGCTTTCTTTCCATTACTTCTTTCTCTCAGTTAATTTGTATAGCCTTCTTGTTCGGGATTTCTTTAGTTTCCCCTGTAAACTGCTCTGTCTCTTCGTTTTCTACCTTTTCTTTCTCTTTACTGACTTTATGGTCCTCTGGGTCTACAACTTCCCTCTTGTTTTCATTGTTCCTACTCTTTTCCCTCTCTTTTAATTCATTCACATCTTTCCTCAACTCTTGTATCATGCCTTTCATTTCTTTTATTTCTTTACGGTCTTCCATTACAATTTCTTTGAGCTCAGCGATAGCTTTCAATATTTCTTGCAACTGACACCGCTCGGGGTTTTTAAATGTTACCACCGGGCTTTCCATGCTACTTTCGTCCTCACTCATATTTTATTCTTTTGTTTTATTTAATTTTATATTCGAACTCATAACCTTCCCTACGAGAATACTGACGTACCACCACCATCTGAAATCCACCCCCTTACTAAAAAATTTACTCTCTCTTTTAACTCTAATCTCTGGGCGTTTCTCTTGTTAACGAGCCCGACACGTTGGAAGCGCCATTTTCTAACTTTCCCCTCCTCACTCCTCTGTGACACGACAACTTTCTTTCTTCCCCTACTAACTGAATTTTAGTTATTAGAATCGACATCGAGGGCGCCACCAAGGATTTCTCTCTTGGAACCTGGTCACGTAACTTTACATAAACCTGGTCTTTATTTATTTTCGAACGACGATTCACTGATTATAAACTTTGATTATAATCTCACAGGGGTTTTCCTTTAAGAACACTAACTAATTATTATAAATAATTCAAGAATTCAAGAATACGTTGGACAAAAAAAACTTTTAATTTCTTTTACTACTATTTATTATTAATAACCTTATAATTCTATCCGATCCAGAAAGAACTGACTTACAATTTCCGATTTTCCCTCTGTTTACTTACTAATTATGCTTCCCAAATATTTACCATAGATTTACTCGCGCCTACACTAATACTGCGAATTCTAGCAGACATGTATATAAGACGACTTATAGTATTTTTAATCTTTCCTGAAGTTTATTTTTAAACTCCACTTTCTTTGGTAAATAAATAAATTGCAAAAAATCTTACAATGAACGTATAAGTGTCTTTCGTTTTCTTATACTTTCAAGTCTTTCCTTATTTTCTACTAACAAACGAGTAACGCCCCAAGGTTCTCTGTTACTTGGTGACGCACTTTTATACCCCCACCCTGTTGTTACTCTCTAGATCGAATAGATATTAAATACTTTAAAATAGTTATTCCAATATTTCATAAAAAAATATTGAACGAAAATTAACATTAATAGATTACAATATTAAACAAATTTATTTCCCCCCTCTATTGTTGAAACATTCGTAATAAACATAATAAATGAAAATTAAATTAAAGATAAAGTTCTATTACGCTTTACTTAGAGTTCTCATTAATTAAAAGTTTATAATTACCCTGATCGATCAGAGCGGAGTGGCCTGATTTTCATAGGTTTTACATTCCATTGGTCATGCCTTTGTCCTTGTACATGCGAATTCCATGAGTGTTCCTTTGGTTGTCCGCAATATCCGTTTCTTCCATTCCATAACTCTCTCGATAGCTTCATTCAGATGGAGTGGTGGTCAATCCCCCAAAGGGGAAGGTTGTGATAACTTTAGCCGCTATACATTTGACAGGAGTCCGCAAAATTAAATTTCAATAATAATAATTTTTATTGTTCGAAACGCAGCTGCTTTCTTTATTGTCCTTGCTGGTCTCTAAAAGTCAAGTCAACTGATCCCTCTAAAAGCGATCTTATCTCCTACTCTTTCTTATCTTTTTTTTTTTAATTAGCGTAATAGCAATTACTAACCAAATATTTTTACTTTGTGAAAGTTTCAACAATAGAGTATAATTACTACCAAGAATCTAATTTTGTTTTCTTTTCCCCACCCTTTTATCTCTCGAATTTTTCTCCCTTTTAATTAAACACTTTTAACATTTTTTTTTTTTTTTAATAAATTATATTCAATTTTATTTGTTTATTTCCAAATAAAAGTTCAAAATTTTTACCCTTTCCATTAAATCAAAACCATTTGTTAATTAATTCTTTTTTTCATTTTACAAACTATTTAACTTCAAAATATTTATGACAAATTATAAATATGTGAGCTTATATATATATGAGCTGACTTAAAATATCAGCTCAATATATAATATTTGGACTGAAAAAAAAAAGTTTGTTACTAACTGAAAAAAGATCTTGATTCTTCTTCAAGGTCTTAAAAGAAACTAAAAATAGCAGATTCTTAATATTCATGCCCTACATTATTTTTGTCATTGCAGCTAGTATTTCTATGTGTTAAACAAATATTGAAGGATTTTTGTCCAACATTCATTAGACAAAAAGGTGAATTTATTTATTTTAGATCAAAAGCTTCATGATTTTTCCTCTCAGTTGCCTGATAATTCTTAAAGTTCTATTCTCAGGAAGCTATAATATTATCAGCTATCATTTAATAAAATCAATAATAAATATCTCATTATTTTCCTTATAAATATGGACCAATAATATATTTAAAAAAAAGAAATCCTTTAACATACTTTTTCCTTTTAAGTCTTGTTAATTATTTTCAAATTATTTTATGAACCATTTTTTATTTTAATTTTCTTCCAATGTTTCAACTATATTATGCAGTCATTGTCAAGGATTGATTGGTTATCCATGTGGATTCCACAATATTTTTTCCAATTTTTCTTCATTTTGGGGAGTATACTTTGATAATTTTGTGCTTATTAGTGAAATCGTTACTCATTATGTATTCATTAATAAATTATAATAAGTATAATGAGAAAATAATGAGTACAACAAAGGTGTTAGAGTTTTATTAGAAAGTTTATTTAATAAGCACAAAATTATCAAAATATGTTCCAAAAATGAAGAAAAATGAGGAAAAAATATTGTGGGATCATTATGAAATAATCAATCCTTAATAGTAACCATATAATGTGGCTGAAACATTGGAGAAAAACTGAAATAAAAAATGGTTCATAAAACAAAATAAAAATAAGATTTGAAAAGAATGAGTGCCAAAGCAATGATTGGAATCAAGGCAGATGGGACTAAAAATTGCAGATTTAAGCTGCCACTTGAAGATTAAATAAATTAAGGAAGCAACTGTGTAATAGTAAATAAAACATTGTTGCACTTTGTGAAGTTAAGACAATTGATAAAGAAGCAATTCATTTTAAAAGTGGACATGTACTTTATTATAAAAGTATAATTATTGGAAATACAATGAAATGGGATTCCTTATAAATAAAAAGTAGAAAAATAAAATTGTGGAGATTGATGATATATCAAACAGAGAAGCAAGATTAGTTATTTAACTTAATGAAAAATATCAAAGCGGAGGATGTTTATAAATGTGCAAAATGCTTATGATCACACCAAAACATTTTAAAATTATTATGAGAGATTTTAATGCTAGAATTGTAAAATAATTGAAAGATAAAAGTGTAATGAGATTTGGCTGTGGCAAGATTAATGAAAGAAATAGACTTGGAATTTGCAAAAAAAAAAGCATATTATTAAATATTTGAGAACAATAACTAAATGGAAATGCACATGGATGCATATAATAGATGCATCAGAATTGGATTATGTTTGACTAATAGAAAAAATGTTTTCAACATTGTAATGTTTTTAGTAGATTCAACACAAGATGGAATCATCAATTAGTAAAATATAAGATACATATTAATAAAATTTAGAGAGAAAAAACTATTAAGAACATAGTATTAACAACTAATATTTCTAACCTTCAAAATTACTACAATAAATTTAAATTAAAACTGGTCAATTGTTCTAAAATATTGGCAGACTTTGAAGATAACAGAAATAAATAAGATGAGAAATGATACTTTACTAAAACTGTGACAAAAATAGCAATTCACAAGTAAATTTTTAAGTAAGACAAGAAAATGTGTGAAATAAAAGAATACAAAAACATTTGAAAACAAACCATTAAGAAAAATTTAATATCTGAAGTTCTGTAAAATGGCACAAAGAGTTAATAATGATATAAGTAAATATAACTGTGAATTGAAAAGATAGTTATAGAAGACAATAAAAGTTTTTAAAATATGAAGAACATTTTGGTAATGCAAAAATAGTTATTTTAGTAATTAAAACTACATAAAACTAGCATTAGAAAAAAAGGAGAAATATCATCAAATAGTGGTATAGTTCTATTAAGAATTCTATAGTAACAAAGATCAAGAAAACAAAATAATCACTACAGATAATCCATCTTCTGAACTGCCATACACATTAAGTGTAGAGATAAGAAATGTAATTAAGTCTATGCAGAAGAAAATAATTCCAGGAAATGATGGAATTATAATTGATATTTTAAAATAAACAAGTGCCAAAAAAATATTGAATTATATGCCAAATGTCTGAGTAATAATGTATCATATGATAGATATAATGCAGTAATAATATTTAAGAAAGTTGATAACAAGGCAGTAAAAACTACAATCTATCAGACTTCTTATAGTTCTATATAAAATATTTATCAAGATAATTATAATTTGTTTACAGCAAATTTTGGATTAAAACCAATCCAAAAAATGATGTGGATTTAAAAGGAATTTTAGCATAGTGGATCATATTCAAGTATTGAAAGAAAATATAGAAAAAACGAATAAGTTTGAGTTGCCATTATATTTTGATTTATAGATCATGAAAAGACATTCTATTCTATATGCATTTCCACAATGATTAATGCTTTGTATTATCAAGATATAGATCTAGGAATTTGTCACATTCTGGAATATTTATCAAAATGCAATAGCCTTGACTAAATTGTATGATGATATTAAGAAAATAAATATTGATGATGATACATAAGAGGGTGATTTTATATCTCCAACACTTTTATAACAATTTTATAAGAAGTCTTTTCTGAATTAGATTGGAAATAATTTAAACTTTATTTAAATTTTCCAAATATATTTAAAATCTAAAGGTCCAGGTTTGATTCCCATGATACATAACTGGGGAGGTCAACAATATGTGAAGAACAGAAGGTAATATCACTTGAAACATGTTATATGCTAACTTGTGTGCTAGTACTAACATTTAAATGTATTAAGAAATTTTAAATAAAGTTTAATTTTTTTCTAAAGGGATTCAATATTGAATATTAGAGGGTGAAAATAGTTTAACATGTAATTCCTTCCAGACTAAAATAATGTCCAATAGATTCTCTCAAAGAAAAAAATAAAGACTGATAGTCATGAATTAAAAACAGTTTATATTCATGGGAACATAATAAATGAAATTAATCTCAGAATTACTCTTAAACAAAGTGCTTTTATTAAAAATAACAATATTAAATGGAAATATACCTATGTGTTTGAAATAGAAAGTTTTAATAAATATGTTTTATCTCTTCTTACTATGGTTTGAAATATAGATATTTAACAAAAAAGCATTGCAGAGACTAGATAATTCAGTGAAAGATGAAGAGATATAGGTTAGAAACAAAAAAAAAGGTGATCAAAAGTAAAATATCTGATATGAAGACAAATAGTATCATTAATATTGTTAAAAAAATAAAATACTAAAATGAAGTTTAATCTGAATATATTTGTTAGGAGGGATTATAATAGGTATAGTTAAATTTTTGATCTTTATCGCAAGAGACTGTAAAAGACCTAGAAAAAAACCACACATGAGAAAGGTGGATGAAATAAGGAGACATTGCTATGATAGTGAGAAGAGATGCTATAGATCAGAAAATCTGGATTTAACTTGGAGACTGTTTTAAAACTCATAATGGATCAGTAATGGTTGAAAATGATAATTATAATAATATAAAAAACATAAAATCTCCTAGCAAGATGAAACTGACCCCAGTTTTATCTATGATTTGAGTTATTTAATATGGAAACCAGCATAGACAATAATCTTCGCAAAATTCAATATCAAATCTATCAATATATTTCTACAGCCTTTTTCAAATTGGCCTTTAGTAACATGTTTAAAGCAGAATCTCCAAATATACATTTCAGTAACACTGTAATTTTCCCAAATCATCAAAACTATACAATATTAGAATTATAATGACATTTCCATTAAGATGTAATATTGACTTTGATAGTTTGATTAAAAAAAAAAAAAGGTATATAATCACATAAAACAGCACATGATGTTTATTACGGCGAATAATATAAAGAGAAACAAAGATGGATGCTTGATAAAAATGTGAAATCCAATCCTTCTCATTAATTCTTGTTGATAGTTTGCTTAGCCAGTTTTGTTATATATATTTTACAGTAAAAGTAATTAATTCAATGATTATGCATAATCACTGGTTATTATACATAATCACCAATTTCAATGATTGTTATAAATCTATTTTATATATTGCAATTTAATCACATTATTGGTGATCATGATAATCATTAGTTAGTAGTGGTAAACACAATAAATCACATTAAATAGATCTCAGACATTATCCATAATCACCAGTCTACGACAGATAAATTTGGTAAATAATGCATTCTCATCATGTAAATTTTATTCTAAAATCAGGAACAGAAAGGAAAAAGTTGAGAAAAAGTGAGTGAATACAAAGGCAAGTTTAGATCTCAAGCAAAGAAAATGAATAAAATAACAGAGTTGAAGCTTTCTGTAGCCAAAGTAAAAGATATGGTAAAATTAAGAATGCAAGATATGGATAGGGCAAGAGCTGATCAATAGAATATACTGAAGGTAATATTAGCTACTGAAAATGATGATTGCTATAATTTGGGAGAAAAGGAGTGATATTTTTTATAACTGTAAACCAGAAACCAATTTGTGCTATTTGCCAAACAATTTCTTAGAGTAGAAAATGTACCAAGTATCACTCTACCTCCTAGAGAGCGTACAAGAAAACATCAATTTAAGAAGATCGGGAGTAAACAAATGTACTCATAAAAAAAGTATAATTCAAGCAAATGGAAATACAAAAAAATGAAAAAGTAAACAAAAAAATGAAAAAGTATGCAACAAAATATTGTGATAGTTTTCCTTGTTTGAATAAACAATAAGAATTCTTAAGAGTTTTATATTTCTTCCCCATAAATTTTTTGATATTTTTTTTTACACATAATTCTAATATTAAACTGAAATAGATTTTTCTTACTTCCTTTATATTGATTAAATAAACAAATAATATAATTCTGATTCATTTTATTACAATTTGTTTAAATTCATACTTTATTAAAACCACAAAAGGTAGTAAATTTCATGACATTTATCACATTTATGAATTATATTTTGTAAATTATATAAAAATCACTTTAACAGTAACATATTCAATAACATTTATCAAATGTACCAAATTTATTTAGGAATTATACATAATTGGTCAGGTAAAAGTGAGAAATTCTGGTATATTTTGAGAAATTTATCAAACTCTCCAAGATGGTTGGTGATTATGCATAGTAACCTGGCAATAGTGCATATTTACCTGATAAATTTTTTTACTGTAAGTATATAATATATATTAAGTAATGCTAGTTTAAATGTAATATATACATAGAGAGAGAAGAGAAAGATAGCATGTTCTTCTCATTGATACTTCTTGGTGGTTTGATTAGTTAGTTTATTTTATACATATAATTAAATATTAACTGATGTAAGTTTAATTCTAATATATATATAAAGAGAGGAAAATAAAAGAGAACATAAATTAAAACTTCTTAAACATTTTAAAAGAAACAAGTAATAGGGATCATAAACTTGTCATTATACATATAAATTTACAATCAGTCTTATTTACTAAAGATTTTGTGATTTTTAATTCTCTAAAAAAAAGTTTTTACCAGGATCTGGTTGGCACAGTTATTTAGTGTTTATTGTTTGTCCACATATATAAATAGCTCTAGAGAAAGTGATAGGTTAGTCAGACAATCGAAATAAAATATTAATTGAATGCTATCTAGATTTGAGTTAAATATTTGACAATGTAATTCATAAGATACAACTAAAAATATTTGGCTGTGATCTATTGGTAGCATAATTATTTTCTTTTTACCCTGAAACAAATCATTCATACTATTGCCAAGTATTGGATTAGTATGAGCAAATTTAGTGCACTGATCCTCTCTTTCTAATAACTATTTTATTTTTATCACTAGATACATCTCTTTATATATATATATTTTGTGAAGGTCATTCTTTAATCTTACAAGAGTTATCTCACATATGATTTATAATAATTATTTAATACAAACTTGCAATCAAAATTTTTTATACCATAAAATCTTATAATCATATTCATTTTTCATGTTAATGAAACATTTTTGCAAATAAAAAAAAATGGTAAAAATTTAATAAATTTAGTGAAAAAATACATGTGAGAAAAGCAAAAATTGAGAATAGGGATTGAATATATTTAAAAAGGTGTCATTATGACTTTCCTAGTGTACATTCAACATCTTTGATAATATTACCAAATTCACCACTTCCTTTATTTTGCTGCAATATCTTATTTAAATGCAAATTATCCACTCTACTTTGAACACTTTTTAGCAAAAACCTTTTATTGTACATATATGCATATACAATCTTACATTTCACCTGTCCTACAGTCTTCTTCAGAACCACTAAAATTAAAGTAAAAATGGCTCTAAAGAAGACTGCAGGATAGTTGAAACATAAGATTGTGTATGCATATATATATACAATAAAAGGTTTTTACTAAAAAGTGTTCAAAGTAAAGTGGATAAATTACGTTATCTTTGATAATACTTGTAATAAATACCAGTAATCCATTTTGTCACTGTATCTTTCATCCTTCTATATAAGCATAGTAATCAGTGGACACCAGATGACAAATAAATGTCCAGAATAATTTCTGTTTTTTTTTGCCTTTTATAGAAAAAAAATTAGATTGCATATATCTTTTTATACATTACTCAGATCAATAACTTGAAAAATTAAATGTACAGTTTTGAATCCAAGCCAACATGCTTGGAGAGTGGAAAATTTATATAACTATACAAGAAAATTGTAATGGATTCAAAATCTTATGGTGACAATACTTTCAAGTTATTAACTTAAAAAGAATAGAGAAAAGGTAGCTGTTATATAAATGCATGGAAAACATTGCTCTTCATTGGAAAAGACTTATAAAAGGATACTTTGTAGATTATGGTGGCATTACCATCTGTCCATCACTGATTACCCATGCTTACATAGAAGGTTTTAAATAGAATGATAGAATGCATTACATCTATTAATAGAAGTGAAGCCCTGTAAGATTTGGTACAGTTGTGGAATGTCAAATCTTGTAGTATAAGTTCCTCAGATTGATTTTAGTTCTGGCACTTCTGATATTTGGACTTTTTATAAACTCCCAAGCAGTGGAGTCATTCAATTGTTTTTTAAAAGAAAGATTTCTAAGAAAATGTTAAATATTTAAAAAAAGCATGGGTATGGCAACAATACTGGCAGATTTTGAGCACTCTATCATCAGATTTTCAATGATATGGATGGCTGAAGAGTTGGAGAGTGGAGAAGATTGAAGTTTGACCATTAAAGTTTGAAGATTTGTTATCGTAAACAAAGCAAAACTCTCCATACAGTAGTGCCACCCTGTGCCAACCAGATTAATCAATGAATGCCAGAAGGCTTGTGCATAAAATACCTATCTAATGCCTACTTATCCAATATCCCCAGACTAGTTTCTGGCTTGTGGCCATCGTCAGTGAGGAGCTTTGGATCTGAGACTACTGCACCTAGATCTTAGGATCCCATTCATTGATTACTCTGGTTGGCACAGGGTGGCACTACTGTATGGAGAGTTTTGCTTTGTTTATAAACAATTATGTGCTAGTATAAGAGATAGTGATCATGTGATTTGTTATCTTAATATAAACTGAATACTGATTATATATGTATGTGGGAGATAATAAATCTGGACCAAGTGATGAAAGCTGGTTCAGCACAAAATATGTATATTGGAGATCATTTATCTTATTCTCATGTGTGTGGTCATGTGTATTGGTTATATAAGATGGAGAGGATAGCTGAAGGAAGCTTACAAGTCTGTGTTCAAATCCCCTTTAATTAATCAAAGTTAAATTTATTTTTGTAATAATTTCAAGTAAAATTAAATATTTCTTATTGTAGTTTTACTCATCAGCAACAATAAAAATATAATTTTTAAATATTTAATGAATTAAAAAAAAATCCATTAATCAAAACTTTATATAATACACCTAAGCAGGGATTTAACATTTCAACAAGTATATTTCAGCTGTCTATGAGAAACAACTAATCTTGTTTAAAAACTAATTATATTATTAAGAAAAATGTTATATAAGAAGCTATTTTTTATTATTAACATTGTTATTTATACATTGTAATTCAGTATATTATTGGATTGATATCTCACAATGTACTATAACACCCATGAAGACTTAAAAGTGATTGGTGGATTAAAACTACAAAGAAGATACAGACATTTACTGATTTGACATTTGCTTATCAGTCAGTCTAGATTTTTTTAATGCAGTGAAAGCAACATATAAACCTGAGAAATGGTATCATAATCCTATTAAGTTCAGTGATAGTACTCTTTTATATGATGACAATCATATTTTGAACACATGGAAGGAATATTTTGATTATCTTTTGAATAATGGTGCAAGAATTGAGATATGTCTTTCAGTGAATATATTCATTTTATTTATTCATTTAGATTTGGACAAATATATTCAGCTTAGTGATGCCAAAACAGCTTTTTCTAATTTTAAAAATGCTAAGATTCAGATTCTGATAAAATACCCAGAAAAATTTAAAAATATGTGGCAGTATGTTAGCTTCAAAAATATTGGAATTTTTTAGGAATAAGATGATGATGTGATGTACTGTGACTTCTCATTAATATTCACATGAAGTAATGCCACCTGTTAAAGATACTTCCAATGTTTTAATTTTTAAAAACCAAGAAAATAGATAAGTTTCTAGTAATTATTGTGGGATGTTATTGTTATTCATTGTAGCAAAGGTATTTTCAATAATTTTGTGGAATAAGTTATTTCCAATCACTAATGAATGGTTATGAGAGAATTAATGTGGCTTCAGAAAATCAAGAAGCATTATAGACACAGATTTTTTTGTCAAAAAGAATGCAATAAAAGTGTCAACAAATAAAAGATGGATTTATATATTGCTTTTATTGATTTGGTCAAAGTATTTGATTTCATTAATCAAAGATATTTATGGCTACAGTATCAATGCAGGCAAGGACTGACGAAAAAAGACAGCTTGCAAAGAAAAAAAAAACTAAAGGAAATAAATCTACACACAATTTATCTCAACCATTTAAGAGATTATTATTGGCATTCAAGGGAATTGAGCTGGTCAAAATGGCATCTTCTAGTTGTTCAAGAAGCTGTTACAATGTCAACTCTTAATTAAGCTATTAATTAAGAAATGTGGACTTAATTAGTGAGGTATTGTATAGCTTCACGCTCTCAGATCGAACCGCTTCAGCTTCACCTATTTAAATAGAAAGTAGGTTGAAGTAAAGAAGGGGTACCCCTCTTTTCTTCCAAAGAGTAAGCTTGTGGTTTAATACCTGTAGAGGTCCCTATTATCGCATTTTATACGCATGTGCTTGAGGCTACAGCCTTAATGAATATTACTTAAGCTAATATGGAAAAACATACTATGTTTAAAAGTCTCACCATGAGGAGGTAAAACCTTTCATTAATATGCTGGTCATCAAAACTTGAAAGAATACAACCTGCCCATTTTAAAATGTGTAGTTTCCATATATGAACAGCCAATGAAATAAGAACAAGCAGTTGTCTGTTGTCTCTAGCCCAATCTTTGTAGACTTATTCAAGATGGTTATGCAATGTATACATACCATCATTGCACCTGTTAACAATGAAGAATAGCTAAATAAAATAAACCAGATAAAGTATTGAATTTTGCTTGAGAGTGACCATCATGTTATCAAATATCCCAAAGATTCAAACATACTCTATTTGACTAATAATAAAAACCAGAATTCTGAAAGTATTGGGTAAGATTCATTTTCTCTAGAGAAAAGGCCTTTAAAAATGATCATAACAAAATTTAATATCGATTTTAATTTTCTCTGCCTAATGTTTAATAGTGATTATCATATATATTCTAATATTTCTTTTCTTTTTGATGCCTAATATTTAACAGTTATTATAATAGATTATATTAATATACTTTTTCTTTTTGATCTTTAATATTTCTTAGTATTCTGCATATATATATATGTTTGTTAATTTATAATAATAATTGTGTGATGATGGGGTTCAAGAATTCATGTATGTATATCTGAACTCATGGAATTAAATATATTTTTATTTTGCTAAACTATTATGAAAAATTCATTTTTTAATATTTTAGATATTCACTAAAGAAATTAATATATATGGTACATTGCATCAAACAGTACCATATATATATATATATTTAATAATTCGATCTTTTCTTTTAAAATACCTGATGAAAATTTTCACATACATATTATAAAAGGTATTTTAAAAATGCCAAAGAAATTGGTTATTTATTCAGTTTCAAAAAATGCAGTTTATTGTTTTTGCTACAAACTTTTCGAATTTTATAATTCTGGACATAAATTTATTCAGGGATTTAACGACTGGCAACATCTCGCAATGTATCTGAATCATCTTCAGACAAATTTAAATCAAATGGATAGAATTAATTACAGCCTTAAAAATAAAATGTATTGAATATTTACAACAAAGAGTTTTAGATAATGACAAGAAAGTTAGTATGAAGTTATAAAAAGAATAATTTTTGTAGTACAATTTTAGATAAACAAAATGGTAAAAATAATATACTTTATAATAGAACCAATGGCAATTTTTTAAAAATGCATTGAAATATTAGAAAAATTTGATTCTTTGATATTGGAACACAAGCGACATATAAGTAATGAGCCTGACCTTAAAAATATACCCTCCTATTTAGAAGATAAAATTTTAAAATAAAATATTTTATTGCTATCAAATATTAAAAATTAGCATTATTAACCTGTGTCAACAAAGCAAATTTTTTCAATTATTTTAAATTGTACTCTACATGTATTGCATACTGAAGTAATAAGTGTGATAATTACATTAGTTCATTTCAATTTAGAAAACAAGTGTTGAAAAGCATGAACACTTTTTAGTACCCTATACAATTTTAGATGCAGTAGTGGCTGGATGAGCCTGTGATAATGGCTAATATGCATAGCAAATAGGTTTATGGAAAAAAACTTTAGATTTAAACCCCCTCACATTTTTATGTCTTATGTTCATACCATTGTCTAAACTTGATAATTAATGACACAAATATCAATCATGAAACTATTGGTTTGTTTAATATAGTAATACTATAAATTTTCCCCCTTCTGTTTACTGATGGAATATTTTAATTACTCATGTAAATGATTTAACCTTGAAGTTATTATATGAAATATTGTGGTCGAGCAAAATTGATGCCATAAAACCTATTTATAAATATATACCTGAAGTATATGCTGCTTTATTTGAAATTTTAGTGACTTTTCAAAACTAGATGAAAAGTACAAGAATCAGGCAAAATGTCTAGATGTCACCAATACTGCAGTCTTCATCTATACATCTCCTACTTGCTTTAGATGCAATGAGTGATCTACATCTATTTTTAAACGATTATACATCTGATAAAACTTTAAAAGAATTTGTAGAAAGCTCAAAATTAATTGCAGCAAAATTTGATGCAGAATCTGTATATCATAGTAATAGACCATTAACATGATATAAAAAGACAACACAATTTGATTATAAAATAAAAATGTAGATGATGCTGAAATTTCATTTAAAATAAACTTTTTTTATCTGCATAATAGATCAAACTGTTATGGACCCAGAAGTATTATTGATAATACCAACAGGGTGAGCATCATAAACTTTATTATCAAAAAACTCTACATACAAAGTAAACTTAACAACAGAAGTTTATTAACTCAAAACAAAACAAATATATATGTATAATTTACAATCTTCTTAGAAATTACATTATTTTATCTAAATTCAGATTAACCTTCTTAAAGTGTGATTACAACTTCTTTAACTGCATGCTTATACATTATCAGAACTTGTGCACATTTTTTTTCCTATTCTACTTAGACATGAATTCACTCACAGTTTACATATCAGTTCCATATTTTGCATAAATCTAAATACATTAGCATATATTAGCTTTAGAATAATCCCACTACATGTTTTGCTTATGCAAATTTTCTAGAATGTTTGTTATTAGAGAGAATTTATTCATTTCCTGTTTGACTACAGTTTACAATAAATATTTTAAATTTATTTATACAACTATAAATTATATATATATGCACACATAGTACTATTATAGTCAGACAACACAAAAACATTAGAATCTTTGGATTTACTTTATTAAAAGAACATATGGATTCATTTCTGTTTTTGTATGTGTTAAGTATTTCACAAAATAAAGAGTATTTATTATCTTGTTGTAAAAAGCTAAAAGAAAAATTAACATGTGACAATCATTTAAACATTGATGCAAATAATTTATGCGAAGAAATTTTACAATGTCAATCATTTATATCTAATCTTAAAAATGATATATATCAGATAATTCAGTATATTTATTCAAATGACTTAATCACAGTTTATCCAAACTTTACAATTGCTCTTCCATTTCTTTCACCATTACTGGTATCTATAGCATCTGTGAAATGGATTTCTTTCTAAACTTAAATTTCTTAAAAACTACTTGCACTCCATAGTGGTACAAACAGACTTTCAAATCAGTCGTTATATCAATAGTCATATATTTTAGATACACATGATATTATTTGAGAATTTTCATTAATGAAAACTAGAAAAGTTCTATTCACTAAGTGATTTCTCTTACTGTTTAAATATTTATTTACTTATTTCTTCATCCAATAATGTTCAATATGTTCTTATTTTATGTGCTTTTAAGTTTGTCTGTTTCTTATTTATAACTATACAAAATACAAAGTTATTTTCTTGCCATATAAAATATAATTACTTTAATTTTGTATCAAAAATATTTACTATTTTTGCTTTTATAAAACTAAGTTTATCTGCTAATTTACATAAAACTATATAAGGTGCGATTCGCAAATGATTTTCTTGCCAAATAGCATAAATTATTTTTTCCCAAATTATTTTTGTATTCTTCTTATATGTTTTTATTGTTGTTGTTTTTTACATTTTTTTTTTTATAATTTCTGCTTTTTATTCAATAAATTTATAATTAATATATTTCATATTTCATTTTTACTCAATGATAAATTTTTATAAAGCGATTTTTTTTATTGGGAAGAGGGGCATAGAGATGCCAACTAAAGTGATGGACACTGATGGTTCATTCTTAATTCAACATATAATTACAAGTAAATCATTATCACAAACTTTCAGTTAAACAGCAGACAGTAAGTTTTAGAATATTTATCAGTAATAAATAAAAACTAAAAAGTGATGAATTATTCTTGACTAGGAGTTTTCAAGTTTTTACTCAGTCCAAGAAAAAGATGGAAAGCACAAAATACTGTATATCATTCCAATTTTTTTTTTAAAAAAGTAACCATGTCAAAAAAGTTATCCCATGACTATTATTTGTCAGTAATTGATATAATAAAATGAGAGTTTAAGAAATAATAAATTCAGAAAAAAATGATATTCATCACCATTATTATTTTCGACCATTATCAATCCACTGCAGGAGGAAGGTCTCTTCAAGTTCAATCCATCTTCTCTGATTTCTAGCCTCTCTTCTTTACATCACTCCAGTACATTTCCTTATTTCGTCTGTCCATCTCACATATGATCTCTTTCTAGGTCTTTTACAATCTTTTGAAATCCAATTTAAGATTTCAACTGTCCATCTATTATCATCTCTCCCAGCAATATATCCAACCTATCTCCACTTCAGTCTCTTAATTCTCTCAATGATGTTAATAACACGTTTGTTCTCTCATCTATGTATTTCATTTTCATTCTATGAAAGTTATTCATAGGATTCTAATTCTGATACCAAAAATCTAATGCAATATACAGAAATGATGAACTAAAATTTCTCTGCATTAAATTGTTATGAAAATTTTTTCTTCTAATTTTTTTATGATAATTTATAAAATTTCATTTTTAATAGTTTAATTGCTTTACAAAAGATAACTAATATTTTATTTTAAATATATTACAAAACTTTTAAGCTTCACACATATTTAGAACTTATGAATATAAAAAAGAGCAAATGATTTCCAAAATACCAAAGTAGAAAGAGAGGAGGAATTAAAGGAATAATATACATGCTTATATTTATTTAATAATTGATATAAGAATTTTAGGATAAAAAGTAAATTATTATTTTAGCCTAATAAAAAAAAAAAGAATGACTTTATTGGCTGAAAATTCTTGAGAATTTTTATTTAAAGTAGTACAAGCTGAGTGATAAAAATGTTGTAAAAAAAATCCCCTTAGAAATTTGACTATTACATTTACTATTCTGGAAGTGGATTATAGGGATAGAATGGAGGGAGAATCCATTGTTAATAGCATGTTTTTGCATGATTCTAATACTCATTATAACAATCTTCTTTCCCTATATCAGTTTGGTGTATAAGGTGTTTATTTCTTTTTGAAAGAAGTGGAGTAATTGATGGTTGGTGTGTAATATGCTGTTTTGGGGGATATAATATTAATGAGTGATTTTGGTATATAATAATAAATAAGCTTTAGATAGGATTATGATTTCTCGTGTATTTGTAGATTTGTAAACAGAAAAAACTAGAAAATTATGAGATTTTGTGAAAGCAGAGGATTTACTATTTTTAGTTAAGATATTCCAGGTAGATGATTTATTGAGATTGAAATGGAGTTTGTATAGTCTTCAAGAATTATTGTTGTTAATGCAATCTAACCCTTTCCCCTGACTCTTAGAAATTTATCTGCATCTCCCCAACAGATATACCAGTTAAAAATACCTTTTTTCAAAAACTTCAATATCCTTTCCATATACTTCATCCTCAAGCAACCTACTCTATCAACTTAAATAAATCACTGAGAATCTTATAACCTTTCCCACAAAACTGAGCAGTTATTAACAATCCAACCTCATCTCCATTCCACAAACTATCCAAAAGCTTCAATTCTGGTACTTAGAGTCCAAATATCTTCATTTCCACATCAAGATTAATTTGGAAGCATTATCAACCTCTAGTTTAACATAGCTAAAAATGTTTTCTCTCAATATAGACTCAAGATGTCCATTCTGCCACAAAAAGGAAGAAATTATGCAATATTTTTCTCTTTAAGTGCCCATCACTTCAAATTTATCAATCTCTCATTACATCTATCATTAAGTCTCAATCAACCTCACTTATAATGAGCATAAACAGCATAGAGAGAAGACTCTTCCCAAATATTAGTATAATCATTTTTGTTCTATTCACTTTTTGGTTTCTTATATGCCATTTCTATTTTAGCCCAACCTCAAAAAAATATGCTATCACATTTTTTCAACAAAACAAATAATATTACAATTAGAGATCAAACCTTTGCAGCTCCAGATATATATGCAGCTACATAGACCTTAATAATCTTATTTGGACCACTGTAACTACTGGTCATTAAAATTAAGATTGATCTTCCTTTTAATATCCAATACCTTTCATTAACCATGCAGTTTTTTAATTTAAAAATTTATATATAATTAATCAGCTACCAAATAGAACACTAACCTATAAAACCAGTTTAAATTTAACTGCACATTAATTCTCCATTACACATATAATTTTCTTTTAATCTGATATGAATAACATATTTATACATATGGGTAAGTACTATTAACTTCTTTAATCCCTACTAAAGTATATATATATGTAATAAATACTATATACCTAAACTATGTAACCATATATTTTATCAATAAAGATTATGTTAAACGTAAAAAAAAATCCCCTTAAGAATACATAATTATGTAAATAAACCACACATTTTTTCTAAACTATTAATAACAATTATTTTTATAGATAAATACTGTATAAAAGAATGTTATTTTTTTTCATTGTATATGTTTATTATATAGAAAGAAATGATTAATGGTTAAATTACAACATAACATTATTAATAAAAGTTACTTCTATAACTAATTGATAGTCTTAATAGAAGCTATCCTAGAATTTTATGTGGTTTTTATTGAATATTATATGACTTTTTTATATTTATTTATTTACTGAATGACCTTTATCTTTTTAAAATTTTATTACAAAACTTTAAAGTAAAAAAAAAAACAGTATTTAACTCACTTATTGTAATACAATTTTAATACATTTTGAATTTCTAAACAGTCTCTAAAAACTGTATAATGCTGAATTTTTAATTTTTGTTATTAATTATCCAACTTTATTTCCTGAGTCATAAATAGTCTTAAAGATTTAGTAGATGGAAGATGCATTAGATCAGGGGTCCCCAACCTTTTTGCACTTAAGAGCACATTCTTTAATACCGGTCAGATGGTGGGCACCATTTATTTTTTCAACCAGGTGGCGGGCACTATTTATTTTTTCAATGTAAATTTATAGTTGGAAATTGTTAATAATACACATAATGTACAAAAAAATATTTATTTCAAAAATAAAATTTTAATATATAATTAACATTTATATTTTTATGCTGTAAAAGTATAGTATGACCTATAATTTGATTACAATATAATACAATAATTTATAAAAATTTAAAAAATTAAATTTATTTGTATCAGATAAATAATTTTTTATCCTATTCGGATAGCGGCGGGCACATGTAAAATGGTCGGCGGGCATAGGGTTGGGGACCCCTGCATTAGATACTTATATTTATTTTTTAACTATTGATTAAATTGTTGTCTTAAAAGTAAAATATTTACCAAATTTCACTTTTTTTTCCTTTATTAATCCTTCATATATATATAAATAAGGTTGTATCACTTTTTCATTGTCTTCCTTATATTTTTTATATCATCGGAGAAGTTGTGTCAATAGCAATTTGTATCATATATTGTAGAAGAAATGATTCTAAGCAACTGGTTTTAGCTATAATTTTCATCATTTCTAGACTACTTGCTGAAACTTTTTGTAAGTAAAAATAGATTCTAATGATTATGCTTAATAAATTCTTATCCTGTGATATCCTATCCAAAATCATCAGACTAGTTTTAAGCTTATGGCTTTCTTCAGTGAGGGGCTTTGGATCTTGAAATATATCACACATGGATCACCATTAGAATCTAATGCACTTTTTCCAGTTGTTATCATTATCTCTCTGTTATACTATCAAGTTATTAGCCCAAATTGAAAACATTTTCAATCTAAACCAATATGCTTGTGTTGTCATATAGATCTGAAACCAGTTCAGTTTTTATATATTATGCTACTTAGTTTTTTAACAACCATAGGCACTTGAACCCTGTGGCCAGGATTTGTATAAACCAATAAAATGCCACATGATTCTAACACGTTTCCAAGTTACATATTGCTATTTTGCAACATATGCTTTCACTGACTATATGCTACTTACTGTAAACTTTCACATCAGTAAGGAACTTTGGATCTTGGAACAGTGTGTACATAAACCTTTAGGATTTAATACATCTTTCAATAGCTATTGTTTACTCTCTGTTATATTATAAAGCTTTCAGCCCAAACTAAAAACATAATGTATTCAATCTAAGCCAACATACTGGTAGCTATTAAAAAACTAAGAAGACCATAATATATATAACTCAATTGGTTTCAGATATATATTACTATACAAGCATGTTGGCTAAGATTAAAATCATAACGTTTTCAGTTTGGGATGATAGTTTTACAGTACAATAGAGAGGTAAATCATGGATGCTATAAGAAAGGTCTATTAAATCTTAAAGGTTTAAATTCACTATTCCAAGATCCAAAAACTTCTCCAGATGAAAACTATAAACTTGAAACTAATCTACGGATATTGGGTAGGACAGCAAAGGATAGAAATTTGTTAAATATCATCATCTGTCATCTCTTATTACTTACTAAAGATTACACTTAGAGGCATAGCAATGGTAAAAAAATGTGGTGCTAAAATGGCAGCATGTAAGATGGAGTCTAGTAATAGTCATGATATTTTATTGGTTAACAAGTAATATACTGTATTAAAAAATTATGAATATTTTATTCTATTTTGATTCAGTTAAGGTTCTTCAATAAAAGAAATATAAAATAGTGGAAGTGATAATTAAAAAACTAAACTTTTTCTGGTAGTTTTCTTTAATTATTTTGACATAATATTGAAAAAAGTACATTATGTATGATAGACAATTTGGCAGTTAAAGAAAATAAAAAAAGGAATGTATGATTATAGAAATAAATTTATGATAAAAATCGTCAATAAAAATCAAATCTAAGGCAGGAACGGATAAGCAATAAAAGAATTCTCAAAATAATGAATATTGAACACATTATAGTAAATAAAATCAGGAGAAAGTAATTGAAATAATATGAGTAAGTACAAAAGACATTTCAGAAAGATTACGGAATAAAATTTTAAATTGGACACTGTCTCAAATTAGAGAAAGTGGATATCCAAAAAGAGATTAGTAAAAAGGAATAAAAAAATTAGATAAAAAAATTTGGAAAAATTTATGGATTGATAGAAGAGCATAAAGATGGGAATTAGAAGACATTATAGACCAATATATACAAAAGAAAAAAAAAAATTTGTATTTAAAAATACTTAAATTATTTATTAAACTATGTTAGACTTCTCCAAAATATTTTTCCTATAACTGCATGAAATACTTATAAGTAAATCATGAATCAACTCCTATGTACATTTTGTATTTTTTTTTCCAAAATACTATTGTGGATAACAGTTTTAATTCTTTTGTATCTTTTTTTTCTTTCATTATAAAAAAAAATTATACACCCAAAATAGATAGAATAAAGCATAAAATTAATATCTTTGTAATTCTCCATGTTTATTTATGTAACACAATTATAGGGTTCAGTTTCTTCATGACCAGTAACTAAAAGATTCCTCAGTAATGTTTTCATCCAACTATTTGACTGCTTTTATGATGATAAGTAACAGATTTTTTCTCATCCCCAATATTATTCTGCTATTTTAAATTTATTGGTATATAATTTCCTAAATTTAATTTATCAATGCTTATTACTTAGAATGTATTTATTTCATGATTATAAGGATTTCAATATATAATAGCATGGTTATGATCAGTTTTATCATGTTAAAAATGAATTGGAGAGCTACGATTAGGCATGGTGTAGAAGTATTTAAGAAAGAAAAGTTTTCTGCTGATGAAATTAAAAGACATCATAAAATATCAAGTAAATCAATAAATGAATAAGTATGTTCTATAAATGGACATAATTGTGGTTCACAGATTGGTTTATATAATCGCTGCAAATCCCATTTCTGGAAAAGTTTTTTTCTTTCATTTCTTTTCAATATTAGAATTACAATTGGCCAAACTCATCTGATAGTGGCTGGTTGCTTTTTTAAAAAATTATTATATATTTTTAATTTTTGATATATAATTTAAAACACAAATACATCAATAAAAATTTTATTTTTATAAGAAGACTAATATCAGGGGTTAATAATTTTTAACATAATAAAATGACTGATACTTATTTAATTATTTATTGCAAGGTGATTGTCATAAATAAGTGTATGCTAAAAAATATGCATCAATTAATTAGATTTTAAGGATATGCAATAATATCTAAATGACAACAGTGTATGAAATTTGAGAAATATGGGATAAACTTAGGGAGGAGAATGCAAAGGGAAGGTAAGGTGGTTAATAGATTTATCTGGGCATAGTAGCTGAAAGATTCCTGACTTTGATAAAGGAGAAAACATGGCACATTATATCACAATGTTTTATGTTCAGTAGATAAAGCTCAACTAGTCGAGATGGCTTCTTTAAACTATTAGTATGTAAATATATTAATTATTGCAATTTGATTTATTATTTTCTGCACTAACAACTTTCACATCAACTATTTCAGATATTAAGCTAGAGATTATCTCTAACCCAGATATAAACTTTAAACCTCAGTTAAAGATTAATATATCCATTTTTTAATTATATATAAACACATGGAAAGGTTTGACTTTTTTTTATCATGTATAAATATCTTTTAAGATCTACTTAAAACCTCAATATAACAATCATATGTAGGAAATATAATTGCAAAGTTTTAGTGATATAAATATATAAATTCAAGAAACAATAGAATTTTTATAGATACTACTTAAAATACAGATGAAAAATAAAATAAAATAAAAAATGTTAACTCATATTCTAAATGACAAGTAAGATTAGATACTAGATAAAATGCAAAAATGATTTTTATATTTAAGACCAGTCATAAATTACTAAGATCACTGCAAATTGTCTATAGAGCACTTTGAACTCAGGTCACCTAAAAAGAAACAATCTAAGTTTAAAAATGGATAAGTACAATTGATTACATCTGGATATTAAGAGAAGTTATAAGAGAAAAAAATCAAGGAGTATGAATTATTTTGCATTCAATTTGTAAATTAGAAAAAAGCAATTGATTCTGTAAATAATTTTGCAGTAATTAGAAACTGTGAAACAACATGATGTAGATTAAGAATATTGTCAAACTCTGTTAAATATTTATTAAAATATAACATCAGTGATTATACTACTGAAACAGTATGAAGACTTTAATCTTGGCAAACATGCCAGCACATCTTACCACATCTTCGAAAGTATTTATGGCATAAAAATAAAAAGTAATTAAGAAATAAATGGAATCTATTTAAATTGCACATATATGTTGTTTTTATCATGTTTCAAAACTTCAAGAAATGTTACAAGAGTTGTTTAATGAAAGTAAAAAATGCTAAAAAAGATAACATGTATGTGTAATAGTTGTTCAACAAAAAAACAACTAATAAATTAAAAAAAATTAATTTCCACAAATGCTTTACTTAAATTATAAATGGGAATGAAAACATAATGGATAAAATTAATCATAAAATTAAACATGGATAGAGTATTTTTAATATAATTAACTTATTCTTTATGGGTAATGCAATATATTCTTGAAAAGGAAGATTTTAATAAAAGTGTTTGCCCAATGTTTAGTTGTTGGTCTAAGATTTGAGTACTAAACAAAGACAATTTAGATAAATCAATGAAATACAAAGTTTTATATTAATATTAATGAGAAGAGATTGAAGGTAAAATATACAAATCAGAAAACAAACAGGTAGCATTGATCATCACATGATCACCATTTCTTATGGTTATATGAGCTGTTAAAACAGTAGCAAACTCTCCATACAGTAGTGCCACCCAGTGCAAGCCTTAGTAATCAATAGATGCAAGAAAGTTTGTGCATAATATCTCTATTAATTGTCTATTCATCCATTGACAACTATGGCTTGCATTTGGTGGCACTGCTATATGGAGAATTTGCCATTGTTTTAGGTAGTATTAATGTTCAGTATACAAATTAAGAGATACAATGCTGTAGATGGGCAAGTAAAGTTTTAAAATGATTACTAAGAAATTACAAAATCTCTAGTAAAAAACCTACATTTAATAAAAATGCACAAGTCAAAGAAATTTTTTTAGAGTAATGTGAAGCAAAGAAAAACTATGGATCAAAAAAAAAAACAATATTGAATAAATCTCAATCCTACATTAAATTTATAATTAATGTTCTCATACTGTGGTAGCTGGTTTTCATTTTAAAACAATCATACTAATTCTTAATGAATAATATTCATGTAGTGCAATTTTCACCACATCACTCTCATGGAAGGTATGCACTGGTTTCTATCCACTTTTAGCACATTTCAAAGGGATGTAATCATAAACATGTGACCTAAGATGAGAAAAAGATCTATAATCCCCAAGATGCACATTTCATGTTAAACCAGCACTCATCAATTGGCCCAGATCACAATCTTTTACACATATCTTTATAACTGTTCAGTATATATACATAGCAAATGACTACAGTTTATTTGATAAGTGGTAAATGTACTGCCTTTACAACTTTGATACAAATCACTTAATGAAAGTATATTAATAATTTTTATTAGTCACTCATTGGACTAAAGATTATTCAACCGTGAATAATATTTCTGTATTGTAATTTTCACTATATCACTTTCACACAAGTTAGGAACTGGTTTCTATCCACATTGAAGATAGAATCATAAACACATGACCAAAGACATATGAAAAAGATGCATGACCCCCAAGATGCGCATTTCATGCTGAACCAGCATTCATCAGTAGGTCTAGATCACAGTCTCTCACATATATTTATCATTGTTCAGTATATATATATAGCCAATTATTACAGTTTAATTGATGTGTCAAATTTATTGCATTTACAACTTTCGCATCAACCACTTAATGGAAGTACATTGATTTAGTTATTCATTAGACTAGAGATGATCCATCTAATAAGCAATATTTCTGTAGTGTCATTTTCACCACATCATTCTCACTAATCTCTAGTCTAATAAATGACTAATAAAAATTATTAACACTAATACTTGAAGTTCTAATAATGAAATTAAAACAATTATAGACTTTAAATTATATATATTCCATTAAGCAATATTCTTAAAATTTAGAAAGTTATTCAAAAGATAATATTTTATCTTGCTTGACTGTATGTATATAAGGTGTTGCAATCAGTGCATGTTTAAATTATTAAACTACAATATTTAACTTTATGCTTATGCATTCATAATACTGCTAGCATGGATAATAAAATTTAATGTAAATTGAAATCTACAGAGTATATCCCAATGTAAATGTGACTGGTCTCCAAACTGCCTGCAGTCCCATTTCTGAATTGGTATATGCTCTTACACATAAACATAGTTTGGTTAATCACCATATCTGGATTATATGATGATATGCTTTATATCTTGAATCATAATGAAGTAATGTGTTAACATCAAATTTATTTCAACTTTGGAAAAACAGTTAATGGATTTACATTGTGTCTGCCAATGAAGATATAAATCATGAGGACATTTTCAAATGCTTTGCAAGATTTAATGATGGCAGGGAGAACATCGAAGAGACAATCACAAAGAAAATATCACATTTTATGAAATTACTTGTAATCCAGATATGTTGTATTTAAAAATTTTTATGGTGTATTTTTAAACCACATCATTACACAACACATGCTTTGATTCAAAAATGGCACAGTACACAGATTGGAGAAAGAACCAGACATTGTTTCATTGAGCAGTCATTCAATCTGACATATGATAGCTATTTTTAATATTTAAAACATAACCGTAGATTATTTCAAATAAAGAAAGACTGAAAATATTAAAAGGACATTTTTGTATTAAGTGAGATGTTGTTGGATATGCTGAAGTTAAAAGAAAATATAAAAGAGAAATTGAGAAGTAAACATGTATTTTACAATAGTGCATAAATAATGGAGTAAGATTCATTATAAATGAAAAGTGAAAGAACCATTACAGAGATTGATGTTATATTTGACAGAATATCAAGATTAGTTTTTAAATTAATGAAATACACTAAAAAAGATCATTTAGATTTATCATCAACAAATTTCATTCTAATTGATTGTACTAAATATTTTAAATTTGTCTGGGACATTTTAACGTTAGAAATGAAAAAAAAGATTGAAAAAGGATATATTTGGTAATGAGATAGAAATAAAAAAAAATACAGACTTGTGATATAATGTCATGTAAAATTTACCAAGTCTATTTTAAATCACTGAACTGCATTCTAACTGCCAAGTTTAAGTTAAAAAATGGCTTATTTTTTTACTGTAAAAAATTTTTGAACATAGCAGCTAGTAGGTAGTTCAATTATTTAAAATAGATTTGGTAAATTTCATGTGACATTTGTATTTATTCAATTTTAAAATTTTATTTATCATTACATACATATACAATTTCTTTCAAAGATCTTAATCAAAGTGGACATAGAAGCATACACATAAAAATATTGCTGATTAGAATTACATTTAGATTAACAGAAATATATATTTAGAGTATAATGTGTTTAATAGATTGAAAATAGGAAATAATCATTCAGAAATGATCTGTACGATATATTGTTATGGAAAATTACAGCTCAGAAGTGTTAATAAACAGTATTAATATAGTTGACAATCTCAAGTTTCAGAAATATTTCAATGAATGTAAATTAGAGTTTGAAAATGGTTTAAAAAATTAGAAGTTATGAAGATGGTTTAGATTTGAATGAGATGATAAAAAGATATCTTATAATTTATTTTAAAATGTTATAAAGATAGATGGCATAAAAATGGAGCAATTTGTTAGTAAATTTTCAATTAAGATAAGACTATATAAATAGTCTGAACAGGCACT
Source organism: Epiperipatus broadwayi (assembly GCA_028023455.1). Taxonomy (NCBI): domain Eukaryota; kingdom Metazoa; phylum Onychophora; class Udeonychophora; order Euonychophora; family Peripatidae; genus Epiperipatus; species Epiperipatus broadwayi. Next base: position 3,943,733 of record JAQFVV010000066.1, on the reverse strand, counting down.
AACCGGTATTCAAAGTGGATTTAAATAGTGAAGAAAACAACTACTTCACACTTCCAAATCAAGATGCTTCAGATTCGCCTATATAAATGGACATTTAGGTTAAAGATAAGATGGCGCTCTTATCTTTATAAAAGTCACTACTTGTGTTATGGTTTGTAAGATCCCTCTATCGGCAAAATATGCTTGATTATTATAAATTTTAAAGCGCATTGACAGATTAGTGCCTGTTCAGACTATTTACATAAGCTCTCTGTGCGCTCTATAAATTAATTACTACTCATAAGACTATATAGAAAAAATAAATAAAATAATTAAAAATACTCAGTTTAGATCTGAAATATAGTAAAACATTGAAAAAAGTTATTTAATGAAAATATAAAACATTTTAGTATTGAAAGGAGACTGTTTCATCAATTTTTATTATAAGTAAAAGTTTTATTAACAAAAAACAGTAATTGTAAACATTTTAAAAATAATTATTTATATATAAACTTTAATTTAAAGATTTTCAGATTATTATTATTTTTTTTATGAATTCACTATTTGATTAAATAATATCTTAACTTTTCAGTTTGCTATTTCCACAACCTACATGAAGATGGACCAATATTTGATCAAATTTTTCCATTATTTTTTTTCTTGATGTATCTGATGCAGTTATTAAAACATTTATTCTAATCAAGTTTTCTTGACTAATTATATTTGTATTGCTAGAAATCATATATCTTATTATCCATATTGTTTTCAGGTTATGCATCAAAACCATTGCTTTACGTGGATGAAATCTTTTAATATCATTTTTTATTTCTCTTTGTAAATTTACTATAGAAGTGAAATACTTTAGATTGTAAAATACTTTTACATTATTCAAACAATTGGAAAAAAGATATCTTTTTTAATCTTAAAAAATACGAGTTTACCTTATATTTAATCTACTATTTAAATAATAAATATAAATATGTTAATTACATATCAACCAGTGAAGCTTCCTTTAAAATAAAATCCTCTATAGCTAAACACTTTCAGGGAAATATTTAGACCCCATAATCATAGTTATTTAATTATGATACATGATAAATAACGCTTTTTAATCACGTGTAAATGTTCACATAAATATTCAAATATGCAAATCACTAAATATTCCAAGCTTTGGAGAGAGTAAAACAAGTCTCTCTTTTGTTAATGGTGTTGTTATTATTGGATATTAAATAGGCTTCCTTCACTTTTCTTTTAACATCGTCTCAAACCTTTGTTGGGAAGAAGCGATTTAATAATTTTAAAATGAATTTAATCTAAGATTAATAATAATGTGAAAGGCTGAAATCTTTGACTGATGTGTCTTAAAAATGCTTACGTGACAGCCAATCAGATGCAATAATGACTGCACATGGAACTCTCAATTCAAAAACACAAGCCAGAATGCTCGAGTCTGGCTTATTTATATATAAATTTAAGTAGAGAAGGTGGTTCCACCTTTTTCTCATATTTCTGGCTTGTGTTTTTGAATTGAGAGTTCCACTTGCAGTCATTATTACATCTGATTGAATGTCATGTAAGCATTTTTAAGTTGCCTCAGTCAAAAGTTTCAGCCTTTCATGTTATTATTATATCATCTGCTTGTGCTTAATCTAAGATTGTGGAACATATATTTTATGAAGATTCTTCAAAACCATAATCATTGACACTTTTGCCCAAAAGTACTGAATACTGCTTCTTAGTTTTTTTAAACCCTTATATTTAATATTAACTAAGTTATTTAAGTTTAAATCATCCTAAAAGTCCTTATATGCTATAAATAAATTGCCATAAAATGATCTTTTTCAATTTTATTAATAAAATTTACATTTGGTGCTTCTTTAATAATAAGAAAAAAATGAGATTATTATTAAAATCTATGAAAAATGTAAAAGAATTAAATGAAAAGAACTATATAATAATAAAAAATAAAAAAAGAAAATAATAATATTGAATTTCAAAAATCTTACACGCTTTCACTTTTCAGCACAAAAAACTTTAATTATTGATTACAGTTTCGACTGTACCATGCAGTCTTCATCAGATCTATTCTTTCAACTTTTTCTATCCTCCAGCTTACTCTAGTAATAATCATACAATTATAACACCTTTTGAAATTCCAAGTATTAAATCTATAATGAATGAAAAAGCTTTAGGAAAAGATGAAATTATTATGCATATTTAAAAAGAAGCAGGAGAAGAAATGGAAAAAATTAGTAGTAAAGCTAGATAGTAAATATATTATATTTTCTGTATCAATATCTACTTTTCTTATATGCTAGTTAAAAAAAAAAAACAATAAATAAACAAAAAAATAGAACATTAAAATTTGTAAATTAATTATAAAGGTAAATTTTATACTTCAATATTACTTTTGATAGGCAACTACTATTTTTTGCCTTGTAAACCCTTTAAAAGCTACTCCTTGATTTGCGAGACCCATTAAATCAGGTTTTTGCAAATGTAGATGAAAACATTGAGTAAAAGTAATATTGCTTCTCATTTTTTCAAAAGTTTTTTAATTTTATTTAAAATGTCTTCAAAGTGTAAAATTATTGATAAAGCCATTTTTGTTAAGGCTAAGAATTTGTGAAATACTTTCTTCAATGATTAAATAAAAATTATTTTAAAAAACTATGAATAAATAACCAATTCATAAAATAATAAAAAGAAAAAAAAACAAATTATGCTTTTATTTCTTGAATAAAGTTTTACTGTTGTATAACATAACTTCTTAAAATTGAAAAAGTTTAGAAATTATAAATGAAACATAGAAACTAGAAGACTGTATCAGAAAGTTTCTAGTACATTTAATGGAAAAATTATAAAAAAGTATCAAGACAAATGATTCTTTTAAGCCAAAAAACATCACATGACCACCAACCATCTCTTATGCTTGTGTATAACTGTTGTTAAAACAGGCAAAACTCACAATACGTATGCCACTCACAGCAAGCTAGAGTAATCAATGGATGCCAGAAGGCTTGTGCATAAAATCCCCATCTAGTGCCTACTCATCCAATATCCCCAGACTAGTTTCTGGCTTGTGGCCTTCGTCAGTGAGGATCCTAAGATCTAGATGCAGTGCTCTCAGATCCAAGGCTCCTCACTAACAAAGGCCACAAGCCAGAAACTAGTATGGGGATATTGGATGAGTAGGCATTAGATGGGGATTTAATGCACAAGCCTTCTGGCATCCATTGATTACTCTAGCTTGCTGTGTGTGGCATACGTATAGTGAGTTTGCCTGTTTTAACAAATGATTCTTCTTACATATGGTCATTAATTAGCTACTTCATCACTATCAACTTCATCACTATCAACTTTTATAACAAAAATAAAAAAAAGATACAATACTAAATATTTCTGTACTTTTATAGAGGCAAAACTCTCCGTAGAGTAGTGTTTGATGGTCTAATATTTTTGTAGTATAAGTTTTACTACATCACACTCATGCAAGGTTGGAACTAGATAATGAATGACTAATAATAATTGTTAAGATACAATAAGATTTTTTTCTGGAGATATGACGGAAGTGTTATGATATGATCGAGTGAACATATACACAAATAAATATGTGCTCTTTCAACTTATAATTCCAGTATTTTTTAAACTGCTTTATTCTATTTGTTGTTGTGAATAATCTTAATTTGTATAGATATTATAGTTTTAAATTAAATTGATTATAGTTTGTGTATACATATGTTAAAAAAAATTGTATTGTGAGAAAATATCGAAAAATACTGTACATGTGCAGTGTAATACAATAAACACTACTTAAACAAAGCATTTCATACAAAATTGAGATATAAATTACTAAGTTATATCATCCTCTAGAGACCTTGTAACTAAAAGTAGTAGATATAATTCTCTTGTAACTAAAAGCAGCAGATATAATTCCATATCAGATAATCAAATGTCTAAATACTACACTTATACCAATTGACTGGAATAATAATATTTTTAAAAGGCAAAAATAATGATATTAGAAATTACAGATCTATGAATCTTTTGCCAGTTCTATACAATAAATCCATTTACTTCTGTTTCTAATCATGACTCAATCCTTTTTTTCTTTTCAAAATACAATACTTTTATTGAAATTATTATAAATCATCAGTTTAGTTCAAAGTTCAGGTTGGTGATAGTTTTTTTCTTATCCTGTAGCCAAAAATATAGCTGAATACACATTTACTATATATTAAAATTCATGATGTAAATTCAAATTTTGTGGTAAAGACGCTAAGAAAAGCAAGTAATGAGTAAAGAACACAAATTAAACTCTTCTTACAGCTAATTTAAAAAAAATCTTTTTCATGCAATTTTAAATTTTATTTTATTTATGATGTAACGTTATGAATGAATTTAAGTAATCTTCTCGGTTCATGTTTGAAGTGGTTTTAATTTTTGAAATCTATGCAATTAAATCCCAGACAATTTACGATCCTGTTAGCTATTTTAATTCTTCAATTTTTAAAATTCTGAGAATATATTTACGGTATATACTTTGTAGTACTGAATAATTTCTTTCATTTCCGTTGCTATTTTTAAATCTGAAATGCTCTTTTAAAAATTTCTCACGATATACTTTCCATCTTTACAAGGCTTTAGCCATTCTAATCACTTTAAAAACATTTAGAACATTAAATTATTTCGGTTAAAAATAGCACTTTCCACTTTACTCCATATATAAATTTTTTCTACAGTGCAGGCCTCCACTCACCAGCACTCATATGTGTAATATATATGGGGGGGGGGGGTTGAAATCAGACCCTCACACGGGTCTAGTAAGATTATGTTGAATATACATAATTTGTATAAATGTTTTTATTGAAAAGTTTATTGATTAAAAAAAAGGATTATTAGTAAATAGAAATTTACGTCAGAAGTAAAAATATTTGAATACTGATAGCATAATTTATAACGAAACTAAAACGACGCTCATTTTATTAAATATTTACCATTAATGGATTTTAAAGTTTAAATATGTAGGAATTGTGAAAAAAAATATATAGAAAGTACATATGCAAAGAATAGTAAAAGTAATAATGCACGCTTATTATTCATAGTTTTGGATTATTTTAAAGTTTAATGATCTTTTGTTTAAATGTTTGTAACGTTTATTAGTCGATATTTACTTTTACTAATTTTTAAAAAAAATTTATTCTGTTAATATTATTTTGAAAAATAAAAATAAAGTAAACTTGATCTATAAAAGATTAATTGTATTCGATTTACATTATTTCGCTTAACTGTAGACAAGTTTATCCATTCAAAAAAAAACTTGGAATACATTAACTATTTTCGCTACACATTGTGTGTGTGTGTTCAAGCGTACTTATCATAATTATTTTATAAAGTTGAGCAATGAATGGATCTATAAAATAATACATATTAGACAAACACACACATATAAAACAATGCACACTCAGACATACATTTATTGATTTTACTTACCAATAGTTGTTAACACCGTCGCGCAAAAAAACAAACACGCAATAAATGTCCAATGATGAGTTTCGCGAATTTCGTGTGTGACTCCCGCCTTTTGGACTTCGGATAAAATTTTCGTATAATTATCCATTTCCGGATCAACAAGTTTCAGCCATTCCTCCTTTGAGGTTATATTATTAGCAATTATCCATAATTTATCCAGCAGTAATTGTTTATTAAGTTTAATAGAGTTATAAGCAACTTTGGCTGCCTCAATTTCATGCGGACGTTCGACAGTGTAAAACACCGCTGCCCCCCCAATCATATAAACAACGAGTATTGCAAAATCTTTAATAAACTTTTCTCCGTGGCCCTCTAAATCCTCAACCATAATGGCTGCCTTTTAATGAGATAAGTTTATTAATAAGTATTAAACATCCGTGACTTGTAATAAAATAAGCTTTGAGTCTGGTCAAGCCACGGAATTACCTCTTACTAACATTTTAGATGCGTAATTCGCGTGATGACGAAACAGGATTAGGTTTTTCGCTATAAATTCTTTAAATTCTATAATAGAAGCACATTTAAATAAAGTAAATAAGTGGAATAAATATATCGTAGTGAAAGTTATTAAAGTTTTTTTTTTTTTTTCCAACCGAGATTTAAAATATTAGAATATGATAATTAAAAAAAAATTCAAAGGTATAAAAGATAAGATTTTAATTATAATGATAACATTGTCAAAATACAAATATAACTTTTGTCTATATCATAAATTGAATAAAACTTGATTGACATTCACTTAATTTTAAATCAAAATAATACAGATTTTAACTTGTTTAACCGGAATAATAATACTATGGTTTTATTTTATTTTAAATAAAGCATTTCCTCCCATATTATTTGTGAAAGTATTTATCGTAAAAAAGTGATATAATAATTTATTTTAAAAAAACATTATTCTTAAATTAATACATTATTGTAAACGCACATGCATACTACATTCCGTACGCATATTATCAAACATATATGTGGGTGTGTTTACAATTTTTTCGATATGTATTGTGTGCAAATGTTTATGCGTGCACTAGGATTTTCATTAATTATAATCATTATATTATTTTAATTAATCTCAAAAATAGCAATCACATATTTTGATTGCTAGTTTATTTTAATATATTCATTACTCCTTTTTTTCAAAACAAAGTATTTGCTTTGCCTTTGAAAATCTTCTAGTACGAATTAAACTTTTTTTTTTTTTGTTATTGTACTCTTTTGACTTGTAGAATTACTTATCTTAATAATCATCTTTCACTGACAAAAAAAAAAAAGATATGGGTGAGAGAATAAAAAATTAAGAAACTGAAGTGGAGTTGAGCTGGACATATTGTTAGAAGAGATGATAATAAATGGACAGTTGAAATCTTAAACTGGATTCCAAGAGATTGTAAAAGACTTAGAAAACGACCACATGTGAAATGGATGGATGAAATAAAGAAGGGTGCTGGGATGATGTGGAGAAGAGAGGCTAGAGATCGGAGAAGATGGATTGAAATAAGAGAGACCTTCATTCTGCCAGTGGATCGATAGTTGAAAATGATGATGATGATAATCATGACTGATTCAAGACTATAGCTCAAGACCTTCAAGTTTTGAATTATTATTTTCTTTTTGGAATTCGAGAAAACAACGTTCGATTCTCAGTTTCGAATCTTTACAAAAATAAAATGTATTCAAATGAATGATTTTACATTTATGTTAGATAAAAATGTACCTAAAGATCCTTTTACTCTTTTACATGGAAAAGGACCTTATAATAATTATTGCATTAATCTACCATGTCCATAACCAGAGATTTGAATCTAGGCTAGAAGAATCTTGGAAATCTTTTTTTAGATCACAAAACAAGTTTAGGATTATTTTTTTATATGGTCATTTTTATAGGAAACTTAATTAACTTTGCAATATTGATTTAAAATAAATAAATATTAGTTATTTTTAACTAAAATATCAAATACTTTATTTTAATGCTTATAAAATTCAAACAGAAGTAAACTAATCTCCATTCTCTGTAAGCTATGGATTTGCTTTATTAGCAACCAATAAAGAAGAAAGTGAAATTATTTATTAGAATTACTGTCATTTCAACATAATAAATTTCCATTCCTACTTTTCATTAATGTCAACAAAGAAAGTTTATAATGATCAGAAAACTGAAAGATTAGATTAATTCATCCTATTCTATTGTGCTCAAGTGTAAATTAGTCCATAGCTTAGGGGGAATTACCTTTCACGTTTGGATTTCATATTCATTAAGCTGTGTATATCTGATATCTGCATTTACAAAATGATATTTGATTACTATTATAGATATTAAAAATGAAATTCAATCTCTACCCTTTATTAAAACAATTTTAATTTAAAAATGATTTATGATGCATTTAAATGGGACTAATATATAAATGTCTATTCTTAAGTTTCAATAATGTAGCAAATGAAAGCATATAAAGATCTGGTGACATATGAGTGGTATTTATCCATAATTTCATAAGTTGTTTTATTTTAATTTGGATTTATTAATTAGATTGTAAAGTTCCAAGGTTGTGTGAGGTTACTAATCAGAGTCTCAAGATATTAATTAAAAACTGGCAACATCAAGGTATATGCCTCCTTACTGGTTGGAGAGATGTCATATTTCTGAAGATATGGACCTCATGGTTTACTTTTTTTATTCCATAAATGAAGATTGGGATTAATTTGAGCAAAATGCATTCTTATACTAAAAATATAGCTGAAAATCTTTGTAGTTGACTTTAACTTGAAAAGTCCTAATATTTACGCCATAATTATTATCTTTAAAAGCATTGCAATAGGGCAATACAAACTTTTTTTTTTAAAGAGATAATATTGGGTGAATACTTATATTTATAATTCAGTTTTAAATAAACAAAAATATAGAGTAAATCATTTTTATTAATACATGCACCAAACATCATGCTTTTTACATGTTTGTATCATGATTAATGTTTTAATCTATATTTTTTTTATTGCTTAAAAAATTAAATATTGTAATAGTACAAATGTTGTGGGGGAGGGGGATAATGGGAAAACATTCCAAACAAACATCCAAAGTGGGGTGATAAGTAAACATTTTCATTCCATGATAAATAACATAAATACAATGAATAAACATAGACAATCAACATTCATAGTTGGAAATAAATAATAAGTTATAAACACATGTATTATGTATACCACCAGCATTATTAAAACAATAAACAGTCATATTTTGTGATGAAGTACTCCATAAAATCTAGCTAATCATCTAGCCAATGCCAAATATATGGTATAATATAGCAGCAATAATTTGTGTTCACATAATACACATAAAAATGCTGAAATCAAAATATTTTGTCGATCATCATCATTTCTCTTGGCCACCTGATATTCAATAAATAATAATTATCATAAGGGAAGCAGACTGTAAAGGTGACTTTTTTCTGAAGAGAATAATCTGGATGAACAAACACAAACATATCATCATCAACCACTGTCAATTCACTGCAAATTGAAGATCCCTCCAAGTTCAATCTATTTTCTCTGATCTCTAGTCTCTCTTCTGCACATCACTCCTGCACAATTTCTTATTTCATCCATCCATCTCATATATGGTCTCTTTCTGGGTCTTTTACAATATCACTACATATATATGTAAACATTATTATTACTCAAAATTAGCTTGGGATGAAAGGATCTAGAGACTGTGAGTGTGATCAGGAGTCAAATATATAATTTAAATCTATTTTGCATTGAATAAACCAATAAAAAGTATTTTATTTTAACACATAAATGCATGTTTAAGTATACATATGCACACACCCTGCGCATGATAATAGATAAAAAATATTCCATTTGTTAATATAGCCACTATTATTCAGTTAATAACACAAATTAATACACATATACATAATATGCGCACACATATGTGCCTATGGCAATATAGAATAAAATATTACGGTTACTAATTCTAATTACTTTCACATTAAAACTAGTTATAACTATTAAAAATGTTAAACAAAAGTTTTTTTTTAAATACAAAAAAAAGTTACTTCTTTAAAAATCCTGTACAAAAGGTTTTTTTTTTCCAGATTACTATTAACTGTCAACATCTTTTAAAAGTTCTCCTTGAAAGTTCTTTTGTTTCTAACTTTTGTCTTCTAACTTTAACAAAGTTTCTCAAATTTATTTTCATCGGTTAATTGCTTTAAAATCATTCAAAATTATTTATTCTTAATCATTACAGCCGATGTTAAATACTTTTTTACAGGCAATAAATAGAAATAGAGTTTTTGAATTGTAAAATTAATAATTATGCCATTATCAATATAATAAATATTCTATCAGCTAATTTTTTTCATCAGTGCTTAATACCTTTGTTGGAGTAATAAATATCAGCATGAACAATCTATATATGAGCAACCAGTAGTAATTTTTTGTTTGTGCTTCTTTGTATATAGATGGAATAGCATATGCATAAAACATAGGGCAGTAATCTCCAAATAAGCAGATGGTATGTATATATTAGATCTGCCACACCTTTCCACATCCATGTCATTCCACTGATAAATTTTTAACTTTGCTATCCTATTAAATAAACCCTGTGATCTCATCAAATAATGTGGACACCAGAACATCTGACAAACTTAAGTGATAAATTTGAACACAAAAATAATAAAACACATTAAAATACTAAATAGATGGGAGTTTTTGTTTCATCATGGCAAATTGACAATAGAACAGTAGTAACTCTGATAGAAGCAATCAAAAAAAAAATGTGGAAGACAGTTTGACAATTTATTCATATTGCTGGAAAGTGTATGAAACTGAGGAACTATGATCTGCCAATGGAGACTGCACAAAAAAGATGACACTTTTGTTTGCATTTTGGGAAATGTTAAAAAAATCAGTTCACCACATTGATTCTATTTTAATAAAAGTTTACTATTTTTTTTTTACCACAAAGCATGCAAAACTGACGAATTACAATCTGCTGGCTGCATAAAGAAGATAATGCTTCCATTTGCATTCTGGATGATATTTAAAAAAAATCAATCCACCTCACTGATTCTGTTTTACTAATTCCTTTTTGTGTTTTTTAACTAAATAAATGTAGTTTGACACATTTCTTGATCACCCATGCAGGTGTTATATCACATAAATACAAGCTTTAACTCCATTTTGTAAAATTCTGAGCCCGGTGTAGATTTTTTTTGTTGTTGTTGTTGATCTGTCCATTTTGTACTTTTCTGCCATAGTTAATAGATGCACTTTTTTTTCTTTTTCCTTTGCTTTACTGACATTTTGTAGTTAATATACTTATTATTTTTTTTGGATTTGTAAGTATTATAATTAAAATTTGACAATTTTCTACCTGTTACTAAGGAGTATGCTCTTAAAATTAAGTAATCATATAAAATGTGTACTGTTCAAATTTATAAAAAGTGTATAATTTTCAAGATTTAAAATGAAGTAGTTTCTTCCATTTCTTCGATAGATTTTTATCGCTTGTATGGTTCTTGATGGGTAGTGCAGCATCACCTAGTGGCATAGTACAGCGTTCCAAACAGTACCCAAAATGGAAACAAACTTGTTTTAAATTTTTTATTTTTTTTATAGCAAAATCAGAATTAAACAAAACTTCAAATACACCCTTTTATATTTGATTTTAAATAATTTAGAATACTTATAAATATTAAAATTATTATTTAACCATTACTTTGTTATTCCAGTGTTCATATTTTAAATAAATATCCACAATATATATTGTAACCATATATTTTAGTATAAAATATATTAATTGATGTAACTAGTATAAAAAATTTTCTTTCTTCTTTTGGTGATTTGATTGGCTTGAGCTGCGATTACTTTCTTATATTATTTTAATAAATTTAAGTTTGCTTCGTTCCATATACTAATTCATATCAGAATGTTTAACTTTTTAAAATTTTTACAACACATTAAAATTTGGTAAAATATTATTAAAAATAATAATATTATTTTTATTTATTTAAAATGATCTTAAATTATTATTTCTATTGAATTAAAAAACCATTTGTTCAATTTAAATTAATTATTAAAAATAAATACAGTAATTACGTATGCGTCTCAATGTAATAAAAGAAAAGAGCGCGAATTTAAGGGAAGATTGTCTGATAGTTTGCTTTTGGAGGGAGAAAGAAAAAAAATGGTAAAGGCAAATGGTGTAAATTTGATAAGCTTATTTTAAAATAGTTAATAAGTAAACTGATTACCACAAAATTTGCTATAAACATAAATATAACATAGTGGTATTCAATTATAAGATGAATTGCTAAATTTAAAAGTCTGTTCAAGTCGGCTGGCCAAGTGGATCGAATCACCGGTAATAAATTTTCCAATATTACATTTTAAAATGTCGGAGCTTCCCAGTTTAAGTTTGAAAGAATTAAATACAAGATTTTGGTATGTTTTGAAATATTTATTATTCTACAATTTGGAAAAATTAAATAAGTATTTTAATTACAGAAGTTTTATGAATATGAGAATTTGTTTTTTTTTAAAAAAGAAGAATTTTAAGTTAAAGTAAAATGTTAAAGCTATCAAAATATTTTAATATTTCCGTTTTTAATTCTAATAAGATATAATATTGATTGATATTTAACTTTACAATGCCAGTAATATTTGCTAGTTAATTTGTTTAACATTTGGATAATAAACATTCTTCAAATAATTAATCAAAGCTATTTTATAAGTGTATCGTCGGTTTGAAATGAATAAATTAATTGCTGTAATTAGTATTCCTGGATTAACGCGTGGATAAATAAATACTTGCATGGATGTGATAAACTTGGAACATTTTTGATAGAGAAATGTAGAGATTAATAACTTTATGAAAAACATTTTCATTTAAATTCTGCGTATCATGTTTTAAAATTGTTTCATGTTTGAGGAGCCACGCAAAATCGTTAATCTAATATTGCTTATAATAACTAATCAAATGGATAGAATTGCATGTATGGAACTTAACTACAGTTATAGCTATTACCTCGTATACTTATTATTCTACACATCGTACATGGATTCTACGGATCACATTAGGAGTTATAAAATGCTATACAATCCAATTTGTGATACACACATCTGCTAAAATTCATGTATTGAACTATAAAATGCTTTACATTTAGTTTTATCACACACACACCGTTAAATTTTATATATTTAATGAATAATACATTAATTTAATTTTATCGTTATATGAACTCGCATATGAAGTTCATAAGTTATATTTGTTAGGTTTAAATTAATAGGGGTTGAATAAAATATTTATTCAAGAGAATAGCGCTCGCGAAAAAGCTTAAACAGTATTAAATGAATTCATGAGATGTATCAATCTTTGTGAGATGTTTTGTGAGTCTTTCCAGATTTATATTCCTATGCCAATATTACTTATATTATATTACACATGTTTATTTTAAGCAAGATAAGTAGTACATTAGTTGTCCTGATTAGTGTAACATTTTATTATGCAAGAACCCACATTTGCTAAAGTGTTAATGTATTCTGAATCGTCAGAAGAACTGAGGAGGATGATTTTGCACTTTAATGTGAAGTAAATAATAATGTTGTTTTAGAATGTTAAAGGGCTTTAATCTGTGCTGGTGGTTAATCCGCAGATTATTTTAATTGCCATTTTTGTATTTTACACACATTCCTGCGCTGGTGGTTAATCCACGGAATTGTGTGATTATACGTATTACTTTATGATGGTGTTTAAATACACAAAACGTTTAGTATTATTTAATTCCTACGTGTAGATGAATACATCCACAGGAATGTTTGCTTCACAGATATAAGTTGGGCAAAGTATTTTAGTTAATCTGCTAAATCATCTTCTTCATTTGTAAGCATAATTTATCAGTTAGATTATTAAATGGTAACAGGACATTCTATTCAAGTACTTCATAATAATTAACTGTTGGTTGATTATTATTTACCGTAATGTAAGTTTACATTTTCACTTTATTTAATGATTACATTATTGCTAAATCCTACAGACATAATATTATTTATTATATGATTATAAGTTTACGGTAGGGATTTATTGAATCTGGAAATGACGTTCAATAATTCATGAGTTTGATGCTGAATTTCGTATAATCTCATCAATATTCATTATATTAAAATTGAAATATAAGGTAGGATTAGGTTTTTAAATACTGTACCTATGAGATGTATTGAAGAAAGTCGATTGAATTATCATTTATTTATTTTATTTGTTTATTTATGTTTTATTTAGAATATTGAAATTAATTACTTATTGTTCATAAATTTGTAAATAAAAGTTGATTTATAATTAAACTTACTGTGCCATTGCTATGTGTCATTCATAACATCAGAAATCATAAACTTTGGATAGAGCATACATTGAAGAGCATACATTGAATTACATATTATTGTCAACATGATATAAGAGTTTATAAATATTTTTTGAGAAAACATTTAGATGCTTTTCGTCTTTGGTAATTTATGATTGGTAAGGTACAATAAAATCCCATTTACCTTTTCCATCATTGTGGCTTTGCGTAGTTGATTCTAGTATAAAATCATAAATGAATTATTAAACTTGTAAACAGATTTACCAAATAATGATCTGATGAAATATATTTACTTAACGTTTTTAAATTGTCATTTGTCAGTATGATAAGAGTCTCAGTAATATAAACTATAAAATCAGAACCCAAGTATTTATGTTTATTTATTGCAAAGCTTTACCTGGACTAGCATTCGTATTAAAAATCATATAGATGGTTTGAAATTTCATAATCTTATGTAGTTCCACAAATTACGCCATCTTGTACATGGTTGGCCATCGGTCGCATACCATAAAAATCGCAAATTAAGGTTTAAAAGTAATAACATTGCACTTATAATTTGCTTAATGTGTTTTATAATTATACTATGATAGATTTTCGCGGTATACCCTGGCTGTGATCAAATAAATTGTAAAAAGTTTATGTTAGATCATTAGTTTGGTCTGTAGTTGTGGTCTTTGGTGCATAAAATAGATAGCATGATATGCTTTTGGATACAGCTCTTAATAGCTGACAATGTACAGCAGGAATTGATTAGTGATCGAAGTTACAATTCCTAGTGCACTTATATTACGTAATTGGGACCACACAATTTGCGGTTACAATTTTTAGTGCCGCAACGTGTTCATACACGATAGGTAGTTGAGAGGGCAAGCAGATGGTTACAATATATATATATGCTTTGCACACAGATAATGAAGTTGATAACAGTAAATAAAATTTCTAGTAGCTATGAATATGGGAGTATGAATCCTCCCAAAAGCACTCGGCTTTAATAATTGTATAATATTATTTATTTTATTTACTGTTATCAGCTTCATTATCTGTGTGCAAAGCACATATGTATATATATATTATGGGTTTTACATGCTAATGAAGTAAAGCTTTAACTATTTCAATAAATATCCACAATAAATTTTGTCTATGTTCACTTCTACTTTTCCCACAAACATACATACATACACAAACACACACACACTACTATGTTGTGTGCCATGAGACATTTCTATCTCCATATATAATATAAATTGGAGGTGATGTATGTTATATATATATATGTAATAAATAATCGTAAAATAACCTTTAGCTAAAAAATAAGAACCATCCTTTTCCACTGTACATTGACATATCTTATTGGTTCCAATAAGTTTAATGCATAAATTATTTTTTACATAAGTGTATTTATTTTAATGGTTGAGAGATTTGTTGTCCATATAATGCAATAAAAAAATGAAAGAAAAGCTCTCCATTCTTAATACATGTGTTTGATGTATTAACAATAACTAAAAAAAAATGTAAACATATTATTATTTATTTTAACTATGCTACAAATTAGTGTTTCTGATTGCTTATATATATTGAACCGGAAACTTTGTCCGCTTCAAAGGTCCCTTTGCAAAATTAATACTAATTTTCATTTTTATAAAGTTATTTAAAAGTTTTATAGGTTATAGCACACATAAGCAGTTATATTTTAAAATTCTGTGATTTTAAATTTTGTCTTCAATAAATTTTACTTGTTAGTTTAAAATTTCTTTTGATATTTTTTTAAAAATCAAATTGTAAAAACATTCCAATTTAAAAGTTAATCGTTTCTTTTTTTGAGAAAGCTTTTAATTTTGGAAAGTTTAACTGCATTCCTGTTTCTTTTATTTTAGTTATAATCCATTTTTAGTTTAATTTTAAAAGTGGAGATTTAATTTTGTATTGTTTTTTTTTTATAAGATAAGCTCCAGTCAGAATTATTAATTAAGATTGAGTGTGAGATAGAGATTTTCCCTGGGCCAAGACTTATAATTATAAACAAGAAAGATTACATGGGAGAGAGGAGAGCATATAAATGACCCCCCCAAAATTTCAGACTTTATTTTTGGCTTGACCGACTTATTCTGCTTGAAAGAGATTGATTAAGCTTCTTATTATTCTACTATTCTTTATTACACAGTTATATTAGCCTGCTGAGTCTTACTAGGTTGGCAGTCTGGCCATATTTTTCAAAAGATTGCTGTACACATTCTTGGACCACTGTTAATAATATTATATATTCTGCTACTTGTAATTAAATGGATTTCTTATTATTGCCTACTTTGTTTTCACAAGATGACTAAATTTCCTGCCATAAGTATTCAATTCTATAACATGCCCTGTTAAATTTACCTAAAGATGGACTTCTGATCCCAAGCTATTTCTTCCAGTCATGCAATGAAAACCTGAATTAGAAAGGATTTCAAAGTATGCCTCTACACTTGCCACCATGAAGAGATAAAGCCACTTGAATGTTGAACTCAAAAATAACTGAGCGCACTCATTGAAAAACTCAGTGCATTTTTATACGCATGTGCTTGAGGCTACAGCCTTAATGAATATT
Organism: Epiperipatus broadwayi; assembly: GCA_028023455.1. Lineage (NCBI taxonomy): Eukaryota > Metazoa > Onychophora > Udeonychophora > Euonychophora > Peripatidae > Epiperipatus > Epiperipatus broadwayi. The sequence continues at coordinate 3,927,287 of JAQFVV010000066.1, read as the reverse complement.
ACTTACGTAATCAATGTGCGTTTAAATAAATTTATAATTACAACTTTAAATTATCGTAATAGATTTCTCACTATAAAATCTTTCCATTGGCTTGTAGTAAATCGAAAGATATCACAAGTATTAATGTGTAATAAGAAATATGGACTTAATTAGTGAAGTTGAGTAACTTCATGCTCTCAGATCGAACCGCTTCAGCTTCATCTATTTAAATAGAAAGTAGGTTGAAGTAAAGAAGGGTTCCCCTCTTTTCTTCCAAAGAGTAAGATTGTGGTTTAAGACCTGTAGAGGTACCTACTATCACATTTTTATACACATGCTTGAGGCTACAGCCTTAATGAATATTATTTACCAGAAGGTAAAATATTTCTTATTCTTTCCAGGGTATAAATCTCTAATTATATCTTCTGCTTAATCTAAAAGTAAATCTGTTGTATAAAGTTTTAATATTTATTTAATCTCATGACTATTATATGTATTTATTTGTCATTGTATTTATAGTGTGTCTTGGAATCTTAGTTTTAAGATCCCAAGTTTATTTTCAATTTCATTTATCAGAGAGTCTATTGCAAGTTATATTTTTATAGGCTTGCATAATCTATTTTTTTATTACTAACCCTTGCTAAATCCTCTAGTGGATTTTCATAATTTCATTTTGCTCACCTGAATATATTTTGTTGTCCTGTACTTAATTTTAATTAAGCTGGGTTTGCACTTCCTGCAAACTGTAAATCTTTTGGCTGGCAGTTTATCATGTATTGTGCTCTGTTTTCTTGAAATTAGAGATTTTTGTTTCTCGTTTCCAAGATTAATAAAATCATAATCTTTCCTTAGCCTTCCCTCCTTGCGTGTAATCAACCTTGGCAATCTTCAATGTGGTTAGCCATACAGTAGTTGTGCGGACATTTTGACATCACTAGTCAATAATCTAATGATCGCTCGCCCACACTGGTTTCAGTGATTACTGCAAGAAAATTTCATTTGTTATTTTAGTCGGCAAATTAGAAAACTAGAATTGGTTTTTATAAATCACCAGCAGGAAGATATTATAAATCCCTCTCTTTTAAATTGCAGGTGAGTAAACGAACTTATCTACCAGGGTGTTTAATGTTTTCAAAACTCTCTTGCACTCTCTGATATATTCCAGTAAAATCTAGGTTGAACTTTTATATTTTGTTTACCTGGATTTATTTTGCTTAAATTTAATAAACTTTTAGATTATTTAAAATTAGTTTAGCTGGTGTTTGTCTCTGTTGTATTTTCTCAATTGTCTGAGCCATAGTTAAAATCTCTTGCTATTTCTCTGGGTTTAGTTGGTGCTGATCATCATCATCATTAACTTTTGATCATTGTATATTCAGGTACATAGTGGCCTGGTGGTGCCCTTGGTGATCAAAACAATATAGAGTAATCATTACAATATATTTATATAAATATATGGAAATGTCTGTTATATTTTCATATTAAAAAAATCACTAACAAATGTTAATAGACAATAATATAATATATATTGTACCAGTTGGGAAGATAAGGAGTCCCACAATTTGGGTGCTAATTGTAAATATAAGTTGGGCGACTATTGTATGACTATTGTAATAGTATGCTAAATAGAGGTTAATAAGAGAAAATGCGAGGTTACAATGTTTCACAATTAGGTGGTTATTTATAACAGTTCAGGAAAAATGGTTAATATCAGGGATGATCTGAGGTTACAATGTCCCACAATTGAGTGGCCATTTGGGTTGTCATCGATGAGCAACCATATCCCACTGGATGGCGCAGTTATCATGCTTAAACTATAAAATATGATCATTCACGGGCTGTTAATTATAATCATGTTGATGTGTTTTTTGTAATGCGAAAATAAAAACAAAAGAAAATCGTCTTTTTTAAATATTATTTAATTTTAAATATTATTTTTTATTAACGTATACAAATTAAATGATAATAATAAATGTAAAATAAAATAAACAAATTACAATTTGATTCGTCTTTTTTAGTTTTCTTTTTATTAGAAAAATCAATTTTCTATCGGAGATTTTTTTACTGGGGGTTACGGCTTTTTTTTTGTTGTTTACCGCTATTTTTTATTTCAAGTCGTATGACAACTAAAAGTAAAAGTTGTTACGGTAGGTTTAGGGTTAGTTTTAGGGTTAGATTTAGGGTTAGTTTTAGGATTAGTTTAGGATTAGTTTTAAGGTTAGGTTTACGGTTAAAATAAAAAATATCAAAATCGTATTTTTGTAGATATTTTTTTTTACTAACATCTATAAAATAAATGATAACAATAAACGTAAACTATATTCAACAAAGTATAACAGTAGTCGGAGAAAAGAAAGAAACTAAAACTTTTTTAAACAACGACAAATATATATATAAAATGTTTATAATATATGCTTTTTATGACATTTAAAAAAACAGTGTACAATTGTACTTTTCTTACTAATATTTTTGTGTTAACGCTCTTTTTTATTTCAAAAATATACACTCGGTACAATCTTAAAATGTCTCGTGGAATGTTACGAACAGTACGTTACTTGACTCGTTATCTAATTCCAAATAACTTTATACATATATCTCGTCAACATTTACTACTTAAAACTTCAATACACTACGGTGTAAAAAGTCTGTTAATTATTACTTTACAAAATCTGAACATTTCAATACTTTAAAATAAAAAAAAATCCAATGAAAATAACATTTCCATCCAATTCAAAAAAACACACCCTATCCCCAAGCCGTAACCATTTTATAAACTGTGCGAATTGGGAAAACATATTTGCTGCATAAACATACATGCTGTACTGCGAAATGACATAGAGGTCTGCAATCTGTAGTACAACAAAAAAGTTGTATTATAGTAAATGCAGGTTCGAACATGTCAGCCACGGAAATGGCATTATGTGTTTTAGCATGAAAACAGCGCCATCCAGTGGGATATGGTGGCTCATCGATGACAACCACCATTTGTAACACCATACAACAATAGGGTGGAATTATGAGGAGATGGGAAAATATTATTTTCAGATAATAAGGAATGAGCATGAGAGATCAACACAAAACTAATTATAAGTTCACCAGCATTGCACAAAAGTAATAATCATTCAATGTCATGAATGATCAACAATAAAAATAAATCAACAGTCAATCTTGTGACTGTATTTGAAAGTGATCCACTATAGACCAGGCTAATTATTTAGCCATTGACAAAACTAGGGCAGGAATACAAATAATAATTATCTGGATGCACATACTTAGATACTACTCCATTAAAATACAACAATAAATCAAATAATGTTGAGATACTGAAACTTCTTAACCATCATTAATGCTCTGGCAACTTAGAACCATTAATGTACTGGCCAACTATAAACTCAATTTTTAAAGAAGTAATAAATAAAATGAAATGTAGTACATGGACTTTAAAGGATATTCCTTTTGTGCCAACCAAACCTTAAACCCTTACTGCATTATGCACAAATCTAGCTCAGAAAGCAAGAACTCTATATACTATTATTATGATAAAGAAATAATTAAATAAAGCAGCTTATGATAAATCACTTCAAATAATTCCTAGACTTATCTACTATAAGTAAATAGTTTCACTGGACCATTTAAACAAATCATAGAAAACTAAGCTATTATGAAATCAAGTCACACAAAGAAATTAAGACTAAAAAATAATTTGTAAACAATTATTTAAGAATTAATTGATTAACAATAAAAATGACATAATAGTATAAACCTTTAAACATTCACTTCATCAAAAAAATATTTTCATAAAAAATATAATTATTCAGTTGTTTTCTATTCATAAATTAATTTATAATTAATTGTTATTTCTTTAAAATAACTAAGAGCCAAAAAAACAATATTTTCAAAATCAAAGATAACAATCTTTGATTTAGCTTAAATAATTTTTTGTTAAGTTTTTAGGGAAAAAAATGAACGAAAAGAGAAAAACATATTTTAAAAAAATTAAATTTTCCAAAAATTTTTAAAAAGAAACTTGACTGGAATTTTAAAAAAATATGTTTCACAATTTGAAAACATTAACTTGATGAAAATATTTAAAATTACCAATTCTTACAAAAAAAATTATTACTTTTATATAAAAAAAATTCTATTAATAAAAATACAGAGCACACACCCAAAAAAGTACCTGTAACCATGATTTTATTTTTCTTCTGTGGAGTCCTTCCCAATTATAATTTCCAGATTAAGAACAGCAAAATTTTATCCATTTTCTTTTAATAAATTTCTCAGGTGAGATTAACACAGAGAGTTATGCTCTTGGTTGAAGTCAAGGTTGCAGATTACTTTAAGAAGGTAACCTCTATATTTGTATTCCAGTGAATGCAGGTTACATGGAGGAAGATATCTAACTTTTAGCTGAATTTGGCACATGTTTTCATTGTACAAATCATTTTTATGACTAAACTTATAGTATGCTAAAATCTTGATTAAAACTTCTGCTATTCTATGCAATAGCTTGGTAGACTTCTGCCTTTTTTTGAAGCTGGATTAGGTCTTGACCATTTTCTCTTCAACAGCTAAATTAGGAATCTCCCTAACATATATTTGGGTGTTCTGACTTATTCACACACCCACTGTTTTTTCTAGACCAATCTTTTTCAACATAATTTTTATAATAGCATGTGTTTTAAAAACCTACAGAGGTCCCTAGTGACGATTTTTTCAGACGCTCATTGCTAAGGTTTACAGCCTTGTTAAAACTATTAATAACCAATTATGTAAATTTTTACAATTATAATTCTTCAGCCATTTCCCCCTTAATTATAGACACTGAAAGACAAGTCAAGAACTTAATTTAACATCATAAAATCAATTAATTACACTGATTTTATTTTTTGTAATGAGAGATAATTAGAAACAACTCTAATAAAAATAAAATTTACCAAAGTATTAAAATCTTATTTTGCTTTTTTTTTTAAAAACACTCTTAAACATAAAATTTTATCTTTCTTAAGGGGTTAAAATTAAATATTTATTAAATAATTTACAAAAAAAAGGAACCTATTTTTCTCTTAGTACATTTTCATAGTTTAAATTAAAACTACTAATTAATTATAATTACCGAAGAGAGAGAGAGAGAGAGAGTTAAAAAAAATGTGTCTTTTTATATTGGATGATTTCCATCATCTAATATGAATATTGAATGTTTTTAGAAAAAATTAATTTTATTTAAATATTCCAAATACCTTCAACTAATATCTTCTTTATCAACTTATTTAAATATTAATACTGCCTTCTTCCAATCATCTGGTACAACTTTATTATAAGACATTTGGTATGTAACTTTGCCAATTTTTTCCCTATTTCTTCACTTGATTTTTTTAATATATGGATTATAATTCCATCATTACCTGGAGATTTTTCAATATATATATATATATATATGATTTGGGAAAGGAAAGCTCTGAGGAAAATACTTATTGTTTTGAAATGACAGCTACTTAGATATTATATTTTTAACACACGGAAGCTCCTGGAAATAATAATATGAATTCATATATAGAGAGACTAATCAGTCTTATTGTCATTTGATTATTAATTTATAGCTACTGGGTCCCAATAAAAAAGTGATTATTGAGTGGTTTTCTTTCCTAGCTACTTGCCATAAAAAATTTTATTTGCTGTATATTTGGATCATGTTTGACACACCCATAATGTAACAACATGCAGTATTATTACATTTTGTTCTAAATTAGACAAATTTCACTGAAATGGTGAAATGATATCATCTGTATATAGCAGTGAAGCCAAAAGTTGCCAGAATATTTTCAAATGATTTAAAGTATATCATAATAGGAGGAAGAGCACTGGAGATATTCTACAAAGCTACACAATACACTATCATATTCAGTAGTAATTAGTGATCTAGTCAACTCATGCTTTAAGCCTTGCATTATGAATAGCTGAAATCTGTCGTTACATAATACATGCCTTGATTTAGACATAGCACTGAAAGCAGCTTGGAGAGAAAACTAGTCACATTTCCACTAGGCACACTATGTATGTATATACTGAGACTAATCAATCTCATTGCCGATGACGAAAGTGAATAAAATTGACTGAATGAAATGTGAAAATTATTAATGTGATAACAATATAGAACGGATAAGGGTTAAATATACATGGGCATATGTGGTCGTAAATATATCCTATATCGAAATAAAATAATTTTGTTTTATCTCTAAATACAAATTTTGGGATTTTTTTTTTACCTTTTTGAAGTATCTGCTTTGAGTTGATGACTGTAAACGTTTATTTCACAGAGGGCGTAACTGAAAATTTCTTAATGTTTGAGATGATTTGAAATTTGATTAAATTTTATAATATATATGTAAAAATAAACATTTTTATGGGGGTATGAAAAGAAATGAATAATTTTTTATTGGGAAAGACAAGCATCATTAAATTAATTTTTCACATTTAATATAGTAATAATTAAACATGTAAAATTGCAAAAAAAAAAAGAAGAAACTTAAAATGTTTTAATTTTATTATTAACTCAATAGAAATTCGGATCATAATTTTCTAATTATATATACTAAATTATAATACCATTAATATTTATAAAATATTTGACAATTTATTAAATTTATGTATTGAAATGTTTAATGTTGATCATTAGTGTATTTATCTGAAGTAGCAAAATTGTGGGTGCAGAAAACTTGACATTGGTAAATCAAATTGTAATGATATGAAAAATATTAAATAAAATATTGGATAAATCATCTATAGATTTATAAAAAATATAAGAGATATCCACGCTATCTCATACCACTGATACACATGACCACACAAATGTCAAAAAGATAAATTATCACCAATATATATATATATATCCACAGATGGCGTTCTACCAAAAACACCGATCAAGCGTATGTTTTGTTTACATAAACGTCAGAGCAGTATTCACTATCTCTAACTATAATTCCACTTTCAGATCATGATTTCAAGCTATTTGCTATCATCAGTGAAAGACAGGAATAAAGAAACTAGATCTAAACACAAACTCTGAGCGTTTATGAAACAGTTTCTATTCAGCTTGCAAGCGTGAATCTTTTAGACACGTAATGTCTTCAAACTCAGCATAGCAAACCAGATAGCTATATGGGTCTGATATCAGTTCAGCATCACCACATAGTAGAAGCCTCTGCAATCTATATCATTGCAAGAAAGACCTCAAAGGTACATTTATGAAAAACAAAATGCAAGTTAAAAAACTTGCTAACACTTGTATTTATGTCCACAGATGGCATTCTACCAAAAACACCGATCAAGCGTATGTTTTGTTTACATAAACGTCAGAGCAGTATTCACTATCTCTAACTATAATTCCACTTTCAGATCATGATTTCAAGCTATTTGCTATCATCAGTGAAAGACAGGAATAAAGAAACTAGATCTAAACACAAACTCTGAGCGTTTATAAAACAGTTTCTATTCAGCTTGCAAGCGTGAATCTTTTAGACACGTAATGTCTTCAAACTCAGCATAGCAAACCAGATAGCTATATGGATCTGATATCAGTTCAGCATCACCACATAGTAGAAGCCTCTGCAATCTATATCATTGCAAGAAAGACCTCAAAGGTACATTTATGAAAAACAAAATGCAAGTTAAAAAACTTGCTAACGGTTGTATTTATGTCCACAGATGGCGTTCTACCAAAAACACCGATCAAGCATATGTTTTGTTTACATAAACGTCAGAGCAGTATTCACTATCTCTTACTATAATTCCACTTTCAGATTCACGCTTGCAAGCTGAATAGAAACTGTTTCATAAACGCTCAGTTTGTGTTTAGATCTAGTTTCTTTATTCCTGTCTTTCACTGATGATAGCAAATAGCTTGAAATAATGATCTGAAAGTGGAATTATAGTTAGAGATAGTGAATACTCCTCTGACGTTTATGTAAACAAAACATATGCTTGATCGGTGTTTTTGGTAGAACGCCATCTGTGGACATAAATACAAGCGTTAGCAAGTTTTTTAACTTGCATTTTGTTTTTCATAAATGTACCTTTGAGATCTTTCTTGCAATGATATAGATTGCAGAGGCTTCTACTATGTGGTGATGCTGAACTGATATCAGACCCATATAGCTATCTGGTTTGCTATGCTGAGTTTGAAGACATTACATGTCTAAGAGATTCACACTTGCAAGCTGAATAGAAACTGTTTCATAAATGCTCAGAGTTTGTGTTTAGATCTAGTTTCTTTATTCCTGTCTTTCACTGATGATAGCAAATAGCTTGAAATCATGATCTGAAAGTGGAATTATAGTTAGAGATAGTGAATACTCCTCTGACGTTTATGTAAACAAAACATACGCTTGATCGGTGTTTTTGGTAGAACGCCATCTGTGGACATAAATACAAGCGTTAGCAAGTTTTTTAACTTGCATTTTGTTTTATATATATATATTGTGTTGAACAAGCACTCATCAGTTGGTCCAGATCATCTCCCACACATATATATATAATCAGTGCTCAGTTTATATTAAGATAGCAGATCTTCATACTTTAATGGACAGGCCTCAATCTATACCAACCTCCAATTCTTCAGCCATTCATACCATTGAAAATCTGATGATGGAAAGCCCAAATCCCATGCTGATGCCAATATTATTGCCATGCCCATGTTGACCTCAAGTCACTATGACCCCTCATGTAATAAAAATAATAATACATGGACCATTTAATAAGGGAATGAAAAATTTCTTAATTTGTTTTTTTTTAATGATAGTTTAAGAAAATTAATTACTTCAAATTATTTATGAAGCGTTCGTGAGATAATTTGTTTATTTCAAGAATAGAGATGGCATAATCAAACGCTAAGTAATTTAAAGCTATTTTGTTTAGATTTATTGTTAGAGCTTACTAAAGGAAGATTGGAGACTCTAAAGCTTACCAGATGAGAAAGTGAAATGCAATAGTAGCCAAAACAAAAACTGAACAGTAAGTATAAAAGGGTAAGTATTTCTTACACCTTTTCCAGTGCAGATGATGATTTCCACTCAATGAGTTGAAACTTTTACAGCATGGCTCGCTAAGCAATTCTCTTTTGAATTGTTGATCTTTATCTAGTGTTATAATTGGTAGTAAATTAAAAATACCCACTTGAGACTTTGAGATATTGAGTAAAGTACCTGCTTGATACAAACTCCTTATTTCTAATAAGAGATAATGAACCTGTAATAATAATAAATAGTGCTGAAAACAAAGACACGAAGATTGAAAGGATATATAATAAAGAATATTTCTGGACCAATTTATAGTGAGACTATTCTAAACATTTGTAAGATGAAGTTAACTGACTGGAAGAACAGAATGGTATTAATGATTTTAACAGTGGTTATATAAGCTGTATTGATCAAAATTCTGACTTTTATTTATTATAAATATGTATCCATGCATTAACATTTAAATACTAAACTGCAATATTTAAATTTATTTTATTTTTTTTTTGTCCTTACAATTGTTATCTGGGGAAAGGCCTAGTTTTTTCATGCAATAGTGTGTAGTAAACTTTCTTTTCAAATTATAATTAAATATGACTTTTTTTTGTTTGTTTCTAATGATGTATAGTTGGATAAATTTTGATTCATATTTTAAAATACTGTATATGTGTGATGTTATGTAACTTAATCTACTTATATCTCATATTGTAATTTTATTAGCTTATTAAGTTATTAATTTTAAAATATATTTGCCTAGTGAATTCTTTATCCATTATAAACATTAATATTTGTTGATGCATTTTGTGATTATATTAACTTTTGAATACTATACTGAAGTAATAAGATAAGCACGCAGAATCGTAAATATAGAAAATGGGATTCAAAAGATTATATCTTATCATAAAACCAGCCAATTAGCTGTCTAAATCGTGGCATCCTCACAGAATAATTGTGATTAATCCACAAAATTTAAATTAATTATCATTCAGTAATGTTTCTTAATGAGATCTTGGACATAAGTTAACCAATGCAAAATTAAACAGGTCCATTACAATATATATATCGATCTACTATAGAATGAAGTTTTTTCTTAATTTAACTTCTCTATATTATAGTTTCTCGCTTTCGCCAAACTGCCGCAAGTCTTTATTTTCTTCAATTGTCTAACATATGATTTTTTCTAGATTTTTTACAATATTTCAGGATTTATTTTAAGACCTTAATTAATTGTTCATCTATCATTATCTCTTATAGCGTGTAATTTTAACCTGATCCCTTTAAAAATTATATTGTTATTAAATTGATTCTCATTTTCTAAATTTTTTAAAAACAAAATAATTCATTGTTCCCACTTTATTTCTATCACTTAAGAACAAACTAAATAAAATTAATTATGCAGTTATTTTACCATCAGAGAGTCTTATGCCACTCAGTAATCATTACTTTGTAATTTTATAGGTTTTGAAAAGAAACGCTCACTTAATAGTAGAAAACTTTATTTTTATTACACTTAAAATATATATGTGATAGGTATTATCTGCACTACCACATAACCCTCCCCTTTCTCCAGACTTAAAGAGGGGGAAATGGTCATAGAGTATAGTTTATTTGTACTAACTTAATCTGGATTCACTTTTTGTTTTAATTTTCTCCTTAGTTGCATTCTAGAATTAGAAATTATTTGATATCTTAAAACAGTTTATGTATAATCTTGGTACCATATTTAAAAGAAATAATTTTTCTTTAAATTCAAGAAATTCCCAATGAACAATAAGATAAAAATACCTTCATCATCAGACTTAACTGAAAGTTCAGGCGAATTGATATATATCTCAATTTTAGAATCATCATCAAACAACAATTAAATTATAACTGATTTGATAGAATAATCAGCACTCATACAGATAAAATCAGAATAATACATGACTATGAAGCTCTAAAATAAGTCAGGAAATCATACGCTGACAAAATAGAATTGGAAAACTTTCCATATCAGTAAAACTGCTACATTTAACAGATTAATGTTGATCCAGGAGATCCTGATGCTATTAAACAATGCACAAATTTTCAATGTTACCATATAAATTCCAAAATATTACAAAGAGTATTGATGCCTAGCACCATATCACAATCTTAGTTTCTCTAATAGTTCCATGAACATCCACCAATCTTTTCCTCAACTTTTAATTTACCTTCTCTTACCATTTATTATTTTGACAGAAATTTTAAATGAGAGTATATAATAACACTTCCTTATAAATGATACACAACAAGGATTACACTTTGCCTCCAAATATTGGTATTTATTATATGTGGATCTTTTTTCCATTATCTTATAAAAAAGTTATTTGCATTGAGGCCATTTTACTTTTATTTTCATACAAAATTTTGCATCGAGACTTTGCATTTCTAATTCAGCTTTCATCTGCTTTATTAAATCTTTTTTCTGAATACTCTAAGGTGCTTAAAAACACTATTACTTTTATTCAGATTTTCACCGACATCAAAGATTTTTCTGGATATTTATAGATATTTAAGCTGCCTTTTCATTATTTTCTATATTGGACTTATCTTTTTAATTTAATTGCTATCTTTTTTGAGTTACTATCATTCCATGACAAAATGATGATATTTGCCTTTTTATGGAGTTCATATTAATATTATTTACTTGTTTTTATCATCATTTCCCTTATTTTTATTTTTTTTTAAAAAAATACTATTCCAAGTCAGCTTTATTTTTTGAAAATACATTTATATTTGAATCATTACAGATTTATCAAGAGACCTTTTTGCTAATAATGGTCAGTATTTTTAATGGCAATTTTGTTCTCTTCAGAATAACCTATAGATCATTCTGCATTTCCTCAATTTTCTATTCTTTGTTTTCTGATATTACCTTTCTCTGTTTATTCCAATACTTGTACTTGGATAAGATGCTCCATTGATTAATATGTCTGAAGTATTTGCTTGTCTTGGGATTGAGTTATTTGAATCCTAAATATTTCTGGGATAGTGCGATTTACCATATTATTCTGTTTCTTCAATAGTATTTACATCTATTTTCTCCCTCATGTTGATGCAATTAACATTTGCTCTATGTCTGGTTTTGTTGGAGAATTTATCTTGAAAATAAAACCCTATTTTTCCTCTTTTTCATATCTTTCTTGGATTTTCATACTCAAATTAACTGGTGGTGTTAAGAAATGTACCCACTTGCTCCATGGTCTTCCTAGAAACCCAAGATTACCTGCTCAATTTTGACTGACACATTCTGGTGATTATTATTATTTTACTAAAATTTTTATTTTTTTTTCTATTTTTCTCTTTCCATAATACAAAGAAATTTTATTTTCATTAAATCAACTTTTAAAACAAATTATTAAACAAAGCTAAGATTATACAAACTATTGAAAACTAATGATTAGAGTTTAATGTTGGCTATATATCATGCATCATATCTTTCATTCAATTTACCTGTTCACCAGTGATTGAAATTAATTAATTATATAAAGGACTACTTGGATACTTGGTAATAAAGAACTGCCTGTAGTTTTCACCATACCTCATCTAGAATCTCTTCTGAATAACTTGATAAAGGATTTCATCTTGCTCTTCTTCTGATGAGAAAGTTGATCAATGTTGCTTTTCTACATTTTTCTTAAGATGTTGGCTTCCTGATTAGAGAAGTCTATTATTTTATAGAGGTGACTATAAACAGTTGCAAATTCTCTCTTTCTTTGATTCCTCTGGAAATAGCTTTCTAGGTTTTTAAATAGTTCATGAGAATACAAAATACTATTGGAATATCATAGCAAATTTAATATTATATTGTCTCTTTTCATCTCATAATTTGGCCTTCTAAAAAAACTAAGTCATTTATTTTATATGAAAACAAAGGGAGTAAATTACTTTTCCTCAGGCTATGTCTTAAAAGCACTTTAAATGTTGAACAAAGAAATCAAGAATAGAATAAATCCACCTATTCTTAGTTGCTCTAATATTTATAAGCATATCTTTAGAGGAGGGGTGGGAAAATAGTGGCCTGCCAAGACAGTCAGAAAAATCCACCTTGAACTGAGATTTTTTCCCATGCATGACTGAAGATTCGTCTCATATTTTCCACTAGGATGGCCACATCAATATGCATGCACAATGTAGGTATGATGCACAGTGCTTTTCTGGTTGATCTGGTTAATTTTGTCTTTGCAACAGTAAATATATAAATTTCCAACTTTAGTGAAACCATGAACCCTCTGAAAAAAACGTAAAATCAGGAATGAATGTTGTGTTTAATGAAGAATGGCCAAGCAAATATTTCTTTGGTAACACCGAAACCATGAACCCTCTGAAAAAAACATAAAATCAGGGATGAATGTTGTGTTTAATGAAGAATGGCCAAGCAAATATTTCTTTGGTAACACAGGGAATAAAGCAGTGTGTTTATTGTGTCATGAAAAATGGTGTGGCCCTCCGCTAACCTTCGCTTCCACAAAGTGGCTCCTGATGCAGCCTCCTCTAACCTCCACTTCCACAAAGTGGCCCAGAGTCAAAACAATTGCCCGTCCCTGCTTTAGAGTGAAATTTATATGATTAAAATTCTTTTCTCTGGAAAATGAATGTTGGTTTTCTGTTTACTCTTGAAGAACTTACATTATATTTGTTCACATTCATAAAAAAAAAACATTAAAATATTTATCTACATTGTTACTATTTTATAGTTAAAGATAATAATTTTAAAAATATATGAAGAGGGACCCAAAAATAAGTGAAATTCTGTAATAAAAGAATGTGCATCTATTTGTAGGTGTTATAAATGGAATCTCTTTCAAAGTACAGTCTATTTAATGGAATGCAATGGTTGAATGTATTTTTCACTTTTCAAAGTAGTTTGGAACAATTGCATAATGTGGCATTTTTTTATTCAAGAGAATAAAAAGAAGTCACACAGAGTGAGATCTCATGAATATGCCTGATTAATAAGCTGGGTCATAGTGAATTTAATTAAAAATTGTTTCACACTCAAGGCTTTGGGTGCGTTCACACTATTGTAATAAAACTTGCATTCCCCATTAAGCCAAAAATTGTGACATTTCATTTTACTGCATCACAAACTTTTTAGAACTTGTAGATTTTAAATTCCTAGTCATTATGAACAAATTCTGAGTGAACAATGTTGTTTAAATAAAAAACCAGCTTCCTCTTGACACTGGTCTTTAATTGCATGATTTGGGGGGGTGGGGTGATGAATTTGATACTTCCTTTAAACTAATTGTAAACTTGTGTTTTCCCCACAGCAACTTGCTTGTAAGCTGTTTTAAGTATTATAACTGTTTACCAGCTCTTTTCTGTAACAGAAAATAGAATTTTACATTGTTCCAACTTTTCAGTCATTACAAAAATCAACAAGTAGGTGAAACACACTTAACAAAAACATTTACTATACCTTATCTTTATGATTAAAGTTAGCAGCCTGATGAACTTATCCTCCAAAGAATGATTCCAGTTATTTTTGGCTACATCTTTGTATTAATGATCACATCACCAGGAATTAGTGAGCTCTTAGCATGCTTAAGCATGGAGCTCTCAAATATATTGCACAGGCATACAATAATTTTCTGAAGCTCCTGTTCCAAATATATTTCCATAATAACATTTGTTTCTGCTGTTTCATGCAAAATCAGAAATAATGATGTCTAACCTATTAGTCCAGAACTTTGCATAACATTACATGATCACCATCGCTCTTAGATCCAAAGCTCCTCACTGATGAAAGCTATAATCTAGAAACTAGTCTGGGGATATTGGACGAGTAGGCACTAGATAGGGATTTTTTGCACAAGCCTTCTGGCATCCATTGATTACTCTGGCTTGCACTGAGTGGCACTATTGTGTGGAGAGTTTTGCCTGTTTTAATAACTTTGCATAAAAAAGTATAACCACAGATTGGAGTTATAATCCTTGTTCATGTTATTAATGGATGATTATGTGGTTGTCCATACACATAATCCATTGTCAGTTAGTATAAAAAGATGACTACAGAAATAGAAATCTCATAGTGATTAGGTCTTAACTGAGATATATAACTTAAGATAATAAAATGAAAATAAAGAGCTAGTACAAAAAAAGACAAAAACTATTTGGTTTGGAAGCTGTGTATAGACTTGGATGATTGAATATTTCATTCAACAAGGCCATAGGAAATATTCTTAGTTGACATTACTTATTGATTATTTACAGATAACTATCATGCCTAGAAGGCATTCCCTCAATTCATTATCAGTAAACTCTTTTGATATGAAAAACTTTCTTATAAAAAATATTAAATCTCATGTGTTTTTATTTTATTATTATTTACTTTTTTGAGAATATGATAAAATGAAATTTCTTAGAAATTTTATTTGCAGAAAAAAAAAATCATCTGAACATCTCCTTTAGCTTTAGCAGTACACGTTTATCGGAATAGCATTATTATATAGTAGCAGTGCTATAAATCCTATGCAAATAGTAATAGAGTCATGACAATAACATGTATATAAAAGAAAATTATTATTTGGATTTAGATGGTTTATATTTTGAATTTTTTTTTTTTTATCATTTATAAACATTCAAAATAAATACTTTAGAACTTTATCAATAATATGCAACAGGATATTTTTCTATTAGATACATTTATGATTTATACATCTAAATATAATTATTAGTTACCAGTTGCCATAAGAATGGAATTAGCTATTTCTTCATTAATGAGATTGGAGTATCACAGTATTGGTGTTATTGTTCTACATTGATACATGTATTAAGAAAACTAAATTTTCATCTTTACATTCAAGCATAGAAATCTTATCAGTAAGAAATTAACATGATGATTTTTAACTAGACCCGTTAGATTGATTGGGCGATTAGCATATATCAAACAAATGGCTTTATTATAGCAAAATGAAATTCTAAAATGAGACATTAATTATTTGGGATAATCCAAAACTTTATATACAGTATTCACAAATATTTATCTGTAAAAAGAAATGTACCATATGCACAAAATAGAAATTTTATAATAGCATTGATGTTTGTAATTAATATAATAAATAGATTGAAGCCTGTTCATTAAAATGTGAAGATTTATTATCTTAATATAAACTGAGCACTAATTATATATGTGTGTGGGGAGATAATGATCTGGACCAACTAATGGGTGCTGGCTCAGCACAAAATACATATATTGAAGATTATTTATCTTTTTCACGTGTGTGTGATCATGTGTATCGGTTGTATGAGATAGAGTGGATAGCTAAAGAGAGCTTGAAAGTTTGTGTTTAAATTCTCTATAACTACATCTAAACTCCAGGTATATAGTCTTGCATTGGTGGTCGAGAGGTCACCGCGATTGCCTTGCACTTGCAGGCAGTTGCCCGGGTTGCGGGTTCGCGTCCCGGGTGATGCTATGACACTAAAAAAAAAAAAACTCCAGGTATATAAATTATATTTGTACTTAAATATTAAAATTGATTAAATTACTATAATTAAATGTCGTCCCAACTTCTCAGCATGGTAGAATTTATCACTAGTTATTTTAAATGTTCTAAATTCTTTAACAGACCAATTAATTTAATAATTATCCTATAAACCTGATTTGAATGCAGATACATAGGAATGTCGAACAATGAAATTATTATTTTTAGATTTTTTTTACTAACGCTTGCAATGCTAAAGCTCAGAAGATATTCAAAATGTTCAACGTTAATTTTTGACATACCATTATTTTAAATTAGTACATTTAAAACATGAAGTGACTTGTAATGATATTTCATAAATTAAAATATTAAACCAAATATTTGCTTTTAGAACAAATCATTTGAATTCCTGATATTTATTTACTAATCCATTGCTTTATAAAACAAATAATCTAAATAAAACTTATTAAACAGAATTATGATAAGCACTGCATTTAAATCACTAACGCATATCACCTAGTGGCGATTCTTTTTTTTAACTGAATTTGTAGGCTTAAATAGACTTAAACACTTTTTCAATAGCCAAAAGCCCTAGAGATATTTTTGCTTCCCTCCAACCATCTTGTAATTCGGTAAAACTTTTTTTTTTTTTTGAAATAAGGAAAATTAATTTATCATTAATATAAAGGAAAGTTATGCTCACTATCTTATTATTAAGAGTTAGCCAAGTAATATTAATTTGTCAACGGATGACAAAATGAATGGGTATTTGCTTACTTTTAAGTATATTAATAGTATCCAAATAATTTATAATTCTTTTTTTCACATATTTTAATATGACATAATTTCTTTTGGCATGATTCTAATCAAGTGTGACTATTTCATTTTATATTGCGTCCACCCATTATAGAGTCTGGCAATAATATATTAGGAATAAAACAATAATAAAAGTAAGATAAAAAAAACAAAACATATAGATCATACTTTGAAGATTATTAAGCTTCAGTAAGTACGTAATGTCAATGATGATGTTTGAACCCTGTTCCAAAATAGTATCAGCTAGACTTATAACAATTAAAAAAATGAAATAGTATGTATGTCTATAGATTTAATATGCGGATACATGTGGTGTGTATATTTCATTCAAAATGTAATAAAATTAAACTATTGTTAAAACAGGCAAAACTCACTATATATATTGCCACACACAGCAAGCTAGAGTAAGCAATGGATGCCAGAAGGCTTGTGCATAAAATCCCATCTAGTGCCTACTCATCCAATATCCCCAGACTAGTTTCTGGTTTATGGCCTTCGTCAGTGAGGAGCCTTGTATCTGAGAGCACTGCACCTAGATCTTAGGATCTAATGCAACCCTCCAGCATCTTTTATCTCCATTTAACTACAAATTAAACTATCAAAAAAAATTTTTTGTCTTCTTTCTGTGGTTTATGAAGAAGAAATTTTTTTTTGTATTTTCTCATATCTTATTGCAATTGCCAGTCTAAGGGAAAAATTACATTTATTTTTATCTTATAAAGGTGAAATTAATTACAATTTACATGGTAAAATTATTAAAGAATTTGTATTTATCTATAAGAGGATTTTTTTAAGAGTAAATAATTTTTTTTTCTCTCTTATTCAAAATTATGGAAACTCTGAAAACTTTGCTTTCAATCTTTTATTGAATAAATGTGTTTTTTTTTTTTTTGTAACATTAATGTCTTTTAAGCCAATAAACATCACATGATCACCATTTCTTATGCTTGCTTATAACTGTTATTAAAACAGGCAAAACTCACTATATGTACTGTCATTCACTGATTACTCTAGCTTGCAGTGAGTGGCAATACGTATAGTGAGTTTTGCCTGCATTAATGTCTTTTGTTATGGTCAAATCATATAACTGTCATCACATCAATTAGAAAAGCTGTCTAATAATTAATTTCAAATGTAAATAAAGGAAAAACAAAGCCAGATGGGATGATTCAGCATTTTTCTTTCATGTGGGGGGACTATAAATAAGGTTTTAAAAACAAAAATTATGATTCTGAAAAAATAAAAAAAAACGAGACATGATTCCAGAAAGCAAGAGAGATCGAGAAACTGTTTTTTTAAATTCGTGTGTCATAGCATCAGCCGGGAAGCGAACCCGCTAACCCGGGACAACGGCTTGTAAAGCAGCTGTCACTGATCTCTTGACCACCAATGCTTGACAAAGACTTGATTAATAATGGTTACTACTATGCAAACCCAATTTATAACAAAGATAATGAGATGTTGTCTAAACTCAAATAAATTAATATACATGCAGAAATCAATCCCAGGAATTCAATGAGAAAAAATATCATTATAATCTATATTACTAATTTATTGAAACAAGTTTGATTGCCAGAATGATGATTTATAATTTTATTAAATTAGAGTAAATGTTTCAAAGTGCAGTAATCCTGCTCATTGCCCTGCAGTCTTGTCCAACATGGTGAATGCCAAGTGCCTGCCATGTGAAGAGAATGACAAGAAAAAGAAGTCTGAATGAAATCCTAATAATAGAATAAATTCTGTTTTGTAGTCTTGCACATTAAAAAGATACCTGAAGCCATTTTATTATCAGAGTGAACTAAAAGTAATTATTCCAGTCCAAAGATCTCCAGACATTTTTTTGTGCATTTGTGAATTATATAATTGGAAAAAAAAAGAGAGAAAAAAAAACCATTCAGTATGGGTAAGTTTAGCAAAAACTCTGGGAAGTAATGTTATTTTATATCTATCTATCATCAGCTAATTAGTTTATATAAATGTATAAATATATTTATGAATTGATTTGTTTTATATATCTTATATTTATATAAAATCGTGATTAAAAAAGAAATGTTACAATATAATTTGAAGCACCAGAAATGAGAAAGTTGGAATTTTAAAAGATACATTGAATTTTAAAAGAAAAAGAAAAGCACTCCAAAAAAAAAAGAAAAGAATTTGGGGAAAAAGAATGACTTAAGAAAATGAGAATAAATATATAATGGTGTTTATATATATATATAGAAATAATTAATTACGGAAGGGGAGGTTGTTTTGAAATGCTTAATAGAAGATATTTAAGATATGTTTTTTTTAATTAATTGAAAAGAAAATGAGCTGATTAAATCTGTAATTAATGAAATAAGAAATTGAGCAATAATAACTTAAATTAATAAGACAGAAAATGATTAGACTGTCTGAATAAATTAAAATACACTAATTGAATCTGTAAATGCAGAATTTAATTAGTGAGAAGATAAGAAAAATTTTAGAGACATATAAAGAGTGGAAAAAGGGAATAGCATAATTTCTCCATCTTTACAATTGTGCAGCACAAATTTTCTTTCCTCCATCATTGGGCAGTTAGCAAAAGTTATATAACAGAGATGGCACTGAAAGACATTGTAGAGATACCAGTCCCAGGCACCAGTTACCTGAAGGTTAATGAGTTGGTTATACCTTTGTTGTATTTTGTAAAAATTGAATGCAAGTTTGTGCACTCCAGAAAAACTAATATTTATTCGAGAGGTTGTTTTCAGATCGCACACTGATAACTGAGGAATTTAATTAACATAATGGCGGACGATAATTCCAAGAAATATTTGCTGATTGCAAATATTTCTAGATAAGAGACCTTACCTGATTGGACAATGTAATTGATTGTTACAGTTATCAGAAAGTGATAAGAAAGACTATAACAACTAGGCAGAGCAGTGTAAGCAGTGAGGAGTAGCAGACAGTATTTGAGTGCAGCTACAGTAGAGTTACTGTTCAATTCCAGTAGGAAACATCTAGCATCAGTGCTTGTGGTTAATGTCCAGCGCCCAGTGGAAATGTAGTTCACGGGTATAGCTGAAGGAGACCACAGCCTGAGGAAACCGTCTGGATAGCAGCTGAATAAAGAGTTGAGTTTCCAGCGGTTTTCAAGTGAAGTAGACTGTTGCAGAAATGGAAGCTGTAAGGAGCTTAAGGTCAGTTGCAGTGCTCACTATGAAGAGTTCGTGTACAGCTAAACTGGACTGGGGCAAAAGTATGCCCATTGTGAACCATTTTTGTAGCAGCCAGCCTGAAAGAACATCGAGGGAATTGAACTTTAGCAAATGGTAGAAATAGAGAACAGCAGAGCATTCATTGCAAGAGAACATCGTGGGAATTGAACATAGAGTGTCGCAGACTATTCGCTATACTGATTACTTAAAAACATTGTATCTTAGTGTATATAATCATACATATGGATACATCAAACTTTTTACTGATCATCTTGATCTTATTATTTCATATACGCATGGCAAGGCTCTCCGAGGATTTACTACCAAGTGGTGAAGTAGAAGCATATATGGTTTGAATGTTTATAAATTTATGAGATGTAGCAAATAATAGCTGTCTCTAGTTAAGGATTACTACATTTCATAAAAAGGGCTTTGGGGATTTCATTTTTAACTTGTGCAGTTTAGAGTTTTGTATCATTTTTTTTCTCGTGTCATAGCATCAGCCGGGACGTGAACCCGCCAACCCGGGACAACTGCTTGTAAAGCAGCAATCACTGTTCTCTCGACCACCAATGCTTGAGAGTTTTGTATCATTGGAGGACATATTGTGTGTTTATCATATCAATAAAGATTTAATTTTAGCATATTGAAAATGTAAATTTATTGACTACTATTTTAATCTGTATTGCTGTGATATTTTAATAATTTGTTTTGCAAATACACAGCAATATAAATATTTTTTTTGTTTGTTAAAATATATTATATAAAATAGAAATTCATATAACACTACAATGCTAGCCAATACAACAAAATTTTATTAAAATTCTTCCACAACCATGATTCGTCTAGTAAGAAATAGACCTTCTCAAGTGAAATTCAACTAAACATACCACATGTATATTGAAAACAAAACAGTCTTTCCATCATTCACTTAAAAAAAACAAAGGATGTCTTCATGAGACAATTGAATGATGGGAAGACTATTTTGTTTTGTATATCATCATCATCATCAATCCACTGCAGGATGAAGGTCTCTCCAAGTTTAATCCATCTTCTCTGATCTTTAGCTTCTCTTCTCCACATCACCCCTGCATACTTTCTTATTTCATTCATCCATCTCACATGTGGTCTCTTTCTGGGTCTTTTACAATCTCTTGACATCCAGTTTAAAATTTCAATTGTCCATCTATTATCATCTCTTCTAACAATATGTCCAGCCCAACTCCACTTCATCCTTTTCTCAGTCAGATTATTAATACAGATAGAAACATAATGGAGGAAATTAATCATAGAATTAAACTTGGTTGGAGTGCTTTTGGTAGAAATAACTTGATACTAAAAGGAAATATGCCTATGTGTTTGAAAAAGGTTTTTAACAAATGTGTTTTACCAGTTCTTATTTATGGATCTGAGACTTGGACACTTAATAGAAGAGCAATACAGAGACTTCAGACCACTCAAAAAAGTATGGAGAGATGTATGTTGGGAGTAACAAGAAGAGATCAAAAACGCAATGTATGGGTAAGAGAACAAACAGGTGTTACTGATCTCATTGAAAAAATTAAAAGACTGGAGTTGGGTTGGATATATTGCTAGAAGAGATGATAATAGATGGACAATTGAAATTTTAAACTGGATTCCAAGAGATTGTAAAAGACCCAGAAAGAGACCACATGTGAGATGGATGGATGAAATAAGAAAGTGTGCAGGGGTGATGTGGAGAAGAGAAGCTAAAGATCGAAAAAGATGGATTGAACTTGGAGAGACCTTTATCCTGCAGTGGATTGATAGTGGTTGATGATGATGATAATGATTTGTTAATACATGAAACCATGGTTTGTGGAAGAATTTTAATAAAATTTTGTTGTTTTGGCTAGTATTGTAGTGTTGTATGAATTTCTATTTTATTTTTAATTGCTGGTATAGCTTTACGCAGTATTTACTTTTTAACGCATATTATATATATATATATAAATTTGCTTTTCATTAACACATAGTAATAATGTTTTTTTAAATCTAAATGTTTAATATTATAGATTTAGATTTTTTAAAAATATGCTTGAGTATACATACATGCATGCACACATATATTGTGAGGCAGCTTACAAGCTTGATCCAAATAACCCATGACTACTCATTATCACCAATTGTGTCCATTCCTAATTTACAATTAGCTCAAATAATAAATTTTAATTGATACGCAGATAGTATATACGTTAATCTACAATCTCAAAACATAAATAGATGTGGTTATATATATATTTTTAACAAATGACAAAAGATTAAATTTGCGAGAATTTTTTTTTTCTTCTAACACATATATAAATAATTAGGAAAATCCCTATTAACGAAAACGCACAAAATTAAATACTTTATAAAAAAAAAAGTAATATATATATATCAACCTATAATAAATTTGTCTCTATTGTCTTATGTACCACTAGTCTAAATAGTATAATGGCATGGACTGACATTTATCAATTATGGAAATGAACAGAAGTCAAAGTAATTGCTATGCAAACAAGAATGAGAACAAAATGATAATTTATTACATCACTTTTAAATTGACTGCCGATAATATAATACGCATAATAATAAGCAAATACGGCTATAAAAAATGAAATGAAAATTTTAATATGCTAAAACAACGGGAATTATGTGAGATAAAAAAATATAAAATCTTTTTTTATTATTTGCATAATCTTCGCGAATTACTTATGCCCTACAAAAAAGACAAGATCAAAAAAAAAAAAAAAGAAGAGAGAAAACGTTTTTAGAATACAAGATCAATCGGATGTGTTGTTCCAAGAAATTGCTATTTTTAGACATATAATTTTCATCTTACGCCATGATAAGTAAAAGAAATATTTAAACAAAGAAGAATAAAGTATTTCACCTGAATGAATAAAGTCAGAAACTCACTTTAAACTTATTTTATATCAAATAATCATAACCATTCTATTCGAGCATGAATTGAAGAATATTAAAGATCGCCAGTATTCAAAATATAATTTTGAGATAATCTTCAATCATGCACGAAACCTATATAATGCCAACGATAGCTAATTAAAAAAAATCATTTATAATTAACCACCATGCAATGTTTTCTTGCTAAATTAACGATGTCATAAGTTGATCATTGTTTTCCCTTGCCATGAAAGTGTGAGGATTTCCTTTATCTATTCTTGAAATGCTGAACAAACATCTTTTGTCATATATGAAATGCTTACTGATGGATCTATGGAAAAACCGAGTAAGAGCCAAGATAGAACTGTTCTGAGTGCACAATGAACAGATGTCAATAAACAGCCTGTACTTCATTTAAAGAGAATCTTCTGTAAAGCATAAACTATATAAATGAAGGATTTTTGTCAACTCATCAATTTTAAATCCAATCGATTTAAAGAAATTATGAAATTTTAATTATATGTTTTAAATTTTTAATTACTATTGTAAATATGTATTTTTTTCATTTTGTCTCATACTTGGAAATGTAATTTTTTTGTGTGTGATTTGACTTTTTATGAAAGTCAATCTTAAATAGAAGTTGAAAATAAAAAAGGGATAGTTAATTTTACTTGAAATGTCTTTTGTAAATAAAATCTAGATTAGAGCCTGATTATATGCTCAACTTAATCTGTTATATATAGATAGACGCCATAGAAGTGTTATAAGATTAGTTATATAACTTTGGCTAAAATGTTCCATATGATTTAGCAGACTACAAAAGAGGTAGAATTTGGCATATTAATATAGGCATAAACTTGGATACCGCACATTGTTTTATTAAACACTTATAATGAGATAATATGTGGAACCTAATCTCATTATCTATGTAACACCTACGAGCGCAATCTTCCATGTTCCAATTGTGTAATTTTGTGCATTTTAGTTCTAATCTCTTTTATTTTCTTTATTAAATTATTATATTTAAAATATAACTCATTTTCATGTCCTTATTGTCTGTGAGTTCATTTTGCATCCAACTCCATATTAGTTTGTATGTGCATCATTATATGTATATAAATATCACTTTATTAGATTTACCAATTAGTCATTAATATAATATTGGTTCACTCAGCCATATATGTGTATATATCCAACTAATTCAGTGTTAATTTAATTATTCCATGAACCTTTTGTTCCACCCTGATGCTACTGCTGGTCCATGGCTAAATGGAATTCATGTGTAACTTAGGAAATGTCATCCATAGGGTATTAAATCATTGAGCAGGCATGAAAGAATTGAATGTTGGTCGGATTCTGGATCTTACCATCTAGACTCGATCAGCTTTAGTGTATTTTACCTGTGTTCTGGATTTTGTTACAAGATGTACAAATCTTATCATTACAATATATATTATCTAAAAAATTATTAAATACCATGAAGATTTTAATAATTATATATATAATATCAATATTTTTATTATATAATGCAATATATAAGGGTCTCCCAGTTAAAAGGAGACTCTGAGATGTATTCAGGGCCATATCTGAATCAATATCTGTTGTGTAGGAATATAATTTAGTTATTTACAATAAAAAATTAGGGCACTAATGTATCTAGAACACAAATTAAAACACAAATGTGACAGTGAGTTTATACCTCATAAATAATTTCAATACTCTCTTTGACATCTTAAAATCTCGAAAACCACTTGAAAACGTTCTTATGATTCATAACTTCTCTGCCAAATATAAGTGAATTGTTCTGAATGTTTAAGCAATAGTTTTTCCAAACTAAAACAAAATTTAATGTTATGCATTTTCCCATCAAGGGCTGAGATATGTAACCCACTGTTACATTTCATGCTGTAATTCATGATTTAGACATGCTAGTACTATAAAAGTTTTGTGTTTAATAATATGTCACTATGTAATATATAGTGATAAATATGAGAAACACTGTATGCAGTTTAGAAAAAGAACAGGCAAAACTCTTTATACATATTGCCACTCAGTGCAAGCTAGTAATCAATGGATGCCAGAAGGCTTGTTCATAAAATCTCCATCTAGTGCTTACTCATCCAATATCCCCAGACTAGTTTCTGGCTTATGACCTTCATCAGCAAGGAGCCTTGGATTTGAGAGCACTGCATCTAGATCTTAGGATCTAATGCAACCCTCCAGCAACCACCTTTTATCTCTATAGTTTTGTAGTGGCTGCTGGAGGGTTGCATTAGATCCTAAGATCTAGATGCAGTGCTCTCAGATCCAAGGCTCCTTGCTGATGAAGGCCATAAGCCAGAACCTAGTCTGGGGATATTGGACGAGTAGGCATAAGATGGGGATTTTATGCACAAGCCTTCTGGCATCCATTGATTACTCTGGCTTGCACTGAGTGGCAATACGTATAGAGAATTTTGCCTGTTTTAATAACAGTTAAGAGCAAGCGTTAGAAAAGGTGATCATGTGATGTTTATTGGTTTAGAAAAATAACTAGTCACCAGTGACTGTAGGGTGACAAGATATGGCAAAGTATTATTAACAGTGACCAATTAGCTCACTTGAATTGTGGTCTGCTAATAGCAAGATAACACACTTTAGATATTTAACAAAACAAAAATTTTTTTCTTGTCTAGCCAATCAAATGAAACAGTTTTATTCTTTTTTTTAATATAAGAACTGACCGCACCTAATTTAAGTCACATATTTCAATAGTTTTATTATATTGTTAAAATTATAATTTATTTACGAATAACAGTAAAAATTTATTTATGTATAGTATTTTGCGTCCCGGAAGTATAATTTTGCATTTGCAAATAAAAATGAAATTAGATTTGTTTTTGTTAATATATTTGTTGTTGGTAAAATGACCGGACTTGAAATTTATGCTTTTTTGACTTGGAAAATAATAATAATAGATTTGCTTCACATACAATAATTTACCAAGAAGTTATAATAAATTGTTTTTATTATACGCATGAGATTAATAGTTATTGGTGATTGTAAAAAAAAGAGTTTATTGAGTTAAAAGGCGATCGGCAACTTCTAATAACGTAATAAAATTAATTCCCGTATGCAAACAATAAAACCATACTCAACTTTTTATTCCCTCCCAAACAATAAAACCATTCATTTATCTTTTCTATACATTATTTAATTCAATAAATTATAGGGTATCAGATGAAGTATAATGTCTTTGGATAGATTCGGTTCTAGTCATAAGCAATAAAACCATTCGATTTTTTAAAACCATAATTAATAATTTAGCAAACTCTTTTTTAATATATTACACATAATTTGAATGAAAGTTTACTATATTTTCAAAGAAACTTTATTAGTGAAATATATGGCTACAAACTGTGATGTTCAGATGAAGAGCATGTGTCAGCAGGAGCTTCTTACTTGGGAAGTAGAATTATCAGTGTTGACGCTTCTGTCAAATCTAGATGAAGAGAAATTTTTTTTATGGTTCTGCAGAGATAGCGTGGCAGAATTGGGAACTTTAGTCACTGGGAATCTTGAAAAGTTTCCATGTATTCTCATAGATAAACTTAGTAGAGAGAATTTTGTCTTTACTTTGGATTTTTCTGAGGGTTCCAAAGAAAATTGCAAGGGCATTCGTTTGTGGGATGTTGAATATTATTTTACATCGGGTGATCCATATCGAATATGTAATGAAGGTCGAGATTTTTATGATGGGAAAATCTCTCTCCTTAATGCAATCTTTAATGGAGTGGATTTTATAATAATCAATTGCTGAATTTTGGGCTATGATTTGCTTCACTGGTCCGAAGCCTGTGCAGGTTAATATAATGTGCTCAAAGGTCTCATCCTGTCTGTGGCAGATTGGACAGGAAGGATCTATGTTGTTCAGTAATCTTTTCTTTGTAGAAAAATTGGATTTTAATAATATTAATTATTAGCCTTTTTTTAAATAAGTAAATGACGTAAGACCTCAAATTAATGTACTAGAATAAATTGTATTAAAATGGTGACATGCAAGAACAAACAGTTGATGATAATCAAATTATATCACTTCATCATAATATTTTTGCATTTGCCTTTAAGAGTAAAACTTAACATACATGCACAATAAACGCGAGAATATTCAAAAATATTTTTATAAGTTTTATACATAAATGCACTATCAAATCATCATAATAAAGAACACTTGTAATTAATTTACTGCAAAATGAAATGCTTACACATTTCCATGCTTTAAGTAAATGCAAATTTGTGAAGTGATTTTCTATATGTATATAGCACACAATCTTGAATCTTTTTATATACTTTTTACAAAAACTGATATGGTCTATTAATGATCAAAGTAATATGTTTTGGTTTATTTTATTTAAATAAATATTTATATAATACCGCAAAGTAAAAAAATAATAATTTACAAATAATATAGTCATATTAATTAATACTGATTTAAAAGTTTTGCCTATTGGAATCTATTAGTAGGCAATATCTTCATTCTTTTTCATAGTTTTTCTTTTAATCTATTAAATCATAATTTATTGTGGCCTTGATTATATCATTCACATATGACTTATCATCGATGTCATTGTTGATTTACTCATTAGCATCAGTCAGATGTGAATAACACTATAAGAAAATATAAAAAAGCATAATAATAGACATAGAATAAAAGATTAAATGTAAGTTTTGCTTGGCTGTTCAAATACCAATGGAAAAGATAGTTGGTTCTCTCTCCAAGCTGTCTGTGGAATCATTCCTGAATCAATATGCATGCATTACAAACTGACAATTTAATTCAGTACAAAAGTGTTAAGATATTAGAATGTTTGGATCTCTAGTTATAACATGAAATGTGAAAGTGTGTTTAATATCTCAACCCAAAATGGAACAAATGCTAATATCAAATTTTTGTTTGAGTCATTCAAATGCTTCTTAATAGTGTTAAGTGGTTTTGCAAGATTTTGTGGTGGCAAGGAGAGAAAGGAAGATAATTTACAAAAGTACAAAATCCTCTGCCAGATTTCTTGCTGAAACTTGTGATCCTGATATGCTAGTTCATTAATATTAAAATTTCTGTAGTGAGTAACTAAACTATGTTGCTACATATCACATGTATACTATTCACAGATGGCTCTGCAATCAGTTGGAGAGGTCTAGTATACACTTTGTATATTACATGTTGTATCATTTAGTTTCTTTATTTTTTAAGTTATGATATTGATTTTTAATTTTTTTCTGCATCAAACCTCCTTCTGAAAGGCTCTAACATCTTTATAATCTAATTCTAGATTCCAATTACTTTCTATCCTATCATATTATTCCAATCAACTCAATTAGTATTCAGCCCTTTTAGAAGATTTGAGAAAAGTTTTTAATGCAAAAGTGTTCTGGATTTTTAAATAAAAACTTACATAACTTTATTCCAAAATATATTTTTAAAGTTTCTTATTATTCAATTGCTTCATATATCCAATCCAATAATGATATGCTTATAATAATAGATTGAATATTATTATATCCAGAAATTGTCATTTCAATCTTACCATTATTTTTCCAGAATTTTATTGAGCATTCTTAAATAAAATTTTGCAATGTCTTTAGATTACAATGATAGGAAATCCATGAGTTCCTAATCTGCAATAGAAAAAATAATCACCTCTATACAAAACTAATCTAGATTAAGACATTTTATCATCAACATAGATACCATAGTTTTAAACTTGTTAAATGCACCAGCAATATATTGAAGTCTATGCTATAGCCTCGAGTCCAATTTTTTCCCTAGAAATCTACCAAAATATTCACATTCTTGAGTTGCTAATTATCCAAGCTAAAAATTTCCAAAGAGTCTTCCCTCCTTCTATTCATTTGTCGATACAGCAATTAAATGATTTAAATTACTATGTAAAATTTTTTATAGGCTGCATTCAAAACAGTAAAAAAAAATTATGAATTATTCTTTCAATTGGCTCAAGTAAAGCAATCAACAGTGTCTTCGTGGAACTTAAAAAAGATAAAAATTATTACATATTTAAAAAAACTCATAACCAAACATACAGAATAGCTCAGTTGGTAGAGCGTTTGCCTTGAATTCAATATTCAAGAATCTAAAGGTGCGAGTTCAACTTTTAAGTGAATATTGTCATTGTGCATATAGGCCAGCAACACCTGAAGAAGAGTGGAGAATAATACTACTCGAAACATTGTGTAATTACTAACCTATACATTTTATGTCATTTAATAACTGTATATTATAAAAACATGAATTAAATGCTTTAACTAAAGTGATGGAAACAAATATAAACTATGCTTTTACTCACAATGTTTTGCTTAGTGACAACAAAAATATGTATTATAATCCTTATTGGTTCTTTTAAAGCTATGTTTACTTTCTGATAACTATTCAACTATATTAGAAAGCAGCCTATTTAATAAAATCATTAAGTTATTTTGTTATAGAAGATAGCAATAACATTTTATAATTATTACTGCAATCTTTTCTATTTTTTTTATCCAGCAAATTGGAATAATAAAAGCATTTTTAAGATTATAACACAACTTTATGGGTCCATAAATTGTAGAAAAAAATGTCAATAGATTTTTAAATTTATATCTTACCATTGTATTTGAAAATTCTCAGGTAACTAATTCATTAGGATCTGTGGCCTTTCTATTTTTAAAAATACAGAGATCTATTTTTAACTTTATTAAGTTGGATATCTTTGTTCAAACTTAAAAGTTTGATAAATTGATCCATCAGTAAAAGCAGAAACAATTATTCAAAAGGAGGTTCAATACCATTCTGCCATCTATTAAAAATGTTATCATATAAAATAGTGTGCTTCAATAAGAATTCTTAGATCCATTTTATTTTCTATCTGACAAAAAAAAATTAAAGTGATAGGAAAGAAGAAAAGATACTTTCTTTTGTTTGTTTTATAATGCCATAGTGGTAAAAGATAACAGTAACTTCATTATAAAAAAGAAAGAAATATTTCTGAAAATGAGATATTCAAACCAAGCTAATGACCACAAAAGAAGAAAAATAATGTTAAAGTTAAATAGAATAAATAATTTATTTAAATACAAAAAGGATGGGGGGGGGGTTGCCTAATTATTATAATGGTTTTTTTAAAAAACTTTTATAGATTTTGTCCATCAGCTAGAAAATGAAGAATTCAAAAGCTTAATAAAAGATTTTGAAAACAAAAAAACTTCCCATTGAATATACATTTGCCCAAGCAATTCAAAATTTAGAAATAACGGGAGTTAAAAAAAAAAAATCAGAAAAAAATGTATATAAAAAAAAAAAGACTAAAAAAATGCTTTTATTCATATAAATGCTTTAAAAACTAAGAAAAAAAATCTTTAGCTTTCACAAGTAAGAGTGTGGGGTGACCATATTTAGAAATTTACAAATCAAATAAATCACTAAAATAAATTATATGATTGAGAATTTGTAAATATAATTACTCCACACTTTTGTTTACAGAGCTGAATAAAATTTATTTTTTACTTTTTAATACATTTTACCCCCCCCCCCATATGTCAAATGTGTTGGGAAGCGAACCCGGGCCAGCTGCTTGGAAGGCAGCTATGCTAACTGCTAGACCACCAACGCTTGATATTTTTTAATGCATTTATACGAATTTAAAACCTTTTTTATTTTCTACTTTTTAGTTTCATATAATTCTACATATGAATAAAAAAACTTTAGATACAATTTAATATTACTAGATGGCAATATTATAGAGTACTGAATCACATATAAAATTAAAAATTTACATTTTTCATTAATTTTTGCTAAAATTCTTGCAAACTTAAAAAAAAAAAAAGTCTTGCCATTGGAATTACATGCAGACACAAAGTTTCAACTAGATCAGAAATTGCAAGTGACAATTAAATGATAAGATTTTATACAGGTAAATTAAATAAAAGCATTTAAAAAAATAAAACAAGGTGAGCAGGTAAAAATCATCATCTTAACATAAATGTTCTATTGCAATAAAAGCATAACCACATTTAAAAAATGAATTACTTCAGTTTAATATATCTAATAAATTTTTTGACTATAACAAATTTCAAAATGATGATGAATCTCTTGCTAAAGGTGATAGATTTATATATATAGTTTCCATGGGCAAAAAAAATGATGCCTGAATAGAAGGAAATTATTAATAGTTTTCATAATTAATAAAAAATCAATTCCAAGGTAAAATTATGGATCATATCACATGATTTCAAATTACATCATTGCTGTTCAACAGTATGCTTTTTTCTTTCACTATTCCATAAACTATAAGCTGTAGTAACTAATAGGCTAGGGATATTAGATAGAACTGTATTGGATAGAGATTTATTAAGCACTATCATCTGCTATCTTACTATCTATTTCAGTCTTCATACTATCTATATTAGCCTTTGTTACCATGTCAGCCTTCAAATTAACCATATCAGTTTTTAAATTACCCATATCAGTCTTCAAGCTTGTTTCCATATTCTTCATCTTAATATTCATCTCATTCTTCATACTAATGATTATTTGGGCCAATTGTGCCATGGTTATGGCATTTTCCATAGCTTGGGCCACTTCAATTCTGGGTGACAGATGTTTCTTCAACAAGAGTTTCTCATGCTTCAATGATCACCATATCCTCATTGTATGTGCTTGTGGAAGTTGATCACCCTCAGCAAAGGGCTCCCCAAGTGTTAGACTATGCAAAGATCCACCCTCATGACTAACATCCATCTCTCCCATCTCAGCATCACTAACATCTCTCTCAACATATTCTGACTCTATACTAGACAATTTTTTTTAGATCTGAGTATCATTAATCATGCGATTCAAATGAATGTTTATACAACCTTTGGATTAATGCAAATGGATGACTGTCGTCGGTTTTTACATTTCCCTCACCATTTCACATTTAGCCTTAACCTCAGTATTACCTTTACTTCTCAGGTTTTATTTGTCTTCATTTAGCCTAATGTCTTTTATTTCACCTGACTCATTTTAGTTTTGATTTATCGTTTATCTATTTATTCTAGTCTTGGTTTATTGAAGTGCATTCATAGCCTGGTATCTAATGTGTTCATTTAGTATTTGGTTTAGTAATTATTTTAGAATTATCTGACCCTATTTTTGATCTTATCTCATTTCTCATTCTTTTTCTGATTAAACATATCTATTCAGTATCATTCTGCTTTATGTTATCATGTGATATTGACCAATTCTATTTTAAATAATAATTAAATGCCCCTCTAGCTACCATGGCAACTAGAGAACAGTTCAATGATTATTTAAATTAGAATGTTCAATTATTTAAATTAGAATTGGTAAATATCACATGACAGTATATATATGAGTGTGTAAGTCATTTGTTTCTTATCAGTACATCTGAATTTTCACTACATTACTCTCAGGGAAGATAGGGACAAGTTTTTGTCCACTTTTTTAATATATTGTGGAGGGTTGTATAATTATTGCATATCTTCCAATTTCCCATATCTTTAAAACTTATTTCATCATATATACCTTTAAATATATATGATGAAAATAAAAGTTTTTAAAAAGATTATGTGAAGATTTATTGATTAATAAATAATCACCATAATCTTTTAAACTTTTATTTTCATCATATATATCCTTTAAATATTATAAAATAAAGTTTTTAAAAGATTATGAAATTTATTATTA
This sequence comes from Epiperipatus broadwayi, assembly GCA_028023455.1. Lineage (NCBI taxonomy): Eukaryota > Metazoa > Onychophora > Udeonychophora > Euonychophora > Peripatidae > Epiperipatus > Epiperipatus broadwayi. The sequence goes on along the minus strand of JAQFVV010000066.1, from coordinate 3,894,214 downwards.
ATGAATGATAGTATTACTATATATTTTTAAAAAGAATGGTGGAAGATTTTTATTTGTTATGTATAATTATTGCATGACAATATGCATTGTAATTTTTTGATTTTATCAGTGTATTATTCACTTTTAGCTCAATCCTATCACAACAATTCTTCAGCCCAGAAACCAAACCAACATTTCCCAGTATAGATACACATTATTTTAAATATTTAAACTTAACTTCATATATATATATTTGTATATTTGAATTATATTTAAAATTATAAGTAATAAAACACTTATTGATGAGTGAGTGCATGTAAATTTAACATCAATCTAATACAGCATGTGTCAAAATTAATTTCCTTCTATAAGATTAACTTAAATAAGTAAATTGAAAACCCCAGATAGAATGAATGTATACAAAAAAGCATTATAAGGTGAATTTTAAGCAGTTAAATTTAAATTAAGAAGTGATTAATATGTCATTAAGGAGAAAATTACAATCATGATTTAATAATTAAATATAGCTCTATTATTTCAAATGAGATTCATATAGATACACAACATTTAAACCAGAAAATAATAAAAGTCTATACCAATCAAAAACAAGACATGATCAGACCAAATCATTGATTAGAATAAGTAAAGGATCTGCAAGTTAAGCTTCTGTATGCAAAGAAATGCATTCAGAATATTAAAATATTTTCATGACTAGGTTAACATATGAAAAAGTAATATTATATAAGATCTTGCCTATACTATTATGGAAAAGCTAGACAAGCTATTTGGAGCAAAGTTTAAGCCTCTGTTTTTTATATGCTTCAAAATGCATCCTTGATCAATATGAAAAAATATAATAATCTTCTACATAGATGGTGTATTGATGTTTAGTGATAACTGAATAGATTACATTCCTGTGATAAAATAAAATATAAAAATTAAATTTTCAGATGTATAGTAAGCAAATCACATGTAAATCCAAAAGTTAAAATTACTGTTAGGATAAGAAAATTCAGAATAACCAAGATCCAATGATTAAATAACTTAGTGTCACAGATTTATTCCAATTTCAATAATTAATGAAGTGTTCTAATAATGAAAATGTATTGGCTGATTTGGAGTTGGGAAAGAGTGAGAACCTATATAAAGTCTGTCAAAAATTCTTAATTAAATATGTCACAGTGAAGCTTTTCATTTTAAAGCATTTTTGAACTTTGGTGCTTGTATTATAGATAAAGATCCCGTTGAATGGCGCCGTTTTCACGCTAAAATTATAAAATATGAACATTCACGGGCCGTTGATTTTAATAATTTTTCTGTGCTTTTTTGTAATGCAAAAATAAAAACAAAACAAAATCGTCTTTTATAAATATTATTTTTTATTAACGTATACAATTTAAATGATAATAATAAATGTAAAATAAAATCAACAAATTAAAATTTGATTCGTGTTTTTCTATCGTATATTTTTTTAATTGTGTTACGGCTTTTTTTTATACATTTTCTATCGGATATTTTTTTACTTGTGTTACGGCTTTTTTTTTATCAATTTTCTATCGGATATTTTTTTACTTGTGTTATGACTTTTTTTGTTGTTGTTTAACTAAAAAATAATAATCGTAATAAAAGTAAAAGTTGTTACGGTTAGATTTAGGGTTAGTTTTTAGGGTTAGGGTTAGTTTTAGGGTTAGGTTTAGGGTTAGTTTTAGGGTTAGTGTTCTGTTTGTTTGTAATGCTAAAATAAAAAAATTCAAAATCGTAAGCATACTCGGACAGAAGAAAGAAACTCAAACTTTTTTAAACAACAACAAACACATACAAATGTCTTCTTTACTTATTAAACATGTTTATAATATTTGCTTTTTATTAAATTTACAAAAAAACCTGTATATTTGGACTTTTCTTACTGGATATTTTTTTCGTACCGCTCTTTTTTACTTCAAAAATATACAGATGGTAGAATCTTCTTTGTCTCATGGAATGTTACTAACAGTACGTTACTTGACACGTTACCTAATTGCAACTCAATAAAAACATAGATATTTAACATTTACCCAAATAAAAGTTCAATACAGTACTTTGTAAAAAGTCTTATAATTATTGTTTTAAAAAATCTGAACATTTCAATAGTTTAAAATAAAAAAAAATCCAATGAAAACAACATTTCAACACAATTCAAATACAAACTCTCTCATCAAGCTGTAATTATTTTATAAATTGTGCGAATTCGGAAAATGTAATTGCTGCTTAGTGACATACATGCTATACTGCGACACGACATAGCGGCCTGCATTCTGTAGCACAACAAAAAAAGTTGTATTATAGAAAACGCGGGTTCGAACATGTCGGCCATGGACACAGCATTTTTATGTGTTTTAGCATGAAAACTGTGCCATAGAACGGCGTCTTTAGCTATAAGATGAGTACCTGAACTTTTATTTAACTTTTGATTTATTACAAGATCTGTTGCTTAGATTTTTATGATATTTGGCACCACGAGAGAGAATGAAATTGAAAATCAGTTCAGAAATTTTCAACTTCAGAGTTTATCACTAAGATAAAATGATCAAGACATTTAAATGACAATTGAGTCTAATGTTAATGTATGATCAGATAAGAAAACACAAAATAAAATATTAGTGCCAGAATTTGTCATATAATTAAAGGCTAATAATTACTTATGCATATATATATATATTGCTTATAACAGTTCTTTCGTATACACTTCAATGCATAGAGCTCTGATGAAGACTGCTGGACAGTTGAAACTGTAAGAAAAATAAAAAAGTTTTTAAGAAAATTTGTTTGCATTGAAGTGTATATGAAAGAACTGTTATAAGCAATATATATATATATGAATATATGCAAAGAACGTGAAAGAGAAGAATAAGAGAATTACTTATGCCAAGATAATATGACTATTTAAACTTACAATACAACTTGAAGATTTCCCATTTGCCAAAACATATTCGAAGATGCAATCTTAGCTATTATTATATCACATATAAATGCAACTAAAATTCCATCATCACAAATCTTCAGACAAAAATATGTTTTAATTATGGCTTTAAAAATTCTTTGTTAAAAAAACTTGAATATAAATAGTGTCAGCAGAAATCAATTTGTCTTTTTGTTTCATTTTGTTCCTTCATTGTGCAGATCATCAATAGAGGAGTCAGCCTCAAACTAATATATATAAAACTGACTTGTAAGAATGGTCTTCATCCTTGAAGTAGCTAAAATGCAATCAACCATGTTCCAATAATATAAAAACCTACAACTAACAATTATATATTTCAAGTATAATAATTATATTTATAAAGCGCATACTCGTTACTTAAAGTAATATATATTAAGGCTACATACTTAAAACTATGCGCCTGAACAAACTAGGGACCTCTGCAAATCTTGTCTCTTGTCTTTTAAATAAATCTTGTATTAAAGATTTGCAGAGGTCCCTACTGTTGTTTTTTCAGGCGCATAGTTTTAAGGTTGTAGCCTTTATTTCAAGTATATGGAAAAGTGTTGGTGACAAAATAAACAGTTTAAATATATCAATTATTTTATATAGCGCGATGTTTTATAAACTGTAATAGTTAAACAGCATTAAGCTGTTGCACATGCGCTTTGCAGATTTTAACTATAAATGACTGAATACAAACACTTCAAACACATGATAAAGTCTTTGGGAAAAGATAGACTGGCACATGCGCTTTGCAGATTTTAACTTTCCCAAAGACTTTATCATGTGTTTGAAGTGTTTGTATTCAGTCATTTATAGTTAAAATCTGCAAAGCGCATGTGCAACAGCTTAATGCTGTTGAACTATTACAGTTTAAATATATGTGGAAACTGGATCTGGACTAAATGTTTAAATTCAACTGTTGAAAACATAGCATGATAATGACAACTTAAACTTTCTATTTCAATATAGAGTTCCTTTAAAAGAAAATTTAAAAAATGTATGCAATGATTCCTGAATGAAGCTTGATCTGAAATAATTATCTAAAAGTCATTTTAATTTATAGATATTTCATGAACTTAATTTAATTGTTACAATAAACTTTCTTTTAGCTATGTGTTCATATTATTATCGATTTTTTTTCATATGTCATAGCATCGGCCGGGAGGCTTTGCCACCGTTTTCTTAGTTAATACATTCTGTTGTTATAATGCTAATAAAAAAAAAGAAAAGAAAAGCAACTTGTGAGAGTTGATTGTTCGTTTTAAAATCAGAATCAATAATTTAGTTCACACAGATCGCCTTCTTAATACTACTTAATTTATTAGATGATAATCTTATCTTGTAAAATCAGACAATTATTAGTTTTGTCAATGGGAATTATTATTTGAAATTAATATCTACAAATACTGTCAGATTTTAAATATTTCATTAAAAAAAAATTATTTTTTTTTAAAGGCGGGAAAAGTTAACGAATTTATTGACCGCCTGTTGAAGTCGAAGCTGGGAATATGTTTTTATTTTAATCATTTGTTAAAGTGGATTTGACTTGTTAGATAAAAGTTTTAAACGGATTCTGATTATATAATGTGATATATCATAGATGTGTTTAAGCAGTGAAGAGATAAGTAGATATGTTTAGTAAAGTATATTGAAAAGATTTACAGTTATATTTTTAATGAGAGCCTATCATTTGTAGATCATTTATGCACTTATTCTTTAGATTTTTGAATCAAGTTTTATTAAAATTAGTAATTATTTGCATGATTATATTTTTAGGCATATTTCAAGTATGCAATTAATTTGTACCAATAATGATTGTCTAGCACCTTATTGAATACTATCATTAGGAGTACTCAAAATATGTAATATTCATGTGAGTGACTAGAGTTAGATTCTTTAATTAGCATCTGTGTTAATGCCATTTGCTAAGTAAAATTCTGAAACAATATATATGTGTGCACATATCAAACTTAGTTTTAATATAATGAATAATATTTCTGTAGTGTAATATTCAGTATACCACTCTCATGTATGGTAGAAACTGATTACTATCTACTTTTAACATTGTGGAGGGATATAATCATAATCATATCATTAAAGACATGTAAAAAAGAAGTTTCTAATCATATGTTTAAGATTACATCCTTTCAGAAGGTTTTAAAATCATATAGAAACCAATTCCTATCAAACATGAGAGTGATGTAAGGAAAATTACACTACAGAAATATTATTCATTAAGTCAATAATCTTTAATCTAGTAAATGATTAATGAATATTATTAATATACTTCCATTAAAAGGTTTATGTCAAAGTTATGAGGGCAGTAAATTTGCTATTTATCAATTTAACTGCAGTAATTGTCTATCTATATATACTGAAAAATAATAAAGATATGTGTAAGAAATTGTGGTATTGGCCAACTGATGAATGTTAGTTCAGCATGAAAAATGTATATCAGGGATCATTAAATCTTTTTCACACATCTTTGGCCATATGTTTATGATTACATCCATCCACAATGTGTTAAAAGTTTATAGAAACCAGCCCCTACCTTATGTAAGAGTAATGTAGTGAAAATTACATTACAGAAATATTATTCATTAAGTAGATAATCTCTAATATAATGAATAACTAATAAAAATTATTAGTATACTTTCATTAGCTTTAATATGTATAGCAATTGATTTATTGAAATCTGATCTGTGACAGTATTCAGAAAGATATTAGTTATGTCATATATAGTTGTAAACATGATCTAAGATTTAGAAATAGTATCTATTGAGATAATTTTATATATAAACCGATTAAATAGATGTTAAATTGTCCCAGTTGGGTATTAAATTATCACAGTATTAGAATACAATAGCTAAAAATAATTAGTATGTATTTAATATAACTTTTTTAATGAATTTATAATAAATTTGTTGTTTATTTTAGTACAAACTCTTTTTAATTATTACTGTTATAGTATCATTACATGCTATGGCAAACTGAATATTCTAAAGAGTCTCTAAATCTCCATAATCTAGTGGATATAAATTAAATTGCTAGTAATGATTGAGACCTTTGTTGGAGTATATAATTAGATGTCTTCATAAACCTTCCTATATAAATATCAGCAGTTAAGCACTCAATAATAGCTGATGCTTTAATATAAAAAAATCTACATGGTAAATTTAGTAGTGTCCTCTTGTGATGGAAGTTAGACAGTCATTATAATACATTATCAATTTTACTATGATTTTATTGTAATGAAAGGGAAAATATAAAAATAGTAAATATTCAACTGTCTAATTCAATTATCTTATAATTTGCTCCCAAAAGAATTAAGTGTTTGCATCCTAGATTCATCTCTTACTTGTGACAACTAATAAAAGCAGTTGTATAACCAAAACAGTCTTCTTGAATGATTTTTTCTATTTGCTCTGACTTATATGTATCCCATTTCTATTCAATTATGAATTAATATATTATATTTGTAATTTTTATTTAAGAATAAATACAAGATCTTAGAGTAAAAGTCAGCGAACCACAATATTATTTTTTGATTTATCATATTATATTATTATATAAATTAAGATATTTTATATGATAAGAGTACTTTGTCTTTGTTATGTGGATTTAAGAACATTTATTCAATATAATAATAATGTGCTAGTAAAAGAGATAGTGATCATGTGATGTTTAGTGGTTTAACACCAATCCTGCCTAATAGGATAGTGATGGCTATGGTTGTTAAAGAGCCAAAGACATCAAAATGTATGAGTGCTGAACTGAGTTCAGACCCATATGACTATATAAGCTATTGAGCTAGATTGAAAATATTGTGTTTTCAATTTCATTCTCAGAATTTTGTAGTTAAGTACAGATAAAAGGTGTGCTGGAGGGTTCTATTAGGTGCAGTGCTCTCAGATCCAAGGTTCCTCACTGACGAAGAGAGTTTTGCCTTGTTCAATATAATATGCAAAAATAATCAAAGATACAAATATTATCCTAATACACCTTTGACATCTTGTATGTTCTGTATTCCTCATGAAATTCTTAATTTCCATAGTCATTTTGAACCTATTATTAATTTTACTACAAAAAAAATTTAATATGCAAGCAATGGCAATGAGATCATGAAACTATATCTTATTAACATGAAATGTGCATTATTATTGATATGTGATAGAAAATCTTCAATGATTCCAAGATTTACTTCAAAGTTACATAAGCCTTCAATTTGTACAATACAAAAATTGTTAATAAGTTTTGACTTAGTATAATATATGAAATATTGAAAATACGACGCCTAAGAAATTGTAAATCATCAATGGTCACAATAATTTTTAAATGACTTTTATTATTTTCTTAAAGATATGCTGAAGATTGTATCCATTATTTTTTGTGCAAATTTTTATAATTATACTGTTTACATGTATGATCCTTTATTATTAAATTTTGTAATTTATGCCTATATATTATGAATATATTTTTGTTAAATGAGTACTTTATTTTATGTTTTGTATTAATGTTTGCTGTATTGCATTGTAATGTTTGCTATTACAATTATTTTGTAAATATTTTACATTTGCAAATATTTGTTTAATAAAGTTCTTATTTATTTAAAAACAAATATACAATTTGTTCGTATTATATATTATCTTTTAGATGTGCAATATTATCGAAAATCATTTCAACTTGTTAATAGATGTCTCTTTAAATGTCATCTATGACAAAAAAAAAAAAGAATATTTATGTTGTATATACGTTATCATATCTAGAAATCAGCTATAAAAATGAAAAATAGGAGAAAAAAAAATCTTGAATCAAAGTTTATTTGATCAAATAATCTATTTTAAGAATTCCTGGTTCATGGAATTATGATTAGATAATTAATTAGAGAAATTAATATTTAAAAAAACCTATTGAAAATATTATATGTGTTTTTCATTTTAAGAAAGATTTAACCATTATTTAAGTTAAATAAAAATACTATATAACATAAAACTATTTATCAATATTGTTATGCCTATGGATAAATGTAGAAAAAAAATATTTGAAGGATCACAAAAAGTGAAATTATTATTGATTTAAAGATTAACAAATGCAAATATTTGAATGTGTACATTAATAAATTTGTTTTGAGATAGCTATCAGATGAATAATATTTTTGTAGTATCAAAGTTATGAGGGCAGCATGTTTGACATATCAATTAAACTGTAGTAGCTTGCTATATATATATTGAATAATGATAAAGATATGTAAGAGATTGTGGTCTGGGCCAACTGATGAGTGTTGGTTCAGCATGAAATGTGCATCTTGGGTATCATACATTTTTTTATGTCTTGTCACATATTTATAATTACTTCTGTCCACAAGATGTTAAAAGTGAATAGAAACCAGTTCTTACCTTGCATAAGAGTGATGTAGTGAAAATTACACTACAGAAGTATTATTCATTGTTGGATAATCTCTAGTCTAATGAATGAATAATAAAAATTATTAGCAGTCATATGCAATGACTTACGACTAATAGAAATAATAATTCACATGACTTTATTGCTCGGGGAGTTTGTAAGAAGTTCGATAACCAAACCACATTAATAGAGATTAAAATTTGGATTCAGTTTATAAAAGCTGGCTTTTTTTTTAAAAAAAAAAATCCTGCAATAAATAATTTTAAGTTCATTTGAAATTCACAAGACCTTTGATTTTATGATTATGGGAAAAACTATTTAAAGATAAACTTAGTTAAACATATAGTGTTCACTAGACTAAATATAAATATTTAATTGGCTCATTTGCTTGAGAATTTATAAGAAGTTTGAGATCTGGAAATACTAACAATGGAATTAATCATAGAACCCCATATTCTAGAATCTAATACTCTACCATTGCACAAAATCACTCAGGACAAAAGTATTCAAAAGTGTTTATTGCTTGCAAGTTCATGAAAAGCTTGAGCTTCTTTGGACCCGACTTTCCAGACTGTGACATTATCCTACAATGCCAAACTACACGAGGCTTTCACTAGACTTAACAAACATAAAAGAAAACCCATTGTAATATTGCATTAATAACTACATTAAATTTAAGTACATTTATGAGCTTCTAGACTCTGATCTATTTTTAATTTTACCATTTTGTAATATTTCTAATGGGAATAACAATAGTGAAAATCTATTGGGCAATATAACTCAATACATCACATTCTCTGGTGTAAAAATACTGAAGGACTTTCATTTATCTGATAGTCATCAGTTCAGTAGAATTTTTGAAATTAAAAATAAGAATCATTACTCATCAGAATTTAAAGTTTAATAAAAATCTTAATATAGTCACTATTTTTCTTTATAAAAATGAATCTGTAGTTAGCTAGACAAATATATTAAATCAGGAAGATGATCGGTTTAATAACAGCACTTATAATAAAATGATTTATATGTGTCATTCATCACAATCTATTGTAAGCAGAGTAATCAATGAACAATTATTTTTTGGCTTTTTATTACAGAGTAATATTATTTTTAACTTTTTATATTCAGATATTTTTTGCAATAATTCCTATTTAAAATGGAGAATGACAATGTTGAAGTTTGTATAACATTTTAAAGAAAATTCACAATGCATTAAAAATCTACTTCAATATCATTATGTTTATGAAAAAATTATTTTTAAGAAAGAAATTTTTACACTCAGAAGAAGAGAAAATTTCACTCATTTCAAAAGAAGCAACTTTTACAATCAATTGAAATATATTTGTTTTTATTTCTATTTTAATTGATTATAAACACTTTTTAATGTAATCTTTTTTTAAATAAAAGCATTTAAAATATATATATACCAGTCTTTTGTATGCTTCACTGAAAACTTACTGAATTAATAAATGAGAATTTACCCTGAAATAGTTCATTACTATATTGTATCATCATTGATTTCTAACACATGGGAAAAATTTGAAGAAAATGCATTTGATAGAAATATATTAAAACTCTGATTGCAAAATTTATTCTAAACAAGCAAATAGAGTTTCTAAGTTAAATAAAACTGTTTAAAAAACAGTTGGACTTTTCCTACTGTACAAAAGTTATTGAACATAGCAACCAGAGGACAATTCAACCATTAGATTGAAATAGACTTGATAATTATCACATAACTTTATATTTATCCAGTATAAATAAATGCATTATTTATCATTAAATATATATGAGATTATTTACTATAGAGTTTTAAAAATGAATGAAACATAATACCAGCCCTTTCAAAATCAATTTACCTTATAATACATAGGCTATATGTATATAATATATTATATATTAGAGAGATGCATGTTAGGAGTAACAAGAAAAGATCGAAAATACAATATGGCTAAGAGAACAAACAGGTGTACTGACCCCATTGAAAAAATTAAAAAGTCTGAAGTGGAGTGGGGCTGGACATATTGCTAGAAGAGATGATAATAGATGGACAATTAAAATCTTAAGCTGTATTCCAAGAGATTGTAAACGACCCAGAAAGAGACCACATGTGAGCTGAATGGATGAAATAAGAAAGTGTGCAGGGGTGATGTGGAGAAGAGAGTCTAGAGATTGGAAAAGCTGGATTGATCTTCAGGAGACTATCCAGCAGTGGATTGATACTGGTTGATAATGATGATGATACTGATTTAAGATTGATATGTAGCTGTTGTTGTTGACTATAATTCACTCTCTGTATATATTAATAAAATAAAGAAAATAAAAACAAATACAACAAAATTTCATTTTTTTCTTCTAAAAATAACTATAAGATATTGATCATAATGGCTCACTGGCTGAGTGATTATTGTAAAGAAAGGTTTTTTTAAAGTGTATTTTAATCTAAAGGAATTAATTGTGCTCGTTTAAGTTTTAGAGGAAGTCATTTTTGCTGTAGTTTTTGATGAAAACCAGTCTTCTGATTCAGTTATGTAGGAAACAAATTGTGTTAGTTTATATATATAAAGATCTAAAATACAGTAGAAATTTTATTGAATATGACACCGAGAGAACAGTTCAATCTCAGTATTGTAATACATTCTATCCATTAAATGCTAAAATGATAATTTTTTTTAACATATAAAAGATACGGAATCAGTAGATATAAGATACTCTATATCTTTTTGTCACCAAAACTAGCCTTGACAGAAACACATACTTTTATATATATCTATGTCTATGTGTTCTTTTTTAGGTAGGAAATTGTCATTGTGGCTGTAGACTTCAAAGATTATTTGTTAAAGATTTTTCTTTAGTGTAAAAGTGAATGGATTTTAAAAAAGAGATTTAGGTGTAATTTAATAATATTAATAAAATAATACTAAAAAAATGCATTGCATGCACATACACATTAATTATTATGACAGTTACCAAAAAATGTTAATAAAATTATTTATTTTCGATGACTATATAATTCACAATGAATCTAAACGACCTGTTTAAATAAACTATAAACCCAATGGGGTGGGGGGGATTTTAATGCAAGGTTATAGAAGAAAAAATAAACGAAAAAAGTATACTAGTTAGTTGCTAAGGTAGTTATGTGATATTTATCCACCAGAAGTTGGCTTACTAAATACAAGTGACAGAAGATAGTAACTTAACTATAAAAAAGAGGGAAAAAATGGATTATTAATTAGTCATAAGCTTTTTTTGGACGGCATCTAGTAAATAAAAATGTGAATGATTTTTGAGAATTATAAAGTCAGATTTGAGATAATGGAATTTAATTTCGAAATTTCTTCGTTTTTTTTGTATGATTAAGTTTTGATAGAATTACATTTAATTAAATTATTAAAGTTAATCCATAGAATTAACCTTTTAGAAAAGAATTTATTGAAGTAGTTAAAGTTTTTTTGGTTGCACAAAATAAAAAAATCAAATATTTCCTTAAAACTAGAATTAGAGGCCTCTGTCAATAAAATTGTAAATTAGATTAGATTTAGCAGAATGAGAAACAGAAAATAAACCAAATGTTGAGATAAAAGCAGTGTTTATTGACAAAGTATAAGATTAAACTTTTTATTTTGAATGGAAAAATGAAAAATGTTGTTTTATAAAATAGTAAAAAATCAAGTCATACATCACGTAACAATTTAATAAGCTAGTATTACAAATCTAATATAATGAGAGTGCTAATAATCTAAACAAGCTTTTCTGATAAATGCCACAAGAGAAAGCATTTAAAATCTCTATCTAGAATTATCCCTATCCTTAAACCAGTTTCGAGCTAATGACTCTAGTTAGTGAGGCACTAGGATATTCAGATACTAGATCCAAAATACGAACTCAAGTCCTGCATTTATCTAATACATAACAATTAAGTAAAAAATCTGAAATTTTCAGACATCTATATGTATAAAGCACAATATAATTTTAAGTCCATAAATAACAAATAATACTCTAGCAAAACAAAACAAAGATCTACCAAGATACATAGAATTGATATTTCAATAATATCTTAGTTATTTGTTCAAAGTAGTCATGACTTAATTCTAAATAAAAAGGTCAAGTATAATTTTATAATGCAATAAAACAATAAACAAAAAGAGAGAAAGAAAACTAAAAAAAATAAACCTATAAAAACATATGATAAATATCTACTTTTGAAATCTTTTATTTAACGCGAACATACTTTAATCAATATCAAAAAAGTCAGAGAAAAATAACCTAAGATATATTGTCAATTGGTCCAGGTCATAATTCCTGCTTCGAATATTTTCTTCACTATTCATTAATTATACACTGCGTTTAATTATTTTAAATGTAAAGTAATAAAATTAAAGAAGAAAATAGCCATTCATGAAAAATCTTCCAACAATACATTTTTCAAACTTCACATTTCACAAGTTATTCTGTAAAAAAACATTTCTGAAAATCGTTTACCTGATGTAAAACAAACAAACAATTTAAGTAATGATAAGGGCAATCCATATGATTCCCAATCACAAAGCATTCAGAACTTATAAGAAAACATGAATACAGAATTAAATTCTGCTTCAAATTATAATACAGTTACCAAAAAAAGATGGACATATTGTGAAGAATATTGGTTTAGATTAGGATCTTCAAATGTCAAAATTTGGGAACTGACTTTAATGCTCCTGAATAAATATGCAAAACTACGGAAGAAATCGTAGAAGATATTTTTCAGTCAAGCTACTTTTAATTACAGTTTCAGAAAAGAGCCCGTGATTAGTTATTTATTTACCATCACAAAGAAATATTAACTGTTGTATGCAGAAATGATTTTCTTTGTCTGCAAGTCCTTTAGCATACATGTAATAAATTCAATGACTGAAATCATGGGCTAGAAATTATTCATGATTATAAAAATGTATCCCAGCATAAAAATATTGACACACTTGGTAAGAAGGAAGAAAAAGAGAAAACAGATTTGAGTTTAGAGAAATGACATAAGGAAGTAAGGAATTGTTGGTACTGAAGTTTTGTAATAAAACTATTAGCAGGAAAAAAGTTAGCTTTTAGAGAAAATAATAAAATATTAGAATTCTCACATAGTGATAATTTTTTAGAAATTGTAAACGTTATTAATAAATTTATTTATTTATTTTTTAAAAAAAGAACATTTGATTAAATTTGAAATCAAAAGAAAATAAAATGTTTCATTCTCCCCCCAATAATCTATTAGAATTTATTATATAAAGAAAGGTTTTCTTGGAAATTGTAAAAAAAAATTATGCAGTATGAATAATATTGTATTTTAATATTTATTAAGGCTAAAATCTTAAGAATATGCACCTGAAAAAACGACAATAGGGATCTCTGCAAATCTTTAACACAATATTTATTTAAAGACAAGAGCAGCCTAATCTTAACCTACTTTTTAAATAAATAGGACAATCTAAAGCATAAGGCTATTAAATACCTCACTGATTAAGTCCACAATTTCTATAACACATTAACATTCGTGAAATCTTTCGATTTACGAATCAGTGTGAGATTTTATGCTTAGAAATCTATTAAGATAATATAAAGTTGTAGTAATTATATTTATAAAGTGTATATTCATTACTTAATGTAATATTTATTAAGGCTAAAACCTTAAGAATATGCGCCTGAAAATAAAATCTTGTGTTAAAGATTTGAAGAGGTCCCTACTGTTGTTTTTTCAAGCACATATTCTTAAGGTTTTATCCTTAATAAATATTATGTTAAGTAATGAATATGCACTTTATAAATATAATTATTATTCTATTTTAAATAACTTTATGTCATATATAAATATGTAGCACAAAAGATATTCATAATGAGGTAAGATCAGAGATTGTTCATGAATCTAAAGATAGTTAACTTTTATTTTTACCCAGAATCCTCGAGCTGAAATTTCATTCAATATATTTACAAATATTTTATTAACAAATAATATAGTATCTGCAAATTGTTAAGATGTGTATTATAACAATATAATTCACATGGTTAGAAAATATAACAGACTTTAGGCCAAAAATGTGTATATTCATTAAACCAAACTGGAATAAACCCATGCAAAAGAAACAAAACATTTTTTCACTCTTGTTCAAAATTTGAAATACTTTTTTTTTCTGCTAACAGTTCATAGATGGAGTAATTTATCACGTCAATAATGAGTCCAAAATTTGTAAGTTAATCTGAGAATGTTGATCCATATAATCAAGAACATTTTGTACATCTATATAGCAATATTCTTCATCACAATAAAATAACTTTTTGGGCATAAACCTGAATTATATGCATTTGGTATCTTCCATATTTTGTTATCTTGTCTAATACACCATCAAATTCCACAATGTTGTTCTACTTTTTATTTACAATGAATCCTACTCTATTTGCCCTTTATAATAAAATACTTACCCACTTTTCAAATCAGTTGTCTCTTCACTTTTTTTTTTAGATTTTCCAACAATGTACCATTTATTATTTGACAGTTTTTCCAACTCTTGAAATCTTTCTTTACTTAAAATAATCTGCCATTGTGGGTACTTATATAAAATGACCTCATCAAATAACAGCTTGGATCTTACTTTTCACCTTCAATAGTCAATAACTGTTTTGGCTGATGACTTCAAAGCCTCCTGGGAATAAGGGACATAATTCGATTTTGTCTATCATAATTGAAAATATCTAAAAAAAAAAACGATTATTCACACACACACATTCTTCCTGCATCAAAAAATACAATTGTTTCAGTTATGAATTATTAGGGAACTGAGAATAAAGATCATCATAATTCTTGATTTTAAATTCAGAGGTAAAAAGCCAGCAAGTTTACCATATTATACAATGGACAGCCCATTTATGTTCATTTGCCATATGAATAATTGTATAGTAATGATGATTGCAATGACAAGAATTATGGAATGAACATTAGGAGTTTGTCCTATTTTAAAGCCCCAAAAAGTGAAATCAAAGAGACAACTTTCAGTTAACAGCAAATTTTTTCTACAATTATATATTATACGTTAAAATAAAATATTGCCAAATCTTTTTCTTTCTTTGTAGAAAACTATTGATAAAGTAATAGCAATAATATTAAGGCTCTTATCATTAGAAAACAACGGTTAATAAAAATAAATAATAATAGTCTTTTATCACTGATAATGTGATCTTCTCATCTTATCATTTAAGCATGTGCAAAGTTTTTTTTTTAAATATATATATTTAGAATTCTAAAAACAAAAATAATTTAAGAAATAGCAATTTTAATAACTCCTAATTTATAATCTTTAATGAGTAATTGTTTAATCATATTCAGTTATCAGCCATTTACTTTCAAAAATAGTACTTCTCTGTTTTATGAAACTATTAAGTTAATCAAATAAGATAATTTCCAAGCAGGTGAGTTAATCTAATGAGATAATTTCTAAGAAATTGTGTAGGGCGTATTGAATACAGTTATTTTTTAAAAAATGTATGTTTTAATTTTATTTCTTATCATTTTATAGATAATTCGTTTTTATTTATTATAATTTTATGTCTATTAAATTATATTACATTAATGGAAGTTGCTTAGTGTTTTAATTTGTGATATTTATTTATATTTTGCTTCATAGATGGCAGTTGTGTTCCATCTTAGATTGTACAAGGGAATATACACGTAAATGGAAAAATATGGGTGATTTAGTCTGCAAGTTGTGTAAGGAAGGCATAGAAA
This sequence comes from Epiperipatus broadwayi, assembly GCA_028023455.1. NCBI lineage: Eukaryota > Metazoa > Onychophora > Udeonychophora > Euonychophora > Peripatidae > Epiperipatus > Epiperipatus broadwayi. The sequence continues at coordinate 3,878,114 of JAQFVV010000066.1, read as the reverse complement.
ATATTAGGCATTTGTTACTTCAATGTAAATGTTTGGAAGCAGAAAGGGTACAAATAATGAAGTTATGGAAGGTTAAATATGAACAAAGTGATTATACAGAAAGTGAGTTATTGGTTTTTATGCTAGGTTTGGGAAAAAATAAGGGGGATTTAGATATGAATGTCATGGAGTTGACAAAGATTATGTTGTGGAAATGGAATGGAGCAGATTATGGGAAAACTTAGGGTGGACAATGGAAAAGGAAGGTAAAGTGGCTAACAGGTTTCTCTGGGCATAGCTGCTGAGAGATTCCTGACTCCGTTTAAGGAGAAGTCACAGTTCATCACATCACATCACATGTACTATGGAAGAGTTGGTTGGGATGAGTATAAGGACTGGTGTGGTAAAATAGAAAGTGAGAGTTAGTAAAAGTGTAAAAGAGAGGGGGGAAATATGCACAGAATATAAGTGTGCTATTAAGAACAAAGAAATTGAAAAATATGTTAATGTTAAAAGGGAAAAGTACTTAGAAAAAAAGAAATTGGATAAAATAGGTAATTATATAGAGAGAATGAAATTGAATAGTAAATTATTGGAGGATATAAATAAAAGTGGAAGAGATGGGAGTAAAAAATTTTGGAAATACATTAAAAGGAGGAATGTAGGGGAGAGAGAAATAGTATTACTAAATTATGAGGGAATAGAGTGTAACTCTAGAGAAGAATTAGAGATAATCTTAAATAAGTATATAATGGATATAGAAAAGATGTTAGATGTGAAGGACAGAGTGATAGCAAGCATGAAAGCATATAGTAATGGGAATATTAGGTTTAGAGAAAATGAAGTGAATGAGGCAAGGAAGAAATTGAAAAGTGGAAAGGCAACAGGTTTGTATGAATGGGCAGCAGAGATGATAATGAATTTAAGGCATAGAGCAAAATTAAAACTGTTATAATATTTTAACAAGATGGCACAGAAGAGATTTTCCAGGTAGTTGGAGTAATATAAAAGTAAGGCTACTATTTAAAAGAAAGGGTAAAAATCATAGAAAGTTAAACAATTATAGACCGATAGCGGTAACATCAGTGTTATATAAAGTTTTCTCATATATGGTGGCTGGAAGTGTCACAAAATGGATGGAAAAAAATAATATAGTGGGAGAAATGCAAAAAGGTTTTGATTGGATAGGCATATAAGAGATAGTTTATTTGTTTGTAGTTACACAACTTATGGATATGAGCAAGAATACAGGTAGACAGTTATATATGGGTTTCATAGGTATAGAGAAAGTGTATGATATAGTAAATAGAAATAGATTGTGGGTAAGTTTAATAAATTTGGGAGTGGATGAAGCTTTAGTGGATATTATTAAGAAATTATTTGAAAATAATTACTATACAATCAATTAGGGAATATAGAATCAGTTAAAGTTAAAAATGGGATGGGACTAAGGCAAGGATGGCCTATGTTACCTATTTTGTTGTAGTTGGGAGAAATGGAAAGAGCAATAGAAAGATTAGGAAGAGGGGTAGAGATACCATTAATAGGTGGAAAGGGAATACATACATTGTCAGGTCTTTTATTTGCAGATGATGTCTTTTTGGGTGCAGAAAGAAAATATGGAAGTTATACTAAGGATATGCACAAGGGTGGGTAAAGAGATGGGATTAAATTGATTTAGTGAAGAAAAATCCAATATAATGATGATTAATGCTGGGGAAAGAGAAAACAAATAATTTTTATTGGGGGATATAAAGTTAAGTGTGGTGAATAGATATAACTATTAGGGGATCGTCTTAAGTAATCAGAAAAATTGCTTGGATGAATGGGAGAAAAAATTGATAAATGAAGCAAAGAAAAAAAGAGATTGATAAAGAAATTAACTGTGTTTTCATGTAATAAATATGACGTAGTTAGAATTGTATGGAAGAGAGTAGCAGTAGCAGGGTTAACATATGGTAATGATGCATTATGTGTAAGTAAAGAGGTATTAGATTACTTAGAAAAACTACAGAGAAAAGTAGGAAGACATGCATTAAATGTGCAGATGTGTGGATGGCAAAGGAGACAATTCAAAGAGAAATGTCATGGTCAAGTTTTTATATAAAAGATGGAAAAAGAAAAATGAAAATGTTTGGTAGATTGCAGTTTATGAATAAATAAAAAAATAGACAAAATAGTATTTAATTAGGTTATGAATAAAGGGTAGGCAACAAGATATGTGAGAAAGGTAATATGGTATACAGAAGATTTGGATACAGAATTTATGCCAGTATACTTATACAAAAGATGGGATGATTGTATTAGGAGAATTGTTGAGTGTTATAATGGTAAGGAATGAGATAGAAGAATAGATGCATTAATAAAGAATATGGCGTTGGAGAGATGGAGAACTAGAATGGAGAATAAAGAGTTTAAATATATATATAGAATTAAACAGAATATTGGGTGTGAGGTAATTTATGATAATAGCAAGGAAAGTAGTTTACTGTTTAAGACTTGAATATGATCTTTAGCAACAAGGGAATGGAAAAGTGTGGGTGATTTAATCTGCAAGTTGGGTAAGGAAGGTGTAGAAAATATTAGGCATCTGTTAATTGAATATGAATGCCTGAAAACAGAAAGGGTACAAATAATGAAGTTGTAGAAAAATAAATATAAATAAAGTGATTATACAGAAAGTGGGTTATTGTTTTTTATGCTGGGTTTGGGAAAAGATAAGGGAGATTTAGATATAAAGCCCATGGAATTGACAAAAATTATGTTGTGGAAATGGGATAGAGTAGGATATTGGAAAACATGGGGGGGGGGAATGGAGAGGGAAGATAAAGTGGCTAAAAAGTTTCTCAGGGCATAGTTGCTGAAAGATTTCTCTGACTCCATATAAAAAGTCACATCACATCACATGTACTGGTGTATGGGAGTATGATAATTCTATTATTAGTGGTATATTATATTTTTTAGTTCAACTGTCATCTAATTAAATCAGCATCATTCTAATAATGCTTAAATATCAATTTACTGACTAATAATTGGATGGATAAGCTAGTTTGGTTGAATGCTTGATAAAAAACAAACCCATAAATCTGCTTAAAATATTTAATCACATTTTGTACCATAAAGATATGAGTCTTAGATTAGGAACAAATTAGTTTAGGTTACAATATCCAATATCATTTTATTAGCACCAAACAAGCAAGACACTTGCCTTAAGCCCTGTACTCAGGAGTTTTAACATTTTGTACTTTAACACAAACTTAGGATAGAACTCCAAATAGACAAAATTGGAAATGCGGCACTTTTTTACTTAGTTTGTGACAAAGATATTACAAAATTTTAAATAATGAAGAGAAAATATGGTTTGATGAATTAAAAAAAAAAGATATATAAAATAGAAAATAATAATAAATTTGAAAGTAGAAGTAAGGGGAATGTAAAGAAGAACAAAGAATTAATACGGAAGGAAGACGTCAGAAAGATTAAATCTAAGTATGAAGAAGATGTGGTTTTCTTAATAAAGGGAATAAATTAGTGATATTAGATAAAAAAGATTATTTAGAAAAATGAAGATTATACTGAGTGATAAGGTATTTGAAAAAGTTCAGTGACTTAAAAAATAGAAAATATATATATATCCATTAATTAAACATATTTATAAAGAAGGTTTAATAGACAGGTCATCATTTGAGAAAATAGAGAATAAAGAATGTAGAACGGCAAGAATATATGGGGCTCCAAAAATTAACAAAGAAAATATACCACAAAGACCAATTATTGATTGTAAGGGAAATTTTTAAAAAAATATGCTAATGAATATGAAAATTCCAACATTAAAAATAATAAAATTTTAATAGATGAAATTAATGACATATTTAAAAAATATGAATACAGAAATTTAACATTTATAAAAATGGATATTATTTCTATGTATACTAATTTAAATGTAGGAAAAGCAATAAATTTAGCTATAGAAAAATATATTAAGGATAAAAATAAAACAATAAAATTACCTGTTCATATTTTGGTAGATGTAATGGAATTATGTTGCTAGGATATAATTTTTGAATATAATAGGGAATTTTATAAGCAAAGAGAAGGATTATTAATGGAAAGAGCTCTCAGTGCAATTTTAAGCAATATTTATTATGAATGAGTTTGATAAAAATATAACAGAAATAAAAATGCTTTGTTTTTTAATAGATATGTAGATGATTATTTAATGATTTTTAATAAAAGCCAAAGACAAATAAGCTGGTTTATTAATGATATTAATAAAATAGAATAGAGTATAAAGTTTACAGTTGAGAAGGAAGAGAATAATGGAATTGCATATCTGGATATAATATTTCAAAAGAAATTGATAGATAAAAAATGATGTATTCAGACAAATATTTATAAGAAGAACAATATTGGTAACAAAATAACAAGTTGGTTTCCCGACATTGATAGGAAATATAAAATTAGTTGTATATATTTAAGAACATACAGGGCTACAATGTATTGTTCAAGGAAAGAAGACTATATTAAACAAAAAGATTTAATAATCAATGAGTTAAAAATGAATGGTTTCCCTGTATATATAATTAAAAGAAGTATTGGAAAAATAGAGTATAAGATAAATAAAAATGACAAAAGTGAAGGAAAAAAGAAAGGTGAAAATAAATATATAGAAATAAAAACAAATAATAATATTATAACAGGCAAAACTCCCCATACAGTAGTCAATGAATGACAGAAGGCTTGTGCATAGAATACCCATCTAATGCCTATTCATCCAATATCCCCAGACTAGTTTCTGGCTTGTGGATATTGGATGAGTAGTCACTAGATGGGGATTTTATGCAGAAGCCTTCTGGCATCCATTGATTACTCTGGTTGGCACTGAGTGGCATTACTATATGGAGAGTTTTGCCTCTTTTAATAACAGTTATGTGCTAGCATAAGAAATAGTGATCATGTGAAATAATATTATAGTGAATAAATTTAACAAAATTATAAAAAAGATTAATAAAAAATACAAAAGAATAATTATTATAAAAATAGTTATAATAATCAAAAAAGCAAGTCATATGTAATGTGATATTACTTTTATAAGCTTGTATTTACAAAAATGTAATATAGAGCATACCAATAGCTCAAACAAGCTGTTAATTGATAAGTGCAGTAAGAGAAAATATTTAAAATCTATCCAGAACATTCCTATCTCCAGACCAACTGGTTTCGAGCTTATGGCTCACCTCAGTGAAGAGCTAGAATAATGGCTAATAATAGTTAATAGAAATAATAGTTAATAGAAAAATAGTTAATAAAAAAAGAGAAAACCTATTAAATTTGATAGATAACAAATACATAGGATATAAAAAAGATAATAAAGAAATAATTAATGGAGTATATGTGATAAAATGCAAACAATGCATACATTGTATGATTGATAACAAATATATGGGAGAAACAAAAAATTCCAATAAAACAAGATTAAAACAATATATGGTAGATAATAAATCACCGATATATATATATACATATGAAAGAAACAGGACACAAATTTACACAAAGTTCAATAAAATTAAGGTTACACACAGAAAGTATTAAAGAAAGGAAAATAAACAAAGCTATATTAATAAGAAAGATAAAACCAAAATTTAATAGGGATTCTGGGATTAGGATGAGATTGGTATAGATATAGTTATTAAATAAGACATATAGAGATAAATATATAAAGAGATAATTGTTTATAAATGAATTGTAGGTGAAAAAATGATTAAGTTAAATAGGAGTATAAACATGGGTATATTTATAGATATTACATAATAAAAAATAAAATAAACTTAGCATAACATTTACATATAAAGCAGTATAACAAAAATTTATGAGATTATATAATAATAATTAAAGTTAAAGTGTATAAAATAATATATAAAGAGAGTTGTAGGAACTATATATATATAAAACATATAAAACAGTATAATATAAATTTATGAGAATTATATAATAATAAAAGTTAAAATGTATAAAATAAATATATAAATAAAGTTGTAGGGAATATATATATATATATATATATATTTGGTTTAAATAATATGTAATAGAGGGAGCTAGGGTATAAGATAATTTTTTGAAGAAAAAACACATTTTTTTTAAGAGATTAAAAAGAACTGGGTAAGTTCAAAGATTATAATGCTTATATGTTTTAGATATTAAAAAATAATAATAAATATAAAATATTTTTAACAGATGAATGAGTAAGGAAATAATAGATGTTATATGATTTAAAATTAAAAGAATATTAGTTAATAACCATAAAGTTTAAGTTTATGAAGAATATAAATAATTAGTAGATTGTTAATAATGATAAAATAGATAATATATTTAGATTAATAGTTTTCCTTGAATATATATAAGTATACAGTTAGGAATACACATGTATAATTTATATTTATTTTCTATTTATGATGGACATTTTATTTGATATTAACTGTTTTATTTGGGTTTGATTACTTGTTTTATTAGCTTTTTTTTTAAAAAAAATATTTTGTTGTTTTTAGTTTTTTATTGTTTGCATTTTATATGGTATTATTATATAGTTATATAATTTATTTTGTTTATTATATTATAGCTCCGAAGAATGTAGGTGTATGTATATATGTACAAATAAAGAGTTTTGGTAAAAAAATGTTCGAAGTGGTTTGGATAAATTGTATTTATAGGATATTACAAAATAAAGAAAAGTGTGATTTTGGTAATATTTATTTAAGATTAATTGATTTATTAATATAAATTATAGATGGCTACATAATTCCTAATTAATAAAACCCCAAATTTTCTAGGAGTAATAATAACAATAAAATTCTCAAGATAAACTTTGTCACAATAAACCATAATGACTCATAAGCCTTATATTTCTAACAATTTAATATAAACACTATTTACAAAATTATATATAGAAACCTTCTATTTTTATAATAGAGTTCAGCAATTAATTTCTGGATTAGTATTATTACCTAATGTACTTATATGATAATATATAACTTTTTACTACATTCAAGTATTTTTCTTTAGTTTGTGTAGCCCTTTAGGATTATAAAAAATATAAGATCAGGGTGATGTGTTTAATTACCTGCAAAAGCTGAGATCCTGAGAAAACAATGTTTCTCAATGATTTTCTTTGCTCCATATTATCTACTTCAAAACTAGCCTCAAATATGAAAGAGTATTTCCTTTTCTGTTGCAGTTTATGTATGTTTCTGTTCTATTGTTCTTTCTGGAGTATTTCAGCCGAAGGGTGGTTACAGATTGTAAGTATATTACCTATTGAATTAGTTCATATCTGACTTTATGAATTTAATTAGTATATATAGTTCACACTAATTAAAGTTCTTTTGATATCAGAAATATTTTCCTTTTAATAACAATCTCTCTCATTCTTGTAGCTTATTTTTTCAAAGAATTTTAAAGCTAAAATAATTTATTCAAAGTTTATTTTCACCTTAGTTTCAATTTAATTTCCCCAAACATCTTTGTTTAATTAGTTCTGTACATATATTTTATTTCTCCCATTACTCCAGAAATAGGTCCCTACATATGTTATATATATTCTTGCAATTTCTATGGTCTTAGTGTTTGAGTTCTCGATGATCTATTCCATTTCTGAGATTGTGCTTTTGTTTGTTCCATAGGTACTTCTTCATACTGAATTAACACCATTTTACCAGATTCCATACATTCTGAGTCAGTTTGGTTTTCATTTGGAATGATTACTTTATCTGGTAATAACTCAACTATTTCTTGTATTTGCTTTCAGCAAATATAATTCAAATGTTTCTGATACTCCATTTCATTACTTACTTACATTGTTACTATTTTTTTTGGACAATTTCCTGTAATTATCTCTTCTACCCATTTTTTAAGCAAGTCTCATACCCAAACTTTATTACCTATTAAATATTTATCTTCTTCATAAATTTGTAACCAATTCCACTTTCTCTCTTTTTTTTAAATAATTCATAAAATAAGTTTTGCTACTTAGCCTTAATTCTGCAAAAAAGTTTCAAAATAATTTATCACACCAAAAGTGCCTAGAGCCATTTAACATTTCTGGGTCTGATAGTATTTTTCACAGCTCACACTTTCTCAGACTTTGGTCATTTACCCATACTCAAGATTACATGCCCCAGGAATACTAATCCCTTTATGCTCCATATATTTTTCTCTGCATTTAATTTGAGTCTGAATTTGTCTAATTTGCCACAGACCTTAAAAAGTCTTTGATGTAATATTTCTTCAGAGCAAGGTTCAACACATGTCATCAAAATAAGATGTTATGCTATCTAATCTCTGTAATAAAGCATTAATTTTTGCCTAGAAAGTATTTGATGCCATTGTAACTCTAAGCAGTAGCTGATTATATTTAAATAATTCTATAAGGTCATTAGAATTAATATTTTCACTTATTTATCTGTAACAAGTATTTGATGAAAGACAGGGCTAAGGTTCACTTTGTGTTATACTTTCTAAAGACTGGCTAATATCTCTCTCACATTAAGCATGTAACACCCCCCCCCCCTGGGTTTAAATATTTATTTACTATTAATCTATAATTGCCACATATCCAGATTTTACCATTAGATTTTATTATTACTATAAGTATGGCCTAATCTGGTGTTTCTATCAGTATCAATATGTCCTTAATAACCAGTCCCCGAATTTTCTCTTCCCATTACTTTTCTGCATGAGTGGAATTTGACATTTTTCAAACAATTGGATAGTCATTTTCAAGTAGTTCAATCTCTACTGCACTCTTATTAAACAAATCTGGATATTGAATTCCCTGCTCCAGTAAAATTTTGTCCACAATACTGACAAGAATTTCTATCAGGTGGAACCATTCTCTACTGATTATAGGGTTAATTTTTCTTTTACTATATATAATGGTAAGTTAATTATTTTTGCATGATATTTTATCAATGCTTTTACTTGATCAATTAATTTCAGCATAGTTTCACTCACATCTCGAGCCTTAATGTTTGATTTTTCTATTGGAATATTCACATAGTTAACTGACAGTGCACTCCAATCTTTCTGACATTATAGATATCCCTGAGCCATTTATCTATCTCTACTAATATTTTTCCCAGACTTGTAATTTCATAATAAATTGATTCATTTCTGCAACATCCATGCTTTTAACAAATTGTATATTGAATATTTTCCCTCCTCTGTTTTTATGCAATTAGGTTTTTTTTATGGTTTGCCCCATTACCAGCTTTCCTATATACACAGACCAAATGTTCTTTAAATATGCATTTAAAGAATTTTTTTTCCACTTGCAATCTTTTATCCTGTGTACTATTTTCTCCTAGCAATAACATGCAGCTTTATTTGTATACTAGAATATAAATTATTTGTCAGGATGCACCAGTATGACCACTATATGACAAGCACAAACCTGTCACCAGTATAATAAAACCTACTGTTTTCTTATTCACTTGTTAAAATTATTGCTAGTGATATCTGTCTAAAACTCAATTATTGCTAAACATAGCTATACTTTTACATCCAATTTTGCTTATTCATTGAAAGATCAGTCTTTCAAGCTATTGTGCGTGCACTTTTTTTTTTTTTTACGAGTGTTAATAATAAATGAATACTTTCATTCCCAACACGAGATATAGTATTTATGAAAGAAAATGAATCCACTTATTCTTTCCAACCCAAATGCTTATATATGGGCAAATCTTAGATTTGCCCATATATAAGCATTTGGGTTGGAAATAATAAGTGAATTCATTTTATTCTTTCATAAATGGGCAAATCTTAGATTTGCCCATATATAAGCATTTGGGTTGGAAAGAATAAGTGGATTCATCTTATTCTTTCATAAATACTATATCTCGTGTTGGGAATGAAAGTATTCATTTATTATTAACACTCATAAAAAAAAAGCTCATGCACAATAGCTTGAAAGGTTGACCTTTAAATGTATTACAATTATAAACATAGCGCTATATAAAATAAATGCTTATTCATTGAGTAAAATTTTCTGTAAAACCAGTCAATAATTTCTACACTAATGAAGCCTTGTCATCAATGAATGTTTATAGTAGTTATATGTACTTCATGACTTGGTGCTCTCTTTTAAGTGGCACCCATATGCCAGTGTAGGCCCTCTTAAGGTCCCTGAATCTATGTATGTATTCAATTATATAGTTGTAATTATAATAAATAGCTAAACCTTAATATATATGAATAAAATAATTGAAGTATCATCTTCTGAATTCATTGTGAAATAAGATTTTATATATATATAATATTCAATTTAAACTAGACTGACAGCTTTAGATTATAATTTACAGGTCAGTTAATATCTTATTTTGTAATGAGATTAGTAGCGATGCTTCAATACTTAGAATAATTAATAAATATTTCATCACATTATAAATTATTTCTTTATATATATCTTTTTTTTTTCCAGAAATAGAAGAAAATGCATTTGATTATTTTTACTCCCAATTTTATTCCTTCAATTCAAGGATATGACATTTCTTTAGAAGGAAATATAATAACATTCCGAGACAGTTGTAAGACAATGTATAATTTTGAAGCTGACAGTGACTTGTGGTTTAAGGCAAATTTATTAGAATTATTAATTATAAAATGTGACAGTAAAGAAATTCAATGGATTGTTATTGGAGATAAAGAATTACAAGTTCTAACTACTTTCGGTGAATCCGTAAATGACATAAAATTTCCAGGTTTACTTCATTTTTTTAATGAAATTAGTAAAATTGTAAAGGTTTTGAAACATGAAAAAAATTCCAAGGATATATTTATTCAACTAATACAACTTCTAAAGAAACATGTTCTCCACAAAATATTTTTATATCCAGATCATCTTCAGCTTCTAAAACAAATTAATGACTCTCAACAAAACACTATTGAAAGCATAGAGAAAAATATAATTTCTAAAAACAACTTATTTTCGAATTGTAGAAAAGATCTATTAACATGGCTTCAAAATTTTATCGCCAAAAAAAAAATTTTTGAACAACCATCTTTATTTTTAGAAAATATATCAGAAGATGCTGATCAGATAATTATGGAAATATTAGAAGAATTTGAAAATCCTTTAAAACCATTTGAAAATGAGGAAGGAAAATCAACTGAAATGTTTGTACATAATTTACAACAGTGGTTAAAAATTAGGACACAAAGTTGGAGCGCTTATAAAAGCAATAAAAAGCAAACGATTAAAGAAACAACTGAATCTAAAGTTATTAATTTAGAGTACCAACTGCTTTGGCATAATTTAAATAATAATAAACAAATAGTCAAAGAATTAAAACATTCTTTTAGTAGAAGTAAGAGCATAAATGAAGCTATTCAATGTTTTGTATTTGATTTGGAAAAGCTGTTAGAATCGAAAAAACAAAAATTGAACATATTACCACATGTGACTGGAGATAATGATATACTACTTCTAGCAGATAAAATATATATACAAATTGGATCAATGTTATGTAATAGAAGCTCAAGTTTTCGTAAAATGTCAAGTAGATTTATATCAGAGTTTAAGCAACTTTGCTGTGATATTGAAACGGAGCTAAAAGAAGAAATAAACGTTAATTGTGATAGCAATAAAAGTCAGCCATTAAATGAATTGTCAGCAGAAAATGATGATGTCATGAATAAAAATAATAATTTGCTAATGATTTGTGGAGTTAATGGAAATGATGTAAGTTCTGCCGAAGATAATGGAGAGGATTTTTGTTTTATAGCTTACAAAAACTGTTCCATCATTCAATCAAAAAAAAGACATTCAATTTTAGTTTGTGATGAAACAAAAACAGAAATTTCTCAATCATCTATTCAGAAAAATATTCGCATTCAGTCCAATGAAGATTCTAGAGAGAGTATAACAAATAGTAGAGATCACAATAATATTTGTAGTGATAGCAGCCATGAAGACAATGAAAGTCCAAAAACTGAATGTACAATAGGTGCAATTAAAGACGATGAAAAAAATGATATATCACTTTTTAATTATAAAGAGAAGATTTTACAAGAAGATAATTTGGGTTTTCAAAAATATGTAGATTTTTCTTATTTGCTTACTGATAGTAGTACTTCTAGCCATTCTTTCAATATGTCAGATAAAAATACCATTAGTCATTTGGATAACCAAAAAACATTTCAATCAGAAGAGCCGCAGCAAAACCAAGAGACAGAGGATGAACTCAAATCTAGAGGTCAAACTATAGTATGTGAAAATAATGAAATATTTAGTGCTTTGGAAAGCAAATTATCATCTCATATTAAAGAAATATATCTAAAATTCAAAAAATATGTGAATATAAATCACAGTGAATGGAATTATTATGAATTTTGGATTTATTATGAACCTCAAATTTATCCTCCAATTTATACAAATATTATTAGCTTGTACACAACATATTTTAAAAATATATGTGAAAAATTAAAAGAACTATTACTCAAATTTCCTAAAGAATATCATTTGCATAATAATTTGCATATTATAAATTTTTACTGTACTGATCACAATCATTCTCAGGATGATGAAAAACTAAATGTTCCATGTGAATCTTTTCAGAACCATTTTTTGCCTGTTTACAACAAATTAGCAGAGGCCATTCTAAGCACATCATTAATAAACACCCGCTTTTTAATAACAGAAGCATATTACATCCTAAATAAGCAAATATTGTCTCACAATGAAGTCATTGGAGCCGATTTATTAGTATCAATTCTTGAAATGGTACTTTTACATTTTTCTCCTTCTGAAAATATTGATTTATTTATTAGAATTAAAATTTTAAACGATTTTTTATACAATTTCCCACCTACCATAGATCAGTATACAACAACTTCCTTTGAAAGCATCTATGAATTTTATTTACAAAAGCTAAAAATTGCAAACTTCTTTTTCAAAACAAAAAAATAATTATCTTATATAAATTATTTGTATGTTCAGGATAATTGTTAAATAAAATATTTAATTCTAAATAGCATTAAAGTGTTCTTGTTTTTGTATATATGAGTCTCCTTAAAATTAATAGTGTGTGCATCAGTGGTGGCTGGTTCGTAAGTGCTGCAACACCTCCAGAACAAATGTACGAAAATTAATTAGTAAATTTGTACTTGAAAATATCAATAATATAACAATCATTCAATATTTTGCATAATTATGTAAATACAACTAATTAAACTATTTTTAAAAAGAATTATTTTAATTAATGCTTGAGACTCTATTCAATGACACTGATAATTATAGCAGGGCTAGAAACATCATATTCAGTGAGTTTCAGTATGTTCTGCTAAGATTTGTTTGTTCTTATTCGTGCATGAAACTAGCACCGTTGGAGCGCTCTCTGTGGCATTGTCAGTAATTATTTGAAAGTGGTGTGTTTATCTATTCTGGTTTTTCTTCACAGCGTTTAAATTTTTGTTTTCATTTAAAATGAGCAATAAAATATTGGTTTTCTTCTTCTTGTAATTAACAAATATAAATTAACATATAAATATTTATTACACAAAAATATAGCAAAATAATAAAAGAAATATTATTTTAAATATTTATCATGATGAGTGTTAATGTTGAATATAATATTTTCTCAGTTGATATTATATGAAAAAGAAATAAAAAGTAATGGTCGATCTATTCCAGACATTATTATTTGTCAAACAGCAACAAAAAAATACTTTAGATCTTTTAGCTATGATATGTATGAAAAAGGAAAATAATTGTATGGTTGTGAAAATTAAAAATGCTCCATTTTGTTTTTCTTGTTTACTTTGTAGTGGCTATTTTGTAATAAAGCATCTCTATTTAAAACTTTCATGACCCCTGATGTACATGTATAATCAGTCAGAAAGAAAAGCTTTACGGAATGAAAAAAAATTATGGATGCAATATAGAGCAATTGGGCTTAAATAAAGTGTGGTTTAGTACAATAGTAAGAGCATATCTGAGTGAGTCTCAGTCTGCTACTTCTGATGCTCGATTTGTTTATTTTCTCCAAAGAAGTAGCAATGAATACATATATAATAGAAAGTCAGATGTCATGTGACTTATATATATATAGCTTGCATTTACAAATATGTAAAATTAAGAGCATGCTAATAAGTTCAAAACAAGCTCGAAACCGATCTGAGGGTGGGGACAATCCTAGATAAAGATGATTTGAATGCCTTCTCTTGTAGTAGCATTTACAAAAAAATTTTTTAAAAAAGGCTGGTTTGAGATATTTTACATATAACCACAGAGTATTCTGTAAATCCATATTTGTTTTTAAAAATAAGTATAAAAACACTTTTGTTCTCAGACCAGCTCAGTATATCAACCACTAGACAAATTTAAACATATTACCCAATCAATAACAAGATTAATGATTTCAGAAGTAATAGAGCTGTATACCTAACATTTTAATGCCCAATTCTTCAACAACCCTAATTTTCTCTGTCATATACTTGTCTATTTACTAAACTTTTTCTGAGTGTTGGTTCATTCTCACATAATTTTTGTAGAAATAAAAGTTCATATGAATTCCATTTGTGAATTTACAAATTCTATATTACAATATTTTATGATATTTGATTCTATAAAAAAAATATTTTGGGGTTTTTACTACAATAGTATAACAGTACAAATTCGATTACAGCTCAAATTATTTATATGACAAATCTACATGGCTAAGAAATTAGTAAACATAGCTTAATTAAAGATTCTAACAGCTTGATTAGTAAAACTTGATATTGTCCTGTGTGTATGCATACATATTAAACATACATATAACTAAAATTACACCAATTTAAGAAATTAAAGGGTCATGGATCTATAAAGTCAACAATAACAAATATTTTTAATATAAAAGTATGTTGTCAAGCATTGGTGGTCAAGAGGTCAGCGACAGCTGCTTTATAAGCAGTTGTACCGGGTGTGGGTTCGCTTTCCGGCTGAAGCTATGACACATGAAAAAAAAAAGTATGTTGTAAAATTATAATTAAATTCATGTGGAAGCTACTGAAAATCCCCAGTGAGCTATAACAATAAATGAAAAAGTTCAGAGTGGACCCATCTGTACTTTTGCTTGGATCATATGCAAGCCTTCAATTTATGGATATATTACAACACAGAGCATGACTTATATATATATTAGTATAAATTATAAGCTATTCTGGAATCACCATATCTACCATAATCAGAGGAAAAATCTGATCCATATATTTAACCTCTGAATATAAATTAATGTTCAGTTAATAAATACAAATTGCAATAGTTCATATATAGATAAAATTCATGTGGAAGATACTGAAAATCCCCAGTGAGCTACATGTAAACTAATACAATTTATATTTACATCTATTAACTGAAGATTAATTTAATATTCAAAGGTTGTTAAATATAAGGCTGCTTTGCTTTCTGATTAGTTATAGTGAATTCAGAATAACTTCTAGTTGGCCTGAAATTATGTTACCCCATATAAGTCATGCTCTGCATTGTAATACATTAATAAATTGAATGCTCATATATGATCCAAGCTAAAGTAAAGATGGGTCCACTCTGTACTTTTTCATTTGCTGATGTTGTATTAGTTCACATATAGCTCACTAGAGGTTTTCAGTAGCTTCATGAATTGTATCTATATCTGAGTTATCTCAATTTAAAATTATAATTAGGAAAGTGATCACCAGTATAATGTAAGAAAAGAGAACACAGTCCACTTATTTGAGTATCGCATGCATGCAAATGAATTTGAATTATAAAGATGTATCATGTTTTGTGCCCATTCATATTTGCCTTCTCGAATAGGTTTAAAGAAATACTTTGCCTTTTTCTTGCAGTTAATTGAATGGCAAATCTAAATGCATTATTAGAAATAATAAAGCAGTAAAAGTGAGAAAGTTGAAAAACGAATTTCAGAGTTTCTCGTGATTTTTTTTTCTTTTATTTCTTTTTCATTCTAGTGGTAATAAAGATGTATTTTATACTCGTTATTAAATGAATATAGAAGATATTTATGAAAAAGCATATTATGAAACATGTTAAATCAGATCATTAAGTCTGGATATAAATGTTATTTAAAAACATTCAGATATAAATTAATACAGACTTAATTAAAAATTAAGTGTTAAAAACATGTTATGAAGACAAAAAAATATAAATAAATCTGAAAAACTATCATAGTCTAGTTTTGACAAGAAAGGAATATAGATTGATTTCATAATGAGAGGAATAAATGCTGATGGAGAAATAGCTTTTTAAAAAAAAATCACTGGTAAAAATAGTTTCCCTCAGAATGCCTTATTGACAGTTTAAACAAGAATTTTTCAATACACCATCCACCCAGTAGATATTATGGCATTAGCCAGAAAAAAGCTACCTAACATGGCTATCTAGAAAACAGAAGACACATCAGTGAAAAGACATGGAACTAGTCAGATGTAGATTGAAATTGCATAGATGCAATATTACTTCTTTCAAGAAAACAAGCCTTAGGGAAATCAGAGGACTCTGTCATAAGACCTACCATATATCTATCTCTAGTGGATTCCATCTTCATTGTCTGCCATTACCAATACCTGAAGAGGATAATCATAATCAGGACTGGATTGACAAGGACTACTTAGAGATGTGCACATATATATAGTAAGCTTACATTCTCTACAATAATCATGGTTTAAAATATTTTACAATCTGATAAGACCTTTCTTTGTACTTAACTACAATGCTTTAAATATAATGTTTATGCTTATTCAATTCAATATTTTGTATTTTTATTCATTTACTTTGATCACATTGCGGTAATTGTGAATGTATAAGCAACGATTTCGTATTTATTTATTCATTGTAAATAAATTGTTAAATTATTTTTTTATTATTACAAATTTTGTTTTTTCTTTTTGAACTCATTCCAACATAAGTGTTTAATATACTACTAACTCGGAGAAACCATGCAATCCACTGAGGGAAAGGCAGGAATAATAAAAGTACATTAAAATGATGGTGATTAGTGTTAATAAAATAATCTAGAAGTAACTTTTCTATTTAAGATAGATTGATGCTTAAAAATTAATTTTAAATTGAATCTATGTAATGAAAATAAAAATTCTTTTGGAAACATTATAAGCTTCAGTGCAAAATTATTTTGATTATCATTATCCAGAGTGTTGTTATATTAAATGTATATATTTGATTTTGTTAACCACTTCTTATTTGAATTTATATTAACCTCAACTTTATACCATAATAGAGATTTCAGTTATTACTTTAACATCAATATATAAGGGATTCGAACTCAGACATTCACACGACCTTAACTCTCCATGCCATCTCATATTGCTGACCCACTTGACCACACACATGTTGAAAAGATAAAAAATCACCAATATAGGTATTTCATGCTAAACCAGCACTCATCAGTGGGTCCAGATTACTATCCTCACACATATATGCAATCAGTACTCAGCTTTATATTAAGATAGCAAACCTTCATACTTTAATGGACAGGCTGAACCATGATATAATTTACTTCGTTATTGAATTAAGTTTTGAAAGCAATTTGTTAAATGTTGAGATGGCTTTATTTGATCTTGTATTTCCTATAAATAGAATTATTTGAAAGTATTTTTCATGGCTCAGAATATATAAACTGTAAAAATGTATAAGTAATTTTATTTATGAAAATATACATTTTACACGTACTAAAAAAAATATTTTCTCCTCATGCTTAGACAAGCTTGATTTATATAAGTTAATAGAATTATATTATTTAAAAATTGATAATGTCACAAAAAATTTAAATGTTAAATAATTTTAAAAATGAGATTAAATTTTGTTTAGTTAATTAAATGTATAAATCATTAATTATAAAATCTAGTAATTTACGGTTGTAAAAATACAGATTTCAGCTTTATTTTCTTTTAACAAAAATTTTTTTATAACAAAAATATAAAAATGTTCTATATAATCTGCTCTAAAATATTATAATCTTTGGTATAAATATACAAACTATATACTCAGAAAAGTCTCATGTATCTGCTGAATGATAAATACTGTTTCTATCATCATCATCGTCATCATCATCATTATTATTATTATCATCATCATCTTTAGTAGATATTTATGAACAAACATAGCCATTACAACTCGATAAAGAGAAAAATTAAGAATAAAATCATTTAGAAAAAAACCCTGGAATAGTATGGGTGTAGTTGAAATATATACATATATATATATGGTTCCAAACATTTAATCTCTTTGTTATACATCTGCAGAAAGATGATTAATGATGAGAGATTTTCATGAGAATCAATCTGCTTTTAATTAATTTAAGTCATTGAAGACAAAAAAAATAATATACAAATATAAAATTAAGAGCAATGGAAAAAGATAGAAAAGACTTTGTTTCAAAAACAGTAACATATAAAAAGAAGTATTTCTTACAAGATAACAATATAAAATTTTGATCAGGCATTGCTTATTGGTTCTTCATATTTAACCCTCATATCTAAAGTTCCAATCCAAATAAAAATATTTATTCTTTGATTGTATAATAATTCACTTCTTTATATAATCATATTTTATGACATACAATTTCCAAATTGATTTGTAGAACATTTACTTACTATCAATTAGTTAATCTCTTTTTAATAATAGTTAATGATGATTTTAATTTACTTACCGTCTCTTCATTAATTAATTGTTTTTTTTTATTTATAAGAGGCACAATATGTCCTCATCACATATTATCTTATAAAAATTCTATTTCTTTGTTAACACAACTTACTAATCACAAATATTTTGGAAGGATGGATATTTTACTCACTTCATAATTCTATATTTTTTTCAGTTTATAGTATGTTACTAATCTTTAAAATTATAATTGATCTCTTTATTCTATAAAATAAAAAAATCAACATAAATTTGGATTTAAAATCTAAGATCTGTATAATCGTTCTATTCTAGATCACATTTTTTAAAAAAAATATTGCACTTCTTACCTTTTTTCAAAAGGACCTACAAATATATTTATTTATATTCTGTATCATATATCACCTTGCCTTTATATAATGGATGAGTCCAGATCTCATCTTATTTAGATTGGTTTAAGCATTCATCAATTTGAACCAATACATAGACAAATAGATAATACATAGTCAACAGCAAGAATGGGCTAAGTGATGATTCTCATTGAATCTGAATGTTTCCATTAAGGATTGGGAATCTGGCAATAAATAGTCAAGTCTTTTGAAGATAGGATCAGAGAAATACTGTCACAAAACTGAAAGGCAGAATACATGTTCTCCAGATAATTACTATCACAGAGCTGAATGACAGACATTAAGTTCTCCAGACAATTGCTGATAAGCAGGATGATTAACACAGTGAGGCAAGTCCATATTTAGGACTGAAAGCTGCTAGAACCAAAAACTAACATAAGGAAAGCTATTACATACAGCCAGAGTGTCCTCGTATCTTCTCATAAGGCAGGATGTCACAGAATAGCTAGAAATGCTAGGAAAAATTATAAGGGCACAGTCCCTTCATTCCACTGTTCACTTTAGATCTAGAACCTATACCTCACCAATGGTATCACCCAGTAGTATAATCATTGTAAATAGTAAAAATATACAAGTAAATAGTATAAATATACATGTAAATAGAATAAATATACATGTAAATAGTATTAATATACACATAAATAGTATAAATATACAAGTATATTTTATTTCCATGTTACATTAATATATATATATATATATATATGCATTAATATATATATATATATATATATGCATTTGTGTTTATATTATAATCCTGACTAAACACTACATTCTTTCCCAAAGATTTTTTTATATATTTTGGCAAACAAACAATACTAATGTTTCACATATAATTCTTGTCCATTTCTTCTTTCTCCCTCTATATTTTGCTTCTTTTTATATTGCACTATAAATTCATCAATACTCCTTCAACACTTTAAGCAAATAACTTTATTTATATATTTTACAGTTTCTACTGTACTAGCAGTCTTCATCAGAACTACAACATAATAAATTTATTTTTTAATTTTAATTTTTGTTTTTTTGGGTATTTGGGTTTTTGGTCTTATATATGTAATTAGTTATGATAAAAATGGTAATTTTTGATATTAAATTTTAGATTATTGGTTTAATGGGTTTTAAGGGTTTTGTTTTTAATGGTTTGATGATAAAATTTGAATTGTTTTAATACATTTATTTGTTTGTCAATTTGAAGAATAATTTAAAAATGATTTTAAAATGTTTTTTTTATTTTTATTTTTTTATTGTTATTTTTTATTTTTATTGTTATTTTTTTATTATTAGTTTGTTATTATTATTATATATATATTTTAATATTATATTTTTTGTAGTTTAATTTTTATGTGTTGGGGTTTTGAAAGATTTGGGAGGATTTTGGTTGAAAGGGTTTGGATTGAGTTGTTTTTGCTTTATATTATTTTGTTTTATTTTACTTTTATATGGAAATATGAAGAATAATAATTTTGGTTGTATTTTTATATTGGACTATTTCCATCATCTAATATGTGTGTTGAATGTCTTTAGAAAAGTTTAATTTTTAGTTAAATATTCCAAATGCATTCAACTGTTAGTAATATCACAGCAAACAGGTTAGTATATGCACCAACTGTTAGTAATATCACAGCAAACAAATGTTAATAATATCACAGCAAACAGGTTAGTATATGCACTAACTGTTAGTAATATCACAGCAAACAGGTTAGTATACGCACAACGTTTCGAGAGGTATTTTTCTCCCCTCTTCTTCAGGTGTTGCTGGCCTGACCAGTGACAGTACTAGCATGGGATTCGAACCTGGGTCCTTAGATTCTTGATTATTGAAATTTAAGGTAACGCTCTAACCAACTGAGCCATCCTGCCAAAGGCAACAGTATGTAGTAATTTCATATACTTATCTATGAGGTTCCTCCTGATTTCTCCACTTTTTCCTCAGAGCAAAGTTGATTAGTGATTTCCATACATTATGTATAGTCACACTAGGTTGGCTTATGGGATTTTTTGCCATTGTCATGTGAGCAGCTTCTTTAAATTTTCTTCTTTGAACCTCATAGATAAGTATATGAAATTACTACATACTGTTGCCTTTGGCAGGATGGCTCAGTTGGTTAGAGCGTTACCTTAAATTTCAATAATCAAGAATCTAAGGACCCAAGTTCGAATCCCATGCTAGTACTGTCACTGGTCAGGCCAGCAACACCTGAAGAAGAGGGGAGAAAAATACCTCTTGAAACGTTGTGCATATACTAACCTGTTTGCTGTGATATTACTAACAGTTAGTGCATATACTAACCTGTTTGCTGTGATATTATTAACATTTGTTTGCTGTGATATTACTAACAGTTGGTGCATATACTAACCTGTTTGCTGTGATATTACTAACAGTTGAATGCATTTGGAATATTTAACTAAAAATTAAACTTTTCTAAAGACATTCAACACACATATTAGATGATGGAAATAGTCCAATATAAAAATACAGCTAGAACACCATCATCACAAACCTTCAGAAAAACAATAATTTTGGTTGTATTGATATAATATTTGTCTAATTTTTTATGTTGTAGTTCTGATGAAGACTGCTAGTACAGTCGAAACTGTAAAATATATAAATAAAGTTATTTGCTTAAAGTGTTGAAGGAGTATTGATGAATTTATAGTGCAATATAAAAAAGAAGCAAAATATAGAGGGAGAAAGAAGAAATGGACAAGAATTATATGTGAAATATAAAATAATACATGAAAGAATAACAGGCTAAAGAAGTTGGTGAATATTGTGGATATACAACCAGGATGGAGGACATTAACAATGTTAAGAAGTATATAGAGTATATTAGAGTGGTAGCAGGGGAGGAGGTGTCAGGAATGGTACATAGAAGATGGAGACTGTTAATTAGATTAACTAATGTTAAGAATAATATAAGGTTCATGAAAAGGTGCCTACATAGAAATGTTATACCAAATTTTGTGAAAATGGAAAAGTTAAGAAGGATGATGAAAAATAAAAGAGATTTGATAAGGAATATGGAGAATAGAGTATTAAGAGAATATATAAGGAATGGATATAGAAATAAAAACAGGATTTATGAGGATATTAAGGATTTGGAAAAGAAACTGGTGACTAGAATTAATAGGAAAGAAGAACAATTATTTGAAAACTTGTTTGAAGTGAAAAGAGGTATTATAAATGATAAGACGAATGAAAGACATAAGAAGAAGATGGATAAGTTGATGAGAGGAGAACGAAAAGAAATAGAAGGAGAAGAAAGAAAGGAAGAAAGTAATGTATGTAACTTGACATTAATAAAAATAAAAGAAGAACATTTAAGGATAATAAGCAAAGGATTGAAGTATGTTCCATATGAGAGTAGTAGCAGAGAAGATACTATGGAATTAAAAATAGGGGTAGAAAAAATGGTGCAGAGAGTGTTGGAGGATAAATATGGGATATATTACTATGATAATAGAGATGTATATAATGTTATGAATGGAAATGATAGGAAATGGATGAATGAGTTAAAAGAAAATGTTGGTAATATGGTATATAAAATGAAGTATGTAAGAAAAAATGGAAAACAGATGGAAGGAAGGATAAGGGTAGATGAAGTTAGAAAACTGAAAAGGGAATATGAAAGAGAAGTAATTTTTATGAAGTCAGATAAAGGTGGGAAATTAGTAGTAATGTATAGAGAAGAATATATTAAAAAAATGGAAGAGTTATTGAAGGAAGAATTTTTTGTTAAAATAGGAAGAAATGATACGAAGATGAAGAGTGGTAAGATATATGGAATGGTTAAAGGATTATCTAATAAAGGAATGATAAGTAGGGGAGTAATGGAAAATATAGTAAGTAAGGATTGTGAGGTGGCGAAAATTTATGGAGCACCAAAAATATATAAAGAAGGGGTGCCATTGAGACCAGTGATTAATGGTATAGGATCGTATTATGATAGGGTATCGAAATGGCTGGGAAAGATGTTTAGGAAGTATGTGAATAGGGAGAGTGTGGCTTTCATAAAGAATAATAGGCAGTTGGTGGAGGAAATTAGGGAACGGGTGGAAAAATATGAGAAGTATAGGTTGATCATGGTGAAAATGGATGTGGTGTCTATGTATACAAATATAGATGAAGAAGGCAATAGGGTTGGCAGTGGACAAGTATAGGAGGGATAGAGAGAAAGAGGTAGAAATGCCAATAGAAGTGTTGGAGAATTTAATGAATTTGTGTTGTAGGGATATTACTTTTCAGTTGAATGGGAGCTATTATAAACAGAAAGGGTTATTGATAGGAGGGGCATTAAGTGATATTTATATGCAAGAGATGGAAGAAGCTATGGTGAAGGAGGAAAATGCACCAATTTTAATTAAGAGATATGTGGACGATTTCTTATTGATATTTAATAAGACTGAAAGACAAATAAAAAAGTATTATGATAGGGTTAATAAGTTGGATAAGAAGTTAAAGTTTACAATGGAATGGGAAAAGGATGGTGAATTGGTGTAATTGGATGTAATGATGAAAAAACAGTATAGTGAAGGGAAGTGTAGAGTGAAGACAGGGGTGTTTAGAAAGATGGAGAAGGGTACTATAGTGAATTGGGAGTCTGATGTAGATCAGCAATTTAAAATTAATGCTATAACATCAAGTGTTTAGAGCACATAATTATTGTGAAGATAGAGAGGATTATGAAAAGAAATAAATATGATATTTAAGGAGTTTAGGGATAGTGATTATCCAGAAAAGATAATAAAGAGGAGTATTGAAAGTGTAGAAAGGAAGGAAAGAATGAGAGAAGAGTAATTGAAAGGGGTAGGAAAAACAAATATATAGGAATAAGGGTACATGATTATAGAATAGTTAGGGAGATTAATGGTATAATTGAAAAGCTTAATGTAAAGTATAGAAATGATGTGGGATACAGAATAGTCAATAAGAGAAAAAATTTGATGAAGGTTTTGGATAATAAATATATAGATGAAGAAAGGAATTATGTTAATGGGGTTTATATGATAGAGTGTAAGAAGTGTAGGGATAAGGGGGTTAGAAATAACTATGTGGGTGAGACAAAGAACTCTATATATACAAGGTTAAGGCAGCATAGGTATGAAAAAAGTTCACCAGTATTTGTGCATATGATGGAGACAGGGCATGATTTGGAGAAGGAAAGTATAAAAATGATTAGTTTTGCAAATAGTAGAAGGGATAGGAAGATAAGAGAGTCATTGTTAATTGAGAGGATAAGGCCTAGTATTAATAGAGAGAAAGGGATAAGGACTTTGGTAGTGTGAAATTAAATAGTAAGAAAGTTTAGAATAAGTGAAGGGAAATATAAAGGTTGATAGGGTAAAGAATTAAAGTTTGGGGTAATTAAATAATAGAAGTGGTTAATAGAGGGAGCTAGGTGATGGGGAAAGAGAAGGAAGTTGAGAAGTGGTTAATAAAGAATTAAAAGTTAAAGTAATTTAGTAGTAGAAGTGGTTAATAGGGGAAATTAGTTGATGGGAAAAGAGAGGAAGTTGAGAAGTGGTTAATAAAAAAAGATGGTGGAAAGGTGAAGATAGAAGGAATGTTAAGGTAACATAGTTAAGTTTGTATTGATATTAAATATTGTAAGATGGTAGTTAAATAGGAAAAAATGGTAGGGAGTATTAGGATATATATGAGGAAGGGAATTAAGGGGAAGGTATGAAGGTGTAGAATGAAGTAAGTAGTGTGGAAATGGGAGTGTATAAAAAAAGGGGGGAAAATTATTATAGTATATTGGTTTTTGATTTTTAATATTTTGTTTTTTGATTTTATTAGAATATTGGTATATGATTTTCAATATTTTGTTTATTGATTTTTAATATTTTGTTTTTTGTTTTTTTATTTTTAATTTTTTGATTTTTAATATTTTGATTTTTAATTTTTTATTTTTATTTTTTTTATTTTTTAATTTTAATTTTTGCTTTTTGGGTATTTGGTCTTATATATGTAATTAGTTATGATAAAAATGATAATTTTTGATATTAAATTTTAGATTATTGGTTTAATGGGTTTTGTTTTTAATGGTTTGATGATAAAATTTGAATTGTTTTAATACATTTATTTGTTTGTCAATTTGAAGAATAATTTAAAAATGATTTTAAAATGTTTTTGTTATTTTTTATTTTTATTGTTATTTTTTTATTATTAGTTTGTTATTATTATTATATATATATTTTAATATTATATTTTTTGTAGTTTAATTTTTATGTGTTGGGGTTTTGAAAGATTTGGGAGGATTTTGGTTGAAAGGGTTTGGATTGAGTTGTTTTTGCTTTATATTATTTTGTTTTATTTTACTTTTATATGGAAATATGAAGAATAATAATTTTGGTTGTATTGATATAATATTTGTCTAATTTTTTATGTTGTAGTTCTGATGAAGACTGCTAGTACAGTCGAAACTGTAAAATATATAAATAAAGTTATTTGCTTAAAGTGTTGAAGGAGTATTGATGAATTTATAGTGCAATACTAATGTTAATTAATACTAATTTTCAAATATTAATTTGATTAATTTCATTTACGAATAGTATAACATTTATTAACTGCACCACATATACACAATATATATATATTTTAAAGAAAAGAATTACTTTGGAATTACTCTCAAAGCCAAAAAACAAATTTTTAATATAGATTGACAGATCTGATGCAATATTTTTGAAATTAGTTTTCTTCTGTGTTTTAACTAATGAATTCCATAAATGCTAATAACTGATGTTTTTAATCTAATTACAACCTGCATTTAACGTTATTAATCATTAAGGAAATGACGATATTCACATATATACTACTATCACATCTTAGTAGGTTTTTTTATTATTTAAATTGAATGAGACATTAATGTAATACATTCGGTTTCACAGCATCTACAAAATACAAATTATTATACCTAATTTCAATTTTGATGATTAGTCTAACAGTAAATATTTTAGAAATATTATACGAGTTGTTTTACTTACATCAACAAATATGTATTAAAATCAGACGACTTTATTTCTCCAGAATTTTAAAATTGATTGTAGTTACTAGTTTGATTCATTTATAAGTTTAAATAATATAAACTCAGTATTTGTTTTTAAAATATTCTTTATTAAGAGTACTAAACTCCCCATACAGTAGTGCCACTAAGTACAAACCTTCATAATTAATGGATGCAGGAAGGTTTGTGCATAAAATCCCTATCTAGTGCCTACTCATCCAACAATTAATTTTATTACTTGACATTTCACTTTATATATCTATTTATCAAGTTAAAAATCTATTGATATGTGTTTCTGATTTAATTTTTTACATGCTCATGCATTCACCTAAATGTTTTTTTCTCTATAAAATGATTCATTCATTTAAAATTATTAGTACCTAGATATGTATGATGAATCCACTGACCTTATAGAAATTGAATTTATTACATACACACACCCAATCTCTCCACACAAATAATATTTGTTTTTATAAATTGCAATGACAACAATCACTTTTAATAAATACATAATTATTAATTGTTTATTAAAGTTTAGAAATTATCTCATGCGGCCTCAGAAATAAATTTCAAATTTAACAAAGCACAAATATACTTATGATACTTATTTTATATGGAAAAAGATAAAACTAATATCAAAAAGTGAGATTCCATCATGAAATGTGTGGAAAGTCTTATAAACAATTATATAGCAGAAAAGAACAAAAACCAGAATATCTCCTATAATTACTAAATTTTCTCAAATGGTTCAGCATTGTAAATGGCAAAGTAAGTGAAACATGCAATTAAATCTAGGCAAAGAGAAAAGCTTCAAATAATGATTGAATTATAATCAATATATTAAAAGAAGAGAATAAATAAATAAAAAAATGTTAGCAAAATTATATATTATGTTTAAATGATAAAGATGTACCAGATGATTAGAAGAATGCAGCAGTAATATTAATATTTAATAAATAATAGAGGTAAAACTTTGTTATACTATATGTTTTTATTAACTGTGCACTAAAAAAAATAATTGTTTCATCAACCACAATTGTAGTTTTTAGATTTAACTCAAAATAAAGGTATGAGGAGTCCAGAAATTAATTAAGTCTATCCCTTGTTATAAAAATAGGGATTGACTTAATTAATTTTTGAACTCTCTATGCTTTTATTTCAAGTTAAATCTAAAAACTCCAATTGTGATTGAAGAAATATTTTTTTTAGTGTACAGTCAATAAAAGCATTTAATCAATAAAAAATGTTATCTTTATTATTTAGTTTTTAGTACTGGAACAATAAATGCAAATGTAAAACTATATTGTGCTATAAATTGATTGGACCCCTATAAATGATATATATATCTACATCACTAGACATTTCTGCTAAAAGTTAAAATGTATATACTTTATGTATATATCATATTTAGTATGTGTACAGAATAATACATGTGCATATATTGTAAATAAACTTCACATCAATATACACATAGTATATATAAATCATCAGATATTTCTGCAGTAAGTTAATATATATATATATAATATTTACTATGCATACATAATTATATATATATAATAAATCAGTAACTAAGTTTTTTATTTAAAATTGTTTGATAGATTTAGTTTTATTTTAAAACAGTTGTATTAAAAAATGTTTAAGAAAAAAATTCATGATCTTTTTTAAACTTTTCATGATCATTTTAAATAACTGAGTTTTTTAGTTGACCTTTTTTTAAAGACCAATTATTTTAAAATAAAAAACTATTAGAGAATTTTAAATAGAAAATTTAGTTACTGATTTATTATACGTATATAATAATGTACACTGATTAAATATGAATATACATTAAGAATTTAAAATGATTTTAAAATGTTATTAAATTGAAAAGAAAAAAATTATATTGCCCTCTCGCAAACTTTATTTAAAACAAATAAAAATTCAAAAAATAATTATTGACTGCAATACATGAAGTTATTAAATATTTTTCAAATTTTCCCTACCCACTGGTCCATATCTATCAAATTAGTTGTTATACTGGAAAGATAGGTGTTTTAAATGGATTAGACTGATATAATTTAGTTATACATCAATTTTCAAGTAATTCTAGAATATAAATATATTAACACTCAATTTTAAAATTTCATACTAACTTGAAAAAGATCAAAAGTTAACAAACAAACAAACTGATTTTTCAACTTCAATAAAAACATTTAAAAAGGTTATGAAAAAGATATTAAAAATTACAGACCTATTAATCTTTTTCAGTTCTATATAAAATTTTTATCAAGATAATTATAAATCATCTACACTGAACTTTGGATTTTAATCCAAAAGTTAAATTTAAATGGTTATTAGGACTGAGGCATTTGATTCTATATGCATTCCTGCAGTGATTAAAGCATTGGATCACCAAGTAATATAATCTGAATATTATGACCTGAAGAACAAGCAATGATTACATTGCATACTGATACTAAAAATATTAACATTGCTAAGGGTATATATTATGGTGACTCCCTCACCAAAACTTTTACAGCAGTTTTGTAAATTAAAATGAGAAGCCAAAGGAGTAAAAGTAAATGGAGATTATTTAAGTTATCTAGCTTTCACAAATAATGTAATTATTTTTGTAAATAATGCTTTAGAGCTTAAGGAAATATTGCAAGTATTATCAGAAAGTAGGATTAAAGATAAAAGCTAAAAAAGACTAAAGTAATGTTCAATCAATTTTATGAAAAGAAGGAAATGAAGGTTGATAATAATGAATTAGAAGAAGTTAACAACTGTAAATATTTGGGGCAGATTACTAGTGTATATGGAAACACAATGGATGAAATTAATCACAGAATTAAATCTGGATTGAATTCTTTTGATAGAAATAATTTAATAGTAAAAGAAAGTATATCTACATATTTGAAAAGGAAAGTTTTTAATAAATGTGTTTACAAATTCTTGTGAATCTGAGACTTGGGCATTTAACAGAGGAGAAACAGAGACTTTAGATCACTTAATGAAGTATAGAGAAATATATATTAGGAATAACAAGAAGAGATTGAAAATGAAGTATATGAATGAAAAGAACAAACAAGTATTTTTTATACCATTGAAATAATTAAGAAACTGAAGTGATGCTGGTTTGAATATATTTCTAAAAGAGGATAATAGATGGATAACTGAAATCTTAAAGTAAATCCCAAGAATTATAAAAAACTTAGAAAGAAACTACATGTGAGTTGGATGGATGACATAAGGAAGATTGCTGGTAGAATGTAAAGAAGAGGGGATAGAGATTGGAGAAACTAGATTAAACTTGGAGAAATCTTCATGTTGAAGAGAAATAATGATTGAAAATGATAATAATATCCATTTTCAACATTTCATTCATTTCTATTTCTGCACTATGGTGCAGTAGTAAAAATATAATCAATAATTGTATATAAAATCAACTGGCAAGATTCTTCTTGCCTATCTGTTTACTAAGGTGAATCTCAGGCTAACCTGTCTACCTTATTGGCTCACCATAAATACATGTATAACTAGAAAAAACACATTCAAACATTAAAATCTGTTTATTTTCAAGCATTTCACTAATTCTGGCCATCAATTTGGCCAATGTTCCATTGTTTGCTTGGAACAAAGACACAAAGTAAAAGGTCAGAAGCTTGGCAGCTTTCCTAGGACAACTATGCTATCAATAAGAAAAAATCCTATGTTGGCCTTTCCAAAAAGTGTCTTGCTCTAAGTAATGCATGAGCCCATGTTTCAACTTTGTTTGCTCAAAACATGAAGCCAAGTTTAAGACAGGCTGGGCACATTTAAGGACAATTATGCCATCAATAGGAAAGAATTCCATATTCCCTTTTCCAAAAAGTGGCTTGCTCTAATTAATGCATTATGCAAAAATAATATGCTATTTTTTAAGCTTTTAAACAGGGTCTTATTCCCATACCTCTGTTACAAACATTGCTACATTTATGACAATTATTTATCAAAAACATGCTAAAATACTATAGTATTTTTATTGTTAAGCTTTGCTCTTAATAGTTTTTGTAGTTGTATATATATTGAACCAGATGCTTTATCTGATTCAATGGTTTCATTACCAAAAATAAAACCAACTTTTATTTCAATGAAATTCTAAAGTTTAAAAAGAAGACCATTTAAGAGTATGTGTACTCAGTTATGTTTTAAAATGTCATTTTTTAAATAAATTTTAATTCTAAAATAGTTTTCTTTTTTGGCTTGTTTTTTTTTTTTTTTTACAATTTAAGAAAGTAATTAAAGTCAAGCAAACTTTTGATTTTTAAAAGAAATAATATTTTTTTTTTTTTAAAAAAAGTTAATCCTTTCTGAACAAAACATTTTAGTTTGGGAAAGTTTTTTTTTAATTGCATTCTTGTTTTGATTGCAATCAATTTCTAATTTAGTTTAATTAAGCCGAGACTTGTTGTTACATTGTAAATAAGATTAACCTGGTTGGAATTTTTAAATTAAAATTGAGACTAAGATAAAGATTTGCCCTGGTCTAAAACTAATTGATAATTAAAGATGATGTGGGAGATAAGGGGAGTCATATAAATAGTCCAGATTAGGAACTGAGGAGGCTATTCTATTCTGATTATTCTTCAGCTATTGATGGCTGTTCAGTTAGTTTAGTTTGTTCAACTTTTAATATGTCAGTCAATATAACCATTTAATAAATGGAATCATCTCTTCAGAATGCCTAAATGAGCCTCTATAAAGAATGTTACGCGATGCCATGCTAAATCAACTTAAGACAAATCCCAGAGCTAAATTGTCCCTGCTAAACATGCCTTAAAATGTATACAAGAACTGATCTAGTAATGTCTTCTGAACAAAATGGAAACCTGAAGTCTTCACTGGAGTTCTCCAATGAATGAACTATTTGTGCTGGGCTGAAAGACCTCTGCAGTTTCAAATTTATACCTTGAGGTAATACGTTTCCATATTCTAATCAGGATTTAAATCTGTCTAGTCTCAGCTTAATCTTTAATGTTATCTATCTTATATTTATTTGCTTATCAATGTATTTTATAGTATGTCTTTGGGAATCTTAGTTTTAAGATTCCAAGTTTGATTTCCATTTTAGTTATCAGAGAGTGTATTGTGAGATTATATTATTTATTCTTAATATGTCTCGCTTTATTACTAACTCTTACTAAATGCTCTGGTGGTCATTTGTAATTTCATTTTGCTCACCTTTCTCTCTTTTATTGTAATAAAGTTAATTTTAAATACTTCTGGTTTGTGCATTTAGCAAACTGCAAATCTTTTGGCTGTTGGTTTGTAATGTTGTTATTCTAGTTTTCCTGAAGTTGGAGTTTTTGTTTATTCTATTCTAGATTACATAAGATCGTAATCATATTTTGTGTGTGTCTTGTATGTGAAATCAACCATGAATTGCCTTAAATATGATATATCATGAGCTGTCCTACTCGCAATATGATGTTCTTGGTCTTGACGCATTATTCCGGGCCAAGAAATGCTCACTGGCACTGTTTTGTTGATTTCCTACAAGACTGTATTGTTTTTCTTTACATCTCTGAATTAGGAATCTAGAAATTAGTTTTTATAAATTGCAGCAGGAAGATTCTATTAATTCTATTTTAAATTGTAGGTGAGAGAACGAACATTGCTGTCAGAATATTTAATATTTTCAGAACTCACATGCACTCTCGGATGAATATGCTTATAAAAATCTAGGTCAAACTTCTATATTTTGTTGACTTGATTTACTTGGGTTTTTTTTCTTGTATTAAATAAAATTTTCACATTAGTTTAAATTTAATTTGGCTGATGTTTGTCTTAGTGTTATTTTCCCAATTGTCTAAACAATATTCACAAGCTCTTGCTGTCTCCCTGAGTCTAATCAGTGCAGACCATCATCACCATCCACTTTTGATCATGGTAAACACATTTTCCAGATACTCAGTGATCTGGTGGTGCCCTCCATGATCAAAGATAGATTGAGTAACCATTACAATATATTACATTCATGGAGAGAAAGCGTTCATAAATTCTACTCATTAAAATAATTAACACAATTAAATAATATAATTATATTTCCTAAAAATATAATTAATAGTCATTCTTACATTTTAAATTACAGCTGTAGTTATTGAGATTAAAAAGTACATAATAGTTTTCAAATTAAAAATCAACCACATCTCTTCATTTAGGCATAATATTACATATTTGGACAAAAGGTATCTTAGAAACCATTAGCACATTCCCAAGATCTCCCTAATGTTTGCATCAGTATAATGGAAATGTAAGAGTAAGCATTAACTATAATTTCTACAAATATGTATAATATCAATAATTATGCGCTTTTAACGCTCGTTAAAGAAATTATATTTATTAATAATTTATTTAAAGCTTAGCGCTTTCAAAGCTCCATGGCTTCATACTGATAGCTGTGTGCGGTTGATAGTGATGGGGGGTATTCAAATTTATGTTAACTATTTAGATGTGTCAGTATACACACACATATATTACCAACAAAGTGTAAAAAGCAGGCATTGAATTGAATGTCTAGGCATTCTGTAGAACACATGATGTTTTTAGACAAAGTATGAAATGCCAGCTTTGATATTTTACATACTTTCTTAAGGCATTGTATAATACATGGATATTACATAGAGTAACAAATAGTATTGAAGCAAAATTTAAGGTACAAAATTTTGCTACAGAAAAAGACCAGTGTTGAATTACTTGTTGCATTTTCTATGACCTTCACATTATAGTGATTCAGAAGAATAGTCATGAAGTTCCTTCTTAGTAGTAGTCATCTTAACGTTTTTCACATCATTCACTAACTTTTGGTAGATAGTTTCAGTTTTAAAAAATGCAGTTTTTAGCAGCAGTGGTTTGAACTTTAGTTTTTCATACAATTATCATTGCATGTCAACACGCATGATTCCTATCCAGACAATATAGCTTCCTCGGCCATTTTTGATAGCAGAGTCAAATTGAAATCTTTTTCTTGCCATCAGACAAATCCAACAGTGCAAATGGCATAAGTATTCAGTCTTAAGATGAGTATCAAAAACTCATCTTGTGACATTAAATGCCACTGCTATTTTATACTTTGCTGATTTTCCTTTTGGCATTCTATAAAATGCCTAGAAAATGTGTAAAGGCCTAAGAATTTCATATTTTGTGTACTGTATGATTAAATATAGCATTATGTCTGTGTATATATATTGTAATGGACAGCAGACACTTAATACCCATCATCAGAGGACATTCTTAAACCTCTAGTCTAGAAAATTTAGTTTATTGGTAAGGATGCCAAGTATCATGACCCAATTCAATATAACAAAGATTAAATAAGATACAGTTCAAGAATAGGGGTTTAACTATGACAAAGTTCATATATGATAGAGTTTGAATATAACAATTGATTCTGTTCATGTAAGCATAGTGTATTTGATATCTTGTAGCTTATCTTATATTACCAAAGAAATTTGAATTATACTACTATTAAATAACCCCTGAAATTTGATAATGTATCCAGATGTGCACACATATATATTTCATACTTGCATGTAACAAACGACAATAAAACAGCCCTAATCTATTATACATATTCACACAAGCAGGCTATTGCAAAAATTAAGTCTATATGCTGTGCATTGGATCCCACTACTAAAAATAATATATAGAATGACAATAAATAGGCTCTTTAATCATCCATATTAGAAAGCAATATATATATAATCATGGGGAAAAAAGTCTCTACAAATCATAAACAACCATGAGCATCTCAAGGAAAAATCACAATAAAATCATGGAGGTGTCAAAACACATAATAAATTCACATGGTGAAACAATATCTGGGATTGCTATATCCAATGTACACACATACATATATAAATTCCTTTAATTTTGGACATGTGTGATGCAAACAGAGTAAACAATTAAAACTGCTAACAAATTTAAATAGCTGTCAAACTATTTATAAAGCTGTTTTTTTTCTCATGTGCCAAAGCATCGGCCGGGAAGCGAACCCGCAAACCCGAGACAACTGCTTATAAGGCAGCTGTGCTGACCATTCGACCACCAATGCTTGACAACTATTTATAAAGTTCTGCACATGTCAAATCAAGCACATGCATATACTAATGATTTAAAAAAAATCTTCAGGGCATTATTAATTATTGAATAAAAACTATACATTATATAGAAAAAAAAAGTCGCTAAAATCGTGGAAGTGATTTTGTTTCTAAATGAAACATTATAAGAAAAAAAGAAAAAGATTAAACTTTAGTTTTCTTTTAAAAAAAACTTTAACAAAGAGAAACAAAAAAAAGACTTACCTTTAAAAAACCAACTAGTTCGTATAATTAAAACTACCATGCAATATCAAATACACTAAAGATTAAAACATATAAACCTTAATAATAAATTTAAAAAAGTTTTATAAAATAGATATATGTATAAATATAAAATTGCAACATTTATCTATCACTGGCTTATTGGTAATGTCTTATAAAATATTCATAAGTAGTTTACCTAAGCCCCAGGGAAAAGCTGGTGAAGGGATATTATTTCTAGAAAAGTTGAATTTTATAGATGTACATACACGTAAGTGGAGGTAATAGTTTGTGTCTTCATTTACCAGTTTTGTTAATCTTACAAAGTTTGTCCTGAAATTGTTCCTTTAATATTGAGAAATGCATTTAATTTAATGGCATAGCGTTGATAGCCGAGAGGTCATCGCAACCGCCTTGCAAGCAAGTAGTTGGTTGCAGACGGTTGTGGGTTCGCCTCCCGGTCGATGCTATGACATATGAAAAAAGAAAAAAAAATAATAGCATATTTGATGGTAGCACTTTGCTGGGTTTTTAGCAAGTAAAGTTGGACGTTTAATGGCTGTAGGCTATATACTAGAGAAGTTTTTTCCCTCAACATTTTAGCTATTCATAATTTTTAAAGCAACTTCTGGTAAAAGTTTTGGATAGAACATGCTAAGAAGCCAAAAGTAACACTCACAAAATGCAGGCTTGATGACAAATAAAAGCAGAATGAATTCTATAATTCTGAGCTGGTCTTTTTATAGCATTAAATTTTTAATTAGCCAGTCCATTTGTTTATCAAGAATTTTTAATTAACAAAGTCAGTGATTATCTATTAACATTTTTTTAAACTTAGGAAAGTCAGTAATTATTTGGTGCACCAATTATTTCAACAATAGATTTACCAAAAATGTCTTAATCCATTAACCTGATAATTATTTTCATTTAATAGATTTACCAAACATTTTTTTTAATTAAATAAATCTTTATATTCACAGATAACAGAATATTAAAACCAGTAACAAGACTTAATAAAAAAAAATTGATTTTCTAAGAGTTTTATTTATTAAAAAAAAAAACTGAAATAATTAAGAATTGATTATAAACAGGCAAAACTCTCCATACAGTAATGCCACCCTGTGCCAATCAGAGTAATCAATGGATGCCAGAAGGTGTGTGCATAAAATCCCTATCTAATGCATACTCATCCAATATCCCCAGACTAGTTTCTGGCTTGTGGCCTTCGTCAGTGAGGAGCTTTGGATCTGAGAGCACTGCAGGCCACAAGCCAGAAACTAGTCTGGGTATATTGGATGAGTAGGCATTAGATAGGGATTTTATGGACAAGCCTTCTGGCATCCATTGATTACTTTGGTTGGCACAGGGTGGTACTACTGTATGGAAAGTTTTGCCTTGTTTGTAAACAATTATGTGCTAGTATAAGAGATGGTGATCATATGATGCTTAATGGTTTAATTAAGAATTGATAAGTTTTATAGATTAAGTATTGTTCCTGTAATGTAAATTTTAATAGATTTGAAATAATTTTAGTTACAAAGTTTTTTATATATATATTTACAAACTAAAATAAATGGAAATTTATTTCAATGTGTGTGTATGTATATAATATAAACATATATCAAAAAACCTTAAGAACTGAAATTAAGCTTGTGTTTTGCCAACCATGACTGTTTTAAAATAACTTAGATATTGTGATAGAAAAGTTCAATCATAATACATATATTCTATGTCATGCAAGTAATGTTCATATATTTGTTGTAATTACAGCCAGACAGGAAGTGAATAAAATATACCACACTGTAAATACTATAGAAAATTAACATATGCAAAACATGCATTGGAATTTATATTAAACTAATAAATACCGAATGTATGTAGATATTGTAACAGTCAAGTTTGTACATTCACGTAACAGAATTCAGAATCCAAGCAAAAGAGACCGAAGCTGACCAGACTAGGACTGTGACATCCCAAGTCCGACCACACTTCAACTCATAAGCCAGTACTCCAAGACTCAAGACCCTACGAATGACCACCTTGAAATTACACGTAGCATACTCCTTTATTCGCGGCCGACATAGGTCAGGGAGAAACAATGAGACTCATAATTAAATTACAAATTGATCGTATCTAACGAATAGCTAACTTAATGGAGACCTTTAATAATGCATATTCCATAGCATAATAATAATTGGATTGAATAATGAAACTGAGAGTGGACTAGGTTAATTTACTAAAGTTTAATTTTTTCAATAATAAGTTTTGGTTTAAACTATTTCTTACAAATTTTACACATGTAAAAATGCACGCAGGCATTTAATGGCTGAAGAGTTTGGACAGATTCTTTGGTAAGATTAATAAATAAATTTACATTTTAAGTAAGATGAACGCAGCAGTTATTCATCTTACAATTTGTATACAATTATTTTATGAATTTACATATAATAAATGCACGCAGGCATTTAAATAAATAGCTTATCACTACGCCATTCTATCGTGTAACATATGCGGACTCCTCTTAATGTGTGGCTGAATACTAATAATTTAACTAAACCTTGGTCGGTCAACACTTACGGTAGCCGTTTCTCGTCTGTTTATATTTATTTATTTAGCCTAAATAGGGCTGCAATAACTTAGATTGACCGGACTTTTAAGAATATCTCAGATAATTGCTGAAAGAACTAAAATAGGGAGGTAGAGTTGGCTGCTCTGGATGTACTAATGCACTATAGCACCAGCAATACAATAATAAAGTCGCTCTGCGGATGGATTGGTAGATCAAGGGTTTCTGCGACCAACGCCGGTACCCTGAAAACCGATCGTTAAGCTGCATGAAAAGGAACAAATAGTTCAGAAAGGCGGGGGACTTACGTGCTAACCTGGCCTTAAACTCAGGCTTCGCGACTGCTCTACCCTGAGAGGAAGATGTGCTGGCTTAACCGAGGCTACATCTTATTTACGTAAATATACGTGGCAACAAAACGAGAAAATATTAAAGTGAATAAATCACATCTGCCAAGCAAAGCATTTGTAAAATTTATATTCTATAGGCAAGAACAATAGCTTATTAGCTTAATCAAATAGAAGCCAACTCTTAGGTAGCATGATAAAATATATGCTATAGACGGGAATAATTACAGATAATCTTTGCTGTTCCAGCTAATTCTAATTTGTTATTGATCAAATGACAAGTATTTAAAAGGAGGGAAAAGTATATTTGATGGGATTTAATAAATAACTTAAATAGCAAATATACTTATAGATATTTATCAAGATTAGTCTATTTCTTAGTATTTAAAATTTAAACCTCACTAAAATAAGCCACATTGCAAAAATTTACAATTAAACAATTATCAAAAAAAAAATTAAATAATAACGAGCGAGTCCTTACTATTTTCTTAAGAGGGTTTCGAAACAGCGCACAGAAATAAGATTATAAATAATTATGTGAAGAGGTTTTAATTAATCTCTTCTTGAAATATTAAAATTTGGTATTCGCTGTTTCGAAGCGTCAGCATATCATAAAGTAAATATAACAAATATTAAAAACTATGTGATAAAAAAAATAACTAGAGACATGTAATTTCTTAAGGAAGGAAATTTTAAAAGCAAGTGAATCATTTTTAAAACAATAAAAGAAAAGCTTTAACATTAAAAATATATTGAGTGGTTAGTTAGCTAACTAGAATTTAAAAAAGGTAGTTTGAAATTATACATAAAATGTACAGAAAATATATAGAGCTCTGCAGTTTAAAGTGATTTACCGGTATTATTAGGTGCTTGAGCTGGAGCTTGGTGAGTTTCCTGGGCGGCTTGCGGCATGCTCTTCTTTTACGGGTGGTCTGTAAATATTATAGCAGCATTCTTCTTTTTTTAAGATAGATGGTAAATATTATAGCGGCATTCTTCTTCTTTTCGGTTAGGTTGTAGATGTTATAGCGGCATTCTTGCTTATAAACGGCGTCGGATGGAAACGAACCCGTCGCCTCTTACGGAGTGACAGCTAAGACGGCCAAACTAGCCCAACATCTCAGTTCAAAACTAGATTTGATTTTTTAAATATAAAATGCGCTTCAAAATGGAGTCTCCTCTCAGTATATAGATCTCTGTCAGTCTATCAGTATTATAGATCTCAGCCAGTCTACTGTATTATCGATCTCAGGCAGTCCCCTTCCCGCTCAAAATATGGCCCATTTATATCTTTTTCTTATCAGCTTAACACCTTTAGGAATTTCTCTTTGCTTCATGATTACATTTTTTTAATTAATTTTGTTAACATACAATCTGCTTTCAAATATGCTGATAAGTTTCGGAGGTGTTATAACTTTTACTTAATTCCGTTTTAATTAAATTCTAAAAACATGTAATTTTGATCTTAAATATTTGATAAACTATTAAAGTATTTCAGTTATAACTTTTATGGTTATTTTATAAAACTATTTTGCCATAAACAATTTTAATCCAAAAATAACTTAAATGTTTATATCTGACGCAATTTCGATTAGCCAAATTTTAAAATGACTTTTTTAATTTGACCAAAGGTAGGTGCGGTCATTAATTAGATACTTGTTTACGACGAAATCTGTTTCTAACCAACTTTTAATTCTAAGAAAAAAGAATCTTAATTTTTAAAGAAGACTTCTCGGCACATTTGAAAGAAAACCTTTTTAACATTTTTAAATAAACATTTAAAAATATTTTCATCTTTTACCATTTTAAATACATAACACATTTTAATGTTTTAAATCACGCCACCCCTATATACATTACAAATATAGGTTGGATTATATATCCACATACGAATTAAAATAATAAATTTATTAATAAATTGAACCTTATAACGCGATATTAATAATAATACGCTATAATTCCATCAAACCTATCTAATTATAGCGTTCTTTCGTATGTAAATATATAATGCTGTTCAGACAGCCATGACAGCAAATTGTAGTTTTATTTTACATATTATAGTTTAAATGAGATTCGAATCTAACACAGACGAGTGGGCTACTAGATTGATGATGAAACGGCAAGGATTAGGAGGTTCCCGTTTCAATATATGCAGATTATTTTACAGATATAAAACTGCAGAAGACTATCAAAGGTGTATGAGCAAAGAAAAAAAAGAGGAAGGATACTCAAGTACTAACAATGTACACAAAGCATGCATGTAAGGTAGTTTACATCCCATTGTAGGAAGATAAGCTTATGTGTAGACTGAATAAATCTGACACAGAAATTACTATTCATTATCCAAGATTAGTAATTGCATTAAACTTCATATTTATATTTACTTGTTTTGTCTCAAGTTAATCACCTCATGCTATGTTTTAAATTTATGTTGAGTTTTGCTATAATAAAATTTATTGATGCTTGATCAACTAGTATTGTCAATAAGCAATTTGATATCACACTTTCAGCATTGTATAGAAAACATAGATATTCTACATAATACCTGCTTTTCATAACTTATCAGTAACAGATTATTGTAAAAGGAAGCTATGTTTACCATGCATATTAAATGTTGTTTAAAATAGTCAGAACATATACAATCTTTTTTTCATTCCATTTTTATTATAAACTGACACAGTGATATGAAT
Organism: Epiperipatus broadwayi; assembly: GCA_028023455.1. Lineage (NCBI taxonomy): Eukaryota > Metazoa > Onychophora > Udeonychophora > Euonychophora > Peripatidae > Epiperipatus > Epiperipatus broadwayi. The sequence continues at coordinate 3,838,121 of JAQFVV010000066.1, read as the reverse complement.
AATTTAATTTGGATAATGCAATATAAGGCACTACTAAGTTAAAGTATTTATGTATTCCCACATGTATAAGTATTTAACTACACATGAGCTTGTTAGGAATCCATTTTACATCTAAAATAGTTTAACAAACCCAAGATAAAAATTCCAATGTCATTCTTCTGTCTAGACTACTTTTTCTATAATGTATTTTGAGATATTTATTTTATATAGCGCGATGTTTTTGAATTGTAATAAACTAATAAAAAAGCTGATTATTTGTTTATTACAATTCAAAAACATCGCACTATATAAAATAAATAGCCTCATTTACATATGTTTAATTTCATTTAAAAATGACATAACGTAAATTCTAGTAAATTTCGCAGGTGTCATTCATTCAGACATAGTAAAAGTAAATTAAAGTGATTGTTTAATATCTTCACGCTCTCATTTCCAGTACTTAGGATTTGCCCATACTTAAACGTTTGGGTTGAAAGAATAGGTGGATTCATTCTATTCTTTCACAAAGACTTTATCTTATATTGGAAAATGAGAGTATTCATTTATTGTTAAGATCCATAAAGCCATGTGCATTAGCTTAAAAAGCTGATTATTAGTTTATTATAATGTATTTTAAAAATCAACTTTGATTATTAATATTTATATGATGAAGAAAATACTGAAAATGATTTTCAGCTGAAGTTTTAGGATATTGATTTATATAAAAATAAGTACAATATATATGGCTTATGGTAATTCAGAAATGAAGATTATTTATTTAGCATATGAAATGTTGGTAGCTTAACTATTAACAAAATATCATAAAGGAAGCAGTAAAGATTTTCCCCAGAAGATAGATTTACTGTAGCTTTATTAAGTCCTTCAGTACTAACAATATATCCATTGATTCAGTTATTAATTATGTAGTTCATAGTTTGGGTTTGTCCACAGTTAACAATCATGGTCCTGAATCTATTGATGAGACCTGTTATATCTAGAAAGATCAAATCCAACTGGCTTTATTATTGGATCTAGAAAAATAAATGTTTGAAACAGGATGTCATTTGTTTTAATCCCAAAATTCAATTGTAGATTCTTGATTTAACACCAAAAAAAAAAAGAGATATCTTGATTTGGGACAAATCAGATGGCAAAACTGTATCTTATTAACAAGGCCATTCTAGTTACCTTTTTATTTATTTTTTGTGAAGCAATTTTTTTCCATATGTCATAGCATCGGCTGGGAAACGAAACCGTAACAACCGTCTGCAACCAACTACTTGCTTGCAAGGCGCCTGCACTGACCTCTCGGCTAACAACGCTTTTCTTCAGATATCTAGTGGAGTATGAAAGAACAAGAAATCACTGAAAACAAGCGGATTTGACTGAGTCAATAATATTTCTCGTGGTAAGATTTAACTGAAGGTTACAAAACGGTTTGCCAAATTAATAACATAATAAAAAAAACCAAACCTCAGCTCGGGTTTACTGAATGGGAATGCTAAATTATTTCTTCAGCATTAGAAATTTATTTATATTTATTGATTCCATTTTTATAAATCCTTTTTTATATTGATTATAATAATAATAGATAACGTTTTAATATTTATTTATTCTATTACTATAAATCTTATTTTTTTCATAGATAATAATTTTGCCATAAACTTTATTCAAACAAGATAACAATAATTGATAACGTTTTACTATTACGTTGTTAATAAATGACAAGGAAAAAGTTTTCACTTTAAAAAATGAAACAAAGGTAAGATAAAATTTATATGATAAAATAAGATTATTTGGAAAAAAATAAAGATTTTTTTCTATTATAATAGCACAGAAAAAAAAGCCGGCGCATGTATAAGTTTATAAAGGTAAGCATCTACGTTACAGAATACCATATTTAGTGATAGATGTTATGATAGTTGCTGAATATTAAAATGGGTTTGTTAGTAATTTAAAAATTTCTGGATCGATTTTCTGACGAATAAAGTAAAAGAAATCATTCTTATTTAGATTAATAAAATGAAAAGCTTACGCCATGAGATCTGACAAATCAAGAGGCATAGAAACTAATCGTTTGTTTATTTATAAACAACTAAACTACAGCAACGTTTTAATTTTATTCGGAATGAAACATCTAAAAAGTTATTGGACTAGTTTGTGCGGTGTAAAAATATAACAATAAATAGTAACTGAGTTCCAATTCATAAAAAAATATTCACTTAATTAGAAAAAAAATCTCAATTCACTATATATTTTAAACTCATGTTCATAAGATGAGACTTATTTTTATAAAAGAATGCTAGGTTTTGTTTTGTGATTTTTTTTTAAATTTATAAATGTTACATATTTTTCTTTAATTATACTGTACTACATATATGTGTGAGAGATGATGATCTGGGTCAACTAATAAGTGCTGGTTCCGAATGAAATATTATATATATTGGAGATCATATATCTTTTTCGCATGTGTGTGATCATGTGTATTGGTTCTATAAGATGGAATGGATGACTAAAGGGAGTTTAAAAGTCTGGGTTCAAATCCCCTCTAATTACATCTAGCTTAAAATATAAACACTATGCATGTATTTAATTATTACATATTCAGCCTGTATTCTGCCCAACCCTCTTCTGTGTATTTAAATGGGCTTAAAGTCCTACATATCAGGGGTCAGATTGACTTATGGTCAACCTGGGTATTAAACAACAAAAATGGGCAAACAAAGGCTTTGAACATGCCATCATCAGATTTTTAATGATATGGATGGCTGAAGAGTTAGAAAAGATTGAAGTCTATCCATTAAAGTTTAAAGATTTGCTATCGTATTATAAATCAAGCACTAATTATATATATGTGTGTGAGAGATGATTATCCAGACCAACTGATGAGTGTTGGTTCAGCATGAAATATTATGTATATTGGAGATCTTGTCTTTTTTGCATGTGTATTGGTTCTGTAAGATGGATTGGATGACTAAAGGGAGCTTGAAAATCTGGGTTCAAATCCCCTCTAATTACACTATATTTTATTATATATACATAAGCAAATAGAGGTTATAAAAATAGGTGATACCCTGAAGAAAGTATTTGCTTTGAAAGTAATCTTTTCTCTTTATTATAGCAGTCCTCTTGAAAACTGTTTATAAACTTATAAAATCACTGAATGATGCCAGAGAAGAAAAGTGGAGAAACCATGGAAAAATGAAACTTTGCAAGATCTAGTTATAAGGCATGGTCACATTTACAAAAGCTTGTTAGCTGTAAAAGTATGTCTAAAAAATCTACTACTATCACTGGTAATCAAGTTGCCAATCTTAAATGCCATATTTCTAAACTTAAGCTTAGTAGAATAAAAAAGCATCGTTAGAGTAAAATTTCAAGCTTCTATTTCATAGGGTTTCTCAAATATCAGTCTAATAAAACTTTAATATAGTGAACTTGTTCTTAAAGCAGAAATGACTCTAGGAATAATCAACATACTTTAATGCTTCTAAAAATTTAGGATCTAAAGCCCAAGCATGGTTTGGAAAACTATTCAGTAATATTATTATTACAAATGTTAACAAGAATTTTGCCAATTATTGAGCCAGTTTCCTATAGGCAGACTGGATTTAGACCATGAAGAAGCTGTTGTTAACAAGATTACATTTAACAATCCACATTAAACATTACATGATCACCATTTCTGGCAATACTGTATGGAGAGTTTTGCCTGTTTTAATAACAATCCACATTGTCAAATATTTTCAAAATAAATTAAAAATTGGTGTTATTGTTATTAATCTAACTAACCTCAGATTATGATACTGTTTGGAAAAATGGTTTTCTAAAATTTGTGGATGCAAGAAATCCATTAATTTACTTGAGCTAAATCTATTACATCAGACAGTTTGCAATTAGATTTGAAGGAACAATTTTGGTTTATGTTATTACGTTAGAACACATTTTTTCTATTTTATCAATCAAATGTAAAAAATTGATATTTCAATAATTCTAAGAATTTGAATCCAATTCCTATTTACTATTTAGGTTTAAAGACTTCATTTATAAGATAACAATAAGCACATTAATCTTAGTAAAAGCATTTTTACACAAATTTTTACATTTAAATTTGGTTACAACATTAGCTATCTTAAAAGATTTCAAGTATTTAAATTTTAATCTCCTCAGAATGATTAACAAATGAATAGATATAAAAAAACAGAATTCAAACAACAATTATAATGTGTGTGTGCATATTGTAACCCAAAACTAAAATCACAAGTGGGCAAGCACAAAAGATGATAGGTTGAGATGAGTGTGTTTATATGGAAAGCATTTGAAATTGGATATATCTTTATGGAAAGTAAACTTAAATAAATATATATTTGTTTTATCCTTCTAAGAACAACAATAAATAATTGTTCTATAAAATTGTGATATGTATAATTACTATATATGATTAATAGCTAAACAGCATTAAGCTGTTGCACATGCGCTTTGCAGATTTTAACTATAAATGACTGAATACAAACACTTCAAACACATGATAAAGTCTTTGGGAAAAGATAGAATGGCCAGGTGGCCATCTATCTTTTCGAACCCAAACTCTTTTGTATGGGCAAATTCTGTCTTTTCCCAAAGACTTTATCATGTGTTTGAAGTGTTTGTATTCAGTCATTTATAGTTAAAATCTGCAAAGCGCATGTGCAACAGCTTAATGCTGTTTAGCTATTACAGTTTATAAAACATCGCGCTATATAAAATAATTGATTTATTTATATATATGATTAAATAAATACCATAGGGTACTTTTATGGATTTACTAAAATAATCTTACTTTTGTTCTTACATGCACAGACTGTATTGCAATGTATAAAGACTGACTATAAGATAAAGGAGTGTGCTTAGACAGATATAGCTAGCAGTTAACTCTCATATTCCCAGATTAAAGATAAGGTCACATCAATTAATTCTCTCAGGGTTCTTAACTAAATCTAATTAAATTATTTACTTAAGGAAATATAAAATTAAAAACATTTATAATTAACTTATTCCAGGTATAATTAACATATCAAAGAGATTTTGCTATACCTCACCATATTTTATTTAATTTTATATTACAACTAGAGATGAAAATAATACATGATTTAAATGAATTCAATAAAGACAATTAATTGTGGAAGTATGACCTCTTTTATTTAGATGTTTAAAAGATGATGATTTCAGCAATGATAGACAACTGTATTCTTATATATAAAAACTGTATTTTCACTGTTGTCTGATTGGTGAATGGATGTTTGTCTGATATCATATGTCAAATTCACGATTACATTTATGTGAAGGGAAGTAATTCTGCCATTAAATAAAAAATTCTGAGAAAAAATCAGTACATGGCTTTTAACTACAGAGATATAATATATATTTCATGGTAAAGGTTCCCACTCAGCTGCAGAAACAGCCACAAATGCTAGCACACACCATGCTTTCATGGTCTATCAATCCTTAATATAGTTCAGATGAATCAATAAAAAATAACATACTTTACTAAAAGCTGTGATAATGATAATTACTACACAAAAGCAGAAATTTACCATTAAATTTTCAACAGAGATTAAACCAATTACTTATATGTTGGACTATTTCCATCATCTAATTTTAAGTACTAAAAGATTTTAATTAGATACCAACCAGTAACCACAAACATTCACAATAAAGATAATAATCTATATTTTTCATTGCTGTCAAGGCAACCTTCTCACCTTTTAAAAGAAAGAATGGAAATCCATTCTTACTAATGGTCCATTGAATATATATGATTACTTAAAGATTGCAACTTGACTACAGAGTATGAAATATTGATACAATGAAGTTGAAATAAACCTCTTTAAACACGAAATAAACATGTCACTGTAATGTAGACTAATAGTCAATTATAACATTACAAACTGCAATATTTTTAAATTGCTCATGTATTATTTAGAAATAATAAGTGAAATAGTGCTTAAAGCTAAATGAGATAATGATGTAATTAGATACCAACCAGTAAAAAATTTTACCAGCAAAAGATTTGAGAAAAATTCAAACTTTATTTAAATTTTTCAAGTACATTCAATTGTTAATCCATTTTTGGATAATATTATTTATCTCTGTTATTTAGTTGAATAAATTTGAAAAGTTTAAACAAAGTTTGAATTAAAACTACACGATGGAAATAGTCCAACATATAATTACAAATAATATGCTATTAAACACATGATCACCATTTTTTATGGATGCTCATAACTATTATTAAAACAGGCAAAACTCTCCATACAGTTGGAGGGTTGCATTAGATCCTAAGATCTAGGTGCAGTGCTCTCAGATACAAAGCTGCTCACTGATGAAAGCCACAAGCTAGAAACTCATCTGGGAATATTGGATGAGTAGGCACTAGATAGGGATTTTATGCACAAACGTTCTGGCATCCAAGGTGGCACTACTGTATGGAGAGTTTTGCCTGTTTTAATATGCTATCATCACAAACTTTCAAACAAAGACAATGTTTGAAGAAAACAAGGAAAATGAATATATTTAAAAAATATCCATTAAAAAAAAATGAATAGCTAGAATTCTATAAAATAGTAATAAAAAGTAAATAATAATGATATAAGCAACTATAATTGTAACTTGATAAGGAAGAGCTATAAAAGAATAATCTCAAAAACATAAAACAATAAAAAAATTGAAAAAAGGGATATTATAAAATGTGTGGAACATAGTAATAAAAATATGAAAACAAAATAATAGATATAATTGCATCTGAATTGCCAAGTATTTTACATGAAGAGATGAAATATCCAATTAAATCTGTAAAGAAAAAAAAGTTCCAGAAAATCATAGACATTGATATTTTAAAAGAAGCGGGTAAAGAAATAACAAAAGTTATTGGTAAAGTTATGTATGAAATATCTAAATGATAGATCTACCAGATGATAGAAAGAATACATTAATAATGAAAAAGATGATTAAAAAAACATATTTGTATAAAAAATCTTTATCATGATAATTCCAATTCTACGGTAAACTTTAGATTCTAATCAACCAAAAGAACAATCAGGATTTAATAGTTATTTTAATCCAGTCAATTATATCCTAGTAGTGAGAGAAGTTATAGAAAGAACTAATGAATATGAGTTACCATTATACTTTGGATTTGTAGATTACAAAGGGCATTAGATTCTATAAGTATTTCTATAATTAAACTATCGGATCATCGATATAGATCAAGGATGTAGTCACATTTTGAAGAATATCAAAACAATAAAGAATATTTATATTATATGATGATACTAAGAGTAATATTATGAAGGGTGTGCAATAAATAATTCCATATTTCCAAAACTTTATGAGTTTTACAAATATTTTATGGATCAGAATGGGAACCTAAGAGAATAAAAATAAAGAGATTATTTAAGTTATTTAAATTTTATAAATGATGTAATTGTTTTATAAATAATGCTTCATAGCTTCAAAAAATGTTACAAGAATTATCAGATGAAAATAAAAAATTAGAACTAAATGAAAATAGTAAAAAGATTGAAATAATGTTCAAAATAAAGATAAACACGAATTAGAAAAAATTATTAATTACAAATACCTTATTCAAATTCAAACTTTATTTAAACACTTCAAGTATATTCAACTGTTAGTAATAAAAAATAAACTGGTATTCAAAACATTTTGGATATTATTATTTATGTCTGTTATTTAATTGAATGAATTTGAAAAGTTTGAACAAAGTTTGAATTAAAAGTACATAATGAAAATAGCCCAAATGTCTAAATGATAGATGTAATCGAGAGTGGAGTTTCTATATTTTCTAAATGTCCAATTGGATACAAATGCTAACACGTTGGATGAGATTGATCATAGGATTAAACTTAAATGAAGTGCTTTTGGAAGAAATAATTTAATATTAGAAAGAAATATGCCATGTCTGAAAACGATTTGTAATGTATTTCTTTTACCTGTTATGGATATAAAAATTGGACATTTAACAAACAAGCAATTGAGATGTAGTAGATATTTAAAAAAAAATACATGGATGAGAAAACAAATGACTATCACTGATATCATTAAAATAATTAAGAGTGAAATGAAACTGATTTGGACGTATTTCTAGAAGAGATGATGATAGGTGATCAGTTGAAGTTTTAAACTGGATCCAAGAGATTATAAAGATCTAGAAAAAGACCACATATAGGATAGATGGATGAAATAAAGTTTTCTAGTATGTTGTGGAAAAGCTAACAATCAGAGAAAACTTGGGAGAGATCTTTATCCAGTAGTGGACAGATAAATATTAAAAAATGAGAATAAGACAATGCCTGAAAGATTTGATATTATTTGAATTTATTTCACATGTATTTGTGGTACCTACAATTTATTTACTATATTCAATAATTTTTTATAAATTTGATGTGAATACACTTCTTACTGCTTGTAAAATATGCATTTTAAAATCAACGTACATAAAATATTCGTTTTAAAAGACATTTTAAATTTCTGATATTTTAATTATAGGCATTCTAATTAGTTGTTATCGGCTTAAAATGCAAACAATTGTACTAAACTAATTAAATAGATAACGAAGGAATTTAATTGGCAAAACCCAATTTAACTAAATCCCACCGTAATTTGCAAGTGTTACTCCAGAAAACAAGAGATAAAAGGGGAGGGGGATTTTGGAAAAAAGGAACCAGAGAGAAAGTATAGCAGAACATCCGTTACGAGAGAACAGCGGGGGGAATTGCGAGTCACCCTACATTAAGTTAGAAGAGAAGCAAGACATAGAAACTATACGTTCGGAATTATAGTGGGAGTATTCGTTATTGTGCGTACATAGTGTATTTTTCTAAGACAGCTCGGCGGGAAACAGAACTGTTTTAAGTTGTATACGTAATCTCTCATCACGCCCAAACTTTTTTTTTCTCATATGTCATAGCATCGGTCGGGACGCGAACCCTCAACCGTCTGCAACCAACTACTCACTTGCAAGACGGGTGCGATGACTTCTCGGCTAACAACGCTTGACATCACGCCCAAACTTGGAACAGAATTCTCGAGATAAAACTAAAATCAAGACATAATACTGCTAAACTAGAGGGTGGAGTTTCTATATCTATCCTATTGAATATGTTTGATTGTAAAGTGAAAAAGTTTTTATTATTTTTAATATCATCTTGTAACAGTTGAAATCTTTTTAAATTGATACCATTCTTGGCACATATTCAACTTCTTGACTATTTGAAAATCATCTCTAGTTTTAATTCGATTTCTCTGAATATGTTTGAAATTGAGATTCTTAGACAAAATCAGTTTTAAGTCCTTTTCGAAGCTCATCGGGTTCTTGATTCAGAGTGCTTATTTGGTCAGAATTTATAAAATGTACGATTTATTTTTTTTGGTCAACCATATCTGCATTAAAAATTGATGATTTTTCACACAACCTTTATAAGGCAAGGCGTCACAAACAATAAATGAATTTTCCTACATAGAATGCAATATTTTATTATTATATTATCATTATGTGAATGTACGTGTATAATCAATGCTTTGTCTTTGGAAAATATTAAGTTATGTTTTCGTAGCTTTATGACAATTATTCAAACTATATTTTTTTAACTATATCTGTAGATATTTTCAACTTTCTAATTAAAGTTACTGATAACCAAAAGTGTACATTTTTTTATTATCCATTATTTGCACCAAATTGCTGCAGAATTTTTTTATAAACATTTATAACTAATGCAGTATTGTTAATTTTAAAATGATAATTCTGTCACATATATAGTTGTACTTCATTACTAAAGCTGCAGTATTCTTCCTGACTATAACTGTACCTCCTTCCTTTCTGAAATACTCACTACCAGAATAAAAGATTTTGGTCTTTAGTATTATGAATCCATTTCTTAATCACTTTCTTACATGTAGAATTTTCATCCTAGTCATTATTTCTTTTTCCAGATATTTGTTCCCATTTATATATATACACTTAATCAATCAAATTATACATAACTCAACAAAATAGACAATTGGTTTGTATGCAGTTTAATTTAATATCATATATATAATACAAATAAAATGTCCGTTAATTAAAAAACTATCGTAATAATAATAAAAATAATAAATATAACGGTAATTAACTGTTATATACGTCTTTCAATATGCAGAAATACTTTCGGTTAATTATTATTATGAGAGAAACCATAATAAAAGAAAAATTAAGGGGGCAATTTTAATAAACAGAAATAAAATGAATATAATTAATAGGCAATCTGCTAATATTAAAATTCGGGATTCATGGGATTTGAATTGGATGACGTTTGCTTCCGTTTTGTTTTTAAATTTAATAGCAGTTGAGGCAGGTTAAGCAATTAACCAAAAGTACTTCTGCAGCTTGAAAGACTGTATATAATAGTTAATTACCATTATATTTATTAATTTTATTGTTATATATATATCAATATTCTAGAAATATCACAGTAACTACTCATTCAAATCCAAAAATATTGTAAATTTTTTACACAAAAACTCTTCATTAGCATAAGTGTCGCATACAAACTTTTTAAGGATTTTCTTATTCCGGTAATAAATATATTTTATTTTCAAAGACCTTACAGTATGAAGATAAAGTATCCAACATGATATATCTATGATCTGATTGGTGAAATCTGAACTTAGCAAATATCTTTTCAAGTGGTTTAGGATTTTTCTTTCAAGTGGTTTGCCCATTAGCTAAGAAATAAAGATGAAAAACCATCCAAAAATGTGAAGTGTGGTGAGTCTGTTTTCTTCATCACCCATTCCTCTACAAAGGGTCTTTGGAGAGAATTTTGCTTTACAGTGGGATAATTATGAAAAATAAGTTTATAGCTTAGCTTTTTTACATTTTATGGTAGATGTATTATATGAGTGATGAAGAAAAGATCAATTTAAAGACTAAAATTGATTGGCATAAGATAAAGCAATTAAAAACATTGCATGTAATGATGGTCCATAATAGTCTGAAATGGTATTGGGTGTGATGTAAAATCACATTTTCATTGTATGAAGAAATTACAAATAACAGATTATAAAAATATATTTTATGGAAAATTTCAACTTCAAAGAAATAGGCTCAATTTTGTCTATAAACATTAAGTCAAATCTACTAAAGAGATATTGAAAAAGTATGATCCACTAGAATTAGAATGAAGAAAAGTATTGAAGTTTCCAATAAAGAAGACTGCTGCAGAAATTATTGTCAACTTGTAATGGATCTATTTATAGTTTAGACTATTTTTTCAAGATATTTCAAAACTCATCATTCATTTTCTGATGTCTTTTTTCCAGATTTATGACAACTGCTAATCCCATACAATGCATCCCACTGAAAATATGATTGATTCTCTCTCCAAATTGCCTGAATCACTATCTCTATATAAGTGAGTTTTCCATCCACAAATTACATAATAACATTTATCAATATAATGTGAAAGTAACTTTAGCAGTTTCAAGAATACAAGTAATCCTAGTATGATTTTTTCTTATTATTTCAAAAATTAACTATTCCTTTTTATTGAATATCCAATCAAATATTGCACGTGACATTTTTAATCTCAAAACTAAGAGAAATCACTTTATAATCTATTTTTAGTTTGTCAGATTCAATTCAAATGAATGAAATTTTAACTTTTAAACAATATGGCTTGTGATGCCACACACTGGAGCTGCAACTACAGAAATGCACAAAGTTTCAAAAAAAATGTTGCCGTTTGGAATATTTATTTATTTTCCAAATTGCACATTATTGAGTCCACAGGTTTTGGATTATGATTTGATAATCTGAAGAAATCTTGGCCTTTACATTTTTTTGCATAAGTTAAAACAAAAAGTATTGATTTACTACTCATGGAAGTGAAGCTAAATCTATTTATTATTTGTGATAGTATCTCACTGAAGTGAACGTTACTACTGAATGAATTAAGAGCTTCCTTCATTTACAAATGCATATAGTAATAAAGTATTATTATATATTATGTATGCAGTAGTGTCACATCTACACAATATACCCCAGTAAAAGGTGATATTCTTTCTCCGAGCTGCTTACAGCACTATCTCTGAACCAATGGATGTGTTATGTAATGACATAGATCAGCTATTTACTACAAAAATTTCACAGCATTAGGAGCTAGCTCTAAATCACAAGTTACAACATGCGATGTATGTTTCATACTCTAACCACAATGGAATAACATGCTATTATTAAATTTTCCTTTAAATTAGGTAAAACAACTACTAAAATGTTTTAAAAAAACTGTATATAGCAATGAAGTCATCATAAGTTGGAAAAAAGTTTTCAAATGGTTTACAAAATTTTGTGATTGTGTATAAAACAGTAATGCAAGAGAAAAAATGCATTAAACAATGAGCATTGCCAATTGCTCAACAAGCTTTGGGATAAATGCTTAGCCAGAGAAAGCATTTAAAATATCTGTCAGGAAACCCCTATCCCCCAAACCTCTGACCATGGTTTCATGCTTTGGCATTCCTCAGAGAGGCGCTAGGGTAGGTTCAGACACTAGATCTAAAAATACCAACCCAAAGCCAGGATCTAAAAGTTATCTATTGAGTGGAAAATCTGAAATTTTCAGACATCTACATCTCTTCAAACCCAGTTATCCAACTCAAATAGCTATATGGGGTTGAGTTGGATAACTGGGTTTGAAAATTTCAGATTTTCCACTCAATAGATAACTTTTAGATCCTGACTTTGGGTTGGTATTTTTAGATCTAAAGTCTGAACCTACCCTAGCGCCTCTCTGAGGAATGCCAAAGCACGAAACCATGGTCAGAGGTTTGGGGGATCCTGAAAGAGATATTTTAAATGCTTTCTCTGGCTAAGTATTTATCACAAAGCTTGTTGAGCAATTGGCAATGCTCATTGTTTATATCTTACAAACTTAAAAAAATTGAGTCATGCGTTCTATGACTATTATTTTGACTAAAAATTGCATTATTTTCAAAATATATATTTCATCATTAACAATGGGAAATATTTTAAAAATAAATATACTTAGTCCCTAATTTAAAAAGGGCACTGCTGAAACAAATAAGTGATTAACTGTTATTGTTAGAGGTATGAATTTTGGATTTGTTTTTAATCCATGTAAATTTGTTTTCTTATTAATTGTTACTTATATAATTTGGCAATAGTAAATTTTCCCAACTAAAAGAAATCAGAAAAAGATTAAATGAAAATTTTAAATAAATATTATACAAGCTTATTAAATTAGGTCATGTGACATCTGACTTTTTGATGTTCTATATAATGGTGTTCACAGTAATATGAACATATATATATACACATTAATTTATTTTTACATCTGCAATATATATTTATATAATTAGTATTTATATGACATATATATATATTTTAATTTTCAGAGAAAAGCCTTTACAGAAGATTAAATGCATCTTACAATTTTGAAATCCCCTTGCATAATTGAAATTCCAGATATCATTTTAGAAGGACATAATATAAAAGTTGGAAATCCTCAAGACATTTTTGATATATGTCCAAACTCAATGTCTACATTATGGTTTAAAGTAAATCTCATTGAGATTTTATCAATTTCTTATGATAGAAATATAATTGAATGGTCAGTATACTCTGATAGAGAAAATTATATTTTAAGAATGTATGAACCTGATTCCACAATATTAAAATGTGAAAATTTATCTCTTTTTTTAAATGAACTAAACAACTGTCTAAAAATAAAAAAAAGTAAAAAGATAATTATACTAAAAAATAAAAAAATGTTACTGAAACTTTTACAAAATAATATCTTAAATATTATATTTTTTCATCCAAAGAATATACCTTTAATTGAAAAAGAATTTAAAAAACAAGAAACTTATCTCAGTATGTCAAATGAATGTATTGACACAAATGAGAAAGCTATTTTTACCAAACAAGAAGAAATAAAATATTGGTTGTTAAATTTTATAAAAGAACAAGACTTAATATTACTACCGCATATTTTCTTGTTAACATTACAAGAAAATGTTGAAGATATTATATATTCAATGGCTGAAGATTTAGAAGATGGTATAAAAGATTCAGTTAATTCTGACCCAACTAAAATTACAGTCAAAAATGATACAATGAAAAATCTTTTACAATATTTAAAACTTAAAAAAACTATCCAGGAATCTATAAAAAAGTGTAAATCTAAAAAAAATAAAATTCTCATTACTGCCATGAAAGATTATAAATTATTATGGTCTAATTATGAATATATTTGTACCCTAAAAAAACAAAAGAAAACTGAATGTGAAAAAATAAAAAGGATTTTAGATACAATTCAATGTTTTATAATAGAATTAAACCAAGCAAGAGAAATGACAACCAAACTATTAATACTGGTTAATGAAAATAACAATAAAGAAAATTTAAAAAATCAAATACAAATCATATTCGAAGAAATTGGATCATTTATATTTAATAAAACATCTCCTCTAAGAAGATTAAGTAGAGAATTTATTGCTGATTTTAAACAAAGATGTTGTATGATAGAAAATGATACTACTCTTTGGACAGATTTTGCGGAAATAAATTTAAATAATAATATTAATGACGATAATGTATCAAGATCTTTTTTAGAAGAAGATCATAGCAAACAAAATACTTGTTGCAATACAGAAATTAAACAAAGTTCTTTATTGGACTTTAATTCTGAGGAAGAGAAATCAATTTTGCAGACGATTTTTCAGTTAAGATCTAAATATATCTTTATTGATATAGCCAAAGATACAAATGAAAGAAATGACTTTCGTGATATAAATCGATATAATAAAAAGAAAAAATTTTTTCCTAACATCATAAAAAAATATACTTTATTAAATTTAAATCCAACATTTGAAGGTAGAAACTGTCTAAGTTTGATAGCCAATACTAACAGAAGCTATGATAGACATGATTCTGAATACTATTCATTATTAGAAACTACAGAAAATGAAGAAGACTTACAAATTGAAAATATCACGCATGCATCTACAAGTGGTTGCAATAATACTGACAGTAAGAAAAATTTATTGCAGTATAAGCTGGAAGCTCAATCAGATAAAAACATTACTGAAACTCCATTACAATTTTCAAATTTTAAATTACTAAAACAACTTTCAAATTTATTACTTACTCACATGAACCAAATGTTTTTGGAATATAAAAAATATGCAAGCGATCATATTGAAATGGAATATGGTTACAAAGTCTGGTCTTTGTATGAAACTCAAATATATCCCCCAATTTATAAAAATATTGTTAGTCTATATGAAAAGATTTTTAATGATATTTGTTATAGATTTAAAATAGGTTTACAAACAAATTTATTACATATGTTAAAATATCCAGTTACATATGTTTATAAAACATATTGTCATCATTCATATCATAATCATTTCAATGAAGCCAATGAAAAGTATAATATTAAATGTGCATCTTTTAAATTACTTTTTAATTCTATTTATGAACATATAAACAAATTAATTAAATGTGAATCCTTGGTAGAAGCAAGTTTATCACTTAATAATGTGATGCAAGATATCCAGGGCATAGTCAAAAAAAAAGTAGGAATTGATGAGATACTACCTATTTTAGAAGTAATATTACTAAATCTTTCAATTTCAGAAAATTGTCAGTTATTAATCATTATTAAAATTCTAAATGACTTTTTGATTTTATATCCAACAGTGGAAATTGAATATTGTTTACTGACATTTGTAAGTATTTATACTTTATATTTAAATGCTCTTAAAATTAATACATTTTTTTAAAAAAATGATACTGGTAATAAATAAAAAACATATTAAAAAGTATTTCATTACTTTTATAGATTAAAAAAGACTGATTTAATACAAATATTTGCAATGAATATGAAGTTAACATTTATAATTAATAGCATCTTTCATATTTTACTTTATTCAATGCAAATGTATTATTTTTTTCAAATAATTTTATTTTCTTACAGGTTCGATTTACCAAGAGTCTTCTTCAAAACTCCAAAATATTTAAATATATATGACTACATAGAAATGTTGGTTGTCATCTGATCCTTTGTGTTAGCCGCTAGAGGCGCGATTTCTAGCTAAATTTCTAGAAATATGCCGTTTCTGCGGCCCCACCTAAGCCTTTAAGCATTCTTTCTAAAATAAATCCTAGGAAGATTGTTAACTCGGAGATAAGTCTTCTTTCTATGATAAAATCTAGAAAGAATGTTAACTCGGCTTAGCGGCTAATGGTGTGGCTTTTTCCGATGCTAAAAGCAGAGGAAAATACCGTAGTTGTATGTGTCACGCACTATATCGTAATGCTGTGTTATGTATTTGATGTAACAATATTGTACGAGGGTGTATTAATTTGATCGTGTCAAAATTATTTAAATTTTCATTGGTACCTTTTTTTTTTTAAGATGAATTGATGTACTGTTACATTTTAACAATTTTAATAGTATCGTGATTTTTCCTCATAAATTTATATTCCTCCTAAATTTTCGATTACGGTGGGTTAGGGTAATATTTTAAAGATCACGCTTTGAGTCACGTTTCAGCGAGAAATTTTCCGAGAGAAAAAGTATGGCAAATTCGAAAACAGAAAATATGGGAATTACCAGGCACGGAAGCCAGCGCTGTAACATTTCTACAGCAGAAAAACATCCTGCTGAAAGAAAAGAGATGTTTGTGCGGCGAATGTATGAGACTTGAGGTCCATAAAGATCTTTGGACTTTCATTTGTAAGTCTCGTTCTTGCCGAAAGAAATGTGCACTTCGAAAAGGCAGCTGGTTTGAGGGATTTCAAACGCCGTTCGTCAAGTCTTTATGTTTGCTGCATTACTGGAGCCGTGACGAGTTGACCGTACAGCATGCCATTAATGACATTGAAATGTCTCGAGATTCATTAGCCAGATGGAAAGAAGCTCTCCGTGAATTATGTTGCGAAAGCCTTGCTTCAAGACCTTCCAGTCAAGTTGGAGGATCAGGTTTGATAGTAGAGGTGGACGAAACACTGTTCAGTTGATGTAAGAACCACCAGGGAAGAGTGCTTCCTCAGCAATGGATATTTGGTGGCTTTTGCAGAGAGACTGGAGAATGTTTTGCCATGCCCGTTCCATCACAATCTGCGGCCAAACTTCTGCAAGTTATACAGGAAAATATCAAACCCGGATCCACAATTTACTCCGACTGCTGGAAAGGATATAAAACATCCGATTTGAAAGCAGCAGGGTTCCAACACTTCACTGTGAACCATCGCTATAATTTTATTGATCCTAAAACAGGAGTTTACACACAAAACATCGAACGTCTTTGGGACTGTCTGAAATCACAAAATAAAAAACAGCGTGGAACACCTAGAAGTTCAATAAACAATTACCTGTGTGAATTCCTTTGGCGACGTCTTCATAAAGACGGAGATGTTTTTAATAGAATATTATTTGAGATGCACATAAAACAGAAATAGTTTTATGCTGTTTTTTTAATTATTTCGTTTCTGTTATACTGTTTCTCGTTTCATGGGCATGTTACGGTTCATGTGTTGATTTCTTGTTTCGAGGTCGAGTTTTGTTTGTTAAAAAGTTTAATAGACACAATAATTGTTGTTAAAACTGTTGAAATCATTTTATCAACAAAGAAGAGAGATATGTGGAGGTAAGTTAATTTTTTAAAAACGCTTTTTTTTTAGTTGTTATTAAAGAGATTTTATTTCTGTTACATTTTTTTTTTTGCATTCCACAGACAGTTTCAGTTTCATTGATTGGTTTCTCCGCGTTGAGTTACGTTTTTGACATAAATAAACCTAAATTTGTTTAAACCATATCTTCAAAATTTGTTAAAATAATTTTTTTAACAAGGAAAAGAAAAACAAAAAAATCTGTAGGTGAGTGACATTATCCATTTATTATTTAGGGGTAAATATATATGATGCAAACCTTATTGTAAAAGTAAATTTAATTTGTCTACCACTAAATATTATTAACCAAATTGATAAATAAAGTAACATAACATACACACACAATAATTGTTGTTAACCAAAAAATGTAAATTATTATTTAAAAATACACAAAAACACCCCTCCCACTAATTGTTTTCAATCAAATGTAAACAAATTAAAGTAACGAAAATTATTATTTAAAGATCCATAACCCCCCCCCCGTTGTTTCTTTAATTTTGTCACTTACATTTTTAAAAACAGTATTATTATTTAAACACAACCCAAATTACTATTTAAACGTAACCAAAAAAGATCCTTTCTTGTCAATAATAATCAAATTAAGAACTATTATTGTCCCATTGTCAAAAATATTAGGTTTTTGGGCAACCAAAACAATAATTTATAAACGAAAAAAAAGTCAATCGGTTGTCAATCAAATATAATAAATAAAAGTAACTTCAATTTTGATTTAAACATACACACACAAAAAAAAACCCTTTCTCCAAATAATTGCTGTCGGCAATCAAATGTAAAATAAAAAGGAAGGTAAATTAGTATTTAATCATCATCCAAAAACACCCACCCCTCTCACTAATTATTGTTAGCAATCAAATGTACACCACCACTAAAAGTAATGTAAACTACTATTCTTTAAACGGTTACACCCTTTCCCCCAATAATTGTTGTCTACAATCGTACATACAAAAAAACACCCCTCCCAATAATTAGTATCGGCAATCAAATGTAAACCAACCAATCAAAGTAAGACCGTAACTTAAAACTACTATTGTTTAAACGGTTAACCCACCCCTTTACCCAATAATTGTTGTCTACAACCGTACACATAAAAAAGACCCCTCCCAATAATTAGTGTCAAATAAATGTAAACCAATCAAAGTAAGACGGTAACTTATTATTTAAATGTAACCCAAATTACTAGTTGAAACTACACCGAAAAACAACCTTTTGTCAATAAAAATTAAACAAACAACTATTATTGTCCCATTGTCAAAAATATTTATTCGTAGAAACAAAAATCATAATTTATAAACAAAAGGAAGTCATATCAGTCGTTAATCAAATGTAAACCGATAAAAGTAATGGTTTTAATTTTTATTTAAACATACACACACATGCACGAAAAAAACAACAACACTTCTCTCGATAATTGTTGTCGGCAATCAAACGTAAAACTATCAAAGTAACATAAATTATTTAATCGTACACAAAAACACCCCTACCACTAATTGTTCTCGGCAATCAAATGGAAACCTATCGAAGTAACGTCAATTATTATTTAAAGATCCATCCAAAAAAACCCCGTTCTCTCTTAAATTTCGGCAATCCAATTTTACAAAAACAGTAATACTATTTTAAAAAAAACAAATTACTATTTGAACACACACCAAAAAAGACCCGTTCTCTCTTAAATTTCAGCAATCCAAAAAAAAACAACTATTATTATACCATCATCAAAAATATTATTTGGGAAAAATAATTCAGAAACAAAAGAAAGTAAACTTTGTAAACAAACAAAAAAAAACAATATTAATAGAGAATCGCTGGCCCGGAAACGTTATATTAATGTGTTTTTGATTAGAAATCGCGCCTCTAGCGACCAACATGAAGGATCAGATGACAACCGAAATGTTTTATTATCTAAAGATATAACTTAATAATTTAATTATATTTACACAATTATTCAAATGCCTTATATAATTATTCATCTGAAAAATATCTTGTTTTATTTAATATTTATATTATTTTTTAATTTTATATAACTTGTAAATATATTAATTTTATTAATATTTACTTTTATAATTTTTTTATATCTCTAATAAATTAAACTATTTACTTAAAATTAAAATTCATTTACTAAAAACATGCATTACTTAATTTTATTAAATCATTACTTTCACAGCTAAAGACTCTGATTGATAAAATTTTAAATAATAACTGCCTGAGTTTATTTTTTGTAACTATTACTTTCTTTTACTTTTTAAATGTTAAATTTATATTGTTTTTTATTTATTATATTAATAAAGTTTTTAAACCTAAATCTTTATTTAACCATGGTTAATTTTTTTAATTAATACAGCTTCTATAATTTTCCTATCTCTTTTACTATTAATGTTTGTAAATAAATCATTATTATACCATCTTTTTCAAATTTATGCCCTATTTCACTTGAATGTTTGTAAATAGGTAAGTTTTTATCATATTTATGTTATTTCAATCTTATATTAATTGAATTTCATCATTTCATCTTATTATTAATCTGATCTTCAATCTTGTATTAATTGAATTCTTTAAAAGACTGAAAAAGATCACCTATTTATATGGCATCCAATAGATATGACATAAATTTGAAAAAGATTATACAAGAATAATTTACTATACTAATAACAGAAGTAATAAAAAAATTAACCAAATTTAATAAAGATTTAGAAACTTACTAATATAAAAAATAATGTAATTGAATAGAGTAAAAAAAAGCAATAATTACAAAAGTTAAACATAGTTATTAAATTAAAAATATAACAATGAACTCTATGGATCCATGTCTTGCAATCTATCTATTAATAAAGTTCATGCATTGCAGGAAATCAACTACAATCTGAATAAAAGACTTTATAATTGATATATTAAAATAGATTAATAAGAACATAATAGCATTAGCCAATGGGAAATATTATAAAATGGAGACTGGATGGCTTATGAGGCTACCACTAAGTAGCATGACATGCAATATCACTCTATCAAAATTCAAGCATACTATTATCCAAAAATATTTGGCTTCTTTATCTAACAAAATTTATATAAGGCATGTCGATGAAATGTTTACATGCTCATCAGAGACATACAGGCAGTCCCCTAGTTATGAACACTTGAGTTATAAACATTTTGCTATTATGCAATTGCTTTTGGACTTTAGATTTTTATCTATGCACATCCTTTCATATATAATTAGTACTGTATATTGTAGAAAGAAATGGGTATTCAAAATTGTACAATATTTTAGTACTTTAATAATTAAAAAAATCCTTTTAGTAATTAATGCTGCAAATTTACAGTATCTGATAAAAAAAACTATTTACATACATTTCTAATTGAACTTTTTCTAAAGAAAGATAAACTTTGGAATTTAGAAAATAATTAAAAGTATATTTTAGAGAACAATAAGAACTTATATAAAATGCAGTAAATCTTCCCATCTCTCTGACATCAATTACTTTTGTTTTTAGCATCGTCACAGACTGTCTTGAACAGGACCATCTTGTTTTAAAAGTAGCTTGTGCATGATTATGTTACATATACACTGTATATATTTCTGTTTTGGTGAATTTTTTTCATTCTTATTAACTAAAAACATGAGTAAGAAATAAGAAAACAGTAATGATGATACAATCAAAAAGAAATCAAAACCACATAAACCCCAAACGATTGAGACAAAAATGGATATAATTAGACGTTCTGAAAATGGTGAATCTTTTGCTTCAATTGCATATTTATGTAATTTGAACCAATCAACAATATATACAATTGTGAAAAATAAGAACAAAATTAAGGGATATGCTAAAAATTGTGAAAATATTTCTTCAAAGATTGTTTCAAAAAGACATAGTAGAGTAATGGATGAAATGGAGAAATCTTTGGCTTTATAGATTGAAGATCAACATCAAAAAGGCATCCCAGTGAGTTTATCAATTATTCAAGCTAAGGCTCTTAGTTTGCATGAAGACTGGAAGAAAGAAGTAAAAGAAGACGCTGCTGTTGAATTTGTAGTAAGCAATGTCACTGATGAAGATATTGATGAATTAATGCAATCTCACTCGGAATATCTGTCAAATGAAGAGATGAATGAAATACAAAATGAAGAAGAATCTGATAATGAACTTATTGATAAGAGTTTGATAATCAAGAATATGAATGAAGCCTTCAAGCATCTTGACAAATTTTTGACCATCATGGAAGAATATGATCCCAATGGAATATCTCATGTATGAAGGGCAATAGAAAAAGACACAAAATCTTACAGAATTCTTTATCAAGAGAAGAAAAAGAATACAATTCAATTAACTCTTGATAAATTTGTAATCAAAACTCCACAAATAAATACTGTATTTTGAAAATCCCTTTTGATGTTTTTTTTTACATATCTCTACTTTCAAACAATTTCTACTTCTGAACACACATCAGGAACCAATTAAGTTCGTAACTAGGGAACTACTTGTATATTAATAATTTACATCAGGAACAAGAAAATATAATATTGATATCATTTATGTTCTTTATTACTTTTTACAATGCTTTTTTACAACCTATTATTGACAGTTTTGATTGCCCAACAATCTTCTTCAGAACTATAACAAACACAATACAAATACAAATATACATGAGCATATAATTTTACATTTTATATACATACATATATTCTATTTTATGATCATTATTTATACAGCCACATATATCTTTATATACCTCTCTATTGAAGCGGAATCTGAGATTCAGATTGCGCTTCACAGCCCACCTCAAATCTTCCGCTACCAAGCTAACTTCAAACCCTATTCTTGCGTATATATTCCATTCACTAACACATTTTTTGTTCTTTTTTTTGATTATTATTAACTAACATACTTATTAACGAAGATATATCCATAAATATCTGAATTTAAATACACACACTAAAAAAATAAAAGTAATAAATATAGTATTTAAAGAGGGAATATGTATACGCAATAGGTAACGGGGGATTAATTATAACAGACTTAAAATATCAAAATATATTATACGTTTTGTATTTTTTTATTTTATAAAAGTTATAGTGATTATTTATTGATTGCAGCTCATATACAGAGATATTGTAGAGACAAACATAATGAGCAAATAATTACTACAAAAAGTTCGTTATATGTCATTCTATAAAATTTTGTTTTTAAATTATTTTTGCTATTAAACTCTACTTTTATTTTAAATCCAGTATGGAAGATGCGATTGTAATTAGTCAAAATTAATTAAAGGTGAGAAACGTAATCTTGTATAATATTCTAAAATAACTTTAATTAAAAGTTTCTCTAAAATCAAAATTAAAAACTAAACTAAATTGATTTACTTTTGTCACAAACATTTTTTTATCAAATTAATTTCAGTTTGAATACTTATCTAACAATGGCATCTTCCATCACAATGGGTAAGGGCTTGTATAGAAATTCTTTTGGAAATTAGACTAAAGAAAATGATTAGCAATGACCAATCAAGAAGGGATTCCACAAATACCAAGGCATGGGATAATTATGAATTAATTTGACAGAGGAACTAAGACAGTCAAGGAGAGCAGTTGCCAAAAAGTTTTGCGTTCGTTAATTTCAATGTGTCGTGAGTAAATCCACTTCACCTTTCTCGCCATTCGAGATAGCCTTCCCTGAAATCTGTGCCCATGGATCCCGATACTCATAGACTATAATTATATGCCTGTTTGTTAAATACTGAACTTACTACCTGCCTCAATAATTATGCTCATCAAACTAGATCTAGTTCTCCGAGGGAAATCTGAAAAACATCAAAAGAACAGCCAAGTTTTGTACAGAGGTAATCATTTCAAATGCTGCTAGACTCTTAAAGTTACTGTGAACAATTTTAAATTTCACCTATCTGTTTCGTTAAACATTTTGTAAAGCCTTTTTATTTGTAAAATTTATTATTAAGTATGAATTAATTTGTAAAATTCTTACCTTTAAGTCAATAGTACCTTGTTCTCTCTATATAACTTAGCTGTAATCTCTCCTACATTAAACCTCTCCTGAATAATTATTAGTTCTTAATTTCACGTCTATGCGGCAATATTTTATTTTCATTATTATATTTTATATTTTCATATACTAAATTATATGTCGATAATTTCCCCCAGAATCGCAAATGCTTACGCTATCTTTTTTAATAAAAGAAAACCTTCCTTACTTTTCAGAGGGTATTTAATCTAGTATTTTTTTAAAACAAATTTATTATTCTTATTATAGCGGGTGCCTGCAAGTCTGGGGAAATAAAATCAGAATCTGATAATTACTGTACAATGTTATTGTCGAAAACTAAGCAAAAATCTGTTTTCTTAGAAATGTGTTTTTTTTTATTAATTAAATAATAGCGCTAACTTCTAAAACTTTAAATATATTTATATGAATTAAATTAATATTACTTTCGTGAAATCACTAACCACCACCGACTTTATATATATTTAATAATATGAAAAGTATTTATTTATTAAAGCATTCAAAACCGAAGATTTATATTAGTCATACGTTGTGGGAAGTTTAGGTGTAATTTAAAGTAATATAAGGGGGGGGGGGATATTCTAGTTCTATAAGCTATTATATTAGCATTAAATGTAATTCTTCTATATCCACGTAGTAACTTAAATCATACCGGTAAGCTGGGTTTTTATCAATAAAGATAGGCGATAATTCTTTATTTCTTAGTTAAGTTTATATATTTATATTAATGCAAGCGTTACGTGTATACCGGCCTTTAGTTTTATATATATTTGTGCTTCATTCATTTTTACTTCCAATACCAAGGACAAGGTTTGGCAAACCCCTTTGGACTTCTTCAGCGCTAGATATTATTGCATAGGGTTCGCTCTGGCAAAAGTCCAGCCTATGGCAATTCAATAAAGCGCATTCTTCGTTGTTTATGACCCGACCTTGCCAACGTTTGCAGAGAGTCGCCTTCTTTAACTGTGAATTGAAGCACCTTCTTGGATCTCAGAATAGATCTCTCCATTGCCATCATACACGTACCGCTCTCCCATATTTCATTCTCGTTAAAGCCTATCAATGCTCCTAAACCGTACTGTTATGATTATGCTAAATGGATTGCCATTTTTTTTATATTTCATTCACACGTTCAGATACGATATTGCTGCCATAATTATTATTTCCTAAATTAGCTTCGCACATACGTTCTTATTTCGCAAATGCGAATCTATTTTATTAC
Source organism: Epiperipatus broadwayi (assembly GCA_028023455.1). Taxonomy (NCBI): domain Eukaryota; kingdom Metazoa; phylum Onychophora; class Udeonychophora; order Euonychophora; family Peripatidae; genus Epiperipatus; species Epiperipatus broadwayi. The sequence goes on along the minus strand of JAQFVV010000066.1, from coordinate 3,813,160 downwards.
TTAAACGTAATTACTGTTTGCCATCAAACTCAATAACACCAACTTATGTATTGGTTCAAGTGCTGTTATTTTATTAATGGTGGATTCAAAGAACCTTAAGTAACTGTAGTCTAGCGCTATTATTAAAAATCTTAGGTATCCCATACAATCTATAAATTATTGACATATAAATAGCCGCATTAGAACAAAGCCATAAATTATTTGTTATTGCTGATTAAATACGTTCGTTTTATAGCATTGTAAGAGAGATTAATGTCGTCTAAGGGAGATAAATACCCATTTTATTTACATTTTAACACAAATAATGTTTGCAATCAATTATATATATCTCAAGTTAACTTAATAAATCTTATACATATCACTAAATATCTAAGTCATTGTTTCATTTATTGAATAGAAATAATTTTGATGTTATATAAAAGGTTTCATTTACTAGATGATTGAAAATCGCTAACAATAATATTCTATGCATGAATAAAGTTCAAATAAGAGTCTTTTTGTGTCACGACTTTGTGATGCCGGCGGGTAGAAATAAATTAGATCAGTATCATTGGAATTGTTGCTCATAAGTTGGTAGATTTGGAAAATAGGCAAATAGGGCAGAGTTCATGAGTGTTCCTGACTTATGTATCTTGCACATGATTGGAATCGAGGTACTTTTGCCTAGATGCTAGATCTTGTTATATGAACAGACAAAACCGACCGGTACACTATATAATTATTACCTTTGTATATATATATTATGCATTTCAACCTTTTTTACACTCTATTTATCAATCAATACTTACTATAATCATATACAGTATACATATATATTATTTTTATTTCATTTATTTTTTATTTTTGGTAGATTTATTTATAGAGGATATTAATAAGATGGATAAAACTATTAAATTTATTGTAGAAAAAGAAGAGAATAATATACTGACATAAAAACCTTTTGTACATCCATATAAACATCCTCTACTTCTTCATTACAATGAGAACTTGTTAAAGCATAAACCTGAATTATATGCATTTTGTATCTGCTATTAAGTCGGATAACTAATCTTGCCACTCTGTCCTATATACTATCAATCTCCACAGGTTATCCTTCCATTTTTTATTTATAATGAATCCTACTCCACTTATATATCCAATTGTTTAGGCTTTGTAATACAGTACATGTTCATTTTTTAAATCAATTGTCTCTTCACTTTTTTTTCTAACTTCACAAAGTCCAATAATGTCCCATTAATATTAGGCAGTTCTCCCAATTTTTGCAATCCTTACTTGCAACTGCAGATCTCTTTCAAGTGAAAAAAGGTTGCAAGAATTGGAAGAAGAATTGTAATTAAAATAAAAAATAATTAATTTATTTAAAAAAGTAAGAACGAATATCTTCACACAAACTAAAGTTATACTTTTAAAAACCAAAAGCATAAAATAGTAAACTAAATATATACAAAAAATCATATAATTCCCACTTATAAATTTCTCAAAATAAAAAAACAAAGTAATATCAAATCTTATCAAAAATCCTAGAGTATAAGTTAATGCTTAACTCAAACATTTAAACTGAAGACTGGCTATTGACCATGAAACAGGATTGTCATAAATTTGAGAAAGTCTGGATTGACCAATGGCTTATGCTCTAATGTTTATCACTATTATGATTGGCCTATATGGTCTAATGCAGTGGTAGTCCCAGACTCTGGAGTATAAAATCCTCGGATCAATTCTAGTTCTGGAATTTTCGATACTTGACCTTCTTATGCAAATTACAGAGCAATAAGTCATTATTTTTTTTACATATATGGTTATAATTAGAGGGGATCTTGAACCCAGACTTTCAAGCTCCCTTTAATTATCCACTCCATCTTATACAACTGATATACACGACCACATACATGCGAAAAAAATAAATGACCTCCAATATACGTATTTCGTGCTGAATCCGCACTCATCAGTTGGTCCGGATCATCATCTCCCATACATCTGTGGGAGATGATAACCCAGACCAACTGATGAGTGCGGGTCCAGCATGAAATACATATATTGGAGGTCATTTATTTTTTTCGCATGTATGTGGTAGTGTATATCAGTTATATAAGACGAAATGTATGACTAAAGACAGGTTGAAAATCTGGATTCAAATCCCCTCTAATTACATCTAGTTTAAAAGTATATATACTATATTTGTATTTAAATATTATATATGGTTATAGTTATTAAGAAAAAATGCAATGGCTTCTAGAATGCATTTCAACCAGTTAAGTTTCATTAGCTAAATAAACTGATATTAATATAATTAACTATTGTTTTATGATTAAAGGTATCTATTAATCACAGAGCCATTTTATTGAATGATTGCCTTAATTGGGATAAAAATTTTAAATTTCATCAAATCCCTGATATAAACTTTGAATTTAATAAAAGTCAAATATAACTATATTTTTTACATAAGTGCTGACAAGCCTATGTATGTATTTTATGTATCTTAATGATGTAAAGAGTATTGAAAATATAGTAGAATTCTAAATAGCGAGATATTATATAAATTATTTAAGTAATGGTAAGCGGAGGCAAACTATCACTATTAAAGATCAAGTTTCATTGGCTTTTGTATATATTATCTAATTATCTCTGCCTTCAGATAGAAAACTTAGCACACATACATTAGCATAGAGCTGTCTAAAGCATGCCCCGCATACAGCTCATATTAAGGGTTTGTGACACTACTTAAGAGATTTTAATTTTTTTCAAATGAAAATATAAAATAATTTGAATTGACAGTTTATTAGATATTTTAATTCTATCATTAAATGATAATCTTGATATTATTTTCTAATATTTTTACATCACTGTACATATCCATGTATTTTTCAAATATAAGAAGAATCAGAGAAGATATCTTGCATTCTTTTGCACCAAAGCTTAGACTCCAAGTGTTCATATAATGTATTAATTACTTTGAATATGGTCCTCAGATAAATAGTTTTTTTTAATGCGCCCTTGGATTACCTTAAGATTGGATAGCCCTGCAATAATATAATTATAACACTGTTGGTCTTATTCTCTCTGGTACATTTTTAGCTATGGAATTAAATTATAAGGGAGCCTTCGGATTTTTTATTTCATCAGACTTTTTCTTAGCATGTTAACATTTATTTAAATAATATGTTTTCTTTAACTTTGAATACATATGCCATTAATCTGCAAACCAGAGTTCATTTTTGAGTATAGATTCAGAAAATTTTTGGAAAACCCCCACAAAGCCACTCAAAATATGAATGCAAAATATAGAGTATTAGCAAAAATGAAAAAGGTTGCATTGGTAACTAGCAAAAAAATATAAACACTGTACTGTAATAAAAGTCACACAGTTTTTATGTATCATAAAATAATAGTAAAAAGAGAAATATTTCCAAATTGTAATTAAAAAAATCATAATAAAAGCTTAAGCTTTGTATAATGAGGCACAAAAATGATAGCTTTGTGGAAATTCGTTTCCTCTTTATATTTTGCAGAAACACATTTGCATAGAAATTTCAAACATTTTGGTTTGTGTTAATTTTTTCAATTCAATATTTATTTCCTTTAAACAGTAGGTAAACACTACTTTCGTCATTTTAGCATTTATTTTTAATCTTATTTTTCTACTTTTATCCAATAGATCATCTAATATTTCTTGCAACTCTGAAGTATTATTTAAGAAAACAGCTATATTATTTACTAAATCTAGATGATAATAACATGAAAGGCTAAAACCTTTGACAGAAGCACCTTAAAATGCTTATGTGACAGTCAATCAGATGTAATAAGCATTTTAAAGCGCTTTTATCGAAGGTTTTAGCCTTTCATGTTATTATTAGATCATCTGCTAGCGCTTAATAAATTGAATATATTTAAAATGTAGATGACAAACAATCTCTATTTACTTTTATTTCCTTAGCTTCCTAATTTAATCCACAAAATACTCCTTGTAAAACTGCTATAATAAGTTTAAAAGAGATCCTTGTCAATTTTAATCTTTTTAGTATAAATCATGTAACTTAATCTATGTTGTTGCATTAGTTCTTCTTAATATTTGGATGTCAATTTCAGTGTGCTAAAACCACTCCCACTTGTAGTGAATTTTATTTGTTATAAAAATATTATGAAGAATTAATATATATAGAAAATTATCAAAAAAATACAAATTAAAATTATCATCTAAATTATTAATTTATATACAACATAAAAGTGTCTACAAAAATATTTGTTGATAGTATAAAATAAATTACAAATTTTATTTATTATTAGAGGTGCTTGGTGGTGGCGATTCTTCGGGCGTTTTTGTATCTTTACCTTTAGAAGCAGCAAATCCTATACCTACAAGAAGTGCTACTATGGTCAAACCTTGAGCAGCTACACGAAGTCTCATCATTTTTTGAGACATTTGTCTCTGACCAGTCCTCATACACCATAAACCATAAGTCAAGGCACCAGTTGTTGCTAGCATACCTATGGAAATCCAAATGATTAGAAATAAAGAAATTAAAAATTAGTGTTCACAACAAAAGTACAACCAATATTTTTACAGATAGACTTTGCTATATTTATTACGGGGCAAAAAATAGTTACCAATGTTTCAATTATTTAATTTAAAATTAAATAAAGTGCTTTTTTTTTTTTTTTTTGAGAAAACATGCATATATCCTTCATAGTCTAAAGTGAATACTAAAAATATCTAATAAGATATTTACAAGTGTCATTGATATATATATATATTATTATTAAACATGAAATAATAAAAAAATATCAAAATCACCAATTTAAAATGAACTTACATTAGTCTGCTGCTTAAAATAATCTTTTTATATTATATATCTAATCTCTGATGATGATGAGTTATTATTAATAAAACTAAACAATTTCTAGAAAGTAACTCAATTGTATGCATCAAAGAGGATAAAGGCAATAGATTCATCTTGATTTCAAGAGCTGAGTACACAAACAAAATGGAAGAGCAGATCAACAAACTTAAGTTCACATGTATAAATGAAAACAATAATAAAACCAACAAAGATAGATTCATATCCAATATATTAAAGAATCATAAAGATAAAACACTGTCTAGGGCTAAATATTTTCAAATCTATCCATCATCTTCCATACCACCTGGAATGTTTGCCAACATAAAACTGCATAAAGAAAACTCTCCTCTCAGATTAATGCTAGACTTTGGAGGGGTCCACTATTTCCAAACTGCAAAAATGATCAACCTATGGCTTATAGATTCCCTGGGATTTGGAAACCGCACTGTCAAATCATCATTTGAATTTTTGGAAAGAATAAAAAATGCTAAAATAGATTTAGAACATAAAATGACTGTATGCGATGTCAATGAACTTTATGGCTCAATTAACAGAAAAACATCCATTATCATCATCAAAGACGAATTAAATAAGAAAAATTATCCATTAAAACGAATTGATTTTATAATAGAATTCTTGAAGTGGCTGGATAACAACATACTGGCTAAATTTGAAAACAAATGGTATGTTATGAATGACGGTTAGCCAATGGGACTGCCAATGAGTGGAATTGTTGCTAGTATCGTCATAAACAATTACGAGAATCTGAAACACTTCACAACAGATCCCACTCCCATGTACACTCGATATGTTGATGACATTTTTATTGCAGCAAAACCTTCCACCACTATCAACATACAAAATGAATTTCAAGCCATCTTAGGATGAACCCTCAGTAGAACTGATGAAAACAAGGAACAAGAAACAAAATACCCAGACTTGTTAATAAAAAGAGAGAACCCATACCTAGATTATAAAATGATGGTTAAACCACTGCACATAGAGGTTACACAAGTCCAAAGTCTAACACCCCCAACACATAAATGGGCAGGTATGAATGTTTTCCTATTCAGAAATCACCTTTTATGTAAATACATAGTGGATAGGAAAAACAACATCGACAAATATATAAAGAAAATGACTAACATAGGCTTTAAACCCAATACGATCAATCAGAGAATAAAAACATTTTATAGAAAACTCAGAAATAAACAGCCTAAAGACAATATGAAATACCTAACAATTCCTTTTATACCTAATGTAACGTCAAATATTGCAAAAAAATTATCTAACAATTTCAAATTTAGCTTCAGAACACCTCCCAGTACTAAACAACTAATAAATAATTCAAAAGACAAAATAGAAAAAGATCAAGCTGCTCATGTGGTCTATAAAATGGCATGCCCTCAATTAGGCTGCCATGCATCTTACTATGGTGAGACTCGGGCTAACTTTAATACAAGAATTTACCAACCCAGGTATGCATACAACAGGGTTAAAAATAAAAATGAAGGAACATCAGTATTCTGGGACCACCAAGCAGCTACAGACGATGTATTTGAACCCAGTTCTGCCCAAATAATTTGTACAGAGTAGAGTGATGCCAAAAGAAAAGTTAAAGAAGCTTTTTACATAGCAAATGATCTCAGTGCCATTAATAGAAGAGAGGCATGCTTTGCTCTCTCCAAACAATGGACTAACTAATTAAAAATTCAAACTCATTTGCATATGTGTACAATAAATCACAACAGTTTTCATTCACAAAGCTATGAGTATGAGATTCAAATATTAAATCTCGAAAGCGCTAAGCAGACCTATTACATATTATAGTATAATTATAGCTTCACTATTTAATGCGGAAAAAAAAGTCGCATATTTATAATTACAATTTTTACTAGTGAAGAGAAAAACAACTTATTATATACTATAAAATGAAGTCACTATGGAAAGATAGCAGCGAGAATTGATAAATGATCATTATTATTGATTGATCATACTTATTGTCTAGACGGCCAAATTTGCATTCAGGTAAACAGAAACAAAGATATTCTGCTTAACTGATGATAACAGTAATACAGCTTGAATTTATTGTTAATTTTATTGTGATACTTCATTTCCATCACTCAAATAAAACTAAATTAATTTTTAAGAACATTAAAATATACAAAGATTATTCTTCAGTTGATAATAATAAAAATATATTTGTGTCAATGAGTAAACAATTTAAATTTACAAAATAATATTAAAAAAGTGCTAAAATCAACAAAATATATAAACAAAATCTTCATCATTTCCCTCAATTAGTTTCACAAATCAAAGAAAAAACGATTACCATTTTTTCAAAATGCCAATCATTCACTATGGACATTTTAGTTTATTATTATATTCTTGTAGTAAAACTGATAGGCTCTATATATGATGAGCCAATAATAGTATTTATTTTGGCAATTGATTAGTGTAAACCTGCTTGATGGATATTAGTTTGATAAAAGGCAATTTCACAAATCCAATAAATAAAGTAAGTAAACACAAAAATATCTATTACTACATATATATCATAGAAAAAACAGGTAAAACACTATACATATGCCACACACAGCAAGTTAGAGTAATCAATGGATGCCAGAAGGTTTGTGCATAAAATCCCCATATAGTGCCTACTCATCCAATATCCCCAGACTAGTTTCTGGCTCGTGGCCTTCGTCAGTGAGGAACTTGCTGTGTGTGGCATACATATAGTGAGTTTTGCCTGTTTTAACAACAGTTATACACAAGCATAAGAGGCGGTAGTCATGTGATGTTTATTGCCTATATATATCATAGAAATAAAGTTTAGGTCTAACAGTTTGTTCGAAGAACACACTAATTAAGAATAGATGACCATAATACAGAAAGCAAATGAAAAACTTTGGCTAGATAAATGGTGTAAGAGAAAAACAATCACATAGCAGGATTAATAAAAATAGCAAATTACTTACATGACCCCAAAGTTCAAAGGAACTTTCTTGAGATGCAGTAGTCAAAAGTAATATTGACCACACAACTTCACAATAAGGTTAATGGAAGAAAACACTGAATATGATATAATGTGCAGTAAAATATGAATATATGATGATTTCCATTTTAGAGAGGATACTATTAGAGCAATTTTTAGTTAGCATACCAAATGATTATCTCAGACAGCAATTACTGGCTAACGTTGATCTCATTTATAATGATGTCAAAAAAGCCTGTTAAGCAGGCCTATGACTTTAAGAATCTAAAGAACCTAACACCTGATGTCATTTACAAAACATTAGAAAAAAAATCTATTTGTCTGAAAGATCATTGAGAGGAGAAAACAGGTGGGCAGGAAACAACATTTATTACTGAGAAAGCCAACTAGGCATATGGCAATAAACAGTTACTGATTGAGACTTGCACAATTGAAGATTTTTAAAAATAAATAAATTTAAGATGCTATATACAGGTGTAAGATTTTTGTTTACCAGCTGTATGTGCATCTACAATAAATTATTAAAATAACAACATTAAGTAAAAATAATAAAAATAAGTTTATTCACTTGGTAATAAGGAGAAGCTTCTTTAAGCAATTCCAATAATTGGCCACATGATAAACTATTCGTACAAATCCAGTTACCTATGTATATTTATTTACTTGTTTTGACACACAGATATTCTAATCTTACATCTAATATCAGTCTTGACCATTTTATGACTTCTATAACAATTAGCACACACATTTCTGCTTACAAGGTTGACAATTTCTGTTCACACGATTGTATAACACACACTGCTCTGCCTTGATAAAACATATCTGGTTATATTTATACAGTTCACACTACGTAGTACATATAATGACTTTGCTCAATATGAAATCTGGATTTTCAACTCTATGCTAATTTTCTAGAATACATTTATACTAATAATTTTAATGTACTGTCTGAATGCAAAAACACAAAATTTTACTTAAATTTTATTTACATCCAATATATAGATATATGTAGGTAAATTTGCTTATGGTAATAGAAATGAGAGTAATGCAAATAATCTTGCAGATATGAAAGTATAATACCGTTAAATGTATACATCGGGAATTAAATATTTTGAATTATATCCTATTAATTTACCACAAGATAGACTTGTGGAGTTTGCAGACAAAAAAACTTTATATTGTAAATTCTTTTTTTGAGAAAAATGTTAAAAGGAAATGGACATGGAAGCATCCAAATAAAGATAAAGCAAAATTGAATTATATTTTGACAAACAGAAAATACATATTTCACGATTGTAATATTCTTAATAAATTCAACATGAAGTGATCATCGATTAGTAAGATGTAAGACACGTGTTAATGCAAAACTAGAGAAACAAAAATTGTTAAGAAAAACAATATTTACAGTTGATATTCCTAATCTTCAGAAACATTCTAATCAATTTAAATTAGAACTTGCAAACTGCTTTTCAAGTATTAGTAGATTTTGAATACGATTCATATTTGAATGAAATTAATAAGAAAGTAACTGATACACTTTTAAAAACTGCAACAGATAGCTGGTAGAAAAAAGCAGCAATTGACTAATAAAATTTCTATTGAGACTAGAGAATTTATGAAGAAAAGAAAGAATATGAAGATATAGAAAAATGATGCATTAAAAAGAATTGAATATCTTGAATTTTGTAAAATTATGCAAAAAAGAATTGATAATGATATAAGAAAGTATATTTGTGAACTAGCAAGAAAAACTGTGGAAAAGAATAAAAGTCTCAAGAGTGTAGAACAACACTTTGGTATTGGTATGAAACTTATATCTGCACTAAAAAAAAAAGATGGAATTATTACTAAAAAGAGAAATGATATCATAAAATGCGTAGAAGAGTTCTATCAAGAGTTATATAGTAATAAAGAACAAGGCACCTCCCACATCTATTATATCTTCTGAATTGTCCAGAATTTTAAATAAAGTGACATGCAATTAAATTTATGAAAGGAAAGTATAATCAATATATTAAAAGAAGCTGGTGAAGAAATAGAGTTTTTTTTTAGCAAAGTTATATACCAAATGTCTAAATGATAAAATGTACCAGATAATTGGAAGAATGCAGTATTAATATTAATGTTTAAAAAAAGGAGATAAAGAAGATATTAGAAATTACAGACCTATCAGCCTTTTATCAGTTTTATACACAATTTTTACCAAATTAATTGCAACTCGTCTAAAGAGAACATTGGATTTCAACCAACCAAGAGAACAAGCTGGATTTAAAAGTGGTTTAGTACAGTAGATGATATCCAAGTATTGACAAAAGTTATAGCAAGGATCAATGAATATGAATTGCCATTATGCTTTGGATTTTTAGATTATGAAAAGGCATTTGATTCTGTAAGCATTTCTTCAATGATTAAAGCATTGGATCATCAAGGTATAGACCCAGGATACTGTCATATTATGAAGAATATTTATAAAAATGCAACAGCAACAGATAGATTACATAATGATACTAGGAAGGTTAATAACATTGAGAAGGGGGTAAGACAGGGTGACTCCATATCTCCAAAACCTTTTACCAGTAATGCTGAAAGAAATATTTTGTGGATTAAAATGAGAAGCTAAAGGAGTAAAAGTAAATGGAGATTATTTAAGTCATTAGATTTTGAGGATGATGTAGTTGTTTTTATAAATAATTGTTCAGAGCTTCAGGAAATGTTGCAAGAGTTATCAGATGAAAGTAAGAAAGTAGGACTAGTTAAAAAGACTAAAGTAATATTCAATGGATTTTCTCAAAAGATGAAAATAAAGATTGATTATGATGAGTTAGAACAAGTTAATAACTACAAATACTTAGGTCAGATTATTAATACAGATGGAAACATAATGAATGAAATTAATCATAGAATTAAACTTGGTTGGAGTGCTTTTGGTAAAGATATCTTAATACTAAAAGGAAATATGCCTATGTGTTTGGAAAGAAAGGTCTTTAATAAATGTGTTTTACCAGTTCATACTTATGGATGGGAGACTTGGACACTTAATAGAAGAGTAATACAGAGACTTCAGACCACTCAAAGAAGTATGGAGAGATGCATGTTAGAGGTAACAAGAGATCAAAAACACAATATATGAGTAAAAGAACAAATGGGTGTTACTGACATCATTGAAAGAATTAAGACTAAAGTGGAGTTGGGCTGGATATATTGCTAGAGAAGATGACAATAGATGGACAATTGAAATCTTAAACAGCATTTCAAGAGCTTGTAAAAGACCAAGAAAGAGACTACATGTGAGATGGATGGTTGAAATAAGAGTGTGCAGGGGTGATGTAGAGAAGAGGTTAGAGATTGAAGATGAATTGAACTTGGAAAGATCTTCATCATGCAGTGGATTGGTAATGGTTGACAATGATGATGATGATATATGAACAGATGGTCCAAGTAATCAAGAATATAATATAATGAAAGATGAGATCAATCAGCATCAATAACTACAGAGTTGAAATAATTGCAAAAGTTGATAGCAGTCAGGGTTCTTCCCACATAACAGTAAATAGTACAACATAAATTCAATGAAAAATGTCATTTCAATCTATGATTCACCTAAATATCTGTTAAATTTGTCACATTGAAATAAATTTTAACAAATTATTTAACTACCAGATGTACCTTGCTTATGTAAAGGTCATTTTTTTTTTTGTAATTGGCTACTTTAACAATTTTTTTTAAAGATTTAATCTAAATTTAAAAAGATTTTAATATTATAGAAATGTGGAAAATGCAGCTAGCCTGAAAGACCGTCGTAATTCATTGCTTTAGCAAATTTTGCTTTGAGGAATTACTTGCTTTGAATAAAATGCTCGAAATCAAATTAAGCCTCTAAATTATCTGACCCAACTATTAATGGCGGAATTAGCGTGAGCTATACGATATCAAACTACAGAACTTCAATTATACGCTAACCAAAACTAAATGGAAATACAGTATTTTTCCCCCTTCACTAAATATCACATTTCAAACATAAATCTGTGTTCTGTAATCACATTGTCTTAGTAATTTAAATACTATATATTTCTTTTATTGGTTGCTTCAACATTTTACTTCCTTTGGATAAAATGTTTGGTAAAAAAATTATTACGGTTTATTAATGGTGATACAAATAACAATTTTTTTGTTGATAAATACATCTTATTGAGAATTTGACATGTAGCCTTATGAAAAAACATTCATACATTCAGCAATCAGTGAACAGAGAAAATAGAGATTTTATATATAAGATGATTAGTTTATAGGCTTTGCTTTAAAACTTATTAAAATAATCATGACAAAAGCTATTTGAACTAGGATCAAATACAGGAAAATTTTAAAGATACTTCATCACTAGTATGCAAATTGAGAAAATTACCTTACACACAGAATAAAGGTGTATTAACTTACAAAAGCTGAATAATGATTTTACAAAAAAAAAGATGTAAATGACATTAATACTCTTCAATAACAAGAAATCAACATTTATGATAATGTACAACCAAGGAAGATTCAGATATTAGCTCAAAAATGGATTTGGCAAATTCAGTTCATTAGACTGAATAATTTGTAGTTTTTTTAAAATAAATGTGATGCATTTTCAATAATAAAGAGTGAAACAATCACCCCCAGAGTAGCAAAGCAAGTTGAGCCTGATTAATAGAAAAATAACCAATCTGTTTGTGCAGCCACAACATAAGATGGCCCAGTTTAAATGTAAATCAATACCTCTTTCATTATTACGAGTTAAATAGTTTGGATTTGAAAACCACATAATCATAAAGCAATGTCATGCAAGGTAAACATATTAAATATAAAAGGAAACAATCAACTTTACATCATCATTCCAATAATCATTGTAATGAATAGTTATTTTCCTCATATTATCAGTAACTTTTTCAAATTCCTTATCTACATTTCCAATAAGCAACATATTGTGAAAAAAACAAGTACAAGCACTATTAACTAAATATATTATGATTTGTTATCGAAAATGGTCAATAATTCAATCACAATAGGAAATAATCAAAGAGAATAACAAGCTATGATCTGAAGCCAAGCGATCATTAGCATCCAGTGAATTGCAAGCATCTGAAACTATGCAATTATATGAATTAACAGAGCAAGAACCATCAGTAGAATTCTAAACTGCTGCAATTGCCAAGCAAGATCTGATGAATCACAAGGATCTGCAATTATTGCGTAAAAAGCATCGTAAATCATAAATTAATTATTAGGCAACAAACATTTTTCACAAAGCCAAATGTAATAGTCGCTGGGCATTCCAAAGCCCAACAGAAATATTCCGAATGCTCACTAAAAAGTTATATGATGTCGTTGCTAATACGTAATTAGTTAGGATAGCATCCGGTTAATTAGTAGGATTCTCCTGAGAATTAAGTCATCAATAAGAGGGATAAATATCTATAAATATAATACTAATGCAAAATCAGTTAATATGGATGAATAAATTATAACAAATATCAATATTTTTAAGGCATTATAATTTATTCTGATATGTTTTTCAATTGAATAATAAATGAAATTTAAAAATATTATTTTTCAATAATGTAAACATTAGTACGGCATAGAAGATATGTGATGAAGTTTAACTGTAAATTTTTTAAAAGGAACCTACCGATGGGTACAAATGGATTATCTTTTGTTTTTCTTATTAATTTACTCCTTACACCCTCTTCTTCCGGTGGTGTCCATATCAGTGAAGGAGATCCAGTACTACTAGGAAGCCAAGTTAAGAGGTTTTCGTTGTCTGACTTTGGTTTTTCATCATTCTTCTTGGAAGTTGCCATTTTGATAGAAACTTTAGCGCCTCTTAACGGTATTATGAAACTTTATTTTTTAACTATTGTTTTCTTCTAATTAAATGTCGGTCTTCGTAAATCTTAAAAATATTGAGATTTTCTACGTATATAGGAAATTTATAATATTTTACACAATTTAAATTTTTTAATTTTAAAACTGATAAGGTTTGATAAGTATATATAAAATTCGTAATAAATGTATACATGTAATTTTGAAAAATCTGTTTCATTTTCTTCAATTTAAAGAACATGTTATCATTTTATTAAGAAAAAAAAACAACGATTCAAATTATGGAAAATAAACGAACGTAAAGTTTCAAATATTTAGTGAGGCTATTTTCAACCGCTAGATTACATAATTTCAGTTGTAGCCTGCTATATGAAGAGAATGTAATAACTGTTTGCCGGCTTATCTTGTGCAAGCTCGTTATTGCCTACCGCTAGCAGTTTTTTTATACCTAGCTTGATCACTAAATTCGATAAAATGATTCTAACCCGCTGACTTATTCTATAAGCGTAGTAATTTGCTCTCCAAATACCTTCAAATAAATTTCAACTTGAGTCAATTTTGCTATTCAAATGCAAACGATTTAGAATTCCTTGATTAATTTATTTAATTAGCCTGTTTTTATTTACGCAGCCAAATTGTATTTCTGAATTAAAATTTTGGAGGCTGGGCGAGCCCATTATTGAAGGTACGTTTTAGATGAATTACAATATTTCTCTCTCCTGGCTGATGTAAACTTTGGGATAAAGTAATTTTGAAGTGGTGGACATTTAGGTTGTTTTTTTCTTGCATTATATCGTGGGCTAATCTGGAGGGTTCTCTGCGGCATGGTACTTCATGGTCATGACGCGTATTGTCCATTCAATATTTGGGCAATCACATTTCATAGGTCGTTGGTAACTAACCATTGTTGGAATCTATTTCATGTTTCCATTACACACACATATAGCATAATATACTGATATCGCTCAGCATCTTATCAGTTTTATGCTTCTATTTCACTATATTTATCAGGCCTATAACTGGTTTTAACATTTTCTGATATGTTTTGGTTTATCTGGCGACCAGCCAGTTTTTTCAATCACCTGATTTCTGAGTTACCGCTATACAATTCTCTTAACGAGTAGTAGCTGTAGGGAATACTACTCTTGTCATCCTGATAATCATTTTTTAAATGAAAAATCCAGCCTAATGCACTAGTAGATGGAAATTCAGTAGTTTAGCTTTTTGTTTGACCAATCTAAATAACATATGGATGCTGAATCACCAGTAGTCCATCATAACAGATTTATTGTTCTATGTGACCTTATTTTTCAATGTTTTTGTTTTAGAACAAATGTTTGTGAGTTGGGAGTTAGATACTGATCTAGTTTAGCAATAGATTCATCTGGAGTAGTTCTTTTTTAAAACTTAGTCTATTTATGGTTTGGCTCATTTTAACCACTGCATAGGCTAAATGGTTGAACCAATTACAGTAAATTTCCATTCTGTTTAGCAAACATGACAAGAGGCAAAATACTGTTATAGGCATTTCTATAGGAATGAATATGCTTCCTTCATAATCTGTAGTTCTCTTGCTGTTGGGTTTCAGTACATCATTAACTTTTTTTGTGTGTTTTGATGTAATGGAGTCTGCTTGTTTATATTCATTTTAAAGATTGAGTTTTATTCATAAGAGTTTTGAGAATGAGTGTTCCTATTATTTTCTGGCCATCTTGCTATCTCTTTTTCAAAAAAGCAATTTCTGTATGTCCTTGTATGATTTCAATATCCCAAACTATTACAAATGTGCACATTGTTTTTCTTGCTATTGATTGCATCTGTAGCAAGCTTTTTCAGTATTTGCTGGGACATCATTTGAATAGTCTTCAGAGGGACATTTTTAGCTAAACGTCCCTAATATTTTGTTTTAATCAGATGAGTATTTATCTCCAGTTTTCTTTAATAGAAATGCCTGATTAACTGGGATCTTGGCTGTGGATAACTAGAAGATTGCAGAATCATATGTGCTAGCTTGACTTCTAGGCTGTGACCACTTATCCAAGATGAAATTGTTATTTGATTAGAGATTTTGGACAGAAATAAACAATCAGCAGAGTGTGTTTTATGAAAATCTATCTCAGAAGCATAGTGGCTGACCACAAAATCTTGTATATTGTAGATCCACACACATTTACAAATGTCGTTTAGTCTTATTGATTTGCCTTGTGAAAGAACTTTTCTGGATTTTCAAGATTGCACTCTTTCAAGTAACCAATCTTTTTTTCTTTCCACCATGTCAGGTAAAAAAGTGTCAATTTTTTGAAAAGAGTAACATATATCATTGGATGTTTCTGCTTTTCTAAAATCAAACAAAATTAATAGTGTTAGCCACCATCAAATAAGTCATTTGATAGCTGAATTGATAATTCTTAAAGGTAAAGAAAATCTAATCAACTCACATTGGTACATCCTGTTAGAACTACACCAATCCTATTGTGTATTAAAGTTGTAAAGTCAGGAAACATTTTTTTCTGATTTATACAAATTAAAAATAAATGTCAAGTTTCAAACATTTATTGAAACATCTACAATTATGTATTTTTACAATAGTTATATAAGCTTGCCATCCTCTCTGGTTAATAAAACTACAAAGTATTAGTTCTTTCTGGTTAATAACCAGCTAGGTTATAGGAATACTGAGACTCATCCCTTTCACTTTCAGCTGTGGCTTGTACTTTGGAAGGCCTTATAATGCAGCCATTAGAAGCTTTCTCTGAATTTGTCTATATCTGACTGCATTTGCAACTTATCTGCAATATTAATTACTGTTAAGAGAATAATTTATAACTTGAAAATTACTGTCTATAAGTGTATTAGTGAACTTATTAGCTACTCTTACTAATTCACTACAACATCTTATTCCAGTAATTGACTACCTTGAAATGGATTTCATATTATATAGACAACTTTCCTGCCTAAATGTAAATGATATAGAATTCATTAACCAGCTTAATTGAGTAGCCTGTTTGAGTCATTGACTTGTTTATTTTATTGCTATTTAAATATATTAGTTGGCCAAATTGTTTTCAGAATTGGATTCTAGTTCAAAAAATTAGACAACTCTATTAGTGAAGATAGTGTTTTAAATGAGTCTACAAGTCAATTAAATATTGTAATATCTTTTTGTTTATGATAGACAAGCCTGAGGAGGGGATGCATTGTTTAGGGCCCATGGAGCTCGAAGGGGAAAATTTTTAAAAAGAAAAAAACAATTGCCAACATCGTTATTTAATATTTTGCAAATTCTAATTCACAAGATAAAATTGTTAATGAAGAGAATCATTCTTGCCATTTATGATTTCACTTTAACATGACCAGAAAGTACATGGTGAAATATTTATGTATGTAACTGAAAAATCTACGTCAACAACACAACTAGTGTTTCTACAATTGTTTGATGTGATAGTCATTGTAGATCAAATTATCAAGTTTTGCCTAAAAAAAAATAGTTATTTAGCAAGTGATAAAACATTTTATTTTTTGGTTTTCACAGAAAATTTAGATCATACAGGTATAGGCAGGGCCAGATTTATATTTTTTTAGCCCTATGCTAACAAAAAATTGAGGCCCGTTCTCAGATTTTTTATAATTGTATAAAAAAAAAACACATCTATTTACACAGGTTATTAATACATAGCAAAGTCTTCATTAAATTATATAACTTTAAGACATGTACAATATAAATTAAACAAAATGTAATATAAAATAATAACATATAAATATGTTTTACATAAAGAATATTCGTTGAAAATGAAACAAATCTAAAAATGCCGTCTACGCAATTTTCAAGATACAAAGTTAGAAATAGTATTATCAAAGAACAAACTATGAAGTTTATCATTTTCACTGAACAAGATTGTAAAAGAATTGAGCATTTTTTGAATCATAATTGTTTGATATTCATTTTTAATTTGCCTGAACAATTTGTAATCATTAAAGACAAAAAGCTACCTCAACATTTGGAAATACAAATTGTACTTTATCTTGCACTATAATATTATAAGCACCTTGAAATGACGTCTCATTTTCTGAGTAATTATCTTTTACGTAAAGATGAAATAAAATCATTTCTTCATCAAAATTTTGGTCAAAATCTTCAGGGTAAAACTGGATTAAAAATGCCACATTTTTTTTCAAATCTTCATTTGTTTGACTAAGATTCAAAAGAAATGAGAATTTTCTCGAAATATCGTCATATATTTTTACTCTTTGTTGTAAATTTGTTTGAGTTTGTTAGTAATTGGAAGAAATGATTTTTTATTTTAAAAGTATCTTGTGGAGATAGTGATTCTAATGCACCAGGAACATTTTCATCATTTGGTTTTTTTTTCCTTGAGGTACTGTAATCACCATCAGGTAGTTGCTTTTTAGCTCTCGTATCGATTTCATCAAATTGATCTCTTATTTCATTAAGATAATCAGACAGAGGTAAAAATAATTTTGCAAATGTATTTAAAGATTAGTCTTTTCAAGCTATTGTGCATGCGCTTTTTACGAGTGTTAATAATAAATGAATACTTTCACTCCCAACACGAGATATAGTATTTAAGAAAGAATAAAATGAATCCACTTATTCTTTCCAACCCAAATGCTTATATATGGGCAAATCTTAAGTACTGGAAGTGAAAGCGTGAGGATAGACCACTCACTTTAAATTACTGATTACGATGTCTGAATGAATGACGTCGACGAAATTATCTAGAATTTACTAAACGTCACTCTCAAGTGAAACTTAAACATATGTAAATAAGCATTTATTTTTATTTTTCTAGATAATTTTGTCG
Organism: Epiperipatus broadwayi; assembly: GCA_028023455.1. Classification (NCBI taxonomy): domain Eukaryota; kingdom Metazoa; phylum Onychophora; class Udeonychophora; order Euonychophora; family Peripatidae; genus Epiperipatus; species Epiperipatus broadwayi. Next base: position 3,794,648 of record JAQFVV010000066.1, on the reverse strand, counting down.
ACGTCATTCATTCAGACATCGTAATCAGTAATTTAAAGTGAGTGGTCTATCCTCACGCTTTCACTTCCAGTACTTAAGATTTGCCCATATATAAGCATTTGGGTTGGAAAGAATAAGTGGATTCATTTTATTCTTTCTTAAATACTATATCTCATGTTGGGAGTGAAAGTATTCATTTATTATTAACACTCGTAAAAAGCGCATGCACAATAGCTTGAAAAGGCTGATCTTTAATGTATTACAATTTATAAAGCAGAGTGCTATAAAAATAAAAATAAATGCTTATTTACAAATGTATTTAAGAAAGCTTGTATATTTTGAATAATTTTAGAAATTTGATGAAATTGCTTCAAAATACCATCCCATAGAATTAGCATGAACATGAAATCAAATTCTTCCATTTTGTTATTGATAGTTTTTGCCTCTTTTGGTATCACCAGCTCTCAGCTTCATTGTTTCATATTTTGTTTAAAGCCTCAACAATGGAATCATAATTTTCTTGCAGAAGTGGCTTTGGAATGAGTTTCCCATTGTGTATTTGATAGACAACAACCAGATTCTGAATCCAAATGAGATTTTAGTGTTGACTATTGTTTGGTTATAGCAGAAAAAAAGTTATATATTTCCTGAACGAGTAAAAAAAAATCATTACTTCAAAATAAAAATCCATGGTGGCTTGGCCTACAAGATATAAAGAATGTCCCATGCAAGGAATGTAAATTACATTTGATTTAGTTGTAAAATTACGGCTTGCATCCCTTTATATTTTCCTGATATATTAGCCATGTTATCATACAACTGCCCTTGACATTTCTTAAAATCAAATACACCCTCATTAGTTAAATCTAATATTGTTTTAGGTCAATTTTCACCAGTATGTTCTTCAAATGGCAAAAATATAATCAAATGCCCAACAGGTTATCTAGTACCAGGAGATATATATCGAAGAATAATTGTCAAATGATCAATGTGTGATAAATCTGGCATTGAATCAGGCAATAAACTAACATATCTTGTTTCTTTTATATCGTTCAAAATAGATTTTCTTACATAATTTGCTATTATTTCAATTAATTCCTTGCATATTGTTTTTGACAAGTATGATTTTTTCCCGACTTAGCATTTCTGAACTGTTCAATATGCCTTGTTAAAAAAGGATTGAATTGAGCTTGAAGTTTCAAGTCTTAAGTAATTTAAACCACTAAACATCACACAATCACCATCTCATACTGTATGGAGAGTTTTGCTTTTATTTTGTCTTAAATAATTTCTATTTTGAGATTTAAATTTTTCATCGGTTCAATGAGAACAGTAAGACTCATTCTTTTAAAGTTTTTATCACTTCCCTAACTCATTTTAAGACTAGTTTACCTTATTCTTCATCTTCCCTTACTTGATCTTCTATTGCAAAATCAGTTTAGATTTCGTTATCTTGTCAAATATGTCAGCGTAGCTGTTTTATGATGATTTTTTATGAGATTCAATTGATATTAGATTTCTCCAGTTATTTGCAAATGCAGATAAGGAAATAGACCACATTTTGCAAACAAAATGGTATGTGCAACCAATTGTTATTATAGGAGTACAAAAGCCAACCACATTTATATTTCTCAAGCTCCAGAGAACAATATCATATTTATTTGATTTTTGAATGTCTGTTTTGAATTTACAATTAAATCATTCCAGTGTTGACATTCATCTAATCCAAAATGATATATCTTTGGAAAGAGAAATCCAATGTCATTGCTTACCTCAGTTCCATGATGCTGAATCTTCTTCTATTAACCTTTCATTGGATAGTTTCCACACAATGTAAATTAATGGATTCACTTGTGTAGGATGCAGTTTCTTCAATATTCATGCAGCTTACATTTTTCATTATCAATCACAGCATTTGACGAAAATGGACTTTCTTCTTTTGAGACAGGCAAATCATTTCCATTCATAAATGAAACTGTTGCTGGTTTAAAAAAAGTGTTCAAGTTTAGATAGCTTAGATAAGTGTGTATTTAACAAATATATCTTCTGTTTTTGGGCACCATTTTCAAACCTTTTCATTTTTTATCTATGCAGAAATTTTAATGTAAAATAATATTCGTAAAAAATTTCAAAAATATTTATTGATTTCATATAGAATATAAAACTAAAAATTAATATATTGCAAAGAAATCATCAATTATATAAGAAGGAACACTTGCTTCAAAAATTTTATGAGTGAATATATTTCGATGTTCTACGACCATTTCAACTTGAACAAACTTTCTTTTTAAGTATATAATTCAAATATGAAAAAAAAAACTTTTTTTTTTTTCTGTCATATGTTCAAATAAAGCTTAATATTTTTAGGGAAAAATCATGTTGCACCTCGACGTAATTCTAATTACAACATCCACACTGCTTTTAATACAAATTCATGTGTTCACACAAAAACTTTGCTGCCTGAAGACTAAACTAAACAATTATTGGAGTATCATGTTTCCAAATGCAACAATCCTTTATAGTTTTAAATTGGCAATAAGGTATACATTTTTGTTTAATTGTACCATAGCTATTAAAAAATTAAATAATTTGTCACCAGAAAGTGATCCAAATGTTCGAGATAATCATGGCATTATACTAATCGTCCAATAGTGATTAAAATCATTAATTCTATCATTAGTAAATGATCAAAATTTCCTCATCTCTTTCAAACGATTAAAAAAGTACATAGGCTATGAAAACCGACAGCCATCTTGACAACCTTTAGTTGCCAGACTTGAATTTCAATCACTTTTTTTACAGGGTAGCATAAAAAATTTTTCTCATTTCAATTTTTTTCATAAAATTTGGAGGCCCCCTGAAAGCTAAGACCCTAAGCTTTAGCTTATTTAGCTTAATGGAAAATCTGGTGGTGGGCATTGATAAATATGGGGCATTTTGGGGTTGCACTGTTCATGCTGCCCTCAAGCTGTCTTTTCCAGAATCCCTTTTTAAACAGTAGATAGGTGCACAAAGACAAGCTTCAGCAGCAATTATTGGTCAATTTGGAGCTATATAAAGGCACTATTAGCAGTGGCATAGTTCATGAAATATTATAGGAACGCACAGAATTTGAAGTTATAGATAAATATAAAAGTGAACCAAATTTCAGATAAGATGTACAGAATAGTATTACTTCAATCAATATTTTATTGTGAATGAACTCAACATCTAGCTGCAACTTGTGGATAGATATAAGAAATTTGTAGAAGATATAGATAAGTTCATTTAGAAAAAGTAAATGTGGATGATTAAACACTTTTAAAAGCTTTAAATGTAATTAAAAATGAAATAATGATAGCTGGGAGAAAAAAAAAATGTTCTTATAGCAGCAACTGATTTTGCACATATTGTAATGTTTTTATTGAGATTAAATAAAGAAATTGGGAAAGAAAATGTTGATAGAAAATGTTAAGTCGAATTTTGAAGTGCTTATGCTCAAATCTGATAGTTTCAGAGAATTCATGCAAAGAAAGTTGGAATATACTAATAAATGAATTATTTTGGATTTATCTCCACACGCATCACAGTTTAGTAATTAAAATAATAAATGAGATCTTTATGGAAAAGACGGTTTTATAATGTGTTCTAAAATGAATAATCATATAAAGCAAAGCAAGTTATAGTATTATTCAATCAAGGGTTTTCTGAAACTATCCATAAAAGATTAAGACTATTACCACTTTATTTAAAATTATGTCAACTATCTCCTTTTTACGCTTGCTTTACAATATTTTTTCTTTTACTTTTTGTTAAAGAATGAGAAAAATGAAGAAGGCCAAAATGAATCCTAAAGAATTAAAAGTTTGACATTAATTGTAAAGTTTAAACATTGCAAAAATTAAGTATAAAAAGATTCTTTAATATTTCACACAACTCTGCCAGAATTACGAACAGAGAATTAAACAGATAAGTGAAACTTACAGAAACTTAGTTATGAAGCAAATATTTCTGCGGTTAAATCAGTCAAAGAATTAGATGAATGAATCAAAAAATACAACTCTGTAGTTACAATTTAAATTGTAAAATATGAGTCAAAGTAATTTCATCATGAGATGAAAAAAAAAAAAAATCATAGAAAATTAGCAGGAAGCAAAAATAATAATTAAAAACACAAGATTTTAATCTTGTATATGGAGTAATACAATCTGAAATTAGTGACGCTGATAAAATTGAAGAAAGAATTAGAATGAAATTTTCTCTTTATTTCACCTATTGAACCAGTCTTGATTGTTTTAGAATACATTGACATGATTGAATTAAATTCATTGCAGTCTCTATTAACCTTTTATTCCAGGTAAACATACTTGTTTTAAATCACATGGGCTTTTTATCAAGGGATTGTATAAAGTCAGAAATTATTGTACAGACTTCATTTTTATCTTACTGTAGAAAGATAGTCTTAATATCAAGATTCATAAAAAATCTTACGGAGCTTCCAACACAAATATAATTCTATCCAAAGTAGAAGTCATAAAAATATTAAATATCTCATTAAGCGCAAAAATATCTCATTGTAAATATCTCATTGTAACTAGACATTTCATTTTTTAATGACAATTAAGATTCAATGAATCTTGTTTTATTACTATCATTTTCTTTTTTTGTCTAGATATCCAATCTGTTTCTCTCTTTAGTTTGGTTATTCATCACAAACATTTCAAGGTGCTAGTATGTTTGTATCATGAATTATAGCAAATATAACTGTATTTCACATTTAATCCATAATAGAATAACACGTTAACATTAAATTTGGTTTTAAAATTGAATAAAACTGCTACTGAAACATTTGAATTGATTCAAACTATGTATGGCATTAGCCAAGAATTGCAATAATGTTTTCAAGTGATTTGTAAGGTATCATGAAATAGGGATAGCATTGAAGATAACTGAAAGTTATGAAGCACTACCCCATTTCATTTCATAAACTCGTGATCCAGACATACTAGCACTGAAAATTTTTGTAGTAAATGGCTAAATTAAGATATTGCTGAACATGTATTGATTGAAGATGTTGCTGCAGGCTGCTTGGAGAGAGAACCAGATATCTTTTTATTGGGTATGTTTATCTGTAAATATAATCAGTAATAAATTCAAAATTTAGATGAACATTTTGTGATTTTATTATTTTAAAGATATTTATAATTTGACTTTATTTTAAAGACAACAGCAGGCAAAATTATATATAAAAAGAGTTAGCTATAGTTGTCTGTAATATCTTTCATTTAGTGGTTTAATTTAATGTTCCTTTTTTGACATAAAGTGAGAATTGAAAACCAAAACATTTCATGAGATTTACTTTTGTTATGAAAAATTAATATAAATTGCATCAAAAGTCTATTTTTATATTATTTTGTAGCAAGCTGCATGAAGAAGTTTGCTATTAACTGAAAAATGATCCTTTGTTTCTACTTTGAGAGTTTAAAGGAACATCGCAAACCAAATTCCTAATATCCATTCGGTATGTTCTTGCCATTACAGCTGTTATGACTACGATTATTCACATAGTAAATAAACAATGAATGGGTTGATCATCCACTCACATCAGTTAGAATGGTGCATTTATTGATTTTTTTTAATCCTTGACTTTAAGACCAAGAAACACCAGTCTTTTTTTCTGTTGCCTGATAGTTCTTAACTAAAATATGGTATCAACTGAGTTTTCTTGAAGGCAAGACAAATAAGTGTGTGTGAATATTTTTTTTTTATTTTTAAGATATTTACAATGATAGAAGACAAAACTAAATTATGGTTCTTATTCCAGAAGTCTGATCAATCAAGGCAGTGATTGATAGCCAAATATGGAGGATTTTATGAATCTCAATTGCAGAACCAAGATGTCATTCAGTAGCACTTTTTTTACTTAAATAATTACAATTTGAATTACAAGTGCAAATTAACTCAACCCAAATCTTTGACACCATCCAATTTAGAATTAAAAATTCAATTAAAGATTAATATATCTGATTTTTTAAAATTCAGCACACATGGAGTAACTACTATTACATATTCTTTCAAATTCATATAAATAAAGATACTATAAAGACAAATGCCTCCAAGATGCATTTCATGTCGAACCAGCACTCACCTGTTGGTCCAGGTCAATATATATATAAAAATTAATATAAATATTTTTCATATGATATATATATGAGATATGGTGACTGTGTGCTGAATTTAAAAAAAATCAGGTATATTAATTTTTAATTTAATTTTGAAGTTTATGTCTGTGCTAGAGACAATCTCTAGTTTAGTAAATGATTAGTAATAATCTGAAGTGGATGGTGTCAAAGATTTGGGTTGAGTTAGTTTGACATTTGTTATTCAAATTGTAATTATTTAATATAAATATTTTTCATTATGGTGACCTGGACCAACTGATGAGTGCTAGTTCAGCACGAAATGCATCTTGGGAGTCTTTTATCTTTTATTGTATCTTTATTTATATGAATTTGAAAGAATATGTAATACTATTGAGATTATTTAATATATTTATTAAATACTTATAACTACAGAGCACTTTAAAGTGAAGGAAAATTGTGCAAAGTGAAAGAACTATCTAATATTATATGGGACATTGTTGGACTTTGTGAAAAGATGAAGAGATAATTAATTTAAAAACTGAACATATTTTATTACAATGACCAAATATTGGAATCACAAGTAGAGTGGAATTTATTATAAATAAAAAGTGGAAGAACAACTTTGTAGGGATTGATGGTATATTAGACAGAATGGCAAGGCTACTTAATTCAAATTAATTAAAGATATTATATGCAGAAATTTCAGGTTTATGTTCCATCTCATGGTGATGAAGAAGTAGATCTCTTTTATACGGATGTACAAAATCCCTTTTGATCAGACCAAATATTTTAAAATTACTGTGGAAACTTTAATGTTAAAATTGGTAAATAATTAAAAAAGTGCCGTGGATTAATTTCATTATAGTATTAGAAGTGAGAAAAGCCACAGACTTGTGAAATTCATGGAAAAAAGAAAAACTATATTATGAATTCTTTCATTGAAAAAAATGCTAAATGGAAATGGAAGCATTCAAATAAAGATATGGCAGAATTGGATTATATTTTGATTAATACCATGTATATTTCAAAATTATAATGTTAAAATATTCAATACAGGAAGTGATTATCAATTAATAAGATATGTGCTAATGCAAAACTAGAGAAATGAAAAACTATTAAGATGGACTATATTAACATGATATTCCAAAAGTTTAGAAACACTCCAATGAATGTAAATTAGAACTTGCAAACTGTTTCAAAATATCAGCAGTTTTTGAAGATGGTTCAGACTAGATTGAAATCAATAAGAAGGGAACTAATATCTTATTAAGAACTACAAGAAAAATGACTGGTATAAAAAAAGCAGCATTTACCAACAAATTTTTTACTGAGACAAGACAGTATATGAAGCAAACAAGGAACATGATTATTTTTTAATGATCCATTATGAAGAATTGAATGACTACAGTTTTGAAAATAATGCAAAAAAAAAATTAATAATAATATAAGAAAATAAAAAATGTCAAACTATAGAAGAAAATAAAATCTCAAAGATGTAAAACATTACTTTGGTGTTGGAAAGAAAGTTCTTTATATAATAAAAAAAAATTGGAAATATTAAAAATTAGAGATATCATAGAATGTAAAAGTTCTATAAAAATACATACATTAAGAAGAAAAGATGGATTTATTACTAAAAAGAGAGATGACATCATAGAATGTGTGAAAGAATTATATATTAAAAAAGTATATAGTAATAAAGAACAAGAAAATAAAATATCCTCTAATTATTACATCTGAATTGTCATTCTTTTAAATGAAGAAGTGATATGCAATTAAATCTATGAAGAAATGAAAAGCTTCAGGAAATGATGGAATTATAATAAGTTTATGATTACATCCCTCCACAAGGTATTAATAGTGGATAGAATACAGTCTCTATCTTGCTTGAGAATGGTGTAAGTGAAAATTACACTACAGAAATATTTTTTATTGAATAATCTCTAATCTAACAAATGACTAATAAAAATGATGAATTACAATAGATGTTTTAAAAGAAGCAAATAAAGAAATAGAAAAATTGTCGGTAAAGTTATATACCAAATATCTAAATGATAAGGATCTAACAGATGATTGAAAAAAATGCAGCAGTAATATTGATTTTTAAGGATGAAGAAGATATTAGAAATTGTAAATCTATGCAAAATCTTTATCAAAATAATTACAACTCATCTGCAATAAACTTTGAATTTTAACTAACCCAAGTAACAATGTGAATTTAAAAATAGTTTTAGCATAATGAATCATATCCAAAGAAGTGAGAAAAGTTATAGAAAATATCAATCGAGTTGCCATTATCTTTAGGATTTATATATTATTTGATTATATAAGCATTTCTAAAGTGGTTACAGCACTGGATAATGAAGATATATATCTGAAATAGTCTTTTTCTAAAAAATATTTATCAAAATGCAATAGCAAAGATCAAACTATATAGTGATATTAAGAAGATTGGCAAGAAGGAAATATAACAGGATGATTCCATATCTCCAAAAATTTTTACAGAAATTTTACAAGAACTATTTTGTTCATTAAAATAGGAAACTAAGGAAGTGAAAGTAAATAGAGATTAAGTGGATCTCTAGTTTAATGAATGACAAAAATTATTAATACACACCTAATTCTCTTTTTAGATGATAGATTGGTTCCTGAAAATTACATATAAAAGAAATTTGTGTAAAAAAAAATATTGTATATATGGAAAATAAGGAGATTGATTCCCGACCCAAGACATCAACAAAAATAATTAAATAAATCACATAAAATTTTTTGTTAGAATGTTATACTTTTTGTGAGCTACCAAATTTTACTTTATACACATTGAAAATAAATAAAAAAATGAACTATAGGAACATAAATTTCATTTGAAAAATAAAAAAACTTGAAAGTGATAACACTTACGATGAAACACTCATTGGTTTCTCTATACAAGCCATCGAAAACTTTAAAGTTCAAAGCATATCGTCACTTCCAAGACATAAGTAAAAAAATAACCATTGAAATAAAGACTATTAATGTAACTTATCGGAATTTATTATTTTTATTTCATTTGACTTCTTATCAACCAACACATTTGAAAAGAAAAATTGTAGCCCCCCGGAACTGTACATTTATCAAAAGTACAGATAACATCTTGCTTGTCCGTAAAACAGAAAAGTACTCAAGATTTTATTTGTTGTCACTTTCTGATAATAAATGCATATGTTTGTGCACAATTGGGAAACCATTGCTATCACTAAAACTTGCAATCTATAACTTACCATCTATTGATTTTTGGCAAAATTAATAAATATAAATTTAAACAAATTAATTAATTAAATTTAAACAATAATAACAGACATAATTTTTTTGTTTTGTGATGAACTCTGCCTCAGAAATAACTCTGTAAATAAATACCAAATTAAAAACATTTACAATTTTCTAAAAAGAAAAATTATTTCATATTACTTACATAAAATTATTTAGAATTAAAAAATAAAAGTTTAATAACAACTTGAGACAATCTAAGAATTACTCCGAGAATGTAAGATGATTTTTTTAAGCCTTGCAGACAATATTTGTTTCTTCATTCCAATCATGAATATGTCATGGCAGCTCTAATCCCAAAGTACTTTTTGTACAAATCGTGTTAATTTAAAACAACTCGTGCAGAAAACGAAATATTTTTTTAAAAAACTATTATTTTAAAATTGTGCAAGAAAAAATACGTAAAAAGAGAATTAGGTGTACTTCCATCCAGCGGTTTGTGTCAGAGTTGTGAAGGAAGTAAGTTTGATATTTATCAATTAAACAGTAGCAATTGGCTATCCATATATATATTGAACAATGATAAAGATATATGTAAGGGATTGTTGTAACAGTCAGAAAATGTGTGACTCGTTAACACAGTGCAGAATTCGACCACCACACAAAACTGCAGCACCATCTAGATAGCGAAGCCACCCGTAGTACTAAGTTCGAACATAGTTTATCGGTTCCACAATACAATCTACGAAACAATGCATCTGATGCGACATTAGTAAATATTTCTTTAGGCACGGTGGTCAGGGTATGCAAGAGATTCATGATTTTATTTAGAGTTAGCCAAGAATAACACTAATAACAATTAAACACTTATATTTACAAAATCGAGGAAATAGTATATAGAATGGGTATCGAATAAATAAAACGTAACTGCAGATGTATAGTTTGAAATTATTTATTGAAACATTTTAATAATAAAACTATTTATTAATAATATTTGCTAAGATTTAAAGTTTCAGTAGCGGGATTTTCCGATACTATTATATTAAAGAAATACATTTATTTATTTAGACATATTTTATATTTAAGACCTCAGTAGCGGTATTTCCGATACTGTAATGTTTACAAAAAGAAAAACATTTATTTGATGACGTAATCTAGCTACCTAAAATTCTTGAGCAAGTATTTCTAATGCATGCCTTTAGGTATTTATACCTTTGCAATGCAAGAGTCTAAAGTAAGATTTACAAGAGTAGCGGCAGACATATATTTATTTAATTAAAATATTCTTTAATAACTAAGGGCTAACATTTATTTGAGAGTGAATTATGAAGATAATGCAGAGGCGGAGTGATACATAGACTAATAAAGTTAAAGAAATACGTGGTACGTTTTAGAAAGGCGATAAGGAATGGCAGTATATTGAAACCGCAAAGCCGTGAATGAGTTTATAAGAATGAAGGGCTGGCGTTTGCCATCGGCCCAACGAAGTAAAGTGTCACACAAGCATAACCAGGGACAAGCGGTTCGTGCCGCGATTTGCCTGCTGGCTGCATGACGGTTGTCAAGTCCTACAGGACATTTGTCAGCTTGTGTAGGATGACTGGGGTTAAATTTCAACCCTATAGAATCCGGAATATTCACGGCTTGTAATGGGTCATCGCGTCTCTAAAACATAACACATGTATAATATATAGACGATTCTGGTAAGATTTAAATATATTTTCTAACTCGGCCCTACATTATCAACATTTAATAATGAACGTTTGCGACTCTCAAAGAAATGCAATTTTATGGAATTATTAAATCGAGATTTAATAAAATGTAAAACATATAAAAACTGGGTGATTATTACACTAATACATCAGCCATTTGCTAAGCAGTAGACCCCTACATTACAATAAAGGAAGCATTGAATGCGTGTCGATTTATATGAATTATTAAATTATTTAGGAAAGTAAATAATAATGAAAATTTGACACGCATCCAGTTTCAAGCGATCATAGATTTATACTTAGAAAATTATGAGCATGCGATAATGATATGATAAATGTAGATTTTAGAAATACGTACCCAAGAAAGATAGAGTGAGGTAAGCTAGATTATTAGAGAAATTTACACAATAAATTAATTATTAAATTTTAGTTTTACAAATGATAATTTTACATTTTATAAGTTATATAAATAGTATGAAGAATGAGCTATAGCATATTAGTAGAGTACTCTAGAGAATTTGAACACAGGTACCTGTTTTATGAGAAATTTTCCAATTCCATTGATTAGTAGCAAATTGTTCATGATTAGCAGTTCTTTCCTGTGTTCAGGTGGTTCATTTAATTTAACAGCAGCAGCAGCTTTCTCATTATTTTAGGCAGCAGCTTTTCATGGTTGAATTTATGAAGGGCAATGGAAGGTTTGGCATCCGATAGGCCATCTCCCGGGCGGAGAATAGTCTGGGCGCTTTTACTCGGTCATACCGTGGCAGGAACAATTAAATTAATATTTTGGAGACTCAACTGATCGAGAGCAGAGCTAAAGTTAAAGTCTCTGTTTTTAGCAAGTCTAAGATGGCCTCTTTTCTTAGATCTTAATCTTTCACATTTTTGTCATAGTTTATTTTTGGATTTCACTTAATCTGCCCTGAGGATAATCAATGCATTTTTGTTAATTCTAATTAGAGAAAACTGCCGTTCTATTGTTTACGTTTAGATTTTACATTTAGTTTTTGCTATTAGATTTTAGGGAATTTTTCTATTTTAGGGAATTAATCTATTATCTCTCACTGACCGATTCTTTTAAAATTTCAAAGACAAAAAGGGAACATACGATTATTTTACTTTTAATTAAATATTACATCAGATTTCTAAAATTATTATTAAATTAAATTTAAACAAAGCAATAAATAACGGATTTTACAATTTAAAATAAATGGTTAAAAATATATATTTTTTTATAACTAAAAGAAATCTAAATTATATTATTTATCTTTATTTATTGCCTTAAATTTGAGATCGAAATGTGTGCGTGTTTATGTTGAATTCTACATATATCTATACATTTTTAATATTGCTACACACACAATTCGATACCAAAAAGTTTAAATTTGGGTAGGATAGAGCAGTGAGTGAGAGACGATAGAAAAAGGTGAAACTTAAGATTCGAATACGAATCTTACTGTTTCATTGTGATCTGAGCCAAGTGATGAGTGCTGGTTCAGCATGAAAGGTGATCTTGGGGATCATCTTTTCCACATATCTTTGATCATATTTATATCCCTCCAGAAGGTGTTAAAAGCAGATAGAAACCAGTTTCTACATTGTGTGAGAGCGGTATAGTGAAAATTACACTCAAGAAATATTATATACCTATGTTTTTGAAAAAGGTTTTTAATAAATTTATTTTGCCAGTTCTTATTTATGGATGTGATACTTCGACACTTAACATAAGATCACTATAGAAACTTCAGATCACTCAACAAAATATGGAAAGATGCATGTTAGAAATAACAGGAAGAGATCAAAAATGAAATACATGGGTGAGACAACAAACTGGTGTTACTGACATCATTGAAAGAATTAAAAGACAACTGGAGTTAGGCTGGACATATTGCTAGAACAGATGATAATAGATGGACAGGTGAAATCTTAAACCAGATTCCAAGAGATTATAAAAGATTTAGAAAGAAACATGAGGTGTATCAATTAATCAAAGAAGTGTGCTGGGATAATGTGGAGAAGTGAGGTTAGAGATGGATTGAACTTGGACAGACCTTCATTCTGCAGTGGATCAATAATCGTTAAAAATGGTGATCATAAATTACATTACATTATAAAACAATACAATACTATAAAGTTAAAATATAGTTTCTATTTTGATTTTTACATAAAACAAAAATAGCTACAATATTTTAAAATCCTTTCACATTTTTTTCTGGTGAGCTTGGACATGTATAATATTATCAATATCTATCATGTATTCTATAATTCCTCAATTGTGAATTCATGCTTCTTTGCTATTAAAAAGAAAAAAAAAACAATTTACCAAAAAGAAAATCCAGAGATTCGAACTTTGCATGAGAATAAATCTCTGTTTATAGACATACAATGTGTGCCAAATGTTGATATTAGCAATTTTATGAAGAAGCAAATTGTAGATAAGATAGAAAATAACTATTTATATACAGTATATGATTAATTTTAAATACAAGTAAATATAAAAGAAGAAAAAAAATACATTTTGCGAGATGTACATTGTTAATAATTCCAGCGCTGGCTATTTTGAAATACGGGCTCTAATATATTTATATAACAGAGGGCAGTATTGAATTTCTTAGCCATGTGGGATGATTTAATATTATGTATATTGTTATATACTGACTGTTATATACATTTATTAATAAAACTGTATATATGTGAGTGTATGTAAGGGCTGGTCTGTATAGGCAATGTTGAGTCACTCTATAAATAATTACATGCAGAGAAAATTAGAATAACTGCAAATACCAACAATCAAATTTGCATTGCAATAAAGTCTAAAAATATCAAATTAACAAAATTAAATAAATGTCTGCAGAACTCAAAATGAAGAGAGGAAGTAGTCAGAAGCATTGAGTTGAAACGGATTAGAGAAAACCTAAAGAAATAAGGGAAAATTGTTTGTGCAATTGCAGATGGTATGAGCAGTACAAGAAGAGTTCCAGTCATTTTTAATTAGACTGACTCAGAGATGTGTGTAAGCAGTGAGGTGCTTACAAAGAATTGCTAGTAATTGACCATATGAAATTACAGAAGTTAAAGAGATGTAAGTGGAGTTAGAGATGAGTTCTAACTAATAAATTATATATATCTACCTATAGAGATATGAACTGATTCCATGATCAATATCATTATTTTTTTACAACTTAGTTGCCAGTTGAAATACTAATGCTACTTAATAATATATATTATTCATTTATTAAATTTGTATGTGTCAATTAACTATTCTAAATAACAGTATGGCTGCCAGAGATTAGTCAGGTCCCATATATTATGTGGTGCAGTCAAATTAAGAACTTATATTATGTGGTAAAAAAATTTGTCTATACATATAAAGTTATCAGAATATACAAAGAGAACTGCAAAATAGTGTAATAATGTTAGATGTGAAAAATCCCGGACAGTACTAGATATACATAAGACATGTAGGGAAATACATGCTGATAAATGGGATTATTGATGACAAGTTGAGAGTTGCCACATTTTTACAATGTCAAAACAGGATATTCTACAATTAGCAAACCATTTATGTGAGCTAAAGCCACCTGAAGAAATTCCATACAAAGAAGCGTGGATAAAATTAAAAGCCTACTTTAAACAAATGGAACCAAAATATATAGCACATTCTCATTTCTGTGGAAGGATTTAGTCACAAGATATGTAAATATTTCATACTATGGACATTAGCGAAGGAATGAAAGTTTAAGGAATATATTGATGAAATGTTATTGGACCAGTTACTATGGAGCAACAAATCAATACTAACATATAAGGTCACCATCGAATGTGCTATAGTTTACGAAGCTGTATTACAGCACATTCAGGCCTTCAAAAAGATGACAGAATTAAATAGCTTAGAAATATGGATAAATATGACAAGATCATGAATGGCACAAAGGAATTTTGAGCAGACTCCTTCTATTTGTTACTGTTGTGGAAAAACAGGCCATGTAAAAGCAAAGTGTAAATTTAAAGCAAAAAAATGTTTTAGCTATGGTCTGACAAGTCATTTATCAAAGCTTTGTAAAAGCAAGTAACAAATGAAAAAAGATTTACCTTTAAAGAATAAATTGAGGGGAGGAGCATCAAAGAAGACCACAATTGTGAAGAAGATAAAAGGAAGCAAGGATACACCCAATATTTTAAAAGTAAAAGTCTGTGAACAAATGTTGAAGATGGAAATAAACACTGGAAGGAGGGGAATATCATTATTATTGCTAAAAGATTAGAAAATTATTCTGGAAAAAGCTAAGGTTAACATTGGGATAAAGAAAATTACTTTGGTAGCATTAAATGCGCATGGAAACCCAGTAAGGAGTTGTATTAGTGCCCATAAGGATAAATAGTCATAACAAAAATCTACTATTATACATAGTTACACTGAACATTAATTCAATATTAAAGTCAAAATTGGTTTAATACCCTCAGAATAAGTATTGGACATGTTAAAACTGCTAAAGTAAAAAGAAATATCCAAAATAAATTTCCATTGCTATATAAAATGAAGTCCAAAAGAGTTAATAGCAAAATTATAGTGGAGTGGATTAGCGAAAATAAGGAGTATAATGTAAAAAGAACTGGATAAAAAACAAATGGCCATTGAAATCACCAAATTACATAGCATTAGTAATTTGGAATGCCCAGGAAAGTCTGTTGACATGCTGTGAATGCATAATTCATGACAGACCATATAATGATACTGCATGAGGGGAGGAAAAGTGTTCTACAGCTGTTACACAAAGGACAAACCCGGGAGAGTCAGAATAAAAGAACTAGCTTGGTCATGTTTGGTGGCCAGAATTAAATAGCTATATTAAACAGACTGTCAAAAAATGTTAGGTTTGCCAGCAAACGGCTAGTCTGCTGGCTAAAAAATTCAAATCTTGACCTGAGAGGACAGGAAAGAGTTCACTTAGTCCATGCAGGCCCATTCCATGGATAATTTTTTAGTAGCTGTTGATGTGTATTCAAAATGGATAGAATATTGCCTAGTAAAAAATACCAATACCAAGGTAATAAAAGTTTTAAATGAACTTTTTGCCATGCACGGATATTCAGAAACAATTGTAACTGATAATGGCACCGTATTCAGCTCAGAGAAATTGAAAAACTTCATTTCTCTAAAGGGGAAATGGCATATACTTACACCAATATTTCACCTCAATTAAGCACAATTGCAGAAAAGGCAGTCCTATAGCTGAAAAGTATTCTAAATGAATGGTGATATGCTGTCATTCATAAAGCATATACAACAGTGACGTTTTACCAGTAATTCATGCCCAGTTCTGTTATAAGAAAAACACCCATGGAATTATTAATGAAAAACCATATAAGAATACATTTGTCCATTTTCATGCCAGAGAAAGTAGAAAGGTGAGATGCAAACTTAGAAAAAAGTTAAGTTTAAAGTAAAACAGACAATATGAATAAGAGATACACTCAAGAAAAAATGGTTAGCATGAATAATTAATAAAATAGTGTCTGCACAAATACAGGAAATCAAATTAGAAGATAATGAGTTTTAGGACACAATATCAATCATATATGAGAATGTCATATTGAGATGCTAAAAAAAATAGACACTACACTGAGAGTAGATAAGACTGATGCATCTATAAACATAGAGATGGAAGTAGCAGACATCTTTTCAGTTTAAGATGAACATATAGAATCTGATGATGAACAGGAAAAGAATACAATGGAACTGGAGGAAGAAAGTTATCTAGCTATAATAAGGTTCACCCAAGTGTGGCAGAAACCTTTAAAGTAACATGATTATTTTCTAAGAAAAGCTTGTTTAATATTTTGACAATATAATATGCTGCGCATGCTTTTGACTAATTGTTAGTCAGATTCATAGCTATAGTTGATTTATAGAAGAATCACAAAAGTAATGATTTACATAAAATTTGATTACCAGATGTAAATGAATTGATTTAAATTAGCCACTTTTTTGATAGGATGGACAGGATTCTTTTTTGCTGATTGTGTGTATATTGTTGGCCATGTGCCAGGTCTTATTTAATTTTGCATTTAGCATCATTTCTTTCGGAGCAGACAATATGGGCAGATGTGGGTTCGGAGCTATGACCGTGTTCAGACTTGTATTCGAGGAAAACAGATTTAATATCCATAATAGCATCTATTTTGTTAGCCATACAATTAGATTATAACAAATGAGATCTAGCCAAATGCTTTACTACTAATAACAAGCAATCATACACTAGTATAATACCAAAAACTGCAATTACATCCTTCACTTGTGAAAGATCTTATTATCACAGTAATATACAGTATTTTCCTTGTACCCACAATTTCCAAATCCACAGGCAGTTATCTGTGATTGAAAAAAATGGTAACTTAACAAATAAAATGATTAGAAATAAAAACGAAATTTTAATTTTCTACATTTTAATTTTTTTGTTCACAATGCATATACAATATGTACATACAGCTAAATGCTTGTGTTATACATATTTTTAACATGTATTCAAATACACACACTTGTTACTATATATAAATACATACTATAATCTGGTTCATTATTATCTGTAAATATTATTGTCCATGATATGGATTAATACATCAATGTCAAGATGTAAGAGGACTATTGTGTATGCATATATATTTGTTCACACATTATTTATCATTCGAAAAAAAATTATACATTATTACAAACAAGCCTAGTCAAAGAATAAAAAAATAAATTATAATTTAATAATATTAAATGTCAAAAATTAAACTAGATATAATATTAATTAAACTACATTAAACTTCCGAACAAATTCTTATTAATATAAAGTAACAATTGGATTCATTGTTTTACAAAACCATTTCAAATCAAAAAAATATAAAATAAAATGAAAACTCGTCTACTAATTAAATATATGAATTGATAGGGCTTCAATGATCTTTTTTGAAAGTAGTAATAGAATTTTAAAAAAAAAACTTGTATGATTCAATATTAAAAACCTGAAACCATTAATTTGACGAAAACATCTTTCAATCTAGCAAATCAGGCAAAACTCACTATACGTATTGCCATACACAGCAAGCTAGAGTAATCAATGGATGCTACAAAGTTTGTGCATAAAATCCCTATCTAGTGCCTACTCATCCAATATCCCCAGACTAGTTTTTGGCTTGTGGCCTTCGTCAGTGAGGAGCCTTGGATCTGCACCTAGATCTTAGGATCCTAAGATCTAGGCGTAGTGCTCTCAGATCCAAGGCTCCTCACTGATGAAGGCCATAAGCCAGAAACTAGTCTGGGGATATTGGATGAGTAGGCACTAGATGGGAATTTTATGTACAAGCCTTCTGGCATCCATTGATTACTCTAGCTTGCTGTGTGGAGCAGTACGTATAGTGAGTTTTACCTGTTTTAATAACAGTTATAAGCAAGCATAAGAAATGGTGATCATGTGATATTTATTGGCTTAATGTAATAAATCATTATAATGTTGCTTTGAATTGTTGGTAATGTTTTACAATTGTTGAAATTATGATATATTTTGATTTTATTTTACTTTCTATTTTGTTTGACTTGAAATATAAGAAAATGAACCAAATTGGTAGTTTAAATTTAAGAAGTTGGTACCCTTTAATTAAATTATAATTTATGACAAAAAAAATATAACAACTATAACTTGAAAGGCATCAAGTATAAAAACAGCATATGCATTTTTCAGACTGCTTTTTTAAATTATCAATTTTCTTATTGGAAAAAGTAAAAAATTCATTTGACTATACATTTTTCAACTCAATTCCTAGATACCATATAAATGAAATTAATGATTTCAAAACATTTTATTTAGTTACAATATATATTTTTAGAAAAGTTCAATAATTATAGAAATTACATAAATTTAAGCTTAGAAATATATATATTATTTATCGAATAATATACATCCATTTATTAGAATGGCGCTGCATATATATATATATATAAATGGCAGCCTCACTATATAAATAAACCATTCTTGAATTTTTGCACATATATTTTTAATAGTTTTTAGAAAAATAATTAAAAGCTTTGGTCTTTTTTGGTTACCTTAAACTATATAATTTATTTTTTTAGCTTGTTAATTGCAACATATAGAGAAATTCTTTAATATATATATATATATTTTTACAAAGAGCCTTTTGTAATCAAGATTAATGCATTAGTCTGGGTTCAAATCCATGCAAAATTTAAAATTTATTCAGATTATAATTCCAGAATCAATCTATCTCGCTATTCAATTATTGGTTTGATAGATGGATAATTATCAATTATTAGCTAGAGAATAAAGGCCCCAGGTTTTATCATCAATGTATTAACAGAAAACAAAATACAGTACAATTATAATATGATGTAGCTTTCACTACTGGTAAAGGAGAGATCAGATTCCTATAAGTATTGTTTTCATGATTCGTCATTATTTTTTAAATCAAATGCTTACTTTTTAAGAAAGGAAATGATTTTAAGATAAGAAAATATATCTAAATGTGCTAAAATGCAGGCAATGGTGAGCTAAGTACAAATCGTAATACAAATTGGCTGAGCACTTATGAAAAAGTTCTCGAAAACGCTCAGTCAATTAATATTACAATTTGTACTTAGCTTCATCATTGCCTGCGTTTTAACGCATTTAGACATATTACTTGTTTAATTGGGAAGCCTACATTTATTTCATTCTTACATTAAATGATTTAAATAAAATGACATCATAAATAGTATACATTTATGTTTGCAAACTTCAAGTTACATAAATTTTATTTGTTATAATTTTAATTAAAAAAAAAAAAAGACAATCATGTTGCGTAAAATTCTTATTTTACAGTAAATATACCAAACTGAAAGTAGATAAAATTTAAATTTCCTTATTGTTGCTAAATACGATTTACTTTTAAAAATCAAAATCAATTACACATATATACAAAAATTATACATCAATTTTTTCAAAATTAGTTACAGATATATGTATGTATTACTCACATGACATTAATAACTTAGTGTTTCCATGATTCTAACTTTATAATACAGTTGTTTCATTTGTAAGCAATTCCAAAATTTAACAAATATAATACAAAATAAACCAATGAAAATGCGCTAATGAGATGAATTTCATTTGTTCCCTTATAAGTAAAGAATTTATATTAAGAATAGATTGGTCATTGAGAAACTCCTTGGGTATAACAAAAAAAAAAAACGATTATGCTGCATGTTACATGATTATGTTTGATTTAAGGAGTTTTCCGTTTTGAAAGAACAAAGAAATAATAAAAAATGCTTAAAAAAACAATAAATAAATATACTTATTTTCGCAGATGACTCATACTAATCATTAAATCTTCTGCAATCCTAACACTTTCTGTCTGAGGTTGATCAATTGGGGCACTGGTTCCTAAAACTTGAATTTTATGTTCCCTGGCATGGACGCTGTTTAGACTTAATGCTGCTTCAACGGCTGATGGACTAAGAGCACCTGAAACATCCTATAATCATAAATAAAAAAATATATATATCTCTCAGACAAATAAGGATAGCAATTATAAAAAATAATTGGAACTAATTTGGTATACATTTTGGGATTTTTTTTCCATACCTGGGGAAGCCACTGAAACATTATTAACCTCTAATAACATTATTAAATGATAAATGAAACAAGTACTTTATGCAATTCAGCATAGCGGCAAAATGTCAACTCAGGAGAAATTCCAGTACTGGCACTTCCAGTGTTTAAATTTCTTATGAACTCTCTAGTTTAATGGAACAAATAATGACTTTTCCAATTTCTTTGTACTAAATAATCCAACAATAAGTACAGAATAATTTTGTTAAACCACTAAACATCACATGATCACTATATCCATTGATTACTCTGGTTGGCACTACTGTATGGAGAGTTTTGCCTTGTTTAATAATTTTGTTAATCTCGCATTGTTGGAATAATGACAAATTGTATATAAGAGTATGTGTTATTATATAAGTGAGAGTGAACTCATTTATTCGTTAAAATATGATTGAATATGTGTATGTGAATGAAGTCTACAACTGTCTCATTTAAATTGCACATATCTTGATTTTTATGTATTTTATTTATGAATTATTTAAATCAATAATTTTGTGGCAATAATAATATCTTGTTTGGTATTTTATTACTATTCTCATTTGCATTAGATAAATTCCTTGTTTGGGGTTGTAATGAATATTTATTAATTATAGCCATTACATATCACAAATTTACATTTTATTTCGCAACTTCATTTTTTTTAAATTAGAGGAAATTGAAGCAATCTAAATTAGCTTCACATTGTGAAAGTTGGAAAGAGATTTTACTTCAGTAGAATTAAAATAAAATATCTTGTACTCTTACATTTTGATAACTTGCTAATATTTAATTGATCAATGCTTGCTCATATTTTACCAATCCTTGGAACTCATGGTTTTTTGACATTCAACTACTGAATTCCATTAACAGTTCTGAATCCTATTATAAAAACCTTTATTCAAGTTAGAATAATATCAAATAGAAACTAAATATTTCAGTTTTTTCAATTTATATTTCAATATTATATTATGATCTTGAAAAAAGTTACTTGCACCAATTTTCCTTCTTTATAACCAAAAAAGAATAAGTTAAAAACTACCATGAGTTTTTTAGTTGAAGAAGTTATTGGCTGATAATATAGCCTTTAATGCCATAAGGCAGCATATTGTGCAAAAAAAATTAAAAAATATATTTATTCTAGTAGTCTTTTGACAATATGGGAATTTAATTATGTGTATATTACTACCACTATTGAGAAAGACAAATCTTTATAAGTTTGACTTACCTTACTAGGATTGCAAAATTATTTAAAGTTAATGGAATCATGATATTCTAGACAAGAAGGGGAAGGGAGTGTTTAAAAGAAAAATTTACTGAATTGACCACTGTATTTTTAATTTTTTTTTATTGAAAGGAGCATATACTTTTTTTTTGTTAAATTTTTTTAATAAGCAAGACAATTGAATCTTAAGTGAAGCAAATTTTTATTATAAAAATTTTATCTGAAAAGACTTCCTAAATTTCATAATTCACTTAGATGAGATCAATTTTTTAATAATTTATTGTACCAATTATAATGTAACAAATGGATTGAGATTGTGTCATTGATAATGCTATAAAATGTATTTATATAATATAATCCGTTTGTCATGGG
Organism: Epiperipatus broadwayi; assembly: GCA_028023455.1. NCBI lineage: Eukaryota > Metazoa > Onychophora > Udeonychophora > Euonychophora > Peripatidae > Epiperipatus > Epiperipatus broadwayi. Next base: position 3,772,363 of record JAQFVV010000066.1, on the reverse strand, counting down.
TCACATATTTAACCTCTAAAAATAAATAAAAAGGTTTATTATAAATGTTTTTTAAAAAGGCAAATCATAATAGGTAATAAATTAAAAAAAAATTGTAACGTTATATTTATTTGTTTTTCAACAGCAACAGCGCCATCGAGCGGTGTGGATGATCAGACGATGTATTACCGAATATTTCTTTTCTTTTTAAAATATAATTTGATAAAATTAATTATTTTAAAAATATTAAATGTTAATAAAAAAAAAAAAATAAAGCTTATTGCTAGCTCACAATACAAAAAAAAAACCGTCCTAGTTGGCCATAGCTGTTTGTTTACCAATTTTGTACAGATCACCAATTAACAGCTGTGAACATGATTTGTATTCATTTCTATTTCTATTTATTTACTGTGATGCGTTAGAAGTTTAATTGGATGCTGATCTCATTTTTCTGAGGATATCAGGCTCTTTTCATGGAATTGAAAGATGTCCGAATATGAAAAATAAATACCTAATTATACCTTTTAATGTTGGATTTTATTTGCAATGCTGTAACAAAACCCAATAATTGTATAAAATAAGACCAAGTCAAAGAAGTCATCCATGGATTACAAGAGGAAATGATCAAAGAAGAGATGTACGTATTTATCTGGTTTTCTTCATTGCAAAGTATGACTAAAACAAACTTATTGTTTTCTGGAAAATCTTGAGTTTTTACCGTTTATAAATTTATACATGAGACCATGATGTTACATTAGTAAGGATGATAGATCTCAATATTAAATTGACATTTAACAATTTAAACATTGAGTTCAGCAGAAAAACAAAATAAAAGAAAATTTGGTTGTTTTTTACTTGACTTACAATATTAAAAGTAATTTATTTGTAAAAAAAATTATTTCTTCTTAAGTCAGACTTAATGCATCAGTATTTTTCTTAGTTAAATATTTAAATTCATATGTGATATAAAAGAATAGTAAAAATTCATTTTAAATATTATAGTTGTTAATTATTTATTATTGCTATCCTTGGAGCTATGAAATCAGTCCAGTTTGGGATAAATTAAAGATATATGCTTGATTGATTTCGCAGGTTCATTTTAGATAGTTTTTTATACTGTGAATATTTAATTTTATTGATTGTGTATATACATAAATATATGAAAAGTTAAATTATACATTAATTTATTTTTGTTATTAATGTAAATAAATATATAATTATTATTTCAGCATTGTTTCTCATCAATTTTTCATCTGACAGACAAGTGTTTTACACTAATATCTAGATTAGATTAATAGTATACACGTGTGCTGGATGACAATCAGCAAATATGACTAGATTTGCATGGACTTTTGCTTATAGGTTTCAGTCTGGTCATCATCCATGGTTAAGATTAAATTTTAGGTTTACCTTGTACACAGTTGCCTGCTGATCATCGATAGGCAAATAATCATTCCCCTAGAGTAATATTCATAATAACAATTGGCTAAATGGTCCTAAATTCCATTACAATATTTAAATAAGTGATTCAGTAATAAAGTGATTAGTTTTCTCTCCATGATACATCCAGCAATATATCTGAATTACATAGCAACATAGTTTAACTATTCACTACAAAAATTTTAAGATGTTATATGTCTGGATCACGAATTATAAAATGAATATCCACATATAGAACTAGCTAGTTCACTATTCTATTTATTTTATATTTTGCAATGCTATCTTTTAGCTTCTGCAAGAAATTTTTCTTTCTGAAAGATTTCAACATTGTATGCTACAGTTTTTCAGAATATACCATTATCTTTTCAATAAAACCAATTAATATTGCACTTTTTTAGAATGTCTTTGATATAATTTTTATAATATAAAATATTAGAGATTTGCACTGCTCATCCATTCCACATATTTAACCTAATACAGATGTGATTTTACATTACTAGACACACTCTTGGAATATTTTTAGAATTTTATGGATAATCCTTAAATGAAATTTTTCTAATACCATTATGTTACTTTAATAAGCAATCAAAGTTTTTTTTCAAACAATAAACTAGGTAAAATAATAGCTCTATATACAACTAATTCAAATGCATGAAAGCAGTGTATTAGAATCTGTATTGTACCTCCAGCTTACAGTAATCTTAGTCCACCTTTCCATTTAAAAAGCTACCAACATATTTAAATTGGTTCGTACCACTCAAATATATAATTATATATTGTACCGTTTATTTACATATGGTACAAATATATTGGCATTTGGTAAAAGCTAAAAGAAAAAGTAAATTTAGTGATATTATTAAAAGATGCAAAGAAATTTTTTTTTTAGTTTGTGTAATTTTTTTTTTAAAATGTACAATGAAAGTTACATTTTTCTTTCAAACTTTTTTTTTTTTATGTAATTAAGAATAAAAGTTAAAATTGGAAAGAATAAAAGACATAGATTATTAATCCAGATAAACTAAAGGAAAGAGAATTCCACATGCAGATTACAATCAGTAAAACTTTTTGGAAGCTAATTAAAGATGGCAGAATTATGTTTAAAAAAAAGGAGATTGTAACTTAAATTTAAAAAAGAATGTACAAGATTATTGTCTTGTATGCTGATAAAAGGACAAAAGAAAATATGCGCAGAAGTCTGAAAACTGGATCTCTAGTATAAAAGGAAGAATACCAGTGGGTTCAGGGTCTTGTCTGTTTTTTCTTTTGGCTGGTCCTGGATCATGAAAGATCCAGGAACATTCTACACTGAAATAATTCGTCATGCTGGAGTGGACTGAAGCTTTTGACATTGTTCATCATGAAGACGTTGACCTCAGAAAAGTTTTCGTGACTAGCTATTAGGACAGATCAAGAACAAGTTAAAAATAATGGCCACAAGCTCATTCTACCTCATGAAAAACTATGCATAGTAATCAAAAATCTTTGTAAACTTGCTAAACTTATCGGTAAGCTAAGATTGTGACTAAATTGAGCGTTTGCAAACCATTCTCCAATAAGTTTATAATATAATTCTGATAGGGACATTAAATTTTATTATTCAAGAGACTTCTGTTTACCTAAGAAATCTAAGTATAATATAAACTGTTTTAATTAATTGATTCATGTCTGAATTAGCATGCGTGTAGTCTTTCCAACTATCTTTAAATATTTTGTTAGAATAAAATATTTATTTCTAATATCAACTTTTCATTGTGTGTTATTAATGTTAGTTATTAAATTTATTAATGTTAGTTTATTAGGATTTGAGTGTATAATTTATCTTTGCCAATATTTGTTGATTAAGCCTCGGGAATAATATTCTCTAAAAAAATAAAGTTACGGGAAATCATAACCCCATTCTTTTAGTTACTTGCGTTAAAATTATGGGATATAAGGAAGTTAGAAGTCTATTGACTATGGCGCCTCTTATAAATGAAAACTAGCTTCGTCGGTAATTCCTATCGTAATAATTAATAGGCCAGTTAATAAGGAAATATAGCTATGTTTTTAGAAATACGAACAAGATATTTTCTTATCCATAGTTTGATTAAGTTTCACTTAATAGTATGTAAAAAAGAAGGCCTACCAGAATCTAGCAAAAATGTGAAAACGTTACACTATCCATTCCATCTTATATAACCAATCCACATGATCGCATACATATGAAAAAGGTAAATGATTTCCAATATACATATTTCGTGCTGAACCAGCACTCATCAGTTGGTCTGGATCTTCATCTGACACAGACATACATTATCAGTACTCAGTTTATATTAAGATAACAAATCTTCAAAAGTTTAATAGACAGGCTTAAATTTTCTCCACCCTTCAACTCTTCAGTCATTCATACCATTGAAAATCTAATGTTGGAACACTTAATGTCCTTGTTAATGCCAATATTATTGTCATACCCATGTTGACTTTAAGTCAATCTGACCCTCATATACAGGATCTTAATATGTCCATTTAAATGCATAGATGAGGGATGGGCAGAATAAAGGCTGAATGTGTACATTTAACTACAAGTATATTAACTAGTCAAGCGTTGGTAGCCGAGAGGTCAGCACAGCTGCCTTGCAAGCAGTTGTTGTGGGTTCGCTTCCCAGCCGATGCTTTGACATATGAAAAAAAAAAGTATATTAACTATAATGAACTTAAGATAATTAGAAGGGATTTGAATTCAAACTTCTAAACTTCTTACAAAACTATCTGCTACATCTTATACAATCAATATACATCACCATAAATACATGTAAAAAAAAAAAGAAAAGATCTCCAATATTCGTATTTCGTGCTGAACCAGGACTCATCAGTTGGTCCAGATCATCACCTCACACACATTTATATAATCAGTACTCAGTTTATATTAAGATACCAAATCTTCAAACTTTAATTTAACAGGCATCAATCTTCTCCACCCTCCAACTCTAAATGCATATTATTGAAAATCTGATGTTGGAACACTCAAAGCCCTTGTTGATTCCAATATTACTGTCATACCCATGTTGACTTTAAGTCACTCTGACACCTCATATATAGGACCTTATTATAGACAATACCCTTGTATTTGAATATTATATTTTTATCCTGTATTCTGCCCATCCCTCATCTGTGTATTTGATGAACATATTAAGATCCTATACAGGAAGGGTCAGAGTGACTTAAAGTCATCATGGGTATGACAATAATTCTGGCATCAACAAGGGCTATGAGTCTTCCAACATCAGAGTTTCAATGATATGGATGGCTGAAGAGTTGGAGGATGGAGGAGATTAAAGCTTGTCCATTAAAGTTTGAAGATTTGCTACTTTAATATAAACTGAGCACTGAATATAGGTGTGTGGGAGATGATACAGACCAACTGAAGAGTGCTGGGTCAGCACGAAATATGAATATTGGAGATCATTTATCTTTTTCACATGTATGTGGTTATGTGTATTGGTTGTATAAAATGGAGTAGATAGGTGTAGGGAAATTGAAAGTCTGAGTTCAAATCCCTTCTAATTACATTAAGTTCAGTGTAGACAATATATTTGTATTTAAATATTATATATATGCATACATACATACTACGGTATTCTGTATGTATCTATGCCAGAATTAATTATCTACTTTTATTTTAGACTTGAAACTTGTTGTTTTAAAATTAAAGTAGTTCAAAAGACATGGAATTATACATTTTCTGTTAAAAAGATATTTGTTTTCTTATTAAAACTGTAACAATACCACCCCATTGTAAAAGTATACTGTATGTTAATAATACAGAATAAAATGTATATTACCTGTTTATTGGCCAAAATTAAAATGGGCACATTTTTTAACCGCTCATCTATGAGAAGTTTGTGAAATTCATCGTAAGCTAGAGGTAACCTGACTTCATCAGATGAATCAACTACAAATATTAATACATCTGTATCTTGTAGAAAATTTGACCAGTAATGTCGAACATTCTCAGCACCACCAACTGGAATAAAATAAAAAAAATTGTTTATTAGTATTATAGTTTTAATAAATTACTACTGATATTTAACTGAAAAAAACCCAGAAAATTGTTATTAATGTTAATTACAGTGTATTTATGTACATGTATATATTATTATAAACCAAAATATGACATAAGCAAATATTTTTAAGTGATATTGTGAAAAAATAATACTAAAATATCTTACACAATTTTACACAACAAAGAAAATTAGATCAATAAAAAGTAACAAAAAATTTTATTTTAAAAAATTATGAAAAATCCAAATTTATTTTAATGCACTCAAGTAGATGTAAAATACAAAATTTCATACTACTTATACACTGAGTTTTTCAAGAAAGAATACAATGAAGACTTTTTTGGCAAAATGAAGCAATTCTACATATAATTATAACTTTCTCATAAGAAAGGTTTAGAAAATGAAAAAGATTATTAAATCTAATTCATGCTATATACATTTTTTGGTCCGTTAAAATATAAATCCATATTCCTTATAGCAACAAAAAGATTATCAAAAATATAGCACAATCTTATTAACTTGGCACTCTTGGTTTCCTAACCTCCACAGATTAATGACTTTGTTGAATTAAGTGTAACATGTAATAATAATAGCCTCTTATCATGATAAATTTCCTATGATTTCAGCTAAAGATAATTATTAATTTAATGTCCTGGATATCTATAAAAAAATTGTAGTTCTCTGAACAAAATGCAATATATTCAATGCGTATTCTTATCCCCAAATCAATAAATGAAATAAATAAATAAATAAATAAAATAATATTTCATTATATAGTTAAGGAACTTTTGATTCATCATTTTTCAAGGGACTGGAGAAAAATAAAGAAGACCGGTATAGAAAAAGCAATAAAAAATGGACATAAATTAAAAATATTTAATGATTAATCATTGAAATATACATGAAGCAGATTTTATAATTGTAAACATTCCATGCCTATTCTCTGCAAAAAGTTTGTACATATACTATCATCGTTATCATTTTCAAACATTTGCAAATCTCCTATATAGCTTTTCTTTTTCATAATACACAGCAAATTTCTTTATTTTATCCAGACACCTAACATGTGGTCTCTTTCTGGGTATTTTACAATCTCTTGGCACCCATTTTAAAATTTCAGCTAACCATCTATTATCATTTCTTCTAGAAATATGTCTGATCTAGCTCCATTTCAACCTCTTTAATTCTTTTAATGATATCTATGTATTTCATTTTTGGTCTCCTCTTGATATTTCTACCTATAGATGTATCTCTTCACATTTCATTGAATAAAGTGAAGTCTCTGCATTATCTTTTGTTACATATTAAAGCTTCAATCCATAAAATAAGTATTTGTAAAATCAATATATTAAAAACCCTTTTTCTTCAAACACACATTTTTTTCAATACTAAGATTTTTGATCAAAAATATTCCATCCAAGTTTAATTCTATGATTAATTTCATCTAATATGTTTCCATCTATATTTGTAGCTATTAATTTCTTCTAATTCATGATTAGCAATCTTTATTATCTTCCGAAAAAATCCAATGAACATTAAATTTAGTCTTTTTTAGTATTTATCTTTCATTCTACTTTCTTCCTTTCATTTGATAAATCATACAATATTTCATGAAGCTGTGAAGCACTATTTGCAAAAACTATCACATCATTTGCAAAACCTAGATAACTTAAATAATTTCCATTTACTTTTTTTTATTCCCTTAGTTTCTCATTTAATCTGCAAAATTCTTCTTGGAAAACTGATATACAAAGTTTCAGAGATAATGGAATTACCTTTCCATATACCTTTCTCAATGTATTACCATGCAGCCATTATTGCTGTTGTATTTTGATAAATATTATTCAGAATATGATAATATCCTGAATCTATATTTTGATGATATTTATCAGCTTATAAAACAAGATTATTCAACTCTAATTTAATTTAATACCTCTTATAGATACTGACTTCTATTTGAAGCACTGTACTGTAAGTAAAGCAATAACTACAAAAAAAAAAAGTGCTTGTGTAAGGGTAGGGATTGATTCTGTCAGCTACTATTTGAAGTTCCTAAAATAAAATTGTAGACATAAAAGAAATGAATGATTTAATAAAGCCATTAGTAAACTTAAATGTGTAAAAAAATCATATGCTAATAAATTTGAAAAAAAAAACCAAAACAACAACAATAACTTATATGTAAAGAAATAATAAAAATATTTTTTGAAAAATTGGAAGATTTTTTAAATATATATTTTAATTTATTATTTACAATTAGAATTTATAAAATATTAAAGATTTTAAGACTTCTCATTCGATAATTTAATATACAAAATTAACAAAGCGTATGACACACTTGAATGAGAAGCTATAAAGATACACAGAAATTATTATACGCTAAGCGCTTTCGAGGCCTTTTGCCTCATATTCATAGCGGTAATGTGAGCTGCAGAACTATTTCCTCGTTCTGCAGCTCACAGTACCGCTATGAATATGAGGCAAAAGGCCTCGAAAGCGCTTAGCATGTAATAATTTCTGTGTATCTTCATAGCTTCTCATTCAAATGTGTCATACGCTTTGTTAATTTTGTAAATTAGAATTTATAAAAATTTAATTACAAGAATGATATTCAACAATGAACAAATTAATAACAATAACATGTCTATGAGCCTATGTATTGTGCCAGGCATTATCAAATGGCCTTGCACAAAATCTGCTGTAAAGAATATTACAGCAGATACATATATAGATTTGTACATATTAGGCACAACAACTATATAAACGTGCTATATTAATCCAATGGAAGTTGGTCTGAGCATTAAAATACCCTTACACACAAATTTAAAGTAATATGAAATTGACATACAAAATATTGCATAATAAACTCATGTGTTGTTTTTGTTTTTCCTTTTTGTATATTTTTTATGATATGTCATTATATGTATTGGCTTTTTTATTTTCTAATATACTTGTATTTTTTTTTTAATTTTCTAAAGATTGTAATTTTATTCCATAAGAAAAAAAAAAGTTAATTGCTTTTGCAAAAATCTGATCAAAAACAAAAGGTTTGATAATGCTATAATTAAACTGTTATCTTTTTAAAAAATTCTTTTGAATTGATTTCGTAAGCAAGTGGTCTGGGTTATTCAAGATGGAAACCATTGTCAAACTTAAAAATGTAGAATTTAATCGGAAAGATATAGAGGAATGTTTATAATCTAAGTGATAAGGTAAATTAAAAGGATTGGCTGGTTCATTCTTCTCAGAGGGATATCTGAATTGGGTTTTATTAGTGGGATTGATAGTGCTGGGGAATTTTTTTTTTTTTCTTTCGGGGGCATTCAAGTCATTCACTACTTTGGCTCCAGAGATTTTCAATCATCTAGCAACTTAGAGATAAATTTATGCACTAGACCGCTGCTGACATTTTCTAAGAAATCCATTATATAGTTCTTTTAAGAACTCTTGATTTCTTAAGAATTTAATAAACTAGTCAAGATAGAAAAATCAACATTTGATAAAATTTATTATCATATACAAACAGAGGAAAATATGAAGCAATCTACCAGTGAGTCCAGTAAAATGACCGTGGGGTAGACAACCAGCTGGTGCACCGCCCTTTCTCTGTCCCAAGCCGCCAAGATGTGACCACGCCAGTTCCAGCCGCCCACGATGATGACAAACGCTGCCTTACTAAATAAATGAAATCCTCACTACACAGCCAGTTGACTTGAAGCCCACCCAGAGCCCAGAGGAGAAGAATGAAGACGCAGACATCGGTTTATTTTAAGAGATTTTATTAATATTGAAATAATTAACTTTGATATTTCCGATTAAATATATTATTATTTTTTTGTTATTATTATTACTCATTTAGAAAAAAAGAGAGAGAGTCTCTCGCATATGTATATTGAATTTGCGGTTATTACGGGCATATATGATAAAGCTTTTACTTAAATCTTTTGAGTCAATTTTTCTATTTTAAATTCTAATATTTTCAACAAAGATTGCAATGAGATTCTTTTTTTTTTTTTGTTGTCGTTGTTGCTATACGTTTTGCTCTTGTTGTTATTCCTGAAATTCATCATATATAAATATACATGTGTATATATGCGTACATACGCTTATAATATTTGGTAAATACGATATCTCATGTTGAATATCTAAAAAAAAAAAATGTATTTAACCGTATATCCTTTTTAAGTTATTTTTTTTTGTCACTGTGGCATCTCATGATGGTGCAAGAAGGGATCGATCTATTATAGATTCCCTGTAAGCCAGTCCTCTAATAACTTTATATTTAAAATAGTAATAAGTGTATAATTGTGCCGCACATATATACATGTATAGGAATTTATCTATATATAAAAAAAAGGTTTTAAAGTCATCAGTAAAAGCGTATGCCTGTATGACCGAGAATCTCATATCTGTGTAGCAAATCACACAAAAGAAAATTTATTTCTACTGGGTAAAAGGGGCTCAGACCACTTCCATTCTTTATGAAGTATCTTATTGTAAATAGCTTTAGGGGTTTATCTATTTTCGTAATCATTTAAATTGTATTTATATATCTAAAAGCATCAAAAATATATATATGGGTTTGTAATCATTAATTATTTAGTATTCTTTTTATTATATCATCATTAGTATGAAACGGTGGTGGGTATTTGGGATTAAATAAATAGTTAATCATAGTATTAAACTTGTTCGGTTTCGTATTATTATTTATATTGATAAAAATGTATTCTTTCCTTATCAACCACGTACCTGTAATAATCATTTAACTTACCCATTTGAAGACCCTAGATGTAGAGTGACTGAGCTAGCCACAAAGGGATATCGCTCTACTGGGGTGTTGAATCTTATTCTCATGTTTCGCTGGACATATGGTATTGCACATCCTTCTGGGAGGGGGAAAAATTCTTTTTTTTATTCTTTTCTAGAAGTGGCGCGCAAAGGTCTATTTTGTAAATAGATTTTTCAAAGGTGTGTACTTGCCATTGTTCTAAATATTCGGGCATTTAAATAAGATATCAACTAAAGGGTATTTTTAACTGGAAGAGTCCTGGCAATCCACTCTTTCTATCAGTTTAGCTGGAAGTACCAATATACATGAGTATAGATAATCGGCTAAATTGGTTTCCATTTCTTTTCCTGTTAAATCTTGTTCACTTCATGCTCAGTGCAAGATTAGGATTAGGAAATCCGCAGGGGAGTTTTGGTCCGGTACAGTATATTTGTGTATTTTTATAAATACAAAAAATAATGTTTGTTATTTCAAATTAAAAAAATAACATAATTCATCTGGACCATGATTTATCAATGAAATGATAGACATAAAACACAACAGACCAAAAAATTCATATCTATAAAAAAAAACCATAACTTATTTTTCTATGGACCTGATTTTGAGAGCAAAGAAAACTAGTGGTGAATGCAGAAATTTCTTACATTTATAATCCATAAATTAATAAACATTTCATTATTATAACATATTGTTTGTAATTAATATATTTTAATATTAAATAAGACTATTTACTGTTATCCAATTTACACTGTTTTGAAAAATTAAAAGTTATTATCTAACAACTTAAATTATTTATTAATTTATCCTTTCTCCTTCTGTGCTAAAAATATAGTAAAAGCTTTTTTTAAAGCTCAGTTATATCACTGATCTTGAATTAGATAAAGCTGTAAGATAGAAAAAAGTGGTCAATGAAATTCAACTTTTTTAATTATAGAAATTTACTCAATGGAGTTTTAAGATAAAATAAATAATTTTACTTAAGTAAATTATAACTCAATTTTAAAATAATTATCATGTACAGAAGTTACTTGACGTATTTTAAACATTTGTTCACAATATTAACATTATATTAACACGTAATACGCCATATTTTGAATTCAATTACACATTACTGAATTGTGTCGATGTGTGTGACTATCAAGGTGTGTTATCATTTCAGCAATCAATATGTTAAACCATTGTTGATCCATTGCAGAATGAAAGTCTCTCCAGGTTTAATCCTGCTTTTCTAATCTAGGATCAAGCCTAAAATGTCAACTTTCCATGAACTATCATTTCTAGGAGTTTCATTTTAATTCCATAATTTTTTCAATGACACCTGTTTGTTCTTTCATCTAAGTTTCAATCTCTTATATTCATGGATTGTTGAGTGATCTGAAAGCTTTGTATTGCTCTTCTGCTAAGTTTCCAAGTCTCAGATTTATAAGTAAGAACTGATATAACACTTCTATTAAAAACATTCCTATTCTAACACAAAAGCATATTTCCTTTTAATGTTATTTCTATCAAAAGCACTCTATCCAAATTTAATTCTGTGATTAATTTCATACATTGTTTTATCTGAATTAATAATCTGATCAAGATACTTGTAGTTGTTTTTTCCTTCTAATCCATCATTATTATCTTCTGAGAAAATCCATTGAAAATTAAGTAATCTTTTTAGTCTTATTTTTTAACTGTTAATTCTTGCAACATTTTCTAAAACTTTGAAGCACTATTTGCAAAATTAATTAAATCTTCTGCAAAATCTAGATGACTTAACTAACTTCTACATAATTTTAACCCATTAGTTTTCCATTTTATTCCCAAAATACTTATAAAACTGCTATAAGTTATGGAGAATTAGAATTATCTTATCAAACATCTTTATCATGTTAATCGTTTTAGCACTATCATGAAATTTAATAACCGAGGTTGCATTTCACTAAATGTTCTTCAGAATATGATATCCTGGTTTTTTTACCTTGACTGTTCAAAACTTTAAAGATAGTATACATGCTTATAGAATCAAATGCCTTTTCATAATCTAAAAATCCAAAGCATAAGATCAACTCACACTCATTATTGGATGTGATCCACTGTGTAAAAATCACTTTTAAATTCATCTTTTTTTTTTGGTTTATGATTCCAAAATTTGCTGTAAATGAATTTTAATTATCTTGATAAAGATCTTGTATAGAACTGATAGGTGTATAATTTCTAATATCTTATTTATTACTTTTTTAAATATCAATATTACTACTGCATTCCTCCAATTATCTGGTACATCCCTATCATTTAGATTTTTGATATACACCTGGGTCTCGTTTTACGCGACAGATAGATTCCTCAGAAAACACGCGCAAACAAAATCGTGCAAAAATAGACGTAACTTATCTTGAAAAAGGGGGGATACGGACTGTGATTTTTCAAAACTCGCGTAAAAGCAAAGCACCAACGTAAAATTTACTTTAAAATTCGTGCAAAAAAAAAATAAGGAAATAAAATATGACTAATAAAAAAAATTTGAAAAAAATTGATACAAGACAAACTTTTTTTAACTATAATATTTAATTTTATTCAAAACAATATATTTTTATGCATAATTTACAGTAATTTATATTTTTTTATACACGTTTTAATTATTATCGCTATTTGCCGGTAAAAAGGTTCGTTTGCAAACTGATAAAAAAATCAGATTCTTCACAAGATGAAATACAACTAGCGCCAACATCACTCTCATGTTGTGTTAATTAATGGTTTTCTGGTGACAACGTAATTAGTAATTAATCTAACAACTAAAAATTAAATTCTTATTTTTGTCTTTAATTTTCAATTTTAATTGTGCCCACTGCTATTACTCATCTTTTAAAAATAAACTTGCGGACATTAAATGATTAATAATTGATTAAACGTTCTTTTTTTAAAAAGCAAAAATAGAATGTGATTTAAAATGCAAAATTAACACGCACAATGTTTGAACAAATTTACATTACAATCTTGTAAAATTTAATGTGTATATACATAAAATGTGGAAATCATGATTTTAATTTCATTATTGCATAAAATTTTACTATTATAAAGCACTGAAAATATTGAAATTACTAAGTTGAAAGTAATAATATGCTATTACTTTCAATATAACATGAGTGTGCGAAATTTATTATTTAAAGTAATAGCGCAATATCGGAGTTCGACTTCGGTGAAACACGAATCGCGTAACTTCAAAATCGTGTTAAATAAGTCCGCGTAAAAAGAGACCCAGGTGTATAGTTTGGCCAACATTTTTTTTATTTCTTCATCTGATTTTTTAAAAATATTAATAATATAATTCCATAATTTCCTGGAGCTTTTTTCTTTTTTTCAAACATTTAATGAGATGTCTCACCTGTTCATTTAAAAGACTTCTCAATTCAGAATGTAGGAGTCATTTTGTTGTCTTGTTCTTTATTACCATATAATCCTTTCAAAAATTCTTCCACAATTACATGATATCATCCCTCCTTTCATTCATAGTTCGCTTTTTCTTCTTATTGCTGAAGTAACTTTTCTCCCAATACAATCATAATGTTTTCTACTTTTGAAACTTTTATTCTCTTGTATAACTTTCTTTGCCATTTCACAAATAAACCATTAAACATCACTTGATCACCATTTCCTATGCTTACATAAGCTGTTAAAGCAATGGCAAACTCTCCATACAGTAGTACATGCAAGAAGGTTTGTGCATAAAATCCCTACCTAGTGCCCATTCGTCCAATATCTCCAGACTAGTTTCTGGTTTGTGGCTTTCATCAGTGAGAAGTCTTGGAGGCTCTCATATCCAAGACTCCTCACTGATGAAAGCCACCAACTAGAAAACAGTCTGGGGATATTGGATGAGTAGGCACTGGGTAGGGATTTTATGCAAAAATCTCGCATCCATTGATTTCTAAGACTTGCACTGAGTGGCACTACTATATGGAGAGTTTATCACACATCACTTCACATCAATTCACAATTATAATTTCTTATATTGTTATCTTCATACCATTTTACAAAAAGTCTAGATATTCAATAATTTTTAATAGATCATTTTTAAATATTTACATATTCTTTTTTTTCTTCATATATAGTCTTATCTCAATTGAAAATTTACTGGTAAATAGCTTCTTTTTTGTATCAGCTGTCTTTCTTCCAGTTCTCAGTTATCTTTTTATTGATGCCAGTTAAACTTAAATCACCTTCAAACCTTGTTGATATTTTAAAATGATCTGAAACACACATTTTCTATTAGTCAAAATACAATTCAATTCTGTTTCCTTCCACATCCATTTAGTTTTTTCTCAAAGAATGAATTCATAATATACATTTTTTCTTTTTCTGCAAATTCTACAAGCCGGTGTCTTCTTTCATTTCGGTCATTACAGCCAAACTTATCCATAGCACTATCATCTTTTAATCTTTTTCCAATTCTAGCATTAAAGCCTACTACAATGACCTTAAAATAAGTGTAATCAAAAGCATTATATATATATATATAAAATTTCTTCATCAGAATAAAAATTTTGGGGGCTTATATTTGAATTATCTATATTTGTCATTAAAGTGAATAACTAATTTTTGTCATTATTGATATACTACTAATTTCTAAAATGTTGCTCTTCCATTTTTTACTTACACTGGCGCTCCGAACTACGCTGTATCTAACTACATATCTCAAAGAAAAATGTAAACAAACAAAAAAAAAAACCTCATGAAAATTCACACATTTTTCCATATTCCAGCAACCATATTCTTGTCTCCAAGTATTGTATGAAGTTACATTTGAAAAAAATTTGTGAATAAATTTTATACGGCACAAACAGTAGACACTTTTCCATCTTGGAGTACTGTACATGATTATATATAATTACAATTTATTCCGCTTATGATAAAAGGACATATATTTTATTCTCCTGTATTACTCTTTCCAAATTTGATGCATAGTATTTTGCATAATAAAATATTTTCTGAGTGTAATGCTAAAAGTTTTACAAAATTTTAAGTTGATACTGATTTCAAAATATCAAACCAATTAGAGAAATCCTAATTTCTTGAAAACAAAACTACTATTATATTTCTATAAGAGAAAAAAAAATATTGGAAAAAAAAAAAAATCACCCAGAATGCATTTAATATGAACAGAAGCCAAACATTTCACTATTTATTTAAAAAATAAAAACACAGTTTTTTTTCTTCTTATTCTTATAGCTTCAGTGAATGCATGAGTGAATACACAATAAAAAATGTGTCCTCTCAATTTATTATTAATAACTATATTATTACTATTACAATTTAAAATTTTGTTTATACTATAAACTTAATTTTATATACAAGCTATACATATAAAAAAGCGTTTGTGTTATAAATATATGCAAATTAATAAATAACTGTATATTTGAAGCCAATAAATAATATAAATTCTATTCTAATCAATGTTTATGATCAAAACATGAGTTATTGTATTATAATTATACAGAATTGTTAACAAGGGGCCCGAACAAATTACAGTATAGTTTGCAGCTTCACTACATAATAAATCCCAATGCACTTGTGCTTCCAATATTTAAATTTTTGCGGGAAAGCTTATGTTCACTTTTTAAATCATTGTCTCGTCACTTTTTCTTTTAACTCCACAATGCTCCATTCATTCAATTCATGTACTCTTCACTCATCTGAAAATGATCTGCAGTTCTAGGTATCTGAATAAGAGCTCATCACTGATGATCCACCATTAGAAGATTCTTAGAAAGCACTGCTTTAGCTGACGATTTTACAACTTCCTGGGAATAAGAGCCATAACTTAATTTTGCTTGTCATACTTATAAAAATAAGACACTTCCACATATTTAAATATTTAAAATTGTATGTTAAAAATTATTAATTTATAATACCAAATTGATCAATGGAACTTTCTATTATTTCTAAGGAATGTGTGAAAGGTTGTTAGCTTTTTTTCCTTAAACCGTAAATAAATACTGTAATGCTTTAGTCTCTATATAATATCAAAAAATTGCATTCAGAATAGATACTCTGGTACCTGTTTGAATGCTGGGAGCATTTATAGTTTACCATTTTCATTGATTACTGTTTATTAATATCTGACAGTGATTTTTCTAATAAGAAAATATAACACATATTTCCACATATTTAAACAATTACATTTGTTAAAAATTATTAATTTATAACATCAAACTGATCAATGGAACACTATTATTTCTAAAGAATGTATGTAAGATCATTGGCTTTCTTTCTTTAAACTGTAAAAAATACTATAATCTTTAGTTTCTATATAATATCAAGAGGTTGCATTTAGAAGAAAGTACTTCCTTTCGAATGCTGGGATTATTCATAGCTTACTATTTTCATTGATTACAATCTATGATATTTCCACACATTTAATTATTTAAACAATTACACCTGTTAAAAATTATTAATTTATAAGAAATGTGTGAAAGGTTATTAACTTTCTTTCCTTAAACCATAAATAAACAATACCAAAAGATTGTATTTAGAAGAGAGTACTCCTTTTTGAATGCTGGGGGTGTTTACAGTTTACCATTTTCAATGACTGAAAATCAGGTAGTGATTTTTCTAATATGAAAATATAATAGATATTTCTACATAAATATTTAAACAATTACATCTGTTAAAAATTATTAATTTATATATATATAAGTAAATGTAGATAAAGATGAATTATCCAACATTATAGAAAACAACACAATAAATATCCATCGTGCATTCAATACGTTCTGTAAAAAGCCAATGATGGTACAATTTCTATTTGAGAGATCAGAAGTCTCCTGTCAAAGTGGACCATTTCAAATGCTAGAGGAATGGATGAAGTACATTAATTAAGAGATACAATAAAGATGTGGTATTTAGTGACATAAGCAAATTGATATTGGGATAGATGGATTATTCTTCTTATTAATAAATTTATTGGACAAATGTTTTGTAAAAAATATACAGAAAAAAATCTTTTTTAGAATCTTCAAATTTCATAAATGAATAAGATATTTGTTTCAAATAGAAGTTAGAAAAATCACATCGTTTGTCAATGATGATACAATAGTATATGTAAAACTCATATATTAATGTTAATTAAGATTTAGTTAATGTCGCAGTGCTTGATCACAGTTTGATAATAGTTAATACTTTAATTTTGTAATGAATTTCAAGTTTTATTATTTTGATACAGTAGTAAACAAGACAATGTCATTGAATTTAGCCAATTTATCTGATAGAAAAAATTAAATTCACTAATAGCTATATCATTAATCCATTTTATGATGAAATTTTATTTCTTGTGAAAAATCAGTTTGCTATCTCAGTTCAATAAAATTGATTATTCATTGATAACTTTGATCAATTAATTACTGTAGTTTTAAGTTTACTTTTCTTTGGGTGGAAGAGGATGAGAGGTGGTGGCAGGTAGCAATTCAGAATTTTGTTCAGCATGGAATATACTACAACTACTGCTATCATGATTATTATAGAATTGTAAGCCAGTAATTTTATATTAAATTATCAGACAGATGTTTTTTTCCGAGTTGGAAATTGAACAAAACATTTTTTTGCTATCCAGTTAAAAATTCTTCAAACAACTGTGCCAAATTCAGTCTTTTTACATCATTACTAGCAATATTTAATGATTCTTATTGACTTCTAATTCCATAGCAAAGAAATTAATTCTATTCATTATCCATTAATCTTTTTCTTGATACTAATCACAATTTTCTATGTAACTGAATAAGTCTATCAGTTTAAATTGCTTCACTGAGAATTAATAACGTTGCAAATCATATGGTATTTTTACTTGATGCAGAACTATCATTAAATTAATAATTTACTTTACCCATTACAAATAAGACTTATAAGAACTCAGATCTACACATATCACTGGATATCTTTCTTAAGATTAAGTGATGTTCTTGCAATGATGATTTCCTTGTCTAGACTAAGAACTTTCTTATATTAATGAATAATCCTTTTAATCTCTAAGAGAACGGAATTTCCTATCATTACTATGTAATGCTTCCCTTATGTATTATTTCCAAATGAAACTTTATTTTAAAATATTTAGATATTGGAGATAATAATTTTCTTATCCAGATAATTTAATTAATGTTCCAACATCTATACTTCTGCCCTTGTCCAGTTTTCTAGCTAGACTTCTGTTTATGCAGCACTATCATGTTCAATACCCACTATTAGTTTAATGGCATGATTTAATCTTGTTAAATGTTATTTTAAAATTATGTTTCTTAGTATGCAACTAATGAATTTCTCCATTTTATTAACAATGCTTATCTCCTTATGCTAAGTGCTATAATTCTATAGTATTATAACAATTTTATATTCTAGTTTTTTCTTTATTGTTATTACTTGTACATATGATTATTTTTATTTATAAATAAAATTTACTTTAAATAAATTCTAATTTTTCTTTACAGTTAGAAGATATATCAAATAGTATTAGTATTCCAATAAGTGAAAAAGAGAGAATAAAATTACAATGAAAAAGTTAAGAATTTAATTATATATGAATTTAATTATACATAAATGACTACACCAAACTTCTTTTTAAAACTTGCTTTTATATAACTATTATAAACATGAAATAACACACCAATGTTTCGACTATTTTATAATATAGTCTTTTTCAAGGAAAATAAAAATATATAATAATAAATATAAAATATCACATATTACAAACAAATCCAAAAACATTAAAAAATACTAAAAAATTCTCTTTACCTCAACACCTTTTCTATTACAAACAATTTCAAAACTTTATCAAACTTTTTTACATTTATATACCCATCTAAAAATACCCTAAAAATATTTAATTAAAAAAAAAATAATAGATTTGTTAATTAAATGTTTTTAGAATATTTTTGGATGGATATATAAATGTAAAAAGTTTGATAAAGTTTTGAGATTATTTGTAATAGAAAAGATATTGAGGTAAAGAGAATTTTTTAATGTTTTTATATTTGTTTGTAATATGTGATATTTTATATTTATTATTATTGAAACAGATGTTGTTTCATATATCCTGAAGTTACCCCCCCCCTTCCCAATTTAAAATGGTTTGATTTAAAAAAAGAAAGCTGTCGCAATTATAAAAGTAAAATGTGTAAATTTGAGTTCTCTGAAAAAAAAAGAAAGATTATTTCGGTCTGCTTTTAGTTTTCGTAAGAGCTGACAGCAAGTAGTTGGCCAAATTAGCCAGTTGCAAAGTTGTCTTAATTTCTTTGTGAAGCAGTGGCCAAATTGGTCAGTTGCAAAGTTTGGATTGTATTTTTTGTAAGAGCTGGCCAGAACAGTTTGGCTGGTAAAATTTTTTGAGCAAGTGGCAGCAATTAGTCGACCAAAATAGATAGCTGCAGTTTGTTGTTGGTTGTAGCAGAATTGAAAAAAAATAGCTTCCACAAAGATGTAGCTGAAATCAAACCAGTAGATCCAGCAGTGAGCAGTCTACTAGTTCTATATATTAGTTTTGATTCACTTGAAGATTGGGTCAACTTCAAAATTGGATCAATTAGCCTATTAAATGTGTTCTGAGAAGACAGCAGCTTGCATGGAACAATTCTGGACAGAAGGAAGATTATTGCAGACCAAATTACCCCTCGATGTGGACCAAAAACCAGCTTGCTCAAGAAAAAACATCAGTGTATGAAGAATTAATTATATGTATGCTACTTAAGCCATATGCAGAGAACCACAGATAAATGTGTATATATAGCTGGTAAGTTATTTTAAAATAATTCATTTAAAAGCCATTTTAAAATTTCTATATTTAATTTAGAAATGTACATATAATGGTGAGTAACATTATATATAAAATAGAACAGTATTATTTTACGTTGTTTAAACTCTATAGTTTTTTAAAAAGAGTAACATAAATAAATAACTTTTGCTTGAATTAAATATGTGCCTACATACAGGAATTAAATATGCATCTACATAGAGGAATTAAATATGCATCTATGTACATGAACTAAATATGTATTTATATACACGGGTTAAATATGCGTCTATCTATAGGAATTAAATATGTGTCTATATACATGAATTAAATATGTGAATATATTCAAATATAATTATTGGCTGAATGATTAGATAAAAAGGATTAATCCAAATATAAATCAAACTCACCTAAGAGTATATTGCAATAGGGAATTAATAGATGTCTGAGAATATGCACATACGAGAATTTAAACTTGAGACATGATAAAGGAAGTATCCATGATGTACACATGGATATCTAAATAAATCCCTACTATGCGAATGCTGGCAAAACAGGATTATGGAATATAAATAATGGACAGTCTAAGATCAATGATGGGACCAAGCATCAGAGAAGTTATCGATGAAATGGAGTAACTGACCTATAGAACCTGAACTGCAATGAACTATTAGAGGGAATGTTATCAAAATACTGTTATTTAAATAAATTGATTATATAAAATAATATATCTTGTTAGTTTCATGTCATGTCATCCATTTTCTAATGTACTTGTTCACAGAAATCTCATGTTTCCTGAGCTATGTTTGGCATAACCTGATCTGAGTAAGGTTGTAGTAAGCTGGAACTCTAGTGATGCCGTTTGAGAAACCAAACAGATAAATTTCTAGATGTTTTCAGTCTCTTTAATATTACATATTCTGATGAGCAGGAAATATTGAAGTAGGGGGGGGGGTAACATCAGCATTGGGAAACACTGATCATTCTTTCCTTCCTACAATATGCTCATCAGGAAATAAATCAACCATCAGTCTGGTTACATTATATATTTTTATTTTTTAGTGTTTCTTGAAAATGATAATATTATAAAATAGTCTAAATGTTGGTGTGTTATTTTATTTTTATAATAATCATATAAAAAATAAAATTTGGTGTATTCATTTTTATATATGGAAAATTATGAACTATTTTTGAAAAAAAAAAAACTGTGAAGAATTTAATTATATAAAGACTGTTCAAATGTATACTGTATCAAATTGGTAAAGTTATTGGAAAATTCTTTATTAGTTAACCAGTTTCATCTGTACAATTAGTATAAAATATTTAGTCCACATTAATGAAAAAAACAATTTATTTAGAATATATTTAAATGATTATTTCCAAAGTCCAAGACATTAAAACTCCACAAGAATGATCTGTAAAATGATATTCCAACATTTTTTCCCCATTATTGTTTCTCAGACATTTGCATTAATATTTAACATGCAAGAGTAATAATAATTTATTTAAAAAATATCTATTAATGATGTTTTCTAATCTCTAACTTTTGATTCAATTTTCCTTATTTTTTTGCCTTTTAGTAATCTATTAATGATGTATTAGATATCGTAATTTTGGCCATGAATATGAGGGAAAAAGTACTAGGCCTGATTAATTTATTTTAATTGTTTTTGTTACCACTAATAGCTTCTTCACCCAGCGTATTAAAGCGCTCACATATACTAAAATTTTTAGCAAATAAAAAGTTTAGTCTGTTATTCCACCTTCAACTTTACATAACTTGGCAGCCATTTTTATTTAACACTGAAATAAACAATCAAAAAAAGTCACAAATAATTTTTTTTACAAGATGTGGTTTTTAATTAATCTTATATAATAGCGTGATGAGAAGCACTAACAGGAAGATATTTTATAAAAATTATGTATTAACCAATAAAATATCATCTGACTCCATTACAGGACACTCATTATAATCAAACTTTAATAGAATTTATAAACAGAAGACATAAATGCTGTTAAATGTTTGCCGTCTGTATCATATACATGCATATTACAACAATCTATAATACATAATTAAGTTACAAAACAAATAATCTTACTTTCCCAGATATTCAAAGAGATTCCTTCTGTTTGGACACACATGACATTAAAGCCTTCTGTTGGTCTTGTTTCTTGTTTAGAACTATCTACTTTGGATAATCGAGATAAAAAACTGCTTTTTCCAGCATTATCTAGTCCTAAAACTAATATCCTTTTTTCAGGAAATTCTTCAGTCTAAAAAAAAAAACAAAACCAAATACTTATTAACTGTGAGAGACAATATCAAGTTAAATTAAACATTAGCATTTAACATGTTATATTTAATAAAGACATTAATGTATTTTGTTTCCTATCCATTATTTTCCTTGAATGCTTCATGAATATTTTATTATATAAGAAGATAGTTCTATTAATAATTGATTGGTAGTGAAATTACATTTCATTTTGGTCTACTTATTTACATATAATCACTAAAAACCTATCAACACTTAGACAATCCCAATTTCAAACTGTTGTCAAGGCAACCTCCTTTTAACAATAAAGGATTCCGCCTGTATTATTAAAAGGATGTTGCCTTGACAACAGTTTGAAATTGTTATTTACAAGTTTAAGAGAATTGGGCCATGTGATCTATGACTCTTTTTTTGTTACTAATATTGTCTAAGTGTTGACTGGTTTTTAATTACTTACAAAACCATTTAGCCTTGAGCATTATTACACTTATTATATATATGTTTGCATAATTTAAATTCAATAATATATACATACACATATAGACTGCAATTATTAGATATCTTACAAGATTGTCTATTTGATAGCAAACAAAATTACATCATAGAACTAATTGTTACAAGTTTCTATTTTTTTTAATGATATTAAATATATACTATTATAATAATGGGTGTGAGATTGGGTCTACATAACAAAAATTGAAATATGATCCTACTAATTTTAGAATTAAAAAAATTATTAATACAATAATTCTATTAGGTGTTATTTCCAGTTTATACATTTTCTGACTGAAGATAAATTGAGTAAACTATACCTTTTTATGCTCTTGCCTGTCATCATCTTGAAATAGTTCATCCTAGTGCAACCGGACATTAATTTCAAACGGAATGAAATTATAATCACCTAAGTGCACCACATGCTACAGAAAATGTGTAAATTAACATTACTAGACATATGGGACTTATCAAAAATAATAAAAATTACTCCAAATTCACAACTCAACCAGACCACCCAAGAAAATAAACTTTAAAACCCTACCAATGGTTTCACTGCTATAAACAGACTTCTCAAGTGTAAAGAACTACAAAATAACATTTAAACTAAACATCACAATTTCACTCACCTCCCATTCACCCTTAATATTAAAAGAACTTTTAAATAAGCTAACTGCTTCAGAGTCATAAATTTTTAACAATAAAGATTATTTAATTCTTCTTTTAATTTCATTTCACTCAAAGAAGACAACCCTAGCTTCATCAAAATTAATAATGTGGTCTGTATCTTGTACATGGATATATAAGGCAGAACTAAGAGATTTATTTCTAACCCTACTTTTATGTATCTTTATTCTTTCATTTAAACTCAAACTACTCTGACCTACATATATCTTCTTACAAAAACAAGGAATAATATACACTACTCCAGGAATAGTCTATCAAAAATTTCTTTTGTATTATTTAATAAATTATTCAAAGTAATACCCCTTTTTCAAACAATTTTCTTATTTCCAAACAAATTGCTATGTAAAAATAGTATTTTGTTTGGAAATAAGAAAATTGCTTCGAAAGGGTATTACTTTGAATAATTTATTGAATAATACAAAAGAAATTTTTGATAGACTATTCCTGGAATAGTGCATATTATTCCTAGTTTTTGTAAGAAGATATATGTAGGTCAGAGTAGTTTGAGTTTAAATGAAAGAATAAAGGTACATAAAAGTAGGGTTAAAAATAAATATCTTAGTTCTGCCTTATATATCCATGTACAAGACACAGGCTGCATTATTAATTTTGATGCTGTTAAGGTTGTCTTCTTTGAGAGTAATGAAATAAAAAGAATTAAAGAATCTTTATTATTAATAATTTATGAATCTGAAGTAGTTAGCTTAAAGTTCTTTT
The DNA here is from genome assembly GCA_028023455.1 of Epiperipatus broadwayi. Lineage (NCBI taxonomy): Eukaryota > Metazoa > Onychophora > Udeonychophora > Euonychophora > Peripatidae > Epiperipatus > Epiperipatus broadwayi. The sequence goes on along the minus strand of JAQFVV010000066.1, from coordinate 3,748,189 downwards.
AATATTAAGGGTGGGTGGAAGATAAGTGGAATTGTGGGTGTTTAATTTAAATGTTATTTTGTAGTTCTATACACCTGAGAAGTCTGTTTGCAGCAGTGAAACCATTGGTAGTGTTTTAGAGTTTATTTTCTTGGCTAGACTGGTTGAGTTGTGGATTTAAGGTAATTCTGATTATTTATTGACTAGTTCAGTTTTATGCTTTCAAGGTTATCAAAAATGTACTAGTCTTAAGACTCTGTGATCACAATATATTTAATTCTGGTTATGGATTATAATAGATTAAAGTACCAGTGGGAATGAAATATAAATATCAATCTGAGAAAAAATTAAATAATCTGATTAATGGAATGGAAAAATATTCTACTACGATCAAAATAAAATTGAGAAAATTTCTTTATTTTTTCAAATAAATATTTTAAATTGGTTATTCCTTAGTAAATGCTTTTATAGATGTATTTTATTTCTTAAAAATTTGTAAATGAATATCAAGCATTAGGAAGATTTGTGTGTGTGTTAATTAAACAACAATAAAGAATAAGTCCAAGATATAGCTGAGAAGAGATTGTTTGCTTATAAAGGTAGAATTACATTTATGTACTGAAAATGAGTAAAGATCATTTTTTTGAATGATGGGTATATCAAGAAAAGAAAAGTTTACCATCAATTTCTGTTTCCATATGAAGATGGATGGTATTTATGTATAAAACATTACATACCTTGTCATTATATTGCCAGGTTATAAATGTGTCATCAAAATATCTAAGCCAAACAGATAGCTCAAAAAGCATTGATGCTAAAACTTACATTTCTGTTTTACCTATAAACAAACCAACTAGCATTACAGAAATAGCAAAACATTTATTTATAATATTCCCCAATATGCATGATATAAGTAAATGATTAACACTATTTAACCAAAAGCAGTAATATAGTCCAATATATTTAAAGTTTGGCAATAGAATATTTGTAAAGAAACATATAATGCCAAAGATTCCCCCAAAAATTTTAATGTAGAAATAAAATGTATTGAGTTTTTTTATATGAATTTTAAAATGGTTTAATAGATTGTATTACATCTTCATATGTCTAGCTAAAGCATGAGTAAGAGATTCTATAGGCAGTTATCTATAAGATAAATAGAAGAGTGCTATTTGGAAATAATTTTTGTCAACTGATTGTTGATTTGTTAATAATAGCTTTTGTTTTCATAGGATAAGGAATATGATCTTAATTTGTTTTAATAGAGATTGGATTTTGTAATCATACATCACTGTTCGTAATGAGTGATATCTCCTTTGAAAGAATGTATTCTGAAAAACTACAGCATAAAAAGTGCATATATTACTACCAGAAAAAAGATAAAGGCATTCAAAAAAGAATTGGCAAGTAAATAAAAAAATTTGAGAGAAATTTGCAGAAAAATCAATGAATAGCAGCATGGTAACTAAGAATTGGAAGATGTTATACAGTTATAAACAAATAAAAAGGAGGAAAAGATAAACAAATAAATATAAATCTTTTTAATAGTGTATATATATATAATTATGTTTAATTGCTTGGAAATCAAATAATATTTGAGCACCAAAGTATCAGGTCTAGCATTCATTCAGTAACTTTTATTTAAAAAATCAAGTAGAAGAAATTAAATGGAGCTATTACAGAAAAACGAAGATAATTCTATTTCATATTTAATGTAATTGAGTGCATGTGTTTCAATTAAAAAATTTATATCTTCATCAGACAGCTGACAAAAAATAGGTCTCCTACACCAAATCCCTTTCTTTGAACCATTGTTTCTTGCCGAATTTCTCAAAAACTGATAATTACTTTCATTTTCAAGATTACTAACAAATTCTTTATTCTTCTACTTCCTTTTTCTCATAACTTTAAAAGTTTTTCTATTCTTTTATGTCTAATTCAATTCATTCTCTTCATAAATTACTCATATATATATTATTTATCCTTTTCAACACTTTATCTTTGCAGTTTATTTTTTCTATTCTTGTCCAAATTCATATCTCCAAAACCTCTAATATTTTCTTAACTGCTCATCTTTCTGTTTTATATAAAGTTGTAATCTGAATAAAACATTCATTCAATAAGCCTCTTATTTCACATGACTATAAAATAACTTCCTACTATTATTAAAAGCTGATGCTTAATATTTTTTTCAGATGAATTAGGTATCAGTGATTTAGTTGCATCCCAAATGATATTACAAGCTGTGCCAAACTTGTATATAATCATTTTCTCCTTCAGAAACAATTAGCAACTAAAAATATGATTGACAATTTACATTATGTTCTTAATCAATGTATACTAATAGTAAAGTATATTCAAAAGAGTACTGTAAAATTCTTAATCATAATATGTGATTAAATGCATTGAGCTCATAAACAGGCATTAGTACATTCATATATCTATTGGCTTTCAAGAGGAAAAGTTTTAACATCTTGTTCGAACTTCAAGCTAGAAATTAAAATATTTTTAAGGACCAGAAATCAGCATTAGATGAATATTTTGACAATGATTTGTGGCCTGCTAAATTTGCTTATTTAGCTGATATATTTTCACTAATGAGTGACTTTAATTTGACAATACAGGGAAATCAGACTAACCTTTTTATTTTTATATTTAACTAGTCTAATAGGTTCTTCTCATGAGGGCTTTTATGCAGAGATATTTGAGGCTTCATATAAGGAGAAACTTTCACATTCCATTAGTTGAGCTGTTAAATGATTTTTATTTTGATATGTGGAGAATTGTTTGAATAGAAGGTTTTGTTACCTGGAAGTGCATGATGAGAATTTTCTTTTTCTGTTAGTCCAAATTTTTTTATTAATCTACTTTCTTTATTCATGATTAAACAAGAAATGGCGGCTAAAGTAAAAAAGATTTGGATTTCCTGAATCCGGTGCATGCAAAAAAAAAAAAAAAACTTGCAAGGAAAAAAGGCTGTAAAAAAAAATAATTTTTTTTTTTTTTGTTATAAAAAGAAAAAACCTATAAATGAGAAAATTGCGAATCATAATTTTATTATTGAATATCGATGAAATCCACAATTATGAAGCTGAGTACATAGCACAATAATTGGTCAATAATAAATTATGCCAAATACTTAATAAAGACCAAAGAAATAAATATTAAAAAAAAACAATTCTCACATTTTCATTGTTTGAATTTGTACAATATCATTTGTTTCACTTTCTTTGCTTTATTATAACTTACTCAGTCTTTTACTTGATTTGCAACTCTTATTTTTAGGTTAGGTTTGGAAATTAATTTGCTGTTACTTAATAAGATAGGGACACAAATACATACAAACATGAATTGTTATAAATAGATCTTATTTAGGAAGAAATAATTATTGGAGGTATTTGTCTGAAGGTTTGTGAGATGTGATATGTTGGACTATTTCCATCATCTATGAGTGAATGCTGAATGTATAGAAAATTTAACTTATTTAAATTTTTCAAATAAGTTTGTATTTGTAAAGTTTAAAATTTTCAATACATTCAGCAATCGCTCATAGATGATGGAAATCGTTCAATATATCACATCTAATTATTGAAGGTATTTCATTTGTTATTTTTGGTTAAAATTTAAAATTAAATACAAATATTGTAACAGCAAAACATAACAAGCGGACAACAGTGGAAAGTGCAAATTTAAAATTGAGAAATGAGAGTGACAAAATGATCAGTACATGTATAATGCCTCTGATTTGGACTTTTTATAGTGGTATACAGGGAAGTTGTACAATAATCTGCTCTTTTATTAATAATTCACCAAATGAAGACAGGTATTGACTGTTGATGTTTGTATAATTTTAGTATCATTTCACAACTCATAAAAATTTCAATGCAACCCAAAAGTTGAGAAACGATAGTACAGACCATGAAAATGATACAATAATTTCAGAAAAATGAATTAGTACAATATCTCTATAATGAGAAATGTGAAACATGAGAACAATCATCACTTAATAAATTTAAGATATAATGACTAATAAAAAGTTTAGATAAATTAAGACATAAATATAAAAAATATTACAATAAAACTCAGAAAAAAAGAAAAAATAATCATTATTCTACAAACTAAATTTTTTTAAAAAGATGTTATATGTACATTCTCCACCCTGAAGGCAAGTTGGTTTAACTAAGATCCAACAGATAACATTTAATCTCATCATTGATGGCAGTTTGTCATTTTTTATAATCTTAATTTTAGTGTCACAAATTTTAATGAATTCCACAACATTACATTTCTATAGAAAGAAAAAAAAAAGAAAGACGAAGAAAAAAAAACAAGATGTGAATTGTTTTTTAATGCATATACAATCTAAAAGAAACAGATATAATCAAAAATAACCCAGTTCAAACAATATAAACTCTACAATTGCTCTTTAATAAATTATATTTTGATATAACCTTTTCAGATTTTCAATTGGATGGACAGTTGAAGTGGATTGAAGCCCGTCCATTAAAGTATGAAGATTGGCTATCTTAATATATATCTGAGCACTTATTGCATATATGCGTAGAGATGGTTGATGTGTCTATAAGTATGACTACATACATTAAGACACAATGTTTTTAAATAATTAGAATAGCAAATAGTCCGCAACAACTCTATTTCTACAGTTCGCTAATGTTCAATTCCCTCGATGTACATTCAGGCTGGCTGCTACAAAAATGGTTCACAATGGGCAAGGTTTGCACACACCTTGGCCCAGTCCAGTTTAGCAGCTCACGAACGCTTCATAGTATAGCTCTGTGACTGGCCTTAAGCTCCTTACAGCCTCTATCTCTGCAACAGTCTATCAGATACTTCACTTGAAAACCGCTGAAAGTTCGACCTTTATTCAGCTGCTATCTGGACAGTTTCCTCATGCTACGGTCTCCCCATCTCTGTGGGCTCTTTCAGCTATACCCGTGGACTACCTTTCCACTGAGCGCTGGACATTAACCGAAAGCACTGATGCGAGATATCTCCTACTGGAATTGAAACAGATGTCTACTGGAGATACTGCCCTGACGTAGTTGTTACCCAGTCTTTCTATAGCTTTCTGATAACTGCAGCAATTAATTATATTGTCCAATAAGGTAAGGTCTCTTATCTAGAAATATTTGCAATCAGCAAATATTTCTTGGAATTATCGTTTGCTATTACGTTAATGCCTTAATTAAATTCCTGTTATCAGTGCGCGATCTAAAAACAACCTCTCGAATAAATACTAGTTTTTCTGGAGTGCACAAACTTGCATTCAATTTTTACAAAATACAACACCTTCCCCCACTCCAGAAAAACTCTTATTGCGATTCTTTGGTGTTTTGTTTTTCTATTCCTACTTGGAGGAAACATATTTCCTGTTATTTCACTCAGAAATGTTCGATTCAAAACTGCTGCTGAACTTCTTCGCCAGTTACACGTTCAATGGTGACTGCGCAAGCGTGGTGGGACTCAGCTACCGATGGTGACTGCGCAAGCGTTTTATTTCCAAACTTTCACCGTTGTTATATCATGTAGGCTTGCTATTCACTTCCGTTATTAATGTTTTACTGAGATTTCCATTTTCACCTGGTTTCTCAGTCTACGGCTAAGCTTGTTGTAATGCAAAACTTATTCGCTACTCACAGGTTCAAAATGCAACTGCGCCATTGATGTATCCATAAGTATGACTATATACATTAAGACACAATGTTTTTAAATAATTAGAATAGCAAATAGTCCGCAACAACTCTATTTCTACAGTTCGCTAATATTCAATTCCCTCGATGTACATTCAGGCTGGCTGCTACAAAAATGGTTCACAATGGGCAAGGTTTGCACACACCTTGGCCCCAGTCCAGTTTAGCTGCACACGAACACTTCGTAGTATAGCTCTGCGACTGGCCTTAAGCTCCTTACAGGTTCCGTCTCTGCAACAGTCTATCAGATACTTCACTTGAAAACCATTGGAAATTCAATTCTTTATTCAGCTGCTATCCAGACGGTTTCCTCAGGCTACGGTCTCCCCATCTCTGTGGGCTCTTTCAGCTATACCCGTGGACTACATTTCCACTGAGCACTGGACATTAACCGAAAGCACTGACGTGAGATATCTCCTACTGGAATTGAAACAGACGTCTACTGGAGATGCACTCAAATATTGCCCTGACATAGTTGTTATCCAGTCTTTTTATAGCTTTCTGATAACTGCAGCAATTAATTACATTGTCCAATAAGGTAAGGTCTCTTATCTAGAAATATTTGCAATCAACAAATATTTTTTGGAATTATCGTTCACCATTACATTAATGCCTTAATTAAATCCCTCAGTTATCAGTGTGCAATCTAAAAACAACCTCTCGAATAAATACTAGTTTTTCTGGAGTGCACAAACTTGCATTCAATTTTTACAAAATACAACAATGGTAATCTGGACCAACTGAGGAATGCTGGTTTAGCATGAAATACGTATATTGGTGATTGGGTGCACCGGTGATTGTTTATCTCTTCGACGTATATGTGTTCAAGTGTATCAGTATTATGAGATAGAGTTGAGAGTGTGGGTCGTGTGAAAGTCTGTGCTCATATACCCTATATATTACATGTATTGATACAGGTATGTAATAATCCTGTGTATCAGTTATTATATTGTAGAGGTGTCTACCCATCCCTCATATATGTATTAAATGGATTACATCCTGTGCATGAGGGATCAGATTGACTTTAGGTCAACATGGGACAATAATCTCGGCCTCAGAGTGTTTGAGCGTTCCATCGTCAGATTTTCAATTGGATGGATGGTTGGAATGTGGAGTGGATTGAAGCCTGTCCATTAAAGTATGAAGATTGGCTATCTTAATATATCTGAGCACTTATTGCATATATGCGTAGAGATAATCTGGACCAACTGATGATTGCTGGTTTAGCATGAAATATGTATATTGGTGATTATTTATCTTTTCATTAAATATATGTGTTCAAGTGTATCAGTATTATGAGATAGAGTGGAGAGTGGGGGGGTCGGGTGAAAGTCTGTGCTCATGTACTCTATATATTATAACATTATTGTAAATTTTGGAAAGTTTTTGAAACCAAATTATTAACAAATACAAATTTACCATTTCTATTTCAAATTAAAGACAATTATAATTGTTTAAAAATATTTTGTAAAAATGATCAATTGTTATAGAGCATATCTATAACTTATATATCTGTGTATATATATAAAAGATAAATCTTTTTTAATTATTTAATCATGTTTATCTTTCTCAAATGTACCGGTATTCAATTCTGTTAATGTTATCTATAGAACTTTCACCTTAATGTAAACAGATAAATCATATACGGATATAACTAGAAAAAGTGAAGTGAATCGGTTATTTTTTCTAAAAACAAAGTGGAAATGATCGAATGTACAATTCCAGTTCAGACTTTCAAGACATGATTAATATTTCCAAGGATGGACTACATTTAATAATTATTATACTACTTTATTTGTGAAGTTTTTTTTTTTAAAAAAGGGATTTAAGAATGGCAAGTCCACCCAATGCTCTTCCATGGACAATAGAAGCACCAAGGTAAATAATATAAAAATTAAAACAAAATGATTTAAGTATGAAAAAAAAAAAAAAAAAGGTAAAACAACTGACATATATTCAATAAGTAATCTTTTATCATTTAAATTAGAAATTTAATATATGCGGGATTGAAGCCTGTACATTAAAGTATGAGGATTGGCTATCTTAATATAAAGCTGAGCACTGATTGTATATATATGTGTGGAGATGGTAATCTGGACCAACTGATGAGTGCTGGTTTAGCACGAAATATGTATATTGATGATTATTTATCTTTTCAACGTGTATGTGATCAGGTGGGTCAGCAATATAATATGGCACCGAGAGTAGTGGGTCGTGTGAAAGTCTGAGTTCGAATCCCGCATATATTACATATATAAATGCAGGTTTAAGCCTGTACAATGTATTAATTAGAAATTTAAATAAAATTTTTTAAATAATTACTAGTGTATATATAAGCAGTAAATACTTCAAAGTATAATACTAATTAATTTAACAAAAAAAAAAAAAAGATTTAAAATTCTATCGATTAATTTTCTAAGAACTAAATTTAGAGAATTACAGAAGTATCCTTAGTTTTAATAGTAAAAAAATAATAATTAAATATCTAAATATGATATTTTATATTTTACAGCAATTTATGAATTCAAACACTAATACAGCTTTAAATAAACTAAAACATTTTAAAAATAAAAATAATATATATAGTATAGTAGTAGTAGAGGAAAATGTTAAATAAAGACAGACATCAAATATATTTATAAATGAAATGAGGACAAGATTTAAGCTATTTAAAATTAATTTAAGAAACTGTTTAAATTTTTTTATTTGATGAACTATGTAAACTATTTAGCAAAAATCCAAAACACAGAAACTTATTCAGATCATTAATAGATCTGACTTCTCAAACATATTATTTAGGAATAAAATTACATTTTTAATTCTATGAAATACACACACTTCTTTGACTATTAAATTTAATGTATCTGAAATCTAGTTCACACATTATAATATATAGGGTGTATGAGCACAGACTTTCACATGACCCACCACTTTCCACACTATCTCATAACACTGATACACTTGAACACGTATATGTTGAAAAGATAAATAATCACCAATACATATTTCATGCTAAAACAGCAATCATCAGTTGGTCCAGATTACCATCACTACACATATATGCTATAAGTGCTCACATATATATTAAGATAGCCAAACCTCATACTTTAATGGACAGGCTTCAATCTACTCCACACTCCAACCATCCATCCAATTGAAAATCTGATGATGGAATGCTCAAAGGCCACCTGGAGGCTGAGATTCTTGTCATTATAATATAATTAAAGATGATAAATCTGATTGAAGTGTTAGCGATTATTATTTAATAATTATGATTTAATTTTTTATTAGATATAACAATTAATTAAATTGATATACAATTAATGGTAAAATAGAGAATTGCAAAGTATTGTAATTTTAACAATAAGCATGCATTTATACGTGTAAAATATTCATACATATACTTAATGTAATGTGAATTTATGGCTTTTTAAATACATATATAAATAATGTAATCGCACAAATTAAAAAAGGGTCAACAAGGAATAAATATGGGGTGATGTCAGTTCACATCATCATTCCCATATTTAATAATCAAAATTAAATATAAAAGGAATGAGCATGAGAGATCAGCAAAGAATAAAACTAACAATAAGTTCTCCCAGCATTAAACAAAAGTAATTAAATCATTCAATCCTAAAATCAACAGTCAACACTTGCAAGTGAGCTACATGGCTTTGAAAGGACTGAGTATGGTCTCTCTGGTATGTATTTTGTATATATTTGGTGAGCCTTGCCTGTACTTTTTCTGATATTAAGCTGACATCCCTGCTCCTTCTTTCCATTCATTATTTCTATATCCTTTTGATCATTTTTTCTACTCTTCTCAAATGCTTTTGGTGTAACTCCTCTGGTTCATCTATAATATGAACTATTATTTCAGCTTTATCTTGTATTGCATCAGGCACATAATGTATAACATGTTTTTTTTATCCCAATTCTTTCTTATTTTCAACTAAACAATTGAAAACATCAAAGACATCAACATCATTATTAGTGACTTTGGCATCCATGTTATATTCCTTTGTAGCCTTTTCATTAATATCTTTCATATTTTCCTCACCTATTTAGCCAATTCGGTCTATTTCATTAGGCATTACTTTTTACTGTTTTCATCTATTTTCTGTAGCAGCATTTGAAATTCTTCTGCTCTCTTTTTAGAATCATTTTGTCTTTGTTCTTCTTTATTATCCTCGTCTCTGTTTAAGGCTTTCTTCTATTTTCTTTAGCATATCTATTATCATTTTATTATTTTCTCTTTGTTTATTAATCTTTGTTCAGCTCTCTATTATCTTCTTTTCTGACTTGATTGCTTTCTTCTATTTATTTAACAAATTTACTTTCATTTCTTTAAATATTTTTTCTGATCTATTTTTGACTTTGTTCAAATCTTTTTAGACTATCCATAAACATGTATAGTAACTGGTTTCACTATTCTTTGTGTTCCTTCAGGTGATCGCAGATCTTTTTCATGATCATGTTCTTCTTCTATCTTTTTTAATTTTCCTTTATTGAGCATATACATTTATATATATTGCTTTTAATCTTCTAGAAATTGTGTTAAATCACTTTTACACACAGGGAATACAAATATGAACTTTTTAAATAATATCCCATAAAATAAGCTAAACATCACCTCCTCCTCCATGCAAACTTTCATCTTAACTAATAGTACTATTACATTATTATCTCTAATCTGCCTTTCTTTAAACCTTATTGTCTCAATACCTGACTTTATTAGTCTAATTATTTATTTCCATTGCTTTATTCTCCATTTCTATACTGTTCACATGTGTGCAACTGATTTCCAATTGATCAATATTTTTATCATTATTTATTTTTATGTTAAGTACATGTGAATGTATAAAAATGAGTTCATGTCACAAATCATTTATCAAACCTTTCTCAGAGATTTGATGAGAATCTGACAGCAAAAAAAAAAAAAAAAAAGCAGTGACCTGCAAATCCTGGGATGGATACAGAATCCAGCCACTAGACTGTAAGTACACAAAAATCTTTGCAAAGCCCTACTCCTTCGAGTCTTAGGGGTTGGTAAATACAAAACTATGAATTGCTCCTTCTCTTGGAACCTTAAAGGCTGGAGAACATGGTAGGACTATGTTAACTGCATCATGATAAACAACAGGAAATATCAAAACTTGAAAGTGGGTTGGAGCAGTGCCAGAGATAGATCACTCCATGGAGTTGCATGAAAATATTGCACCCCCAAGCCAATAACAAAACCCACCTTGAAAGAATTTATTCACTTGCACATGTATAAGTCAATTACCAAAAATGGTATATTTATATTAAATTTAATTTTTTAAAAACATATTCATTTGCTTTCTAAAGGGATTCAAACTTCTATATAAAGTTCATAATCTTTTTCTTCAGTAAATATAATTAATTATCAGTTTTAAGTTTAACTTTGAAAATGTACTAAGAGAAGAAATTTTTTTCTTTGGTAAATTACTTCATAAATTTTAATTCTAACTTTAAGAGAAATAAATAAATACTTTTAAAAGAAAAGAAAAATAAAAGTTTAACATTTTGTTGAATTTTGTTTTAAAATAATTAGTTTTTCTTTTCTATTTATGTTTCTCCAAAAAAAGATAGTGTTTATGAAATCAGTGTAATTAACTGATTACCTTGTCATTTTTTCAAGAAAATTTTAATTAGTAAGGAATGTCAAAGATTTTATGATTCTAATTTAAGTCTTTGACTTGTTTTCCATTGTCATTATTGAAGGACGAAAATGGCTAAACAAGTGTTTTTATCCAAATTGATCTGATTGGTTGTTATAAAAATTGTATCATATTGGAGACAGATTGTGATTTGGAAGGATGGTTGTTTTAAAAAAAAAATTAGGGATGTGGGTTGGTCAGAAGACCTAAGTGTCTTTCTTATGAGAAGCAATCACTCTTGATCCAGCTACTGAAGAAGACAGTAGGAGAAAAAAAATTCCTGACACAATTGTTAAAAAAGAAAAATAGAAGTCTTATCCAAGGTGTTGAAATTTTAACCAAGCCGCTAGCACACTAGGAGTTTATTTATAAAAATGATTTCTACAATGAAAACCATGTGCTGTGTTAGCTAAAAGCTAGACATCACTCTTCCTCCATGTAACCTCCCTCTCCAAAAAATGCAAAAAAACCAGTTACCTCTGAAGTAATCTGCAACCTTGTCTCCAGTCTCTAAGAATATGAGTGCCTGACTGTGTATTAGACCTGAAAAATTTATTATAAGAAAATTGATAAATACTCACTGTTTTAATCTAAAAATACTGCATCCCAAGAGGACAAATTAAAAATGTACATGGTAGAAGCCTTCAAGAAAACCCATAGGGAAACTGAAAAATTATTTGCAGACCAAAGAAATTTCAACCCATGGTTATATATATATGTGCATATTGTATTTTCTGTTAGTTAAAATATTTATATATATAAAAGTAATTTTTTAAAAGAATTGACAATTTTGAATAATTTCATATTTTATTTTTAATTCATTCAATTTTTCTCTTCAAAATTATAAAGTTTTTTAGAACATGTAATTTTATTAATTTAATTTTTAAACGTTTTTCTTTTCATTCATTTACCCCCCCCCCCCCTTACAAACTCAACAAAAATATTAATTAAGCTACTTTAAAGATTATCTTTGATTTTGAAAATATTTTTCCAACTTTTATTTATGTAAAGAAATAACTTAATGAATTAATAGCTAATTAATTTGAGGAATAGAAATCAACAGGTTTATTATAATTCTTATGAAACTTTTTTTGATAAAATAAATATTTACATTTTCATACTATTAAGTCATTTTCTTTAAATTTTTGTTTCTTGTTAATCAGTTAGTTATTACATAATTTTCCTGAAAGTTTGTGATGATGGTGTTTTACTTGTATTTTTATATTGGACTATTTCCATCATCTAATATAGTATTGAATGTCTTTAGAAAAATCTTTAACTTTATATAAATATTCCAAACATATTCATCTGTTAGTAACCGCACATCAAACAGGTTAGTATATGCTCAATGTTTCGAGAAGTATTCTTCCCTCTTCTTCAAGTATTGCTAGCCTGACCAATTGCAAGAACACAAACTGATGATTAGAAGAGAGAAAACAAGACGTCTAAGGTAGCAAACCATGTATGTGCCAATGAACATATGTTCAATTGGGAAAACACAAAAATATTGGATAGAGAAAAAAAAAGTACAAAGAAGCAAATGTAAAGAAGCTGCTCACATGACAATGGCAAAAAAATCCCATAAGCCAACCCAGTGTGACTATACATAATGTATGGAAACCACTAATCAATTTTGCTCTTAGGAAAAAGGGGAGAAATTCAGGAGGAACCTCATAAATAAGTATATGAGATTTCTACTAACTGTTGCCTTTGGCAGGATGGCTCAGTTGGTTAGGTTACCTTAAAAAGTCAATAGTCAAGAATCTAAGCATACAGGTTCAAATCCCATGCTAGTACTGTCATTGAATAGATATTTAATTATACATTAAATGTACAAATTATTTAAAATTTAGAATAAGCTTTTATATTTATTTATCTCTTGCTCACAGTAACAGTTCATAGAGTTCTTGCTTCCTGAGTTAGATTAGAGCATTAAGTTAGTTATATCCTAGATGATCACCTTTAAAGTCCATGCACTGCATTTTATTTTTATTAGAAATTAAGTTTATAGTTGGTCAATGTGTTAATGGTACAATGGCAAGGGCATTAATGATGAGCGTACTTTAATAACTTAGCATTATTTTTTATTATTATGAGTAATGGATTAGCATTTAAGTATGTACATTCAGTTTTATTGTATTTCCACCCCTAAGTTTGGCAGTGGTTAGATAATTAGCCTTCTATAATGGACCCTTTTCAAATCTAGTCACAAGGCTGACTATTAATTTTTTTACAGTTCTTTGTTGATCACTAATGATGAACAATCTAATTACTTTTGTTTAATGGTGGGAGAACTTATTGTTAGTTTTATTATTTGCTGATCTCTCATGTTCACTCACTTTTATTTTATATCTGATTTATTAAATGTGAAAATGATTTTCTCATCTCGTAATTCAGCCCTAATATGCTGTGTACCATTACAATGGCTATCCAATTGTGGGACCATGTAACCCCTAGACAACCCTCTCATTTTATACTAATATATAGCAATTATCTATCATTTTCAACCATTATTGATACATTTCAGGATGAGCCTCCAAATTTAATCCAATTTCTCCAATTCATAGCTTTTCTTTTCCGTATCAGATCAACAAATTTCCCTAGCTCATCTAGCTATATCATATGTGAACAGTCTTTATGTCAAACAGTCTGCAACACGTACTTATTTAATATTTAATGTCTATATATGTTGATATTGCTTACATATATTGATAAAAATACATGTTTGTAATGTGCATTAGAATAATTTCAAAAAGCTCTTCATTTTTAAGTTCACATTACATCTGCGAATAGAAACAGCTTGCAGAATTTTATCATGATGGTCTGTAAATTCATCAATTGCAATGAAATACGTCTCAGATATTATAATTATTGACTTTATCAATTTTGTTGGTAATGGTATTTTGAGGCAATCCTTATAATTGCATTATTACAGCAGTAGAAGTATTGTGTCTAGAAATGGATTTACAAATAAATTCCTTTTCAGTAAATAGTTTTTCAACATATTTGTCACAGTTTTCTTTATAAATTGTATCATAGTTTTTTTAATATTTTCTTTGCAAATCATAATACAGTTACTATATGTCACACAAAATTGTATTTTTTCTTTAAAATCAAAAATATTTTAATTTCCAATTTTCTTGAAAAGTATGTTCTTCTTCAATTAATTGTTTTTTCATAATCGTGGAGGGCTTTGTTTGACATTGTTTCAATAAATTCTTAATTACAAAGAAAAACTAATTCTAATGCAGGGATATTTTGAACATCTGAAGACAAAAATAATAATTTAAAATAATAGTACTAACAATGAGCTGATAAAATAGTATCTACTTTCTCATGGAATGTAATTGTGGTTTGCTATATTCTCATTCACTATGCGCATAAAAATAACAACTCTTATGTTTAAGTTTATTTAATTCACGCATGTATCAATACAATTAAAAAAAAAAAATAATATTGTCAACAGTTAAATTACCATACTGCTTATAATTTTAGTCAGGCCGCAGACCACTTATCAGTATGCTGCAAGCCTCAAGTTTGGCATACCTGGTGAAAATAATAGTGAGATTAGAACAAAATATCCACATGCTCCCTAAATAATATGTCAAACAATGTGAAATCACTAATCACATACATATATAAACACACATTTAGGCAAAACCACTCAATACTCTGACATCAAAAGCCATTAGAAAGACAATCCATAATTTCATAATAAAAAACATTCTGTGAAGGACTTTAACTTGGTAATATTTAATTAAAATATCAATGTTTGATGTACATGGAATGTACAATAATTTCTTTAACCTCCATATAAAACTGCATAACTCTGGAGTGATCGTTCCGACTCCTTTAAAACATGTTACACTTTTAACATTTATGCCTGGAACAACTTCTCTAATTCATATTCCAATATTTAGAAAAATAATTAATTAATGTGAGAATTTAAATCTTTATTCGAACCATAAGAGATTTATTTAGATAGTTCATATGCACTTTCCATATATTATTTAAATATAGTTGAACTGAGAAACAAATTTATTAAAATCTTAAACTGATTAATAATATTATTTAATATTTGAATTATATGTGTGTGTGAAATTAAAAAAATGAAATATTTTATCCCTAATTATTTTCAACAACAAAATGATTAATCAGCAATAAGGCAGATAAACACGATTACCACAATTATATAAAAAGTGTACCCCAATGAAATGAATGATTCCTTCTCCAAGCTACCTGTAGCACTATTTGTGAATCAATGTATGTGTTATGCAGCACTGTAATTTAGCTGTTCACTAATAAAACTTTAAGGTCCTAGTATGTCTGGATCACAAATTATGATATGATGTGTTTCTTCATGCCATCATAAAATCTTGCAAACCATTTGAAAATTTTCTTTCAATTCATGATTTCACTGTTATGTACACAGTTTGAGTCTGAATCACATTAAATGTTTCAGTAGCAATCTTGCCCAATTTAAAACAATACTGTTTGATCATGGACTAAGGTACAAAACACACTGTGGAAATTTCATGCTATACCCAATAAATCCAGATATACTAGCACCTGAAAATTTTAATAGCTAAACTATTGAGATGCCAGTGCACCTTTTGGAATCACTTATCAGTTAACTTTTGACTGGGACATCCTATAGATAGATGGGAGTACATTTAGATCTTTGATAATTTATCTTGCTATTGAATACTCATTTTAATATTTGAATATATATAAGATACATCAAATATCCATTTATGTATTATGCATCAAATTCAGTATTGGAATAATGAGCTAAAGCATTTCATTGAAATTTAGGAAATATTTCAAAATATTTAAATCCAAAATAACGATCATCTGTAAAAGTCTCATAGTCTTGAATATGAAAAGTAAGATGAAGAGTAAAAAGTAAATGACTCATTCATAACAGATTGTAGTCTCATTTTTCTGATTTTCTGTCAAAAATCCTCATAGTTACATTTTTCTCGAAACTTCTCCAAAAATGGAAATGGCTCTGGATAAATCAAATATTCTAAACTATTATACATGAGAAAGTCAGGCTACAAATGAAAGTATACAGATTACCAATAAAAGCAACACAAACATAATAAAAATAACAGGTTTTTGATTGACTTGATCATATTCTATGAATCAGAAACATATGTTCAGTAGCTGATTAAAGTAATTAAGATAGCGATTATATTCCAAGTTTATTAATGAAGCACGGAATATTGTTGCACGTTTTGTAAAAGCACAAGGGTTTCCAATAAAGCAGACATAAAATTTGTGGTGAAAAATATTTACCTATTAAAGATTGGGGCAAACATTTTGGTGATAATAAAATGATTGAAAATAGAGAAAAAACTTCTTTCTACATGTTTTGAGAAACTTGTAAAGCAATAACACAAGTGTATCTTTGTAGGGATTATGCTGAAAAATAAATATTTCCCGCTTTTTTTATGCCAATATCTTGTTTTATTTTTTTTATAAACTACCATATATGTATTAAATAGATTTTAGACATTACTTTTTAATATGTCTGTCATTTTAACAACTTTCTCCATACAATATTGCCACCTAGTGCATCAAAATCCCTATCTAGTACCTACTCATCCAATATCCCCAGATTAGTTTCTAGCTTATGGCTTTCATCAGTGAGAAGCCTTGAATCTGAGAGCACTCCTCCTAGATATTTTGTATCTAATGCATCCCTTCTGCAGTCACTGTTTTTCTTTTTAGTTAATTATAAAACTACAAGCTCAAACTAAAAACATAATAAAGTTTTTAATCCAAATTAATTAGATAGTATAGTCATACAGATCTGAACCCTGTTCAATATCTATATATTTTGATGGCTTTGGTTTTTTAACAACCATAGTCACCATCATCCTTTGGCTGCAATTGGTATTAAATCACTATAACATCACATGACCACCGCTTATGCTTACACAATTTATTAACCCAGTAACAACTTTCTCTATATAATATTGCCACCTAATGTAAGATGTAGCAATCAATAAATGCTAAAAATTAATGCATCCCCAGACTAGTTTCTGATATTAGATAGGGATTTTGATGCACTAACATTCTAGCATCCATTGATTATTATAGCTTGCACAAGGCAAGAATATTGTAGGCAAAGTTGCTACTAAATTAACAGATTGTGTAACCATAATAATTGGTAACCATGTGATGTTATAGTAGTCAAAGGATGACAGTGAACATGATTATTAAAAATCTAAAGTTATCAAAATATATAGATACTAAACTGGGTTCACATCTGTACAACTATACTAGCTAATTAGCTTAGATTGAAAATATCGTGTTTTTAGTTTACACTCATAGCATTATAATTAAATGAAAAGGTGCCTGCTAGAGGGATGCATTAGATCCAAAGATCTAGATGCAGAGCTCTCAGATCCAAGGCTTCTTACTGATAAAAGCTATAAGCTAGAAATCAATCTGAGGATATGGGATAAGCAAGCACTAGATAAGCATTTTGATGCACTATTCTTCTAGCGTTCATTGGTTACTATGTCTTGCACTAGGTGGCAATATTGTATGGAGAAAACTGTTATTGTGCTAACAGATTGTGTAGGGATTAGAAGTGGTGATCATGTGATGTCATAATGATTTAATCTGTCATATTGGTCAAAGATATGAAAATTAAACTTAAAAAAAAAAGAATTCTAAAATATTTCAAAATTTTATTAAAGGTTAAATCATAAAATTTCAAAGTCAGTTATACATGGCAGTTATGTATATAATACAGTTTTTTTTTTGTCATATAAACTTTATAAATCTTTGTCAGATACAATGAAACAAACTAACTAAACTGTATCAAATATATATGACATCAATTGGATGCTAAGTAAACAATATAACCAAACAAAAAAAAAAAATTCATAAATTTAATACATTTTACAATATTTGAGCAGACATTATTCTGTCTCCGAGCACTGCATGTGATCACATTTAAAAAAATAAATTTATAAATTAATTTTACAGTATGCCAGTAGTCATTTTTCCATCTCAGAGCACTACATGATCATATTCACTAATAAATTTTCTTTGGTTTATATTAAAAATGCATGCATTTTTATACTTTTCTGAAATTGATATGCAATATTTCCTTTAATAAAATGTTTTCTGATTGTAATGCTAAAATGAGAGATTGACATTAATGAAAAGACTGTTATGTTTCTTATATATAAAAAAAAGTTATTCAAAAAGAAAAGGACTATTGCCCAGAGCATATTTGTGATGAAAATCTTCACGATTAATTCTATTTTCAAAATAAAATACGGTATAGTAAGTTTTTACTTATTCATATTTTTTCAACGAATGAATAAATATACGCTCAGTAAAATATTTATAATTGTGTCTCCTCAATTTATTATTAACTATATTATAATTTCTTAAAAATTTTATTTATATTATAATCTTAATTTATTTATACATATATGTATAAAAAATCTGTATTATATATATAATGCACATTCAATAAGCAATATGCTTTCTTTTCTAATCAAAATCTGTCACCACAATATGAGTTATTATAAGCAATTTACGATGCAGAGGAGGGGGCATGGAACAAATTATAGCCTACATCGTACTCCACAATATGCGCATTTATTATTATATATTAATACTTCTGAACATCGATTTAATAAATATTTAGGGCTTCAAAAGAGAACTAACTAATGAAAGAATTGTCAGACAGTGGAAGCTGGATTAAAAAATTAATTGATTACATAGAATGATTGTTTAATTATGAACAATTTCAATTCATATTCCAACAATACACTATTTAAATAACATTTTACAAGTGTTAAAATCTACTTATGAGAAATAGTTATTTAATTATAAGCATTTTAACTCCTATTGTAAAGAATTAATTACAAATAAGATGTTCAGTTTTTTGATTAGTGCATCCAATATATCAATGCCCTTATATTGCAATCATCCATCAGCACAAAAACACAGACCATTCTATCTATGAATGCATTTCACATATAATTTTCATTTGTCAGGTGGGCTATAATACCTTAATCTCCACATCCATGTAGGCAACCCAATATTTTTTTCATTATATCACAAAAGGTAGCTAACTGGGAGTTATTATTTTAAGGCTCTGTAGAAGGATGAACGATTATTGCAGTGCAAAGATATTTTCAAGTTCTATTGTTTTATTTACAAGAAGCAAAAAAAAAAAACTAAAAATAGTTCATTCATCTTTTAAGATTTTCTACACAGTTTAAAATAGTTAATATTGACGAACTTGAAGGCCAAGAACTAAATGACTTCTAGTTGATTTCTAGCCAAAGAAAGTTAAAACAGAAAACTTTTCAATTGACTAAAATAGAAAGGCTGCAGATCCCGTAGAAAGTTAATACTGAAATTATTTAGGAAGACATGGATCCACAAAGTTATTCTGTCTGATATTAAGCTTGATTCTATTCTTCCAATTTTTAAAAATGAAAGTGTTTACTATAATTATCATGGGATTTTATTCACTACAGCAAAGATTCTTTCAAGGATTTTGATGAATAACTTGTTTTTATCCATTAAAAAATCACAAAGTATTGGCAGGATGGTTCAGTTGGTTAAAGCTTACCTTAAAATTCAATAATCTAAGGATCCAGGTTCAAACCCCATGTTAGTACTGTCACTGGTCAGGCCAGCAATACCTGAAGAAGAGAGGAGAAAAATACCTCGAAAAACGTGTATATATTAACCTGTTTGCTGTGATATTACTAACAGTTGGTGCATATATTCACCAGTTTGCTGTGATATTACTAACAGTTGGTGCATATACTAACCTGTTTGCTGTGATATTACTAACAGTTGAATGTATTTGGAATATTTAAATAAAATTAAACTTTTCTAAAGACATTCAACGCACATATTAGATGATGGAAATAGTCCAATATAAAAATATTATAGACATGTTTTGTTGCCAGGCAAATCCAAGAAAAGTATTCAGAAAAAAAAAAATTTTCTAGATTGCTTTTGTTGATTTGGTCAAGACATTTGACTCAATTAATTAAATTCATGGCATTATTTGAAATTAATTGGTTATCCAAAATTTATTCATATTGTACAGCTTTTACATAATGAAAGTGTTATTATTACAGAGGAAAAATCCAAAATGAAAACTGGTGTTAATCAAGGACGTATACTTGCTCAAACATTTATTTTCAATTTTTATGATAGTAGTCTTGGAACTATTTATAGGTAACTTAATAAAACAAGTTGGATTGTTGACTTTTCTGTTTGAATTGTTTAAAAGTGAAAACAAGAATTTTTAACTTTTTGGACTCTGGATTTACTGAAGATTGTGCTATTTTTGCAAATTCAAATGATTTACAGAATGTTCTTAAATGTTTTAAATCTAATAAATAAAAACTTAGCTTTAATAATTAATGTTCAAAAAACTCACATTCTTTATCAGCCAATTATGAAAGAAAAATCTTCAGCAACTTTTAGCTTAAAAGTAATGAATTTAAGAATGTAAAACAATTTGAATATCTTCGTAGTTATAAAACATCACATGATTATCATTTCATATGCTTGCACAGGCTGTTAATAACAGTAGATATTAATGTCACCAAGTGCAAGCCTTTGTAATCGATGGATACAAGGTTTCCGCATAATATCCCTATCTGGTGCCCACTCATTCAATATCTCCAGACTAATTTGTGACTTTCATCAATGAGGAAACTTGGATTTGAGAGCAATCATCTAGCAGCCAGCCACCTCTTATCTGTTTGGTTAACTATACTGTTAGAAGCCCAAGATTAAATTATAATATTTTCATTCTAATTATTATATTTTCCTTCACTTGTATAGTCATATAGATCTGAATGCAGTTCAGCAACTAAACATTTTGGTGTCTTTGATTTTTCAAAAACCACAGTTACTATCCTATAGCCAAGATAGGTACAAAACCATCAAAATATCATGTGATCATTTCAAATGCTTACACAAGCAGACGCCAAAATATATAGATGCTGAACTGAGTTCAGATATAGAGCTCGCAAAACAAGCTCTTAACAAGCTTTGAGAATATCCTCAACCCCAGACCGGTTTCTGCTTCTGGCGTTGTCAGTGAGGTGCCAGGATATTCATTAGATTAAAAATACTAGGACAAGCCCAGCACTTTATCTAATGTATAACTATTGAGCAGAAAATCTGAAATTTTCAGACTTCTATATGTCTAAAAATCCAGCTAACTAACTCAAATAGCTATATGGGAGTGAACTAAGTTCAGATACACCATATATTAATAGCTTTAGCCAATATAAAATTGCCAAAGCCTTAATAGCAAAAAATAAAATGATAAAAAATCAAGTCAGATGTCAAATGACTTAATTTTAATAAAGCTCATATTTACAAATGTTATATATAGAGCTCGCAAAACAAGCTCTTAACAAGCTTTGAGAATATCCTCAATCCCAGGCTGTTTTCTGCTTCTGGCTTGTTAAGAACTTGTTTTGCGAGCTCTATATATAACAGCTCTATATATAACATTTGTAAATACGAGCTTTATTAAAATTAAGTCATGTGACATCTGACTTGACTTTTTATCATTTTATATATGATTATACAAGCAAATGAGCTTAGATTGAAAACATTATCATGTTTTCACGTTGGGCTCCTAGCGTTATAGTTAACCAAATAGGTAAAAGGTGACCCTGGAGAGTTGCATTGGATCATAAGATCCCCAGACTATTTCTGGCTTGGAGATGAGTAGGCACTAGATGGGGATTTTATGCACAAGCCTTCTGGCATTCCTTGATTACTCTGGCTTGCACTGAATGGCAATACGTATAGAGTTTTGCCTGTTTTAACAACAGTTATAAGCAAGCCTAAGAAATGGTGATGATGTGATATTTATTCGCTTAAAACCAATCCTGCCTCATAGGGTAGTGATGGCTATGTTTATTAAAGAACCAAAGACACTAAAATGTATAGGGACTGAACTGAGTTCAGACCTATATGACTATATAAGCTAATGAGCTTGGATTGAAAATATTACAGTGTTTTCAGTTTAAGACTCATAGTTTTGTAGTTAAGTAGAGATAAAAGGTGGCTGCTGGAGGGTTGCATTAAATCCTAAGATCTAGATGCAGTGCTCTCATATCCAAGGCTTCTCATTGACGAAGGCCACAAGCCAGAAACTAGTCTGGGGATATTGGATGAGTAGGCACTAGATGGGGATTTTATGCACAAGCCTTCTGGTATCTATTGATTATTCTGGATTGCATTGAGTGGCAATACGTATAGAGTTTTTCCTGTTTTAGTCTGGGAGATATTGGATGAGTAAGCACCAGATAGGGATTTTATGCTCAAAACTTCTTGCAACCACAGATTATGAAGGCTTGCACATGGTGGCACTACTTTATGAAGAGTTTGCTACTGCTGGCAGTTATAAATAGAAAGGTGAATTTGGATGCTGAGTGCAGGACAAACATAAAGGTGATATTGCTATTTTTAACTAGTTAAAAGATATTTCATTACAGAAATTCGTTGTATGCACAGCTGTTATTTTATCTAATTTATTTTCTATAAGATTTGGTAATCCTTTTCAATCCAATATGAAGACATAAGAACAATTTCATTTCAGAATGCTCTTTAAAAAGACAATGGCAAGATCTAGGATTTAATACTATAGAGTCCACTATGGTAAGATCACAAAACTAATCACTATGTTGTTCAACTTGCTGGATATGATAGTATAGACTCCAGAATTGTGAAACAAATGAACAATAAGACTTCTTAAAGGAGTGCTTTATGGTGAATTTGACCATGGCTTTCAGTAAAGGTTAGACCCTGTTTATGTTCTAAGGGATGTCTCAAAATCATTCTAAAGAGGTATAATGTTGATTGTTTCCATTGAGAAAATACAGAAGAGATACAATTAGATCTGGTGATAAAGTATTTCAGGTAAAAAAGTTTTCCGCTTAAGAAATTAAAAGACAATTATAAAACATCCAGAAAAATGGATTAGCACCTTTTATACTCGGATGTATTTGATTCCTAGATTGGTTTGTATAGCCACCGCAAAACTCATTTCTAGAATGTTTTTCCCCATCGGAGTTAGGAAGACAATACTTGTTTATAAATCTTTGCTTTATGTATGCTCAGTATATTAATTTGACCTTCTAACAATAGATTGATTTCTGGAGCAAATGACAATTAGTTTTTTATTTCTAAGTAATTAAACTATCTTTCAAAACATTTAAATTCTGAATATACAGATGCCTTTTAGCTGGCTATAATAATTTACTGTTTACAGATTCATGTGTATTTATTTATAAGCAGAGATTCTTTAGCTACTTTAATATAAAGAATGGAAATTATATGTTATAATCTTTGTGGGTTTGACATATTTATTATTTTTCTGCATTAGAGCTGTTTTTAACTTATTATGTACAAGCCTATTTCTGTAAATGAGTGAATCATATTAGTTGTTCATGGAACTGCAATAATATTAACTAATTGTCTATATCATATCTACGTGCGTAAACTGAATCACTCACATAAACTGTTATCAATGCCTGAAGTATATTATATCTGTATGTATATACCCATATTTTTTTATTAAATGTATATTTGTATTTTTTGAAATATATCCTATTTGAAAATTGTAAATAGCCACCTTAATATACATATATTGTAACCCTCACATCTGAGTTTACAGGTATTGCTTCAATGTGAATACTTTTCGTTATTATGTATAACAAAATACTAAAGGTCATGTATATAAAATAAATTTTATGTGTTTTTAAAATGTTAAAAATAAGTGTAAACATAAAATATGTTATTATTTTAAAAATAATATTATGATTTTAAATAAAAGAAACATTGCTATAGAAATGAGTCGCAAATGACTGGGCAAAATAAAAATAAAAGCGTTGCTATGGGAACAAATATAAGCTTTCTAAAATAGTCTGCTTTCCAAGAAATTACGGGAAGAATTGTAACACACTTCATCATCATGTTTTTTACCGTCAAGAAGTCAATAAAATTTTGTAAAGATTTTAAAGTTTTGTTTTTTTGAAAAAAAAAAAAAAAAGATTTTAAAGTTAATATCATGCATTTCATGAAGTAGAAAACCCTCCAGGATGCTTTCCCCGATCTTTCCAGGATTACAGATGAGTAAGGAGCTATAGAGAAATGCTTTAAAATTTAACCTTGATTCTGCCAATCTAATCAACACTATTGAATATTGAAGAAATATTTGACATTTATTTGTCAAAAAAAAAAACTAGTCATCGAAAGTGATTATCCCATAGAAATGTACTCCTGTAAATTAATCTGCAAATCTACTTATTTTAGATGCTCAAAAAAAGGTTGCAGTGGAAACTCTCCTATGAAAAATGCCACTGAATGAACCAAAATGCCAGCAAATATTAAAATTAAATGATTAATGGCCATGTTCCCACATTTACAGATACAAAATTTACACATGAGCTCACAACAATACTAAAGTAAATCAACTGAATTTTCTATAACTATCCTCAAAGAGATTATAAGTTACAAATATTTTTTCCCTCTCGCATGTGATCACCATATAATTTTCTTAATTGTAAATACTTTTTTTTATTATCATTATTATTATTTAATTTTATCCTTTAATTAAAGTTATTGTTGTTGTTAATAATTTTTTCTCGTCTGATCCAAGCTGATTATTTATTTTGTTAATGTAATAAATTATTAGATGGAAGGGGATAACAATCAGGTAATACAATTGAATGTGTATGGAAACTTGTTTTTATGCATGTTCAATTTTATTGTTGCTTGTGACTAATACAGACTTCATCTATTTAAAAATAATTTAAACGGAGTCACTCTACCATGTACACGGCCGCCCCTTAGTTATCTTTAAATTCCCTAGACAAAAATTAATTTGCATAATATTGTGGTTTTTTTTTTTTGTATTTTATGGTTAATTGGCTTCATTATCAATTGTTAAAAGGGTGGTTACCGGTACAATATATATATGTTAAAAAACTTCATGATCAATTTCGCCTTTATATTTCAAACTTACTGTTTTAAGTGCTAATAGTTATTAAAATGCATTTTAACCAATCAGGTATTATCAATTCATTAAGTTCATAAAAATCATCAAATGCCACACTATGGTTTTTTAATTATATAAATGTATTCAATATTTTTTTTAAGCAGGCATTTATTCACAACAATCCTTTTTTAATAAATACTCAAATGTAAATATATTAAATTTAAGCGTAAACAGATATTATAATAACGTGAAAGCTAAACACCTTCAAACAGATACGCTTTAAACATGCTGTCACGTAAGCATGTTTAAAGCGTATCTGTTTGAAGGTGTTTAGCTTTCACGTTATTATAATAAATACTCAAATAATTTTTAAGCATTTTTTTAATGACAGAAATTACATTTCATTTATTTTTAAATATAGATTTTATATAAGTATATAATACTTTCCACTTTAAACTATTAATCTTTTAAGCCAATAAACATCACATGATCACCATTTCTTATGCTTGCCTATACCTGTTATTAAAACAGGCAAAAACTCACTGTATGTATTGCCACACTGCAAGCTAGAGTAATCACTGGATGCCAGAAGGCTTGTGCATAAAATCGCTATCTAGTGCCTACTCATCCAATATCCCCAGACTAGTTCCTGGCTTGTGGCCTTCGTCAGTGAGGAGCCTTGGATCTGAGAGCACTGCACCTAGATCTTAGGATCTAATACAAGTCTCCAGCAGCAACCTTTTATCTCTACTTAACTACAAAATTATGAGTCTTAAATTGAAAACACCTTAATATTTTCAATCCAAGCCCATCAGCTTATATAGTCATATAGGTCTAAACTCAGTTCAGTACCCATACATTTTTATGTCTTTGGTTCTTTAATAACCATAGCCACCAATAACCTATTAGGCAGGATTGGTTTTAAGCCAATAAACATCACATGATCACCATTTCTTATGCTTGCCTATACTCTTATTAAAACAGGCAAAAACTCACTATACATATTGCCACACTGTAAGCTAGAGTAATCAATGGATGCCAAAAGGCTTGTGCATAAAATCCCTAATCTAGTGCCTACTCATCCAATATCCCCATATTTGAGAGCACTGCACCTAGATCTTAAGATCTAATGCAACCCTCCAGCAGCCACCTTTTATCTCTATTTAACTACAAAACTGTGAGTCTTAAATTGAAAACACCATAATATTTTCAATCCAAGCTCATTAGCTTATATAGTCATATAGGTCTGAACTCAGTTCAGTCCCTATACATTTTGGTGTCTTTAATAACCGTAGCCACCAATATCTTATTAGGTAGGATTGGTTTTAAGCCAATAAACATCATAGGATCATCATTTCTTATGGTTTCCTATAACTGTTATTAAAACAGGCAAAAACTCACTACACATATTGCCACACTGCAAGCTAGAGTAATCAATGGATGCCAGAAGACTTGTGCATAAAATTCCCATCTAGTGCCCTCATCCAATATCCCCAGACTAGTTTCTGGCTTGTGGCCTGCCTAATAGGATATTGGTAGCTATGGTTATTAAAGAACCAAAGACACCATAATGTATGGGTACTAAACTGAGTTCAGACCTATATGAGTATATAAGCTGATGGTGTTTTCAATTTAAGACTCATAGTTTTGTAGTTAAGTAGAGATAAAAGGTCGCTGCTGGAGGATTGCATTAGATCCTAAGTTCTAGGTGCATTGCTCTGAGATCCAAGGCTCCTCATTGACGAAGGCCACAAGACAGAAACTAGTTTGGGGATATTGGATGAATAGGCACTAGATGGGGATTTTATGCATAAATCTTCTGGCATCCATTGATTACTCTAGCTTGAAGTGTGGCAATACGTATAGTGAGTTTTTGCCTGTTTTAATAAGTTATAGGCAAGCATAAGAAATGGTGATCATGTGATGTTTATTGGCTTAAAACCAATCCTGCCTAATAGGATATTGGTGGATATGGTTATTAAAGAACCAAAGACACCAAAATGTATACATACTGAACTGAGTTCAGACTTATATGACTATATAAACTGATGGGCTTGGATTGAAAATATTAAGGTGTTTTCAATTTAAGACTTATAGCTTTGTAGTTGAGATAAAAGGTGGCTGCTGGATGGTTGCATTAGATCCTAAGATCTAGGTGCAGTGCTCTCAGATCTAAGGCTCCTCACTGACGAAGGCCATAAGCCAGAAACTAGTCTGGGGATATTGGATGAGTAGGCACTAGATGGGGATTTTATGCACGTCTTCTGGCATACATTACTCTAGCTTGCAGTGTGGCAATACGTATAGTGAGTTTTTGCCTGTTTTAACTATTAATCTTCTATTCATGCTTCTTGACAATATTTTCTAAATTGTCTCTCTCTCACATTTCCAATAATATGGTTGCAAACATTTTGACCAATCAAGTCTCCTTAGTCAGGATAAGCCCATTGATCTATCAAATATTATTCTGTATATATTAATGTACACTATACAAATTTATTTTGCAAGTGCATATTTTTTTTTAGTAAGCATTTATTAATCATTTTTATTACTATATTGTTTAATCTTGGATATAGATTTTAAATTTAATAAAGCTCAGTTATATGATAATCTTTTCAAATTTGAGGACCTATATATCGTGCTAATGAATTAAAATAAATACATAACAATGAGTAGCATTTGGTGAATTATATGGGCTTAATTTAATTAAGATCGTGATTGGTTGAAATTAATATTAGAAGATATCAATATTTTCTTTTACTGTTTTTATCCCTAATATCTAAAAATGTATATTCAACATTAAATAGTGAGATTGTTTGTACTTTCTAAAAAATATAAAATCAATAGAAGTGGGATAAATTGTGATACAACTATATATAAATATATAGTAATGTGTGTGTAAATATATGTAGACTTTTTCAGCTTCCTGGATACCATGAGATTCAATCTATAGTAAAGCCCCATTTTCGTAGGTCTGAGCATAGTAAGCAAACTGATATTAACAAACTTATTTAAAAAAGTAGACTTCATTTACTTTATAAAGATTATTACACTTTATACAAGTAAAATAGTACAGCTGAAAATGGAATACAATGAACTACAATTAGACAAGGTGATAAAATGCTTTCAAAATAATAAGTTTGCAGTAGGAGTTCAAATAAAGGCAAAAGAACTACAAAGTTACGAGTCTCGTATTTGTCATGTATTGGTTTGCATATTCACAAAATTCATCTACGACCTTTTTTGTTGTTGTGAGAATTAAAATACTATACTCATATCTATTATTGATGTCATATATTGCTAAAATCAGAATACATCTTATGTATGGCAACTTACCTTCAAAAAGCCTTACCCTGGGTAAAACCAACTTTAAAACTCTACAGTATATTTGCTGAGGTAGACATATATGAAATGTCGCTTTAGATAAAACGTAAATATGTATATCATATCCATGCGGATAAATATTTCGTAAAGAAATTAATAACCATTTTCCAGATTATCTTGCACAAAACGAAGATGGTATCTATTTTTATTCATTATTATTAAGTTTGCATGAAATTATTAATAAACAGTAAACGCTGTATATAACGATGAGAGTAAATAAATTTCAGTTTTGTACTAACCTTTAAAGCTTCTTCAAAACCTTCATCATTAAATTTGTTTTTATTGTGCAGATAATGTAAATAAGCCCTATAAGTTGTATAGCCAATAATAAGCCCACCGCTTAAAATTAATATTCCCTTAGTAACAGGTCCTAATTTTTTTAACCAGCTGGCCATATTGTTTTTACAATGATTCATGGGAAATTATTTTAACGAATTAATATTGTTGAAAATATTAATTAATAATTTTATTAATTGGGCTTCTATTTTACTTAAATATAGAATTTAAATTTGAATATATTTTTGTAAAAAAATTATTCTTAGCCATTAGTGATGCTTTTGTTATATAAGCAATTTAATGCGTAGCGTATCCTCCATATCGAAATTATGGTGCTGAGTTAACGTATGGGTTTTTTGTTTGACTGTATTTTGCAGATTTGTTTTAACGCTATATCATGAATTTATTATGTTTGCCTGTATAATGTGTTATGGAGAGGGTGGGAAAAATGCTAGAATTTCTTTAGTGGATTGTTTCAAGTATATTTAAAACATTTGAATTGTATTTACAGGCCAAACATCACCCATTTTTGTGTCTCTTGGTGTGAATTGTTTAACAAACCCAATTATCTACCTTATTATTATTTTCACTTTTTATTGTTTCCTTTTTTTTTGACCCCACTCAAGAAACTCTAGGTAAGTTCTATAAGTAAAAATAACTTTAAAAAATTACTTAAGGTTTTGCTTTGCAGTGTTGTCATAACAAACGTCTATATTAACATTCAGCTTTTGTTTGGAACTGTGTTTGCTGTATAATTATTAGTTTTAGAAGGATCTTTATTCAAGGAAATATATATAGCTGCATAATTATTATAAAAGCGTATGGGCTAGGGCCTTAACCGTGTGCACTACTACGGAGTCCAAATGTGCACCCCCCCCTCACTTTCACTATTTATGCATTTGTATAGTGCGTACATATAAAATAATTGGTTTATTTTTAATTAGATAGTATACTTTTAAACTTAAATATTCAATAATTTGAATATTAAAAAAAATAGAACAAGTGTCTTTTTTTAAAAAAAAATCAAAATATACTATTAAATAAATTATAATTTATTTAATTCGTACATTCAAGTTTTCAAGTGGTTTTATTATTTGGAAGCCAATATTTTAATAGTTTTTATAATGCCTAACCAAATTTTTTCTTTCTATTTGTAAGTCAATATCTTATAATTATTATTTTAATCATCCGGTATAACATTAGTATTTACTATTGGTTGACTGATGGTAGCGTGACGGACGTCTCAGCTGTAGATTTTTGTTTAAAGCTCCATCTGTCAATTTTGTTGCTCAAACGTAGTGAATGTCTGATTAATTTTTATTTTTCCACTATTAATCATTTATTTTATGTTCGTTTAAATTAATCTTAAGATATTTTATATAGATAATATTTCTGTTTTAATTTATTTGCAAGATTAATTAATTTATTATATAATTTCATTACTTTACAAATGCATGCAGTGGTAATATTTTGGAATAAAAATGCCAGCTGATACAACACCACCGACTTTAATCTAGATTACCCAGGGTTCTTTATTCTCATCTCAACTTCTATGTCCTTTAATTAGCCATACCATATGTAAATACACAATTACACTACTTCGAAACTTATGGGCTGATAACCATTTTTGAAAATAGTAATTTTTTTACGATTAATAAGTATATTTCTATTTTTATTGATGTTTTTGAAATCTCATTAATATGTGTTATTTTCCCATGTAAATATGCTTGATAATTGTTTATTTAGACATTTGAAAATAATTACTTCTGAGCGCATATTGGTTCACTTTCCGACATTAAAATTATTCACACCTTATCATGATAAGTTAGCGATATGTTAAATGTCAGTATTCGTATAGAGGGTAAACAACACGTATCAGAGCTAACTGATACGGTAGGCTAAGTGTGAATTGTGAGAGCAATTGATTGCAAAACACGCTGCAGGCTTCCGTTAGCCAAAAGACTCGATTGCTAGCACTCAATTACTGATAGCAATTGAGAAACTGTGCCTGATAAACGGTATTTTCAATTATTTTTGGCTAGCAACAAGGTCATCAAGCGGGATGGATTATCATATGTATCAGTACCGAAATTTGTTTTTAATTCTTATCGCTTGAATATCCAACTTCAAATATATCTGAAATAATAAAAGGAAACAGTATTTTTAAAGCTATACTAGAAAGAGTTTTATATATTTTTTGAATTAACTGCCAAAACTTATACATTTTTAATGATTAAAATTTATTTTTGGTGATGTGTCTTTGTTACCTTCACAGGTATACCAGTTGCCACATGATCACTCCGACATTAATTCACAATCCAGGTGTTTTTCCTTAACAATTTATTTCATCACAGAAATAAAACTTTTTTTCAATGAATAATGTGGAACCATGTTAAAGTTATGATTATCTCAAACAATTACACTTTCATTCTTTAGTATTCCCCTCTAAATAAAGTGCTAAAGTTATGATTATCTCAAACAATTACACTTTCATTCTTTACTATTCCCCTCTAAATAAAGTTTTTTGGTGAAAACTCAAATTTTATCATGTACCCCAAATATATCAGCTCCATTTGTTTCTTGTAAGTATGAATTTAGTTTGTTTAATTTCAAAAATCTATCTTTTAAATAAGGGAGCTAAATTTCCTCTTTGCATAGTTTATCAGATAAGGATGACCAATGGTTTATTCTTAATGAAATTTATATTTTAACAGCAATATATAAAACAATTTTTAAATAGTCTGACACAGTTTTATATGTCAGTGTGAAGATTTTAATGAGTTCATGATGCATTGGGATTTAAGAATGTTTATCACAATACCATTATATTTTATTGCCCATTACCACCCCTATACAATCCATACATAAATTAACACAATCTTTGATTTTACACAAATGTCAAGTGTTCCAATAGTACTCTGAATAATTGGTTCTCAAAATATATATTTGGCTCATTGTTCCATTTATAAAATGAATAAGGCTATCAATTAGGACAAACCTGTATTAATAATATGTTAATTCATCCAGTTTCAAAGGAAAAAAAACTTACTCCTCTTCATTATTGATAAACTGATCTAATTTTATTGATTCAGCATGTAACTAAATTATCGGAAAGTATAATTAATTCAATTTTTTTCTAATTCTTTCCATCAAACATTAACAGTATTTTTATAGCTGAGAATACTAATGATTCACCAATGGCATAAAACTAGATTGTACAATTTGCAGACTAATAAGATAGAAGCATGCATGCACATGCATAATTTTTTACTAACACTGGTGAAATGAGAAAGCATATTTTTTTAAAGTATTACGTTTTTTTAGTTTGTTTTTAAAAAACAAAAAAAGAAATCTAGTGGACTGTTTTTTAAATGTACATCCTTTATCTCAATTTGTCAAATTAGTTTGTTTGATTATGTAATCTTGTAAGAATTTTGCCGCAATTAACAGATTTTGGACATGGATCTCCTTTGTCAATACTCTATAAATACAAATTTTAAGAAGTTAAAATCATATTTTCTTACTACTTTTTTTTGTCACTTTGATAATTTAAAACTTGTTGAAGGATTTTTTTTCCATTGTCAATTTTGACTGGCAAAACTTATGATATTTTGTTTTCAACTTGTATTTGTACCAGATTCCTTGCCTTTACAATGATAAATATTAAAAAATAATATTGAAAAAAAAAAAAAAATTATTTACATAAACAAGCTGATTATTAAATTGAAAAAATATTTCTATTTCGTTTGCAATTACAAACAATTTGCATCAGTATGCCTTATTTTAACCTATGACTGCATGTAACTGCACTAAATTTATGACTAATATATTTGTTCACTCGAATATATCTTGACATTTTTCTCTATTAACTTATATCTTTCAGCTATTTTAATAACAGTGTAATTGCTATCAAGATTTGATGGATAAACAATTCAAAATTGATTTGATATAGATCTGAGAGAAATTAGAAGTAGTAAATACTCACAATCTTTAATTAAATTGATTTGGAATTATCCAGTGATTTTTCCTGTAATGATGATGTAAACTGCTTTTATGTATTTAATACAACTGATGCAAAATCAGCTTACGATTTACATTTTGGGTTTTGATGTATTATTGTATTCTAATGTATGATAAAATTTTTATTTTTTAAAATAAATAAATAAATAAATTGATTACATGGTAATTATTATATTATCATGTTAAAATGCTATTATATGATACTTGTTTATTCTCAAATTTTTTTGCAAACGATAATATTGTTAAATTTGTAGAATCTGCTTTCAAATGGATCACTTAACTGTGTTTTTCTGAGTTTTTTTTTTTACTTGCAAAAACCATGGAAAGATATTTCAATTTGTTTTTTAATGCCAAGTTAACAGCTTCACTATTTATAATTGTGAAGAAATGGGAACTTTTTATCCCATAATAATTTTTTAAAAAAAGAGTTCTATTTCTTTTATGGATACTTGCATATTATTAGACCTGCTATGAGCTATCACGTATTAGTCCGGTAATAACTTTCTAACCTTGCGATCTTGTAAAATAATACCTGCATGTGACCTGACAAACTTCATCAACCTATTTCTTTAGCACAAAATGGTGAGCTATAACTTTATTTAGTGAAAAAAGAAAACAACTAAACTTTTAGCAATATAAATTTATTCAAATTAAAAACAAAAGCAAAAGATTGTTACAATCAGTGGCACAGGTTGAAGTTTTTTGTGTCATGCAAACAAAAGCGTTTTCTTTAAAACATAAAATTAGCAATGAAAACAACATTTTGAATAGCCACTTTCTCCAATCAGAACATTATCTAATATTTATGTAAAAAAATAATTATTTTCCTTTTTACAACATTGTAAATGTATTTAATTTGATCTTTATTTAGACGTTTGTGCTATCACAGGTTTGATATTAACATGCCAAATTTTTTTATCAAGAGAATGTTAAATATTCTCGTTATCATGCAGTTCCACTATGATGATTACTAGTTCCGCTGATGTTAGGTTGCATTTCAATCAGATGCCCTTGTTTTCTAGGAGTCTGTAATTTTTGAATATGTTGTAATGTTTGTAAACTCTTTCATTTAAGAGGAAAACTAACTTCCTAAAAGATTTTCTCAAGCACTATTTGATCTTGTATTTTTTTGAATTCACAAATGATTGTTTCCTTTGATAAGTGTCTTTTTTTATATATTGAGTCACAACTTCTGATTTGTATGTTGCTGCCATTTTTTTCTGCATGGAAAAGTTTTTATATGGAACAATATACTTATATTTTTTCCCAAGATTCAATGTACATTAATTTACATTTCGTAGAGTTGCCCAGAATTTTTTTTTTTTGTTAATATTAATTAAACAATCTGTGAAAAATAGTGTTAAATAATTTTTATTAATCATTCATTAGACTAGAGATTATCCAATAATGAATAATATTTCTGTAGTGTAATTTTATTACATCACTCTCACACAAGGTAGATTGTTCATTACAGGAATATTCATTTTTAATGAAATACATGACCATATTAAAAACTTGAAGAAAATAAGTACTAAATTTTTAATGCTTTTTTAAAAATATGTTTGTCTTGATAACTAATTGTAATAAATTTGGATTATTTATTTTATATATATATATTTTATAATACTGAGATCCTGGAATCACCATTGATTTTAAGTTCAAAATTTTAGTCTGAGCAATGTTATCAATGTATATTTCTCTTATTAAGGGATATTTGAAAAGTATACATGGTTTTATAAATATGATTTAAAAAAGAATTAGTAGATTATAAAAGCAGCTAACCTCAATTTTATCTCTAGCTATTGACAACATTATTATATTTCAAAGAATTTAATTTCTATCATATACATGCCTTTTTCAGGTTTTTTTCAATTTCACAACTATAGTTGTAATATATTAAATTTAAGCGTAAACAGATAATATATAATAACGTGAAAGCTAAACACCTTCAAACAGATACACTTTAAAAATGCTTATGTGACAGCCAATCAGATGGAATAATGGCATCACATGGGACTCTAAATTCTAAAACACACGCCAGAACTATTAGAAAAAGATGGGACCCATCTTAATCTATGCCTCTTAGTTCAAAATGCTTTAGTCTGGCTTATTTAAATATAATTGAGGCATAGATTAAGATGGGTCCCATCTTTTTCTAATAGTTCTGGCTTGTATTTTAGAATTTAGAGTCCCATGTGATGCCATTATTCCATCTGATTGGCTGACACATAAGCATTTTTAAAGCGTATCTGTTTGAAGGTGTTTAGCTTTCACGTTATTATAGTTGTAATAATAATATCAGTAATTTAATAAGCTATGAATATTTATGTATTATGTGTTCCAGGATCATATACATAACAATTTATTTGAAGTTCATCATTTCTTGGAATTTTTTTTTTTTTTTTCCATATGTCATAGCATCGGCTGGGAGGCGAACCCGCAACAACCATCTGCAACCAACTGCTTGCTTGCAAGGCGGGAGTGCTTTGTTGTAACTATTTGTAGATTCGATGTAATATTGTTTTAGATTTCATAACATTAATATCATTATTTTATTACATTGTTTTTGAAAATGAGGAATAGGACCAAATTTTATCTGGCTCATGTTTTCAGAAACCAACTGACATGCATAGTTAACAGAGTATTGCAACAATGATGTGTGTTGATAAATTGTCACTGTATTTCACTTTCTATATTTAAATCTACATTGTAAACTCTAATAGTGATCCTTTATTAGATGAGTTAAAATTAAATGAGTAAAATTATCGCATTAAAATTTACATCCCATATATCGATTTTCATCGGGTTAAAAACATGTTATTTTAAGTTAGACAAATGCAGTTGAAGGAAAGAAAATAAAAAGATTACATTAATTGAATTTGAATCAAGAAAAAAAAAGGGTGCAAAAATTGAGAACAATTAGTCCTATTTTTAATTGGAATTAAAATTTCAAAGTGTCCAACTAAAATGCTAATTCCTTTGTAATCTTTATAAAAACTAAAGACTAAAACATACTGAAATTTAATTACGTAAATTGTCATTAACAAAATTGCAGTCAGGAATTACCAGAGCTGTAGAAATGAAAGGTAATTTATGAAACATTCAAGTGTCAGGTTTACCCTCAGAGCAATTTCTTCATCTATAAAGTTCAATAATTATTATATTAACTAAACATTGAGTGCATTTTTAAATCAAAAATGGAATTCTAACAATGTAGTAATGCAGCAGAGAACTGTTGTAAATATATTTCAGGAATCTTATAATGCATATAAACATTCTATGACTATCTTTGTTTCATACCATCTAACAAAAAAAGAAGCTTTGTTGATAGTAGCTTAAATAGATATAGCAGTTATTTGAATAAGTAATCTTTATGTATGCAAAATTTAGAAACTCTCAGTAGAAACTGTGATTGCTTATCTTTTTTTTTTCAGATCTGCTTATTCTTATTTTTATAGATCTTAATTCTTATAATATTTGAGAATATGCAACTGATCAATAAAGCAGATTCTCAACTTTTAGAATGTTTGACTTTAAGTAACACACATTTTATGATGTCAAACATGAAGGATCTTTATCATTCAGGTAGATGGCTCATAGAATCGGCCTTGATTTGCCTTTTATTTTGACAAAAATGATTAGCCATTATCTGCTGATCCACTAATACTGAATCAGTTTTTCATAACCAACTTGTGACTTATAATGTAATTTTGTTTTGATTACCAAAAAGCTAAAATATTTTTATTTGGTAACCTATTTGTTTTTATTTTGAAGGTAGTAATACAGAGAAATTTTGATATTCTTAAAGCAGTATATGGAACCCAAAAGGTTGAGTGCCGCTGGTTTAAATGATACAAATGTACCAGATGATTTGGAAGAATGCGGTAGTAATACTGATATTTAAGAAGATAAGGAAGATATTAGAAAACGGTCTTCTATCATTTCTATACAAAATTTTTATTAAGATAATTACAACTGGTTTATAGAAAATTTTGGATTCAAACTAAACCAAGGAACAAGCTGGATGTAAAAGTGATTTTGCTCAGAAGATCAATTCAAATATTGAGAGAAACTACAGAAAGGACTTAGGTTTTGCTTTGGACTTATAAATAATGAAAAAGCATTTGATTTTATATTTCATAGTGATTAAAATTTTGGACCATCATGTTTTAAATCCAGGATATTCTGAATATTTTTCAAAGTGCACTAAGAAGATTATTATTGTTATGCGTTTACAACAGAGTGATTTTATATCTCCAAAACATTTTTAGCAGTTTTGCAAGAAGTAATTTGTTGTATTAAAATTATAACCTAAGAAAAGAAAAATATATTGAGATTATTTAATTCATCTAGATTATGCAGATAATATGGTTCTTTTTGCAAATAATGCTTCAGAGTTTTAGGAAATTTTCCAAGAATTGTCAGATGAAAGTAAGAAAGTAGAATTAAAAATAGATACTAAAAAGATTGATATTCACTGGATTTTCTCAGATGATGAAAATAAAGATTGACGGTCATGAATTAAAAGTAAACAACTTTGAGTACTTTTGGTAGATTATTAATAGATGAAAATGTAATTGATGAAATTAATCATATAATTAAACTTAAATAAAATGTTACTTAGTATTAAAAGAAATATGTTTGTGTTTGAAAAGGAAGTTTTTAAAAGATATCTTTTATCAGTTTTTACTTATGGATCTGAAACTTGAACTCTTAACAGAAGAATAATACTGAGAAATGGGATGGAACAGTGAATAGTGAATTCATTTTACTTTAGTAAGAAATCTGAAGTTATTGGAAGAGTGAAGTATATTTATTCAATTGATATTTTATATTTAAAATTGTATGTAATTCATTGTGCTTTCTAAGGATAAAATTACTTGAATGTTCATTTTAATGATGCATATGTGAGAGAGATAAACTATTTTATCCTTGTGATTCTACTCCAAATCTACATGCTGCTTGATGGCACCCAGCAGGATAAATATCTTGGCATATTATCCAGCATTAACCCCCTTTTTTTTAGTTATCTGGAATAAAGAGGCAAACTTCATCACTTTTTAAAAAAAATCTTCCAATACC
The DNA here is from genome assembly GCA_028023455.1 of Epiperipatus broadwayi. Taxonomy (NCBI): domain Eukaryota; kingdom Metazoa; phylum Onychophora; class Udeonychophora; order Euonychophora; family Peripatidae; genus Epiperipatus; species Epiperipatus broadwayi. The sequence continues at coordinate 3,710,027 of JAQFVV010000066.1, read as the reverse complement.
GTATCATTATCTACTGTAGGATGAAGATCTCTCCTAAGTTCACTTCATATTCTTCAATGTCTAGTCTTTCTTCTCCACATCATCCCAGCACAAAATTCCTTATTTCATCCATCTCACTTGTCTCTTTCTAGGTCTTTTACAATCTATTGGAATCCAGCTTAAGATTTCAACCATTATTTCTTCTAGCAATATTTTTTACTTCAGTCTTTTAATTCTTTCAATGCTGTCAGTAACTTTTGTTTTTGATCTTGTTATTCCTAATATGCATCTCTCCATACTTCATTGAGTGATCTAAAGATTCTATATTGCTCTTCTTTTAAGTGTCCAGGTTCTAAATCCATAAGTAAAAACTTTCCTTTTCAAACACATAGGCATATTTTTTTTAATATTGTTATTTCTATCAAAAGCACTCCAACCAAGTTTAATGCCATGATTAATTTTGTCCATTATATTTCCATTTGTAGTAATAATATGACAAAGATATTTATAGTTGTTATCTTCTTCTAACTCATTATTATTAATCTTTTATGTTCTTCTTTTGAGAAAATCCATTGAACATTTCTTTAGTCTTTTTAACATTTATCTTTAATCCTACTTTTTTTATTTTCATCTGATAACTCTTGCAATATTTCCTGAAACTCAAAAGCACTATTTGAAAAAAAAACAAAACAATTACACCATCCGCAAAATCTAGATGATTTAAACAGTTTCCATTTTTTTACTCCCTTAGTTTCCCATTTTAATCCACAAAACACTTTTTGTAAAACTACTGTAAAAAGTTTTGAAGATATGGACTGATCTTATCATATACCCTTCTCAGTGTTAATCTTCCTAGTATCATTATATAGTCTAATTGTTGCTGTTGCATTTTTATAAATATTTTTTAGACTATCTACATCTTGATGATCAAATGCTTTAATCATTGAAGAAATACAAATCTGAAGCTTAATGGTAACTCGTATTCATTGGTCCTTTCTATAACTTCTCTCAGTACTTGGATATAATTTAATGTATTAAATCCACTTTTAGAACTAGCTTATTCTTTTGATTAGTTAAAATGAAAATTTCGCTGTAGATGAGTTGTAATTGTCTTGGTAAAAATTTTATATAGAACTGATAAAAGACTGATAGGTCTGAAATTTCTAACATCTTCTTTTTTATTTTTTAATATTAATACTGCATTCTTCCAATTATCGGTTACATCTTTATCATTTAGATATTTGGTATAGAACTTTTCCAAAAAATTTTCAATTTCTTCACCTGCTTCTTTAAAATATTGATTATGATTCCATCATTACCTGGAGCTTATTCCTTATTCCTAAATTTAATTATGTTTCTCACTTATTCATTTCAAATCCTGTGCAATTCAGAAGATATAATAGTTGGAGGAGGTACTTTTTCTTGTTCTTTATTGCTATATAATTCTTGGTGGAACTCTTCTATACATTTGATGATATCAGCTCTCTTTTTAGTAATAATTCCATTTTTTTTTTATTGCAGAAATAAGTTGTCTATGAATACCAAGATGTTATTTTATACTCTTTAAGATTTCTCTTTTATAGCTTTCCTTGCTAATTCACATTTATAATTTCTTATATTATTATTAACTTTTTTTTTGCACCATTTTACAAAATTTTAGATATTCAATCCTTCTTAATGTGTCATTATTATATATTTTATTATTCCTTCTTTTCTTCATAAATTGTTTTTATCAATAAAAATTTTATTGGTCAATTGCTGCTTTTTTCTACCAACTATATATTTCATGGTTTTTTTACACTTGTATCAATTAACTTCCTATTGATTTCATTCAAATCTGAATCGTGTTCGAAATCTATTAATATTTGAAAATAATTTGTAAGTTTTAATTTAAATTCATTGGAATGTTTCTGAAGATTAGACATATCAACTGTGAGTACTGCTTTTCTTAATTTTTGTCTCTCTAGTTTTGCATTAACATAATTGATGATCATTTCCCGTGTTGAATTATTGAGAATGTTATAATCTTGAAGTACATATTTTCTATTAGTCGAAATATAATCCTCGTCTGCTATACCTTTATTTGTATGCTTCCGTTATTTCCATTTTAACATTTTTTTCATAAAAAGAATTCATAATATAGTGTTTCTTTTTCTGCAAACTCCACAAGTCTATGCTCTCTTTCATTTCTATGGCCATAACTAAATTTGCTTACTGCACTTTCATTTTTCGACTGTTTATCAATTTTTGCATTAAAGTCTTGTCTGCCGTGACAATTTTAAAATGTTTGATCTGATCAAAATTGATCAAAATCCATTTATATATATCCACATAAAATAGAAACGATGCATAATGCTAGTTGAAATCTATATAAAATATGCACCAATGTGCAATCTTTTATTACAATATGGATATATATATCTTAGTTTTTTGTCATATTCTAGACAAATAATTTTATTTAAATTAAGTAATAACAAACAAAATGAAGTTTACTGCTCAGAAGTTTGATGATTGGATTGATAGCTGGACTGTTATACATAAACTTCAGTTTTTGAATCAACCATTCTGCCATGGCATTAAGCCATACAGCAATTAAGTAGTGATTTAGAGAAAATAATTAAAAGAATTTTACTAATATCAATAAATATCTTAATTATAGTATATGCGTCTATATAAAACAAACATCTGGAGTGTTGTAATAGGCAACTATTTCCAGACAAATATTAATCTGAAGGATGTTTAGCCATACAGCAATTAAGTAATGATTTAGAGAAAATAATTAAAAGAATTTTACTAATATCAATAAATATCTTAATTATAGTATATGCGTCTATATAAAACAAACGTCTGGAGTGTTGTAATAGGCAACTATTTCCAGACAATTATTAATCTGAAGGATGTTTAAATTATAATATGGTTATCTTTGTAATTATAGCATACGCATTTCTTCCTTTTTTTAAGTTTAGAAAAAAGAAAAAAGTGTCCTATAGTTAAAAAAAGATAGCTGTATTACAATTTAAATACAAATAAAATGCACATTTTGTATTAATTTAAATATTGTTTAAAGCCAATAAACATCACATGATTACCAATACGTATAGATAGTTTTGCCTGTTTAAATATTCTTTACTGAACGACAATAAAAAAAATCAATTTCCTTTTTATAAAAAAACATATTTTATTCTTGTAAAATTATCTTAATATTATATCTTTGTAAATATCTAACCCTGGATAGAACGTTCAGTTATTTATAGTAAGATCAATGTTGTTGATGTTTGCCGTAGAATGAAAAAAAACTTTTAACTGATACTTGCAATATTAGATTTCAGTAGAAAATTCCCATTTCATCTGCAAATTGTTTCAAAGGTTGCCATTTTAATGTTCAATAAAGTCGCAAACTCTACTATGCCACTATACATAATTTCAGTTATATACTATCGGAAAAAAAAATGTAAATAAACAAAAAAAAACCCAATTAAATTCATAAATCTAAGACATTTTATGATATGCAAGCAACCATTTTTCTTTATCTGAGTGCCATAAACCATCACATTTTAAGAAAAGTAAAATTGGTAAATAAATCTTATGTCATCAGCCTTTTTTCCCCCTCAGAGGGTCATATTATAATTTCTTTGGTTTATGTTAAAAGCATATACATTCTTTATTATCCTTTTCAAAATTCACATAATAAAATGTTTTCTAGCGTAATGCTATAAAACATCAAAACCATGAGAGAAATTATAGTTTTTTAATGAGACCATAAGAGATAAAAAGTTATTGTAAAAGAAAAATATCACCCAGAGCATATTTAATTGGAATGAAAATCAACTATTTCGCTATTCATTTTATTTAAAAAATATTGTATGGTAATTTTTTTTTTCTTATTCTTATTTTTTAATTAAAGAAAGAATAAGTGAACAATATATGTGAATGTGTCCCTTCAATTTATTATTGATAATTATGTTTAAATTTTTATTTTATTATAATTGTTTATGTATAGTACTATAATATCAAAAAGTATTATCTGTTATATATGTGTGTGTTGAAAAATCTTGTCCATTTGCAGTTCAATAATTAATAAACATTCTATTCTAATCAAAAATTGTCAAGAAAATGAGCTATTATATATGATGTATTATGTATATGAGGGGGACTTGGGACAAAATATAGTGAATATAGCTGTTCCACTGGATAGAAAAAATTATTATTATTTGTTTCAAAATATGGGATTTGTTGTTGATGTAGGATTAAACCACTAAGCATTATATGATCACCATTTCTTATGCTTTTGCTCAAACTGTTAAAATAGGCTTAGTTTAAAACTCTATAGAGAAAATTAAAAAAAATGGAATTGGATATTAAGAAATTGTTTGGTTGTGTATATTAATGTAGTTATTTAAATTGTAGGGCCATATTTAAAATTAGAAACTTCTAAATTCTTTTTGAAGGCCCTACTAGTTCTAATTCTCATATAACAATTAATGTTCATTACATTAACGCTTCTAGTGTAACAATGCCAATGATCAAAATGAATCATTTCAGTCTGAATTAATTAATGTGACATTATTATTATACATAAATGTAATTAATATAATTAAATTAAATAAAATATGGGTTAATATACTTTTGTCAGTATAAATGCTTTATATTTTCACCAAAAACAAACCTTGAGCCACTGAGGCTTATGCCTAAACCTGGCCCTGGAATCCATCACATAGATTTCTTAATGTTAATATCAAGGTACTCCTTCTATTAATGACTGATTTTAAAACATTTCTTTGTTTTATCATTTTAAAGAATATTTTACAATTGCTAGCAACACTAGTGAATCTTTTATTCATATTCGTATCGTAATCTAAAAATAAAAAGTAAAATTAGTCCTCAAGAATTATTGGAAAAGAAAAGATAAAGATATGTTCTCGAAAAATGGAGGATTACTTCAGTGACAAAAACATTAGAAAATGATTTTTTTTTTTTGCATAATGTTTGGACAATTTTTCTCAGTTGTTTGTTAGTGATTACTATATTCCAAAAGCTGAATCATATTATACTATAAATAAGCAGTTTTATTTTTAATCTAATGAAAATAGGATTATTGCACTTATTAGCACAATTGTGTTTCAATTTATCTGTCATTGCTTCTCTGGAAAGACAATCAATGTAGAAATCAATGCTAATATTCACTTATCATTTAAAACAGTATTATTTTAAAATGGAGTACAAGGAAAATTATTAAAGGATTGTTTAGTTTTATGACTTACACATGGATCATATTAAATATTTATGTATTTGACTGAAAATGCCATTTTTATAATAACTTCGTTTTATGTGATATTCAAGTAATATACTATATGTTTCATAAAGCTATCAATTAAAAAAAAAACTAGCAGAAAAAATATCAGTACATAAAATAAAAATAAAGAATTTAAATATTTTCAAAGTTATTGTGAAATTTTATAAAGTTTTAAAATAAAAAAATATTGTTAAAAGGCTTAAATTAATCTACATAATATAGATCAATCATTTGATATGATCTTGGGAAAATGAGAATATATTTGTGATTTTATTTTCAGTCCAAGACTGTTCTATGAAAATATATATTTAAGGTAGAAAGGGAGTATTTTCTAACAAAGTGGCCTATTTCTTACACAAATTGCCGAAAAATATATATTTTTTTACATATATAATTTATTTTGGGGTTAATGTTTTAATAATCAATCTATCAAACCAATATAAAAAAAATATTGCTAAAAAATAGTATTAAAAAAGCTTTTACTTATCCTGAAGCTATCTACCATTTTCATCTACAAAATGATTTTTTTTTTAAAAAAAAATAATAAGATAACCCATTAAAAAAAACTACAGTTGTGCGATTTCTGCCATTTTGACTGGAATTGAATTTTCTAGTAGATGATACACCATACACTTGTGCAAATACAAAGTTTTTTCATTTCATCAAAAAAGCAAACTAAACATATTATATTGCTTTTTCTGCATGTTTGATGCACTGATATTTCTAGAGATTAATGTCTGTAATGCATTATGACAGCATAGCCTTCTACATTCTGAAGTGTAGGTTTCAACTTGGCAAATTTACTGATAAATCTGACAATGAAATCAATATTTATTTAATTAACAATTTTCTTATTTTAAATATAAAAAAAACAACAACTTGCGTTTGATACTTTTATTTATGTAATTACGTAACTTTGTTTTAAATCGTTAAAAATATTAAACCATTTTTATTTAATCTGGAATTTTACATTTGTGTAAATAAGTTGAACTTATTTACAAATTATACTCATTTTAATATTTAAGTTAAAAAAATGGTGGTTATAAATAGGATAGTTTTAGTTATTTTTAATTTTTTTTTTTAATAGCATCATAATGATGGAGACAGAAAGTGCTGCCAAATCTTTACCCGCAATTGGTCCTCTAAAGATCAAGATACGAGGTGAGCACTACGATCAGACATGGGATATTCCTTTTACCCCACCTATTGCCACTTCTGAGCCTCCCAAATTGCCTGTCCCTCACAGCAAATACCATCTGCTCATTTCTGAGTCAGAGCCTAAGGATTTCATTACAGTGCATCAATCACCTTTCAAAGCTGGTGGTAATTATTTATGTTTACTTTTCTGTATTATTAGAACTCATATCAGTTTTTAAATATTTATAAAAACCTCTAAGTAAATTTTCATTTTTTTATTGATTTCAAATTAGATTTATATGTAAAATTAACAATTATAAATATGCATTGTAATTCCAATAGTACAGAATATTTTATATATACAAGGATATATGCAACAAAGAAGAAGGGAAACAAAATATTTGATGTATAGAGAATTAAAGAGTAGCTACATTAATATTTAACTACGTACTTTCAGATAGTTAGTCAGCAATATAGAATTGTATTTTTTTTTTTTTACAGTTTATTACTACTGGACATTACAAACTGATAACCAGCATATTAAATTATCAAACTAGCCTTTTTTCTATTTGTATTTTAACATTATCTACTGCAAGCTCTGTTATCAGTAATTCCCAGATGATAAATACACCTTGATTACTTTCTGGCTTTTGCCTTTATAAATGAAGACTTTGGGATTAAAGCTGAATCTAATATAGTTATACATTAACATCCATCTTTAATTCCTTTTTTTGCTATCAAATTTTTAATTTAAAATGAGCCTATGATAATGTGGGTGTTAATATTAATATCTTTAGTCATTGGACAAAAATACTTACAGTTAGAGAACAAATCAAGCTGTTAAAATATATTGTTACTGACCTGATTAGATCTATTTAAAACTATAGGGATGTTCAAATTTGAAGGTAAAAATCTGATGGTAAAAAAAGGAGTTAAAAATGACTGGTAAATGGATAACTACTGCACTGGTTCCAGTTTTGAGTCCAAAGACCTAATGGATAAAAGCAAAAGACAGAAATCAATCGAAATGGGGATTAAATTATTATATCTATTGTGGGGATACAGTTTACAATAAATAGTACTAGAATACAAGAAGGAAGTAAAGTATACCTTTACCCATGTGTGCAATCTCATAAATCAAGAATCTCTTAAAAAAAAACTAGCGATTAGAATGGCTTTCTATATCAACCCCCCTCCCCTTCCAACGATTTTAATAGTTTTCTATGATAAAAAATGTAGCTCATCTTGGATTCAAATTATACATTAAATTTTAAAACATTATATAATCCAGCTTATAATATAAAACACTAATGTGTGTGTAAATTGTGCTATGCGCATGTGGCTTATATGTATAATAATTGAAATAGAAGCAATTACAACTGAATTATGTGATGTCAAAAACAAGAAAAGAGAGAATGAATGTCATATAACTCAGTGGAAGAAAGTTACATTCCTTTCAATTACAGATAAAAAAAGTTATGATTATTTTATTGTTATATATATAATAATGCAATCGCATAATACTTAACTGAAACTTGTTATCTAGGTCTTCAGAATGAGATTTTTTTGTCACTCATAGTAGTTGGGTCTTCTAAATTGCTCATCCTAAGAGTTCATTATTGTCTTATAATTTCTTTGATGATCTTGATTTTTTTGGAAGAAGTGCAGTTGATTTTTGAGAATCTAGAAAAATAGTGTAGGATGGATGGTTAATTCAACTTGTTTATTTGACCTAAAGCATTTCTGGATTTGATGCTGTGTTCCAAGTCAGGATCAAATTATTCCAAAATGCTGTTCATGGTTTTATGATATTAAAAAAAAAACTTTTTTTTTTAATTTTCTGGTATCCAAATTTTTATTTTCAGGTTTAACAATTTCCTTTTTTTATTGACTTCCTTTTCTTAATTGCATTAACTCTTATTGCTTAATTCTTCTAAGATGATTCCAAAATCTTCTATGTTGTCATCATCAACTTACAAATGTATTTTTCTTACAGGTTGAGCATACTTCACATGTTTGTATAGGTTCATTTTCGAATTGTGGGCACACTTTTTTCCATTTGAATTAAGAATTGTGTTAGATATCTTGCAGTTCATGCTTTGCCTAAATCAACAGCTATTTTATATTAAAAGTTTTCCAGAATTGAGAAATTGTCTTATCAGCATCATTATCCAAATTGTCGACATGATTTTGCATCAATTGCTAAAAATAGTTGATATATCTTAAAGCTTGTGATGATTTCTTGATTCATAGCTTGAAGAATTGGTAACATTTTTAGGAATAAAAAATGAGTTTGATGTTGTTTACTTGCTTCAAAATATCTGTTAGATGTCCAGATCTGTTATTTATTGTCTGCAAGATTGTTACTTCTACAGTAGTTGATGAGAGGCAAGAAGTATTTTTTGATGTCATTTGGCACATGTGCTTTCCTGTTTGATTGCTATGTAACATAGTGATGATTTTGTAAACCCTTGGAAGATGTGGATTTTCTGAATGATAAATAAGAAGAGGCTTCAATTTTACTTCCATGTTTCCTCCAAGCAATAATGTAAAAAGATTCTTGGAAGCCTTGATATATCCTCTTTGCTAATAATATTAAGTAGATGAGATGGAAAATTTGCAATTGCACCACCTTCTTTCTGCTGAAGCTACTTTTAGTATTTTTATACAGTATAAAAATCCATGCTTCCAGAACCTATCAAACCATATGTGATTTCCTTGAATTCCAAAGCTTTGACACTTTCATTTTTCTTGTCAATTATTATCTGCAGTAAATAATGGAATAGTTTTATAATTCTTTCCTGAATTAATAAAAATGATATTGGTAGTCCTTGGTAGTTGTTTGATCACTCCATTGAAGTAAAAGTTTATCTATTTTTTCTTATATGGAATTACTTGATCTGGTCATTTTAGAGAACTTAGATGCACTTATGATGATCTGGGCACTTTGATCTAGTTTTTCTTGGGCTTTTGAAACCTACTGATGAATAGATATCATGATTTTCCCCCTCCTTTTTCTAATTAATGTAAATGATCCATCTTGAATATCAAGCTCAGTGGCTTTCTTGATGGTTTTGAGGTAGTAATATTGCAGTTCATGATTCTAATAGATATGATAGTGTAGCACTGAATATATTTGTTAAAAATTACCGTGAAACGTAAAACCTTATATAAAAAATAATTAAATTAGTATTAGAAAATACTGTATTCTTTCACTTTGCAAATGTACATCACAATAGGCCAAAAAAGGGGAATAAGCCCACAATTCACACTTTTTTGTGTGTTCATCTACAAAACTTCCTCTTTGCATAACAGAAAAACCCTACTAAAGTTTTTTTTTTTTTTTAAATATAATGTTCTAGGGAAGATGGAAAAATCAAATTTACTTAATTTTCAATGTTAAGTTTTGAAAAATATTTGAAGTTGCAGCATAAATGAGTTTAGCTTTTGTTTGCTTTTATAAAGTGAAAACAGTTAATGTATTTATGTTTCACACTTAGATGAGTCTACTTTTTCAAAAGATTTTTTTTTGCTATACAATCTGCTCCTTTTAATTAAGAATAATTACTGCAATCTAAGTTTTTAGAAAGTTAAATAAAAGTATCTTATTCTTAGATTTGGAAATGAATCGTTAAAAATATCATTTTATTTTTTTGTAATACTTTTCAAACTCTCAAACAATGTCTTTGCTACTGCTGCTTTAGAATTCCACTAGGATATTGTTTACATTGCATCTTCCATGATGTCCAGTTTTTAAAAGAATTTCCACCAAAACCTCTTTCAAGTGATAGACTAGGCATAACTGAGCTATATTTATATCAAATTGTTAATAGAATTATTTGATGCTACTAGAGATTAACATTTTAATATATTTGGCAAAGGGGGCTAAGAATTTCATCTTTTTTGTTTAAGAAGTCATTTCTCAATTAGAACTGTTTAGTATCATAATTATTAAATTATGTTTGTTTCTAAGTCTTTTGCATCATTAATTTTTATGAATCTTATTTTTAACAAATCTCAAGCCACAATGCATCACATCACATAACATGGATGGAGCTTTAGTAGATATTAAGAAATTATATGAAAATAATTACTATACATAACAATTAGGGAGTATAGAATCAGGTAAAGTTAAAATAGGATGGGACTAAGGCAAGGATGCCCTATGTCACCTATTTTGTTTTTGTTGTATTTGAGAGAAATGGAAAGAGCAATAGAAAAATTATTAAGAGGGATAGGGATACCATTAATAGGTGGTAAAAGAATATATACATTACCTGGTCTTTTATTTGCAGATGATATCTTGTTTATGCGCAGAAAGAAGGGAAGATAGGAAGTTATGCTGAGTACATGCATAAGGGTGGGTAAAGAGATGGGGATTAAGTTTAATGAAGAAAAACCAAAAGTAATGATGATTAATACTGGGGAAAGAGAAGGCAAAGAATTTTTATTGGGGGATATAAAGTTAAGGGTGGTGAATAGATATAATTATTTGGGAATCGTCTTAAGTAATCAGAGAAATTGTTTGGATGAATGGGGGAAAAAAATGATAAATGAAGCAAAGAAAAGAAAGGGATTGATAAAGTAATTAACAGTGTTTTCATAGAATAAATATGATGTAGTTTAGGTAATACATCGTCTGTTCATCCACACCGCTCGATGGCGCTGTTGCTAGTGAAAAACAAATAGATATAACGTTACCGGGCTGTTTTTATTTTGTTGATTTATATTTTTAATGTTTGGATTTGTTTGGTTTTTTTTGTTTTATTTTTTGCAGGTTTTATGTATATTTTTTAAAAATAAATAAATAGTTTTGTTTTTTTTTGATTTGGCTTTTTAAAAAAATTTTATTCCAATCTTTTTTTTTTTTAAGAAACTTTTTTTTTCTCAAGTCTTTTTTTGTTTTTTAACAAACTTTTTTTTTTTTTTATCATTTACCGGGTTTTTATTCATAAACAAATACATAAAAAATGAATTTATTTTTTAAAAAATTTTGTATTTACACTTTTTTTTGTTTTAAAAACAACCCAAAAAGAAAAAAAAAAGAAGACAAACAATATCATTTCACTGCTGTAAATTCATCTTTTCTAAGATGGCACAGAACATGTCTTGGTTCTTTTTCAGACGTCTCCATAGAAATTCTGCTATGTAGTTCTCGAGATCTTCTCTTTGTGTGCCTCGTGTTCACTTGTTTCACTACTTGAAAGAACCCCAAAAGCGTTCAATGGTCTGGGTATGCACACCAATGTCAGGGTCCACAAAATTTGTATTTGTGATTGACTCTCATGTGGTGATATCCGGAAGCCTCCAATTCAGAAGTTCTGTATCCTTTCCAGCAATCAGAATAGATGCTGGAACCAGGCTTGATGTTCTCACAAATGGACTGCATAAGGATGTTGGCAGATTGGTAGGGTACAGCCGCCACAAAACAATCGCCTGTCTCACGACAGACACTCCTGAAAATCCATTGTTGCGGAAGGATTCTGTCCTTGTGATTTTTTCGTTGACTGAACATGGTTTCATTGATTTCCACCGACATATCAGGACCATCAATTTGGCAGCATGGATGAGAAACAAGGCTTTCTCGACAGAGTTCTCTAAGAGCTGTTGTCATATTCCTTACGGCATTTTCACACATTTCTAACTCGGTTCCAATATGCTTTATTGTAAGCTCATCCCGGCTCCAGTAATAAATTAGCTGTACTGCTTTCAAAAAAGCAATTCGGCAGCCCTCAAACCACATTCCATGACGAATGGAACACCTTCGTCAACATTGCCGTGATTCACATTCCATTTGAGATGTTTGACAACATCTTAATCTCATTAAACCACCACAAACGCAGTTCTTCTGGGTGGGTAAAATATTTATTCACATTCCATTTGAGATGTTTGACAACATCTTAATCTCATTAAACCACCACAAAAGCAGTTCTTCTGGGTGGGTAAAATATTTTTTTGTTGAAGAAAGGCCACCACATTTGCTTCTGTAGTAGGCAAATCTAATAACTTAACGCCGAACGATCATCTGCCATTTAACTGTTTTGATCTCGAAAAAGTATCGAAAAGTGCGCGACTTTATTGTGAACTTTTCCGAATCGCGATTTACACTCCTCATTTAGTGCATTTTACAGCTGAGAGCAAAAATAGGGGCATTTGATAATTAGTTAGAATTTGTAGTACCTCACATAAATTACAATACATTTAACAACATAAAAAAAAATCCATTCTAATATAATTTTCGTCATTAAAACTACAGAAACCTTCATATAATACGCTGTAGAATAGTCAAGACTAATGTCTATAGAGAAAGTTCCATACTTGTCGCTAATAATGTTCACATGCTAGAGATGTTGGGGAAGGGTGCACTTCTGAGTGTTTGAATAGTTTATAGGCTGTAAGATCTATGAGGGCCTTGTAAACAGCATATTTCTGTGCTTTAGCATAGAAACAGTGCCATCGAGCGGTGTGGATGAACAGACGATATATTACCAAATTGTATGGGAGTGGTAGTAGCAGGGTTAACATATGATAATGATGCGTTGTGTGTTAGTAAAGGAATATTAGATTACTTAGAAAAAGTACAAAGAAAAGTAGGAAGACATGCATTAGATGTAGATGTGTGGACGGCAAAGGAGGCAATTCAAGGAGAAATGGAATGGTCAAGTTTTTATATGAGAGATGCAACAAGCAAAATGAAAATGTTCAATAGATTGTAGTTTATGGATAATAAAAGAATAGCCAAAATAGTATTTAATTGGATTAGGAATAAAGGGGAGGCAACAAGGTGTGCGAGAAAGGTAATGCAAAATGCAGAAGATTTGGATAAAGAATTTATGACAGTATACTTAAACAAAAGATGGGATGATTGTGTTAGGAGAATTGTTGAGTGTTATAGATTTAAGGAATGGGATAGAAGATTGGATGCATTAAAAAAGAATAGGGAGTTGGAGAGATGAAGAACTAGTATGGAGAATAAAAAAAGTTTAAATATTTATAGAAGTAAACAATATTCAGTAGAAGTTAATTTATGATAATAGCAAAGAATGTAGTTTACTGTTTAAAGTTTGAACAGGATCTTTAGCAACAAGGGAATATGCACATAAATGGAAAAATATGGGTGATTTAGTCTGCAAGTTGTTAAGGAAGGCATAAAAAATATTAGGCATCTGTTGATTGAATGTAAATGCCTGAAAGCAGAAAGGGTACAAATAATGTGGAAGAATAAATATAAACAAAGTGATTATACAGAAAGTGGGTTATTGGTTTTATACTGGGTATGGGAAGTGATAAGGGGGATTTAGATATAAAGGTCATGGAGTTGAGAAAGATTATGTTGTGGAAATGGGATGGAGCAGGATAGATAAGAATATGGGAAAACTTAGGGCGGGGAATGGAGAGGGAAGATAAAGTGGCTGACAGGTTTCTCTAGGCATAATTGCTGAGACATTCCTGACTCCGTAAAAGAAGTCACAGTGCATCACATCACAGTAATGAAATAGTAACTATGAGTTGCCTTTTTTTTAACTGAAAAAAGTACTTTTTGTGGGATGAGAAATTTTTATTAAATCGCATTCCACAGGTTTCACCTAAAAAGTTAAAAAAGAGCTGTATTTTGCTGAAATGAGAAATCTTTAAATATTGAAATGTTAATAAAAACAATCAAGAAATATTTATTTTTGTATTTTTCTTGTTTTACATTTTATATTTATTTTTCAAATTATTAACTGATTTTTTTTTTTTTTTATACATTTAATTCATTTTTTAAAAAAATCTTTTAGATGCTGGTCCTCCTTTGTCATCTGAAAATAGTGTCAAGACACTTAATTTCTCTTCACTTATCAACTACAATAAATTAAATTCAGCTTTGGGAATTCAAAATAAAGTTCATGGATCTTTAGATTCTAAAGAATTTATCAATCCTTTTGCTACACTTAAAGACCTAGAAGAACTTAAAGCCTTCTCCAAAAGTCAGAAAGATCTTGTTTCTAAATCTGTCCCAACATCACCAAATCATTCACCTGCTACCTCTCCTAAATTAATTCGTCATTCCAGCACTTTAAATTTATCTTCTTTTTCTCAATTCACTACTTTACCACCAAAACTTCCAACTTCTCCATTAGCAACAGTTCACGAATCTGAAAGGCCAGCCAGATGGTTCACTTTTAATCAGGATCGTCAAAATGATAATTCTGGCTTGAAAGATTCTGAAGCGAAAATGCACCAATTTAAAAATGAAAAATCCAAGCAGACACAAGTAAAACGTAAACGATGCCTAATTTCTAATGCAGATATTAATGCTTTTGCTCCTACATCAATGTAATGGTTCAAATAGGAAGAGGTGCTTTGGATGCTTATTTTTTAAATATATATTTATTTATATTTCTCGAAAAGAAATTTCCTAAAATTCTCAATTTTTTTTTTTTATTGCTGCAAATATTAGTAAGTATTTAAAAGGCCTCGGTAATTTATTCTATTTTAGATATCACAATCTGTAAATGGTAAAGATCTTTATATATGTATTTACTCACACACATATGTATATATGAAGGTAGAATTTCTTTTTGAAATTGTTACATTGATATTGTGAATAGACGTACTTGTTTTTGTTTGTTTGTACATAGAAAGGCACCTATGTTTGCATGGTTTCAAAAAACCCATTAGTTTGTAATTTTAAATTTAATTTTTCCAAAATTGATAGCGATTTTTTCAAGTGTAATATTTTAAATATTATAATTTAATATATTTGTTAAAAAATGAATAGATATTACATAAATTAATAACTCAACAAAGTTTTATCTTAAAGAAATTTTTTAACTCCTGAATTTACAAATTGAATCTCATCCAAAAAGTCAAACAGTTTATTTTTATCATAAAGAACAAGATCCAATTTTACGAAAATAAAAATAATTAATAGAAAATCTTATTTGTTTAAATGCCTATTGAAAAGGAAGTATATATGGAATTATTAATATTTCATTGCTGTTTTTAAAGTTTTTTTTTTTTTAAAAAATAAATTTTAAAACTGAAGTTAATTTTATGCAATGTTGGAATTTTTGTGATTTCATAAATAGTCCTTCAATATTGATTTAGTTGTCAAAATTTTTGTTTTTAACTACTGGGCAAAATTTTGTTATTGTGTCTGTGTGTAGATATATATACTCACACAGTGTATATGTAATAATTAGCTTTTTTTTTTTTATATAAAGTGCCAACTTTTATTTATTAAAGATCTGTACATCTGAGCAATTCAGTAACCATAAGTCATATTTTATCAATGGAGTTTTTATTTTAAATATTTTATCTGTAATAAATTTATTTTTTGTTGTATTGTTTAAATTGTGACTGGATAGTCTACTAAAATGTGGACCTAATTCAACACTTGTTGGGTATAATTATCAAGCTTTACCTCAATTTATTTAGCTTGTATCGACCAATGAAATTTATTTTATTGTAATTTTATATACATAATTTTTTAATTAAATAAAAGAATCATCTGTTTTTTTTTAATGTGCTTTTGTTAAGTTTTTGTAGTACTTTATTACTATTACTTAAATTCAAATCAAATCCATTTCTATTTGTATTATCTTTGGGGGGGGGGGGGTTTTGATTTGGTATTTATATTCTCGCACATTTGTGCTACATATTTATACACTGTACCAGGCAAAAGTGCTCTTACACTTCCCTGTTTATGATGCAAATATTTGTGAAGTCAAATTACATTTTAAGAAAGATAGTAGCTACGTTGAAATCTTGCTGCTGATTAAGTATTCTTGACATGGGTCTCTTTTTTTGCCTAGGCAGATTCTCTTAGGCTTCTCAGCATTGATCTTCCTTCTCATTACATTTACATTTCTCTAACATACCCCCACCCTCCCAGTCTTAATTCCTGTGATTACATAATCTTAATTCGACAAATGAGTTTGGCAACAAACACCATTTTTAGTTAATTACTTGCATACTTTTTTATTGAACATATTTAATTAGCTTTTAATTAATCCAATGTAGATATTGGTCAAATAATTTGCTTCAAGAAAAAATATAATTATACCATTATTTGTACAGAATTTTGAATTACATTAAAAAATTTTTTCTCCTATTTTACATTGACCAAAAAAAAAAAACTAACTTTGCGAAAAGAAAGAAAAAATTTATTGTGGGTCTTTGCAAATTGATCCAGAATTTACTTATTTTTATTGCTTTACATTTATCATTGAAATTTTCATATACCTTATCCATTTTACTATAAGAATGTGTAAATTACTTTATATCCCCTTCCTCAAACAATATGAAGTCCAAGTAATACTGAACAAATATACCTATTTTAATTACACTATTTAGCATTTGAAATAATTAAAATAATTGTGATTCTTTATCTCTATCCATCATGTATCTTAAGTTTTCATTCTATAGTTTATTAGTTAATTCTTTATTCAGGGATAGGGCAGATTGTAACACAAGATGAAGCTGTACTTGGACTGAGTTCAAAACATGTCACCTAAAATGTCATCTTATAAAGAATGTATTATTTAAACTTGACGCAGTAAGATCTATTTAAAATGGACACAATATTCATCCTATATATTAATCTTTCTACATTACACTGAACTTTCGTTCCTGTTGAGCATTAAACACAGTTACTAGAATAATATTTGCAAACACATATAATAGAGATAAGATATCCACTCACAAAAGAATCAAAATTAAAAAATAGGCTTTATTAATAAAAATTTATTAATAATTTACAATTGTAATAATAAAGTTTGAATTACACATTGAACAGATATATTCATTTTTTAATAAAAGATATTTTACTTTTTTTAATATTAATTAATTTATTAATCGAAATATATGTTGAATGCATTTTATTCTATATATATAGCATAAATAATAATATCTAACAAAAAAATGCATTAATTCACTGGGAGAGAAAGAAAAGAAAATCCATAAAATCTACTTTGCAGAAATAAATTCCAAATCATTGAAATATGAAAAAAACAACTTTATTTTAATCTTGCACTCTAAAATTAGAAAAATAAATATTATATCTGTTTAAATGATATATATGCAAAGTTCTTATCAGTAAATTTAACATGGCAGTTTATGCACACTTGTATGTCATAGATACCTTATCTATCTATGTCATTAAAATAATTCTCCAGAATATTTAAAGATTGGTTGGTTTCCTTAGGCTGAAATGTTCAAAATTGAGCATAGTTCAAATTTTTGGATGTTTATTTCAAATTCTTTTGTATTATTTTTTGATATGCTGTTTAGTTGTTTTATTCAAATCTGAGGCAGGTGAATTAGCAGGTCAGAACTTGTCAGATAATAATACAGTGTTTTAGAGTTTTTTGTAGGGATTACATTACCACATTCATCTCTGAAGAACTATATAGCTATTAAATATTGTAGAATCCATGACTGCATAAAGACTGATTTTTATAACTTGGGTTAAAGAGTATACACCTGGGTTTCGTTTTACGCGATAGATAGGTTCCTTAGAAAACACGCAAACGAAATCGTGCAAAAATAGACGTAATTTACCTTGAAAGGGGGGGGGGGATACGGACTGTGATTTTTCAAAACTCGCGTAAAAGCAAAGCACCAACGTAAAATTTACTTTAAAATTCTTGAAAAAAAAAATAAGGAAATAAAATATGACTAATAAAAAATTTCAAATTTGAAAAAAATTGATACAAGACAAACTTTTTTTAACTATAATATTTAATTTTATTCAAAACAATATATTTTTATGCATAATTGACAGTAATTTATATTTTTTTATACACGTTTTAATTATTATCACTATTTGCCGGTAAACAGGTTCGTTTGCAAACTGATAAAAAAAATCAGTTTCTTCACAAGATGAAATACAACTAGCGCCAACGTCACTCTCATGTTGTGTTAATTAATGGTTTTCTGGTGACAACGTAATTAGTAATTAATCTAACAACTAAAAATTAAATTCTTATTTTTGTCTTTAATTTTCAATTTTAATTGTGCCCACTGCTATTACTCACCTTTTAAAAATAAACTTGCGAGCACTAAATGATTAATAATTGATTACGTTCTTTTTTAAAAAGCAAAAACAGAATGTGATTTAAAATGCAAAATTAACTCGCACAATGTTTGAACAAATTTACATTATAATCTTGTAAAATTTAATGTGTGTATATATAAAATGTGGAAATCATTTTAATTTCATTATTGCATAAAATCTTACTATTATAAAGCATTGAAAATATTGAAATTACTAAGTTGAAAGTCGAATTTCAATAATGTGCTATTACTTTCAATATAACGTAAGTGCGCGAAAATTATTATTTAAAGTAATAGCGCAATATCGGAGTTCGACTTCTGGTGAAACACGAATCGCATAACTTCAAAATTGTGTTAAATAAGTCCGCGTAAAAAGAGACCCAGGTGTATTTAAAAATATTTTCCAAATGCTATATTTTTTTTCTGTTGTGAATAGTTTCAGTGTTAAAATTAGCTAACAACAATTACCAATTTTGTAGTTTCTAAATTACAATTGCTCTCCATTGTAGAACCATCATTCGCTAATAATGAACTCGATTCAATAAAACAACTAAAACTAAGAAATATGTTCACACCTCTTTTTATAAATTTGAGTTATCTTTTGGCCACAATTTGCTTCCCAAAAGCTCAGTAGCTAGTTTTCTCATTTACTTCGATGAAATTCTATAGATATTTTAAATCTCTTTGTCAAATTTTTTAATTATCTCATTTTCTTGATAAAGCACCTTGCAAAAGATTTTACAATTTTGCGAGAAATAAATTGCCATGAATTAATAACAGTTATTTTCTTTCAAATGATTCAGAGTATTTTATATTTTCAAATTTAAACTAAAAGCTTTTAACGTACATGTTTGGAAATTGTTAAACCAAACTTCACACTGTGCAATAAACCATTTTTACTGAAGTCTGACCCCATCCCCCTTTTATAACTAAGATATTAAATATTCGATTGTGCAGTTTCAGTAAACAAATAATGACAATCAAGAATAATTAAAGTAACTAACATCTTTATTTTGTTAATGTTTTAGAGATATTCTAAATAAGGAGCATGATCTGAAACTTCACAATTGGTATATCTGCTTAATTGTACATATATACACATCTCTAATGAAAATGTGTCATTCTCCATGCTGCCTACAATATTATTTTTGAAAGAGAATAGTATATAGAGACAGATTAGCCATTCACAAAAGTTTTACGACAAAACGTGAGAATTTTATATTTTAGTTGATCATTTTCATTGTTCTTCCTATCATCATGAAATCTTATAAACTGCTTGAAAACATTTTTGCAATTCATGGCTCATTGCTATTTACAGTGAAAATACAGGTGACAAGAAAGATTACATTGAGCCAATATCCTACAGGATACTACCTCAGTGGCATAAGAACACTATCCCCCCTATTACTACCTTAAATAATAAACTTATAGTATTCTTACGACTTTAATAAATTCTACTCATTAAGATTAAACTAATAATTAAATCTTAATCTCTTATTTATAATAATTTAGCTCTATAAAATCTCAGGTTTATAAACTATTCTAAGTTAAATAAAATTACTGTAGTGAAACATGAGAAGGGACTTTTATGTCATACTCTACTACACTTAACTAATAATAACAAATAATAATTATAATAATAATAATATTCTTCATTGTATGAACTAATTTTGTATATCTTTACTCTTCACTATAATTTATTACAATAATAAAATACTATCATATAATCTTTTATTTCCATATAATAATGTAAGAAAATATGTGGTAGCATTTTATAATTGACAATAAAGGTGTGTGGCAACGGATAGCATATAATTCAATGTACCATTATGATAACTAATTTATGACCATAAGATAATGTAAAATATGATTTCCCAAATAAATGAATACCAAGAAAATATTCGAATTCTTAAAATAATTATTTATTTATCTTTGTGCAAAAATATGTTTGATTCTGTTATTCTGGGTATCTCATGCAGTGTAATGGGAAAATGAAAACAGTCAGGACACACAAATTTTGAAAACAAATTTAACAAAGTTTATTATTAACAATAAAATAAAATAAACATTTTATTTACAATATTTACATTGGATATCCTCAATTTACACCGTTCTACATTTTTTATTACTTAGTTATTAAACAATCTAGAATTTATTTAAGTCTTCATTCTGACTTAAAATAATAATAATAAAATAATACCATTTTATTATTCTCTTTCTAATTAAACTTATGATAAATTACATTTATTTATTTTTATTAAAAAATATATATCCTATCCTTAAATATTATTTAACTATTTCTTTCTAAAAAACATCCATAGAAACATACTATGTAAAAACATAAAAATAACATTATCGCGAGTATGGATCTTTTCAATTTTCATTTTGCAATGTTAAAAGATGTCATATAAAATATCTATCATAATTTATTACTAGATTTTGTGGATATCGTTTACTACACTATGTTTATTAAATATAACATATCCCCATTTGATATTACTTTAATACTATATAGTTGTAATTACCGATATATTTCCTATTATTTAATAAATATAAAATTATACCTATGCTTATTATTTATATCGTTTTACTTTATAACATATTTTTAAAAATATGCAATACTTATTTAAAACAAAATAAAGCATTTAAAAGTTATTTAACATTTTAAAGAACAACTTTGTTTTATATATTTTATTCTTGAAATTTTATTTTATTTCCAAAACAAATCCAAAAAACATTTTGATTCTTTCCCCCTTTAGGATCCATTGGATTTTCAATTCCAATTTATACAAATTCTACTTCTTCTAAGTAAATGAACTTATCTCATTCAAACTATAGCATATCTTAAACTCTAAATTATCTATTATTTCTTTTCAAATATATCATACTGAACGATGTAGTTACATTGAAAATCTAGATAGCAAATAGATGAGTAGGAAGGGAAGCAAAACTAGAGTATAACACATAGCATATATCAAAAATATCATGGCACAGTGTATCTATAAGAAATAGAGGCCTGACCTATTTTGTCCAAAGTCCTCCAATACTATTAACGATGTCAAGCTATTCCTTCAGCTTTATTAAAACATCAATACTTAAAGAAAATAGACACTGTCCAAAGTAAATATACAATTACAGGGCTTTGTTAACTGCATTGCATATTCACTAAGATTATAAAATATTCATATTCCCTCATCACATCCTATTATAACATCTTGGGTTCATGTTTACCATAGTACTACCAAGCCACTATCTTATCATTATTTCCTAAAGATTTATCACATCTTACATCGACAAAATAGCTATCTTGCATATTCAAAACAATAAATAAAATTCATTTATAATTAGAGCGATCTCACTGATTCACAAGAAAAGTCTGCTTACTTCTTTATTCTAAAACATATACAAACTTGTAATATGAATCCTTGGAACATCCAATAATATGAAAGTTTTTAAAAGAATCACATAAATATTTATCATCAGGTTATGTTATATTACTAGTATAAAATTAAAGTATGCATATTGCCAAAATAAATCCTAATCTCATAATTTTAAAAAGTGTTGTATAAAATGCATTTACATATAATTAAACATTTATACTTCCATTCATTATAATTCATAGGCAATCTAAAAAGAAAACAAAATATACATCATAAAATATCAATATTCATTAACTATTACCAAGTGATATTAGCTTATTATCACTTATGCAGTCTTCGGTTTTCCATCAATTAGATACATTGCATACATGAAAACACATCCATATCTTTATTTAAAATGTTCTTATTTATATTATTATATTATAGGATTTTAATATTATCAATAGATTAATATTCATGTTCCTACTCTTACAAACTAGAAAATTTACATTTAAAATAAATAGTAATAAATGAAAATCATATTTACATAACTTCAGCTGAAAAATGAATGTTCTTTATAAGTCCAAATATTTCCATTTTCTTTCTCAAAAGTTTTCTTTTTAAAAAATGTTCTATTCAAAAGTAATTTTACAACCTCCTCCATTGTTATGATGACGAACAAGACAATACGTTTCCTGCAGTAAGTGTCGTCCAAACTTCCGGTATGAAAAATCTCAGATTTTAAAAAAAATGAATAATAAAAAAAAGTATTACGACGTCTTAAAAATCTTGAAAATTAAAGAAAACAATCACCAATCGATTCTGGAATAGTTAATAGAATAATAGTTTATGACTTCTATAGTCCAGAATGATGATTATTAAAATTATAATACTAAAAATAATCCTGTGAAGCTTCTATAGGTGTATTGATGCATCATATCTCTTTAGCTTGGCTTGAATTATCCGGATAAACTTTTGCGCAATACTTATTTCCATAATTCCACATTTTATTTATTAACACGTTCATTTTCTTTATAGGTTTCTTCTTCAAGGAAATTTATTACCTATTCAGAGGTTCTTGTCTTAAATTATCAGCTTTCAAAATAATTTTATATATGCGTATTAACCCTCTATATGCCTTAGGTTTTTTTATAACATACGCTTTTCTAAATATTTTTCCATGAGTCTTTTCTTAAAATAATTTCTTGTAAATATTTTAAATGTTTCCTTCAAAAAGGATATAACATTCACTCTTATAACATGATATTTCCATAAATTTATTATAGAGTATACTTGTCCTCTTGTTTATTAATACCGGACAAGATTATCTTGCTATATAAAATAATGCGTCTTTACTTTAAATTGGCAAACAGTTTTTCTAATGAGTTTCCCATACAATGTCCACAATAATTTATTTATTGGAATAGTCCTCTTGTTCAATATTATTGAAACTGCATCAATAAATATTATACTCATTCTTAAAATATTATAAGTTGAATACGTTTTACTTATTGGTATATCCATTTTATTATTGCGAAGTTATATATTAGATCTTGATGAATACTACTGATAACGGGACTTTAAAAATTAGCAAGGCATATTAAATGAAGTTATTAATATTTTTATTTTATACTCTCTTTTGCAAATACTTTTTAAAATAATAATAACCTATTAGCTTTGCAAATAAAATTGTACGAGAGCACTAAAAAATTGACTAAATAATAGAATTAAAATTACTATCACCTTGATATCTACTGAGATGATCTCTGCTACCTTTAATACATTTTTTAATCACCACTAATACCCCCCATGCAATTTGTATTTATGTCCTAGAAAATACATCATTCTATTGGTTGATTCTTACTTTTGGTTTGATACCAAATTTGCATAATGTTAGAAACTTACACAATTAAATTTCAAAATAAAAAATATGACGTATTAAAACATTAAAATGTTATTTTAAAATATTACTTTTAAATCAATTATTACTTTACTAAATTAATTAAATACCTTTAACAACTTTTAAAAATAATATTCAATAAATTTATCCCACTTTTAATATTTAATTTATCTATTTTTATTTTAACAAAATATTTAACTTTTTTATTAACTGTACTCATCTTTATTACATTATTTAAAACATTTTATACGATAGTTAACTTAATATTTAATATTGGCTTTTATGATATGTAATAATTATATCCAATTCTATAATGCAATTTTACAATATTTTAAACTTAACTAATAAATACTAGCAAGCAAGTGTGTACAACCATATATTATTATACAAATCACATGAATAATATAACCAATACAGACCATCTGATTTTCTGTCTGGGAATAATAATAAATTGCTATACTTATTGTATTAAATAAAATAATACAATTATATAAAATTTGGAAGAATAATTTAGAAAATATAGAATTAAATACAACTTTCACTACCATAAAACTAACTTTTAAAATATACGATATTAATTATGATTATTAAATATAATATATAAAATACATATAACGTTTATTTAACTACAAGTTTTAAAACTATTAAAATTGAACGTTTAAACATACTTTAAATATTTATAGCTGCATTATTTATTAAGGCCAGCTTTTGCAACCATATGTAATAATATTTTTAGCTTTACTTAACTGTTCTTAAGTGATTCATTATAATTCTATGCATTACGTATTTTATTTAGCTTCAAATCATACTTTTAAGATAATATTAATACAATATATTTAACACATCAAGAGAACATATTCTAAAATTTAAAATTTTTAATAATTTACTGTGGTGAGTCAATTCTGACCTATAGAAAAGGGCACAATATATATATGTTCTATCTTTTGTTATTCGATCTTCTCCCACCTGGTTCAATATATATATAAACAATTCAAGTTCATCTATACCATAAATCTTCAACTTTTTGTCAAAGCAACCTCTTTACCTTGAATTTTATGATGTAGATAAGCTTGGGCTGTAATCATATGATTTACATTTACGAACCACCTAGCATTGTGCATAATCAGATTTATTATCTAAATACACACACACATATATATATATATTAAAAGACTATCATGGACTTACAGATATAAATAATCAAAAGTTTTAATGTGATATTCCATAATTTTTTTGAGCTAGTTATGTTGTAAGTAGACAAACCACTAATTAAAAATTGGAGTGGCAATCTCAAAACACATTATTCAGAAGCTGTATCATAATACTGTAACATTTCTCATATATAAATATTAATGTCTGATCTACCTTACTTATTTAAGAACTAGGGACAAAAATAAAGGGCCCATTTTTAATTTACAGGGAAACAGACGAATAAGATATTGTTACTAGATGTTATGTTTTTAGGTTGTTTTGAAATGGTACATTATTTAATTACACTATAGTTGAACTTAAAAAAAAAATTTTTTTCCCAATATTTATGCACATACACATATATATATATATATATATTGTACCCGTTACAATATATATATATATATTCATCTATGTTAGATCTCATATACTATAAAGGAATCAAAAGATTAGATTATTATATTACATAATTTTTTTAATTACTTCAACAAAATCAGTTTTTTTTTATTGCATAAATGAAACTTGGATGTTATATCAGAGTATAAACAAAGAGTTGTAATATTTCTGTCAATGATAACAGAAATCAACATTTCAACAAGCAAATTTTTAATATGAGATTTAACATTGAAAGTAATAACTCAACTCATTGTCAAATAGGATATTTTACACCTGGAGATGTTTTGATAGATGCTTTTCATTCCAGGTGCTGAGAAGCATTATTTTCTTCCAATGTTATCCCTGGACTGTTTCATAATTATTAAGTAGATTTTTTTTTCACTTTAATATTATTGAAGAACTTTATAATCTTTAGGAAACTTTTTTAATGGTTTGAAATTAATGATAACATTAATGCTACCCAGAATTGATTTAACTTGCTGTGTCTCTCTCTGTGTGTAAATAATATATAACATTGTACTGCTTGCAAAGTATTTTTATTTATATAAATAAAGCTTATTTTTAGATCTGTATATGAACAGACAGTACTTTGTATTGTTCTCTCCCAGAAAGTAGATCACTCTAGAAAACTTGTTAAAAGAAATTAAATAATGGATTGTGCAAATTAGCCTAGCTAATAAAGACCTGAACTGAGAGCATTGAAAGGGAGAACAGAGAATAACTGAAACTAGTTAAGAAACTAACATTATGTAACTCAAAATGAGAATAGCCAAGAAGCTATCTATATGCAAATTAAAGCTGATTGCATAATGCATTAATAGCAGAGGACATTTAAGTTATTAATAAATGATGAATTTCTCAGACGGGAGAAATGACAGTGCTAAAGTTAAAGCATTATATGCAATTGTGTTAAAGGAGAATAACTAAGAGTTAAAGATACTCATATAAAGACTTTAAAAGATTAGAGTTAAAGCAACTATGTACATTATTCATATGATCACTATCTCTTATACTAGCACAATTGTTTATAAACAAGGCATCCATTGATTACTCTGGTTGGCACAGGGTGGCACTACTGTATAGAGAGTTTTGCCTTGTTTATATACATTAATCATAGTATGTGAAAGTGAAGTATTTTTCTGCACACAAACTTATCTTAATGTTATGTCCCCATATTAAGGGAGAATTTATTGTTCTTTAATTTATTTATTTTATTAATAGACTTCAGCATACAGAAATAAACTTGCTAAAACTAATAAAAGTTGTATAAATTAATTTATTACTGACATGGTTGAGATTATAGATTCTCCTATGTACACACAAAACACAAAGCAGTGTGATCCAGTGAAAATGTGGCTGCAGGGCCACAGGAAGGGTCATCAGTACCCTTATGCAAAACAGTGCTTATTGACCTCCTTTAAAAAAGTTTTAATGTTTTATTAAAGATAACAATGAAATAAAATTACTATTACATAATTTAAATACACTGAGCTTTAGATAGAAGGGATTTGAACAAAGACTTTAAAGTTCCATTCAACTATCCACTCCATTTTATAAAACCAATACACATGTCCACATACATGTAAAATGATAAATGATCTCCAATATATGTATTTTGTGCTAAACCAGCACTTATCAGTTGGTCCAGATCATATCTCACACATATATACAATCAGCACTCAGTTTATATTAAGGTGGAAAATCTTCAAACTTCAAGGGATAGGTTTCAATATTTTCCACCCTCCAATTCTTCAAATCCATATGACAGAATGCTCAAAGTTCTTGTTGATGTCAATATTGTTCTTATACTCATGTTGACTTTAAGTCATTCTGACCCCTCATATATAGGATCTTAATATATCCATTTAAATACCCAAAAAAGAGATGGACAGAATTTATGCTAAATCTGTAATATTTTAAATACAAGTATATTATATGTACCAAAGGAATTTGAACACAGACTTTCAAGCTACCTTCAGCTATCCACTCCATCTTATATAACCAATGCAAGAGTTGGAGGACAGAGAAAACCTGCCCATTAAAGTTTGAAGATTTGCTATCTTAATATAAACTGAGTACTGATTGTATATATGTATGGGAAATGATCTGGACCAACTGGTTCAGCATGAAATAGATATATTGGAGATCTTTTTTTCCACATGTATGTGGTCTTGTGTATTACTTACGTAAGGTGGAATGAATAGCTGAAAAGAACTTGAAGATGTGTGTTTAAATTCCCTCTAATTATTACAAAATTATAAATTTATTTTCCAAACTTTTACAGAACTGAATTTAGATACAATATCATCAGCATTTAGAGTATTGCATATGTCATTCTTTATAGCTATCATTGACTAATTTACCAATCGATCTTGTGTCATTGTTAAACCTAAATAATTTTTTAGGATTTTTAACTTCTAAAATGATCTCTCTCCACTAGCTATTCTTGTAGGAAGAATTAATACTTTTCTTAATGATATGCTCAAATTTGGAAATGAAAAGGTCAAATCATTTTCATAAATATAACTTAGAATAGTCAGTGAATTTTTGAATCAAGATAATTCACTTGAAAATAAGTTTTTAAACACAATTCTTCATACAATTCCTCTCCATTTATGTCTTTATTATCACAATCACTTAAATAAATTTGTAGATTGAAACATTCTTTCAAATTTTTTTAAAAATAAGTTTTATTGAGTTTATTTATAGTTGAAAAAAGTAATTAATTATATAAATATTCATCATACGATCTTTAATGTACTTACATTAAAATTCAATTTCTCTTGAAAACAAATTACACTCATACTAAATCATCAATATTATTAAAATAATAAAAATATATATAATTTAAATTATATTACCTGTAGAACCTCATTTTTACTATAACTTTTCTCTTGTAAGAACTTTAAAGCAACTACATCATATGTCAAGCATTGGTGGTTGAGTGGTCAGCACAGCTGCCTTACAAGCAGTTGTCCTGGGTTAATGGGTTCACTTCCCAGCTGATGCTATGACACATGAAAAAAAACTACATTGGTGGTCGAGTGGTCAGCACAGCAGCCTTACAAGCAGTTGTCTTGGGTTAGCAGGTTCGCTTCCCAGCCGATGCTATGACACATGAAAAAAAAAACTACATCATATAATCGATATATGTGATAAGTAATATTATATTACATAATGAGCATGCTAATAGCTCTTAAGCTTTTCTGAATATCCCTATCCTCAGACTGGTTTCTAGCTCTGGCTGTTATCAGTGAGGTCCTAGAATATTCTTGGAATGTGATAAGTAAAAACAAATATCCTTTATAATCTAAAGTTCACTTAAAGTCTATAAGAATTTCAATTAACTTTATCCCAGTGAAATCTTTTAGAATTTTTTTAAAAAAAGATTGAAAACCTTATGCACTTTAATTGTAAAGACACAGAGAAGTGAGAAGACTAATTACCATTAGAACAATAAATGATGACATTTTATCTTTTAAATCAATTCCATTAATGTGGTAAACTTTAAATAATTCACAGGAAATGAAATTCACTAGTTTTAGTCATTTCTTACTTAATTGTTTATAGAGTAATTCAATTAATTTTAAAACTGTATTTCAGATTTAAAATAGCTTTACCTAAATATTTAAAAATGGTATTGTTTTATATTTAAAAATATCAGAAAAACACAAACATTTATATACATATCGACACATTTAATTATTACATTAAAAGTTTGTCACTATTTAACTTTACCATTATGTAATAACTGGAACACACAGGCTTATTATATACCTGTGTCCATATATGTAATATACAGGGCATATGAGCACAGACTTTCATCTGACCCACCACTCTCCACACCATCTCATAATACTGACACACCTGAACACATATATGTTGAAAAGATAAATAATCACCAATATACGTATTTCATGCTAGACCAGCAATCATCAGTTGGTCCAGATTACCATCTCTACACATACATGCTATAAGTGCTCAGATATATATTAAGATACCCAATCTTCATACCTTAATGGACAAGCTTCACTCTATTCCACACTCATGTGTACACTAATATAAATATTGCATTAACTGATTCTATTTTAACTAATTTATCCACATATAAACAATATTATGCATTTTATTAGTGTTTTTATGTGTGTGCCTTTTTAAAACTAAACTAAAATTGCTACAAGAATTTCAAATGTATAAAAATACGGCAGCCATCTTGGATTTTTTTTTTAAATTTTTGTTTGTTATGGTAAATTTAAGATTATTTTTTTAAATCAATAAATTTTTTTGATATTATGTTTATTATTCTTATTTTACAAATACTAAATAACTATCACAATATATTGTAACAGTCAGAAAACGTGTGACTCGTAAACATAGTGCAGAATTCGACCACCATACAGAACAGCAGCACCATCGAGTAGCGAAGCCACCCATGGTAGTGAGTTTAAACATAGTTTATCGGTTCCACAATACAATCCACGAAACAATGCATCTGATGCGACATTAGTAAATATTTCCTTAGGAACGGTGGTCAGGGATATGCAAGAGATTCATGATTTTATTCTCGAGTTAGCCAATAATCAAACTAATATTAATTAAACATTCATATTTACATAATCGAGGAAATATTATATAGAATGGGTATCGAATAAATGAAACGTAACTGCAGACATATAGTTTAAAATTATTTATTAATACATTTTAATAAAATCATTTACTAATAATATTTTAGGGATTCAAAGCTTCAGTAGCGGGATTTGCGACACTGTAATGTTTAAAAAGGAATTCACTTATTTGAAGGCGTAATCTAGCTACCTAAAATTCTCAAGTAAGTATTTCTAATGCATGCCTTGGGGAATTTACACCTTTGCAATGCAAGAGTCTAAAGTAAGATTTAAGAGTAGTGGCAGATATATATTTATTTAATTAAAATATTTATTTTATGTCTAAGGGCAAACATTTATTTGAGAGTGAATTATGAAGATAATGCAGAGGCGGAGTGATATATAGAATAATAAAATTAAGTAAAGGAACACGTGGTACGCTTTAGAAAGGCGATATGGAATGGCAGTATATTGAAACTGCAATGCCGCAAATGGGTTTATAAGAATGTCGGGCTGGTCTCTGCCTCGGCCCGACGAAGTAAGGTGTCACATAAGCATAACCAGGGACAAGCGGTCTGTGCCGCAGTTTTGCCAGCTGGCTGCATGACGTTGTCAAGTCCTATGGGAGCACCCATTATGCGCGCTTGTGTAGGACGACTGGGGTTAATTTCAACCCTGAAGAATCCGGAATATTTACGGCAGAATAGATCATCGTGTCTTTAAAACGTAACACATGTATAAGTATAAACGATTATGATAAGATTTAAATAGATTTCTAATTCGGCCCTACATTATCAACAGTTACTAAAGAACGTTGGTGACTCTCAAAGAAATGTAATTTTCTGGAATTATTCATGATGATTTAATAAATACAAAACCTATATAAATTGGGAATTATTATAACTAATATGTCAGCCATTTGCGAAGTAGTAAACCCTGCATTACAATAAGTGATGCACTGAATGCGTGTCAATTTATATGAAAGTTAAGTTAGTTATGGTTTATAAGAATGTCGGGCTGGTCTCTGTGACGTATTCACTGTTTCAAATGATCATAGATTTAAACTTTGAAAATAAAGACAATTGTGAGCATGCAATAATTAAATAATAAATATAGATAAAATGTAGATTTTAGAAATATGCACCCAAGATAGAATGAGGTAAGCTGGATTATTAGAGAAATTTACACATTAAGTTAATTATTCAGTTTTAGTTATACATATGGTAGTTTTTACATTTTATAATGTAGATAAGTAGTATGAAGAAGAGCTATAGCATATTATTAGAGTACTCTAGAGTTTGAACACAGACAGGTACCTGTTTTATAAGAAGTTTTCTGATTCCATTAGTTTAGCAGCAAAAAGTTCACAAGTGGCAAGTCTTTTTTGTATTTAGATATTTCATTTAATTTCACAGCAGCAGCAGCTTTTTCATTTATTTCAGGCAGCAGATCTTCATGGTGAATTTATGATGGGCAATGGAAAGTTCGGCATCCGATAGGCTATTTCCCGATGGAGAATAATCTAGGTGCTTTACTCGGTCATACCTTGGCAGGAACAAATTATTTTTATATTTTTGGAGACTCTCAGTGCTCGAGAGCAAAGCTAAAGTTTAAGTGAATGTCTCCAGCAAGTCTAAGATGGCCTCTTTTTTTATCTTGATCTTTCACATTTTTGTTAAGGTATTTTTAGGTTCTACTTAATCTGCCCTGAGGATAATCAATGCATTTTGTTGGTTTTTTTTAATTACTAATTACATTTTGGGGAATTTTTCTTTAATTAATCTATTATCTATCACTGACCGATGCTTTTAAATTTCAAAGACAAAAAGGGAACATAAGATTATTTTAACTTTTAATTAAATATTACAGATTTTTTTAGAATTATTATTAAATGAAATTTAAACAAAGCAATAAATACGAACTTTATAATCCAAAATAAATGATTAAAATTATACAAAATTATATAACTAAAAGAAATCTAAATTATATTATTTTATCCCTATTTATTGGCTTTAATTTGAGATCGAAATGTGTGCGTGTTTATGCTGAATTCTACATATATTTATACATTTTTAATATTGCTACACACACAATTCGATACCAAAAAGTTTAAATTTGGGCGGGATAGACCAGTCAGTGAGAGACGACAGAAAAAGGTGAAACTTAAGATTCGAATACGAATCTTACTGTTTCAATATATATAAATCATGAATATTAATATTAAAACTAACTATTTCATTTTTGCATCACATAGCAACATGATTTGAAATATCGTATAAACCCAGCATAAGAAGACATAACTGAGAATATCATAAGAAAAAAAACAAACCAAAAAAAATTATAATTGACAAATCATATTTCCAAGAAGTGAATATTTATTTTAATATGTTTATATTTTTTTATTTTGTAGAAATAATGAATCAATTTGCAATAATTAATATTCATAATAAAACAAAAATAAATGTATTCTTAATTCTGCACTGTTTCTGTACCCCTCTTGTATTGGTGCCCTCATACCATGCTTATTTTGCATACCGCCTTTCTCCAGCCTTGTGTGGCTGGTACTCTTTCCAATCTCCATGCAGTGCTAATTCTGACTAATGCATGTGTTACATAGTGAAATATTTTAACTATTTACCACTAACCTTTTAAGGTATTTAGATTATGAATTATGACATTAAATATGGCAGTATGTTTTGTGGATTGTCTTCAATGCTCTTCCTGCTATTATAATCATTTAAAAATATTTTTATAATTCATGGCTTCACTATCACTCATAATTTGAATCTTTTCAAATGTTTCATTAGCAGTTTTGTCTAATTTAAAACAAAATTTAATGATAGCACATTGCTTTATTCTGGGTTACAAAATATTCTGTTATATTTTGTATCATAACTCGAGATCAGTCATACTAGCATCTTACATGAAATATGCATTGATTCAGAGATGGCGCTTTAGGCAGTTTAGCAGGAGAATGAGTAAAGGGCAGGCAACAAGATGGGTGAGAAAGGTAATGTGGAATGCAAAAGATTTGGATAAAGAATTTATATCAGTATACTTGTACAAAAGGTGGGATGATTGTGTTAAGAGGATTGTTGAGTGTTATAGTGGTAAGGAATGGGATAAAAGAATAGATGCATTAATAAAGAATAGGTAGTTGGAGAGATGGAGAACTAGTATGGAGAGTAAAAAGAGTTTAAATATATATAGAAGTAAACGGAACATTGGGTGTGAGTTAATTTATGATAATAGCAAGGAAAGTAGCTTATTGTTTAAGGCTCAAATGGGATCTTTAGCAAATATACATGTAAATGGAAAAATATGGGTGATTTAGTCTGCAAATTGTCTAAGGAAGGCATAGAAAATATTAGGCATTTGTTAATTGAATGTAAATGATTGAAAGCAGAAAGGATACAAATAATAAAGTTATGGAAAAATAAATACGAACAAAGTGATTATACAGAAAGTAGATTATTGGTTTTTATGCTGGGTTTGGGAAAAGATAAGGAGGATTTAGATATAGAGGTCATAGAATTGACAAAGATTATGTTGTAAAAATGAAATGGAGCAGATTATGGGAAAACTTAGGGTGGGGAATGGAAAGGGAGGGTACAGTGGCTAACAGGTTTCTCTGGGCATAGTTGTTGAGAGATTCCTGATTCCGTTTAAGGAGAAGTCACAGTGTATCACATCACATCAGAACTAGTCACCAGTTATTTTTTCATTGGCACATACTCTATATATACAAGTCATTTACAAGCTAAATGATTGTTATATATTTGAACCACCAAACATATATTGACTTTTTTAGAACTTAATAGAATTAATTAACTGAATATTAATTTATAATTTAATACAAATAAATAATACATCTATTTTTTTTTTAAAAAAAAAGACTTAAATTTTGTGAACTAACTTGCTTTAAATTTGAAGCTAAAGTTTGTACTGGGCATTTATAATTTACCCTAAGAAAAAAATTGGAGGCAGATTTATTCACTCTATAGTATAATGAAATGTAGGCATGAGATTGACTATATTGTAGTTTTAAAGAATAGAAGATCTTGACATATGAGTAAAAAAAAAGATGAATATTAAAATGAAGATTATCATGCATCTATTTAAAAATATTAATAAATGTCTATGCCAAAGGTAGATCTAAGAATGATTCATTTTCAATAATCATTTTTATTTTAAACCACTAAACATCACATGATCACTATCTCATACTAGAACATAATTGTTATTAAACAAGGATGTGATGTATTGTGGCTTCTCCTTAAATGAAGTCAAGAATATCTCAGCAATTATGCCCAGATAAACCTATTAGCCACTTTATTTTCCATTCCCCACTCTAAATTTTCCCATATTCTGCGCTATCCCATTTCCACAACATAATCTTTGTCAACTCTATAGCCTTAATATCAAATTCCCCCTTATCTTTTCCCAAACCCAGCATAAAAACCAATAATTCACTTTCTGTATAATCACTTTTTTCATATTTATTCTTTCATAATTTCATTATATGTATCCTTTCTGTTTTCAAACATTTACATTCAATTAATAAATGCCTAATTTTTCTATTCCTTCCTTACATATTTACAAAATAAATCACCCATATTTTTCCATTTACAATGTATTGCTCCTTTAACACTATCATAATGCGTATTCATCTATCAGCTTAGAAAGTTAGCCCACCTTCTCTCATTACGCTTATATTTTGGATCCACTTCGCGTTTTTCACGTGAGTTAAACATATATATTGTACATAGAATTAATTAACTTTATATATATGCACAAATATTTATTTTTACATCCATATCAAATTTCAATAAAAGCCTAAAAGATTAGAATTCCAAAACGATCAGTTTTTTCGTTTTATGTTTTTACAAATTAATTCATTAAAACAAACTATCCATAAGCATTTCCATCTTATATAGCAGTTCTGTACTGGATTTAAAAAACTTACATTAAAATAGCATATTTTTCTATTACGATTTTAGTTCATATTTTTTATTTTAAATTGCAGCGCGAGATCACGAAAGCCTGATCATTTTTCGATGCGGTTAATGTTTGTATGAGCAAACCAGTTCTTTCATTCGTATTTATCCAGATTTAATTTAAATAATTATTTTAATTAATCCAATAATCAAAAATTTCTCTTTGTGGTTTTTTCAGAAAACTAAAACAAATGAACAAATTGATGAGAGATACTGGAAAAATATCGGGACTAAGTTTCAATCCTGATTACTATATGGATTTATCTATTGAAGAATACTTTGAATTATATTTTTTTGTTAATATATTCGACAATTTTACATACGGAATGCCTATACTTGGAAGGATTGTTGCACTGGGTCAAGTTGGAGCATGGCTAAGATTTCACAAATTTACAGAAATAGATCATAGATATCACTCTTTAACTGAATCAGTGCGGGCACCTAAGGTAAAGTACGATTAGCACAGATAGTTTCTTTCTTTTCTTTTTTGGGTTTAATAATATAAATTAGTATAAAGTCCAATCACCAGGGGTCTCCGATGCTATCATCTGCTTGGAGAAATTGTGAATATTGGTGGATTGGGTGTTAGTTTACTTTTCATTTCTTTAATAATTTTAATTTCATATTTTTTATTGATATGAATAATAGATTGATCATTTCAAATTCTAGAACTTCATTTTTTTGTTTCAAACAAACAAAAAAATGCAACAAATATGATTGTACTTATTTAAAGTTCTCTTCATGACCATTTGGCATTTTATGAGATTTTTATCCAACTATTGGTCAATAAAAAAAGATCATTTAGTTGTAGTTAGATAATAAAGTCTATCTGGAGACATTTTCTTCCATGATAATTTTAGAGAAACAACTGGTGTGTGTGAAAATTGTGTTTTCTTTCTTCCCAGTTGTAAATAAAATTGTGTTGAATGAAATTTTTCTTCTGCATAGTGACGTGTATGCATCAACTTAATTTAAATCTTCAACAGATTTGGTAATAAAAATTAGATTTATTAACAACTTTAACACAAAAAATAATGCATAACTATAAGTTATACTCTAAGAAAGTTTTCTAACTAAAATTCTTCTACAAGATAAAACGTTCTACACTTAACGTTTTTGATAGTTTAACTTAATTAACAATGGCAGGTGACATTTCACTCCTCCACCCATAACAGGAAAAATGGCTATGTTAGATATACAGGTGGCTTCCTATCTCACCTTGGGTGTTTATATTCTGTATTATCTAATGTATTTGATGATTCTGATTGGACTATTTCTGGGTCTTCTGCTGAAATCTTTTCCTGGGGTTTTGGTATCTGGTAGTCTGGACTTGGCTCTGAGTTATCAGGTCTCGTTTCTGAAGGTTTATTCCCATTGATTTGAGCTGTATATGTATATTGCCAGTTTGGATTGATGCGATGGTAGATATGATTAAAATGTCTCTTGTATCTAACATTATCTTTCGTTTGTACTGTAGCTATATTCTTGGAAGTTATGCCAATCACTTTGCCCTTTATCCAAATTTGTCATAGGCAATCTCTAATCCACACCTTCTCACAAGAAACTTCTCTGACTTTCTATCAACAGTTTCTCATGTCAGTTCGGGTAGGAGTAAAGTTAAGTTGGTCCGTAGCTTTCTTTTCAGAAAAAGTTCGGCAGGAGTCTTTCCGCTAGCAGCGGTTGGAATAGAATGTTGTTGGAAAAGAATCTGATTTAAAGCCTCTAGTATCCTCATGAACTTTTGCTTTCTCAATGCAATTTTAAGTTGGTTTACTGCATTCTCGGCCAGGCCATTGCTTTCTGGGTGGTATGGTGGTGTATGAAGGTGTCTGATGCTTCTGTGTATCAGAAAGTTTTCGAATTTAGATGAAGAAAAACCAGAATCATCTGAAACTAAGGTCTCTGGATATCCTTGTGTTGCAAAAATGGATGTCAATTGCTTGATCATTTCATCCATCCCAGTATTTTTAACAATTCTATACTCAATCCAGTGTGAATAGGCATTGACTAAAACTAAAAAAATATAACTCATTAAAGCACCAGCATAATCAATGTGTATGTGTTCCCAGGCCCTTGTAGCTGGTGGCCACTGGCTATATTTCTTTATGTTCAGTCTATTGTTCATTTGGCAGTCAGTACACCCTTTCGTGTAAATTTCTATATCTTCTTTTAACCTTGGCCACCAAACATAACTTCTGGCTAATGCTTTGGTGCACACTATTCCTGGATGGCCACTATGAAGTAGTTCTAGAACCGGCTTTCATCCTTGTGGAGGTATTACCACTTTATCACCATTGAAAACACATTCCTTGCAGATCGACAATTGCATATGTGCATTCCAGAAAGACATTGGTAGATTATCTGGTTTCTTGTTAGGCCATCCCTCCCTGATCCAGTTCTTCAGAATTTGGTAAGCCGGTTCATTGTTGGTCCAGTCTGATACACTTCTACTGTTCATTGTTTTATTCTTCCACTGGTTGATATAGTTTACTTCTAAGGTAGGTCTCATTCTTTCTGAAGCATCAAGCCATCTAGACAGTGCATCAGCATGTTGGATCAACTTCCCACTTCTGTAATTTAAATCATAGTCATAGGCTGAGAGTATTGATATCCAGCGTATCATTCGTGGACTCCAGTGGTCTGGAATAGAGGTTACTTTAGTGAATATTCCCAACAAAGGTTTGTGGTCTGTAGTTATGGTAAATTTTCGCCCATATACATATTGGTGGAACTTTTTAATTCTGTAAACCACAGCCAGTGCCTCCTTATCTATCTGACTGTAGTTTCTCTCAGCATTAGATAGGGTTCTTGAAGCATAGGCTATCGGTCTCTCATCACTTGGGGTTGGGTGACTTAGCACCACCCCTACTCCATACTCTGATGCATCTGTTGTCAGGCATAAATCTGCTTCATGGTCATAGTGTACTAAAAGTTTCTCAGACATCAAGAGAGATTTAATCTTCTTAAAGGCATCTTCATGCTCTGATGTCCACTTCCAGACTTGATTCTTCTTCAAAAGGTCAAATAATGGTTGAGCCACATGTGCCTTTCCCTTTAGAAAAGAGTCAAAATAATTAATAAGTCCTAAAAATGCTTGTAATTCCTTGACATTTGTATGTTTGAGAGCATTATATACTGCTTTTGTTTTCTCCGGTGCTGGGATTTTTCCTTGTTCGGATATAATGTGGCCTAGAAATTTTAGTTTCTGTGTATTCCATACACATTTGTTAATATTAAGAGTTGCTCCAAATTCTTCCAATCTTTGACCCACTTGAGTGACTTTATCCCTGAGGACTTCTTCTGAGTTTGCAGTGATGAGGATGTCGTCAAAATATGGAATGACTCCTGCTAAACCCTTAACTAAGATATCCATCTTTATTTGAAAAATGTTTGGAGCAACAGTTATTTTGAAAGGAAGTCGATTGTATTTGAATAATCCTAAGTAAGTGGTTATTGTTAACATTCTCACAGTTTCTTCACTTACTGGTATTTGATGAAATGCAGACTGAAGGTCGAGTTTTGCAAAATGTGATGCCTTCTCTAAAAGGGATAGGACTGCTCTTGTATTTGGAACTGGATATACACTCTTGCAGATATTTTTTTGTTTATTGTCCCACTATAGTCTCCGCAAATACGTATTTTGCCATCTGGTTTGTTTACCACCACAATTGCTGTAGCCCAGTCTGAATTTTCATTTGGGCTTATTATGCCTTCTTGTAATAGGTCATTTAGGGCTTCTTCAACTTTAATGCATTGTGCAAATGGTATTTTCCTAGTCTTGCAAATTACAGGTGTTGTGTTTTCTTTTAACTCTAGTTGTACTGGCTTTGTTTTTATTTGTCCTAAATTTTTAGTAAAAAGTGATGGGAATTTACCTGTATTTCGTTTCTGATATTTATTTTCTTTATTATATTAATCCTAATTCCCAAACAATGGAAACAGTTTCTGCCCATTAAGGGTTTTATTTTTTTATGTATTATATATAATGGTAGAACTCTTTTGTTTGAGTTCAACTTGTCTTTGACCATAACCTTTCCGATAATTTTGACTGTGTTTCCATTTATGTCTGTTGTGTGAACTTCAGTATTCACAATTTTTTTGAGGCTTATTATTTTTAAAAATAGATTGCCAATCCTTTAGAGACATGAGGGAAACCCTGGAGCTGCTATCTATTTCCATTTTACAATATTTTCCTTTGATGCACACAGTTTGGTTAAATTCTGATTCTGAATTTTTCAATGTTTTGATCTCGTATCAATCTTTTGAATTGTTTTTTCCAAAATCTCTCGCTAGGGTTCCTCTTGTTTCATACAGTTGTTTACAATTGCGTTCAACATGTCCAGTTTTTTTGCAGCAGAAACATACACGGTTAAAGCTACAATCCTCATCTTGTTCAGCATTTTTCTGAATCGGACGGTAAAGGATACGATGTGACGCATTATTCACATTCTTTTGCCTGCTTGATTACGAGTTCATGAGCTATTCCTTTTTTAATGGTCTCTTTATATGTAATGTTTGAGTCTGCAAGTAATTGTTCACGAAATTTATTGTCATATAATCTGAGTAGCAACTGTTCAAGGAGTGCTTCTTCTAAAAATTGACCATAAACACAATCTTTAGCTAATTCACACAGGGCTGAATCATATTCCTTGAAGGTTTCATTTTTTGTCTGATGTCGTAAACGAAAGTGTAGTCTAGCGATGTGATTCGACAGTAGCAGGCAGAACTCTGAAGTTAATCTTTCAACCACATTGTCATATTGTAAAGTTTCTGGTTCAACAGGTTCACATAACAAAACCTTGATTCCTGTGAAACCTAGAAGTGTGGCAATTTAATGTTGTTTTCCTTAACACTGTTTATCAAAAAGTGTTTTTCAACCAGTTTTACATATAATGGCCAATTACTGGGATTTTCAACATCGAATTCTCCAATTCGTAGTTGTATCATGGTGGCCATTTTTCATTCCAAAAACTTTTTCGGAGATCCTGTCTGACTGCACCAATTTGATGTGTATGCATCAACTTAATTTAATTTTCCAACAGATTTGGTAACAAAAATTAGATTTATTAACAACTTTAACACAAAAAATAATGCATAGCTATGTTATACTCTAAGAAAGTTTTCTAACTAAAACTCTTCTACTAGATAAAACGTTCTAAACTTCATGTTCTTGATAGTTTAACTTAATTAACAATGGCAGGTGACATTACACATAGTTCTGTGTAAATATAATACATCCATATTATACATAGATTTAATGTTTAATTCATGCTGTTGGATTTATTTATTCAATAGATTGATCAGCATGAGAGGCAGGTTTTTATTCAATTTTTATGTTAACAGTAATTCCATTTCATTTTGGAAATATGCTTAACTATACTTTATTTTCATTTGTATTTGTTTATCCAACTGTGAGATTATAATTGGTACTGGATATAGTACACCATCTTTTTATCTAACTGTCTTTTGTTGTAGGCATTCAGTCTTATCTTTATCTATTTAGATATTTAATTTAAAGAGTTCTTGTTTGCTTTCAAATTCTTTCAGAAGTTTTAGTTCATTATCATGTACTTGTTTGTTCAACAGATTAACCTTTTGTTCTATTATTTGAACCTGTTCATTTAGACATTTTCCTCCAATATTTTTGATTCTGATTTAATTATAAGTTCATCACATATTTTTAGATCATTATCTGTATTTAAAAGCAATTGGGTTTGTTCATAATCCACCATTTTATAAATTGTTTTTTCTTGAAGTTGTACTTGACCATTTTTTTGATCATTATCTATTTGCTTTAAAGCATCTACTTTTTGCTCTGATTTAAATGGCTTGCAAAAATTAACTATCTGCTATAGCATTTCTAAATGACTCTAATTTATCACTGTTTAATCTTTCATCCATTTTTGTAACTCTGTGTCTTTTTTAATAATGTGTTCATCATCTACATCACATCTAATTGTGATGATGTTACAGTATTCTCATGCATTTTTATCTCTTTATTGTAACAAGTTGGGTTACATGGCACACAGCATCATAGTTGTGTATGCACACACACATATGTATATATTATAACCTAACAAAGAAGCTGACCAACCAACTGACCGACACCCATCTCGGGCACGGACTACCTCAGGATCGAAGACGATGGGACATAGCATATGAATAATAATTACCAGGGTGCCAAATTACAACCTTAATGAAACTTACTTATGCTAATCATTATTTCAATAATTTAATAATTTATAATAATATCTAATGAATGGGTTAATAACTAATTATTGAACAAATCAAATACTGAGAGCATTTTATAAATAATAGTAATCATCTCATAAATTTTGTCTTTATTAGAGAGGAAGAAAATTTAAGCTCGACTCTCCATTGTAATTTACATCTCTCAGTACACTCCATCAATTTACAATCAAAGTCACAATTAAAATTTTTTAAAAAATTAAAATATTCCTATGCCTATCCCCATCCTCCTGATCCATCCTTCCATCACATTCACATTCATAGGTAATCTGTACTACTATTTCACTTCATCCTAAAAATTTTCCATCTTACTAGCTCACTTTTCCCCTCTGATAATCTCTCCTCAGGATTTTAAAATAGTAAGGCCTGGAAGTTTATATAATTTGCTATGAATTATTGATGATAAATATTCTCCCAGTGATCATCTCCATAGTTGACCTTGGCTGAATCTAACATAGCCAATGTCCTCTTTAAATTTCCAATAATTAAAATTAAGCTTTAAGCATAAATTTTGAAAATAACATATTATAAACACTTTAATAATTAAAGAAAAATTAACAAGTTCATCTGGGAAGGTATTTGAATACAGTGGATGGATAAAGGGTTTTATGCCAACCCACTACACTCTTTATCGCACAATAACCCTACCGCATACTATACATCTTTAATCTAAATGTGCTGAATTATTCTAATAATATTTTGAAATTGTGATTTGAATTCTGCAGTGTCTAATAATTTTATAAATAATCTTTTAAATAAATTTTACCTGATATGATTTAACAAAGTGAGTTATACATTAAATTTGATTGATAGTGTATCGATGCATGGCTGGGAGTTGTAGAATTTATTAGACCAGAAAACAGTGAGACATAGATAAAAGTTTATTTTAAAACAACAATTTTATTAACAAATATCAACTAAAAAAAATATTTACATGTTTCACATGGCTTCCTCCTGTACTTCAACCGTATATAAAAAATTCACAAAGTAACTCAGTTTGCTACATTATAAAATAAATATTATTTAAAAACTCTTACTGACCAGAGTTTACACTTGCCATGGGTTAAAAAAAAATGATTATACTATTTACTTGAACAATTCTTAATATTGAAATATATTAAGTATCAAATATCTCCTATATTTTATCCCCTCAAATAAATGATTTATTTTACGATTAAACATTACTTATGAAGAGGTAGTTGTGGAGGGACCGTACTGCCACTGTCAGATGGCACTGTGACACCATCAACAACCAGCCTGAAGCCTTCAAGTGTTTAAGAATTGGTACTTAGCTTGATCATTCTTTTACAAGCATACAATCACATACTAATGTCTCTGCAATAATAATACCTTAGTTGGCTCACCATTCCAGCGAAGTTCTCAGCTGGTTGCACATAGAACTTTGGATACACATTACTTATTATTGTTACTTCTCGTGTTTTAATGCTTAAATTCAATATTTAACTATAAAGCACACATGTATTCTGCACTCATTAAGAAATATCAAATTAATTTTATGACCTTGTAGATAACATTTATAATGACACTTTTCTGTGCTCTAAATACATACACCTGTAAGGAAATGAAGTCAGCATTAACATGAGGGTAGGCAACGACCTGAATAAGAAAAAATACATTTTTCATTAAGGTTGAGATATGCTAGGAATTTATTGCTAGTCATACAGGGAAACATGGGTATGCCTAACCGACTCTGGCCATCAATAAAGAAATCATCTTGTGGTGTAGAAATAGCTAAGTGGGAAACTCATCCACTGCATCTAAATACTTCATAAAATTTGATTAAACATCTAAGTGAGCAAGCTAAGTGGTGATTCTTTAACCAACCACATATACAAGGGTCTCACAGTAATTTGTACCAACCATGTCATATGCATATAAAATTTTACATTTACACTCCTTCTACAAAATAGTGTACTAACACATGAGCCAACAATTTTCCAAGCATCAATTAGCTTACATCTAACTTAATTTAACTTTTACTATAATAACAATAAAAATTAGAAATGTGTATCATCTGCAAAATCATCTTTCTGCACTTTTGTAACATAGTTACTATCTTTAAATAAAATGTCTATAAGCAAAAATATTTAATATTAATACCTGGTCTCTTAAAAACACTTCATATAACAAACGTTCTTAGTTATATATATCTCTTTTAATTAAGGGCAAAGCATCAATTTAATATTTGAATAAGGCATATTTCAAAAGAAAATTTTATACTAACTCAACTAATAAAAACTTTGGTAATACAGCACCTATTGAGCCACACCATACGATGGCGCTGTTGCTAGTGAAAAACAAATAGATATAACGTTACCAGGCTGTTTTTCAAATTTTCTTGTGATTTACGGTTTTTAATTTTTGGATTGGTTTGAATTTTTTTTTACTTTTTTTTTTGGTTTGTTGTTTGTTCTTGGTTTTTTTTTTTTTTTTTTTAAACGGTTTGATGTATATATTTTTCTTAAAAATCAAAAAATGGTTTTTTTTTTTTGCCTTTTAAAAATATTCCGTCTTTTTTTTTTTTTTAAAAAAAAAAAAAAAAACATTATTTCTTTTTGTCCGGTCTCTTTTTTTTTTTTAAAGAAACAACCGTTTTTTTTTTTTTTTTATAATCAAGTCTTTTGGGGTTGTTTTTGAAGAAACTTTTTTTTGGTTTGTTTTGTTTATCGAGAAACAAAGCTTTCTCGACAGACCTCTCTAAGACCTTTTGGTCATATTCCTTATGGCCATTTTGACACCTTTCCAAGTCAGCTGTA
This sequence comes from Epiperipatus broadwayi, assembly GCA_028023455.1. Lineage (NCBI taxonomy): Eukaryota > Metazoa > Onychophora > Udeonychophora > Euonychophora > Peripatidae > Epiperipatus > Epiperipatus broadwayi. The sequence continues at coordinate 3,666,106 of JAQFVV010000066.1, read as the reverse complement.
ATACGCTTCACTGTAAGCTGATCCGATGTTCAAGAATCAATTCACCGTACTGGTTGGGAAAAAGTGATTCCCAGCCAGCCCTCAAAGCCCATCCCATGAGTGAATGGAACCCCTTCATTGGCATTGACGTGATCGAGCTTCCATTCCAGATGTTTGACAATGCCTTAATTTCATTCATCCACCACAGAAGACAATTTTTTTTGTTTTTTTCTAGCTGTGTCAAATATTTTCTTTTTTGGGGTTGAAGGAAGGCCAGTGCATGTGCCTTCTGTAGCAGGTCAATCTCAAAACTACAATGCTGAACAGTCATCTGCCATTGCACTGTTGTTTTGATCTCGAAAAAGTCTCGGAAAGTGTGCAACTTGATTGTGAACTTTGCCGAATCATGATTTACACTCCTCATTTCATCAATTCTGACCCCTGACAATGAAAGGAGGGGCATTTGACATTTCGTTACAATTTTTACCAACTCACATCAATTACAATACATCGAAGCAAAAAAAAAAAATCCGTTCAAGAGACTTTTCATCATTACAAGTGCAGAAACCTTCATATCGTATGCTGTACAATAGTCAAGAGTAATGTCTAGAGAGAGTGTCGTATACTCATCGCTAATAATGTTCAACATGCTAGAGATGTTGGGGTAAGGGTGCACTTCAACATCTTAGTGTTTGAACAGTTTACAGGCCGTAAGATCTATGAGTGGCCTTGTAAACAGCATATTTATGTGCTTTAGTGTAGCAACAGCACCATCGAATGGTGTGTCTCAATAGATGCTGTATTACAAAAACTTTAATAGAAGTTAAATTCAATCTGAGGTATGTGATTAACTTTTTTTTCTATTTAAATTTAATATTAGAAAAATTATAACAACAAATAATAAAATTATACTTATAGAGTCCTTCCAGATCGTTCCTGGATCTTTCTTACATTTTCCTGCTAATCTCATTTTAGATTGTGTTTGTTTTATTTTGTTTGGTTTTGTTCTGTATGCACATGTATTGAATTATATATTCCACTGGGAAACTCTAATACATTTTAGTAAATTAATCCTCGTGGTTTATTATTTCTGTTCAAAGTTTTAGCACAAATCCATTTTTCTAAGACATTAATCCAAGGTCCTTATTTTAGGAAATCATTTTAGGTATTGGTAATCCGTATAATGAAAGGCAATATTTTGCATTTTATTTTAAATTCTTTATTCATTTAGGGTTATTGCATAAGATTACATTTTATAGTTGAAGATAACCAGCTTTTCTGTTTAGACATATACGTTGGTCTAATGTAGCTGTCTATCCACATATTTCTGCAAGTTTTGTTCTAATATTCCTTTAATTTGTCATCGGTTGGTAATATCTTTATTTGATTAATAATTTTCTTTCTTCTCCTTTATGAGGCATTTATTTTTCATTGACAAATGATTACTTTAATTTACAACGATACCGTATTTCAACTGGGATTTAACATTCAGTTGAAATCCATATGTCACTAACAGAAATCAACTACATACACAGATATATTTGTGTTTGCATTTTTTTGTGTAAAAATCTTCATTTTAACATGTTTGTATCTTTCAGGTATTTTACAAAAAATTTCCAGAACCAAAACTGCAAAAGCTTCATTTGTTTCTAGTTAAGGAATGTAGGAAAGGTTTCTTATATTGCTTGAGAGTTGTTCATTTATCAGCAATACAAAATGCCATTGCTGTGAAAGAAGAATGGGAGAAAATAGGTGCCAAAGCAACAAAGAAAATGTGTGATTTGTCTTTTGCAAACAATGAAGATCTTCCTATAAGCACACCATTTGCAAATTTGAAGGACCGATTTATTTTTAGGGTAAAATATTTTACAAATAATAAATTTAAATACAAGTATAGTATATATATTTAAGTTAGATTTAATTAAAGGGATTTGAACTCAGACTTTCAAGCTCCTTCCAGTCATTCACTTATTCTATTATAACAGATACATATGACCACATTTGAAAAAAATAAATTATCTCCAATATACCAGCTAATGAGTGCTGGTTCATCATGAAGTACGAATAATGAACATCATTTATCTTTTTCACATGTCAATAAACATCACATGACCACCATCTCTTATGCTTATGTATAATTGTTGTTAAAACAGGCAAAACTCACTATACATATGCCACACACAGCAAGCTAAAGTAATCAAGCCAGAAACTAGTCTGGGGATATTGGATGAGTAGGCACAAGATAGGGATTTTATACACAAGCCTTCTGGCATCCATTGATTACTCTAGCTTGCTGTGTGTGGCATACATATAGTGAGTTTTGCCTGTTTTAACAACAGTTATACACAAACATAAGAGATGGTCATGTGATGTTTATTGGCTTAAAACCAATCCTGCCTAATAGGATATTGGTGGCTATGGTGATTAAAAATGTATGGGAACTGAACTGGGTTCAAACCCATATAACTATATAAGCTGATGGGCTTGAATTGGAAGCATTAAGGTGTTTTCAGTTTAAGACTCATAGTTTTGTTGTTAAATGGAGATAAAAGGTGGTTGCTGGAGGGTTGCATTAGATCCTAAGATCTAGATGCAGTGCTCTCAGATCCAGACAAAGGCTACAAGCCAGAAACTAGTCTGGGGATATTGGATGAGTAGGCATTAGATGGGGATTTTTTGCACAAGCCTTCTGGCATCCATTGATTTCTCTAGCTTGCTATGTGTGGCATACGTATAGTGAGTTTTGCCTGTTTTTCACATGTATGTGGTCAGGTGTATTAGTTGTATTAGATGCAGTGAATGTCTGGGTTTAAATCACCTTTAATTACATAATAAATTTGTTAGTTGTATATATAACTGTGTTTTTAGACTCAAAATGCATAGAGATAAAATATTTATAAGCTTCTACTATGCAAATAAAATTTCAAAGATATTCTTTAATTGTTTATAATAAATGATTTACTTAAACAAAACTTTATTTATAAACAAGATTAAATTCTAAAGAGAAAGTAAGCAAACCTCCAAACATATGACATTCTATAATATTCAATTAGTAATGTTAAATATGAGAAAACTCTTGATCTAAGTCACAAGATAAAGACTTTGAAAAGATAAGAATTACCATCTTATCTTCATACTTAAATGCAATTATATAGGCAAGTGTTAAAAATCTTGGAAAGAGATTGTGAATACATCAAATTATTCACTTGACTTACATTTCTTTCTTATATCCTATTAACACCTACAAAATATTGAAATTTACTGCATATTAATATTAGATGTTATAATTAATGTAAACATTCAAGACATTTTAATAGTGCAGTGTTAAACTGTAATTTTAAAGAGAAGGTAAGCAAACCTGTGACTTAGACCAAACGTTTATACATTGCACAGGCTTAAACCAAAAGTTTATTTGTATTTAACATTGCTAATTGAATATTACATTAAGGTGCATGTGTGGTTCGATTACCTTTTCTTTAGAATTGCAGCTTGAAAATGTTCTAGTAAAAATTTTTTTTTGATTCTTTATGTTAAACAAGATTAAAGCAAAAAAAAACATTCCACAAATACTTATAAATTAATAGGCTTAATTATAATGAACTGCCTAATTTTTTTCTATTTTAGCATAGTTTGGATTTACGATGTCATTGAAAAACCACAAATCAAAAATAGCTCTGGAACCAATTAAGGATTTCAGATTAATATTGTTTCATCTGTAGAATCAAATGATAATACACAATCATTTTCAGAAGTAGTTTGGGATTCTCTTAGTACAATTTATTCTAAAATCTCAATTTCATAACTGTCATCTGATCTTATGATTATAACTTGTGCAAAAAAGTAAAAAAACAATTGCAAAAGTATTTTTAAAATAATCTTACCTGCAAAGTATTCATTATTGTGTGCTTAACTATTATTTTACTCAATGAACAAATTTAAGAGTAGAGAAATCTTGCCTAGAACATACCCACTGTTTATCAATCAAAGAGTTATGATATATGGTTTTCTTATCCAAGCATACTATTTTTCCACTTTCCTTATGGATTAAGATGCACACACGCACACAAAATTAATTTAGATAGGATATAAAACTTGTCAGATTATATTTGCACAAATTTTATTTAAGTCAAAATATTTTCCGTCATCTAATCGTTAAATTAAAAGAATATTTACAAAGACAAAGTTTAGAAAACAACATTTTAAATTATATTTTTCTGCATTTGGCTTAGAACATCATCATCATCATCATCATCATCATCATCATCATCATCATCATAATAATAATAATAATAATAATAATAATTCAATTCAATTTATTCATAAATAAACAGCTCAAACAAGGCCACAAGTATTTACAAAGTAATATATATCTGTATTATAAATTACAAAGTAGTATATACAGATAGGTAAAAATACTATTTACATTATTGTCAATGTAAGATTGCTTTTATTTTGTCCTTAAATTGTTTATAGTTTAAAGAAAAAATATCGATATCTGAAAACTTTTGATTATACTCTAGTTGCAATCTATACAATGGTGAATTAATTGAATGTTTTAATATAGGTAAATAAAACAAATCATGACATCTAGAATTATAAGATGGAATCCTAATTGCAATTCTTGTGATTGCATATTCTAAGGATACAGTTCCATGTATTAATTTAAATAAAAATGACATGTCCATCAATAGTCTTTTATTATACATATTATTTACTTTCTTAGTATATATTTTATTTTTATAAATATATTTAAAATATTTATCTTGTATTTTTTGTAATTTACATATATTTGTTTGATTGTATGGGTTCCAAATAATAGAACCATAATGCAGAACAGGTACAATTAAAGTATTAAATAGTAATCTATATATCTCTATTGTAAATTGAATGTTTGATCTCAAAATCATGCCCATAATTTTAAGAGATTTATTAACTACTGTTTGAATATGCTCATTAAATTTATAATAACTTGTGAAGATGATACCCAGATCTTTCTGTTTAAACGTTTTCATAATTTTGTTCCCATTAACATTATATTGATTATTACTAATTGTTGTTTTCTTTGTATAAGACATTGAATTACATTTTTTTGTATTTATTTGCATATTATTGATATGGCACCAATCACAAAAATTATTAATATAATTTTGCAATATTTTATGATCATTTTTATGTTTAATCTCTAAAAAGATTTTAATATCATCTGCATAACATAATATATTTTTCTCAGTTATTACAGAAGACAAATCAGAAGTATAAATGGCAAAAAGAATAGGACTTAAAATACTTCCTTGGGGTATTCCACATTCATAAGTAACCATAAAAGAAGATTCTCCATTAATATAAATATAATTCTTTCTATTAATAAGAAAAGACTTTAATAATTTTGTAAGATTAATTGATAATCCAACATTATCTGCTTTTGTTAATAAAATATTATGATCTACTTTATCAAAAGCTTTAGATAAGTCAAAATAGATAACATCAACTTGACTTTGAGAATCAATAACTTGTGATATAACATAATAATAATAATAATAATAATAATAATAATAATAATAATAATAATAATAATAATAATAATAATAATAATAATAATTTTTTTATTTTATTTATTTATTTATTTATTTATTCATTATGAAGCAAACAATAAATGTATAATACAGTGAGATAAATTCCATACAAGAAAAATCTTGTGTGAGGAATTTAAATGTAACAACTAAAAACACTAATAAAATACAAAAAAAAAGTATAAATATAACATAAAATATTAAAATCACACAGATATTGCATTTGGCAATTCAATCACAGTAGTAAATAATTACATCATAACATATAATATAAACAAAAAATAAAAATAAAAAAAAATAAAATAAAATAAAACTAATGCTTAGCATAATATAACCAGTGCCATAAATTGCTTTTTAAAATCAAATAAGATAGTGTTCATTATTATTATTATTATTATTATTATTATTATTATTATATAATAATAATAATAATAATAATAATAATAATAATAATAATAATAATAATAATAATAATAATAATAATAATAATAATAATAATAATAATAATAATAATAATAATAATAATTAATAATAATAATAATAATAATAATAATAATAATAATAATAATAATAATAATATATAAATAATAATAATAATAATAATAATAATAATAATAATAATAATAATAATAATAATAATAATAATAATAATAATAATAATAATAATAATAATAATAATAATAATAATAATAATAATAATAATAATAATAATAATAATAATAATAATAATAATAATAATAATAATAATAATAATAATAATAATAATAATAATAATAATAATAATAATAATAATAATAATAATAATAATAATAATAATAATAATAATAATAATAATAATAATAATAATAATAATAATTTAATTTAATTTAATTTATTAAACATATAATCTCCTTGTGATAAATAAATCACGCATGGAGCTTAACAAAAATACATGTACAATAAAATAAAAAACATTAATATACAATAAAATAATTAAATAGAAATAAAAAGTTTTTGATTATCATCAATTACAATCCAGTTCATAATTAATTTTCTCAAAGTTTTCCTTGATAAGTCATTAACATTAAATCCAATGTTTCTTATAAAAATATTATAAAATCTTGGACCAAGATAACATTTCTGATATCTGCAATGAGTTTTAAAGTACACTGGTTCAAATAATAAATCAAAATCACTTGATCTAGTCACCATTATTGATGAAGAATTATATTTATTCATTTTTTTGTATTTAATATAATAACACAAAATATTCACTAAAAATAATTGATGAATAGTTAAAACTCCAGCACACTTAAATAATTCAAGTCTTGGCAAATCCAAAGGTTTAAACAAAATAATTCTTAACGTAAAATTTTGTAGTGTTTGCAATGACTTCAAAAAATATGCTGCAGTGCCACCCCATAATGTTATACCATAAGAAAGTCTGCTTAAGAAAATTTGTTTATATATACTTAATAGGACAGATTTATTCAAACAATCTCTTAATCTATAAAAAAGAAAATTAAGTTTTCTTAATTTTACTTGAAGCCAAAGAATATGTTTATCCCAATGTAAATACTCATCCAAAACCAAGCCAAGGTAAGAAATTGTTGAAGTCCTGGTAATTTTCTGACAAGACGTTTTATTAACATAAGGCAATTGAATTAACAAGTCTTTTGCTGGAATATTTTTAAGAGAATACATTATGTAATTACATTTATTAATATTTAGCAGTAATCTATTACTGTTCATCCATTGTGTAATTTTAAATAAATCTTCATTCACAAGTTTCTCAAGTAAACTATATGAAACTGCTGAAGTAACCAAAGCAGTATCATCTGCAAAACAAAAAATGTTAGAATGAAGAGAAAGATCAAGCAGATCATTAATATAAACAGTAAATAACAATGGTCCCAGGACTGAACCTTGAGGAACTCCATATCTAATTATTTCAGAATCACTCAAAAAATTATTAATTTTCACAAATTGGCTTCTATTACTTAAATAAGATTTAAACCATTCAAAAGCATAGCACTCCTTATGCCACAATGGTGTAACTTAATTATTAATATATCATGTGGAACACAGTCAAATGCTTTCCGCAAATCTAAATAAATGCCTATAGTTTTGTAACCTTTTTCTAAAGATTCAGTGATGACTGAAACATGTTCAGATAAAGCCAGTTCTGTAGATCTTCCTGGCAAAAACCCAAATTGATTGTTTGAAAATAAATTATATTTTTGAAAAAACAAAACAATTCTGTTTTTTACACACATTTCCAAAATTTGAGACAATGTTGATAAAATAGAAATTGGCCTGTAGTTGTGCAAACATTCCCTATCTCCACTCTTAAAAATAGGTGTAACAACAGCAGATTTTAAACAATCTGGAAATATACCTGAATCAATAGAAGAATTAAATAAAAAAGATAAAATTGGTAAAAGAATGGAAACATTTTCAATTAATATTTTTACAGAAATACAATCCAAACCAATACATTTTTTATGTCTCATTTTATAAAGAGAATCTAAAATTTCACAATCTTCAATCTCTTTAAAAACAAAAGAATTCAGGATAGATTTCTTATATTGAAAAACATGAGAACTGCAATTATTGTCAAAACTATTCATTAACAATTCCACACTATGTACAAAATATTGATTGAAATGATCAGCTATTAGTTTTGAATTATTTAAAACATCAATAGATATTTCATTAATCTTTAGTCTAGAAATTTGTGAAAATCCTTCTTTAAAAATAAATTTTTTAACAACAGTCCAAAAGTTGCTTAATTTAGTTGATTTTAAAGAATCAATTTGAGTAGAATAGAAAATCAATTTAGCTTTGACTATATCTTTCTTTATTTCTTTATCAAGAACCTTTAGCTGAATTTTTAAATCTTCATTAGCAGGAAACCTTTTGAAAAGCTTGTACAATTTATTCTTACTGTTAACTTTTGATATTAACTCATGTGTAATCCAATCATGTCTCTTCAGATCTTTCTTCTTTATATATTTTATAAAAGAACAATAATCTATAAACTCCTTCATCTTGTCAACAAAGAATGAAAATGCACAATTTACATCATTCAACTCAAAGATTAAATTCCAATCATATTTAGTAATTAAGGATTTCAAACGATCATGAGATAAAAGTTTAAAACACTTTTTACTATGAGAAAAATTCTTTTTAAAAGTAACAACAATTCCTCTGTGATCTGTAAGACACCAATCCAAAAAAGATGTTTTCAAAAGAATATTTTCAGGACATCTAGCAAAGACGTGATCAATAAGTGAAGATGATGAAGATGTAACACGTGTAGGATGAAATAAACATTGAATAAATCCAAAAAGTGACAGCATATTTAAATAATGTTGAGCAGCAACAGAAATTTCACCAGAAATATCAATGTTCAAGTCACCAACAAGAATAATGAATTTATCATTTAATTTAGTAAGCAAATCACCAAGTTCATCACTAAAGCTTTCAACTGTATGACTGCAAGACCTATACAGAGCAATAAGTGTTAATTTGTCTGAACCTAAAATGAAATTTAAAACAAGACATTCAGAAGAATCAAACACTGCATCAATAGAAGTCACACAAAGCACTGATTTATAATAAACTAAAACTCCACCTGACCTATTATTAATTCTACAATTAATAATTGATGTATATCCCTCTAACTCATACAGTCCTTTTTCACATTCCTTAATCCAGATCTCAGACAAAATTATAATATCAAATGAATAATCAAGTGAATGTAAAAGAATTAACAACTCATCAAAGTGTTTCCTCACACTATGAATATTTATATGAAAAATCTTAAAATTTTCAATAGCCAAATTATCTTTTTCTGTAACAGTATTTTTAAAAGATAATCCATGTCATAAATTAGACAAATCCGATTCAGAAACAATCCTAATAGCCCTATCCCCAGTATCTTTCCTCAACCAAATTTTCCCATCTTTAATCCAAACAAATCTATACTTATTTTCTTTAGCCATTGAACGAACTTTCCAAAATAATTTCCTATTTTCAGGCAACAAATCTTCATTCAAATATATACGCTTATCAGCTGTAGCAATGGGCAAAACATCAGATAGATATAATTTAATTCTTTTACCTCCTGACAAGAATAAATCTCTTACCATTTTACTAACAAAATTAACTTTTATTACAGGCCTAAAACTACCTCCATATTTTAATCTATAAATAGAATTAATATAATTTTTATTAAAGTCTGACAATTCTAATTTTTTAGCTATATTTTCAACAATATTAAATAAATTTTCATCATTAGCATAATCAACACCAACAATTTCAATATTGTTTTCTAATCTTTGCTGCTTTAAATAAAAACTTCTTTTTGCAAATTGCATAACAAAGAATCTTGTGCTTTTACTTTTTCTTTCATTTCATTAAATTCTCTAATCAATATTTTTATATTATTTTGAACTAATTCAAGTTCTAAAGTAAGTTTAGCAAAAGATTGAGATAAGGAATCAATATTATTCTGTAAAACAGGCAGCATATCAAGTTTTCTATTCATCTGCTGAAGTAATTCAAGACTAGAATTATTATCTAAAGAATTAGATAAGGAATCAGAACTAGATCCATCATTTAAAGTCAAATTTAAATTAGTTCCTGCTCTACAATTTTTACACCTCCATAATGCTTTATTTGTAGATGACATATTTTTAAATGTCTTTTCACTTACTGTACTACATTTAAAATGAACATTCCCATTACAACCCAGACAAGTTATAAAATTTCCACCAAAAGGAAGAGCTAAATGACAAGAATTACATTTATCCATAATATTAAAAACCTTAAGTTTTAAAACCAAACAAACAAAAAATAAAATTAAAACTAATTAAAATTCCAACAGAGATTAAAAAGTAAGATAATTAAGAATCTAAAGTAAAGATAAAAAAAAATCAAAAAGAATAAAATAAATCAATTAATTAAAAAAAAAATTACAACAAAGATAAAAAACTAAGATAAAAAAAAAATTCTAAAACAAGATTAAAAAATCAAAAAAAAATGGCTACTTAAAAATAAGTTAAAAGAAATCAATAAAAAAAATTGAAATATAAAACCATTAGAAAATAAAATACATACAAAACAATATCAATAAAATCTCCAAACTCTACTTAATAATACCATCACAAATAGGAAAAAAAAACTTAGCCAAATAAGAATTATAGAATTCAAAAATCAGAGAGACAAATAACACATGTTAACTCTACAAAGTCAGCAGCAATAATAATAATAATAATAATAATAATAATAATAATAATAATAATAATAATAATAATAATAATAATAATAATAATAATAATAATAATAATAATAATAATAATAATAATAATAATAATAATAATAATAATAATAATAATAATAATAATAATAATAATAATAATAATAATAATAATAATAATAATAATAATAATAATAATAATAATAATAATAATAATAATAATAATAATAATAATAATAATAATAATTATTATTTAGTTTTAGCTGGAACTTAATTCAAGGAAAAATATATCTACAGATATTGCAGTTTAAAAGCAAAAAATAATAATACAAAACTAATCAAAGAATGCTACAATAAGTATTTTCAATAGCCTTCAGTGAATTCTATTATTATTAAAAATATTTACAATAAAATAGGAAACACAGAGTTACTATATTCACAAATTTAATCTTATTATTTTTAATATACATACAAAAATGGTATTTGTAAATTTTTAAGTAAACCAAGATAGCACCCTGTATTTTTAATTGTACAGTTTTGAGGACCTATAATCTACCGAAGATGTGTTAATTGTTAATTAGAACAAAATTAGTAAATCGATTGTTAAATTTTAAAAAAGGAATAAATTCTGATAAATTTCATTAAGAAGCTTTATTTCAATTCTTTTACGGTAATAGTATATATATTGAGCCCCACCATTTGATGGCGCTGCTTTTCACCCAATGCACATTAGTATACCAATTCATGGGCCATGGTTTCTTTACAGAATACTATGGTAAAATTTTTTTTTTTCACTTTCTATACTTAAAACTCATATGGTTCTTTTTTCAGTTTTTAATAAACAAACACTGTTTTTAGATGGTAGAGGGGGAGGGTTGGTTTGCTTTTAAATTATCACCTTTTTTGGATTTTGAGCTTCTTTTTTAAAGCCTTAAACAATTCAGTTTTAATTTCACAATTCTCAATATAGTTATTAATTACTCCTTGCTCAATCCAATTGACTATACTTGATGCCATAATCCCACTTATCAAACATCCCATTATCCATCCTTTCTCTATATTCCAAAATTCATTATTATATTTTACATACAGTGTTCACTATTTATTACTAATACCTCTTCTATCATTTTTATCCATTTCTTTGAAAATTTCCCCTCATTTTTGATCTTTCTTACCACAATTTCAATATTTTTCTTCCTAGACATACTTTGATGCATTTTCTCTGTCAAATGATATTATATTACCATTCCTCCTTAATTTTATTGTTTTTAACCCTCCTACTATTTTTTCAGATTTTTTTATATAGTACTTTTCAAATCCCATATTACCTGCAAGTTTTTTTTATATATTACATCACATATTTCTTTTAATATATATCCATTGAAATCCATCGTTAATCTCACAGGTATATTCTCTTTGTGTGTTTTTATTTTTCCAAACACTATATGATGATCATATGCTGTTGGATATAGCAACATATTCATTATCATCAATCAATTTAGTCTTTCTCATTCTTTGTAATATTTTTATATATTTGCACTTAATAAAATTACTCGGATTTTTTTCTATTTTCACAAAAACTCGTTTCACCAAGTCCTTTCTAATTTTATCTTCATAATCTTCTTTATTTAAAATTACAAATCTAGATCCTTTATCTTCAATAGTAATAACTAAATTTTCCTTTTTCCTTTCTCTATAATGTCCTTTATTGTCTGTTTATCTTTTCACTCATTCTTATTTATATATCCATTTTTGCTATTAATTATATTATTAATTTTTTAAGATTGGGATTGGTCAATAGAGGGTATGCTAAGATAATATGTAAATCATGTGACATTTTTTGAATTAATGTAACATCTTGTCAAGGTTCAATTTTGAACGAAAGTTGATTAGATGGAAATAAATTTATAATTTAAATATAAAGTTGTCTATTAAATTGATTATGTTTCATATTCATTTCAAGAGAAAGTATATAAGAAAGACAACATATTGGTTTTAAAGGAAATACCATCAAGTGAAAAATATATGTATATATATATTATATCATATATATGTATCAAGTACACCTGGGTCTCATTTTATGTGGTGGATAGGTTCCACAGAAAAACGCATTAAAAAAAATCCCACAAAAATAGACTTAACTTACCTTGAAAAATGGGGGATATGTTCCAGTAATTTTCAGAATTTGCATAAAAGCAAAGCAACAAGGAAAAAATATTTTAAAATTCACATTAAAAAAATAAGCAAATAAAGTATGACTAATAAAAAATTTCAAATATTTGAAAAAAAAAAATACAAGACAAACTTTTTTTACTTTTTTATTAACTACAGTATTTAATTTTACATTTTTCATACATATTTTAATCATTACTGCTAGCATTCGTTAGTAAACTGGAAAGAAATTAGATTCGATGTGATGTATTGTAGTTTCTCCTTAAATGAAGTCAAGAATCTCTCAGAAATTATGCCCAGAGAAACTTGTTAGCCACTTTATTTTTATTTGTGATGTGATGTACAACTAGTGCCACTTTCAGTCTTAAGCTGTGTTAATGATTTTCTATTTCTATATTAAAAAAATGAGATCGTAATCAAAACAAAAAGATTATACATTATCATTAGAAAGATTATTTTCAATTTATAAAATCTTCGTTTTTTTATTTTAAAAATCTAAAAGAATATTTATTTCTGTTATATATAACAAAATACGTTTTAAAAGTTTAATTTTTTTGAATATTTATTGCGATATTTTTATACATAAGTATAAATCTATTATTATTATTTACTCATTAGTATAAATAGGCTATTTACATAGAAACTTCAGGCCATATTCACATTAGCTGCTAATATAATGTTATATTTTTGGAAGAAAAAAACGTATTTCAAGTGAAAATAAGTTATTAATAATTTAAATTTCTTGATATCTAATAAATATAATCAAATATAAAATATATTAAGAAGAAACATGAATCACATAACTTCAAAAATCGCATTAAAATAATCCACATAAAACGAGACCCAGGTGTACTTTGATTGTTCCATCATCAGTTTTTAAATGAAATGGAAAATTTAATAATTGGAAGGGTGAGATGATTAAAATCTGTCCATTAAGATTGGAGGAATTGCTATTTTAATATAAACTGAACACTGAATATATATATATATGTGGGGAAGATTATGATTTCAACCAACTGATGAGTGCTAGTTTCTGCACAAAATGTGCATATTGGAGATTATATATCTTTTTCACATGGGTATAGTCATGTGTATCAGTTGCTTAAGATAGAGTGGAGGATGAATAGCTTGAAAAATCCTAAGGGCAAATCCCTCTATTTACATATATAGGAACAATTCAGTATAAGTAAATGACCTACTGCCTTAGAATTAAAATTTAAATTTCAACAATTTAGGAAATTGAGAGAATATGGTTTTTAATAAAAGACAAAATTAGAAAGCAATGAAATGAAAACATATCACATGAACCCCAATTTATACAATGCTTTATTAATTGAGATTGTGCTTTATGCAAAAAAGTGAAGCTTGTCTAAATCTTACAAAATTATATGGCTTAGCGCTTTCAGAGACCTTGAGTCTCCATAATCATAGTCTACTTTTAACTGAAGTTTAGGTGTGGTTTATGTAAAATTTTATGCAAATTTTATAATGACCATTTTCTGGAGATTGTAAAGCATGATTCTTTCCGGTTTATTGCATAATTATCATTTGCAATAAAACATGCCTCTTTCTGATCAAATATCCCAAGCAGTTTATAAAATTTCATGCCCAACCAATGGATGTAGAGCGGCATACTATGGGGAGACCCATGCCAACATCACAACAAGAACAGCTCAACATCATTATTTGTACAGAAAAGCTATAAATAACGATGAAAATACCTTTATTGAATGTAGTCCCAGTCCATTCATGTCTCTTGGTTTTTGAAGGGTGCGCAGACTGATAAATGATCTGCGCCCACCTCTACAGAGTCGTAGACAGTGGGATTCTACTTTTTTAATGAAAGCTTCTGTTGGTTTAAAACCCGCAAGATAATATATAATCTTGGGAAGTATGAGGGAGTTTAAGAGTGAAACCTTTCCAAATGTAGATATATATATTCTTGAAAGGCATGTTATGGTGATGTCTATTTTGTTTAGTAGTCTTCGTTGTATTTCCATCCTCATTGCTGTAGGGGATAGTGACATATTGAATCCCAAGAAAGGCTGAGGCATAGCTTGTAATGAACCTGTTATCCTGTTAGCTGTTTTGATATTCCAAATTGCAGATTTGTTCCTGTTAACCATAAGCCAGTGCGTCTGAGCATAATGCTGTAATAGGCTTTCAAGAATGTTTATTTCTTTATGTGATTTAAGAAACACCACCACATCATCCATGTAGAAGATGTGAGAGATGTTTTCATTAAGGAGAGGGATGGAGATCCCAGGGAGTGCGTCCTCAATGCTCAAAAGCAAGGGATTTATATAGATCATGAAGAGGAGAGCACTTAATGGAGAGCCCTGGGGAATGGAGATGCAGGGTTTGAACCCAGGGGCAATTCTCCCATTTAGAGAAAAAAAAATCTCTCGATTTTCTAGGAGATTCTCAATGATCTGAATGTATGCCAAAGGAACCTGAAGAACCTCTAGATCACCAAGTAGTACATCTATTCGGACAGAGTCAAAGGCCCTGGCGAAGTCTAGTTGGACTGCAACTGGCCGGGATTGTTTTGTTAAGTGGTCTTTTTCATATCTTATTATTTACTGAGGCTATAACCTCGATAATATGCATATAAAATGTGATAGTAGGGACCTCTACAGGTGTTTTAACCACATAGAGGTCCATACTATCGCATTTTATACGCATATTGAGGTTATAGCCTCAGTAAATATTACTACGTAATCAATGTGCGTTTAATAAATTTATAATTATATCTTACTATTAAATCATAATTTTTGACAGATTTTGTTTTAGTTTAAAACTAAAAAGTAAAAAATTAAATAATGCTTTTACTTAGAAAAACAAAATAGTCCAAATAAAAAAAGAAAAAACTGAATCTCAGTTAATTTGCCAATCTTGGAAAATATCAGAGATTTTAAGAATCTACACTTGTTAAAAATCAATTGGAAATTGCAGGAATATTGTCGTTTCATAAACACATTTGAGGCCTTTTTGATTTTTATAATTTATTTGAGCCTCAAATGCCTTTTTGAAATGACAATATTCCTGCAATTTCTAATTGTTTTATAACAAGACTGATTTTTAAAATCTCTGATATTTTCCAAGAATGGCAAATTCATTGAGATTCAGATTTTTTTTCTCTATTTTTTAGTCAGATTATTTTATTATTTTTCTATTTTTTAGGTGGCTAGTACTGTTTACATAAAAGCATTATTTAAAGAAACTTTCTTTACATATTTTATTTTTTATGCTATTTAATCTTTTCAGTTCATTATTTAATAGCTTCAATTGGTTAATAGTAATTTAAGAGTTTCAATTACTCCAAGATTTACTTAATTTAATTACCCTAATACTGCAATCATATTTTCTACAGTTATATATTATCCATGTTTCATCTTAATTATTTAGATCCAAATTTTATTTTCTGCTTTGTTTTGACACAAATTGAATGAAAAAATTTACTCAGTAAGGTATGCAACTATTTATCATCTTATCGCCCATTAGTATATACTAGATATACTAGGTTTTAATTTTTTTTGTAATAGTTTTTGATTTAGGCACTGTGTGAAATAAAGCCTTTGGAATGTATTAAGTCATACAATGAAAGGATGATAAAAGAAGGTATGTACATTAATGAAATAAAACCAGAATTAAATAGGGTGTTAATGGCAAAAGAGAAAAGAAAATAATAGGTTTTTAATTAAATGTTTTAAAGGATATATATAGATTTTTTATATATATAAAAAAAGAAATTGTCTGTGTTTAAGTTGTGATTGTTTGTAATAGGAAAGGGGAGTGAGGTAAGATAAATTTTTGGTTATGAATATATTTTGTAATTTTTAATTTATTTATTTTTTTGGAATATGTGATATTTATTATATATATATTTTCTTTTATTTTAGTGTGCCTTGAAAAAGACTATATAAAATAGTCGAAACGTTTAATTTTTTTTTCATGATTATAGTCATATTAAAGTTTTAAAAAGGAGTTTGTTTTATTTCTATAAAAAATGGTGTTCATGTGATGTTGCATGGTTTATTATATACTTTATGATATATAAAACCATCATTGTTCAGTTAAATATCACCATTTTCATTATCTGTTAAAAGTTACTTTCTACATATCAAATCATATATTTTAACTTTTACTGTTTTTTTGCTCTATTTCTCAAAATCTTATAGCAATTTCCCCTTTTTAATAACATCAATTATTTTTTTTCTTCTCCACTCTCTGCACTCCTAACTCATTTCTCTACTGAAGAACATGCTCATATTTGTTTGTCTATTTTTTAAAAATTCCTTTAAATTTTTTTTGTTTTTCATCAATGTTATATTGCCAATATTTCCATTTTAATTTTTCCATTCTTTTCCACATCTACATCTTTAATGATTTCAATTGTTATTCTTACTTATTCTAAGTTTTAAGTTTTTATTCCCAATAAAATTTACTACAAAAACAAAAATACCAAGAAAGTCTATTTTTGAATTAAGTTTAGTGGTTCACAGTAACTTCCTATCTTTATTAAAAACCTATTTTTGTCTGTTTATATATATATATCATATTATTATGATTATTTGTGGATTCTGAGACTCTAAGGAAGGTACTTGATATTGTACTGAAATGTCAGCATTTAGCTTTTCCACTACACGGAATATCCGCAAATAATCTCAGACAGAGGATGTTCTGAGGAAGGTACTTGATATTGTACTGAAACATCAGCATTTAGCTTTTCCACTACACGGAATATCTGCAAATAATCATAGTAATATGACATCTTTTATCCGTGAAAATATTAGAATTAATATATTGTACCGGACCAAAACTCCCCTGCGGATTTCCTAATCCTAATCTTGCACTGAGCATGAAGTGAACAAGATTTAACAGGAAAAGAAATGGATACCAATTTAGCCGATTATCTATACTCATGTATATTGGTACTTCCAGCTAAACTGATAGAAAGAGTGGATTGACAGGACTCTTCCAGTTAAAAACACCCTTTAGTTGATATCTTATTTAAATGCCCGAATATTTAGAACAATGGCAAGTACACACCTTTGAAAAATCTATTTACAAAATAGATCTTTGAGCACCACTTCTAGAAAAGAATAAAAAAAAGAATTTTTCCCCCTCCCAGAAGGATGTGCAATACCATATGTCCAGCGAAACATGAGAATAAGATTCAACACCCCAGTAGAGCGATATCCCTTTGTGGCTAGCTCAGTCACTCTACATCTAGGGTCTTCAAATGGGTAAGTTAAATGATTATTACAGGTACGTGGTTGATAAGGAAAGAATACATTTTTATCAATATAAATAATAATACGAAACCGAAACAAGTTTAATATTATGATTAACTATTTATTTAATCCCAAATACCCACCACCGTTTCATACTAATGATGATATAATAAAAAGAATACTAAACAATTAATGATTACGAACCCATATATATATTTTTGATGCTTCTAGATATATAAATACAATTTAAATGATTACGAAAATAGATAAACCCCTAAAGCTATTTACAATAAGATAATTCATAAAGAATGGAAGTGGTCTGAGCCCCTTTTACCCAGTAGAAATAAATTTTCCTTTGTGTGATTTGCTATACAGATATGAGATTCTCGGTCATACAGACATACGCTTTTACTGATGACTTTAAAACCTTTTTTTTTTATATAGATAAATTCCTATACATGTATATACGTGCGGCACAATTATACACTTATTACTATTTTAAATATAAAGTTATTAGAGGACTTGCTTACAGGGAATCTATAATAGATCAATCCCTTCTTGCATCATCATGAGGTGCCGCAGTGACAAAAAAAAATAGCTTAAAAAGGATATACGGTTAAATACATTTTTTTAGATATTCAACATGAGATATCGTATTTACCGAATATTATAAGCATATGTATGCATATATACACATGTATATTTATATATGATGAATTTCAGGAATAACAACAAGAGCAAAACATAGCAACAACAACAGCAACAAAAAAAGAATCTCATTGCAATCTTTGTTGAAAATATTAGAATTTAAAATAGAAAAATTGACTCAAAAGATTTAAGTAAAAGCTTTATCATATATGCCCGTAATAACCGCAAATTCAATATACATATGCGAGAGACTCTCTCTCTTTTTTAAATGATTAATAATAATAACAAAAAAATAATATATTTAATCGGAAATATCAAAGTTAATTATTTCAATATTAATAAAATCTCTTAAAATAAACCTATGTCTGTGTCTTCATTCTTCTCCTCTGGGCTCTGAGTGGGCTTCAAGTCAACTGGCTGTGTAGTGAGGATTTCATTTATTTAGTAAGGCAGCGTTTGTCATCATCATGGGTGGCTGGAACTGGCGTGGTCACATTTTGGCGGTTTGGGACAGAAAGGGCGGTGCACCGGCTGGTTGTCTACCCCACGGTCATTTTACTGGACTCACTGGTAGATTGCTTCATATTTTCCTCTGTTTGTATATGATAATAAATTTTATCAAATGTTCATTTTTCTATCTTGACTAGTTTATTAAATTCTTAAGAAATCAAGAGTTCTTAAAAGAACTATATAATGGATTTCTTAGAAAATGTCAGCAGCGGTCTAGTCCATAAATTTATCTCTAAGTTGCTAGATGATTGAAAATCTCTGGAGCCAAAGTAGTGAACGACTTGAATGCCCAAGAAAGAAAGAATCCCCCAGCACTATCAATCCCACTAATAAAACCCAATTCAGATATCCCTCTGAGAAGAATGAATCAGCCAATCCTTTTAATTTACCTTATCACTTAGATTATAAACATTCCTCTATATCTTTCCGATTAAATTCTACATTTTAAGTTTGACAATGGTTTCCATCTTGAATAACCCAGACCACTTGCTTACAAAATCAATTCAAAAGAATTTTTTAAAAAGATAACAGTTTAATTATAGCATTATCAAACCTTTTGCTTTTAATCAGATTTTTGCAAAAGCAATTAACTTTTTTTTTCTTATGAAATAAAATTACAATCTTTAGAAAATTAAAAAAAATATACAAGTATATTAGAAAATAAAAAAGCAAATACATATAATGACATATCATAAAAAATATACAAAAAGGAAAAACAAAAACAACACATGAGTTTATTATGCAATATTTTATATGTCAATTTCATATTACTTTAAATTGGTGTGTGTGGGTATTTTAATGCTCAGACCAACTTCCATTATTAATATAGCACATTTATATAGTTGTTGTGCCTAATATGTACAAATCTATATATGTATCTGCTGTAATATTCTTTACAGCAGATTTTGTGCAAGGCCATTTTATAATGCCTGTCACAATATATATATATATATTGATAATGCCTGGCACAATATATATATATATATTCATTCATTCATTAGTCAGTTTATCTATCTATTTGTCTATGAGTTCCTGAGGCAAAGTAGCCATCAAGTGAACAAAAAGCTTTAAATTTAGCATGTCCCAAAAGTATGGTGATTGAAGTTCAGTGCCAATATCATGCTTTCTTTATATTCATTCAGAATTCTATATATCTATCAATTTGTCTATATAGATATTTATTTACACAACTGTCTCTCTGTCTATCTACCCAACAATGTACCCATTTATTTTTCTATCCTTCAATTTACATACACATATGCATACGATAACTATCATTTTTATATGTAGGTCACTGCAAGTTATTACTTGTGTTGGTACACAATGAATTATGATAGCAATATGAAATACTTTCTTCATGATTGCTATCACTATGGATTTTGCTCTGTAATGAGAAACACAAGTGATTGGAGAACTTATGACACATATTTTTCATGTGCTTACTTCAGTTTTTGTCCGGGTAAGTTAGTATAGTATGTTGCTTCAATTGATGTTTTTGTCTATGTATTTGATTTTTCTATAAATGTAATTTCTTTTCAATATGGGATTTTAGCCAGGTCACATCTGCCATTATCTAAGTAATATGGGCAGTTTAGTAACACTTAATGTTGCTCATAAAATGTGTTGCTCACATATATAGAAAACCTGAAACTTTATCCATATTTTTTTACCATAATAACCTCAGTTTTAATAATTATCAAATTAATAAACTTGATAAATATTTCAGTTTCCAAACAAGTCTAGAATTTTATTTTCAGATAGTTATCCCATTGATAACCCAGCTAATTAGGTAATACTTGTTTAGTGAATTGGTTTCTAATTATTATTATTATTATTATTTTTCATGTGTCATAGCATCGGCCGGTAAGCGAACCTGCTAACCTGGGACAACTGCTTGTAAGGCTGCTGTGCTGACCTCTCGACCACCAATGCTTGACTTCTAATTATTATTATGTAGAAAGTACAGCAAGAATACAAAAATATATTACAGCATTATATTAACTTCTAATTAGAAAAAAAGTACAGTAATAAAATTATACAATTGATCCAAAAGGAAAAAGGGTATGACAATTGAAACAAAATCATGCAATTAATAAAATAAAATAAAAGATTGTGTGTGCAAATTAAAAAAAAAAATTCTAATATTAGGTCATGAAATGTGGAAAATTATAATAGATATTTATAGATATATAGTGTTTAAACATGTTTGTGCATACATTGATATAAGAGAAATAATTCATATATGCTAGGAAATAAAGATATGTCTTACTATTTAAATAAATAATTCAGAAATTTTGAATTGGTTGGAGAGGTTTGAGAATTCAAATTAAATTGTCTTCTATTGTAATATTGTAGACAGTGGACAACACTCTATCATGGAAAATATTATAATCTTCTTAAATTAAAATAAATTTAGAATGGGGAAATAGTAAGATTTAATTTTAAGCCAATAAACATCACATGACCACACACTTCTTATGCTTGTGTATAACTGTTGTTAAAACAGGCACAACTCACTATACGTATTGCCACACACAGCAAGCTAGAGTAATCAATGGATGCCAGAAGGGTTGCATTAGATCCTAAGATCTAGGTGGAGTGTTCTCAGATCCAACATTCCTCACTGACAAAGGCCACAAGCCAGAAACTAGTCTGGGGATATTGAATGAGTAGGCACTAGATGGGGATTTTATGCACAAGCCTTCTGGCATCCATTGATTACTCTAGCTTTCTGTGTGGGGCAATACCTATAGTGAGTTTTGCCTGTTTTAAGATTTAATTTTTCTATATCTTTTTTTATACTAATAATGGCTATTTTATTTAAATATTACTTTATCAAATGATAATATAATATTTTTCAAATATTTTTAAACATAATGTGAATATTTGAAATGTGTTATAAAGTTAAAAGAGAGAAAAATTTAAAATAATTTTTTTTTGTTCTCTTGCTTCATTAACATTAGTTACCTGACAGTTTTGATTTAGTTTATAAAAAAAGTACTGGGAGAAAAAAATTGTCTTTAGTAAGTTCTGAAAAAGTTTACTGAACAATTTTAATTTTAACTTTTAAGAGAGATGAAATACATAAAGTTTTATGTTAAGTAGTATTTTTAAAAGTGAAGAAAAAATAAGATTTTAATATTTTTATTAAATTTTTGTTTTAATTGATTAGAGTGTTTTTTCTTTTCATTTTAGGTCTTTGTTTATCAAATCAAGGTTAACTAAGAGATTATCTTATTTTTGGTATTATAACGGTTATATTTGTACATTCACACAACAAAATCCAGAGTCCTGGCAAATTGTACTAAAGCTGATCTAGATGAGGGATTGAGATCTTAAATCTGATTTCCCCCTCATCTCGTTTACCAATACTCCAAGATTTACTACCCTATGAATGACATATATAGGCTACACTCAGAGTTTCGTAATTCGCATGCCGGCAGTAGCAAAGGGTGGAGCAAGAGACTCAGGGAATAAATTAATAAATTACTTATGATTTAACTAAACATACACATCTATGGATGACTAGATAATGCACATATTAATAACTAATACTAAATTAGAATAGATTTGAACAAGATTTGGTAATGAATTGCGAAGAACACACAAAACATTTATGACTTTTTAATATCTAATTGTAAATTATAAGACAAACAATACAAATATAAATGTGCATTGGGATTTACACACACTGTTGTCTTATAGCAATGAGAAGATTTCTAAACAAGTTCTCATCTCTTATGCACCTTAAAAGAGTTTATTATAATTTAATGTTTATTACAGTTTTATTTTAGTCTATTCATGCCTTAACTATGCCATCCCTACGAGGTTTGCCAATAGTCAAATCATATGAGAATGATAACTAATATATATAACTAATATATTATTATGTAATGATTAGTCAATATGCTCTTTATGCAGATTGCATAATATAAGCTAGGTCTAAGTTTCAGATCAATGCTGAATGAATAATATTATGGAGGGTGAACTTGCGATTTGTAGTGTAACTTCTAGCACTACATAAAATATGTAAGAGATGCAGCCTGAATAGGCAGTTACTCATGGGATTCAGTACCAAGTATTTGGTTCCCATGGACCATATGACTTGCTATATTAACAAAAGTGAACATTTAGTTCAGGTGATTGGAGCAGCTTTTATAAAAATCTGGTCCCTCATGTTCCAGTTCTAAAATAAGGTAATGGGGTGGCCCTTAAAACCAAAGCCCATTTCAATAAGAATATAATAGCAAGGTGTATAGTGCATCTATGTGCTTTATAAAGACATTTGTAATGCTTTCTAAATATAAATATTAAAGTTAATCAAGTGTAAAATCTATAGTTTCATTCTGCAAAACTATTATATGCCTGTTCATAAATTAGCATACTTAAATCATGCTAAAAGAGGTAATTAAGAGTAACCTAGTTTACCCAATAATCCATATAGTTTATGAGAATAACTAAGGGGGAGTAAAGCATATTTGGGATTTAAAATTAACTAATTACTTATAATATGCTTTAAAATATCTTTCTCTCATACTTAAGTAAACAGATATTTTAATAAGCAAACCTAAATTAAACAATAAACTAAAACATAGTAGCTTTAATTACTATATATAAGAGTAGGTTTTCAGATCAGAGATTTATAGATGTGCTAATCAGCAACATAGATTAGCTGAGTGAGAGATGTCTAATCAACTCAAAAATTATTATCATCAATCTCCACTCTGAATGGCATAACATAAATTGATGAATTAAATATATAAAATAGAAAAAAGGGATAACCACAGATCAGAAAAATAGATGAATAATAATAATAACTGATTACAGTTATTAATCAGTTATTATCTTAAGAAAATTATGCTAATAAATTATCAATTATAATATTTATTGAGCAGGCAAGATTCTACAAAGATTATCATTAAAATAAAGTTACAGAATTTACTTTTAAAAAGTTATTACAAATTATTAATTTGAATGTTCAACATTTAGCTAGCTTTAGATTTATAAATTAGGTTAATAGTTTAAATTTAATATTTTATAGAGCTCTGCGGAAAGAAATTTATCGACTTTCTTCTAGCTGAGGTGCTTGATACTGGTATTTTCCATTAGTCTGGCTTGTTCAATGTCTTTTTGGCAGGCTGTGGGTCTTGAACTTCATCTCCATTCTGGACCAATCCCTGGAAAGAAGAGGCAGCAATTGGTTTACCCCATGGTTCTCATTGTAGAAAAAGTGAATGAGTGAACCCTGTTGACTGAATTTTGGGTTTTCATATTAATTTTTTATCATTCCCCCTCACAAGGCATTAATATATTTACAATCTTTAGTTTCCAATTCTTAAATTTTAATGACACATTAATTTTAGCAAAGACAAAAAATCCAGCTGTAGTTATTGTTAAACAGGACTGAGTTAATGATTTTGTCTTTGTTTTTAACATTATTTTTAAAACATCTTTGAAATTTTGGTTCTCAGATTATCATTTAATGAAAAGTAATTCTGAGAAATCTATAACCTTTGATTCTTTTTTTAAAAAGAGATTTAAGCTGTCAACATTCTAGCATATACATAAGACAGACACCCATGAATTTAAGATTTACATGCGAATGCCAACAAATCTGTAAACTAAATAACTTAAAAAATAATTTAGAAAATCTGTAATGTTTACTAAATCTATTGCATTACAGTTTCCTTTGCATATATATCTAGGTGTGCTCCCACACATACAATGATGTTCACAACTTAAATTAATTTTATTAATTTTACAATTATAAATGCATATACATTATATGCATACAAACATTAACATAACTATTAGATGTATGCACAGATACAAATACATGCACATATACATAAATATATGCTTCTACAGATTAAAACAAATTATTGTAAGCTTATATACATGAACTGGGAGGGTTTGAACTAGGGAAAAATATACTACTATAGCACATAGTAGGTGAAACGGGATGATAGACAAAGAATAATTGATTAGAGTTGGTTTTTCTTTTCACTTTATCTCTTTGTTTACCAAATCAAGGTTAACTAAGGGATTATCTTATTTTTGGTATAGGAAAAAAATAAATAATTACAGAAAAAACATTTTGTTCTTATGATTAGAAATTAATTTTTGTTTTATCTTTAACTTGTTTTGCAATTTTAATTTTGAAAGAGAAAAATAATTTCTTATAAAAATGACCAAATTGGTCAATATTTAATTTGGTCATGTGGGAGATGACTGTGGATGGTTGGAGACATGATTGTTTAAAAAATATTGTAGGGGTGTGGGTAGACTTCAGTGTTTAATAAAAAACAGTCATTCTAGACAAAGCTGTTGAGGAGAGCAGTAGGAGAAGTTTTTTTAATTAAAGCTGCTGGAAGAAGACAGTAGGAAAAGTCATTCTTGGTTTGGCTGCTGAAAAGAACAATGGTAACAGTTATTATTAGTTTTGAAGTAAAAGAATATCTGCTATAAAGTTAAAGTATGTATTTTTCTAAAATTGGGTTAAAAAACGATGAGCTAAGTTTAACTAGGGCCTAAACATTATTAACCTTCATGTAGTCTTTGCGAAGAAAAAATGTAAAAGACAAGAATACCTTTAGCTGCAACAAACTATGTCTTCATTCAAACCATGACTGTTTTTATACATTTAGCTAAATCTGGAAAATTATTAAGAAAAATGGATAAACTCATTATATAGTCTGACCTGGAAATAAATAGATGGAAAAAAATGAAAAAAATTAATTGTGTGAAACCTGAAAATATTATATGGTAGAATGGATAAAAAACTGTACATTATCCTGGAGTTTAGAAGCCTTTAAGAAAAATATCTACATGGAAACTGGAAATTACAAGTGCAAAGAGGGACTAAAAATAAATTATGGTAAAAGGTATTTTTAATGTGCACATTATCTCTACATTTATAGATATTTTTTTATATTAATAATACATGTTCATAATGAATATTTTTATTAATTTAATATTTTGTTATGAAGCATGTTTTTTTAGTTATTTGATTTTTACATTCAAACTTATAAACATCATATGACCACCATCTCTTATGCTTGTGCATAACTGTTGTTAAAACAGGCAAAACTCACTATACGTATTGCCACACACAGCAAGCTAGAGTAATCAATGGGTGCCAGAAGGCTTGTGCATAAAATCCCCATCTAGTGCCTACTCATCCAATATCCCCAGACTAGTTTCTGGCTTGTGGCCTTCATCAGTGAGAAGCCACACACAACAATCTAGAGTAATCAATGGATGCCAGAAGACTTGTGCATAAAATCCCCCATCTAGTGCTCACTCATCCAATATCCCCAGAGTAGTTTCTGGCTTGTGGCATTATAAAAAGAGTTTTTTTATGTAATTTAATTCTTATTAAATTTAATACTTTTGAAACATGTTTTTATTCATTTAGTTTTTTTCCAAAATTATATAAAAGGTTAAGCTAATTTAAAATTTCCTTGTCTGTGATTGTGAAAATTTGTTTTTCAAACAAAAATAGATTAATGATAATAAAATTTAATTTAATGAATAAAGATCAATGGGTAAATCACTTTTTCTATATGAAATTATAACTGATAAAATATATTCAATTTAAATTATCATATTCTCATTATTTTTTCTTAAGTATTAATTAGTTAATCTATTAAATAATTGTTTTTAAAATGTTTTTATTCCTCCAGCTATTTGTTCTGTGAATGGACAATGTGTGTAAACTGATTTCACTACAACTTAGTGTTTTAGGGATATTTAAATTTATCACAGTAAAATTATTTAAAATAAAGTAGTTTAAGCAGTTTATATTTATCCTTCTCTGGTTTACAGTTATAGTCCATGAGGCTTATGATCTTGAGCTAGGCCTTGAGAGCAATACTGGTTAAGTCATATGGATGTAAGAATTTGTGTTGGTGTTTGGACATCCAGATGATAATCCTGGATGATGAAAATATATCACAAGTCCATTTATTGTATTTTGTTTTTAATAAAAATTAAATTTATACTTGACTCTCAAAATAATGGTATTATAAGACCAGAGCATTGATGACCAGCATGTATTACAGCACTATTTTTTATTCAGAGTGATAAATTAGCATTTTTATATATCCATTCAGAAGATTGGGTTATCTTTTGCCCTTGTTTGACAGTGGCTAGATAATAGCCTATTTTGTAGTGTATCTTAATTAAATTAAATTACAAGGCATGACTGTTGTATTATTCTTGTTTAATACTGGGTAATTTGTAATTTATAACTTATTATTATAAGTACGTATATTGTTAGTCCATGTTGACTTTTAGGCTCATTCCTTTTACATATTGGTTCATTGTGTTTGATCATCCAATGGGAATGATGATGTGTTTCCATATACTCATGGTCACTCTTTCTGAAATACCATTGTAGTATAAATAAGCTGAGTGGGATAGGAATGACACATTATGAATTAAATCAACTAAATGCAGTATTTAATGAATAAAAATTACAATGTATAATTTTAATAAGTATATTAATCATAATGTTATATTATTGTTATTAACATATAGATGAAAAAATTGAAATTATAAAATGAATTTGTTGTTGTTTGTAGAGTAAAGAATTTACTTTTTTTTCTTTTAATAGTTGATTTACTTAGAGCTAATTTAAATGTTTAGTCTTTGATTTTAAAATTCAAGTGTTGTTCTTCGATATGAAAACAATACAATATGTATTAAAATTAATGTATATATTTGACTAAAATGATGTATTTACTAACTTTAATATTCTGTATCTTATTTGTTTATCTTTGACTGTAGTCAGAGTTTCATTACAGATTCATATTGAAATGCAAGCAGGCATATGTTTTTAATTCAGTTATATGTTCTAAGCCTGATATTATTATTATATAAGTTATTTATATTCTTAGTAATATTTTAATGTGACTGCTGAATAAAATATGAGATATTATATTGTAACTCTATTCATATGTTATTGTTATTACTAAATTAAAAATTATATAAAATGATTGTATAATGAATCAAACTTATCTTTAGCAAAATGTAAAGTCTATTATTCAAAATTTCTTGGAAGGCAGTTGATTTTATTGAAAATGGAAAATGCATTCATAGAGCAGATTGTTTACATATATGATACTTCTGTGAAACAAAATAAGTTTGGGTATGATGGCATCTCAACATGGACTATATTTTAGAGCTTTCTGTTGGCTCCTATTTTAGTAAATAATAATGATTATTTTTTTTTAAAAAATGGTAGTAATGAAATCACTTTTCATAATGCCTTGTAAATAATATTTTTATTTGCAAAGCACTGATAGTTGAAAATTGAAATAAATTGAGAAACTGCCAAATGTCTAGTGCTCGTTACAACACATAACTGACAGCCAATCAGATGTCATTTTAGATGGCTATCCTTGACATCTGATTGGCTGTCAGTTATGTGTTGTAACAAGCGCTAGAGATTTGGCAGTTTCTCAATTTATTTCAATAATGCCTTGTGTGGATTAATGCAGTAATCCTTATATTGACTTTAGTTCTACCATTCCCATTGGTTGAACTTTTATGAATTCTTGGCCAATGAAGCCGTTCAATTATTTATTTTATTTCTTATAATATTTAATTGATTTGTAATTAACCATCATTATAATTTCTAAGATTTGTATCTTACATTGGAATTTTCAGATTTCTATTTTGCTGTCTAGTAATTTTAAGGTGTGAAATCTCACAGTAAAATTTAAGTCAGAATCTTAATGGTGGTTAGACGAAGAGACTGATGCTTAGCTTCTATTGTCTGGCTTTACTTAAATAATTTCAAATTTACTTTTGGCAGATAAAGTTTTACTTTTTTTCTTCTCATGTGTCATAGCATCAGCCGGGAACTGAATCCGTTAACCCGGGACAACTGCTTGTAAAGCAGCTGTCACTGACCTCTCGACCACCAATACATTTTATAAGTTTTTCTGGAAAGAATTACAAACAAGAATAAATCTATAATGGTAGAATTGCAAGTTTGCAATCTAAACTGAAAAATACTTTAGAATATTAAAATCTGGTATCTTTCTATTGTCCCTGTAAATTGCTAATAGAATACAATAAAAGGAAATATATTAGTACATTTTAATTAACTATTTTGTATTATTTAGAGTAATATAAAAATGATAATGGGGTGGTATTATTGCTCATAGTTCATAAGAAGTTTCAATTCCAAAAATAACAGAGCAGATATCTGTGCCTGACATTTATGGACATTAAGCATCAGTGCATTAGTCCACAGAGAGCTTTAAAATAATCAATAATTTTTAAGTTATGCAGAATATTTTTAGAATTTCATCATACTTTTGTATCATGGATATAAAAATCCATTGAAACAATTTTAATTTAGGTTATTTTTGCTTACATAGATACTGATGTCTGCTTACTTTGATGCAGTTGGTAGAACATCCAATTTGGGGATTAGGAGGTTCCAGGATTGATTCCAATGCTCTCAGCTTTCTTTATGAACTCCTGAGCAATAAAGTTATGTGCCTTTTTTATAGGCAATGATCTTTATGTCTTATGATTTTTATGATAGTCTTTGAAAACATTATGAGCAGCTTAATAATGCAAAGATCAAGATGCAATTTATGTTCAATGGTGGAATTTTTAATGTGAATCAATTAAAAGTAAAAACAAGATCTTCATCTTCTTGGATTCTGGTTTTGCAGTATGATGATGTGTGTGCTATTGTTGTTATTTCAAAAGACAATTTTCAAAATATACTTAATGTTTGGAATACAACATTTAACAAGTTTGGATTAGTGCCACGTAGTGGGCTAGAATCTTGGTAGTTGCCGGTAGCACACAACGTAAGCTAAATGGACTTATGCATAGCAACCAGCATCACCAAGTGGGCAGCTGTGCTGCCAGCTACCTTGTGGAAGGTTCCAGTGCTTATGCATGGTGAACAGCGCCACCTAGTGGCTGGAACAAGCATTGCTGCTTTTGGAGCCTACCCTGGATGCTTGTGTGTTAATACAGAAATAGCGCCTCTTGCAGTCCTCATGCACATACTCCACAACTACCATAATTAATACTAAAAACCTCAAGTTCTTTATTAACCAGTGACAGAAAAAAAATTCAAATTAATTTTTAGCTTGGTTACCTATCAACCTAAGAATGTAAACCAATTTAAATATCTTGGTAGTTCTATAAGTAAAAATGTTGAGATACTATGTAGATTTAGTGTAGTACTACTGTTTTTAACAAATTAAAACATAGAGTATTTTATCACAGAGAAGTGAGACTTGAGCACCCTAATGATGCAATTTAAAGATATTAGAAAAATTTCATTTAAGGATATTCCATAAAATTTTAAAAATACAATATGAAAAAGTTAATCAATATGTTTTTCAATGTTCTGAATGTGATATTGCAAAGTTCAATGCTGTAAAATCACACTTCATTGGGTTGGACATCTATTGTAAGACTTATTAAAAGAGTGTTTTATGGTAAATTTGAGCATGGTTTTTATAGATGTAAATGCCATCTACATTATAAGGACTCTTTCAAAGACATTATAGATTTTCCATTGTGAAAACATGAGAGAGAAGAGAACACATTATAAAGCTACAATTGGACATGACATTGAAATATTTCACATTTCAATGTGGACATATTTGTGTTTCATATATTGGTTTGCATAATCATTGCAAAACTTATTTCTAGAAAATATTTTTTTCTTTTCGTTCCTTGAAATTAAATGGTTGTGGTTTATGAGTGATTGCTATAATATGGACTGAGACAGAAATATTCATTTCATGTTTATTTAAGTGGTTGGCAATAGAGTAAGTAATTTAAATATCAATCATTAAATTGCATATTAGTAAAATAATATACTCCAGTAAATATAATAGGTTAAATTTCAATTTAGCATATATTTCACACACATTAGGTATAAGGAATTTTATTAGCATTTAAGTCAAAATAACCTCATTTTAAGTTGAATCAGACTGGGATATTATTTATTCAAATCTCACATGATCTCCACTATGCTTTGTGAATAAAAGGGAAGAATACTACCAACAGTTAGCTAAATATAACCTGGAATATTTTAGGCCAATTATTTTAATAACTTCAGCTAAATGAAGAAATAGCACTTATTGAAATGATGGTTGGAAATTGCAAGGGTATATATTTTCATGAATGACTATTTTAATATTAGTTAGAAAGAAGAAATATATGATAACTATTTTGTTTTGGTGAGTTTCGTATTTAAAAACTATTTGTACTTTATTTTAACTAAACTGAATTTGTAACTATTGTTTCTTATTTGGATATTATTTTAAGAGAAACTGTCAGTTTACAGAAAAAAAAGAAGCAAGAAATTTGCTATTATATATTCATATTAAATTTATAATAATTTCTCTTTACTTGTTAAAATTATTTTTTTTTTAAATTATTATTTAGCACACACACACACATATATGTTAAGCTTATGAATTTTATATAAGTTACTAATTTAAGAGGAAAAGGTAAAGAAATAATGATAATCAAGTAAACGCAATGTACTCATATAAATTGTCTAGGTCTTAAGTAACCATAGTGAACCATGTAATTATTTTTATTAGACTCATTCGTTCATAGTTAAACTTATAATTGATTATTGAAAATTGGGTTTTACATAGATGGATTTATAGTCTGAACAGGCACTAATCTGTATTCAATGCGCTTTAAAATTCACAATAATCAAGCATATTTTGCTGATAGAGGGATCTTCCAAACGACGACACAAGATAGTGATTTTTATAAAGACAAGAATGGCCTGTCTTGTCTTTAACCTAAATGTCCACTTATGTAGGCAAATCTGAAGCATCTTGATTTGGAAGCATGAAGTTGTTTTCTCCACTGTTTAAATCCACTATTTCTTTACAAATTAACTTATGCGAAATCTTGCGATTTACAGCGAGTTGATATTACGATTTTACTGTTGGAAATTATATAAACTGTTGAGAAAATCCCTCTATCGGCAAAATATGCTTGATTATTGTGAATTTTAAAGCACATTGAATACATGTTATGTTAGTGCCTGTTCACACTATTTACATAAGTTTTCTGTGTGCTATATAAATTAATTACTACTTCTCA
The DNA here is from genome assembly GCA_028023455.1 of Epiperipatus broadwayi. NCBI lineage: Eukaryota > Metazoa > Onychophora > Udeonychophora > Euonychophora > Peripatidae > Epiperipatus > Epiperipatus broadwayi. The sequence goes on along the minus strand of JAQFVV010000066.1, from coordinate 3,633,635 downwards.
ATAGGTAGATTTATATATATACAGTTATTTGATCAATGTTTAATAGTTTACACATATTTGCATCCTTATGGAAGATTACATTCCTGTCTAGTTTAAAGAGTTAGAAATTGATTTCAGAATGAGCCTCTGTGTATAAATTGTGGTTGTATTAAATTAGATTTAAAACAAAAAAGCCACTCTTTATAATTATTGTATAGGTTTATTCAATTAGGATTAGGACCAAAGGGTCATCCCCTTAGACTTATTATTATATAAGTAGTTATGTTTTAGGGTTCGGATCTAAAAAGGATATTCCTTATGATTATTGTGATAAAGATAGCATTGATATCTATCTCATATAAAACATATGTATGTGTAAGTACTAGGAGATATATGAGCAAAGAAATGTTTATATTTATGAATTCATACATGCATAGAATTCTAGTTAAGTTTATTGATGTTGGGGTTCACGGTACAGCAAATGTGTTATATTATCTATAAATAGATTAATATTATCTGTATAAAACTTAAAGGACTTTGTTAAAGAAATAAATTGCATATCAATTAATGATTATACTTTGTAAATAAATTACTGTTACATGATTTATTAATTTTGTTATAGAAAATAAATTGTATATCAATAAGTACACTTGTAAATAAATTCTTATGACATGGGTTGTTATTTTGTTGGTATAAGATTGTATGGTGTACTTTCATTCATTAGGAGTAACTTATGTTCTCCATAATCTAGACCAGCATTATAAATGGAGGTTTAATGATTATATTATTATATTAAATAAAATATTGTTTTAAAAATACATGTGTTTGTATAATATCAGTCATAATTTTTTTTTCTTTCTTGTTTGATGGTGGATACATTAACCTAACAAGTATTAAACTGTGTTGCTATGACAATGGTAATATAGATATTTAAAATGTTTATTATTAATTGCCCTGTATAAGATTGTGAATTGACTTTATTCATTTTAAAATGGATATATGAATAATAAAGCATATCATTTGGATAAAATTATTGTTCTTTTGTTATTATCATATATATATTTCTTATAACAATTCCTTCATATACACATCAATGCAAACAAATTTTCTTAACCTTCTTTATTTTCCTTTACAGTTTCTACTGTCCAGCAGTCTTCATCAGAGCTACAAATTTGAATAATATAAATACATAACCATCATTTGACACATATATAAAAATACATAAACATCATTTCACATATATATATAAACACACACACACATATATATATATACATATTCCCTTCATACATATATGGATCTACATCACCCCTAGACATATATAAATCCATACCTACATCTATATCTACATATGCATATCCATTATATACACATACCTCTTTTAAACATACATATATATATACCCAGATATACATACACCCATAGAAATATATATATATATATAATATGTATATATAATATACATCCATATGTATACTCAACTTACATATAAATTACATGTATAAAATAAATTACATATATAAAAAATACAAAACAATACAAAATATATCCAATAGACCGTTTTTTTTTTTTAATTTTTCACCTTTTGAAACTATTTTATTTTTACTTTTAAATATTCTTTATTAATATTATTTTATAATTTTTCTTTCATCTTTTTAAAAATATTATCTAATATATAATATATTTTACTTTAATATCTCTAATTTTAAGTTTTAATTTTCAACTTTTATCTTATCACTAATTAATATTTTTCTTTAATACTATTTACCTCTACTTCTCTGCTTTTAATTAAAATGACAGTTATTTCAAATTTTCTATCTTTTATTCATTTAAAACAGCTCCCTCTGTTATCAATTTTATAAAACGTATCATTCTATTTTAAACTTACTTTTCCATTTATTAACCATATTCAAATATTATAAATACAACTACATAACCATCATTTCACATATAAATATACATATGAATATCAAATATACACACATATAGATATATATATTCACATCACCTCTAGACCTATATATATAAATAACTAAAAAAAAAACTAAAAAAATATATAACAAAAATAAATATATCAAAAATAAAAATAAATTAAAAAAACAAATTAAAAATTAAAAACTTTTGTTATTATATATATTTTTATTACTGCATTCACAATAATAAATTACAAATAATACACCTAAATAGGAAAATAAGAGTCATAGATTACGTGACCCTATCTCTTAAGCTTGTAAGTTATAAACAATGAGGATTGCCAATTCCTCAACAAGCTTTGTGATAAATGCTTAGCCAGAGCCAGCACTTAAAATATCTGTCATGAACCCCCCAACCCCTGACCATGGTTTCATGCTTTGGCACTCCTCAGAGAGGTGCCAGGATAGGTTGGGGGGGTTTCCTGACAGAGATATTTTAAGTGCTGGCTCTGGTTTAAGCATTTATCACAAAGCTTGTTGAGGAATTGTCAATCCTCATTTTTTAATACACCTAAATGTTTAATGTCTCTAGTATATTTATTATTTTATTTGTATAATATTAAATTTGAAAGATATTTGTAAAAAAATTATTTCTATTGTAGTATGACAGAATGTAGTCTTAATAGTTTGGTCTGTGTTGGAGTGAAAGGATCTTATGTGTATTTTAAAAATGTAAATGTTTGTTGTATAATAATTGTGAAATATTTTTTGTCATTATTTTATGTAATAAATTTTTTATTTGGGATGCTCGTTGGAATTTGCTAGGAAGTTAAAAAAAAGTATTTCTATAATTACTCTGATATCAGCGGAAAAAGTTATAAATAGAACTCTTGTTTTAGCAGAAGTACATCTAAATTTCTTTACATGATTTTCTTTTTATTTTAAAAATATATAATTGTCTGGATGAAATGATGGGGGTAAAAAGCAATACTATACAATGTGTCAACGATTTGTTGTGAGAAGTGACAATTTATTATAAAAATGAAAAGTAATCGAAAACTATTCATTGCATTACAAACCATCAGAATGTTTCTTTGCTTTAAAAAATGGATATTGCCTAATTTTCAATGATGAAGTCTAAATGTTAACAACACCAAAATGTACACAAAGATTATACTCACCTACTAATGTAACTTTATAAACTCGATGTACTATTTATATACAGGATAAAAATTGGTTGATTTCCATAGCATCATTATGGATGAAACTACCATTGTTCACTTGTAATATCTTATAAATTGATTACTTGCTAAATGGAAGGATACCTTCATTGCATTTGCATACTTATAACATTATATAGACCAAATATCTGCTGACTGAAAAAATAATTTGAATATTTAGAAAATATCAGAATTAATAAAATATGCTTCAAATCTTATATCTTTTTGTAATATTTTTACTCTCTCTGGAATACCAAAATATCATTAGAGCACAATTTAAAAAAACAACAACACTAGAACTATGGTACTATTTTAGAAAGACTACATTACAAGACTATTACTCATGTCATTTGCCTATATTTATTGTTACTATTGCTATATGTTTTTTCTCTTCAGTTAAAATGTATGGTATTTATTGATAAAAATAGTATAATTTTAGGTTAAGTAGTGATCTATTTATATAAATAAATATAACAGAGTCATGTTTTTTTATGTTTGAATTTATATTTTATAGAATAGTAATTATCATTTTAATTTAAAATATCAATTTTTTTACATTTATATTAAAACGTAAGTATATTCATTTGTGTATGTATGTATGTATATATATATTGATTAATTATATTTTATATGAAGTATAGAAAGAAAATATATCATGAAATCTCTCATATTTAAATGTTCTACAATTTTTTTGTGTTCTATAAGCATATGTGTTTGCATTTAGTATCCAATAAGTAGGGATTGATGTGCAATCACCTATTTAAATATAATGTTGTTGTCAATTAAAAACCTATTTCTTAAAACAATTTGATTATATGGATATATTTTAAATGTTTATTTGCCATATATATATATTGATTTTAATTTAGATCAACTTGTTAATAAATTTTGAAATAATTTAAAACACTAAACTTGCTTGGTTGTCATTCAATTTTACAATGCAAATTTATTGGTTAATTGTATTTGGATGATATAATATTCACTAATAGATTATACTACATAATTCATTAAAAACATTTATAAAAATAATTTAGAAATCAAAAGCAGAGGATAGGTAAGAAAGTTAATTGCATATCATTTTCTTTGTATTGAATTTAATGTTTATTATCTGAGCAGGTATAGATCTTATACAGCAATAAATTAACTGATTTGACATTATTAAATATTTACTAAGTAATTGAAAGCTTATTGTAATTATTTTTTTTAGAAAATACTAAAATAGAAATTATATGTAAATTGATTTGATGAGTGATAAAAATGCAAATATGATAATTATTAAAGATGAATAAAGGTAATTGTAATTTATTGTTTGCATATTTTATTTTAAATCATTATTGATTAAATTAAATATTATATTGAATCAGTGTACATCCACGAAGATTGTAATCTTATTCAGTTATAGAGCTAGTAATTAAAATATCTTTGATTCTCTTACAAATTAGAGTGATTTGCTATAGTTATATTTAAAGTTCATTAGTGTGAATCATAAATTTAGCTTAAATATTAAATTTTAATATTAATATTTGATTATAATAAATATAACAATCTTTCAGCTGCATCGACAGTTATAGTCTAAAGTTTTAATAACTTAGCTTTAAAAAACTGAAGAGTAATTGGGTGTGATTTGTCAATTGTTGGAATAAGCATCAAATAGGAACTATCATTTATTTTATAAATTGTTATGATTGGATATTGAAAATCTTAAGGTTTAATAGGATGATTTGATTTTATAGTACATTGAGTTGGTGAAAATGAAAAGATGCATTGGGTTAATAAATTTTGTATTATTATTAAGTAATTAATCTTATTATAATTGACTTAGTTAATAAGAGTATGTTGATATTAATGGAAAAGTATAGCTGAGTTAGTAGAAATTTTACTTCATTTAGTTATAGTTCGAAATCAATTATTGAATTATATATTTAGTTAGATATCATTGATGTTGTAAACTTGTAGGGCATATTAATATTAGTATTTCATCTATCTATGAATTATTTCATTTAAATATAAATAGAAATAATGTTTGAATTTGGTGCAAGTTTGTATTATTATAAATAGTGTGTTTCTATTATAAGAGATCTATACAATAGGCACATATTGTTAATTATAAGATGATGATATTCTGTTTTATTCCCTTATCTTTGGCTTATTGCAATCTTTTAGGGTAGTTTGAAATAATATTTTTGCTTGTTTTCTATTCATTTTAAATGTTATTGGAATCTATGAGGTTACAACAAAGATTATTATTATTGTTTTATTGATTTAAGTGTTAGATTATTTATTGATTGGTATTCACTTTAGCTTAGTTTATTATTTTCATTCTGTTAGACATGACCGTATAATTCATGGGCATGACTAAATTAGGATTTTGCTTCTTTGGTTCATATTTTTATTCTGTTACAAATGGTGATCAATAATTAGGCTATGACTCAGGATATAATATGACCCATAATTTTATTGCATTATAAATGGTGTTCAACTTTGGAATATATATTTTATGCAGTTGCAAATAATGACCAATGATTGATGAGCTGTATTTTCATTCAGATTATATTAAATTTTCCTTTCCCATGGTCATTATAGTTATTCAGTTACAAATGACTCCCAAATCTGTGATGAATCATAAGAAGAGCATACCCTCATTTTTATTCTGTTACAAATGGTGCTGCAATTCACGGGTATTATCAAACCAGGATCATTCTTTCATGACTCATGTATTTATTCTGATACTATATAAAATATGAAATGATCCAGGTTGACCAATATAATTTTTTTTAGTTAAATAAAAAAGATGTAATATTAGTTTTTATGTGCATAATGATATATATCTAGTTTACCAATACAAAATTAGTAATAAGAATTAAATGGATGTAACATTTGCTTAAATAATTATCATTACAAATAATTTGATATCAGTAGTGGATCATCAGGAAATATTGCTAGAGTCAAGTATGAAAAAATACCACACCTTGTAGTAATGCTAAATGAAAGAAAAGCAGAGGTGACATATATATATATATTGTGCCCTTATCTGTAGGTCATAATAAGGTAGAAAGGTCAATTACTAAAAAAATTTAAATTTTAAGTTATATTTGTATGATATATAAATAATAGTAGGATAATTAAATTTTATAGTACAATTCAAAGCTGAAAATACCTGGTATATAAAAATGTAATAAATTATTTTAAAAGAAAACAGTTAAATAAAGCTTAATTATATTCTTGCTTATGGTTGTAAAAGCTGGCCGTATAAAATAATACAGCTATAAATAGTTAAAAGTATATTAATAATTTGAGTATAATATTTTAAAACTAATAAATTAAATAAATGCTAGATGTAATGTTATAAGTGTATTTAATAATCAGAATTACTAGAGTATATTTTATTATAAACTTTAGGATGGTGAGAGTTATATTTAGTTCTATAAGTTTTAATTATTTTCCAAATTATTATAAAATATATCAGTTTTGGTAATTTAGACCGAGACGTAAATAAAAAATCATCTGATAAAATTAGTAAACACGTGACTGTATATTATATACCTTCACACACACACTTGTTAGAATAATAATAAAGTTTGTGAATTTGAAACTAAATATAATTGCCATCGATCTTTAAAGTACAAGTTGAAATATTAAATATTGTTTTAATAATTGTTTTTAAAGTTTAAATAATTTTTATAAAACTAAAATTGAATTTAAAAATACTAGTCTAAATAATATTTTAAGACATTACGTCATCAAATCTTTTTTTTAAAAAGTCTAATCTGTTATAAAACTAAATGTGTAAATTTGTTCGCGCTAAAAAGTCATTAACCAATCAAAGGGGGTAAATTAGCAGACAAAATATAAGAATTATATAAAACGGGGGAGAAGTAATGTGAAAGTGAAAGAGAAAGTAACATATTTTTGTAGCTGATAACACCGTAGCTAGAAAAGTAATATAAATTTAAAATTTCATATTTATTTTAAAAGTTCTTTTATAACATATAATATATTTTGACTGTATCTACATGAATTGCTAATTTTAAAAATTATCTTACCAGGGAATTTTATTCGAATTTAACAAAAAGCCTACAGTAAAGATGGAAGTACAAGGAAAAATACCTAAAAATATTGCTGAAGGAAAAATATTTGGAAAGTACCTTAATACAGATTTATTTATGCTCAACCAGAAACTTATTTTTGTCACTCAAAGAAATATAATTGGGACGCTATGTGAAAATTTAAAAGAGAAGTTACTTGCCGTCAGGAAAAAATTATGATGCACAATTTATAAGGCTACTTTAAAGTTATTTTATTCTTCTCTATGGAAAAATTTAATATGCGTTTTTATTACAAAGAAAAATTATGTAAATGTATAATGAAGAAAGAGTGTTCATCTTTTAAAAGGAAACATTGTAAAAATATGGTACCTGAATTTTAAATAAAGAAGAAAAAAAGTTAAAGAATAATATGAAAGTGCTATTGTGTGTTTATAGAAAAGGAGCCGAAAACTCTATCTAATTAAAAATATTATAACGTATTCAATGAAGGAAATGCTTGATCTGAAAAATATAAAATTAAATTACATAATGAAAATGGATCCAGGAAAACAGAAGGATTTACTGAATATTTAAATAAAAGTGCCCTAAAGATGCATCGGAAAAGTCGCGTGGGAAAATACTAGCAGACAATAGTAGAAGAGAATATCATGAATTAATAATTGTATACAATATTGTGAAAAACAAGGATTGTTGTCTATGAAGATTTATCAAACAGAGTAGTAATTGTTTTATTTTAAAGTAGAACATTAAGTGACTGAAGAAAAAATAAAATAATATTTTTTTTTAGCTTTAATATGAACAGTTCAAGAAAGTTTGATGAAGAAGTATCGTAAATATAATTTAAATATTTTTTATTAATTTGTTTTAAAATTATAAAATGCTATGTAGGATTAGGGAAAACATATAAACATAAATGTTAGTAATATTAAAAAAATTAAATATAATAGCTTAATAGAATGATAGAAATATTGTTTTAAAAATAAAAAGTATGTATGGAAGTTTTATATCTACAAGAATCAATGGGATGGTGAAGCCTATAGAACGCGATCGAGAGTATAAAGATCGTTTGGTAATTTTGATATTTATTTATAATGCATAATGTATTTTTTTTTAGATCATATATTGATTAAGAATGATGTGTGAAAGTTTAAATTATAAGTACACATTTTATACAACATTAAAACATATTATGAGATAGGAGTAATTTTAAATATACATGCAATGAGTTATTTAAAGTATAATTAATAATATAATATAACAGAACAATTGTGTGATTCTTTTGAACTTTCATGTAATAAAGTATTCATATATTTTAAAATAGTTTGTATATGATAAATATATGAGAAAAGTAGTAAAAGATTTTCTTAAAGAACAGCGGTATAGTTTTTGAAATAAAATGAATTTTATTATTGTTAGAAATGCAGATAGGAATTTGTCGATGTACTGTATAGAAAAATCATGAGAAATAAGATCGGATAGTGACTTGGTAGTACTGGAGGAGAGGAAACCAAGATGATGTTTTGTTAAGAAATAGGAAAAATAAAGTATTTGGATCATTGTTAGTTTGTGTGATTTCAGTATAGCTAACTAAGCCCTATGACTGAACACATATTTTGGACAGTGTTTTTTTTGCGTATCTTTAAACTTTTTGATGTTATATAAAGCTGAAAAAATAGCTTTAGCATCACTCCTATAATAGAGGTTGGTAGACAGACAAAGGTCACTCCTCTATAGTGTCTTTAAATTCACTGTGCCATTATTGTCAAGGTTTATGACGGATTATATTCTAGTTATATTTTTGATCCTAGGCATCTATCTTCGCTATCCTTGTTTTCGTGAATCTGCATCGTCAGAAAGATATTTTCAAAGAAATAATGAATAAAATAGAATTGCAGAGATGTTATCATTTATGTAAGAATAATTTATTTGCTGGAATGTTTAGAATTGTGTAATTTTAAAAGTGAAAGTACAAAATATCATAAAGAGAGAAAGAATCATATAATACAGTTATAAATTAATTCGGAAACGAATATAAGATTTTTTAAGAGAAATCTAAACAAAGTTTTTTTATTTTAAAAGTGATAATGAAATTTTAATGTTTTAAATAATATTTAGAAAATAAATATTGCATATTTATTAAGAAAATAATTCAATAGTGTGTAATAAACATATACTTGTGCATGATATGTTAATAGTTGTAAATATCATCCGAAGTAAGGCTTAAATGAGTATATTATGATTAACAAACATCGGATAAGGAACAACAAAACTTAATACCAAATGTAGAAGAATGTCTTTGAATTTATGGGATTCCATACTACTAATATAAAACTAGAATTTATTATTTTGTAGAATGTTTACTACGAATGTAATTTGTAAAATTAAAAATATAATTTTAATAATAGTAGGGATACAAAGTGTTAAGAATAATTATATGAAAAATTCATTTTGTAACAAGCGAAATATAATAAGAAATCCAATAATAATAATACTGTATTTTCTTAAGCATTTAAAAGATAAGAGTTAACTAGAAAAAATAAATAGAAGTTTGATTTTCATTTTTATAAACTAGTAAAATAATTTTGTGATAGGAGAGTAAGGATATCCAGTGTATATAATGTAAATATTGTTATTTATTGATGTTATTAATAAACTTTGTTGTAAATTTATTTTAAAGCTTTGTGTCTTCGTTGTTATTTCTCCACATGGATGCATGATCTCACAATACGCTTATAATTGAAACAGACATATAGTTTTTGCACAAAAAGGTAAACATAAAAGTGTTATAATAATTTTTGAGAATTTATTGGTATATTAAAAATTTAAAAGATCATAATTATATCATTTATTGGTCATAAGTTGGTTGCCACAATATTACATTAAATTATATGCTAATGTTGCCACACGTATTCTGTAGTCAGATTATTAAAATACTATCACGTACGTATTTAGTTATTTTATTTAGGAAGAAATAAGATTATATTATACTATTGTTATTATTATTATTATTTATTATTGTTAGTTACTGCGTAGTGAATTATGACATAAAATTCCCTTTTCATAGTTTACTACCGTAATTTTAAATCAGTTAGAGTACAATTTATGAACCTGAGATTTATGTCATTTTATTTATTTTTAATTAATTGAGCTAGATTCTTATTAGAAAGAATATTAAGACATGATTATTATTTTAATCGTAGTGAAAAGAGCTTAGAAAGTCGTAAGAATACTATGAGTTAGTTATTTAATATAGTAAAAAGGGGAATAGTGTTCTTATGCCATTGAGATAGTATCATGTGGATAATATCTCAATGTAGTCTATCTCGTTCCCCGTGTCATCACTCCATGTCTCATGAAAATAGTAAATATTTGTTAATTCATTTTAAAAAATATAACCGTATTTGTATTTTAAAAATTAGAGCTAGTAATCATTTTAATTAATGCTGGATATTTCATTTATTTATTTGTTAGACTGAACTAGAACCCGTAAAATTTTAAATATATTATAAATTTTTGGAGTGGACGATCGTGAGGGTGGGGGGGGGGGAAGAGGTTATAATATATATAATTTTTTAATGTAATTCTCAGAATTTTAACTTTTCTTAAAGAAATTGTAAATTGACTTTTTAATATTAGGTTGCTATGATAAAGAAAGCTTAATATTTAAATACACCTGGGTCTCGTTTTATGCGATAGATAGGTTCCTCAGAAAACACGCGCAAATGAAATCGCGCAAAAATAGACGTAACTTACATTGAAAAATGGGGGATGCAGTCTGTGATTTTTCAAAATTCGCATAAAAGCAAAGCACCAACGTAAAATTACTTTAAAATTCACGCAAAAAAAAAATAAGGAAATAAAATATGACTAATAAAAAATTTTAAATTTGAAAAAAATTGATACAAGACAAACTTTTTTTAACTATCATATTTAATTTTATTCAAAACAATATATTTTTATGCATAATTTACAGCAATTTACATTTTTTATACACGTTTTAATTATTATCGCTGTTTGCCGTTAAACAGGTTCGTTTGCAAAGTGGTAAAAAACAGATTCTTCACAAGAGAAATAAGTACAACTAGTGCCAATGTCACTCTCATGTTGTGTTAAGGGTTTTCTGGTGACAACGTAATTAGTAATTAATCTAACAACTAAAAATTAAAGTCTTATTTTTGTCTTTAATTTTCAATTTTAATTGTGCCCACTGCTATTACTCACCTTTTAAAAATAAACTTGCAGACACTAAATGATTAATAATTGATTACGTTCTTTTTTAAAAAGCAAAAACAGAATGTGATTTAAAATGCAAAATTAACACGCACAATGTTTGAACAAATTTACATTATAATCTTGTAAAATTTAATGTGTGTATACATAAAATGTGGAAATCATGATTTTAATTTCATTATTGCATAAAATCTTACTATTATAAAGCACTGAAAATATTGAAATTACTAAGATGAAAGTCGAATTCCAATAATGTGATATTACTTTCAATATAACATAAGTGCACGAAATTTATTATTTAAAGTAATAGTGCATTATTGGAGTTCGACTTCCGGTGAAACACGAATCGCGTTACTTCAAAATCATGTTAAATAAGTTTGCGTAAAAAAAGACCCAGGTGTAGTTTTAATTAATCTTAGTACTTGCTTAGTATTTACATAGTTTTAATTAAGCTTAGTACTTTCGATATCTTCTTGGTATCATATTCAGTGCTGAATATGATACCAAGAAAGTATCAAAAGTGCTAAGTTCAATAAACTTTTCATATCATAGTATTTAGCACTAGAAAATCAATTTACAATTTTTTTAATGATTTATATTTAATATCTAATTTTGATAAATTAAGATTACATTTCATTACAAACTAATTTCTTTTAGATATTTGCTGTGGGTCATATTCTAAATTTACTGCCGTAAAAGAAAAATGCTATAATCATGTCCGCAACCCATGCTACAAGTATAAAAATAAAACATGTATTCCTGACTTTAATGAAAATCGTAATTTTGCTGGTCTTGTAAATAATATGTTAAATTATACTTGTGTATGTGATAATCCAGGATTTAAATGGAACATGGCTACTCTTTCTTGCATTGGTAATTTAATTATTTTAATATAATACAATATATCTCATATAGTAAAAATATTTGTGTCAAAGGAAATGATATAGTAAATGAAAATGTATTCTATAAAATGAAAAATGATTTAGATTACACTCACATATACATCCACACCCAAACACTTTGTAAAGAAGAAATAATTACAACAATGATAGTAATTATTAGAATAGAGAATAACTAAAAGGGTAAGATATACCAATTTTATATTATCAGTTAATGATATAGATTTGTAAGTTCAATAGTTTTTATTATGCCTTTAAACAATAAGCAATCAGTTCTTTTGAATTAATTGTTTAGGATAATGAACTATTTAAAAACAATTTTATCTAAATAAATAAATAAATCTACATGGATTAAAAAAATAATATAGAAAATTTAAAGCAGTAGCAAATTCCCCATACAGTAGTGACACCCAGTTGAAGCCTTAGTAATCGATAGATGCACGAAAGTTTGTGCATAAAATCCCTATCTAGTGCTTATTCATACAATATCCCCAGACTAGTTTCTAGCTTGTGGCTTTCATCAATGAGGAGTCTTGAATCTGAAAGCACTGCACCTAGATCTTAGGATTTAATACAACCCTCCAAAAGCCACCTTTTACCTATTTAATTAACTGTATAGCAATGAAACCAAGATGAAAACACAATAATGTTTTCAATACAAGCGCATTTGTTTGTATTTTGGCATCTTTAGTTTTTTAAAAAATACAGTAACCATCCTATAATAAGAATTGGTATAAAACCACTAAAACATCACATGATGACTATTTTTTATGCGTATACAAGTTGTTAAAGCACTAACAAACTCTCTGTATAGTATTGCCTCTCAGTGAAAGCCTTAATAACCAACAGATGCAAGAAGATTTGTGCATTAAATCTCTATTGAGGGCCTGTTCATCCAATATTTCCAGACTGTTTTCTAGCTTGTGATTTTCATTAGTGAGGAACCTTGGATCTGAACCTATACCTTAGAATCTAATGCAACTCTCCAGTAGCCATCTTTTATGTATTTGGTTAACTATAAAGCTATAAGTCCAAGATGAAAACAATCATGTTTTCAATCCAAACTCATTCACTTGTATTGTAATATAGATCTGAACCCAGTTCAGGATCTACACATTTTACTGTCTTTGGTTTTCTAAAAACCACAATCACAATCAAACAAGGACTCCAAAATATATAGACACTGAACTTGGTTCAAATGTATATGACTATATAAGCAAATGAGCTCAGATTGAAAACATTATGTTTTCATCTTGGTCTCATAGCTTTATAGTTAACTAAGTAGGTAAAAGGTGACTGTTAGGGGGTTGCATTAGATCCTAATATTTAGGTGCAGTGCCCTCAGATCCAAAGCTTCTCACTGATGAAAGTCACAAGCTAGAAACTATTCTAGGAATATTGAATAAGTAAGCACTACATAGAAATGTTATGTAGTAACCTTCTTGTATCCATTGATTGCTAAGACTTGCTCTGGGGGGCACTACTGTATGAAGAATTTGCTACTGTTTTAACAGCTTGTGTAACTAATGGAAACGGTGATCATGTGATATATATAAAATTTGTTGTCTTATATAAATTGATTATATTATAGTTATATGGAAAACTAATATTTAAAAAGTGTTCCTTTTTAGTCAAAATAAATCATAGATCACATGATCTTATACTCTTAAGCTTGTAAGTTATAAACAATGAGGATTGCCAATTCCCCAACAAGCTTTGTGATAAATACTTAGCAAGAGAAAGCATTTAAAATATCTCTGTCAGAACGCCCCCTCAAACCTCTAACCATGGTTTCATGCTCTGGCACTCCTCAGAGAGGTGCTAGGATAGGTTCAGACACTAAATCTAGTGTTCCTTTTTATCTATAAAGCTACAGTTATATGCTCAAAATGAAAAATTAGAAAACTTTGTTATCGTATTTTGCTATTTAACAAAAATAATAAATACATGAGCTTGGGAAGTAAAGCAAAAAAATATGAGAAATTTATAGCATCTTTAATATAATGCATAAATATTGATGTTGCTCATGCCTTGTGAAGTTAAAAGTTGGTTCATCAGAAGTCTGGCACTGTTTCCTATATTATCAGTCTTGGGGTTCTCTTATTATTTTTTGAACTTAGGATCATCAGTAATTTAAGTCAATAGGAGTTACTATTATCTTGACATTCTAATATAATTGATCACCTCTCTTTAATAACTATGAGAATGCATGTACAACCATAATTTCATCTTTTAATTACATGCCTGTTTACTTCATATTTAACTTTTTTTCTATGTTATTTTTATTAGAGCTAAATAATCTTAATCACCTTCAATAACAGATGACATCTAAGAGCTAATTAATGAGAAAGTTACCGAATGAGTAAAATAAATTGAGAAAAATTAAGCATTGGTGGTCGAGAGGTCAGCGACAGCTGCTTTACAAGCAGGTGTCCCGGGTTAGTGGGTTCATGTCCCAGCTGATACTATGACACATGAGAAAAAAAACTGAAAAGTTCTTTATGTCAAGCGTTGTTAGCCAAGATGTCATCGCAGCTGCCTTGCAAGCAAGTAGTTGGTTGCAGACGGTTGTGGGTTCGCCTCCCGGCCGATGCTATGATATGAAAAAAAAATTAGTTGCTAAGTAATTAAAGAAAAAGAAGTTTAATGACGAGAATTATGATATAATAATTAATACATATAATGTAATTAACATTATAATGAAAATAAATTTATAACTTTTCCTTTTTTTGTGTTTCAGACGATAGTAAATTATCTCACAACCAGACATCTATTTGTAATTACAGATACTCTTTCTTGATCCTTTTTTTTAATTAAAAATTTGTTGTTTTATTTTTAATTTTTCCCCACACACAAATTTTTAAAAACAAAAAAATATTATTAAACTTAATTTTTTTATCTACATACAAAATGAATCATTTGATGTATTTAATTTTTCTCATTAAAAAAAATTCAATGTTAAATTATTGATTCATCATGGATTAGAAAATGTAATTTCATTGATAAACATGCTGATAAATTTTTGTGATGATAGCTGAATTATGTCACTACATAACACGTATTGATTCAGAATTAATGTTGCAAGGAGATTAGAAAATCAGTCATCAGTTACCTTTTCACTGGAAGACACAAATACTCTATTCTCAAAACAATCTTATTCTTTAATTTATGCTGAAATAATATATGTTCCATAAGACTTTAAAAAGTTACAATGTGGGGAGGGGGTCCTGTAATTGAAACATTGAAAATAAATTTAAAATAATGTTCAGTGTGGTTATGATTTAAAATTGAATACAATCATTCAATGGATGACATTCTACAAGATTATTACTTTGTCAGGTAGGTTTTCCAATCCCAAACAAGAGTCATGAATAACTGTATTTTAGATGTTTGTGCTTGATGCATATTGCCTCTCAATTTCTATTGGCGATTGCCCAAATATAAAAATTTAATGTGGAAAATAATTTCTGATCATCCTATAAAAACTTAAGATCTGAAATCACAACAGAAACCAAAGCAAATGTTATCAAAAGGAACTACATTTCCTTTCAGAAAATCACTCATTGAATGAACCTAAAAATGTCCAAATCTGATTAACTTTATATATTATTCAGATGCTCTATAATTATGTAAATAGTTTTCTGAATTTATTTGCAAAAATTTATACATTAAAGCCTCCCATCTTGTCATGTTTTTTAATAACAACTGTGGATTTCAAAATCAGGTTATTCTAATTGGATAAAAAATGAGATTTTTCCATTTCTGCTGGTAATAATAACAAACACAAAGAATGATCTATCAGTCATTCAATTTAATATTGCTTGTATAAACTTTAATAATGAAAACATTACCCCCCCTCCCAAAAAAGCAACAACTGTAGTTTACTAAAAATTTCAAAAATGGTATAAAAATGTTAGCATAGTTCAAAAGATGCACCATAAAGATTAATTCTGTAATGATATCTTTTCTCTATTCATCACTACATTATATTATCTAATTGCCATCTTTAGCCAATGTTATTTAATCTCAGAAATAAATACAATTTTTCAGGCAAATGAATATATAAATAGATATGAAAAATGCATTTTACACTTCATATCAGCTTACATGATATATTTTAGCAAGTAGCACTAAGATTTCTATTTATTTTTGGTTTCCTCTGGTTGTTTCATCTTTTCAAATTTAACCTGTTTGATGTGCTATTACTAACAGTTGAATGTATTTGGAATATTTACATAAAGTTAAATATTTATAAAGACATTCAATACACATATTAGATGATGGAAAAAGTCCAATATAAAAATACAGCTAGAACACCATCATCACAAATCTTCAAGAAAACTTTAAGGGGATTATTTTCATTAAGTGGTTTTTATGATTTCATCTATATATTAATCTAAAAATATCTATACTTGACTTAATTTCTTATTAAAATATTCTTTTTTATGTTTTTGATAACTTAACGCTACCATTACTTAAAAAATACTATTCTGTTTTTATTTTTATCTAGAATGCATTTGAATCTACTCATTGTTTCCAGAATTTTACTTACTAAACCAGGTTTGCTTCTCCATCTAGCATAATTTATGTTTAAGAAAACACCTAATTCTAATCTTTGATTCTACCAAATAATCATATTTGTAATTCTTGATTGACATGTGATACTCATTATCACTTTTTCTGATTGTTATAATTCAGATTGCTAATTAGCAGATTAGAAAAAAAATTTAAACACTTACTCAAAATCAAAATAACTACTTGATTTTCAAATTTAAAATCATTTTAGATTATTATATTTTAAGAGTAACTTTACTAAAATGAGCAACCCTTATACTTAAGGACTCTCAGCATCACTAACAAAATTGAAGAAATGTTTTTCTAAATTGATGGCTGGAATTAACAGCTTCATCATCTAAGAGTAAAGCTCAAAATGGCTTTTCCACACTTGGGTTGAAGATCAATACTAGTCTCAATGCTAATTCATTATATAAAAGCAAATTAATATATAGATTTCAGTAATAGATGAAAACTAAGGATGGTGTTACACTAAAACAGTTCTCTATACTAACAAATCTAACAGCACATAAAAATTCTTTGGTTTTTGGATTTTGCCCTGATCAACAAGGTCCTGGGAATGTAACCTGAAAGCGATGAAATTATCTAGCTCACTTTTTTGTATTATCAAACCTTTTTCCTATTCTGATGTATATTTCATTAACTAATTTTAATTATTAAATACATCTATTGTTCTACTTTGTCTACGCAGTATTTCTTTATTTGCTATTCATTTTTCTCACTTTTTATTTATTAATAACAATATTTTATATCTAGATTTTCCCCTTCTAAACTGAATACCCATTTTCTCTTATCTGTGTACGCTTATGTTTGCAACTGACCATGATTCATCTCAATCTTTGTTCTTATATTAATATTATCACTTTCCTTGGTTTATTTCGAGATTCATTATTCTGGCTGGAATATAAAAAAGTAACATTGATTTACGTAAATTAATATTTCAGTTTCTAGTTTACCTGCACATGTATATATATATATAGTTCAAGATTATTGTTTTCCACTAGCTGCTACTATAGTAATTGATATAACATCTAACTTATTCTTTCGATAATAAAAATAGACGTCTTTTATTAAATTCTGGTTATAAAGAAGTTTGTCGTAAACATCTATGATTAAATTTTTTACTCATAATGAGCGAGATATTTGTTTATATTTTAAAAGCACTTCTATATAGTTATTCTCTTTCTTTTTAATTTATAAACACAACTATATTTAGTCAATGTAATTTTTTATGTTTTCAAAAAGCAGTGGATATTTTAGGTCATTAACTGTGCTACTTGACTAAATATTAGATAATTGGCTGACGCAATTAACGGTTTAGTCATGTGACTAGAAAAACAGCATATTAATTAGACAAAGTCGATATAATTATGTTTTATTTGTTACAATTACAAATATATCCCAAGTCAGTGTAAACATCTTTCAGTAGTTGTTGCAGGTTTTAAAGATTGACATATCACCAAAAAATAAAATAAAATATTCGAGTAAAATTTTATTCTCTCCTAATATTTATTAATGTGATTCGTAACAATAGTGATATTGTACTATTATTTATTTGCTTTAAATCATATTTATTATTGTTGTCTTAAACCAATTACAAAAATATATTTTAGACTAATATTTTTTAATAAACAGTCTCACCGTTTAAGATAAATATACAAAGTATATCTTCTCGAATAAATTTTGTCTTATTTAATATTTCGTTGCATATACTAGATACTATAGCAATAATTAAACGCTCTCTAGCAGCGACCAAAGAAGTTATATTTTATTTTGCTTTAACAAAAATAAGTTCTAATGATCAGAATTACAATATAAGAGAAAATTTACTCTATGAACAGACTGTATCTATGAAAATGTTACATTGGAGCCTTTAGCTCCGCCACCCCCTTCCAAATAAGACTAGCTTTTATAGTCTTTATTTGTGTATTTAATTGTATGTTAATCTGATGGGAAGGGAATCTCTACTAGTAAATTGAATTTAAGACATCTATGCACAAATATTTAGTGTAGTATTTTTTTAAGACATTAAACATGGTTCATCATCCACCTGCTCTCTCAGATATCTATTTGTGTTAATCTGAGTTTAAAGACTAATAATGGCTTTTTTTTTCAAAATTCCTACTGTGTGGTAGTACCTTCTATTTGAATTATTTGATCACATTTTATATGGCTTTTATTTTTATTCCCAAGTTGCTTAAGTTTATTATAAGTATGTACGAAAAACATCTCTAATAGTTTCTTGGTCTTGGGTTTGAATATTTGTTTTCAATACTAGTTTTAAATCAATTTTAACTTATTTTTTCATGAGATTATATATAAGAAATAATGGAAATATTTTCATCACATAGATTTATTTTCAGTTATATTAATTCAATCATTCTGTTTTTAATTATGAAATTTTTTGGGCTAGAAGTCAAGGAATTGAATTTGCATTTTTCGTCCTCTACTGATAAATTTTGCGAAGCTTTTTTTTTTTTTTTTTTACAGTTTTAAAATTCACATATATATTTTTTCTAATATCAAAAAAAATTAAAAGATGTTAGGATAATTTAATAAGTGGGTCTTCAAAGTATATGTTGACGGGTGCCTATTATGTGGTTGGTGATCTCAAACTTTGTGAGATTATTTTGAGAAAATGTTACTATGGTCTAAAAACTTGATTTATTGGAAAGTTAAGGATCATTTTTATATAGTAATTGGGTAATAAATTATTGAAAATCAAAAATATATATTATTACATATTTATTTTTTACAGAAATGTTTTATTTTTCTTCTGAATATTGTTACCATAGAGATTATGGTCACAGGAAATACAACTGCCTAGAAATGATGTCACTCAACAGTCTGCTATAACATTTAGTGATATTGCAAAAATTATGAAAATTTTTTAAACTTTTAACAGATAAATTCACAGATTTACTAGATATTAAAAAGAATTCATTCAGATTTTTAAAACAAATATCAAACAAAGATTTCATCCATTTTACAAATTGAATCTGTTTCACTTGAAATTTCATGACAAAACAGCACTTTGTTTTGATTAAAATCTAATTTTTAAAATAATTCTGAAAATCAACCTTGATTTTTTAAAATTTATTTAATTTCTAAACAAAAATATCTAACAAATGAAATCAAATTTATTATATTTTGATAAATAATAATAGTTTAATATTAAATTGAAAGTTGAAAGCTTAAAGTAAATGAGGAAAAAAAAATCTATAAGAATGCTAGCATAGTGCAAGAGGGTTAAGTCAAAAATATTGAGATCAATAAGCAATAATTATTCAAACTTTATTTTATGTAGCAGCAGGGAATAATTCCTGCCATTGTCTATCCAAGAGAAGACATTTATAAATTAATTCAAAGTAATTTATTCTTTATACTTCACCTAAAAACTGGTTCACAATTATTAAATGCAGTGATTATTAAAATTTCGTCTAATATTATTTAATGACATAATTGATATACCACCTTTATTATATTTTTTTGAAAGCTCAGGAAAATCATATAGGGGATATTAGGAATAGTTCATTTTTATATTTTAATAACCGCCACAACCTGATTTTGAAATTTTGTTAAAATCAAGTATAGGAAGTATATGTAAATTTAGCTATGGGTGGTTAAATTTATAGTTTCTTTTTGTATTCCTTTATTTAATTTATTCTGTTTTTTAATCTATGTGTTTGAATAAAATCTTGTAATTCATATTTCACCCATTTCCCAATCTAGTTTAAGCTTTGCAGTCATATATATTACTAATGCCAATACATTTTTTTAAAGTTTGCAAATAATTTTTTTAGCAAAGTATGTGTGTTATATCACATTTTCTTACTACATTATATAATAAAATATAAAACGTTGCTATCTTTTTTTTTAAAAAAACATAAACAAAATATGAAAGCCATTTTAAACTACGCAATAGAACTTTTGAAGTGGATAGAGTATCCAGCTCAATATATATTTCTACATTTTACAGAAATTAGGAAAAAAGATTAAATATAAATCAATATCACTAGAAGGCAGTGTTAAAAAGAATACTAAATCCCATATAAAATTAAAAATTTAAATTTCCTCTTAATTAAAATCTATTGTAAAATCTATTTTCTTTTTGACATTTTTTTTTATCTTTTGTAAAAATATTCTAATTAAAAGTTTTAATATTTTTTGAGAAAGCTTTTAATTTTGGAAAGTTGTAATGGCATTCCTGTTTCTTTTATTTTAAATATAATCTATTTTAATTTATTTCAAAGAAAAAAAAAGCTGAGGCTTATTTTTACATTTATTTATTTTTAATTAATTTTTAAATAAGATAATGCCCTGGTGAGAATTTTTAAGATTAAGCTCAAGATAGGGATTTGCCCTGGTCAAAATTTGCTAATTAAAGATGTTATGGAAGATAAGAGCTCATATAAATAACTCTGGGATTTTGGACTAATTATTCTTCAGCTATTGACTTTTGTTCTACTTTTGATGTGTATTGGTTCAACTTGTATACTACTTGTGATCCAGACTAGAATTGCTGTGCTGCCAGATTCTAAAAAAGTCCACATCTGGAAATCACCATTGCTAATAGTACCTTTGGCTGTTCACCATTAGGAAATTCTACTGAATTTAAATTACAATCTTCCAAATGGCTAATTAGAATCTTTTCTGCAGAATGCCAAAACTAGATGCTATACAGAATTTCATAAACATCATTCCATGCTAAACCAACTCAAAGGTGAGCCCCAGATCCCAAATTGTCCCTACAAAATCATGTTTTAAGAGCTTAAACAAAAAATGATCCCTAACATTGCCTCCAGCCTTCTGAACAGATAATGGAAACCTAAAATCTTCATTGGAACTTTCCACTAAACTAAAGTGTGTGCCATGCTGAAAGACATCAGCCAGTCTTAACCTTATACCTCGAGGTAAAAGATTTCATATTTTTATCAGGGTTTAAATCTGTCTAGTCTCAGCTTAATCTTTAAAGCTATCTATCTATTATAAGTTTGTATATGCTTTTAATTGTCTTATGTATTTTTTTATTATTGTATTTATAGTGTGCGTTGGAATCTTAGTTTTAGATTCTCAATTTTTTTTGTAATTTATTTATCTGGGAGTGTATCACAAGTTTTTATTATTCAAGCTTAATGTTTTTTTCATTATTAACCTTGAATTAGTCCTGTGGCAGATATTAGCAATTTTCCTTTGCGCATCTGTCTCTTTATTATTCATTAAATTTAATTTAAACACAAACTTGGTTTGTGTTTTTAGCAGACTGCAAATCTTTTGTCTGGCAGTTTATCATGTATAGTGTTCTGGTTTTCTGAAATTGGAGATTTTGTTTCTTCTTTTAAAGGTTACATAAGATCGTAATCTTTTCTCATGTTGTTTTGTATTGAAATTAACATTGGCTGGCTGAAAGGTGCATAACCATGAGCTTTTCTGCAGGCATTTGACATTCTTGGTCCTGATGTTTTATTCCAGACCAAGGAAAGCTCATCTCACACTGTTTCATTGATTTCCTACAAGACTATTGTTTTGCTATCTCTGGATTGGGAAACTAGAATTAGGTTTTAATCCTCTCTTTTAAATTATAAGTGAGAGAACAATCTTATCTCCCAAGATGTTTATTATTTTAAACTCATGTACACTCCCCGATAAATTCACTAGAAATCTAGGTTAAACTTTTATATCTTTGTTGGCTTAAAATTTATGTTATTTTGAATTTAATAAATGCAAAATTATTTTAAATTAATTTGGCTGACATTTGTCTCGGTTTTGTTTTCAATTGTCTGAACAATAGTTAAGATATCTTGCTATTTCCCTGTGTCTAGCTAGTGGCAATCATCATCAACCTTTCCAGGTACACAGTATCCTGGTGGCACATCTGATCAAAAGAAGATAAATAGAGTGACTGGTACAATATATATTTTAAAGAAATGCTTTTATTCACATAAATGCACTAAAAAGTAAAAAAAAAACTTTCTTCAGCTTTCATTGTATTTTTGGTATTATACATCCAATATAAAATGTGGGTGCTCATATTTACAAATAGTCTTAGTTACACTAAATATTTCTAAACAACCCCATTTTTATTTTTGTTTGCACAATATCAAAAATAGGGTAAAAGTATGTTTTACTTTTTATTGCCTTTATGTGAGTAAAAGCATTATCTTTAAATTGCTTATTTTTGTAACATAATGTACTTTTTATAAGTACTCAACCCTTTAATAGGTTTATAAATATAGATGATAACAACCAACCCTTGAGCTATCAACAATCTCAATCTGTAGTCAAAGCAACCCACTTTAACAATAAAGGTTATGCCACCGTTATCTATGGACTGATAAGTTTATATAGACACTAAAGATTGCAACTTGACCAAGGAGTGTGAGATTAATAATGCAAAGAAATTTAAACAAACCTCATTAATCAAGCAAATATAACCTGTTCTGAAAGCAGATTAATAATTAGTCAATTATAACTTCCAGGTTAATACTTAGTCAATTATAACTTCCAGGTCTATATAAATTTATAGTGTCTATATAAATTTATCAGACCATAGAGTAAGGGGGTATTAGTTTTGTTGTTAAAGATGGTTGTCTTGATTTCAGGTTGAGATTGTTGATAGCTTAAGGGTTGATTTTTATCTTCTATTTTTTATAACTATATGTTGGAATAATTTCATTTGATTTGTTTGACTCATATTTAAATGAGATAAACAATTGTCATTAAAATGAATTATTAAACAATATCATGTATATATTTAAGCATTGCATAATACTTAGCTAAATATTATATTGGCTGTCTTGATTATTCAAATGCACTCTGTTCAGTAATCAATGTGTACCTGACATGTGTATATTAAAAAACACTTGTTCATAAGTTACTCAACCTCATTTTGGATATGAATTTGTATCTACTTAATATATATTAGTTTTTTGATCATTATATATAGGCTATCTTTTTCTTATTTCTTTGTGAGTTACTTTTTTAATAAGTATGAAATAAGTTAATAATATAAAGATCTTATTAAAGTTTATGATTCTATAGATATTACTTTTACCTCTTTTTCTATATTAATTGTAAATTAATACACTGCACAGGCTTGCACACCTTGCACATATATAAATTAATATAAGGAATTCAAACTCAGACTTTCACACAACACTCAACTCTCCATACCATCTCATATTGCTGACCCACCAGATCATACACATGTTGAAAAGATAAATAATCACCAATATATGTATTTCATGCTAAACCAACAATCACCAGTTGGTCCAGATTACTATCCTCACACATATATACAATCAGTGCTCAGTTTTATATTAAGATAGCCAATCTTCATACTTTAGTGGACAGGCTCCAAACTACTCCAACCCACAATTCTTCAGCCATCCATTTCATTGAAAATCTGATGATGGAACGTTCAAAGCCCATGTTAGTGCCAAGGTTGTCATCCTACCCATGTTTACCATTTAGTCATTCTGACCTCTCATGTACTGAAGAATAATCCATTTACATACATATGCGAGGGATGGGCAAACCTTTAGCGCACTAGGTTTTAATATATAAATTAATATATTGTACAGGCTTACACACACCTGCACATATATAATTAATATATAAGAGATTTGAAGTCAGACTTTTACATGACCCTCAACTCTCCATGCCAGCTCATCTTGCTGACCCATCTGATCACACACATGTTGAAAAGATAAATAATCACCAATATAGGTATTACATGCTAAAACAGCAATCCACATATATATACAATCAGTGCTCAGATTTATATTTGTATGCTAATTTTTATTATATTTTAACTCCACGTGATTTTTTCTTCACATGGAATTTATTGTAAATTGGATAAATAAATTATTATTATCATTATCATCATCATCATCTTTTTTACATTACAAAAAGTCAGAATTATTGACATGATAATTAACCATACATTTTTTTGACAAAACAATGAAAGGAGCTTTGATTTTTTTTTTCATGAATTACTTTCAAATACATCCCATGTTGTATGTTTTATGAAAAGTTTCATGTAACTGAACAGGAAGTAACTAAAGCTTCCAATGAGTTATATCACATTTGCAATCCTATCACAACTATCCATCATGCCCCGATAAACTTCTCATACCATAGATACATTAGAAACATACATTTTGTTAAGCAATTCATATAGTAAGACCTTGTGATAAAATGGTAGTACAAATCATATCTATGAGATGGGTTTGAATCCTGGCATAATAAGTTTGAATTTGGTTTTAACTAGTTTAGAAATATTTTTTCAGATGTTATTCGTCCAATATGAGCTTCTGGCCATTTTCAGTAAAAGAGTAATACAAAAATGAGGACCATTCAAATTCCTATCATTTAGCATTTAGCAAGCTGCCTTCTTTTTCATATTAGGCTTTAACTATTTTACCATATATATTTTGTAAAAGAGAATTTTGTAGTAAATCTGGAATATGTTAAAAGATATCAAACAAAACAACGACAAGCAACATAATTTTGGGGTTTCCTAAAAGGATGCAATT
Organism: Epiperipatus broadwayi; assembly: GCA_028023455.1. Taxonomy (NCBI): domain Eukaryota; kingdom Metazoa; phylum Onychophora; class Udeonychophora; order Euonychophora; family Peripatidae; genus Epiperipatus; species Epiperipatus broadwayi. The sequence continues at coordinate 3,608,236 of JAQFVV010000066.1, read as the reverse complement.
TTTACACCTGCTTCAACTTACCTTGTATAATGCTATAGATTAAAATAATGTAAAATTATTATTTTTTGAAAAAAAAAAATAAGGGATACTGATTTAGTTTAAGATGTGGCTTTAAAATTAAAGTTATTAGAAAAAAAAAAATGTTTTAAGAAGTTGGAAAAAAAATATTAAAGTACAAATAAAGATGATGTAGTTGTTTTTGCAAATAATGCTTCAGAGCTGCAAGAAATGTTGCAGGAGTTATCAGATGAAAGTAGGAAAGTAGGACTAAAGATAAATGTTAAAAAGACTAAAATAATGTTTAATCGATTTGCTCAAAATATGAAAATAAAGATTGATTATGATGAATTAGAAGAAGTTAACAGTTACAAATACCTTGGTCAGATTATTAATACAGATGGAAACATAATGGATGAAATTAATCATAGAATTAAACTTGGTTGGAGTGCTTTTGGTAGAAATAACTTGATACTAAAAGAAAATATGCTTCAGTGTTTGAAAAAAAAAAAGGATTTTAACAAATGTATTTTACCAGTTCTTATTTATGGATCTGAGACTTGGACACTTAATAGAAGAGCAATACAGAGATTTCAGACCACTCAAAGAAGTATGGAGAGATGCATGTTGGGAATAACAAGAAGAGATCGAAAATGCAATGTATGGGTAAGAGAACAAACAAGTGTTACTGACCTCATTGAAAAAAAAATCAAAGATTGAAGTGGAGTTGAGCTGGACATATTGCTAAAAGAGATGATAATAGATGGATAATTGAAATCATAAACAGGATTCTAAGATTTTGTAAAAGACCTAGAAAGAGACCACACATGAGATGGATGGATGAAATAAGAAAGTGTGCAGGGGTGATGTGGAGAAGAGAAGCTAAAGATCGGAGAAGATGGATTGAACTTGGAGAGATCTTCATCCTGCAGTGGATTGATAATGGTTGATGATGAAAGATTAAGTATCGTTTGGTTGGATCGTCTTAACAAACCTATATTTGAAACATCTTAGTTTTGTTTTACGACACCAATTTGCTATTTGTAAGAATATTTTTACCAAGTTTTATCCAAGTATTAATTACCTTGTTAATATTTAAAACACTTCTTAAATCTATAAAACATTCTGATTATATATTTATGACTTGATTTTTTTATTACTTTTCAAGTTGAATGACTTTAACAAAACAAAAAATTTCCGTTGTAGCAAAATCAAAAGAGAAATATTTCATTGGGGGATTAAATGAAAAATAATATACTCCGGAAAAAATTATCTTTTGAACTTTATGAAGATAAATATAATTTTGTTATTCTAAAATTGTCAGTTTGGGGAACATTAAAATTTATAATTAGCAATAAATAATCAGATACTCACTTCAAAGTTGTGATATTGGTTTTAAATTAAATTATTAACAATTCTAATGGCTGTTGCGTTAATAAAATGAACTATGGAAAACTTTATTGCTGCGGAGTTCATAATAAATTTGAGTGTCAAAATTGCCGGAACTGGAGTTGATCTAAGGTCCTAAAACTCCAGAGACTATCATTGTATTAAACCGCGAAGACCATTATAGCTATAACATGGCCTTCTCAAAATTAAACTAATTACATTGTAACATTTTTTGCGGAATGACGTCACTTATAGTTAAATCTATTAAATTTAAATAATCACTTTAAAGTATTGTGAATTTATTATATAATATTTAAATTTATTAATTATGAATCAAAAACTAATAATCACTTCTTTCTAACACCATTATTAAATTGCTGAGTTAAGTATATTTAATAAATAAAAAAAAAAAAAAATTGTATTCTTGTTAATTCGCATTATATTCTGTGCGGTTTGACGTAATCGATAGCGTCCGAATTGGAATCGGGAGATCCGAGGTTTGGCGTTCTAACTTTTTATAAATTCCCGAGTAATAAAGCCATATCTATATTTTTTTTTTTACAATATAAAAATATTTAAAATTTAAAAAGGCTATTTTATTGTTGTATTTATTTATTGGACTATTTCCAACATCTAGTATAGAGTATTGAATATCTTTAGAAACATTTAACTTTATTTACATTTTCAAAGTACATTCAATAATCAATATTAGATGATGAACATCGACCAATATATAAATACAATTAAAATACCATCATCATAAACATTCAGGAAAACTCTATGCTATTGTCTTTCTAAACTTAGTACTCTGTATTGTATTTTTTTTAAAAAAGGGCTACCTTCACAAAAAATATAGAGAACCCTAAGTAAATAAATCTTTAAGAGAAGTGGATATTGATATAATCAGGTTTTCTAATTATCTCCAAATCTAGCAAACATTTTTATTTCATTCAACTATTTCACACATTGTCTCGTTCTAAGTCTTTTAAAGTCATTTGGAATCTAATCCAAAAATCCAGTAGTTCAACTTCTTAATAGCGGGTTTTTTTTGCTATTGATTTGCAAATGTATATTTTTATTACTGTTTATATTTTAGTTAATCATTTTAATTTTATTTATATATTTATTATATTTAGAAGGTAATAAACCTTCCCCTCTAGCTCTTAAATAAATCTTCTAAATAGATTTACAATCTGACATTGAGCTAGTAAAATTCATTGATTATTATACATTTACTGAATATCTTTTTTTTAAAACAGGCAAAACTCTCCATACAGTAGTGCCACTCAGCGCCAACCAGAGTAATCAATGGATGCCAGAAGGCCTGTGCATAAAATCTTTATCTAGTGCCTACTCATCCAATAGGATTTTATGCACAAGTCTTCTGGCATCCATTGATTACTCTGGTTGGCACTGAGTGCCATTACTGTATGGAGAGTTTTGCCTGTTTTAATAACAGTAATGTGCTAGCATAAAAAATAGTGATCATGTGATCTTTTTTTCATTTAAAATAAATTTAATCTTTAATTTAAAAATAAAAAAACAGAAACATATATCACATGACCCCCACTTCTTTTTTTAAGCTTGTAAAATATAAACAAAGAGCTTTGTTAATTGCTCAACAACCTTTGTGATAAATGCTTAGCAAGTGAAAGCATTTAAAATATCGTTATTAGAAACCACACCCAAATCCCAGAACAATGGTTTCATGCTTTGGCATTCCTCAATGAGGCGCTAGGGTAGTCATTGAAGAGTGCCAAAGCATGAACCATTAGTCTAGGGTTTGTATGTAGTTTCTGATAGACTGAAACTATGCTAGCGCGTTACTGATGAGTGCCAAAGCATGAAACCATTGGTCTGGGATTTGGATGTGGTTTCTGATAGAGATATTTTAAATGCTTTCTCTTGCTAAGCATTTACCACAAAGCCAGTTGAACAATTAGCAAAGCTCTTTGTTTAATCTTTAATTAATTTGAAGTTATGTATATATGTATTGCTATAGTAATGTCTTTCCTTGAAGATGGGAAACAATTAGGAAATATGTTATTTCACAACATTGTATAAAAATTGGTTAAATCATTTTGACATAAAAAAATTTCATTTAAAGTACCGTTTGTATGTTTAGAATGAAACTAAAAAGTTTTGATTGTGCAAAAATTGTGTTTGTGTGATAAAAGAGATAGAAAAAGTTTTTAATTTAGATAATATAAAGAATCAGTTAGGGGTTGTTGATAAATATGGAAGTATGGAATTATGATGAGGTAAATACAAAAAGTGTAAGAGAAAAAATAAGTAATATGATGAAGAAAATTAAACAAAGAATAATTAAGTTAGAGAGAGATGTAATTGAAATAAAATCAAGATCTTTAGGTGCAAAGTTTAATCATATCACAGAAATAATAGATAATATTGCAAGGATAGAATATATATTAGAATTCAAAATAATTTAGAGAAGAATGTTGGTAGAGATGGTGGAGAAAAGACTTTCAAGCAACCTTCAACTATCCACACTGACTCATACTACTGATACACATGACCACACACATGTAGGAAAGATAAATAATCACTAATATATGTATTTCATGCTGGACCAGCATTCATCAGTTGGTCCAGATTATCATCACACACACACACACACACACACATATATATATATAATCAGTGCTCAGTTTATATTAAGATAGCAAATCTTTTATACTTTAATGGACAGGCTTTAATTTACTCCAATCTCCAACTCTTCAGCCATCCATACCATTGAAAATTTGATGATAGAATGCCCAAATCCTATGCTGATGCCAATATTGTTGTTATGCCCATGTTTACCTCAAGTCACTCTGACCCCTCATATATAGGACAGTATTCATTTAAAATAAAGAATGTAAGAATATTATTTTTAAAAAAGTAATAGAGATATGGATATTTATGTTTTGAAGCAAAAATTTGTGATATCAATGGTAAGATGGTAAAACATGGCAGTGTAAACATTTGTTTAATGGTGAATATGAATAATGTACAGGATATATCAGAAAAAAATAATGAAAGAGTATAAAGAATTGATTAACAATTGGAAATTGTTAAAGAAAAAATAGATATCGATGACTTATTTTCTAGATTTGACAATAGTTGTAAGTTAAACAAAGTTTTTATATAAATAATAAATACAGTCTTTCAATCTGCACAAGTACTTTCACTTAACTCCTTAATCCTCCTTAACTGTCATTAAATTCAAAAACAACAGAAGCAAGCATAATCAAATTCCACAAAGCCCAAATTTTAATGTTAGCAGGCAATTTTAGTAAATAGAAATAAAATGAATATAATTAAAAGACAAGCTGTTACCATTAAAATTGAGGTTTCATGAAATATGAGTTGATGACGTTTGCTTCCATTTTGTTTTTGAATTTAATGGCAGTTGAAGAAGGTTAAGGAATTAACCGAAAGTACTTCTGCAGATTAAAAGACTGTATATAATAGTTAATTATTTTTATATTTATTATTTTTATTGTTATTACAATAGTTTTTAATTAATGGACATTTTATTTGTATTACACACACACACACACACACACATATATATATATATAAATGATGGGTTAAGAAAAAATATAATAAAAATAAAACCTTATTAAAAGAATGAAATTTCTTTGTTGGAAATAAAATGCTTATTAATAAATATGGTATCAAAACAAGAAAATAAAATATTAAGAAATTTGATTTTTAAAATTTTTAAAAAGTTCAAGGTAGAGTTAATATAGAAAATAAAGAGTACCTTATTTACTTAATAATAATTATATTGAAAGGAGATGAGCATAAGATAATAAAAGATTTCTTTTTAAAATATGCAAGAAAATGAGATGGTGATAGGTAAGGAAAAGGAAGTGATAGATTGTGAAAATAGAGATAAAAATATTTAATATATAGAGACATGTCAAAATAATCTATAAAAGAACAGTGAGAAAGAAAGAAATTGTCAAAATTGGGTTAATAAATGTGCAGCGAGGTGGTAAAGGTGGTCTGAATTAAAACAGACACTTTCAAATGAAGACTTGAGGCGACAGCTATAGCAAAGACACCTTTGAGAGGATGAAAATCTTGAATTGGAAAACTTATTTTAGAAGAAGTATGAAATAGAATTATGTTAAGAAAGTGTTTAAATTTAAAGAACACATGATTTGAGATAAAATTAAAAGACCAGGAATGAATGATAATTATAGCATATAAATCACTTATGGTGACAATACAATAGAATAGATAAATTTTGTGAATGTTTAACTATGACACAGATTTTCAAAACAAAATCTTTTTAGGAGATATGAATGAGCAAGTTGAAGGATGTGATAATTATAATAACAAGAATAGCTAAGTGTTTAAATCTTTTTGTCAGACAGTGCATCTGAATATTAGAAATTTGTTGAATGTATATAAAGGACTATGCACATGTTTTAAAAAGAACTTGTTTATGCAAAGATTATGTATTAAAAATAATGAAGGAATAAATGAAATAAAAAAAAAAAGTATTTGATAAAGAAAAGAGAGCAAATAATAATGAATACTTTTTTTTAGTAAGAGAGATAGTTAGGAATGTGATGGCAAATAATTCTGAAGATAAAAACAGAATAAGATACAGGTAGAATTTCAGTGATTAAAAATAGCATAGATAAGTATCAAATGATTTTGGAGGAAAGGATAAAAGATTTCATTGGATGAAACTGTAAGAATTGCTATTATGAGGTAAAAAAAGAGATAAATATAAATATGGTTTGAGTTCAAAAAATTGTATGTAATAGAAAATTGAGAATTATCAAATTTGTGAAACAGAGAAAGAAAATATGCAGAGAATAAATGTTATAAAATAGAATAAAAATGAAAGAGATATTACTATCAAATGAAAACATTATTTAGATAATTATAGATAAAGAATGAAATCAAATAGTAAATTACTAGAGGAAATTAATAAGAAAAAAAGAGTTATAAGTAAAAAAATTTGGAAATATATAAAGTAGAGGAATGTAATCGAAAGAGAAATTGTGTTATTGGATAATAATGAAAAAGAAAATATCTGTATAGAAAGAAAAAAATTATTTTAAATAATTATGTAATAAATATGGAGAAAAGCTTTAGATATGAAAAGAATCAAATAACAGCAAAAGTATATAATATAAAAATGTTAGACTTACAGATTATGAATTGAATGACGACTTTAAAAAGATGAAAACTGGAAAGTCAAGGAGTTTGAATGGTTGGCAACAGAAATGTTGATGAATTTTAAGATGAGGATGAAATCAAAATTACTAACATGTTTTAATACTGAAGATAGAAGTGATAGATAATTGGAATAATACAAGAGTAAAGTTGTTACTTAAAAGAAAAAGTAAGATTCATATAAGACTAATTAATTATAGACTAATTATTATAACTCAGTGATGTATAAACCATTTGCCTATGTGTAAAAATGAGAATGGATAGAAGAGAATAGCATAGTGGAGAGATATAGTGAGTTTTAAACCTTAAGACATGTAGAGGATAGCTTATTTAATAATCACCCAGTTTATAAAATTGGTTAATGAGTATGAAAACATTTATAGTTTTTGTAGACATAAAAAACAGCTTTTGATAAAAGAAATAGAAATAAATTTGTGGAAAAATCTATTAAATTTGAAATAAATGGATCATCAGTGGACTTAAGTAAAAAACTGTATAAGAATTAAAAATGATATTAGATTAAGGCAAAGGTGCCGAATGACACCGATTTTCTTTTTATTGTATTTTAAAAAAGTGGACTTACAAGAGAGATTAAGAAATGGTGTAAGATATTATTAATAGATGACAGTTTTATATATATTTACTGGATGATTTTTTCACTTATGATATTTTATGTTCAGGAAGTAGGTAAGATATGGAAATACTTTTGGAGAATTGTGACACAGTAGGTAAATAAATAGAGAGATGGTTTAATGAAGAAATATCAAAAATAATGCTTTTAAATGTTGAAAAAAGAGCAGATAATTTTTTTTGAGGGATAGAAACATGAATGTGGTAATAATCAAAATAATTATTTGGGTGACTGGAAATCAATCTAATAAATGACTAAAAAAAAAAAAAAAGAGTTGATAAAATAATTTATATTGTTTTTATATAATAGGTATAATATAGTAGAAATTGAATGAAAAGAAGTTTTGACACCAGAATTAATTTATGGAAATAATTTTGAGTTTAAAAAGAATAAAAAGATGAAAAGATATGTAAGATGGGATGTAAATAAATTGAAAGAATGAAAAAAGATTTGGTTTAAAATCTTTTATATAAAATCTTTTCTGTTGTGTGATTGGTGAATGTCTAATGTCACATGTCAAATTCACAATCACCATAGTTATACAAAAAAAGTAATTCTGCCATTAATAAAAAATGTTTAAAAAAATCAATATATATGCTTTTAACTACAAATGTATAGTATTTAAATCACAAAGAAAATGTGATTACAGTACATAAATCCATGTTTAAAATATATTTAGTGAGAGAGAAAAAAAGCTATAATCCCGTATTTACGTTTAGTTTTGGTTAGCATATTATTATGTTTATGAAAAGAAAGTAATTTGAACTAATTCCACTATTAATAAAAAATCCTTGGAAAAAAATCAATACATGTGCTTTTAACTATAGAGATATAATATTTAAATCATGAAGAAAATGTGATTACATTACATAAATTCATGTTTGAAATGTGATATTTAGTGAGAGGAAAACATAGATGCTATAATCCTATATTTACATTTAGTTTTGGTTAGCATATAATTGAAGTCAAAATGACGGCCTTTGTCCAATATACAATTCTCACATTTAAAATCTTTTGTTTAATTTACACTAAACCTTTAATACATTGTACGGGCTTAACACTTGCATTTATATATGTAACATATGCGGGATTTGAACTCAGATTTTCACAACACCCACAACTCTCAGTGCCATCTTATATTGCTGACCCACCTGATCACACACATATTGAAAATATAAATAATCACCAATGTACGTATTTTGTGCTAAACCAGCACTGAGTACTAATTGTATATGTGTGGAGATGGTAATCTGGACCAACTGATGAGTGCTGGTTTAGCACAAAATACATATATTGGTGATTATTTATCTTTTCAACATATGTGTGATCAGGTGGGTTAGCAATATAAGATGGCACTGAGAGTTGTGGGTGTTGTGGAAGTCTGAGTTCGAATTAAACCTTTAAAAAAATTGTTAAAGCAACCAATTAAAAAAAAACAATGGCCTTTATAAGGCTGGGTCCATGTGGTGTGAAATGTAATAAAAATAATCGATAAACCTGAGGAATTATGAATAGTTCTGATAAGTGTTGGTGTAGGATTAAAGAAGGAATATTAAAAACAAAAAAAAAATGATGTAGGAACTACTAAGCTAAAGAAAACTGAAAGGATCTTGCATATTAGAAAGTATGTTGGAAAAGATGGTAATAAGGAATTGGAGGAATGTCAATGAAGGGCAACAAGCATATAGTAAAATTAATAATGAACTAAGGAGAAAAACAGATTTAGCGAAATAAAAAATGGTTGGTAGAAAAATATAGAGAGTCAGAAAGGCTTCAACAGATAAAAAATATCTGACATTTGATGGAATTAGAAATGTCATTTGGGAAAAAAAGAAATGGTTAACAAGTGAAGTAGCTTATAAGAATGAAAATAGATTAACTGATAGTGATCATATATTGTAAGATAGTAATTTAGAAAATAAAATAATTAGTTATGAACTTAAAAATAAAGATGTTGAAGTAAATAATAAAGGTATGGTCATATTGTCAGATGAGGTAATAAAATTGACCAAACAAATGAAAAAAAATAGTATAACATCTATAGAATTTTTGAAAGAAGTAGGAAAAACTACAATGAAGGAAATTGTTGGATTTTGCAATTTGATATATAACAGTGGAGTTTGGCCTAAAGATTTTTTGAGGACTATAATGATTCAATTGCTAAAAGAAGAAAGCTGTTAAATGTGAAGAGCATAGCACAATAAGTTTGTTAGTCATGCCTCTAAAGTTTTATTGATGATTTTAACTCAAATAATTTATGGGAAGATAGAATATTATATTTGAAAAAAAAAAACAGATTGCTTTTTAGAAGGAGAATAGTGCAAGAGATGCTATTGGTGTTGTTAGAACAACTGCAAAGAGAGATATTGAAAAAGATAAAAGAATTGGTATATGTTTGTGAATTTGGAAAAAGCCTTTCATAAAATAATCTGGACTAAACTTATAACCATCTTGAAAAATAAAGGAATATTTTGAAAAGAGAGAAGATTGATTTGGAATATGTATACTGACCAAGGAATAAGAATGAGACTGGAAAATAATAATATTAATGAAATGATTATAGAAGAAGTTAGGCAAGGATGCAATATGTCACTAGTACTTTTTAATATTTATTTGGAAGACATGTTAAATAAATATTCAGATTGTGAGACAGCAAATATTGCAGATACAATAATAAAATATATAAAATTTGCAGATGGTATAGCACTTATAGCTGAGGATGAAAAGGGTCTTCAGAATATACAAATAAATTAAAGAAAGGATGTATGGAATATGGAATGAAGATTAATGTTGAGAAGACCAAATGTTTATGAATAGGGAGAAATACAAAAGACTGCAAGTTGAAATACATGTTATTATAATTCAACAGGCAAATGAACTTAGATATTTGGATAGATGTTGAGTAAAGATGGAAGAAATGAAAATGAAGTTAAAAGAAAAATAGCATTACAAAAGAGGCATTTACTAAAAGAAAGAAAATATTTTGTGAACTTTTGAAGAAAAAATTAATGGAAAGATTTATTAAAGGCTACTTGTAAAGTGTATTATTGTATGTTTGTGAAACATAGACAATGAGTAAAAAAATTAGTAATATATTGGAAGGTTTTGAGATGTGGTCATGGAGAAGGATGAAAAAAATTAGTTGGAGGAATGAAATAAATAGAAATTTTGATAAAAGTAAATGAAAAAAGAAGATTGATTGAGGAAATTAGAAATAGAAACTGGATTGGATATATATTAAGCAGAAAGAATAGCTTAATGAAAGATGTTTTGGAGTGAATGGTGATTGGAAACAAAAAGAAAGGACTACCTTGCTCAATGATATAAGAGATCAGAAGTGATACATGAAATTGAAGAGTTGGGCAATGAACAAAATGGGGTGGAGAAGTGGATGAATTTCTAATGTGACTGTTCTCTGAACCTATCCATAGGACAGAATACTATTGATTGGTTGTGTTATATGTTATTAAAAGAATGATAGACACTCTGAAAAGCATTAAAGAAAAGTAGGAAGACAAGAGCAGATGAAACAATTCAAGAAAAGATTACAGGAATTTACATGAAGAATTCAAAACCCAAATTGAAAATATTTGGTCGGTGTATATTTATGGGTAATAACAAAAAGTCCAAAATAGTTCTTGAATAAGCATTAAGTGAATGACAAGCAAGGTAGATAAGAAAAGATATAGAAAATGCTAAAGTATTGATCAAATCTTTTATGTTGATTTATCTGACAAAAAGTACTGACGAATGTGCTATAAATATTTTTGATTATTACAATAGTAAATATTAAACATGATAATATTTTCACTAATAAAATGTAAAGAGATAGAGGTCAGGTATGAAAAATAAAAATTTAAAGACATTTAGAAATAAACAGTCTATAAGATAGTTCTTTTTTAAGGTAATAATAAATAGTTTACTTTATAAAACTCAAACAGAATCTTTAGTAATAAGAAAATATCTAATAAATGAAAAACCACTTTTAGAGTAAATAATTAAAAAAAAAGATCGATTTTTAAAAAGAAATAATTTAAAAATACATCCATTTATAAAACTGTGAAATAGCATGTGGCACTATTAAGTTTGAAAGCATATTTAAATAGTTGTGGCTTCTTAATTAATCACACCTGTACATTGTACGCCATCCATCTTTTAAGTAGTATGTACATAAACTCTATCAGTGCAGTTTTTCCATGTGTAACATGGAGAAACAGCACCATGTAGTGGGCTAGAATCTTGGTAGTTGCTGGTAGCAAATGACGTAAGCTAGATGTGTTTATGGCAATCAGCGCCCCCTAGGTCTTGGTAGTTGCTGGTAGCAAATGATGTAAGCTAAATGGGCTTATGCATGGTGACCAGCACCACCAAGCAGGCAGCTTTGCTGCCAGCCAGCTGGTAGAATGTTTCTGTGCTTATGCATTGTGAACAGCACCATCTATTGGCTAAAATTTGCATTGCTGCATTTGGGGCCCCTACTCTAAGTATTTCCGTGGTTGACCCAGACCAGCACCTCTGGTGGCCACATGGGTCAAAAGTCACAAGTACCATGTTAAATTTGTATAACATTAATGTTCATGAAAACAACTATAATTGACAAAGCACTCTCTAGCTGTGAATTAACTAACTAACCCACCATCTTTATGTTAACAAACTAAAAAATATAGTGGTTCAATTTATTTGTTGTGCTTTTATTTTTAATAAGCTAAGTTTGCTAATTATGCTGAAATTTCAGAATGGAAATAATATTTATAATAGATATAAATAAGACACTACTAATTATGAAATCATTATATAAAGAATAAAGACAATATCTTATTTTTAACAACCCTTGCATTGATACTCAATTAGAAGTCAAATAATAACATTAAATGCACACAGTATTATATAAAGTAGAATTGGAGTTGATTCAGCTCCACCTAGTTGTGAAAAAACTAAACAAAGCCACCACTAGTACATCAGCAAAGTAAAAAACATAATAGACCCATGTACTCTTAGCATTTGTGATTTTAATAAGCTAGCTTGTTTAATAATATTGAAATTTTATATCAAATTAATATCAGAGAAGCATATTTTATTAATGGCAATAATAACTCCATCAATAGATGAGATACCTGCTTTGACATCTCCAAACGTTGGACTATCTAGTTCATTTGCATACGCTTTGCATACTGTTTTGTTTCCTTGCTTTATGTCCTCATTCTGCAGCTCACAGTACCACTATGAATATGAGGCAAAAGGCTTCAAAAGCGCTTAGCGTGTAATAATTTCTGTGTATCTTTATAGCTTCTCATTCAGGTGTGTCATACGCTTTGTTAATTTTGTATATTAACTGATAGAGGAAATTTAATCAACTGTAATTTACTGATCTGTACATTATTGCTATGCAAATTTAATATTTAATATTTATTATTTGATTTCGAATTGATTATTAATGCAAGACTTGTTAAAAAGAAAATTGTCTTAATTCTTTGCTTAATTAATTGTGATTTTATTCTTACTATGTCATATTTTATCAAATGTAAATATTATTTTCATTCTGTAATTCCAGCATGATTAGCAAACTTGCTTATTAACATTGAAAAAACAAAGAATAGATGTCTATTCTATTCTCTAGTTTGCTGATATAAAGATAGTGAGTTTGCTTAATAATTCCACAACTAGAGAGAGCCTTGTTAATTCCAAGTTGTTTTATAAAAGAATAGCCAAAATAGTATTTAATTCAGTTACAAATAAAGGGCAGGCAACAAGATGGGTGAGAAAGGTAATGGCATATGCAAAAGATTTGCATAAAGAATTTGTATTAGTATACTTGCACAAAAGGTGGGATGATTGTGTTAAGAGAATTGTTGAGTGTTACAATGATAAGGAATTGGATAAAAGAATAGATGCATTAATAAAGAATAGGGAGTTGGAGAGATGGAGAACCAGTATTGAGAGTAAAAAGAGTTTAAATATATATAGAAGTAAATGGAATATTGGGTGCGAGTTAATTTATGATAATAGTAAGGAAAATAGTTTATTGTTTAAGGCTCGAGTGGAACCTTTAGCAATAAGAGAATATATACGTAAATGGAAAAATATGGATGATTTAATCTATAAATTGTGTAAGGAAGGCATAGAAAATATTAGGCATTTGTTAATTGAATGGAAATGTTTGAGAGCAGAAAGTGTACAAATAATGAAGGTATGGAAGAATAAATATGAACAAAGTGATTATACAGAAAGTGGGTTATTGTTTTTTATGCTGGGTTTGGGAAAAGTTAAGGGGGATTTAGATATAAAGGCCATGAAGTTGACAAAGTTTATGTTGTGGAAATGGGGTGGAGCAGGATATGGGAAAACATAGGGTGGGGAATAGAAAGGGATGATGAAGTGGCTAACAGATTTCTCTGGCATAGTTGCTGAGAGTTTCCTGCCTCCATATAAGAAGAAGTCACAATGTATTGCATCACATCACATTTACATATATTTATATAGAACAATTTGATCATTTGGTTTGTAAACTATAAGATTTGATGGTTGTAGAATAGTCTTCAAAAATTGTTAATACCCATGCTATTATATTCTCATCACTAAATATTAAAATAAATAAATAATGAAATGATTTTGTTGCTTAGGAGTTCATTAGTGCCAGAATTGGATGACCATCTGCACCTGAGAAACCGCTATTGTTTATTTTCAAGCATATTGAATACTATTTGACATTCTAAGCTGGTTTGATTAATACTTTATGAAAATCACTGCTAATATAAAGTTTTCCTTTTTTGAAATATATAGAAAATATTAAGCATTCATTAATAGAACGTAAACACCTACAGATAGCAAAAAATTCATATAATAAAGTTATGGAAAAATAAGTATCAACTAAATGATTATATAGAAAAATGATTTTTGATTTTCATGTTAATATTGGAGAATTCTAAGGATGATCCAGAAATGAGCAAAAATGTTGTAAAAATGGATTAGAGTATAAATAGATTTGAAGTTTTGGATGTTGTTCATGATAAAAAAATGGTAAGAGAAAAATAGGATGGCCAATGGGTTTCTTTTAGCATATATGAAAGAGAGGCCATGTTGCATTACATTGTTGGTAGAATAATTTAATTTATTCTATTTTCTCAAAATTTAGAGTTATTTCATATTTTTAAATGTTCTTTAAATCATTATTATACATTATATTTATTATACCAATTTAGAACTCAATGCATAAATATTAAGAAGACCCTTTTTAAATTCTTAATCACAAAAAGAGAAAGTTTACAAAATATAAATTCCAGGACAAACAAATATATTTATATAAATTCAAACATTACAAGCATAAAGCTAAACTAATCAATAAATAATAAGGTTTACATAGGTCAGAGTAGTTTGAGTTTAAATGAAAAAATAAATATTCATAAAAGAATAAGGAGAAATTAACACATGAAAAAAAATAATGATTTAAGTCTCACCACACACACATCTTCTTATGATTTGAGAAAGAAGCTCAGAGGAAAGTACTTATTGTACTGAAACGTCAGCTATTTAGCTATTATATTTTTATATCAAAGCTCCTTGAAATAATGCTATGAATTAATCTTTTATTCATGAGAATATTAGAATTAAGATATATATATAATGAAGGAAGAATAAAAATTCTTGACACCATCATTTCCCATCAAAAAGGGATAACTATTATCAAAAGCTGGGTGTGTCTATGCAATGCACATTTATATAGAATTCATATTCACTTTTTGGAACTGGGAGTCATTCATTTATGCTAACATCACTATAATTTAGATTATTAATACATTTAATGTCATTGAATTCCCTAGAACTCTCACTTAGAATAAGTTGGGAGATAAGCATCCCTATTTTTTCTTATTTCCACATACAAATAGCCAATCTATTTTTATCTTTTCCAAGGGTAAATACGTCTGGCCATAATCAATGACCCTTGTAGAACTTATAAATGATATTTATATAAACTCATCATCAGGTCAATCTTACATTATTGGAGAGAAGAACAACAGAATTATCTCACATGTATTAACTATTGATAGACCACTGGTTACACCATAATAATAATCTTTTATTTTAAGATTACCCTTTTGTTGTCAGTGTTTGAACAATCATGTAAATTGAATAAACAAAAAAAGACAAAAGAGTAATTCTACATACATTTAAAATAAACGTGATAATACATGCCATGCCATAATACGTGATAGCTTAAATCTCTGAATTAAATTGCCAACTACCCATTTATTTTATTCTCCTATCTAATAACAAATATTTAAGATAGTTAAGTAATACCATGCATAAACAGGCAAAAACTCTCCATATACTAGTGCCACCTTGTGCTAACAAGAGTAATCAATGGATGCCAGAAGACTTGTGCATAAAATCACTATCTAGTGCCTACACTGGGGATATTGGATGAGTAGGCACTAGATAGGGATTTTATGCACAAGCCTTCTGGCATCCATTGATTACTCTGGTTAGCACAAGGTAGCACTACTATATGGAGAGTTTTTGCCTGTTTACTAACAGTTATGTGCTAGCATGAGATGGTGATCATGTGATGTTTAGTGGTTTAATAACATGCATGCTAATAAATATGCACCACTTTGTTTATTAACATTATTCCATCCCTTCATCACAAACATGCATGCTTTCCCCTTTCACACAAGTACATTTACATTTAAACTTATATTATGTAGTTCATTTCTGATATGCATAATTATTAATTAGAATTTTAGAGTATGCAAAATCAAATTAAAAATGAGTACTGCGTTTTTCAAATTCTATAAAGATTATCTTAATCTTTCCAAAAGATGGCAATCCAACTTATTGTAATCTACCTGGTATTTAAAAACATTAATAATTACCTATTTTTTAAATATCTAGAGAAGAATAGTTGAGAAACTTAAGAAATTACAAGCTTCTTCTTGTTCTTGCTTTATTCATAATTAATTTCCATCATGTATAAACTGAGAGCAGAAATAGGAAATTTCTGCTCACTGAAGAAACAAAATAGATATAGGAAACTTTAAAAGTTCACCCCCATCTTCACTAACATTTATATAAGCCTTCAGATGAATTTGGCATTTGGCGATCATAAGTAATAGCTTTTAAAGTCATGATATCAATCTATTTATATTTATTAGTAATATCAATACTGTAATATGCAACAATACAGAATATTAAAGGGTTAAAATACAATATAATTTCAAATTGAATTAGAGAACGCAATCATAAATTAGAATACTTCCAATCTGCTATTTTAAAAAGTTTGTAAATAGCTAGAATGCTATAATTTATAAAATTAGCAGAGTTATATCACACTGAATAATAATAGCAACATATCGCACAGTATACCTTAGTGCATAATAGATAGATTCTGTAGCATAAGATCTTTGAATCAATTCCTGTTAAAGTACTTTGGGTGCTTCAATTTCATATAAACTCATGAGTGAGCAATAAAGTCTTTCAATTATATTATTTACATGAATGTTTTGAAAATGTAAATAAGTTACCTTATGTTATAAATAAGCTTTTTGAAATCAGACTTTCACACGACTCTCAACCATTCATGCTATCTCATACTGCTGATACACTTGATTACACACATGTCGAAAAGATAAATAATCACCAATATATTTATTTCATGCTAAACCAGCATTTATCAGTTGGTCCAGATTATCTTCTCCACACATACATACAATCAAAGTTCAGCTTTTATTAAGATAGCAAATCTACATACTTTAATGGACAGGCTTCAAACCACTCCACCCCACAACTCTTTCATTGAAAATATGTTTCTATCTTAATAAAAGCTGAGCTTTTATTGTATGTATGTGTAGAGATGATAATCTGGACCAACTGACGAATGCTGGTTTAGCATGAAATACGTATATTGGTGATTATTTATCTTTTCGACATGTGTGTGATCAAGTGTATCCACGGTATGAGATAGCATGAATAGTTGAGGATCATATGAAAATCTGAGTGCAACCCTCTATGTATTACATATAGAAGAGCAGGTTTGAAAAAGCCTGTACTGTAGGAAACATTCATATTTCAAAATAAGCTTTTTATGATTTACATAATGTCCCATTTATAAATTGAAAAAAAGTCATAGAATGCTTAAATATTGTTAGAGCGCACAATGTACATACTTTTTAAAAACTATCATTAAAATATATATATATAATTTATCTTATTTTTTTAATGAATGGTTTTTAGAAATATGACGCAATAAATAAAGATTAACGATCTCTGATAACTTCGTAGAATTTCAAGTGATTAAAATAAGGCTGATGCAATACCTGCTATACAACAATGGTTAAAAAAAGATAATTTGTATTTAAGTGTGCTATTTCTGGAGGAGATATTGATATTATTTTTTTTATACTTATTATTACTTAAATTTTTTTCGAAGTTTAATCTTATCTCAAGCAATATAAATAAATGTTGTTTAGTTTTTATTATGATAAGAAATTCACGCTCTCAGATCTAACAGCTTCAGCTTCATCTATTTATATAGAAAGTAGTTTGAAGTAAAGAAGGGTTCCCCTCTTTTCTTCCAAAACATAAGCTTGTGGTTAAGACCTGTAGAGGTCCCTACTATCGCATTTTTACGTGCATATTCTTGAGGTTACAGCCTTAGTAAATATTTTTAACATACCAATATAAATTGTCCAATGAGTGATAAGAATGTATATTCATTTAACAGTTGTCTAATATTCAATCCTCATACAACTCCTATGCTGAAATAATTTTTTTGTCATAGTAATAATTATAAATATTAGTTTTATGTTTTAACATCTAATGCATCAATACAATGATTCCTAAGTTAGTTATGATAATGCTTTCTTTATGCTGTAAATTGTTGTTTAATTTTCATATGAGTAATTATGAGGTTAACATAGTAATGAAAGATGATCTCTTTCTACTTTCATTCAACATATATTTTTTAAGAATAGTAATTCACTGCCATTCATTGAAAATTTAAGTAAGTTTTGGCAATTGGTATTGGCCAATGAAGAGCTTTGTATTAATTGTCCATCCAACTATTGTCATCTTTAACTTTTCTTACTATCAAATTAATAAACTGAAATTCAAAAATATTCTAAAGTTTTAAATCTAACCCAACTTGTTTGTGTACTTATACAGAACTGACCCATAGTTCAATAACTATACATGTATGACCTTATGTTAGCAGTAGCCAATTTTTGCCTAGGATGGTATAAATCTACAAAATATGATTTTCTCCGCTTATATTTAAGTTATGTTTTAAGAGCATTAACTTACTCTATTTTCTCTACTTTACAACCATCTATAAGAAAATTAATTAATCTATGTATCCTCTATGGGAAGATATATTCATATTGCCAGATTAGTTTTTGTCTATTGGACATTTTTAATAAAAACAAGAATCTTACTACTTTTATCAAGTTAAAAGATTGAAATTCAAAAGTAGTCTAGGAAATCTATAATCCAAAGATGACCAGAATCATTCTCTGGTTCATGCACCTGTTTGGTACATATTTTTGCCAATACATACATCTTGAAGGAATGCTTTTGCATCAATATGCCAAATGACATCACTGTGTGAAATTGTGGGGCCTTGTAGCACTTTCTTTATAAAGTGCCTTTCGCATATTTGTCAATTTTTTTTATAGTGGCTGAAAAGTTTGACAAGGTGAATTTCTGTCTTTGTTTACAGAAGCAACATGAAAAAGGTTGTAATGCTTGAAAGAGATTATAAGCAAGGTGATTTCATAAAAAACACAACTTTATGGTTTATGTTAAATTTACCATATTCCAAAAAGTGTCACAAATGACGTCCAAAGTCAAAACAACACTGTTTTTTTTTTTTGCCACAAATGACATTTTTCTCTCAAATTCAGTTAGTAACAGTCAGGTATTTTATCTGCAAGTGCTAAAAAATTTACATGATGCAATAAAATGTAAACATCCTGTTTTGTGGAAAAGGGAAAAGAGCAAGCTCCACCCCAGCAAAGTGTCATCTCTCAAACCCTCAAGTGAAATTTTTAATTAAATTCAGCATGACCCACCTTGTCTATCAGCCATATTAACTCAATATCACTTGATGTGATTTTTTAAAATCTCTTGAATGAAAAAATGTCTGTTTTTTGTGCAGACTTAGAACTGGGTGTGTGTGTGTGACAGATGTGCTAAAATGCATCACTTTGCGTTTTGTGGATTCCTTTGAAAAGTGACAAACTGATTTAGACCAGTGCATTGCATTAAATACACTATACTTTTTAAAATGATTCAATTTGCAACACTTAAATATAAATATACAATTTTTTATTATAAAATTCCAGTTATTTTTGGGTCCTGCTGTTAATATCAAACCTATATACAACATGCCCCATTGAAAATAGTTACTGGTTATCCAAATTACCTGCAACACCATCTCTGAATCAATGCATGTGTTATATAGTGTCATAGGTTAGATATTTGCTATAAAAATTTTTAAGGTACTAGTCTGTCTAGATTAGGAATTTTAACATGGAATGCAACAGTGTGATTCACACTTTAATCCATAACAGAGCAATATACTGACATTACATTTTATTTTAAATTCGGTAAAACTGTTACTAAAATATATGAAATGATTCAAACTGTGTACGGCAATGAAACCATGAGTTTCAAGAATGTTTTCAAATATTTTAAGATTACATGTTGGCAAAATTGCTTACAAAAGCATAAAACATATCAAATTTTATATCACAACTCATGATCCAGACAAAGTTTTATGATGAAAAGCTAAACTATGTCTTACATAATAAATTTATTGTTCAATTTGGATTTTTCAAATTAAGATGGTCTTTAAATCTTTCCATTATACCTTCATGAACATTTTGTAAATGAATCACAAAAATTGGTACTGAAACATTTGACCATCCATCCCGCTTGGTGGTATTGTTCCTACAACAAAACACATTGCTATAATGTTACCAAGCCATTACATTTTCTTTAATATTTTAATAATACACAGATGATCTTTTGAAAATAACATTAATTTTTTTGTTTAACTAATTGAATATATTTGAAAAGAATTACAATATTTTTTCCTTTGTAAAAAATGTTAGTTTTTTTTTTCCAATGCTTCTTTTATTGGTTCAAATATAGTTTTATTTTTTGTTTTTAAACAATGCATGCCTCATAACAACAACAAATAGAATAAAGCAACAAATAAAATGAAAAAGAAAACAACTCCTACTTTTCTTATTGCTGCAGACTCATCTTTTCTAGGATGGCACAGAACAGATCATGGTTCTTTTCGTTCACCACCACATAAACTCTTCCAGGTAGGTGTCATTCCCAGTTCTTGGTGTGCTGCATATTTGCTTGTTCCACCATTTCAGACTGCTCCAAAGGTTTAATATTGTGTGTGTGTTCATGCCACTGTCAGGGTTCACAAAGTTATATCTGTGTTTTACTCTGAGATGGTTAAATCCTGCAGCTTCCAAATTGGAACTTCAGTACCCCTTCTAGCAGTCAGGATAGTTTCTGGAGACAAGCTGGATGTTGTTGCATATGCACTGCAGTAGGGGGTTGGCAGAGTGGGAGGGGACAGCATCGCAAAACATTTGCCCATCTCTTAGCACATGCCACTGAAAACCCACTGCTGTGGGAGAATTCTATCCTGGTGGTTCTTGCATTGGCTAAAAAGCATTTCATCCACTTCAATGATTATACCAGGACTACCGATCAAGCAGCATGGATGAGAAATGAGGCTTTTGTGACATAGCTCTTGAATGCCTTGTGTCAACTTGATGACCGTGCCTTTGGACAAGTCCAATTCTTCAGCCACACATGCTACTGTGATCTCATCCCTGCTACAGTAGTATATCACCCATAATTCACTAGTTTTATTTTGCATCCGTCAAACCAGATGCCGTTGCAAACAGAACACCTTCTTTGGCACGAACTCGATTTGATTTGCATTCACTTTGTATGTTTTGCATCTTCTTATAACCATCTTCCCTCCCACAGACACATGTCTTCTTTGTTGGTAGAACTCACTTCTCTATCAGGAAGGCCACAGCAGATACTTCAGTATTTGGCAATAGTGACAGTTTGAAAGCAGACTGTTTTCTAGCATCAGCTATTTTTTCAGTCTCGCAAGCTGTCTGCCGAAATGTGACATTCCCTACATTTGGCCCACTAGGGGGGGTAATGAGGTTCGGTAGAATGTGACAATTTGTAGGACATTCTGTGTGACAATTTTTAGGACATTCTACTACTTCCTGTAAGTTTTACAAGAATTATTTCAGTCTATGTATTGGTGCACTTTTTATCATTACAACTACTGACACTCTCTCATGATATGGTAGCAATCTGTTAATTATCAGTATTTGTAAAGAGTATAAACAACATGTAGCAGCCTGAACTGATATGGTAGGCTAAGTGTAAATTGTGAGGGCAATTGATCGCAAAACGGGCTACATGCTGTACTGACGCTAATGAAAAGAGTCACTTGCTGATAGCAATTGAGATATTTGGCCTGATAAATGGTATTTTGACCTGGTTTTGTCTAGCAACAATGCCATCAAGTGAGTTGGATGGTCAAATGTTTCAGTACCCAAAAGTCAGTCTCTTTGTTTTTCTAGTTTTTAACAAATGTGGATACTGATATGATTTATGTTGTCCTGTTATATTTTAAAGTATAAATTTCTCATAAATGTCTATATTTAAGACTTGATTTAATAAGAATTATATTTTTCTAGAAGAGTTGATAATAGATTGACAATGGAAAGCTTAAACTGGATTTCAAGATATTCTAAAAGACCCAGAAAGAAACCACATGTGAGATGGATAGATGAAATAAGAAAGTGTGCAGGGGTGATGTGTAGAAGAGAGACTAGAGATTGAAGAAGATGAATTGAACTTAGAGAGACCTTCATCTTGCAATGGATTGATAATCGTTGATAATAATGATGATGATATTATTTTGAGTTCATAATTGTAATTCACTTTATTGAATCTAGTAAATGAATCTGATAGATATACAATCTCAACTCTCATTTTACAAATATTTCTGAGATCATCCCATTCATTTTTTTTAAAAACTCCACAGTGGTAATAACGTGTTCATTAAATTATTTCAGGCAATTATTTTTAGACAGATAATGAACTTTCATGTGAAATATTAATCATTTATATCTTTATAATTTTCAGTATATTTTTTTAAAAAGAAAAGTACTTACTGTGGCAATGTAATTTGATTTTGTTTATAGTAGTAATCCCAATTTGTAAACAGTTGTACGATTCATCAAGTTACTTTGAAACTAAATTCTACTGGTAAATAATGTAGTAACAAAAATAATATTTGGCCTGCCTTTTTACATATAAGTCATAAAGCCACTATAGGTACTCATCATTAATAGAGTTTTGTCACTGAAGTAGGGAATTATACTTGTAAGTGGAATTTTTTTTTGTAGTTAAAGAAGTGCATAGTAATAGATAATAATCTTATCCGTTAGATCAATTTTCATTATAATAATTCTTTGTTAAAGTTTTTTTATTTTATTTATTTAACATATAGATTGTTTTTATATAGGGTAACTGTTAACAAAATGTCATAAAGAAACATTTAAAAATTCCAACCAGAAAATAGATTCACAATTGGTTTTAACTATGAGGTTTATGTTTGACCACATATATATATAGATCAATAGTTATTAATTTCCATTTATGATATAGTTGAGCTCAATGATTGTGTGCCATTTCTCATCTATATATGAGATTCCAGTTTCATCTATGAAGATCTTAATCCAACAGAATTTATTGTTGGATCTGGGAAAAAAATATTTGGAGCCTCATAAGAATCCCATTTTCATATAGAATTTTTCATGTTATAATTCTTCAATTGTAGATTTTTGTTGAAGATATAGAAAGGGGATCTTGGTTTGGGATAAATCTTTGGTAGTAAAACTATATCTTGAGTTTCTACTTAACAGCCTTTTATATATTTTTTATGAAGAAGCATCTCTTTTGAGAATTAGTAAAAAAGACATGAAGAATCAGGAAGCCATTGCACAGAAATGAGTTTGAATTAACCAGTAATATTTTTCAAGGCAATAGTTAATTGAATATCTAGAAGTTTAGTGTGAGAAATTTTTTTCCAATTAGGGCAACAGTATTTATCAGGAGAAAACTGTCTATAACTTTTACCTGCTTCACAATCCTAAGTATTGTAATATAAAATCCATTATTTATAAAATATCGCATTTCTTTCTATGTTTTTAATAATTTTACCTATCTACCCTTTGACCCATATCACTAAAGGAAGAATTAATTTTATTATACTATGTGTTGATTTTTGTGAATTTATACTGATTACTGCAGAAATTGCAGGTAAAACTAAATCTTTGCCCATAGGGTAATATAGGTTTTCCTGTTTTGGCAATCAACAGTAAGCTTATGAGCCAACAATATTTTTCTGGAAAGAGCATGCAAACATTTTTGCTAATATTGGTGTTTTTATAATTTGTTACAAAACCTTTAAAAGTAAGACACATCATTTCATGTCACCTGGATGAATATTTTTTAAATGTTTCAATAAATAATTTGAAAGTGTTTTTTCACATGAGGCATATTAGTAGTTGTTTTTATATAAATAACCATTTTTCAATATCCCACACAATATTGCTTACATTTTTTCTTAGAATCTATTATTTTTTATGAAAAAAAAAAGCAATATTTTATTATAAATTATTTAATAATAAAAAATAAATTATATTCTTATTACTGAAATGTTAGTCACATGATTATACAGCAATCATGAGAAATTCATGTGTCCCAACATGTTGCATTTTAAAGTAATAAATATATAAACAAAAATAAAACAAATTATATTTTCTTACCTGAGATGAAATAGATTTCAGGAAGAATAAATCAACACTATTCTAAATTCTAATTTGATATAAATTCAGTCTAACTAAGGAGATAATTTCTTTCTAAAGTGAAGGTTTGTGCTGATACCCAGTATCTTTCAAATGCATATAAACAAGTATACAGCAAAATTATCAGCCTGTGCTTAAAAATTTATTGTGATTTATTTATAGCAATATATTTTATAAATTGAACTTATATATTAAAAATATAGCCATACAGTTGCATTATAAATAATTGGATGGCTAGATTAATGGCTGTAGGCAAGTGGCCTGAAAAAACAACTGTAAACTTGCTCAAGTGTGGAAAAAAAAAGATCTGTATTTAAATCCTTATTATGATATTGTTGGCTAATATGTTACTTTTAACCTTATAAGAATTTTTAATGTATATATACTATTGTCCAGACTCAACTATGTATGCTATACAGATGTTTTGGATGGTTCACATGAGCTGTTCATTGGCTAACAATGTCCCGAATTAATAATAAATGCACTTTATCCAAAATGGCAGTTCAATACTTCATTTAATTGTACATGGATGAGAACAAGTTATATATCATATACATCTGTTATTTAAAAACACTTTTATTTAATTTAGAAAGTTTGTTTTTGTATTCAGGATAAATTTTGTACTCGATTTTTAAAATACTTCTATCAAATGGATTTTCTTTACATTTTATACATGTGTCAGAAATTTGTGATGATGCAATATGATAATGATGTATTTCAGGGTATTCAATTATTTGTTCAGTTAACAGTATTGTCAGACTGGATTAGAAATACTCTGATAATCATTTCGTAAGTTTTTGGTAGAGAGCGTAATTTTTTTTAAAAAAGCTCATACTAAAATATTATTTAAAACAGGCAAAACCCTCTATACGTATTGCCACTCAGTGCAAGCCAGAGTAATCAATAAATGCCAGAAGGTTTGTGCATAAAATCCCCATCTAGTGCCTACTCATCCAATATCCCCAGACTAGTTTCTGGCTTGTGGCCTTCATCAGTGAGGAACCTTGGATCTGAGAACACTGCACCTAGATCTTAGGATCTAATGCAATCCTCCTGGCTTGCACTGAGTGGAAATATGTATAGAGTTTTGCCTGTCTTAATAACAGTTAAGAGTAAGTATAAGAAATGGTGATCATGTGATGTTTATTGATTTAAAAAATTATTTGGTATATTGGCTTAAAAGATTATTTGGTAAATTAAAATACAAATAAAAAAGTAAAAGTCTTTTTTTTTTTAAATAGCTAAAATTTTAATTTTTCTTGATTGCAAAAAATTGTTAAAAATTAATCAATTTTTAATGTATGTAAATTTCTTTTCAGATATTAACACAAACTGCAACATTGTTTTTATTTCTTTACAAATATTAAAAAATTAAAAATAATTTATATAAAAATTATTTCATATATAACACTTTTATTTAAGTGCACTAAAAAGCCAATTTTTAAATTTGAATATAAATAATCACAAAAAGTATCTTAATACTAAGAAATTAAAAATAATATATAAAATATTTTGCACTAAAAATGAAAAAGAATTGTTTTCTTCAATCACAATTGGAAATTTTATATTTAACTTGGAAAAGCACGTGGTATCCAGAAATTAATTAATTAACTCACTAATTTTTGCAATTAATTAATTTCTAAACATCCCGTGCTTAAATTTCAAATTGAATATAAAAATCTCATTTGTAGATAAAGAAAACAATTCTTTATGACTTTTTAATGCATGGTAAATAAAAGTGTTTATTATAAAATATTTTTATATATAACTTATGTACATTAAATAACAGATACAAATTTTTCATAGGGATTAAGATTTGCTTTAATGTTCTGTATAATTTTATAAGTAATATTTTAGATATATATAAATAAGATTAAGTCAAACAGCAGAAAATAATAGGTATTAATAATTAGAGTATTAATCTTTCCATTTCTAAGAACTGGCTACTGCATATGTAGATATTAATACTAGATGGCATTGCACGTATTCATTCACTGTTTAATAGTTGGGAAATTATTGCCTATAAACATTATATAATACAAATTTAATTAGTCCTATCTTTTAATAATTATCTATTCATAACTACCACTTATTAATATAATCAAATAGTTATTAGTCATGCTTGAATGATTATTAATTATTCTTATTGCTAGAAATTATTAAATTTCATATGACTTAATATAAATATTAAAATTAAATTATTAAATTTCATATGACTTAATATAAATATTAAAATTAATCTAGTATAAATTTTTCAATGATATTTTTATATAAGCAATGATAAATTCTATTCTTTTAATATTTCACCAGGTTTTACTTGCAGTTCTGTGATATTTCTAGAATTTTATAGGTAATATATTTTCTCCATACTTATCATAGTAATGAAGATTTTAGAAATCTATGTTAATGACTTTTAAAATATTGATCAAACAGAGACCAGCTAGACCTTGTCTCAGTCTGTCCTTTAAATATCATATACTACTGTTCTGAATTTATTTATAGCAATAATTAAAAAATTAATTTATTTTACGCATTTTTACTATAAACCTATTTATAATAGGATTATTATATCAATAATTTTACACTAACATGCTTCGGTTAGAGAAGTTTAATATTGTAAAATATATGTTTATCTGTGCTGAGTGCTTTCGAAGTTCCTGGACTTCATATTCATAACTGATTGCAGATGATAGTAATAGGATTATTAATACTTTTATCCAGTATTAAATAAATTCTGATTATTCTAAGTCTACACACAAAAAACAATAAAAAATAAATGTGTTGATTATACAAACCAATCCATAAGACCTAAATATATTTACCTACATTACATGCTCATACTCTACATTGTTTATTTAGAATTTTTGAGCTAATTTTTCTGCCTGAAAAATCAGTAGTTTGTTTTTATATTATTTTATCATATTCTATTCACAACCATATCCTTGTAATATAAGTAATCAATGTGATATTTTTTTAAAATGATTTTGGGATAAATTTTTAAATGTAAATATGATCTATTTTTTTCTCATATGTCATAGCATCAGCCGGGAGGCGAACCTGCAACAATCATCTGAAACCAACTGTTTTCGCTTGCAAGGTGGCTGCGCTGACCTCTCGGCTAACAGCACATGACAAATATGATCTATTTCTTCTACAAAAATTCTGCTAATGTTTTTTATAAATACTTTTTAGAAAATCTTACAATTCATTTACTTTTCACGTTCAACTGACTGAACATAATCTTGCATTGGTGGTCGAGAGGTCAGCGTGACTGCCTTGCACTTGCAGGCAGTTGCCCGGGTTGCGGGTTCACATCCCAGCCGATGCTATGCCACTTAAAAAAAAACTGACTGAACATATCTCTTTACAATAGCAGATTCCATTTCATTATATCAAAGAAGCTAAAGAACATAAAAATTCATCTTATTATCTGATCAACAGATAGTCAGAATATTATATTATCCTAAAAATATATCATAGTGAAGAAATGACTCTTTTCCAATTTGCCTGCAACTCATCACTAAATCAATGCATTTGCTACTTAACATAATTTATCTATTCGCTGCAAAAATTTTAAGGTGTTAGTATATCTGGATCACTAGTTACATGAAATGTGTCAGTGTGCTTCAAAACTTTGTAGATCATCTTCAGTATTCTTTCTAGAATGACAAAATCTTGAAAACTATTTGAAAAGTTATTGCAACTTATGTTTTCACTGCCATATATAATTTAAATTATTTAAAATGTTTCAATATCAGTTTTGCCAATTAAAAAAACATTAATTCTAATACATAGTTTCATGGTAAGTTAGGGTTTGAAACACTGCCTCATTTTCTGTTGTAACATATGATCTAGCCATGTTAGTGTTCTTAACATTTTTGTCATTGAAAGCTAACCTAAGTTGCTGTGTAACACATGCATTAATTAACAGATGGGGCACCTTGAAGAGAGAACTTATCACTTTTCCACTGGACACATTATACATCCTTCATTGATAAAAATATTTCTAAAATTGATTCAGTTAAAGTAAGATGTTGAGTTAAAGTAATTTCACTACTAGGATGAATTCTTTTTAAACTTGGTAATAAAGCAAAAAATCAGCAGAGTTCATTTAATCAATTATCCTTTCATATCTAACTATCTACTAAGTTATAATCAATCTCATAACTATCCAAATTGATGTGTGTTGAGGATTTTTCTTTCACTATTGGCTAAGAAAGAACTTGAATTTATTGAATAATCATGACTAAACTATAATTATTTTTAATTTTAAAAATATTGTTAGATTATTCTTTGAACTGATAAAACTTGTGCAGCCTATAATTTTTTAAATCTAGCTTCCAGGTAACAAATATTATTTTGATTTTAAATCTATTCACATTGAAATCTTCACCATTACACATATATCACATCTTGACATCAAATTCATGAAACTGCAATCTGGAAGTACTATTTATTTCAATTTTTTATTTCAAATGCCTTAGAGTGCATGGAGATCTCTGGGTGAATGGAATGAGACTATACAGATTTCCTCTCATGGTGGGGATTCCCCATGCTGACGGATGAAGCCATTATAGTTGACAGTTGTTAACTTGCGATAGTCATCTAACCTCTCGGCCATTGGCGATGAGGCACAAATAAATGTCCTTTGAAACAAAATGCCTTAGATTTTTTACTACCAGTATTTTTTATACAAACATATAAACAAACAACAGTAGAAATCACGTAATTTCACACAATGTCATAAATCGTTCTGATCAAATTGATAAAAGTTGTATATAAATAATATCTTTGCTCAAAAAACTTTCAATTGACTGTTAGCAAAATTATGTTCTTAGTGCTTTTTAATTAACAAAAACTACTTGGTCTGTGATAATCTTTTACTATTACTGGAATATATTTTTGTAGTAATGGATTATTTATTATAACATGACTTTAAGTATTTTTGAGATAAGTTGGCACAACATAATGGTCCACACATTTCTAAAAGTATTTCATTAGTTTTAAAACTCACATTTTATTTTCTATAAGAAACTAAAGATTGTTTTTAAGATTGCAAGAGATTGTTTTAACTACAGTAAGATATTATTAATTTAAATAATAATTTATAACCATCGTCTTTTAACAAATACCTAAATCAGGTTATTCAACCTTAATAAATCCAAAGGTCATATTAAAATATATATATTTATTTAAGAACCATATCCAAAATAAAAAGTACAGCACATATATTAAATTATTGGTGAATCTTTCTATTATTTAGTTTAACAAATATTTCAAAAATATCAGAAAAAAAGTAAAGGTATGCTATTTATAAAATGTTTATTGAAAGAGTAAACATGATATAATAATTGTTTATAATTAACATCAAGATTATCGCTTCATGATGGAATTAAACTATCTTTAATAAATATTTAATTCCAATTGTTATTTTCTTTTTTTACTTGAAACAATCAAAACCTCTAAATGAGAGGTACAAACTCGCCATGGGCTGCTTGCTGTTTGCAGGCAGTTTTTTGATAATCTGATTTAAATGATGATTAATTTTCTTATTATGTTACCAATTACTATTTTCCATATACAAACTTGAATTTAAAAAAGTATAAATATATTAGTTTTTAAAAAGGCAGTAAAAATTTATATATTAGAAGTATTCATAAATAGTTTTATTCAGAGTCTGAGAAATTTTGGAAATTTTTTCAGTGTGTCATCAAGCTTATGGTCGCCAGACTTTAGTTAATCTAGATCAGTGGTCTTCAACCACCGGGGCCCGCAGAAGTTGTCTGTCAGTCCGCAGCTAGACTGCAAGAAAGCTTATAATAACAAAATAATAAGATTTTAAACTTTTAATTAATATGAACAATTTTTAATTATTTTTTCATCACATTTATTAAAAAAAAAAGAAACAGAACAAAAATACCACAAAATCTAATCAGTCATACATAAATTAATTTGTTTTTCTATTTATCACAGATGTTTATGGGGGGGAAGGAGAAAGTTTTTTATTACACAAACTTCAGTTGTCTTTTGATAGCCAATCACGGCTGCTTGTCAGCATTGTTAAAACAATAAAATGTAACATGACTTTTTTTGATCTCTTAAATTTTTTCTACCCTCTCTTTTAATATTTTATTTTTAGTATTTTTTTTTGGCTATAAGGCTTTTTTTTTTTTTTGGCTTTAACTTTTTATTTTGGAAATCAATTTTTATTACCTTTTTTTAAAAATAAAAACCAAAAAATAAGTTCCGTTTCTAACTTTTTTTTTTTCATAGGTCATAGCATCGGCCGGGACGCGAACCCACACCCGTCTGCAACCAACTACTTGCTTGCAAGGCAGGTGCGATGACCTCTCAGCTAACAACGCTTGACTTCTATTTCTAACTTTTGCAAAGTATTCCTCAATACACCCCCACCACCCCAAAATATAGTAAGATCAAAACTTTTGACTTTTTCAAGTTTCGTTTTCTTTTTTTTTTTGTTTAAAAATACGCCCACTTTTTTTTGGCCTATAAGGCAATATTTTTTTTAGGCTTTATTTGTATACCGTTAAAATACTAAAACTTTTATTTTTAAAACCAATTTCTGTTACCTTTTTTTAAAAATAAAAACAAACAAAAAATAACTTTGGTGTCTATCTTTTGTCTCAGTGTTGACAACGTATTTCTCACCCCCCCCTCCCAAATAAAAATTTATCTGTAAACTTCTGCTGGTCCGCGAAATCTTATCCTTACTTTTACTGGTCTGCAGGTGTGAAAACCACTAGCAGTAAATAATTACATCTAAAGATTAAACAAGGATAGTAAAGCCAAACATTTATCATCTGCCTCCTGGCTAACTTATAATGCCTTTTCTTATATTGTTTCTCTATGAAGAAATATTTTTTTCTATTACACTCTCTAAAATTAAATTTCAATTTACTCTCTCTCTTTATATATATATAAGTCATATCCCGACTAAAAATTAATAACACAAAGCTTAAAGAATGGGTAAATTCATTTAGCGGCCACTCTATTATTGTTTCTTGCTAAATATATAGGGTGCTATTCATTCACAGCCTAAGGGACAATGTTTGCTTTTCTTAATTGTACATAAAATATAAGGTATATGAACACAGACCTTCACATGACCCTCCACTACCACTCTATCTCATATTACAGATATACTTGAACACATATACGTCAAAAAGATAAATACTTACCACTATATGAATTTCATGCAAAACCAGCAATCATCAGTTGGTCCAGATTATCATCTCCACACATATATGCAATAAGTGCTTAGATATATATTAAGATAGCCAATCTTCATACTTTAATGGACAGGCTTCAATCCATTCCACACTCCAACTATTTAACTGTCCATCCAGTTGAAAATCTGATGATAAAATGCTCAAAGGCTACTCTGAGGTTGAGATTCTTATCACACCCATGTTAACCTAGAATCTGACTTTAACATTTGGGCCTTTGAGCATTCCATCATCAGATTTTCAATTGGATGGATTGTTAAATAGTTGGAGTGTGGAGTGGATTGAAGCCTGCCTGTTAAAGTATGAAGATTGGCTATCATAATATATATCTGAGCACTTATTGCATATATATGTGGAGATGATAATCTGGATCAACTGATGATTGCTGGTTTAGCATGAAATACATATATTGGTGATTATTTATCTTTTCAACATATATGTGTTCAAGTGTATCAGTGATATGAGATAGAGTGATGAGTGGTGGGTCGTGTGAGGGTCTGTGCTCATATACCCTATATTTTACATATACTGATTCAGGTATATAATAAGCCTGTATTTCAGTTATTAATTGTACATAGTAAATCGAAACTTTTTTTAGATACTATTACAAACTATTTATTTTTTATCACATTTAATTAAAGATATCGATGAATGTTATGAAAAAACATATGAATGTTTAAGTGACCAGATTTGTTTGAACATACCTGGAAGTTACGTTTGCGCTTGTCCAATTGGATTTGTGTTAGATAAAAAAACCAAGCGTTGCAACTTTCAGAGGAAATGGTTTGCGCAAGAAATGGGTGCAACAATTCCTATTTTAATGGAATCTTATAATGAATCTCAAAATGTGACTCCAGGTACTAATATTTTTTATAAAAATAATAGATTCATTTATATAGTTTTAAAATACTATGAAACATTTTTAAAATTCCATTTTAATAATTATATACTTGCAAATATATATGCATAATTATATAAATAAGTATTATTCTAAAAGCCTAATGTTCAGATGTAACATCCAGGACTAGGCCAATAGGTGAAGCACTGAGGTAACTTCCTCATGAGAAGAGTAGATATTGGCACAAATATGAGATGTGACATTTTAGAATGGTGCTATATTGAAAAATTTTTGAGGATTATGAAATTCTCCAAGAAATTTATGTGATGAATAAATAATTTTTTTGAAATTTTTATATTAACTCAGCTATATTTGCATTCATTTCCCCCATTATTTAGATTCCACCATTTTAAGTTAAACAAGTCTGAATGCACAAAACCAAGGTACACATTGCCATTTGAAACTTAATGAAAGTACTGTGTGTTCTGTTTATATTTTTAAATTCTTTGTTACATTCATTTAGGTGTAATATTTATCATACTGGTTATTAATTACATATTTCAATTAGTATCCTGCATACTAAGGAATATGTAGTTAATATATTTTAATTCTAATATCTGCTTGAATAAAAAAAAATCAACTTTTTGCATAACAAAGCATTGCATAAGTTTAGCTGCTAATTGAAAACAATTATTCTGAATAAAATTAAAAAAAATAAAAGTTTTAATTCAATTTTTATCAATATATTTACGTGAAATTGATTTTTCAAAATTGGTTTGCTATTAAAATAAAATATCACGCATAATTAGATCAGGAAAATGGTTTACTGCTCACGATCAACATTCTAATCCCAAATGTAGAAGCAATTATGAGATCTACAGAAATACAAGTTTCATATTAATTACTTAATTAAATTTGTAACTCTATACAATTTACTTCTTTCTTTTTTATTGTATAATTCAATACAGAGATTAATTCACTACAAAGGATAGATTAATAATTCTATAAATTAACTACAGCTTAAGCACTGCTTTTGACTGCTTGATCTAGTGCAATGAATACGATCTGATTGGTCGAAAGCAGTGCTAAGCTATAGTTAATTTGTAGAATTGTTAATATTTCATTTGTACTGAAATACACTCTGTATTAAATTAATTCAATTTGTTTGTTATTAATTTTGTTAAACTTTTCATTGGGTATAAAAGATTTTTGTTTCTACAATATACCTAAAATTATACATTTATGTATAAACATGAATTGAATGTGAATTCATTGAAACTATTATTTTTTAAATTATGTGCTTCATTATATTTCTTAATAAGTCAAAACATTTGAGAAACAATGCAGAAATTCTATTTAAGAAAAGAGGTCATATATAAATTCCATCCAAGAAAAGAGTTTGCAAATAAAAATAGGCAGCACATCACTATTTTAGAACATTATTTTTATTAAACTATAGTAAAAATACTTATATAAAGTAAATAAAAAAGATTTAGGATGTTTTCTAAAATCTTCCATTGACATTGAAATTAGGCTGAAATTGTTTCAACAGCAAAAATCCACTTAGATTATTCAATAATAATAATTTTCAATAAAAATGTAAATTGTTTAATAATTTTAATGATTGAAAATTATTTTTGGAACTATTGTGCCTAGATATAAGGTGCAATCAAAGCAAGATAGATAAAACTCATTACTCAGAAGAAAACTCATTTCTGTAGTTTCTACAGTCTAAAAATTTGTTAACATTGATACTAAATAAAAGTAAATTTATTTTACTATTTGTTTTTGTAAAATTAATAAGTGTGTGAATTTTATACAAACTTGTTTTTGAATGCATGCGATTTTTAGGAGAAAATTCTACTAAAAATTTATATAAAATTAATAATGAGCATTAAGCTAATGCACATGCGCTTTATGGATTTTAACTATAAATGAATACTCTCACTTTCCAAACACAAGATAAAGTCTTTGTGAAAAGATAGAATGAATCATTTACTTTTTCAACCCAAATCTCATAGCAGTATATAAAATAAATATTTCATTTACATAAAATTAATAAGAAATTCTATTATTGTTTTTTTTTAAATTGGCAAATTGATTTTAATATTCAAGATTATTTTCATTTTAATGAAATTAGCTGAAAATATAATGATTTGATTAAGAATAAGTTTTTTTAGTTAAATATGTATACATTAAACTAATGCTTGATATGAAGTTATTTATAATGACAACATTATATTTTTATTTGCAAAGTTGATATTTTATTTTTAAGATTATTTTCATGTTTTGAATTTATGCTTTTAACAAAATTGATCAAAAATATAAATATTGGATTGAGAATAAATCTTTTTTATTATTGACAAATACTACTGAAGAAAAATATATTGCAAAATGTGAATAAAACTTGTGAGTATATATTAAAATAAAGCAAATAAAAAGTTAAATGAAATATATAACTCTTATCCATTTCTTTCTCCCTCTATATTTTGCTTCTTTTTATATTTCACTATAAACTCATCAACACTCCTTTAACACTTTAAGCAAATAATTTTATTTATTATAACAGTTTCGACTGTACTAGCAGTCTTCATTAGATCTACAACATAAAAAATTAGACAAATATTATATCAATACAACCAAAATTCTTATTCTTCATATTCTCATATAAAATTATAATAAAAACAAAATAATATAAAGCAAAAACAACTCAATCCAAAAACTTTTCAAACAAAAAAAATTTTTCCCCCCAATCTTTTACAAACCCAAAAATATAAAAACTAAACTATAAAAAATTAATAATAATATAAAATAATAAAAAAATAAAATAATAAAAAATAACAAAAAAATTAATAATAAAAATATAAAAACTTCCTTAAAAACATTTTCAAATTATTTTTTAAGATTACAAGCAAATAAATGTATTAAAACAATTCAAATTATCATCAAACCATTAAAAACAAAACCATTAAAACCCATTAAAACATTAATCTAAAAATTAATACCAAAAATTATCATTTTTAACATAATTAATTACATAAATAAGACCAAAAACCCAAAATCAAAAATTAAAATTAAAAAATAAACTTAAAAATAAAAATTAAAAAATCAAAACAAAATACTAAAAATCAAAAAATATAAACTAAAATCATTCTTTCTCCTTTTTTTACATTCCCATTTATACCATACTTACTTCATTTTATACCTTCATACCATCCCTTCAATTCCCTTTCTCATCTATACTCTAATATTCCCTACCCTCTTTACTTATTTAATTACTCTCTTATAACATTTAATATCAATACAAACTTAACTATTTTTATCTTAACTTTCCTTCTACCTTCACCTTTCCTCATCTTTCTTTTTTATTAACCACTTCCCAACTTTCTTTCTTTCCCCATCAACTAGCTTCTTCTATTAACCACTTCTATTACTTAATTACCCTAAATTTTAATTCTTTATAAACCACTTCTCAACTTCTGTGATGTGATGTATTATGGCTTCTCCTTAAACGAAGTCAAGAATATCTCAGCAATTATTCCCAGATAAACCTGTTAGCCACTTTCTTTTACATTCCCCTATCTAAATTTACCCATAATCTGCTCTATCCCATTTCCACAACATAATTTTTGTCAACTCTATAACCTTTATATCTAAATCCCCCTTATCTTTTCCCAAACCCAGCATAAAAACCAATAATTCACTTTCTGTATAATCACTCTTTTCATATTTATTTTTCCACAACTTCATTATATGTACCCTTTCTGTTTTCAAACATTTACATTCAATTAACAAATGCCAAATATTTTCAATTCCTTCCTTACATAATTTACAAAATAAATCACCCATATTTTTCCATTTACATGTATATTCTTTTGTAGCTAAAGATCCCGTTCGAGCCTTAAACAATAAACTACTTTCCTTACTATTATCATAAATTAACTCACACCTAATATTCTTTTATTTCTATATATATTTAAACTCTTTTTACCTCCATACTATTTCTCCATTTCTCTAACTCCCTAGTCTTTATTAATAAATTTATTCTTTTATCCCATTCCTTATTACTATAACACTCAATAATCCTCTTAACACAATCATCCCATCTTTTGTACAAATATACTGATATAAATTCTTTATCCAAATCTTTTGCATAGCGCATTACCTTTCTCACCCATCTTTTACCTCCCTTTACTCATAACCCAATTAAATACTATTTTAGCTATTCTTTTATTATCCATAAACTGCAATCTACCAAACATTTTCATTTTACTTTTCATTTCTCATAGAAAACTTACCATCCCATTTCTCCTTAATTCCTCCCTTGCTTCCATACTTCTGCATCCAATCATTCTTCCTACTTCCCTTTGAGCTTTTTCTAAATAATCTAATATCTTTTTACTAACATATAATGCATCATTACCATATGTTAACCCTGCTACTGCAACTCCTTTCCATATAATTCTAGCTACATCATATTTATTATATGAAAATACGACGCTCTTCCGATCTCAATCCCTTTCTTTTCTTTGCTTCATTTATCAATTTTTTCTCCCATTCATCCAAATAATTTTTCTGATTACTTAAAATAATTCCCAAATAACTATATCTATTCACCACACTTAACTTAATATCTCCCAGAAAAAATCACACTTCTCTTTCCTCGTATTAACCACTTATATTTATTTTTCTTCCAATTTAATCCCCATCTCTTTACCCACCCTTCCTGTCCTCAACAAACTCCTACTTCTCTTTTCTCCACAAAAAACCTGCAAAAAAACAAAACTCCCCATCAACTAGCTCCCTCTATTAACCACTTCTATTACTTAATTACCCTAAATTTTAATTCTTCACCCTATTAAGCTTTACATTTCCCCTCACTTAATCATCCTAAACTTTGCTACTGTTTAATTTCACACTACCAAAGTCCTTATCCCTTTTTCTCTATTAATACTAGGCCTTATTCTCTTACAATAATTCTCTTATCTTTCTACAATAATTCTCTTATCTTTCTGTCCCTTCTAGTTTTTGCATAACTAATCATTTTTATACTTTCCTTCTCCAAATCATGCCCTGCCTTCATCATATGCACAAATACCGGTGAACTTTTTTCATACCTATGTTGCCTCAGCCTTGTATAAAGAGCGTTCTTTGTCTCACCCACATATTTATTTCTAACCCCCTTATCTCTACACTTTTTACACTCTATCATATAAACTCATTAACATAATTCCTCTCTTTATCTATATATTTATTATCCAAAACCTTCATCAAATTTTTCCTCTTCTTATTTACTATTCTATATTTCATCTCATTTCTATATTTTACATTAAGCTTTTTAATTATACTATTAATCTTCCTAACTATTCTATAATCATGTACTCTCATTCCTATATATTTGTTTTTCCTATCCTTTTCAATTACTCTTCTCTCATTCTTTTCTTCCTTTCTACATTTTCTTTCTACACTCTCAATACTCCTCGTTATTATCTTTTTTGGAAACTCATTATTCCTAAACTCCTTAAATATCATATCTATTTCCTTTTTATAATCTTCCCTATCTCTGCAATAATTATTTGCTCTAAATACTCTTGATGTTATAGCATTAATTTTAAATTGCTTATCTACATCAGACTCCCAATTCACTATATTATCCTTCTCCATCTTCCTAAACACCCCTGTTCTCACTTTACACTTCCCTTTACTATACTCTTATTCATCATTATATCCAAATACATCAATTCATTATTCTTTTCCCATTCCATTGTGAATCTTAACTTCTTATCCAACCTATTAACCTTATCATAATACTTTTTACTTGTCTTTCAGTCTTATTAAATATCAATAAGAAATCATCTACATATCTCTTAATTAAAATTGGTGCATTTTCCTCCTTCACCATAGCTTCTTCCATATCTTGCATGTAAATATCACTCAACACTCCTCTTAATGCCCTTCCTATCAATAACCCTTCTTTCTGTTTATAATAACTCCCATTAACCTGAAAAGTAATATCTCTACAACACAAACTCATTAAATTTTCCAACACTTCTACTGGCATTTCTACCTCTTTCTATCCCTCCTATACTTATCCACTTCCAACCCTATTGCTTTCTTTATATCTATATTTGTGTACATAGACACCACATCCATTTTTCACCATTATCAAATTATACCTCTCATATTTTTCCACCCTTTCCCTAATTTCCTTCACCAACTCCCTATTATTTTTTATGAAAGCCACACTCTCCCTATTCACATACTTCCTAAACATCTTTCCCAACCATTTTGATACCCTATCATAATATGATCCTATACCATTAATCACTGGTTTCAATGGCATGCCTTTATATATTTTTGGTGCTCCATAATTCTTCACCACCTCACAATCCTTACTATATTTTCCATTACTCTCCTACTTATCATTCCTTTATTATACAATCCTTTAACCATTTCATATATCTTATCACTCTTCATCTTCGTATCATTTCTTCCCATTTTAACAAAAAATTCCTCCTTCAACAACTCTTCCATTTTTTAAATATATTCTTCTCTATCCATTAGAACCAATTTTCCACCTTTATCTGACTTCATAAAAATTACATCTCTTTCATATTCTTTTTAAAATTTTTTAACTTCATCTATCCTTATCTTTCTTTCCATGTGTTTCCTATTTTGTCTTACATATTTCATTTTATATACCATATTACCAAGCTCTTCTTTTAACTCATTCATCCATTTTATATCATTCCCATTCATAACACTATACACATCTTTATTATCATAATAATATATCCCATATTTATCCTCCAACACTCTCTACACCATTTTTTCTACCCCTATTTGTAACTTCATAGTCCCTTCTCTGCTACTTTCTTCATATGGAACATACTTCAATAAGAGTACATGATTATAGAATAGTTAGGAAAATTAATAGTATAATTAAAAAGCTTAATGTAAAATACAGAAATGAGATGAAATATAGAATAGTAAATAAGAAGAGGAAAAATTTGATGAAGGTTTTGGATAATAAATATATAGATAAAGAGAGGAATTATGTTAATGGGGTTTATATGATAGAGTGTAAAAAGTGTAGGGATAAGGGGGTTAGAAATAAATATGTGGGTGAAAAAAGAACTCTATATATACAAGGCTAAGGCAACATAGGTATGAAAAAAGTTCACCAGTATTTGTGCATATGATGGAGACAGGGCATGATTTGGTGAAGGAAAGTATAAAAATGATTAGTTATGCAAATACTAGAAGGGACAGAAAGATAAGTGAATCATTGTTAATTAAGAGAATAAGGCCTAGTATTAATAGAGAAAAAGGGATAAGGACTTTGGTAGTGTGAAATTAAATAGTAGCCAAGTTTAGGATGATTAAAGTGAGGGGAAATGTAAAGCTTAATAGGGTAAAGAATTAAAATTTAGGGTAATTAAGTAATAGAAGTGGTTAATAGAGGGAGCTAGTTGATGGGGAAAGAAAGGAAGTTGGGAAGTGGTTAATAAGAAAGAAAGATGGAGGAAAGGTGAAGGAAGAAACAAAGTTAAGGTAATAATAGTTAAGTTTGTATTGATATTAAATGTTATAAGAGGGTCATTAAATAAGTAAGGATGGTAGGGAATATAGATGAGAAAGGGAATTGAAGGGATGGTATGAAGGTATAAAATGAAATAAGTATCGTATAAATGGGAGTGTAAAAAAAAAAGGAGAAAGAATGATTTTAGTTTATAGTTTTTGATTTTTAGTATTTTGTTTTGATTTTTTAATTTTTATTTTTAAGTTTATTTTTTAATTTTAATTTTTTAATTTTTGATTTTGGGTTTTTGGTCTTATTTATGTAATTAATTATGTTAAAAATGATAATTTTTGGTATTAATTTTTAGATTAATATTTTAATGGGTTTTAAAGGTTTTGTTTTTAATGGTTTGACGATAAAATTTGAATTGTTTTAATACATTTATTTGCTTGTAATCTTAAAAAAAATAATTTGAAAATGTTTTTAAGGAAGTTTTTATATTTTTATTATTAATTTTTTTGTTATTTTTTATTATTTTATTATTTTATATTATTATTAATTTTTTATAGTTTAGTTTTTATATTTTGGGGTTTGTAAAAGATTTGGAAAAAAATTTTTTTTTGTTTGAAAAGTTTTTGGATTGAGTTGTTTTTGCTTCATATTATTTTGTTTTTATTATAATTTTATATGAGAATATGAAGAATAAGAATTGTGGTTGTATTGATATAATATTTGTCTAATTTTTTATGTTGTAGATCTGACGAAGACTGCTAGTACAGTCGAAACTGTTATAATAAATAAAATTATTTGCTTAAAGTGTTAAAGGAGTGTTGATGAGTTTATAGTGAAGTTAAATGAAACTAATACCCTTTCTTTTTAATAAGAATCATTCAGTCATCCTAAAATTTCCTGAACAATCTTTTAGTAAGACAAGTATATAAAATAACTGAAATGAAACAAAATGTGAAATCTGTTGTTTTATTTTAGCCAAAAAATAAAATATTTCTCAGCTAATCTTAATAAGTTAAAATTCAAATGTGATAAACTGAATGAAGTTTCTAGATTGTTGTTAAAATAAAAAACTAGCACCAGATTTATTTCTTTATTTACTTTTTACAACTATTGATTAAAACAAAGAAGGTTTGACCCCCCCCCCCCACTTCTACTTAATTTAATCCAAGAATACATACATAAGTAGGTATTTAAAAAAAGGTTATTATGTAAAACCCAATAAATTATATAGTCTATCAAGCTATTTGTTACAACAAAGTCCAAAAATGGTTTAATATGTTATGATTTTTTAAATTTTATCAACTTTTTTATTATTACTTTTTTGTGTATGTGCATGTTTTTTTAATAATTATATTTATTTTTATTTAATGTATATATTTTTGATATTACATCAATTCCTGACAGACATTTATAAACAGCTCACTGAGGGTGAAAACCTATCCAACAGCCATTTATAGAAGAACATTGAAGAAAAAGGCAGTATTTATCAGGATTCTCAATTATCTAGTAGTGAGGTCAGAGTATTTTCCACTCTTACTTTACCTTTTAGGTACAAACAACTAGATGACCATTTACCAAATAATGTTAAATAACTAGATTGTGTGGGGGTCAATTACCTGACAACAAAACTCTTAAGTCTCTTAAAATAAAATTTATTTAGAGTGGGTTCAAACTCTAGATTGTAAGCATGTCCAGTAGATGCAATATCTCTGCACATGAGATTTCTGTAAATATTAATATCTTTCTCAATATTTTTAAAACATTAATTATCCTAAGCATCAGAATTAGTCAGCATGGCTTCATTTTCATAAAAACTTCTCTAAATTATTTAAAATCCTGATTAAGATTTCAACTATATGTAAAATAACCATATCAATGATATGCATTAGGTGATTATGTTTTACAATCTTTTCTAAAATTGATGCATTTTTAGTGTATATTAAATACTTAAACCATTAAATATCAATTTGAATTTGATAAATAATAAAAATTTAAAAAAAATAAGCTGACCAATTTTTTATTTATTTGTTTCACTGCATTTCAAAATATAAATGATTAAAGCCTATATGTATATATCATACAATTTAATATATTATATTGACATCTTCTGCAGTGCATAAATTTTTGAAGAAATCAAGTTTTATATTTTGAATCATTATACAATATTGATATATTTTACATTAAAAAATAGGCATTTTATGAAAAATAATGTATTTTTTTTTGAAGACAAACAAACGTTTGTGAGTTTTTTTATTTTAATTAAAAGCATTTTTATTATTATTGCTTTTATGTTTATTTTTTTTGATAATCTATATTTTATTTGGTTAATTTCTCATCCCTGGTGTTCGGCGGGATGGCATTGATGCTAATCAAAAACATATACATATAATGATTCCGGGCCGGACCTGTGATTGATTTGATATAAAAAGATCTGATTTATTAGATTTGTAATAAAATATTCTAGTAACTAATACTATTATACGATGTTAGTCTTTCATTTTTGTAAATTTTTATTAATCTTATAATGTTTTTTTTAGTTTGTGTGTATGTCTTTAAAGTTATGGTGTTTTTCTAATTATTATTTTTGACTTTATGTGTGTCTTTTTAAAGTTACGGTATTTTTTTCAAGAGTAAATAAATCATTTTATTAAAAAGCAATATGTATAAGTAAATGTTTATTAATCTTATATTGTTTTTGAGTTTGTGTGTGTGTCTTTAAAGTTACATTGTTTTTCTGATTTTTTTTTGACTTTATGTGTGTCTTTTTAAAGTTACGGTATTTTTTTCAAGAGTCATCAATAATTTTATTAAAAAGCAATACATAATTATAAATCTATAAAAAGTAATGTAATTTAGACAACATTTACTCTTATGCTTTTGTGTGTGTTTTAATGATACACATACATCACTACAAATGGAAAATAAATCATGGCAACAACTCAAAAGGAAAATAAATACTCCCAAATATTTAATTAAATGATTCTATGTTAAGTTCAAAGACTAAAAAAATAATCTTCGAACTTCGGGGAAGTATTGTTATGTAGTTGTATAATTAAAATACATACAAAATAATAATAGTAAATGTTGTAAATGGGGATTTAATATTGAATCGTATGTACGTGTATCAATTGTCGCATATACATATGCAAGTTATATATATACGTGAAGATAAAAAAAATACTTTCGTTAATTTAAAATCATCTTAGACTTTAATAGCTGTGTTATTTTGTAAAACAGCAAAAAAACACAAAAAAAATCCTTTGAGATAGGAAGGTTAATTAACAAAGGAACTTTGCAGATCAACAAGATGAATAATTAAAAAAGTAATCGGGCTGCAAAAGGTGTAATCAATCAAAGTAAAAGGTAAGTCTAAATCTGCTTCTGCAAGTAAACTGGGAGGGATGATCCGACCAGGACGGACGGATGGATGGACAAGATTTGACCAATCAAATCCAGAAAAATCAGAACTGGCGAAATGAGTGCAAGTGTAAAGCATCAGCAAACTGGGAGTTCTACCCGATGCAGATGGACTGTGAAAGGTGCATATATGGATTATAAAGTAGGTCGCATAGATCTTTATTCTTTTTATTTTAGTATACTTTCGGGTTTTGTTGATCTAAATGTATAATGATTGTTTTAATGTATTCATGTAAATATATATATATTAGTATATTGTAATTAAATCTGCTTTTCTTATTCTACCAGTGCTATTCTCAGGGATTATGATTCTTGTATGCATATATAGGCAGGGCAAGGTTGGATTACTGCATAGATTGTTCACCAGTGAGTATTATATAGAACTGGCGGACATAACAGATCTTTATTAGCATGAATTCGCATTTCCTCACCACAAAGACACTTTTTTTGTTTCAACAGGATATTTTTATTTTTGCAAATATGCCACAGCACTGGCTTCAGTTGATAGCAATTTCCACAGCTTCAAATACTCCCGAGTTAGAGGCGGCGGCAATCTTACTTGTTATTGAATGAATTCTCACGAGAACATTATTTGTCATGTGATTGTCAAATAAATGCTGTCGTGTACCCTTTCCAATAACTTTTTGAGGGTTACACATTCCTCATGGAAGCTTCACGTCATTATTAATAAACTTGCAACACTAAAGTAAGTTACAGAACATTAAAAAAAATATGTCTAATCAAATTTAAAAAAACTATGACTGGCTCAAATACACACACTCTCACGGGAAACTACAGAGATAATAGATATTCGAATATTACGATAAAATGAATAACAAAATCAACTACGGCAGCCAATAAAGACATTTCTCTTTGCTTTTAGCATAGGAAAAAAAAAGCCATGACCGGCAGCTGTCGTCGGGAAATCTTTCTGTGTTTAACATAGAAAGAAGTCTCTTTGTGTTGGCTTCTGTCACCACCAAACATAATGTGAGGACTATTTTTCTGCATTTATAGCATAAAAAATTTCCTCTTTTGTTGGGTGAATGCCGGTGAAATGGTATATTTCTAGGAATTGACCTAGAAATAGCGACATCTCAAGGTGAACACCAGGGATGAGAAAACTACCTTTTATCTTTATAAGTGTTTCATCAAACGCAAATCTAGATATGCATTCTAAATATCAATTATAGTCATGTGCTCTGAAATAAATATAAAAACGTTTAAAACTGAAGGCATTCAAGAAGTAGCAGCTTTGACTTTTATAAGTTATTCCAGCTTCCTAATTTTCCAGATATAAATTAAAGAATAAAAACAATTTTGTAATGTTTGTTAATTCAAAACTTTAATTAATTGAAAAACTGTACCAACATTATTTGTTGGAATTTTTTTTAGAAATTTCACATTGTCAAATTTTTATAATTTTAAATTAACTTATAAATATTGATTAATTAAATATTTTAAATCTGAGAAAGGAAACATCTATTTGTATCAACAATGCATAGGTAACTCTAATATATAAATATATTGAAACAAATATATTTTTAAAGAAAA
The DNA here is from genome assembly GCA_028023455.1 of Epiperipatus broadwayi. NCBI lineage: Eukaryota > Metazoa > Onychophora > Udeonychophora > Euonychophora > Peripatidae > Epiperipatus > Epiperipatus broadwayi. Next base: position 3,563,502 of record JAQFVV010000066.1, on the reverse strand, counting down.
TATTACTTTGTTAAAGAAATGGGTAGAAGAGAGATTGGCTTTCAAGATTGTAGTTTGGAATCTAGTCATTTTATTGCTTTAAAAAGTATAATTAGGATTTAATGAAAGTAAAAGTCTTGCATTTTGTTACAAATCAGAAAAATAAAATAACATTTGATATATAGTTGACAATAATTTAGAAATATTAATTTTTATTAAGTGCAGTGTCAGCACACAATACTTATATAAAGCTAAAGCTTTAGTACATGTGCCTTGAGTGCTTGCAGGATTTGAACACAGACTTCCAAGCTTTCTTCAGCCATCCATCTTATATAACCAATACACATGACCACACACATGTAAAAAAGATAAATGATCCCCAATATAGATATTTTGTATTGAACCAGCACTCATCATTTGGTCCAGATCATCATCAATTACATATATGCATAATCAATGCTTGGTTTTGTATAAAGTTAGCCAATCTTCACACTTTAATGGACAGGCTTCAATTTACTCCATTTTCCAACTTTTCAGCCATCAATATCATTGAAAATGGGCATTCCATCATCAGATTTTCAATGGTGTGAATGGCTCAAAAACTGGAATTAAAGTGTGAATATTTGCTATCATTATATAAAATTGAGTACTGATTACACATATATGTGGGAGATGATTTGGACCAATTGATAACTGATGGTCAGCATGAAATAGGTATCTTTTTCACATGTGTGTGTGATCATGTGTGTCAGTTATTTGAGATAGAGTGGATGGCCGAAAGGGGCTTGAAAGTCTGTGTTCAAATCCCCTATATTATATCTACTCTCCAGGTATATAAAATATACTTGTATTTAAAATAATAAAAATAGTTATTTTTTTTGGAAAACTTATTTAAATTATTTCTATTTTTTTTAACCACTTTTGCATTATCTACATTTTTTTTTTTTACTTTGTGGATCATCATTTAGAAAAACCAATAATTTAAATAATATATCACAATTATATCTTAATACCTTCTTTTAGTCCATTATTAAAATTAAGATGTGAAATTGTTACATACCATTTTATATCATAGTTAAATGATCTAACAGAGGTTTTAAATACATACATTCACGTCATCTTAGATATAGTAACCCCCTCCCCCCCCCCCGAGTTCAAATTTATTTCTATCAAAAATCCAATTTTTTTTTTTTTAGGAATATTTTTGTTCAAAAGTTGTGTTTGTTTATTTACTCAGTTTGATCTATTGTGTATGTATTATTGGATTATACATTTCATTTCCCTATCTTAAACTCAGACAGGTTTTTTTGTACTGTAGAAGATAATGGATAATTTTTAATTATTGAAATTATAAAACATCAGCTGATTTTGGAGTTCAATAAATATAAAAACTATGAAGCTCTAAAATTAATAATGATGATGAAGTTGCTAATTTGGACCAACTGACGAGTGCTGGTTTAGCACGAAATACGTGTATTGGTGATTATTTATCTTTTCAACATGTGTGTGATCAGGTGGGTCAGCAATATAAGATGGCACTAAGAATTGTGAGTTGTGTAAAAGTTTGAGTTTGAATCCCACATATATTACATATATAAATGCAGGTGTAAGCCTGTACAATGTATTAAAATATTAAAAAAAAAGAGAGACTGGATGGTTTTTCAAAGAGTCTGTAAAGCAAAAGAAATAAGTTATAAATCTGAGTATAAATTTAATGAAAGCAATAGAAAAGTGACTGAATGAAATAAAGTAATTTTTACATATCATTTAATAAAGGATAATACTTTTTAATATAGCCGCAACATTATAACATGTAGCTCCTGATTAACATGGCTCCATCATCACATGACTTATGTGAGAGTTAAAGATACCTGAATTTTGCATTGAGACTAAAACTATATTTTTAAAAGAGTCTTTCTTATAAAAGAAAATCAATAAAAAATTATACCAAAATTGTTATTAGAGTTTCATAATATAGGAAAAAACAAATATATCTGTATTAGGTAATGTGTCTGACTACATTTAAGATGCTATCTAATAATGTAAATTAATCTATTCAAATTGATAATGTCAATTTTGTTGTGAATAAAAAAGCCAGGTAAATAAAGATTGATGTGTTACTAAAAAAATGTATGATACATTAAATCTGACTATCTTTTTACTCTATATAGCCAAAATCCATTATTATTGGTATTTAAATAAACAGTGATGTTTTATTAATTTAAAGTTAAATCTTATCGTTATTGAACAAGGACAATTAAACCTTAAACGTATATTCTGCAAAGATTGGTTCGATTTTTTTCTTAGTTTGGCCATGAGTAAGAGATATGTAAATTTAAAATAAACAGATAAATAAAACACTTTACCCGAATTAACAGCTCAAAAAAGTAACTGTGATGCCGTGGATAGCAAAATCACAATAGACAGAAAAATCAAAAAATTTCCCAAACCTCTCTACGAATTTTAAATCTCGCGGGTGAAAAAAAAAAAAAAATTGACTCTCTGATGGATTAATCACGCCAGTCACTTGGTTACCATGACAACGTTGCCATGCAAAAAAACGTCGATGTCTACCGGAAGGGAAATCGGTAAGTCAAAAACATCATCAGTTGAATTATTCACAAGTACCGAATATTAGTAACCAGAAAATAAGTAGCTAATCTTTACAAAAAGAAAAAAAAATCTGAAGAAAAGCTTTTAATAGCTTATGATCTTATCATAATTATTATCATTAGCATTCTCTATTTAAACCCTCAGAAGATCCCTGCTATATGGACTTTCATTGCTAAAGCATTTTATGAACTCTCAAACGATAAACCATTTGATTATTTCCATTACTATATTCAATTAATTATCAAGGGCTGTTTTATAAGGAAGAAACTGTCTGCTTTTTCAGATGTAAAAAAGTAAGCATATATAGCTTCAAGTTTTTCTGGCATGTTTCTTTTTGATAGAATTGATAATAAGTATTTTGTTTTAAATATATAAAAGAAATTGAAGCGGTTTTTATCTGCAGTTTTATTATTTTTTGTACAAAATAGAAAATTTTAAAATCTTTACACGCATTGTTTATTAATGTATTTTTTAGTATACAATTATTCTATTTAAAAGATTTGGCTATAAATGATGTGAAAAAAAGTTGACAATGATATAAAAAAGTATAATTGTGAATTAGCAGGGAAAGATGTTGAAGAGAATAAAAGTCTCAAGAGTGTAAAACAACATTTTAGTATTAGAAGGAAATTTATATCTGCAATAAGAAAAAAAGATGACGTCATAAAATGGGTCGAAGGATTCTATCAAGAATTATATAGTTATAAAGAACAACTACCTCCTACATCTATTACATCTGCTGAATTGCCCAGGATTTTAAATAAAGAAGTGAGAAATGTAATTAAATTTATGAAGAAGGGAAAAGCTCCATGTAATGATGGAATTGTTATCAATGTATTAAAAGAAGCAGGCAAAGAAATAGAAAAAAAATTTGGTAAAGTTATAAACCAAATATCTAATGGTAAAGATATACCAGATGATTAGAAAAATGAAATACTAATATTTAAAAAAGTTGATAAAAAAGATATAGAAATTACACTCATTTACAGAGAACATTGGATTTCAACCAACAAAAAAGACAAGCTGGATGTAAAAGTGGTTTTAGTACAGTATATCATATCCAGGTATTGAGAGAAGTTATAGAAAGGACAAATGAATATGAGTTGCCATTATATTTTGGATTTGTAGATTATGAAAAGGCATTTGATTTTATAAACATTTCTCCAGTTATTAATCATTGGATCATCAAGGTATAGACCCAGGATATTGTCATATTATAAAGAATATTTATAAAAATGCTACCACAATAATTAAATTACATAATGATACTAGAAAGGTTAACATTAAGAAGGATGAAAGACAGGGTGACTCCATATCTCAAAAAAAATTTTCACAATAGTTCATGAAATATTTTGCAGATTAAAATAGAAAGTTAAAGAAATAAAATAAATGGAGATTATTTAAATCATTTAGATTTTGCAGATGATGTAGTTATTTTTAAAAATAATGCTTCAGAGCTTCAGAAAATATTTCAAAAATTGTTAGATGAAAGTAAAAATACAACTAAAGGTAAATGTTAAAAAGACTAAAGTAATGTCAATAGATTTTCTCAAAAGAAGAACATATAGATTGATTATGAAGAGTTAGAAGTTAACAACTACAAAAACCTTGGATAGATTATTACTACAGGTGAAAACATAATGGATGAAATTAATCATAAAATTAAACTTGCTTGGAGTACTTTTGGTAGAAATAACTTAATATTAAAAGGAAATATGCCTATGTGTTTGAAAAGAAAGGTTTTTAATAAATGTGTTTTACCATTTCTTACTTATGGATCTGAGATTTGGACACTTAATAGAAGAGCAATACAGAGACTTCAGACCACTCAAAGAAGTATGGAGAGATTCGTGTTAGAAGTAACAAGAAGAGATTGAAAACACAATATATGGGTAAGAGAACAAACAGCTGTTACTGACATCATTGAAAGAATTAAAAGACTGGAATGGAGTTGGGATGGAGCTGGAAAATTGAAATCTTAAACTGGATTTCAAGAGATTGTAAAAGACCCAGAAAGAGGTCAGATCACATGTGAGATGGATGGATGACAAAGTGTGCAGTGGTGCTTGGAGAAGAGAACCCAGAAATCAGAGATGTATTGAACTTGAAGAGACCTTCATTGCACAGTGGATTGATGATGATGATACTTCAAAAATATTTTATGCAGTAAATGGTTTAAAAAGCTTGCAAAAAATGTATATTTTTAAAAAGTATTATCAAACTATTTGCTTAATAAAAAATATTCACTCACTTTAGTTTTTTTTGGATGATATTGTTATTAATATTGTCATTCCACAATATAGATATGAGTATTTTGTTGATATATATGTTTGACTTTTATCTTTTTTACAGAGTCAGAAAATTTTTTTTCTATAATTTTGTAAGATCATTTTCATTCAATAAATAAATAAATACAAAATTGCTGAGATCAGCTTTAGGAATTAAATTCAGCAGTAAATTTTAATGAACTTCATTTTATAAATTTTATATATAGAGTAAGTTAAAAACAAACTCTTATGAAGCTTCAAAAATACCCTCAACCTCAGACCGCGGTTTCTGCCTCTAGCGTCATCAGTGAGGTGCTAGGGAATAAAAATACTAGAACTAGTCCAGCATTTTATCAATGCCTAACTATTGAGAAGAAAATCTGAAACTTTCAGACATTTAAATGTCCAAAAATCCAGCTATCTAACTCAAATAGCAGTATGGGACTGAAGTAAGTTCAGATACACCATATATTAATATCTCTGGCAATATAAAATCGCCAAAGCATTAATAGCAAAAAACTAAAATTAAATTGATAAAAAAATCCAAGTCAGATGACCTAATTTTAATAAAGCTCCTATTTACAAATGTTATATATAGAGTAAGTTAAAAACAAACTCTTATGAAGCTTCAAAAATACCCTCAACCTCAGACCGCGGTTTCTGCCTCTAGCGTCATCAGTGAGGTGCTAGGGAATAAAAATACTAGAACTAGTCCAGCATTTTATCAATGCCTAACTATTGAGAAGAAAATATGAAACTTTCAGACATTTAAATGTCCAAAAATCCAGCTATCTAACTCAAATAGCAGTATGGGACTGAAATAAGTTCAGATGCACCATATATTAATAGCTCTGGCAATATAAAATCGCCAAAGCATTTATAGCAAAAAACTAAAATTAAATTGATAAAAAAATCAAGTCAGATGACCTAATTTTAATAAAGCTCCCATTTACAAATGTTATATATAGAGTAAGTTAAAAACAAACTCTTATGAAGCTTCAAAAATACCCTCAACCTCAGACCGCGGTTTCTGCCTCTAGCGTCATCAGTGAGGTGCTAGGGAATAAAAATACTAGAACTAGTCCAGCATTTTATCAATGCCTAACTATTGAGAAGAAAATCTGAAACTTTCAGACATTTAAATGTCCAAAAATCCAGCTATCTAACTCAAATAGCAGTATGGGACTGAAGTAAGTTCAGATACACCATATATTAATAGCTCTGGCAATATAAAATCGCCAAAGCATTTATAGCAAAAAACTAAAATTAAATTGATAAAAAAATCAAGTCAGATGACCTAATTTTAATAAAGCTCCTATTTACAAATGTTATATATAGAGTAAGTTAAAAACAAACTCTTATGAAGCTTCAAAAATACCCTCAACCTCAGACCGCGGTTTCTGCCTCTAGCGTCATCAGTGAGGTGCTAGGGAATAAAAATACTAGAACTAGTCCAGCATTTTATCAATGCCTAACTATTGAGAAGAAAATCTGAAACTTTCAGACATTTAAATGTCCAAAAATCCAGCTATCTAACTCAAATAGCAGTATGGGACTGAAGTAAGTTCAGATACACCATATATTAATAGCTCTGGCAATATAAAATCGCCAAAGCATTAATAGCAAAAAACTAAAATTAAATTGATAAAAAAATAAAGTCAGATGACCTAATTTTAATAAAGCTCCTATTTACAAATGTTATATATAGAGTAAGTTAAAAACAAACTCTTATGAAGCTTCAAAAATACCCTCAACCTCAGACCGCGGTTTCTGCCTCTAGCATCAACAGCTTTGGCGATTTTATATTGCCAGAGCTATTAATATATGGTGTATCTGAACTTACTTCAGTCCCATACTGCTATTTGAGTTAGATAGCTGGATTTTTGGACATTTAAATGTCTGAAAGTTTCAGATTTTCTTCTCAATAGTTAGGCATTGATAAAATGCTGGACTAGTTCTAGTATTTTTATTCCCTAGCACCTCACTGATGACGCTAGAGGCAGAAACCGCGGTCTGAGGTTGAGGGTATTTTTGAAGCTTCATAAGAGTTTGTTTTTAACTTACTCTATATATAACATTTGTAAATAGGAGCTTTATTAAAATTAGGTCATCTGACTTGATTTTTTTATCAATTTAATTTTATAAATTATACTCTGAAAACATTCAGATTTTACTGCATGCAGTATGATTACTAAATCAATCTATATGCTATATAGTAACATAGTTTAGGTATTTACCACAACATTTTAAAGGTGCTAACATATCTGGGGCACGAAATACAGCATAAAGTGTGATAGGTATTTCTTATTTTTGTCAATCATCTTCATTGCTCCTTCTGACATTGCAAATTCTTGAAAACAACTTGAAAACATTTCTGAAATCCATAACTTCACAGACACACACAGTTTTAATCATTTTGAACATTTCAGTAGCAGTTTTTCTTCATTTTAAAACAAAGTGTAATGTTAGTATGTTGTTTGACCATGGGATAAGGTATGATACATTGTTATTTTTATGTCATAACTTATGATTCAGTCATGTTAGCATCTTAAAATTTTTTGTGATGAGTATCTAAACTATGTCTTTATGTAACACATACAATGATTTAGAGATGGTGCTGCAAACAGCTTGTAGAGATAACTAGTCATGAGTCACATTTTCACTGCATCACACTATTTACATTTGAAATAAAATTATACAATAACATATCCTTTAAATTACATAATATTTATAACAATTATTTTGTTAACTATATTCTTAATGTGACTTTATTTATTACTATTACTTATATCTTACATGGGCTTTGAACTTTTCATCATCAGATTTTCAATAAAATGGATGGCTGAAGAGTTGTGAGTTAGAGTAGTTTAAAGCCTGTGCATTAAAGTATGAAGATTGGCTATCTTAATATAAAGCTGAGCACTGATTGTATATATGTGTGGAGATAGTAATCTAGACCAACTGATGATTGCTGTTTTAGCATGAAATATGGATAATGGTGATTATTTATCTTTTAACATGTGTGTGATCAGATAGGTCAGCAATATGAGATGGCGTAGAGAGTTGAGGTCATGTGAAAGTCTGAGTTCGAATCCCACATACATTATATATATGTATATATATATGCAGGTTTAAGCCTGTATAGTGTATTAATTACTTAATAAAGAAGGTTAATTTTAAGAATTACAATTAATATTTATGAATTACAAGTATTTATTATATAAATGAAATGGTTATAAGTAATACATTTAAGTAATAAGCATATATTTTAAAGAATAATAAGTACCACAATGATACTCATTTAACCAGACTGAATAATTTGGGATTTTATCATCTAGTTAATAATAACCAACCAACAAAAGCTAAGTTAATGTGGGATGGCTATATGAAGGAAAAGTCTTAACACTGCTTGGAACATAATTTTCAAAGATTTATCTTTATATCTAACTATAGGCTCTTCATAAAAAACAGTTAGCAGTGAATTGCTTTGCTACAGAGATATAAAATTGAACACCATTTAAGATGTTTTGGATGTATACTCTTTAAGATATATGCTGCATTTCATATAATTATGGATTATACAATTAAATAAAAATTTTATTACTGCATTTTATGTAAACATATAATTAGAATTTTATATTTATTTTATATAATAAAAAAGTATGTGATATGTTTAAAAAAAATCTGAAACCTAATAATTAATTTACACCATCTTATTTTAATATTTTATGACAATTTACTGTATAAAAGATGCAATTTATTTTATAATTTTAAATTTTAAGATTTAGTAGACACCATAACAATAATAAAGATAATTGATTATTTAAAATTTTACATAAAAAGAATTAAAAAATGTAAATTATACTTATTATTGTTGATATTTTACATTATCTATCTATCTATCTATCTATCTATCTATCTATCTATCTATCTATCTATCTATCTATCTATCTATCTATCTATCTATCTATCTACCTACCTACCTACCTACCTACCTACCTACCTACCTACCTACCTACCTACCTATCTATCTATCTATCTATCTATCTATCTATCTACCTACCTATCTATCTATCTACCTATCTATCTATCTACCTATCTATCTATCTATCTATCTACCTACCTATCTATCTATCTATCTATCTACCTACCTATCTATCTATCTATCTATCTATCTATCTATCTATCTATCTATCTATCTATCTATCTATCTATCTATCTATCTATCTATCTATCTATCTACCTACCTATCTATCTATCTATCTATCTATCTATCTATCTATCTATCTATCTATCTATCTATCTATCTATCTATCTATCTATCTATCTATCTATCTATCTATCTATCTATCTATCTATCTATCTATCTATCTATCTATCTATCTATCTATCTATCTATCTATCTATCTATCTATCTATCTATCTATCTACCTACTACCTACCTACCTACCTATCTATATATAATATTTAAATACAAGTATATTAAATATACTTTTATACTAGATATAATTATAGGAAATTTGAACTCAGATTTCTAGCTCTCTTAGTTATCCACTTCATCCCATACAACTGATACACATAACCAGGGTTCAAATCCCCTCTAATTATATATATATTGTAACATAAATAAAGTTACTCAAAGAAATATTTAAAGGAGTCCTTAAAATGATCATAAGTAAAGGTTCAAAATATAACACTATCAAGAATTATATGCAAATTATTATAACTCAGGTATATGGAAATCACGATTTTCACTCCATGAGAAAAGTATTTCAAGAAAAAAAAATATTATCTGCTCATTAACACACATACTTTAAAAATCTAACATGTAAATAGAATGTAAAAAAAAAATGTTAGTAGAATTGAAAGAGCAAGTTTTAGAAAAGAGTTTTAAATTATTTTCTCCCCCCTCTCTTCTACCTCTGAAATGCTATACTTAATGAAACAAACTAATCTAATATTCTAACACTACTTGTTACTCCACATTCAATCGCAATTATACACATATAAAATATCATTATGTATGTGCGTGTTTTATCCCATGATAACAAAATATTATTTAAAACCAAAATAATAATATATTAGTTAAAACTAAAATCATAATACCATAAAAAAAAATTGTTTTACACATTAATATTTTTCATAACTGTAAAATTAATAAACAAATAATTTTCATACATTCAAGATAATTTATGAAGCTCAAAGTTATTTTTAGTAAGACATTCTTGTTTTAATCGATCTGAATAGTCTTTAAAGGTTCTTTAAATAAAATATACCACTTTATTGCTAAAATGTTTCTTAAGACTGATATCATAAAGAAAATAGATATAAAAAGTCATATTACCGATCTTTTGTTTGTGGCGAATTTCCAAGGGTTCAAACTTGTCTTGTATAATGTCTATATTTCTGCAGCTACTATTTCCGTTTTATGTGGGAACAATCTCTTGAGGTGTATAACTATTTGATGATGATGACTATTGAGGTTATTTGCTTTAGTGGACAATTTGGAAATCATTATATTAATTTTTCTTCTCTTCCTGTCAAGCATGTGGATGAAATACAGCAGTTGTTTTCCCATTTGTAAATTTTCTTGAGTTTAAAATCAGTTGTTGTAACAATTAATTGGACTTGATGATTAATATTTATCAGTAGATTAATTCATCTTCTTTGAATGCAGGTGAATGCTTTCTTCCTTCTATTAAAAACATCTTATTTCTCTGGTCAGTTGAAAGGTGTAGAATATTATTTTAGACACATCTTTTCTTTCCTATGTGATGTGCAGCTTCCCCAGATGGTCCGGAACCGATGGGACATACATATAATTTTTCTAGCCAGACATTTCTTATATTTTCAGCATTCAATTTGATAGTTTACTAATCTGAATCATAAACAATCCTAATAATAATTCAAGACAGCTTTTTATATCCAATTTTTAGCTAACTTAACCAATCAGAGATAGCATCACTTGCTATTTTTGGACAAATTTGTTTTAATTAGATCTCTAATTTATTTTCAACTATATTATTTTTCAACTGAAAAGTTTAATCCTTTTTCCAGACACTTTTGTTTAAAAAAAAAAATAGACTCAATCCTTATTTCCTTTCTTTTCTTTTTTTCTTTTTTTTTTTTAAACATCCAGGTAACATTTCAAATCTTTGAGCTTCCTTCTTTAGATCTTGAGATAAGACAATTTAATTTTTAGAGTTCTCACCCATTATAAGCTCCCAAAGTGAAACAATCATTTACAAAAAAAAATTGCTACAAAGATCGATATCTGATTAAACAGATTTCCTCTTTTAACAAACAATTGTACAAAAACAATAATTTGACAGATTTAATACTTCCTTTTCTTTCAATATTTAGGAAATGTAAATTTTTGTATGTAATGTACACACATCCTTCATTCTTTCAAATCATTCATAAACTAACCTTAAATAATATGATTGCTAGCTTAGTAATTATAACCCAATTATTTAATTAAGTCTGTAACTTTTAAATCCCAATTATAATTAAAGAAAAGCAAAATAAAAGTATAGAATAAAATATTAGAATTGATCAAGCATAGGTTAGTTTTAAAGAAAGTTAAAATGTTTAATATTTGAAATATAAAACAATTAAATAATTTACACATACATTGCCTATATGTATGCATTATAACTTTGCTTTTTAAAGAAAAATTAAATATTAAATAGTTTAAATGTGTGTATTACCTTTCTATCAACACACAAACAAGTGAAGCATGTAATTGTTGACCCATTCTTTCTCTGTTTAAAGCTTTTAGAACTGGACCTTGTAGGGTTTAAACTTGGATGCCCTACAACTTCTTTTATGGTTCTATAAAAATGTGATGATGATTTTTGGTTTATCTTTTCTACATGCACATTACTATAAATTTGGCTAGTGACCAAATTGTAATGGCACAATATATATATATATATATATATATATATATGCCACTATAATATATATATGTAATGCAAGAAATGACAATGTGCATATATATAACATTCAGTACAATTATATAAATAGTAAATACTGTCACAATTAATGATCCACACTCACATTTAGTATCCAACAATACAATAACCACTTGTACTATGAAATTATAACTGGGAGTGTGTATTGAATATAGCAGTATTTGCTTTTTAAATGATTATACTGACCATTTTATATCACTTGTGAATATAATCATTCCAACTTTAAGATAAAAAAAATTCTAGAGACTAATAATATTTCTGTACTGTAATTTTCACTCCATCATTCTTTTACAAGGTAGGGATTAGTTTCTACTCACTTTAATGCCTTGTGTATGAGTGTAATCATAAACATATGACCAAAGACATGTGAAAAAGGTGTATAATGTCTTTAGTCATATGTGTATGACTACACTACTTCACAAGGTGTTAAAAGTAGCTAGAACCCACTCCCTATCTTGCGAGAGGGTTGTATAGTAAAAATTTCACTACAGAAATATTATTTATTAAGTGGATAATCTCTAGTCTAATGAATGACTAATAAAATCATTAATATACTTTTATTAAGTAGTTTGTGTCAAAGTTGTGAGGGCAGTAAATTTGACACATTAATTAACCAGTAGTAATTGGTTCTCTTTATATACAGAACAACATCAAAGATATATGTGATAGGTTGTGATCTGAGCCAATTCATGAGTATTGGTTCACTATGAAATGTACATCTTAAAATCATACATCTTTTTGATGTTTTTAGTAATATGTTTATAATTACACCCCTCCACAAGGTGTTAAAAGAAGATAGATACCAATACCTATCTTGCAAAAGAGATTGGGGTAGTGAAAATTACACTACAGAAAAATTATACATTAAGTGAATAATCTCTAGTCTAATGAATGACTAATAATCTCTAGAGATAAGCTTTGCTATGACTATACAATACCAATCTATTGACTATAAATATGCCTACATACAGAACTTGCTAGTCCACTTTTTATTTATTTGGCATTTTGTGATTTTGTCTTTTAACTGCTGCTGAAAACTTTTCTTTTAGAAGAACTTTGATATTCTGTTTTAATTGCAGTTCTCCAATATACTCTATTCTTGACCATTTCTTTCCAATGGAAAGAATCAACATTCCATCTCTTTAGAATGTCTTTGAGATATGTAAATGGAATCTGCTTCTCCTACAAAAAGATGTTCATATTTACCATAAAACACCCTTTTAGAAAGTCTTGCATTGTTTATTCATTTTACATATTTGATAATGGACCTATAGTATCATATCTAACATGTTGAAAATCACTCTTTCTTATTGCATTGCCAAATGTATACCATATAATACTAAAGCATCCTTGCACCTTACTACTGTTACACAATGCTTTATTTATCATCCTCTTTTACAGTTTACAGTTTCAATTTAGAAGTTGAAGTTAGGAGATATAAGAGTTCTGAAGAAGATTGCCAGGGCAATCAAAACTGTAACTGTAAAAGAGGGTGGTAAATAAAGAATTGTGTAACAGTAGTAAAATGCATGCATGATTTATTATTATATGTTGAAAATCGTATTGGTATTATGACACTGCCATATTTTTTTAAAATTTTGCAGGGTATTCTTGAATGAAACTTTTGAAATGCCTTTATATGACATCAATAAGATGTCTAAGCCTTATTTCTATACAATAAATTAAGTAAAATAACAACTTTATATAGAATTAATTTACTTGCAGTATTTTTTTCTCTTTGATAAAACTCCCCATCATTTGACGAACGACAGCTTGACATTGGAGTCTGTGCAGCATCTTAACACTCACATTCACTTTTCTATTTATAAAATGACTAACATATTTAAATTTATTTACATACACAAAATATCTAAAGTGAACTTTCAAGTTAATTTTGTTTTCTCCCATCACAAGAAAAATACTAAGCACGAGGTTTCACTCTTAAATAATTAATATTGTCTTCAGTGAGTCTAATGATAGAAAGAGAGAGATAAAAGAGGTCTGGTTTATTGCTAAGTCTAATAAATTAAAAATTAAAGAAACACTAGTGTCCCACTGAGCATGCACTGGAATATTAATCAGTCAGTATAGTTAAGTCACCTCATGTTACCAAAAGCCCACTTAGCTAAAGATTAGTAATACTATTGAATTATTTCACTCTGTATGACACATAATGTGTATAGTTTACATACACATGCTAGTAATAAGGATTACTCTAAATGTATAATCCCAATATTTCTCATAAAAATATCCTTTTAATTGTTTTTAATGAATTTATCAGACATTCACAAATAATGACCATGTGGCATTTAATTTATATTAATGTTTAAGTCTCACCACTTGTTTTATACTGAATAATATGTTGTTAATTAAAATGTAGTTATGCTTTGCTATCATTTTGTGAGCTTTTTAAATTATTCTTATTATAATTTAACAGTGTTTTTCAGTAAAGTATAGAGTTATATTCATTTGTTCTTTACTTTTCATTAAGAGAGAACAAATCCGTTTTAAAATAAAAAGGTAAAAAACATAATATAATATTAATCATATCACTTTTCTTTATATTTTTAAAAACATGCCTATATACATATAATTTAAATTTTGATTTCTATGACACCCATAAATCAATTAGCAACTTTAAAATAATCCTTTGCTCTTATTTGAAAATAATCTTTAATTCACATACATCTTATTTTATTGACTGAATTAGCTAATTTATTTTTTGGGATAGTCATTAAATGTTTCAATCTATTAAGTATTTTTGCCCCTAAATGACTTTAAACCTCTTGTATATTACTCTGGTACTATGTATGATTTTCCCATTTCAGTCATGGTTAAGATTCGTTTCCTGGATTGATTGGATATACACATAACTTTGTTAAGCTAGGAATATGAGTGTAAGATTATGCAAAAAATATTATGTAAATTAATTACCCAATGGTTTACATAAATAATACCAAAGATTTATAATGAGGTGTTATAAAATATATAATATCAAGGACATTTTTCAAATGTATAGGCATCTATTTAACTTAAAATTCATAACCATTTACAAGGTGCATGAACTTTTCAGACCAGTATTTCTCATTATATATATATATTGTGAAAAACCTTTATTTTACAAGTGAACTAGATTTTTGCATATGTTATTCATACTGATAATTTTCATTCAAGTGAAACTTACTTGATTTTAAAGCTATAAATTATTTACAAACACATTGGTAGGTAGTTGTTAAGATATGATGGATTTTGAGATAAGATAGGTGTTTATAAATTTGAAAATTTTTCTTGATTACATATATTCTACAGCATTTTGTTAATTGTTAAAATATATTTTAATGCAATGCACTAAAAGCTGTTCTGCAAGGTGTTTTAGGGTTGATAGTTATTTTTTTGTCTCATGTAAGAATGGTGTAAAAAAGAACTGACAGATACGTTCACTCTCTGTTTGTTTATTTTATTTCAGAATGTAACATTAATTGTTACATATACAATCTTTACTAAGATCCGTTACATATGTATTTTCAATGTATGTAAAATATATATTTTCTCAATGATTATAAAATGGATAGGAAAAGTTACTGTCTTGGATGTTAGTTGCTTTAAGTCATTTTAAAATAATTATTGTAAACAACTATATGAGAACAAAGTGCTGAGTAGAAAGGCACTCCGATAAACTTGAAATTTGATTGGCTAATTATAGAACTATTTATCCGTTGGTTTTTTGCTGCGCACACACACATTTCTTGTGGCATCTAAATTACTTAACTCATAAAGTGGTCAGAAACTTCCTGTCCTTGTGTAATGTTTGGATTAGTTTTGCTTTGAAGGATTAAATACTGTAAAGATGGATGTTGGATTGTAAATTATTCAAGCTTTAAAATTAAACAGGTCATATTTATGATATACTATCTGCAAACATATAAAGACGCAAACATTTCAAGTCTTTTACTCAACTGATGAGCCAAAATGTTTACAAAATACATATATAGTTAGAGAGGACTATCTGGCAAATTTATACATCGGGAATTGGTGAATAATTAACATGTAATAGATTTGAAAATATGGGAGTATTTAAAAATTTGGAAAATTCACTTGATTACATATAATCTGTAACCAACACAAACTATAAAAATATACTCCATTATAGTTCATTAATTGCTATTCTAAAAGCTATTATAAGTCTGATAGAAATTTTTTCCATCTTATGCAGGAGCAATTGTGAAAAAGATATCTTTACATTCTGCTTGATTATTTCTTTCTATTTTGCAAATATTAATTAATACATATATAATCTTTGCTATAACCTATTGCATAAATATATATAGAAATATTTAGTGTGTGCAATTTCCATTTATAAATATTTAATTAGAAATCTCTTTACTTAAAAGGTAACCAATCAAGGTTACGCCCCCCCTCCCGCTCTAAGATTGAAAATAAAACCATCCTGTTAAGGCAATGAAATATTTATAAATGGAAAACTTCATACCCTAAATATTTCCATCTGACAACCATTAAAAATATAATATATATGAAATAATTTCTGGTTTAATAATGTTTGAGAATCATTTATGTATTTATTAAAGAATGATTTTTATAAAGAAGGGTTTGCTAAAAATTGTGCATTTCTAAGATAAATCTATATAATAAATATATATAATTTTCAATCATTGATCCAATGCAGGTGGGAGTTCTTTCTAAGTTTAATCTACATTTTCTACATAAAAAAATAGAAAACTTACACATGATCTCTTTCTAAATTTTTTAAATCTCTTGGTATCTAATTTAAGGCTTCTTGCCTATCTATTACCACTTTCCCTCAGCCAGAGTGTAATGTCAATGATAATTGTTAATTAAAAATAAGAGTCATAGATCACATGACCCAATTCTCTTAAGCTTGTAAGATATAAAATGAGCATTTGCCAATCGCTCAACAAGCTTAGTGATAAATGCTTAGCCAGAGAAAGCATTTAAAATATCTCTGTCAGGAACCCCCCCCCCAACCTTTAACCATGGTGTTGTGCTTTGGCACTCCTCAGAGAGGCGCTAGGGTAGCTTTAGACACTAGATCTAAAAATACCAACCCAAAGCCAGCATTTATCTAAAAGTTTTCTATTGATTGGAACATTTTTATATTTTTCAGACACCTACATATCTTCAAACCCAGCTATCCAACTCAAATAGCTATATGGGGCTGAGAGATCTTCAGCCATACCATATATTAGTAGTCTTAGCATTATAACATTGCATAAGACTTAAGGCAAAGATTATAAATAGTCAAAATGATAGTCATAGACCACATGACCCAATTCTTTTAAGCTTGTAAGATATAAAAAATGAGCATTTGCCAATTGCTCAACAAGCTTTATGATAAATGCTTAGCCAGAGAAAGCATTTAAAATATCTTTGACCATGGTTCGTGCTTCAGACACTAGATCTAAAAATACCAACCCAAAGCCAGCATTTATGGTCAGAGGTTAGAGATATTTTAAATGCTTTGTCTGGCTAAGCATTTATCACAAAGCTTGTTGTTAATTCTCTTACATATCTTCTTATCATTTCCAATATTTAATGTCCATAATGTTAAGTAGATCTGAATTCTCTATATTGTCCCTCTGATAAATATCCAAATCTCAGATTCATTAATAAAAAGTGATAAAAAATATCTATTAAAACTTTCTTTTTCAAACACAAAAGAACATTTTCTTTTAATATAAAACTATTACCACCAAAAATACTTCATCCAAGTTTAATTCTATGATTAATCTCACTCATTATATTCCCGACCTGACCAATATATTTGCAGTTGTTATTAATTTCTAAATCATGATATATATATATATATTACACTATCAATCATTAAGTCCATTATATATAATTATTTCTTTACTTATAAGAAGATATATAATTATTTTTTAAATATATATATATGAATGTTGTTTGTATATATATATCTTTAACATGTCCTTTCCGTATTAAATTATTAACGATAGTATATCTTTTATGTATATATGTTTAATTTCTTTCAGTAATGGCAAAAGATTTTATAGACGAAGTTGGGGATTGGCTTGGATTTAGTAATTCAAGAAAAAATTATTTATCTATCGAAATCTTATTTTTAAATTTATATATATTTATGTTAGTTTATAAATTAGTTACTAAAAATGTCTAAAGTTAATTAGACTTTGAACTTATATGAAAATTATATATTTAATATTTGACCTAATAATTTTTTTGTTCTATAATATAATCACAAATTATTTTATACTAGGTAACAGGACAAACTCTAAAGGCTGTATGTAAATTAATATTGTTTATAGCCTTTAGGAAGGACGATTAGCAACCTAGTTTACATTTCCTCGGGCTATCTATTATGATAAAACGTACAGGCAAAATAAAATATATGAATTTCAAACTTTTCTTTTTTCTTTTAATAACGAAATAAAAAGTTTAAATGGCTATAATTTTTATATAAATAAAGTTTCAATTCTATACATTAGTTTTTTTTTTTTTTTCATAATGTATATATAGAACATAAAATGGCAATAACACAACAAAGTGTAAATTAATATCATAAATATTATTACTTGCAACGTAACACGTATTATTCTAATCAAATATTGATAAGGTAAAATGAAATGATTCCATAAAACTGTGATTTTAAAGACTCGCCATCTCATCAGAAATCTAATTATTTACTCATACTTAAATAGTAATCAGCTTTCCCCTCTCTCCTATATATATACAAACCATTCTCATTATTTTATTTGCCTGAACAATTGAGCTGAGTGAGAGGTGGAATGGCATTTCCAAGCGCTGAAGATTTTTAAAATCACTTCCCAGTTACGGAAAATAAAAATCTCAAATTGGTAAACTGAATGTAACAGTTGTGCCCATTTTGCTATTTGACTGTCCAAATATTATATAACCTTTCTTAGCAAATAATTGTACAAGTATTTTTCTAAGGTGTTCAATATAATTTAATTATACAATTGGAGATACTATCTCTCAGACCATAGAAGACTACAGCAAGATCTATCATATATATATATTGCTTATAACAGTTCTTTCATATATACTTCAATGCAAACAAATTTTCTTAAAAACTTCTTTATTTTCCTTACAGTTTCCACTGTCCAGCAGTCTTCATCAGAGCTACAATATTTGAATAATATAAATACATATCCATCATTTCACACACACACACATATAAAATACATAACCATCATTTTACATATATATAATAAAGAAGTTTTTAAGAAAATTTGTTTGCATTGAAGTGTATATGAAAGAACTATTATAAGCAATATATATATATGAATATATGAAGATATGCAAAGAACGTGAAAGAGAAGAATAAGAGAATAAACTTCTGGTAAGATCTATCATCTTAGTATTATATATAATAATACATATAAGTACAACAGATAACTTAATTACAAAATATAATAAGATATAATACTATTTAGAGTTAAACGTGAATTGGTATTACTTTTTTTATTTCAATTAGTTATCAGATAAAAATAAAAGTTTTTTAAAATCCATTATAGTACCGATTGTTTTTACAACAACTCTTCATGAAGCAATAGTAAAGAAGAAATGCGTTAATCATCTGACTCATAAATTAGAGATTGGTAAGAGTTTAACTGCTTCTTTGTCACTATCTTATTCATTAGCTAAAAATATCTAGATGTTCATGATAATATTAATAATAATCAAATCGTTCATTGCTCCAGCGATCATAAGAAGTTTGAGTAATAGAAATTTCAGCATTGGAATCTATCTAAATACCTCACATTCCAAAGACTGATATTTAACCAAACAGTACTAACATGCACAGAACACTAACTGATAATGATTGGTTAGCAGACTATGGATTGATCCTGGCTGGTTTATCTGAAAGAAAAATCTTAAGCTTGATTACAACTTGAATATTTTTCAAATTTACCAAAATTCGAAATCAGGTCTTAGGATGGTATGTAAAATTGCACTTTCTGCACTATGAGATTCTTGACACACAAAACAATCCTCATTTTTATTTTAAATTATGAATATTATTATGCAATTAATTACTTAAGTCATTAATTTAAAATCATAATTTTACTTAAAACTCTGAAGATAATAATATATAATAACATATGTGACTAAATTATGACATTATATTTGCATTTTGAAGTTCATTGATAGTTTGCCTTCTCCTTCTTTGCATTCCATTAAATAATTATAACATATTAGCACTTTTCTCATGGGTGAAAGCAATTTTTATTCATTTTGCAATTCATTGAAAGATAGAAAATATCATACCACTAACAATATATATATAATAATCAATAATAGCATTAAAATAATATGTAGAGCTATTTAGAGGTCAATTTTTCAATATATCATTCATTATATTGTTTTCACATACACACTATATATATATTCTAACAAAATTAAAATTATTTAGCCAACTACAACTTAGAATTGGGGCCAACTTATATTTTATAGCCTCCACATTGTAGCCAAATATAACTAAAACAATTGGGAGAGTTTACAAATATAACATATTATCGGACAGTTTAAGCTAATTATAACTTTATTCTAATGGTCGCACATCCTCGTTATGGATTAATTGTAATATTTCTTTATTTCAGCTTGGGTGACCATGCTATGCATTAATTATATCCTATAATTGACTCTATCTGGCATTCAGACACTTGCGTCCAAGTTGCATGCCAATTGTAACGTTTTAAGGATGGATCAATGGATGCTTCATCGTTCCCAGCTAACACTATTACTAAAGCCTACCGGGATGATGATGATGATGACATAGAACATCCATAACCTTATTTGCCAGGGTGCCAAATTGCAACTTTCTCAGTGGTCTCTTAATCGATTGATTATTCATTAACCCACTCATCAAATATTATTGATAAGTTATGGAAATTAATAAAATATTGAGATTAAATCTCATTTCCATAACTTATCAATAATATTTGATGAATAGGTTAATGAATAATCAATCGATTAAGAGACCACTGAGAATGTATTAAAAATAATAATATTAATATTTTTGAAAATTCTTGGTTATTCTCAGCATGCTCCCCATTCATCATCATTAAAGCTACAATTAAAATTTTGTTGATTACAAATAGTTCTATATCCATCTCCTCCTTCCTAATCCATCATCATCACATTCATAGGTCTATTACACTATTATCTCTTTTACTATTAAATTTTCCATTATGCTAGCTCATTTCTCCCATTATAATCTCTTCTCAGGGTTTTTAGAACAATTAGGTGTAGAGATCGAACAAACTATGATAGATTATTGGTGATAAACACCCCTCTCATGATCACCTCCAAGATGATCTTGACTGTCTTTAATGTAGTTTAATATCTATTTACATTAAAGCCCGAATAATTTAAGCTTATCAATTTTTTTAGAAAATAACATTATAAACATATTCACAATTATAATACAATTATAAAGGAGTGCGTCTAGAGAGGTGTTTGAATATAACGGATGGGAAAGGATTTTATGCCCACCTACTGCATCCACTATCACTTAATAACCATCCCTATTCACGATTTATACTTCAACTATATTAAATTACTTAGTAATTTTAAGTATCGGAAATTAACCATTTTAAATAATTTTACCGGATATTATTTATGAAAATGATTCAACTATTAATAATAATATATTGATGTATAATTGGATTTGAGATGTATAGATTATAATACCCACAATGCAAATAACAAATTTTATTAACATACTACAATTCAATACATAATATATACATTTACTTGATGACTCACGCGGCTTTCCTCTGTTTTACAAGCGTATTATGATTTAAAAAACAAACTAAATAATAAATATCCCTACATCAATAGATAATATCAAGAGGTTTTAAACTATATTTGTTTTAAATTATTAGAGAATCAGGATTACCATGGAGTAATATTAATATCAGACAGATAAAAATAATATTTACCTTCACATATATTATATTTTTGTTCTCATTTTTATCCCAGACATAGCAAACATTACACCCCCCCCCCATGTTTAATGCTTTTAGATACTGATTTGTTTCCAAGGATAATGCTTCCAATAATAAAATTTAATAATTTTATTTAATTATTTTAATCTAATATTCCTTGCCCTATGCTCAACAATAGAGATATTTTATATATGGTGGGACTAAATTGATTTTGGTTACTTTCAAATGTCAACAAATTGGTATCTAACTCAACCATCATCACACTGTGCATACACACTATATTCATGTTCTTATGACAATAATAATAATATTAGTGATATTACCTTTCCAGCGAAGTTCTCAGCTGGCTGCCGATATATTTATTAAATAATTTCAGATACGCATTGCTTATCACATTCGTAGGTTTTATTTAACCCTTAAATTTAATATTTATTGATGTTATTACTCTTGGCTCTTATTGACAAATTAACATGTATAAAGAAAACAATATTCAAGTATACTAATTGCACACATACTATCAACACTCATCCTGACGTCAAATTGAGTTTGCGACCTTCCAACATTTAGAAGTAATGCTTAGTAATAGCTAGATTTCATACACCCATAAGGAATATCAACATTAACATGAGGCAGGCAGTGACCCAAATAAGAGAAAACCTTTTCACTAAGGCTGAGATATGCTAGGATTTTTTTATCGCTAGTCATATAAAGAGACTTGGGTTTACCAATCAACCTCTGGCCATCAACAAAGAAATCATTTCATAGTGTAGAGAACAACTAAGTGAGAAAACTCTTCCACTGTGTTTAAATACTTTATAAATATAGTATAAATATCTTAGGGAGTGAGATAAACTATGACTTCACTGGCTTGGTGGGGACTTGCCCACCCACATATATACAGGTCTAATATCAATTTGTACAGGTAAAACTTTCATATCTACATTACTCTTGCAAAATAGTACACTAGAACATGAGCCAATAATATTTTCAAGCCTTAATCAGCTTGTATCTAGCTTTAATTTTATCATAATAATAAGAAGAAGAAATGTGCACTAAAATCTTAAAATTACTTCTCTGCACTTTTATAGGATAATGATAATATTTTAGCCCAACAATCATGCAACCTTCATAAAACATAGCATTAGGTTTAAACACTTGACAAAAATTCCTGATCAGATTCAAAAAACATTTCCCACAACAATATGTAAAGCATTTAAAACAAGGCACATACAGAATGATTTGATATTAATTTTATCTACCCCAAAATGATAATAATAATAAAAGCATTTAACAGGCACATACAAAATGACTTGATATTAATTTCATCTACCCCCAAAATAATAATAATAAAAGCATTTAATAAGCACATACATGGATTAATTTTAAATGGATATATATGATAAATAATAATAAAAAAATTATTTTCCTTTTTTTTTTTTAAATTAAAGGTTCTACAAGAATAGCAATAATAATAAAAATATACTTAAATAGTTCTCCGGGAATGTCCTTTAGATTTTTGGTTTCCATTTTTCCTGTTTTTCCTTTCTTTGATCGGTTTATGTGCACATATGATATTATATAGAAAGAGTTCTTATGATAGAGTTCAATTCCTATGCCCAAAGGTATAACGTTTTTACACTGCTGTGAAGATTTCCTCATTTTGGTTTCTGTGGATTACAGTTGAGTAGAACTTGTTTTAATTTTTAAATACATGAATCCATTTCTTGTTGCATCTTTTTTAGTTCACTTAATATTCATATCTAATGATTTATATGAAATTATAGTGTTCTGATTTAATGCTTTATATACGAAATCAGAATTTAGATTTTTTTATTTTCTGTAGTTTAAATTTTTACCTTTTTCCAATTTCTGATAAATTAGTAGAGACAATTATGATGTTGATTAATTTCTGGGGATCTGATGCATACCTAACTTAAACTTTACTCGAGAGTCATTGCTTTTTCTATATTATTAAATTTGGTAAAGTTCATTTTTCAAGAGACAGACAAAATAATAATAATAATAATAAACGATTTTCTTTTCTTAAAAAAAAAGTTTCTTTAAACTTTTTCAACAAAATTTCTCTCTAAAACTAGAGAACTTGCAAGAGAGATTGAAATAAAAACAGCTAAAGTTATTGAGATAGAGCCTCTGTTACACAAAAGAATAGAGCTCTTATAGTATCTAGCTTCTCTCACTCCCCTCCCCCCAATTTGACATTACATTGACCATTTTAAGTGTCTGGTCAGTGTTTGATTAATTGCCCATCATTTCTTTTTATTTCTTGTCATTTTAAACTTCTGCTCTCTCTCTCAAAAAAAACACATGCCCCATTCATATCTGCATTCCAATAGATAATCACCAATTCTAAACTTAAACTCATGTGCCATACAGACATCATTAAGTCACTCTAGAAATTACTTTAGTAATTCTACACTATGAGAATCTTTCTAAAAAACAAAATAAATGAGAGCAAAGCTTTCTTTTCTCCCCCTCTTACTTTTTCTTTAATAATAATAAAAATGTATAGCAGTCCAACTTCAAACCCAGAATCTTGACTGAAATTTTGGCTGCTATGAATAGACTATTAAAACGAATTAATTTCTTCTTTAGAGTAGTCCTTCATGAGAGACACAGAATAATCATTATTTACTTGTGAACTTTATAATTAAAATCTATAACTAGATCAAATACACACACACACCTGTTTCACATATATAATTTTTAACTAAACCGATTGTTTAATATTCCTTAATTATTATTCTTTTTTTTTTTAAATTTAATTTCATGAATTAGTTAGTTCTAACTTGTCAGTATAAAACTATGACTATCTACTTTTACTCTCCAAAATAGTTCTATAAATTGCCCATCCCCCGCTCTTCTTTTCAATCTCCAACCATCAAACGATGTATAAATATTGCCTATCTAATAAATCATCAGTAATATTAAATTGTCCCCATAAATCAATATTAAATCAAACAATCTTTTGCCTGGAAATCTTTTAATGACAAATGTTTAGATTGCCTACCAAGTAAAATGTACACAATCCCTATGAATATGGGTTCAAACCTAGCCTTGGCTAAAAAGTTTGTCTATTGGAAAAAAATACAAACTATGAGGAAAATTTTTATTAAACATTATTTTACATAGTTAATTAAAAAAATAGAGTCTTGGGCAAATCCGAGGGCTACAATATATAAACCTTCTAACAATGTTTTTAAGGTAGCATAATGTGAATGTGAAAGTCCCCACCTTATGAATATTGTGTTGCAATCAAGAGATGTATATTTTACAGTAACAAGTTTAAGTGTTAAAATCAAACAAGGTATATTTATAAATATTAGATTGTCAGCATAGGTGTAAAATCTCAATTGCTTCAAGTCTCTATCTCACATAATACTTGAATGTTGTTACTGAGTGATGATCTGGAATTTTACATCATATAATGTAATATAGGATTAGTAGAATCATTAAAAATTTGGAATATGCTTGGTTAAATATATACGTGAAATCTAGTTGCAATCGAATTGAAAAAAGTAAAATTGAAAAGTTAGTGATAATAAGATGATGTTTTCCAAGCCATAGTTGCAAGAATAGGATTTATGTTATTAATTCATGTTTTATTCTATAGTGTTACTTTTTAATGTTTTATAATAAAGCTATAATGCATTATGCAAAATATAATTCTTATAAGTAGCATATTGTTGTGGATCATCAATTTACAAAAAAAAAATATTTTTACTTCTTTTTACATTTAACATACACAACTGTTTTTGATTATTTTATACAAATGTGTATACACATATAGAGATAGTTAAAAAACATTCAGCACTTAAACAATCCTAATATCAATAGCAGTGAACAATCTCAAACTGTTGTCAAGGCAACCAACTTTTAACAATAAAGGTGGAATCCCACCTTTAATAAAATAATTTATTAAAACTTCTTTGTGTCAATAATTTCAATCTCTGTGGTCAAGTTGCAATCTTTAGGGTCTATTGCCTTGAAAACAGTTTGAGATTGTTGATTATTATTAATATTGGAATTGTGTTGACTGGTTTTTAATCATTACTTACAAACCCATTTAGCCTTGAGCATTATTACACTTATAGAAACTATCACAATTATAAAAAGTATCAGCTATAGCTATATTCATCAGTATATACACAGCAAAAGATGGACAGTGAATGGCTCACTTTCCAAGCTACCCGCATTGCCATTTGAGAATTAACATATGTCATAATGTAATGGTATAGTTTAGTTATTCAGCATAATAATTTTAAGATGCTAGCATGTCTCAATTATGAATTATGAGATGAAGTACAAAATTGTGTTCCATACTTTAATTATAACTTATGATGAAACAATGCACTAACATTAAATTTTGTTTCAAATTGAAAAAAATTGAAATGATTGAAATAATTCAGACTGAATATGGCAAAGGGGTCTTGAGCCACAAGAGTGTTTTCAAATGGTTTTCAAGATTTTGTGTTGGCAGAAAGAGCATTGGGATATGATTTATAAAGATACACAACATACTGTCACATTTCACATCATAACTAATAATCCAGACATGCTAGTACCTAAAACATTTATAGTGAATAAATAAACTATCACCACATAACATCTGTATGGATTTTGAAATGGATCAGCAAACATCTTGGAGAGAAAACCAATCACCTTTTCACTGAATTACACTGTGTGTCATATATTTATATGTTTAAATTTATATACTGTATATATAAATATATAAATGACTGTGAACAAATTGGAGTGACTGTAAGCTAAATTTAATTATATCTAATTATAACCACAGATAATGACCAAACTTACATCAAACACAAGTCTTAATACAAATCCAGTCATATTTTTTGATTATTATTCACTCTACATATACATTATTATTCTAATAATTAGGTGTTTAAATTAGCTCTATAAATTGCTAGATTATAATATATTATATTCTTAAAATACATAAAATACAGAAAATACTTTTCTGTCAGATGAGAAATTAATGAGAAATGATGCTTAAATAATAATTGATTTACTTACAACAGCAAGAATAAAAATAAAGCAATTTGATGTTTCTAGTCTTTCTTATATTTACAAACTCACATAATCATCAAATAAATATATGAGACAAAAACTAAACAGAGCAAAACTCTCCATACAGTATTGCCACCTGTGCTAAACAGAGTAATCAATGGATGCCAGAAGGCTTGTGCATAAAATCCCTATCCAATGCCTACTCAGCCAATATCCCCAGACTAGTTTCTGGCTTGTGGCCTTCGTCAGTGAGGAGCTTTGGATCTGAGAGCACTGCATCTAGATCTTAGGATCTAATGCAACCCTCTAGCAACCACCTTTTATCTCTACTCAACTACTAAACTATGAGAATGAAATTGAAAACACAAAAAATATTTTCAATCTAAGCTCAATAGCTTAAATAGTTATATGGGTCTGAACTCAGTTCAGCACCCATACATTTTGGTGTCTTTGGCTCTTTTACAACCATAGCCACCACTATCCTATTAAGCAGGATTGGTGTTAAACCATTAAGCATCACATGATCACATTTCCTATACTAGCACATTAATTGTTGATAAACAGAGCAAAACTCTCCATACAGTATTGCCACCTGTGCTAAACAGAGTAATCAATGGATTCCAGAAGGCTTGTGCATAAAATCCCTATCCAATGCCTACTCAGCCAATATCCCCAGACTAGTTTCTGGCTTGTGGCCTTCATCAGTGAGGAGCTTTGGATCTGAGAGCACTGCATCTAGATCTTAGGATCTAATGCAACCCTCTAGCAAACACCTTTTATCTCTACTCAACTACTAAACTATGAGAATGAAATTGAAAACACAAAAAATATTTTCAATCTAAGCTCAATAGCTTAAATAGTTATATGGGTCTGAACTCAGTTCAGCACCCAAGCTATTGAGCTTAGATTGAAAATATTTTTTGTGTTTTCAATTTCATTCTCATAGTTTAGTAGTTGAGTAGAGATAAAAGGTGGTTGCTAGAGGGTTGCATTAGATCCTAAGATCTAGATGCAGTGCTCTCAGATCCAAAGCTCCTCACTGACGAAGGCCACAAGCCAGAAACTAGTCTGGGGATATTGGCTGAGTAGGCATTGGATAGGGATTTTATGCACAAGCCTTCTGGCATCCATTGATTACTCTGTTTAGCACAGGTGGCAATACTGTATGGAGAGTTTTGCTCTGTTTATCAACAATTAATGTGCTAGTATAGGAAATGTGATCATGTGATGCTTAATGGTTTAACACCAATCCCGCCTAATAGGATAGTGGTGGCTATGGTTGTAAAAGAGCCAAAGATTACCAAAATGTATGGATGCTGAACTGAGTTCAGACCCATATAACTATTTAAGCTATTGAGCTTAGATTGAAAATATTTTTGTGTTTTCAATTTCATTCTCATAGTTTAGTAGTTGAGTAGAGATAAAAGGTGGTTGCTAGAGGGTTGCATTAGATCCTAAGATCTAGATGCAGTGCTCTCAGATCCAAAGCTCCTCACTGACGAAGGCCACAAGCCAGAAACTAGTCTGGGGATATTGGCTGAGTAGGCATTGGATAGGGATTTTATGCACAAGCCTTCTGGCATCCATTGATTACTCTGTTTAGCACAGGTGGCAATACTGTATGGAGAGTTTTGCTCTGTTTATCAACAATTAATGTGCTAGTATAGGAAATGTGATCATGTGATGCTTAATGGTTTAACACCAATCCCGCCTAATAGGATAGTGGTGGCTATGGTTGTAAAAGAGCCAAAGACACCAAAATGTATGGATGCTGAACTGAGTTCAGACCCATATAACTATTTAAGCTATTGAGCTTAGATTGAAAATATTTTTTGTGTTTTCAATTTCATTCTCATAGTTTAGTAGTTGAGTAGAGATAAAAGGTGGTTGCTAGAGGGTTGGATTAGATCCTAAGATCTAGATGCAGTGCTCTCAGATCCAAAGATCCTCACTGACGAAGGCCACAAGCCAGAAACTAGTCTGGGGATATTGGCTGAGTAGGCATTGGATAGGGATTTTATGCACAAGCCTTCTGGCATCCATTGATTACTCTGTTTAGCACAGGTGGCAATACTGTATGGAGAGTTTTGCTCTGTTTATCAACAATTAATGTGCTAGTATAGGAAATGTGATCATGTGATGCTTAATGGTTTAACACCAATCCTGCCTAATAGGATAGTGGTGGCTATGGTTGTAAAAGAGCCAAAGACACCAAAATGTATGGGTGCTGAACTGAGTTCAGACTCATATAACTATTTAAGCTATTGAGCTTAGATTGAAAATATTTTTTGTGTTTTCAATTTCATTCTCATAGTTTAGTAGTTGAGTAGAGATAAAAGGTGGTTGCTAGAGGGTTGCATTAGATCCTAAGATCTAGATGCAGTGCTCTCAGATCCAAAGCTCCTCACTGACGAAGGCCACAAGCCAGAAACTAGTCTGGGGATATTGGCTGAGTAGGCATTGGATAGGGATTTTATGCACAAGCCTTCTGGCATCCATTGATTACTCTGTTTAGCACAGGTGGCAATACTGTATGGAGAGTTTTGCTCTGTTTATCAACAATTAATGTGCTGGAATAGGAAATGTGATCATGTGAGACAAAAACTAGTTAGAATGGATCAGAGATCAACCAATCATATAATGGCTAAACTCATTTACTTAAAATTTTTAATTTTTTTACAACATGACTGGTCTCACAGTCTCAGGATTGATAATGATAATTAACAAATCTTAAAAGATTTTAAATGAATATGTTTCCATTATTTTTATGAATTTAGCATTATAATAAAAAATATCAATGCATTAAATTTGACTTAAGAAAAATTTTGTCAAAGTAATCAAAGTTATTATTTATTTATAATGAAGTCAATTGAACTCATCTTACCAATTTGGTTTCTTTTGTTTTGTTTGTCTGTTAAGCTCACCATGTGTGCAATCTTTTTTACTCCACATTTAAGATATTGAATGTTAACACAATATTCAAGTCTCTGGCCATTATTTACATATTTTCATATGATATGAAATTAATTAAATTATATAATTTAAATATAATTATATATATTTATGTAATTTACTAGCTCATAACATATAGACAGTTATTTTAATAAAAATAAAACAATGTCTGTAGTACTTAATAAAAGATATGATGGTTTAAAAACTAAAACAAAAGTTGGAGTTTTTTTTATAAATAATATAAAATCTTGTGTGTGTGTATATATATGTGTATGTATATATATATATCAGCTTTATGTTACTATAAGTTTCAGTAGATAATCATAATTATCATATTTCATATGATACAAACTAGCAGATTCTTCTAACCACAATACATTTCTTTTAGTTGTGCTTAGTAATGTAAAAAAAACCCAGACAATTAATATATATGCATGGTTCCTCTTCTTTGGTACATTCCTCTTGCAATCCATGGTTACTTTTTCTTTGACATTTTATTTTTTAATATATATTATGAATGTTTTGTTACAGGGACAGCAAACAAATCTGACAATGGGAAGCAAAAACTAGGCATTTATTTGATTACTATTTAGGCATCACCCTACACCACAAATCTACATCAAAAAGATAAAGTCAACATCCA
Organism: Epiperipatus broadwayi; assembly: GCA_028023455.1. Classification (NCBI taxonomy): domain Eukaryota; kingdom Metazoa; phylum Onychophora; class Udeonychophora; order Euonychophora; family Peripatidae; genus Epiperipatus; species Epiperipatus broadwayi. The sequence continues at coordinate 3,533,039 of JAQFVV010000066.1, read as the reverse complement.
ACTAGAAATCTCCTTAGCCATGGTAGATAAATACAAATCCAATTGATCACAGCTGGTAATTTGCGTACTAAATAAACTGGTTAGCTTCAAAAACAACTATAGCTGATTTCCATAGCAATTCTTATAACAATACAAAAAAAAAGGCTTTACAGAATAGGTTCCCATTGTCTGTAGATTAATCTGCAGTCACTTCATTTTTTTATTATTATTAAAATTTAACATTTGAGAAAAATAAGAAAACAAAGAAACAAACCTCATTTTTCTTCAGTTTTATTTTATTTTTTTAAATTTATTATCCCGTTATGATTAGCCTTTTAAAACACAATTAAACCTTTCATAAGTTTTAAAAACAGAATTTTTTTAGATATTAAAATTAGCTAGTCTTAGTTTTAATTTTCTTTTAGCTTTTTTTGCATTTATTTTTATACGTCAAATATGTGACCCATGCCAGAGATGTTATAATTATATATATGTGTATAATAAAAATGGCATGCAGTGTGTTTATATTATAGATATAATAAACATCTCCATACTTCCCCATTCTTTTTAAATACATATAAATAAAGATATAATAAAAGACAAATGACCCCCAAGATGCATTTCGTGCTGAACCAGCACTCATCAGTTGGCCCAGGTCACAATCTCTCATATACAACTTTATTATATGCAAAGTATTTATCTAGAGTAAATTGTTACATTTTTATTTATCATTGACAAACTTCCTCCACTCACAACTCTGACGCCATCCATTTCAGATAAATACACTAATGATTATTACTAATCATTTTCGAAACTAGAAATTATCTCTAGCACAGTTAAAGATTAATATATCTGATTTTTTAAATTTACACACACGGCGTTATTCACCTTTCTCTGTCCCGTATGTAATATCTTTATAGATATAATAAACATCTTCATACTTCCCCATTCTTTTTAAATACATATAAATAAAGATATAATACTCACATTTAATATGCTTACAGAAATAGGGGGGAAATAAAACAATATTGATTTTGTTTTTACATATATTAATATATATATATTTCTAGAATAATTATAAAGGGAGGAGACTAATTATAGGTTTAAAATAATGAAACAACTAGATTTATAAGTTGAAAATATTAATATCGCTTTGAGAAAAATTTATTATTGGATTATACTAGAAAAAAAAACGATTAGGAAAAACTGAATTAGCAAGAAATACTAGAACTGAACCAAAAAAATTAGTACTGAAAATCCAATAGAATAATTCAAAATTTTCAAAGCAAGTGTATACAGATTACAAATAAATAATAAATACTAGTTAAAAATGATTAGAAATTTAGTACAAATACATAGAAAAATATCACAATGAATGTAGATTGAGAAATGTGTTCAAAATGATTAGAAAATAAGAAAATGGCATCCAAAACAAAGAATGATAAAATATAGGCTGAAAAGATGCTTATTTGCAAAATAAAAATTTTAAATTGGTAATACATATCAAATATTGATGAGGAAAATATTGGAAAAATGAGTAAATCAGTTTGCTGAAAGTGCACTATTTTTTATAATAGTGAAAGCATTTTATTGGAGAAATTTAAAAAGCAACAAGTAATATGAATGAGTTTTGGAAACGATAACTTAGAAAATAATAAGATATGGTAGAATAGTTTACTCTCTTAAAATGAAATCTTTGTATTTACAACAATTAAAACAAAATCATTATAAATACCAAATAAAAACAAGACTACCTTTTTTAGACAAAAAATACCTATCAAAACAACTGAAAGTAGTTCTCTTCACCCTACCATAGAGCATCTCCTTGAAGTCTGAATAATCAATAGAACCAGTTGGCATACTGTTATGATGGTCACATTTACAGAATGTTTTGTTATCTTTATCATTGAGAATTTAGGAATCGAAAATAGAGTTAGCAACTGTCTTAATATTTTTTACTATCAATCTGCAACTCTGAAATTAAAAAATCTTAATGTTTTTGATTCCAAGCCAATCTGTTTGCACAGTTTGTATATTTTTGACATCAGTTTCAATATAAATGACCTCAGATTTACATCAACTGTCTCCTTGTATCTTTTGTCTAGGAAAGATGATAACATCATATGATTTTTATATCTTACTCATATATATCCTAATGCAGTTCTCTTCACACTACTATAGAACTATTACTATATCATATAATGTCAATTCTTCACTCAGCTATACAGTAAATGGTGCTAAAATAAGTGTACTACTCTTGAAAACACTCAATTACCCTGAAAATGTTATGAGATTAGATTGTTGTTAAAATGATTGCTTTTACTGGGAAGATATTTATATGTAATAAAATAATGGAGACTTATAATTACATAAGGAGTTAAAATCTTTCAAATAGAAAAGTTAGCTGTAGATGTATTATTTCAAGATATCAGGCTAAAGGACCAACATTTGATATATGTGAAGATATTTTTGTGGTTAACAGATTGCTTTGCAACATTATCATATAAAAGCTTATCTTTAAATTTTCATTTGACTTTTTGATTTTTTTTATACATTTCTGAAAATGGGCTGGCCTTATTCCTTTAAGAATGGTTGTTAAATTCAAAATAAATTATACAAAAACCTTATAAGAATGGTTAAATTCAAAATAAATTATACAAAAACCTTATAAGAATGATACATATGCATTAATATTAGAAATTTTGAGTGAATTGATTTACTGGTGCTTTCAGAGGTTTTTTCTTAAGCAAGGGTTACATGGAATTTGAATCACTATTGCTAAAAAGTAGATCAAGAATGGAAAAATCATTCCACAGATCTGAAAAAAAAATTTTTTTCTTCACTTAGAAAATTGAATGTCTAATAGCCATGACATATAACAAATTTCTGATTCTATCTTAAAAGGAGAATTTTATTTATTGAAATTAGATATGTGTTCAATGATAATTCAATAAATTCACAAATCCCAAATATAATGAGATATTTCTAGTTTCTTATATGTTTATATTTAATTACTTAGTTTATTCTTTCTCAGTTTTCAATTTAAACCCTGCTAAAAATCCTGTAAAAGCTTTAGCATAATCTTCATTAGTGGCTGCTCTATATACATAAGTAAAATACTAAAAAATATTACTCTAGCTTATAACTGATGTGACTTAGTACAATAATCTCTGGATTTTATATACAAATTAATTAATTAATTAAAATACATTATGCAAACACAAACATAAATAATAAAATGTAAAAGTCAAAATGAAATGATAAAGTTTAATTCACTCCAATATATTTTTAAAAAAAACCCAATATGATAAGATATTAAAAGTCACTTTTTTGAAATCACAGACTCACAAAAACACCAAGCTCTATTTTAATAATCACATCATTTGTGGCAGTAGCAAATGTTATCAAAGTCTAAAGAGAGATGACTCAGAAAACTCATTTGTTTAACAGATGTGATTAAAAATCAGCTATTCATCTGAGAATATATGGATTTATTGATAAACTCTCTTTTTGAATAGAGCATGTTACAGAAACTGCAACAATATATATATATATATTGGGTAGTTTTTATAATGTATACATTGATTTCTGGAATTTATAGCAACTAATTTTAATGATATAAGATGAAAATTTTTGCCATAAGCAAAAATCATACTTTTTTTAAAAATTTTATGTAAGAAGAGATAAAGAACAGACATATTTGTTGTGGTATTTTCTTTTTTTATTTTATTTATTAAAATATTACTTTTATTATTCTAAGATTTTACATTTTACTCAATAATTATAAATGTTTACAATGTAAGATCTGATATCTATATTATTAGTTCTTATCTCTATATCTTCAGTCAATCCGAGATGAGATTCCAAAACAGGTTAACTGGAGTCTGATAAATCAAATAATTCCCACGTGGCCTTAAATATTTCCTTGGCACTATTGATTTGTCGCTCTTTTTGATTTTCCTTTTAACTTGTAAAAATGAAGTCAAGCATTGTTAACTGAGAGCTCAGCAAAGCCACCTTGCAAGCAAGTAGTTGGTTGCAGACAGTTGTGGGTTCGCCTCCCGGGCAATGCTATGACGTATGAAAAAAAAAACTTGTAAAATGAAAACAATCTAATAATTTGGAAACTCATTACAAAATGCATTATTACATTAAGGCTTTGTTAATTATATATATATATACCAAAAAAATTTCTGGTGAGAATAAAAAAAAACATTTCTGCAGTAAGTTTCAGAAAGCAGTTTAATGAAAAAAGGAATGTTATGACTATCAACGAAGATTAAATAGTAAGATATGTAATAATAACTTTTGTTACAGGAAAAACTCGCCACATAGTAGTGTCACTCAGTGCAAGCCAGAGTAATCAATGGATGCCAGAAGGCTTATGCATAAAATCCCTATCTAGTGCCCATTCATTCAATATCCATTGATTACTCTGACTTGCACTGAATGACACTACTGTATGGAGAGTTTGCCTGTAATAACAGTTATGAGCAAGCTAAGAAATGGTGATCATGTGATGTTTAATGGTTTAATAATAACTTTTGCATTGGAAAATTTTATTATTAAATATTTAAAAGGTACAATAATAATTATTACTGAGTAATTTGTATAGGACATTTAAATTTGCAGAATATTCTTTTTACATTGAAGATTATTTTGATTTTTTTTCCTGAATATAATACAGAAAATCAAATAATTAACTTCGCATTAACAAAAATGGCATTCATTCCTATTTAGTATTAAAAATAAGATTTTATAATTATGGGAAACTTTACTTTATGGTAGTTAAAGTATATATTAAACGTTGTGCTGTGTCTTGCGACCAGCAAGTAAATAAGTGGATAAAGGCAGAATTGAGATGGTAAGATTATAGTTTAATACGAATAATTTTAACTATATACATTGCCTATTATAAGGCGTAATAAAATAATAAAAGGTCATGGCGACCTGCATATAATAACCCTAGTCCTGCTTTTGGACTTATAGAGGCAGGAGTCTCTGATGTATAATTAATACTCAGAACAATTAGATCAGGTTATGGGAGTTTATATATCCTTCAAGACTTCTGGAGTCTTTTACATACCTAATCATATATGGTGTTTTCACATACACACAGTATTTTTACATTTCTCACCATATATGGTATTTTATACAATTTTCTGACCCTATAAGATCAGCTGGGCTTTCTATGATTTAATAACATTACAATTTTACACAATCGTTATACATAATTACTATACAGTTATTATTCTTATTTTACATATTCATTATACATTACAGTTATTAGTTTTATTCTACATTTATTAATGTACTCTTATTATTATACAATTATTATTCTTATTTTACATACTCTTATTATTATACAATTTACATATGTATATACCTTGCTTGACCTTGAATACTGCACTTTGTCTTAGGATTAATAAACCAATATTGAGATTAAACCATCAAACATCACATGACCACCATTTCATAACTGTTATTAAAACAGGCAAAACTCTCCATACAGTAATGCCACTCAGTGCAACTCAGAGTAATCAATGGATGCCAGAAGGCTTGTGCATAAAATCCCTACCTAGTTCCTATTCATCCAATATCTCCAGACTAGTTTCTGGTTTTTGGCCTTCATCAGTGAAAAAGTATTCTCAGATGCAAGGCTCCTCACTGACGAAGACCAAAAACCAGAAATTAGTCTGGAGATATTGGATGAGTAGGCATTAGATAGAGATTTTATGCAAAGCCTTCTGGCATCCATTGATTACTCTGGCTTGCCCTGAATGGCACTACTGTATGGGGAATTTTGCCTGCTTCAATATTGAGACTAAGATGATTTCTAAGATGAAATTAGTGCTAATAACAAATAACAAAATCAATTTATTATTGCAAATATTTATAGAAATCATCTTTGCATTAAAGTGTCAAGGTAAGGGTTATTGAATTTGTCATGACAATTCTCATGTGAATAAAGATTAAGGCTAAAAATAATGAAAATTTATCTAAGGATTTTGTTAGAACAATCACAACCAGATGATGACTCTGCTGACATCAAACATTATATTTCATAACAAAAATATTGACCATGAAAAAGTTATTTACTAACACATCAGTAAAAAGCATGAACAGAAAGATATTAGCATCAAACCCAAAAATAATATATAAATGGAAATAATTCATGACTGTTTGAACAGTATTTATTTAATAGAATGATTATATGGAAGTCGACCATGTTTCTATAGAATCTAAACATTAATTCAAATTCTCCTATTAGATGATAACTGATTCATGCCATCAGACACATGAAAATGAAAGGCTCATGATCTAGATAGTGTAATCTCAGAAACATAAATACAGACTTTAAATAGTCAAAATAAGAGCCATAGATCATATGACTCTATTATCTTAAGCTTGTAAGTTATAAACAATGAGGATTTCCAATTCCTCAACAAGCTTTGTGATAAATGCTTAGCCAGAGCCAGCATTTAAAATATCTCTGCCAAGACGTCCCCCCCCCCCAACACCTGACCATGGTTTCATGCTTTGGCCTTCCTCAAAGAGGTGCCAGAGTAAATATAGTCTCTGAACCTACCCTGGAACCTCTCTGAGGAGTGCCAAAGCACAAAACCATGGTCAGGGGTTTGGGGGGGGGGTTTCCTGACAGAGATATTTTAAATGCTGGCTCTGGATAAGCATTTATCACAAAGGTTGTTGAGGAATTGGCAATCCTTATTGGTTATAAATATAGACTTTTATGTTTTATTTAGTATTGCTATTATTTATTAATATATGACAGAAAAAAACACATTTAGAACATTAAAAAGAACAATGATGAATATTTCAAACAGTGATTTGTCAGAGAGTTTAGCAATGTTTTGAGATATATAACCTTATAAAGACTTGAAATACCTATAGACTAGTTCTTAAATGCTTAATGTAAAAATATAAAAAAATATTCATCATGAAGACAAAGATTTAAAACATTCTAAAAGTGTCCAATATGCCCAAGAAATCTATTAATTTAATTTTAAAATGTTAGATAACTTCTAAGGTTAGATAGAGAGATCCTTCTGGAAAACAAGCAGAAGAGATGAGATTTGGCTTCATTATTTTATTATAGTTGTGTATCTAATAATGTGGAGGGCTATAAAATATTAGAAGTATGCAGTGGTCTGTGCACCATTATCTAAGAGATCTGACAAATTACATGGATAAAATTCATTTGCTTATAAGTGGTATTGATAGAAAAATCATACAAGATGAATATCTAAATGAAAAGACATATAAATTAGCAGTGAAATATGCATCAAGCCAGTCTTGTTCATTTTAGAATGCAATACCTTTTTTTTAATTAGCACAGTGTCTTTCAGCATCTACTTTAATTTTCTGGTTGCTTTATCTTACCAAACCTTTTTCAGATTCCTCTTGAAATTTTTTTTATTGCCATTGACAGTATTTCCATTTTGTCACCAATTACATCTAAAATTTCATTTGATTTTTGATACTACTATTAAAAGCAATAGATAATGATTTTTATAGGTACATCTAAAAGTTTTCCAAGTGGCTAGCTTGTTGGTAGTTTCACTCATAGATTAGATGAGTATTTTATATGTTTCATATTATACTCATGACCATATTTTTTTTCCCTATTGAAATTGAAATATTCCATCACAAGCTGATAGGATTGGAATCAATTTGATTTTCTAAGATTTCCATTTAGTGTTGCTTATGTATATGTTTGATGCTTTGACTGTATGTTGATAACAAAAAAGATTTTGGAATTCACATAAGCTTATTAGACATTATTCTATTCCTCAAATCCATATTAACAAGAGAATTTTCTTTTTTCATTTTCAAATTTGGCATTCTAATCACCACCCATTAAAAATATATCTTATTGTAAGTTGTGTTAAGTTGTACAAGCCATGTGATTCCAAAATTTCTTAATTTCTCCTTTGCTTACTTAAGTTATTGAATTGTAGATTTGAATAACAGTAATGTTAAATGAGTAACTATGAAATTAAACTGACATCAGTTGACTATTTTGTATATCTTCCTAATAACAAAAGAATGCCTTTTTTGCTATTCATAGTCTGAATAATAAATATATTCTTCTGATCTAAAATATTCCACTCGGTATACCTTAATGATTCATTTCCATGTTTAGCACATCAAGCAGTTTTCTATTCTTTATAATAGCATGAAATAAATCCTATACCACCACCTTTTTTTTTCTTTTCTATTTATGCACTGCCATACCAAGTCTTCCAGAATAGATTCTTCTTCTCTTAGATGTGTTTCCACCACTGTTAATACCACAAGCTCTTCATTTTCAATTGATTTGTTTAATTCCAGCCACTTTTCTGGTCTCCTACCACTTTGCATATTCAAATATCCAATTTGAACAAGTTCTTTTTCCCTAACTACTCTTTTATAAATTCTTTTCTTTCTTCTGCATTCCCATTTATAAGTAATTTGCTTTCCATTCTTTCTCCACATCTACATTTATATCTAAATCAATTACCCTTTGTTTATTTCTTATATCCCATGCATTCTTCTTCTTTCTGATAACACTGCAATTTGGGTCCCTTTATAAGTTTCCCAAACTATATTATTTATAAATCAAACTCCCTAAAACTTCACTTCCTAGTTTTGCTAAGTGCAATCCATCTTTACTATATAACTCCCTCTTACTAATAAAACATCCCACACATCCACATATCATTTCTCTCACATAATTTTTTCAATCTCATTTATAGAATATGCCCTACCTATTGTCAAATCTTGGTAATAATCCAACTATTCCTATTCTTTCATTAATCTTACTCAAATTACTAATCAATTTTATGTACTCATCCATTACTCTCTCCGATGGCAAATGACAAATTATTTGTCCCTACCATAACATGCACATCTCTAATCCCTTGTTTTTTTACCTTATCTGTAGCATCCCTAATCTTAGCCTCAGACAATTATATTCTTACATAACCTGTTTCTATTTTCCCTTGCAATTATATCTCCACATTATCTAATTAACGAATCTCCTATCAATACTGTCTCAATGTTTACTTTCTCTACTTCATCCATAACATTCTCTTCCACTTTCTGAACTTCCTTATCTACTTTTTCCTTGTCATTTCTATTCAATAATTCCTTTATCTGCTCACACTTCATCTCTGATTTTAATTTTGCTTCTACGTCCTTTACCTCTTCCTCTATCTCACTTATTCTTTGGTGAACCAACTCTTTTGCACTACTTATTTTTTCATCCATATCTCTTGTCACTTACTCTATTCTATCTTCCTCAACTACATTTTTCTCTATTTCTCCTGACTTTCTTTTTACACTATCTACACTTAGAAACTTTTTTAAAACTCTTCATACAGTAGTGCCACTCAGTGCAAACCAGAGTAATCAATGGTAGTAGGATTTACCAAAGGTTATTTGTGTGTTATTACTAACAAATTGTTTGTATTTGAAAAGTTCAAATAAAGTTTAAAATTTTCTATACATTTAACATTTGTTGTTAGATGATGGAAATGGTCCAACATATTATTACATCTAATATACCATCATCATATACCTGCCGGCAAGTAAATAAGTTCTTGCTAAGTTGTTCTTGATTATATACAAATGTGTAATGTTTATTAAGATGAAAAGCCCTCTTGCATATTTAATTTATGAAACCTTACATTTCTCTAACGTTACTATTATTATAACTACCCAAATATCTTTAAAACGGTTTTTTTTTTTTGCATTTCACTAAAAATTGTAAAATAATAATCTTACATTATAAAATTATAAACGTATATTAAAATAGTTATCATCGATTTTACAAAATTTTGATAATACATTTCTGATTTTAAAAAATTATCTTTTATCAAATTTGCCATTTGTTTATTTTGTAAATGAGATAAAACACTTTGAGTAAAGTTCAGACTTAAAGATATTTAATTGAATCAGGTTTCGCTTTCTAAATAATTTGTACAAAAGTTACAAAAAATACTAAACAACAAAAAAATATGTCGATATAAAATATAATTATTTAATATTTTTAAAATTAAATTAATATTTTTTTTCCATACACGCACATTATTTAATCTTGTATTTACTTTTATTGATCTCAACCTTCCCTCTCTATTACTAATTTTTTTTTTTTTTTTAATATTATTGCAAAATATTTTACTTTTCTTTTCAAACTTAATAAGATCTGTCAAACGTTGGTGGTCTAGTTGTTAGCATAGCTGCCTTCCAAGCAGCTGGCCCGGGTTCGATTCCCGGTCAACGCTTTGACATATGAAAAAAAAAACTTAATAAGATCTTACTTTCATATATATATATGAATATTTTTAATTTGCTTAAGGTTAAAAACTTTATAGTCGTATAACTGCAATTTTGTAATCTATTGTTTTAAAGTTAATATTTAGGTAAGTATTAAAAAGGTTATATAAATCAGTTACTATTGATATTATATACAGTTTTTAGATTTTAATCTTATTGCTTTACATATTTAAATATTTTTATTTCAATTAAATGTTGTTGAAGAAGATTTGCTTTATAGAATATGTTATTGTTTCATCAAAGCCAAACAAATACTGTTGCATTATAGTTTGGTAGCTCATCAAAAATTTAGATATAATTTCATACACAAATTGCCTTTTAATTATTTCTTCCATTTTTTGCTATTTTCTACTTTTTTTCTATTTTAGTTTCAGAGATCCAGTCTTTATCAACTTTTCAATCTATCAGTTGTAATTGTATCCTAACGTTAAAAAAAGATTGCATGTTTATGCAATCACATTTTCAATTTTTAATTGTTTATATTAATCCCAGTTGTAGTATTTTCTTCCTTGTTATATCTCATCTTGCTTCATATAAGAAACTAATCCATATTGTTTCTTATCTTGATCATCATGGACCAATGGATATACAAATAGATAACATACGTCCAATTGTAAGAATGGGGTAATCAGTAATGATTCTCAGTGAATTTGATAGTTTCCATTATGAATGGGGATCTGGCCATAAATAGTCAATCATTTGGAGATAAGGTCAGACAACAACTGTCAAAGCTAAATGCAGTATACATATTGTCCACTATATAGCTGAGCAGTGATCCAAGTTCACATAAGAACTGGAAGACTTATAAACTAGATATGAGAGAAGCTATAACAGAATGGTTGAAAATGTCACCATACATATGCATAAGACAAGCTGTCATGATCATTCTGGAAGTGGTGAGTAAAGTTATAAGAATATCTGAAGTCCCATCCTTTCCTTCTACAATTGCACAGTGACTAATACTATACTGAGTCAGATGATGGTATAACATTATATATAGTATAAATACACATTTTTATTTGTTCTAAATAAATATTAATCATATTTTATAAGCCCATGATTATTAAATCATGCTTTAAACACAAAATTTCAAGAACTAAGTTTAGCTAACTTGTGATCTTAATCAAAGCTATACAATAAATAATGAATCAATTGGATTTGGAATAGTTCCACTCAGCAAAAGATTGTATGCTTAGTAGAATTTAAGAAAGAGTAGTCTTAAAACAACTTATTTCAAAAAATCTATCTAGACTGATATTTAAATAATTAAAAAGTACTTATAATATGGGTAAGAGGGATAATAAAAAAAACATTATATTCACTGAAAGTTTAACTTGGTATCTTCTATTCCTAAAATTTTTAGAGACAACAATGAATGATAACGGTCCAAAAATGATTTTGCTTAATGATATATGTTTTTAATTTTATCAACGGTTATGCCAATGTTAGATTCGCAGAGAAAGTTTTTATTTCTTGTTAAATAGAATTATTTCATTCAATACCATTAGAGACTGAAAATTTTTTAAAAATTTTAATTAATGTGTTATTCTCACCAAACACTATTGAAAATAAAAGTAAGAATCTGTTATTATTAAATTTTAAATAATACACGTTTAGAGAGTCAAATCATCGTGAAGAATCTAGCATGCATTTACCATCAAAACAATGGCTTCCTATAATTTTATCTTAAGAGTTTTTTTTAAAAAAGAAAATATTATACAAGTACTTACAGGGCAAGTTTGATAGATTAGTATGCTCAAGAGGTAAAAATTATAGATACAAATAAAAAAATATTTTATCCCAAACATTATTTTTTTTTTAAAAAAAGATGTTTAATCTTTGAAAAACACTGGTATTCAGGCTATCAATGAACAAACTGTTCATTTTGTAGAATTCTTTTTAAAAGTGTAATGTGGATACAAGTAAGTCTGTAAATACTAATAATTATAATAGTATATAAATCATTTTACTGCTGAGTAAATATGTAACGTTATTGAATATAATTACTTCACTGACACATCTGAATATGTTAGTACATCTGTGACCTTTAATAATAATTGAAATTTAGTGGGAAAGCTTTATATTACGATTTTTTTTTGAAAAAAATGTAAAATTTAGATGGCCACAGAAACATCTAACTGAATATACAGTAGAGCTGAATTATATTTAGACCAAAAAGAAAACGTGTATTTCAAGATAGAATCCAAAAAATGATCATTGATTAGTAAATATAAAATACATGTTAAGTGCAAAACTAATGAAATAAATGCTTTTAAAAAGACAGCATTAACAATTGATATCTCTAACTTTCAGAAATAGCTCAATAAGCTTAAGCTATAATTTACAAATCTTTTTAAATATTAAGAGAGTTTGTTGTTAGATCATACTTCAACCAAATGAATAAGAAAATAATTAATATTCTATAAAGAATTTCTACATGCATAATTAGTCAAAAATGTAACAATTTGCTAATAAATTTTGAATTAAGAAATGGCAATCAAAGAAGAAAAGAGGGAATATGAAAATATTTAAAAACGATCCATTTAGAAGATTTGAATATCTGGAATTCTGTAAATAAATTAGCAATGATATATGAAAATATGTGTGAGATAGCAAAGAAAGCCACAGAAAAGAAAACAAGTTTCAAAAACATAATGCAGTATTTTGTTATTGGCACAAAAATTGTTTTTCCAATAAAATGACACTACTATTACTAAAAAGAAAGATATTATAAAGTAAATGGAAGAGTTCTACAAAGAATTTTATATAATAATAAAAGACAAAAACCAAAACAAAATAGCCTCTATGCAAGGTATTTTAAATGAAAAAGTGAAACATGCAATGAAATGCTCACATAACAATGGTAAATAATCACATAAGTGAACTAGTGTGACTATACGTAATGTAAGAAAACTGCTATTCAACTTTGCTCTTAGAAAAAAATGGAGAAATCAGGAAGAATCTCATAGATAAGTTTATGAAATTTCTATTAACTGTTGTTTTTGGCAAGATGGCTCAGTTAGTTAGAATATTACCTTAAAATTCAATATTCAAGAATCTAAGCATCCAGGTTCAATACCCATGCTAGTACTTTCACTGGTCAGGGCAGCAACATCTGATGAAGAGAAAAAAGTAATGCCTTTCAAAATGTTCATATACTAACCTATGTGATATTACTAACACTTAAATTAAATTGAGAGAATGCAAATCTCTCAAGCGCTTAGCCAATCAGATTTCACGCTGTATGTTTATAATTAGAACTCAGTGAGTTGAGTGTGAAGATATTTAAGATTCACGCTTTCAGATCTAAGTACTTTGGACTGGCTTGGATATATACAAAGACAAGTAAAGAAGAGAGTGGAACCGCTCTTTTCTTGTTAAATTCTCTGTCCCAGTATTTGTGATCTGATTGGCTAGGTGCTTGAGAGATTTGCACTCTCTCAATTTAATTTGCACTCTCTCAATTTAATTTCAAATACCATCTGCGCTTTGTAAAATAAATATTATTTAACACTTAAATGTAATTGCAGGATTTAAATAAAGTTAATTTTTTTTAAAGACATTCACTACTTAATATTAGATGGTGGAAATAGTCCAATATATAAATACAACTAATATAAATAAAATGTTAAAATGATAAAGATCTACCTGGTGATTGAAATAATACTATGAGTAATGTCGATATTTAAGAAAGAAGAAAAATAATATTAGAAGTTTTAGACTCGTGCAGAACTTTGGCTCAAATCAACCAAAGAAACGAGTTTGAATTAAAAATGATTTTGGCACAGTAAAATATAACCAATTATTTAAAAAAATTATAGAAAGAATTAATGAGTATGAGTTGCTATTATGGAGATTATGAAAATACATCTGTTTTTATAAATATTTTAGTATTGTTTAAAACTTCAGGAGTATTAAAATATAAATTCTTAATATTTTTATACTTGGAATTAACATTAATAATATTTCCAATACTTTTTATTGCAATTTTATAAGTATTTTGTGGATTAAAATGTAAAGCTAAAGGAATAAAAATAAATGAATGTTATCTAACTTATTTAGATTTTGCAAATAATGTTATCAGATGGGGGAAAAAGTTACTTTCAATGATTTCCTACAAAAGAAAATAAAAATTGATAAACTAAAAGTTAACAATTACAAATATCTTTACAAGATTATTAATATAAATTTAATGGATGAAATTAATCACGAAATTAAACTTGGGTAGAGTGCTTTCAGATCAAAGCCTCTCCAGTGATGAAAGCTATAAGTTAGAAACTAGACTGGGAATATTGGATAAGTAGGCAATGGATAGGAATTTTGTTACACAAATCTTCTAGCATTTATTAATTATTATGGCTTGCACTAGGTGGCATTATTGTATGGAAAAAATTGCTAATGTAATAAAATAACACAAGTAATTAATGGATAATTATTTTATGTACAATATTTTTTTAATTAGCTAAATACATCATAATAATACTATAATAATTTAATCCTACTATTGCACTTACTTATATGTTAGAAACTTTTGTCTAAGGCATATACAAAAATTAATTAAGATTGAGCTGATATGTTCAAATTCTAGACCTAATTTTAGATCTTGAGAATGATATGTCTCTTTTGCTTAGTTGGGTCTCATTCCCTATTCTGGAATGTCTCTTAGATCTTTTTTAACAGCAGGTTTTTCTTATTTCTAATACAATAGTTCCTTTTACACTTTTTTCTTCTTATTTTTTTAGATTATTTATTTTTATATATCACAACAGGAGAATCCTTTGATCTGGTTACACTTAATAAACTGTTTTTAATTTTTTTTGTTGCATTGCAAATATATCTTAATTTGTTATGAATTTAATTAAATATAATTAACTTTGCATTACGTGAATGTATAATATTACTGTATTATTCGGATCCAAGTGGAACATGGAAATTATTATATCATTTTTAGCTTCAATCTCTATGTGTGTGTATACAAAGAAGTGGGGGAAGGGAATTATTTCGGCAAAAATATTATAGAATCCTCTACAAATAATAGTTAGGTAATATTAAAGGTTAATAGACTTTTATCTTATAATAAAGTTTATGAAATATACAAAGCCAAATGTTAACAAAATAAATAATTTAAAATTCAATTTGTTATACTTTATTTATAAAAAAATGGGGTAATTTGTAACATAAATTATTTTTAAACAGTCTTTTACCAATTTAAAATCAAATTAATTTTTTTTTAAACTTAATTTTTAAATAAGATTAGATTTTAAATTTTATTTTGTTAATAAAAAAGTCTAACAAATGGAAAAAAATTATCAAAAAAGCAACAAACGATCTATAGTTGAGAATACATCATATATATATATATAGTGTAAGAGATTATGATTGAGATAGAAAAAACACTGAGGAGAGTTGGAGGAAAAGTCGGAAAAGAAGGAAGAGGAATATACTTACTATTTCATATATATATATGATGGGAAAGAAAAAGGTGTATAACTCCGTGTATGTGTAAAATTAAAAAAAAACAAAACAGATATATTAATCTTTAACTGAGGTTTAAAGTTTATATCTGTGCTAGAGATATTCTCTAGTTTCGAAAATGATTAGTAATAATCATTAGTGTGTTTATCTGAAATGGATGGCGTCAAAATTGTGAGTGGAGGGAAGTTTGACAATGGTAAATGAAAATGTAACAATATTTAAACATCTATTTATTTAAATTTGATGAAATTTTAATCAAATAATTTTCAGTTTGTGAATATTACCTGTACTAATTTTAACCTCAGAATTTGTTAGCAAAACTTGTAGTTTTGAACTTCAAAGTTATAACACCCGACTATAATCTAATTAAATATAAGTCAAACTTAAAAAGAACATTATTGATTTGATAAAGGGCGTCAATTTCATTTAAAATGCTTTTACTATATTATTAAAGAATTAAATTTAAAAAACAACAACAACAAAAAACTTTCATTTAGTCTTGTATATATTGTAACGGCCAGAATTGTATGTTCAGCCAACAAGATTCAGAGACCTAGCAAAAGTACTTCAAACCCAGTATGTTCGGGATATGGTAGTTGCAGAACATTACTAAGTTTTAACCTATTTGCCAGTGCTCCAAAATCTCCACTATCCGACCAACGCTTCTGATGCTACTAATAGTAATCATTTTCTTTTGGTCCTGGTGATCAGGGTGAAACAAGGACTCTATGGATTCAAACTCAGCCTTAGTCATAAATTAGTTACTAAATTAACTGATCGGATACTCACCAGCTCCCATAAAAACCTAATACTTTGACAATGCTTAGAATACCATTTGTTTATATACTTCAAGGATTTTGATTAGACTCATAGATTACTTAACTAAGTGTGGATATAGTTGGGTGGATGTGGTGAACCAGGGAAAAACATGACCAATGTATAAACATAAATATACATAATTTATTACGAAAAAATTCAATAAGAGATAGAATAACAATGACAATATTTGGATCTTATTATGATACATGTATGAACATTACAAATGAACTATATGCTAATAATTACAACAATATTTAAATATCAATATGATAAGTGAATGAGAATTACAAAAGAACTCTGTGTTAATAATAATAATAATATTTGGGTATCAGTAGGATACGTGTATGAGCATTACAAAGAAACTGCATTTTAATGATAACAACATTTATGTATCAGTATGATACGGGTATGAGCATTACAAATGAACCAGAAGTTAATAATGATAACCATATTTAGATATCAATATGATACGTGTATGAGCATTACAAAGGAACAATATGTTAATAATGATAACAACATTTGTGTATTAGTATGATATGTGTATGAGCATTACAAATGAACTATATATTAATTTGACCAACGAAATGCCACCATAAAATGAATATGCCAATTGTCAAGAAGTGATTCAATACCTGGTTATATATTATTAAGTTAGAGGCCAGAAATATATATATATAACAAATTGACGTGTGTGTTTACATACATAGGGGAAGTTAAATAGTTTTATTTTATTAATCCCAGCAGGAGTTATGGAACAAAGCATAATTCTAGCTCCTTTTATTATTAACAATTACATTATAGACATGGTTTATCTATCGCACACAACATTACTAACAGTCATGATTAATAAACCTAATTACGAAGACAGTGGTATCTGGGTTTGAATTCTGTGCTGACTACATTATTATAGGCATTGGCTGGATAGGCCAGTCTCCATTATCGAGTAATAAGAAATATATATATATTCCTTTGTAGACACATCCGTCATCAGCATGGTACATGCAGGAAACAGGAACATGGGTTATGAATCACTATTGTCATAGAGTACCCATTTATCAGCTCAAAAACATAGTTATCTCCAGTACTGGTAAAATATTCATCTGGCAGTTTGCATAGTAGTACTCAACATATATTCATTTATTGGAAGTATATAGGCACAGATTATTCTACCAAGTAATACTGATATACTTGCCAAAAGGTACTAACTCATATATAGATAGATATCTAAATCTAATGCCCATGAGCTTAAATATAAAGCTTAATTATGAATTATCATAGTAAATCACTAAGGAGGTAATAAGATATGCCTGCTGAGACAGAGTACTTCCCCCCTAGATGTATGCATCATTAAATAGATATGGTGCGATGAACATATACTTTCATAATAAATAATACTGCCCGTTTTACATTTAAAAAAAAAGCATGATTATTTTTTTTAATATGTAGATAAACGCACATATATATTATTTCATTTAATTGTCATAAAGAATTTCAACCAAATATAAACTAAATAGACGTGGACTTAAATTTTAGCACTCATTTTTTCTTAATTTTGTTAAGTTTTAATTCAGATATTTGATTTTCTTTTTTTAAACAAACACATGACAAAATTTTAACTAACAAGGATTTGGATGAATAATTTAAGAAATTTAAGCTTGCACTTGTTACTTTAAAGTTATAAAATATTATTACTCTCCACCCTAAAGATTGGAGATAAAACAAACAATTTATGCATTAATTGATTAAATATTAAAATATCATCCCTCCAAATACTTGTGAGTTGGCATATCAATATAATATAGATAATATTAATCAATGAGATATATATAACTAAAGAAAAGTGAGTGGCATACCTCAAAAGAAATAATAATAAAAAATCGATGTTATATAGTTTACAGAATTTTGTACCATTAACAATTAGAAATTAAATTCTGATATAGACTGATTTGTTATCAAAAAGTTACTACACATATGAATTGATTAATGTTTTCTTTTAATTACATTTTCCTTTGGAGTCAGGGTTTGATTCCAAAGTAGTTCTGAGTCTGAGGGATT
The DNA here is from genome assembly GCA_028023455.1 of Epiperipatus broadwayi. NCBI lineage: Eukaryota > Metazoa > Onychophora > Udeonychophora > Euonychophora > Peripatidae > Epiperipatus > Epiperipatus broadwayi. Next base: position 3,514,373 of record JAQFVV010000066.1, on the reverse strand, counting down.
TAAATCTAGACATTATAGTTTTATAGAAGGCACTTTAAATATTTTATCTTTAAAGGTTAAAAGTTCAAACTTGCATTGGAGGCTGTTTGATGAGGCAGAATAGTATGACTATCTTTTTTCAGGTTAAAACTTAAGTTCTGGGCAAGCTCTTGGTTTACTGGATGCAAGAAAGGACTGGATTTGAAGCTGGTACATTTCCCCCTTCTTTGCAGCAGCATCATGGAATCAATAGGTTTATCCATACCAAAGATGCACTCTCTTCCTCTGGAGATCATCTGAAAGGAAGGCTAATCTTGCTTTCTACTCAAAAGCCATGGTGATACATAAAAACTAGCATGATGTCTGCTTACACTCAGTAGTACATTAGATAAAAAAAAACTATAATCCAGTATTTATAAGCCTACAAATCTAAAAAAATCACACTTAGCAAAACCCAAGAAATAATATTTAGCTATCCCTCCAAATATCATGTCTACAGTTTTTCTTCACTTTTCTTATTTTTTAAAAAAAAATATTTTAACCCAGATTCAACTTTTTCTGGAAAAGAAAATACATCGGTTGATTGCAAAATCTTATCACAATATCAGGCAAGAAAACTTAATTGCCCCAAAGACAAGAAATAATTTGTGTCCTAATGGAACTGTATTTTTACAAATGTTTTATAAAAGACTTATAGAAATTCTTGCTTTTAGCTATATGTTTGGCTATCAATTAGTAAAATCTGTTAATTTCAAAAAAATAGTCAACTTAATTTTTCCATTTCTTTCTTTAGAAAAACATACAAAACAAAAAAAAATACATTTTCTTTTTTATATATATAACTGAAATGCATTTTAATGTTAATAATATATATACACATCCTATCATTCAATCATACACACACCTGCATATATATATATATATATCATTGTTTTAATAAAGGGTGAAAAATTAGCTATTCGATTTATCACCTTAGATTCATATTACATTTAAATAAATATCATGAAGCTCTGTGTGTGCATACATACAGACTGCTTCAATATATATGCTGTAAAAAAGCCTGAATGACTTTATTGCTTGGGAGATCATAAGAAGTTTGATGACTTGTGAGCATCAGAATTGATTCTGGGACCTTCTGATGAAGTTAGATGATCTACCATTATACCAAACCATGCAGAGCATATAGGCTATGTGATATAATTAAATAAAATTTCTAAGGTGTCAGGTGATTGTGGGTGAAGGGCTGTATTGCAAATTGTTGTGAATTTATTGGAATCATTTAAAAATTATTTGGAATTTTTTAATCAGTTATAATGCAAGATTTATACATTCATTGTATTTAGAATATATCAAAGATCGATTTATCTAGGATGCCAGAAAAGTTCATTATAGGCTCTGTATATACTTCTGTTAATAGTTTGTTTAATAAACTTTCTCATACATTCTGAAAATTATTGGCTTTCTTCTACTTCAGTAGTGGTATTGCTATTTTGAAAGTATATATTTCTATTCTTGATATCAAAAAAACACTGAAATTTTTTAATTTTTATAGTTTTTATTTGTGATGTTTCAATTTCAACTTCTTAATTTATATAAGTAGATCACCTTCAGAAATTTTAATGTAGATGCATATTAATAAATAAAACAAAAACCAGTAATTTATGAGCATTAAAGAGAGAACAAATATTATAATTACCCAATAAAAATAATCGAGTTTATGAAGAATTAACAAAAAGCGCAATTAAAGAAACATTATATAGAGGTAAATATATAAAAGCAAAAAATTGTATTTGTTTAACTAATAAAAAAATAGATTTATAAAAAAATAATTATAGTGCTATAAATAATCAAAAGATTTAATAAAAGAAAAAATAATTCAACCTAATTTTAATATTTAACAGCTGGTAAGTTTTAATTAAGTAATGATTATTATTATTCATATTTAATGTAAAAAACAAATATAATAATAATGTATAAGTAATATATATATATATCATGTGGTTTGTAAAAATGATGATGCAAATTTAATTTCAATGTTCTCATTATTTTAATTATCCCATTTTTTTTCCATATGTCATAGCATCGGCCGGGACGCGAACCCACAAACGTTTGCAACCACCTACCTGCTTGCAAGGCAACTGCGATGACCTCTCGGCCAACAACGCTATAGGTTTTACATAATTTCTATATATATGTATAGCTAAACTGACTATAAAATGATTTTTATATGTTACGAAATTTTTAATTTAATAATAAGAGCAATAAAAAAATTCAATATTTTTATTAATAGAACCTGAAAAATGCAATACTAAAATAATGCTACATTTTTTGTATGCGTGTATATATATAATATTAATGTGTGGAGTTATCCATTTATAAGTAACTTAATTAGATAACACTTAACCTAGAACAGACTACCCCAGGCCAAGAGCTAATGTAAAACATCCATTAATAAATATTGTACTATAATATATAATAGTATATAAAGATATATTCCTAGAAACGTCTTTAATTTTTTATCCTATTTTATGCTGCATCAGAGTGGCATTAGTATCATATTTAGTGTTCATGAAATTACTTATAATGGCTATTAAATAATCTGAATTCTGGTGTTAGTATTAACAATTTTACAATAAATAATTACACAGAGGCAAAACTCTCCATACAGTAGCGCCACTCAGTGTAAGCCAGAGTAATCAATGGATGCAGAAAGGTTTGTGCATAAAATACCTAGCCAGATTGGATATAAGTTTTATCTAGAACCACAGTAATATCAATTAGTTTTGAATAAATGATAGCCTAGAAAATTTCTCAAATATAATTATTTGAAAAATGTTGAATTTTGTTATTGGATTTTTAGTAATAAAGAAAACACGTACATAATTGCCCAAAATATTTTGCATTGGAGTTGTTTGTATACATAAAAATTCTAAAGTGAGGGGATTTTTTAAGTTTCACAAACATAGTAAGATATGACAATATTGTTTTTTGCTATAGATAATGATGCAATATAAATATTTTACACTCAACTAAAGTTACTAAATTGTTCTCTAAAATGATTCAATAGTTGTTGCAAACTGAGTAAAAGAGAAGAACCATTTTCTTTTAGTAAAGTATTTCTTTATTAATTTTAAGTATAAAATCTTTTGAAAATAAATCATTTGAAGAGTTGCTCCGAATAGTAACAATAGATATTGGATTAGATTTACACCATAAAAATAATTTGTAAAATATTAAGTTGCACAAATAATCAAAAAAATAATTGTTAAAGCAATCAATACTAGATTACAGTTTTAAATCGAAAATATATTATCAAACAATAAATATTTAAAAAAATGAATAAAATATTTTTAATATATACTTGAGAGTTTCTATTTAGAAAAAACAAACAAACTAAAATGTTAAAAATATTTAAAAAAGTAATAGATATTATATATTTAATCTGTGAAAATCTTTGCTTGCTATATTTTGATATGTATATTATTAAAAACCAGTCAATACTTAGACAACCCCAATATCAATAACAATCAACAATTTCAAACTGTTGTCAAGGCAACCTCCTTTTAACAATAAAGATGGAATTCCACTTATATTAATGGTCCAATATGTTTATATAGATGCTAAAGATTGCAACTTGACCAGAGAGATTGAAATTATTGATACAAAGAAGTTTAAATAAACCTCTTTTACAGGTAAATATAACCTATTGTGAATGCAGTCTAATAAATAGTCAATTATAACATTACAAACTTCAATTATAATTTCCAAATTGCACCCAAAATATTACTTAAACAATAAGTAATATGAAAGCAGGCAATATTTATCAACACCAAGAATCTTCAATCTGTTGACAATGCAATCTTTTAAGTACCATTATAAAAAGATGATACTGCCTTTCTCTGTGATTTAACATGTTAATGTAGACACTAAAAATTGACACTTGGGCTGCAACACATTGAAATTTTTTATTCATAGAAGTTAAAAAACATTAAACAGACCAGTAAGAAAAGTGAAATAATCTTTTTCTTATAAGTAAAAGGTTGCCTTGATATCCAATTATAGATTTTTGGTGTTGAGACATGTTGGCTGCTTTCACATAATTTATATTTATGAACCAATTTAGCTTTGAGAAAATTTATATATATAAACAGATAATGTAGTTTTTAAATAATAACATATTATGAAATAAAGACTTTGCTACAGCCATTTAAACAGGGACAATGAAGACAAAAAACATTATTTCATAAGTTTGCCAATCACTAGATGATAATGTTTTTCTATCCTCGTTTAATTCTTTAACTAATATTTTCTACATGAACATTTACTAACAGAGCTGTCAGCTATGGGATAAATATATGAAAAGATAAATTCTAAATCTGATTAGAACTTGAAAAAAAATTAAACTTAATCCAATATTTCAATTCAGATCATATCATAGATAGAGCTGATAAATAAGTTAGCACTCCGTTGCAAATTCTCTTAATATATAGATAAAACAATTTACAATCCACTTACTTCAAACTACGAATTATATACTAGAAAAAAATATTTTTTTTAAAAAAAGGAATTGGTCAGTACCTAATTAAAATTGCCATTATATTCAATTTATTAATTTTAAATCGTTGTAACAAATGCATACTGTTAAGCCAAATGTGTATAGTATAAATGTATGCAAGTATGCGGAGAATACGCTACTACAATTGTAATACCACATCAAATAAATTATTATGAACTTTATATGTGCTGAAACATGCCACTAATATAATTTTTTTCCCTAATTTCTTTATATATACATTACTACACTTGTAGTAAATTATTCTTCATGTAAAATAAAAAAGTTAAATTAACATATTATATACTTAATCGTAGTTTATATATATATATATTTATTCTAATATCTCAATATTATAAAAATTCTGTCAAAATATTGTTCTTCTACCAAAAGAGAAAAAAATGTTTTTATTCTGTTTTAAAATATATCATATTTCTACCATATAATTACCTAAGCCTTATTAAAATTCATTAACCTTAATGTTTGCTAAAACTGAACATGTATATAAACTTGTTTGACTTCTTAAAAAAAAAAGATACCGATTAGTAGAATAATGTATTAATTAATCATTTAAATAAAAGTTTATCAATCTTATTGTATATATAAGAATATTATTTTTATTGTTACGATAAAATAATGACTTTTAATTTAGACTATCACAAGTAAACTGATTAATTTTAATACATTTTCTAAACATCTTTATTAATAAATAAATAATCGAATTAGAAGTTCATACGAAATTTAATACCAGAATTGCCAAAAGTGAAATCGATTAGAGGACCGTACATTTCATAATCTGATATTCTAACACTGCACTAAAACATGAACGGAATGTCCTTACAAATATGGAACTATTTACAATGAAATAGTTTTGTCATTGGAGTTTAATATATTGTACAGGCTTAAATCTGCATTTATATATGTAATATGTGCAGGGTTCGAACTCAGACTTTCACACAACCCACCACTCTCAGTGCCATCTCATATTGCTGACCCACCTGATCACACACATGTTGAGAAGATAAATAATCACCAATATACATATTTCATGCTAAACCAGCAATCATCAGTTGGTCTAGATTACTATCCTCACACACATATATATAATCAGTACTCAGTTTTATATTAAGATAGCCAAATTTATACTTTAATGGACAGGCTTCAAACTATTCCAACTCACAACTCTTTAGCCTTCCATTTCATTAAAAATCTGATGATGGAATGTTCAAAGCCTTTGATAGTGCCAAGGTTGTCATCTTACCCATGTTGACATATTAGTCATCTGACCCCTCATGTACAGGAGAATAATCCATTTACATATACATATGCGAGGGATGGGCAGACCTTTTACCCACTATTTATCTAAATTAATATATTGTACAGGCTTAAACCTGCATTTATATATGTAATATGTGCAGGGTTCGAACTCAGACTTTCACACGACCCACCACTCTCAGTGCCATCTCATATTGCTGACCCACCTGATCACACACATGTTGAAAAGATAAATAATCACCAATATACGTATTTCATGCTAAACCAGCAATCATCAGTTGGTCTAGATTACTATCCTCACACATATATATAATCAGTACTCAGCTTTATATTAAGATAGCCAATATTTATACTTTAATGGACAGGCTTCAAACTATTCCAACTCACAACTCTTTAGCCTTCCATTTCATTGAAAATCTGATGATGGAATGTTCAAAGCCCTTGATAGTGCCAAGGTTGTCATCCTACCCATGTTGACATATTAGTCACAATATATTAATTTAGATAAATAGTGTGTAAAAGGTCTGCCCATCCCTCCCATATGTATATATATATGGATTATTCTTCTGTACATGAGGGATCAGAATGACTAATATGTCAACATAGGTAGGATGACAACCTTGGTACTATCAAGGGCTTTGAACATTCCATCATCAGATTTTCAATGAAATGGAAGGCTAAAGAGTTGTGAGTTGGAATAGTTTGAAGCCTGTTCATTAAAGTATAAATATTGGCTATCTTAATATAAAGCTGAGTACTGATTATATATATGTGTGAGGATAGTAATCTAGACCAACTGATGATTGCTGGTTTAGCATGTCATTGGAGTTTGTAATTTTCATCTTTTTTATTGAGATCATTGTAGAAATTATTTTAGTTAAACGTTTAATTAACACTAAGTGTAAAAATATTTAATAGCCTCCACCCAGTAATATCTGTATATATTGTATATCAGATGAACATAATTTTTATTCAACTGTTTTAATAAAAAAACATGAGAAATTAATAATATTGCATTGGCTTTTTAATATATTTATTATTATTTAATTAATTTAAATAGTCTTTAATCCACAAAATACTTCTTGTAAAACAACTGCAAAATGTTTTAGGAATATAAAATTATCATATCATATGTCCATATCAACATTAATTTTCTTGTTATCACCACATAATTTTTTTTCCAATATGTCAAAGCATCGGCCGGGAAGCGAACCTGGGACAACTGCTTGTAAAGCAGCTGTGCTAACCACTCAGCCAACAATGCTTGACTATACATAATTTAATCATGTCTGTTGAATTTTGATAAATATTTTCTGAATATGACAGCATCATGAGTCTATATATTGATGGATCAAAGCTTTAATTACTATGGAATCAAATGCTTGTTTATAATCAACAAATCCAAAGCATAACATCTTATATCCATTGGTCTTCTCTATTAATTATGCTAAAACAGTTTTTAAATTCATCTTGTTCTTTTGGTTGGTTTGAAGTGACAAATGATTGGTGAGCTTGTAATTTCTAAGATCTTCCTAATCATCATTCTTATATATTATGTTCTTTATCATCTTTCTTATGTATTAAAATTACTACCGCATTCTTCAATTACCTGGTAAAACTCCCATCATTTAAACAACCTTGTTTTGCAATAATTTTTCTATTTCTGAAACTGTTTTTTTTTTAGATATCAATAATAATTTTATCATTTTCATGAGTTTTTTTCTTTCTTCATAGATTTAATTGCAAATCTCATTTCTTTATTTAAAATGCTTGGCAATTCATAAGATATAATAAATTGTAATAGTTACATATAGTTCTTCAATATATTTCATGATGTCATTTTGGTTATAATTCTACCTATTCTTATTGCTGAAGCAAATTTTCTTTCAATACCATATTTTATATCATTACTAATCCTTTTTTGTACCATCTTATAGAACCCTAGACATTCAATTCTTAATGTAATATTTTAAAATTATTTTATTTTTTCTTTATACAATTAATTGGTAAATTGTCATTTTTTTTATACCATTTAACTTGTTGCTATTCTTAATAGAATATCAGTTATCTACTTATTAAGCAAGGCAAAACTCTCCATACAGTAGTGCCACCCTGTACCAACCAGAGTAATCAATGGATGCCAGAAGGATTGTGCATAAAATCCCTATCTAGTGCCTACTCATCCAATATCATCAGACTAGTTTCTGGCTTGTGGCCTTCGTCAGTGAGGGATTTTATGCACAAGCCTTCTGGCATCCATTGATTACTTTGTTTGGTACAGGGTGGCACTACTGTATGGAGAGTTTTGTCTTGTTTAATAACAATTATGTGCTAGTATAAAAAATAGTGATCATGTGATATTTAGTGGTTTGTCTACTTATTGATGAATCAAGTAGGAATGGTCATCAAATTCTATCAATATTTTAAAACAATTTGCAAGTTCTAATTTAAGTTCATTGCTTTTCTTTAAAGTTTTTATTTTTTTTAGTTTTGCTTAACATGTAACTTGCATCTAACTAATTGGTAATCATTTTCTCTGTTGAATTTATTAACATTACAATCTTGAAATGCATATTTTCTGTTAGTTAAAATATAATCAAATTTTGCTGTACTTTCATTTGAATGCTTTCATGTTCATATCCGTTTAGCATTTTTAAAAAAAAAGAATGTGTAATATACAGTTTTCCTTTTTTTGTGAACTCTTTTCTATTGCTAGAATCAAATTTATCCACAGTATTTTAATTGTTCAATCATTTATCAACTCTAAAATTAATGTCTCCCATTAAAATTTTAAAATAGTGCTCAATTTGACCAAAAGCATTTTGTAGTCACAAAATCTAGTTTTTCATCACAATGAAAACTTATCCAAGCATAAAATTGAATGCATTTGATATCTTCCATTAATTTTGCCATTCTTCCTGATATATCATCAATCTCCACATTGTTGTTCTTTCACATTTTATTCATGATGGTCATTTCATTTGTGCTTCTATTATTTGTGCTTTTATAATAAATTAGATGTCTATTTTATGAATTAGTTTTGTCTTCATCCTATATTTTTCTTTCACAAAATCCAACAGTATCTCTTTCAAGATTAAACAAATCTTTTTCTAATTCATGTAATGTTTCTTTACTTGAAAGTGTTCTGCAATTATAGAATCTAAAAATAGGTCATCACTGAAAAAAAGTCTGGTATTGTCAATCAGGGAATTCTTAGCATTGTCCGTCTTCAGCCCCCAATTGTTGTCTTGACTGATGACTTCACAGACTTCTGGGAATAAGGACCATAATTTAGTCTTGTCTTTTATATTTGTAAATATCAAATAAATAAGGATTTTGCTAATAACTGAAAGATGATTCTTTGACCTTTTTTTTTTTTTAACTTTACAATGATCAAAGCATAGCAAATTCCTAATGTTCATTCTATATGGTTAGCATTCTTTCAGCAGTTATACTGCGTGATTATTCATACTGTATATGTTATGAATGTATTTCTCATCAATACACATCACCTAATGTGATGAGTGTATTGCCTTTTTATCCCCGAGTTTAAAACAACAACAACAACAAAAAAAAAACAGCATAATCTTTCATTTCAGTTTTCGGTAACTCTTAACTATGCATCCGTTGAGTTATTTTGAAGGAAGGATGAATACGTGTCTGAATGAAAGTATTAATTATACTATTTTATGTGTAGAGGGTTCAAAATTTTGTTTATACATATTGCACAAAAAGAATTTTATTTTTATTTAAAAATGTATTAAGGTTTTATTGTCTAAATTATATGTATCATAATATACCCACAATGCAATTGGCGGAATAAAATTTTGAAATGTCTGAATACTTCTGGGTTATTTGATTTTATAATAGAATAAAAAGTTTCATAAATTTTTGTTAGACATCTGATCCTTTCGTTGATTACCTGACGCTGAAAACTAATAAACTAATTTATTTCAAGATCTAATATTAAAGATGTAGTGAATAAATAAAATCAGAATATATTTATCCATTATTAAATTAAAAACTACACTTAAAATATTTTGTCTCTGAATGATTTTTTTTATTGTATCTTTAATTAAAAGATTGAAGTTTAAATAATTTTTTTTTTCAATAATATTGCTTGAATTACCATCCATTCTATTGATTCACACAAAATTGTTTCACATCTAACAAATATATTAAAGTTGTCAATAATTATTTATTTCAAAAGGAATTTTATTGATTAAAAAGTCAGGGTATTTTCAGTTAAATTGGGTCTTTAAACCCTGGGGTTTATGTATGTGGGGAGGAAAATTAAAAAAAGCGATTTACAAAATGTAGATAAATTTCATAAGAATCATTTTCTTATTTGTAATTGAAAAAAAAAAATCTGTTTGGAAATTTGGATTGTTCTTTTGTTTATTTTTAAAAAGTAAGTGGAAAAGGAATAGAACTAACCATTGTATTATGACTAAATTTATAAACTCTGTGTAATCTACTTTTTATTGACAAATATTATTTTTTTTTTGGTTAACCATCATTTTCTTAATTTTTGGAGGGTGAACTTTTATATCTCTTTGCAATTTCTAATTGGATTTAAAGAAAAAGGGAGAGGGTGGAGGAAATTAATAAATTTTATGTGTAATCTAAAACTTCTTATTCTTGGTTTTCATTGATAAGACTTTTTTTTATATATATATTTTTCGTTTCAATTTCTTATTGATCTTTGGGGAAAGGGGCGGAGGGGTCTGGAATTTGTACTATTTTTTTAGTTTGTAAAAAATTTACATGTTCTTTTTTAAAATCTAGATTCGTAAAGAGTTTTTTTTAAAAAAGGAAATATATTCCCATCCGCACATTCCAATAAATAATTAACTTTTTAGAAAATTAATTTAGAAAGAAATATTTTCTTTTTCTTGCAATGATATTTATTTAAATAGTTTTTAGTTTTGAAAAAAGTATAAATTAAATCAAGATTATTAAAAAATTTATTATTGTTTAAAACCAGACAGTTAGTGTTTGAATGGAGCTGAGAATTAATCCCAAAAGCAATTCACCACTCTCCCTCGACTTTTTAAAAAGCTAAAAATATTTTTTTAAAGACAATATAAGTTGTTTGAATTAGGTAATAGATGCAGTTCATCTTTTTTTTCCATATGACATAGCATCGGCCGGGAGGTAAACCCGCATCTTTTTTTTTCATATGTCATAGCAGCTTGACTAGATGCATTTCATCCTTCTCTTCTCACTTTTTAAAAAGCAATAAGAAAGAAAAAAACATAAAAATTTAAAAACATTTAAATTTTCATCTCTTTTTAAAAAGCCAATAAGAACAAAAAACTTAAAAAATTTTAAAGGCAAAATCATATTTTAAATCGGTAGTTGTGGAGGGACTGTACTACTGCTGGTAGATGGCGTTGTGCCACCATCAACAAACAGCCCAAAGCTTGCAAGTGAGAAATTTCTGTGTCAACCACAGAAATATTCAGAGTAGGGGTGCAAATGCAGCACTGCAAATTCCAGACGCTAGGTGGCGCTGTTCACTATGTGCACACAGGAACCTTATGCCAACTAGCTGCCAGCACTATTGTCTGTCCATGATGAATCAAAACAAGTGGTTTGATTTTAGGAAGACTACAGAAACCATTCTTCTCTTCTCACTTTTTAATTAAAAAGCCATTAAGAAAGAATAAATTTACACAACTTTTTAAAGATAGAATAATATCGAAAAAGAAATGTCATTTACAAATCAAAAGAAGAACTCTGAAATTCTAAAGCAACCAATTTTGTAAGCTGATATTAGATATACAACAACGACAAAAAATACAAAGAAAACTTACAATTGACCTTTTTTAGAAATTGGAAAATAAACAAATACTACCAAAAATTTACCAAAAAACAAAACAAAACTAATAGTAACAGGGTTTAGATTACACATTGAATTTATAAAGTAAGTTGTATTACTAGGATAAATCACCATTTTTCAAAAGAAAACTTCAAATGATAGACTAATCATCCGCGTATCATTTTATGACATCAAAGCAGCACTTAAAGAGTTAATAAAAGATAAAAATAGAAATATAGATAACCGATTAGATTGGTACAAACTTGCTATATTAAAATACAAATGAAAAAAAAACAATATAAGGAATTTGATGTATTGGAAATTGATTAGAATTAGAACAAAAAAAAAAACCATTATGTATTGTTGAACATACAAATTGTGACGAATATACCAGACAAAAAAAAAACACATTTATACTTTATGCTCTATGATGCATCTAATGCTTATTTCTTTACAACAATGATATAAGAACACATATGAATATATTTAAAAACAAACTAAACGCAATTAAACAGAGAGACAAAAGATTACTCATCTAGATATATTTGTCGCTACTTGGTCATTTACTCATTAGTACTTTATCCAATAGTGAGATATTTTACTATAGTTAATAATTATTTATTATATATGAGGTTGTTACATTATTAATAGTTTTAAGTAAATGTTATATAAAATGGAATGCTTGTAAAGTAAGTTTCTGTAATTTATAAGTAAATAGCATATGCTATACTATTAATAGAAAAATGAGATATCTTCATTAATTAAAACGACCTGTTTAATTAAAATGTATATTAGGTTCCATTAATATAATTTTTTCAATGTCTACAATCATTGTGTTTCAAAATGAAAGAACAATAATTTGAGTTTTTAAAAATATAAGATTGTACTTATGACTAGGAAAAAAGAATAGCTAAAGGAAATTTCCTATGCTTGGATTGGATTTTTAACAACATTTTGAACTTAATAAAATTGATTAATAATTATTTGAATATTTATATTAAAAAAATATTGTTATAAATAAATGTTGACTAAAAGTAGTGATTATAAAGTAAGTTTATGCAATTCACATAAGTTCTTAATATGTATTTATAGGTTGGAGTTCAGTGGCAGATTTACCATTTGATAAATGTGTTGCCTGCTTAAGTCCTCTTAAGATACAGGGGTCCAGAACGCAATAAAAATATGTTGTATAATAACTTTAATATTTGATGGATAGTATACAATTTTCATTTCGATATTCTTTAAAAATTACCCACAACTTTATACCAGAAATTATTATTTTACATTTAAATCTCATACTAGCAAATAATTGCGAAGATAGAATCTACTTATCAAGATTTCTAATGATTCCAAATCTAAACATATAAAAAGACTCAGTAATATTTAATAGTCAGAAAACACTGATACAATTTCAGTTTTGTAAGGTAATGACAAAAACATTAAAATTCTTCTTATCAAAATATGAAAATGTATATAATGAAAAATCAATTACTAAATAAAAAACCGAAATTATCTGGTTATTTAGGCAAGTACAAAATTGCATTGTTTACTGCCCTAAGAGATAAATTATTGAAAAGAATAAACAATATGGATAATCAATTACAACAAATTCAAGCAAATTTATTGTCTAGCATGGATCTCCCGAATTTTGTGTCTCAGATTAAAAAGGAACAGAAAACAAGTTTATTAATTAATAAAACAAGATATAAAAAAAGAGAATAAAGAAACAAAAAATATAATTCGGTTAAATAAATGTTTTAAATAAAATTATATATTGCATATAATTGTATTATTTTTTATTAGTCATTCATTAGACTATCTGGGTATTCCCAAATTAGTATGATTTGGCGGATGGCCAACCACTATGCCCATCACTATCTGACTATCTTATAGAGCTAAAAACGACAATATAATCAAAGCAATTAAATTTACTACTATCTTCACAGCCAAATCATTTATAGGAGTAGAATATTTTACTAAGTGCAGCAAGAGAAGGTTGAAAATATTATCAAATATCTAAACTTTTAAAAAATCTACTACATAACTGAAAAAGCATATTCATTTGTTCGTGGCTGCATTATTTATGCTCTACGCTACTTTACAGGTGAGATTTTACAAGTATAGCAAATACAGCTCAGTTAATTAATATATTGAGAATACTCACATCAAATATGCTCTTTGAGCGTTTGAAGTGCGGGTAATTACTATTAGATATGTTTATTTACTTTTTGACAATTTTTATATCTAAAACAAAAAAAAAATATATTATGTAAAGTCAAATCTTGTTTATTCATACTGAAAAACCTTTTTTTCCCTACTATAACAAAAAATAAAAAAAAGTGGTAGTTTATCCTGACGTACATGATGGCCACTAGAGTCGCTGTTTCAGTGTTAGCACACAGAACATATAGGGTAGGGCCCTTGAAAGCAGACAATGCTTTTTCCAGCCGCTAGATGGCGCTGTTCACCATGCATATGCACAGGAACCTTCCACATGCTAGCTGGCAGCAAAGCTGCCCACCTGGTGACACTGGTTGCCATGTGTAAGTCCATATAGCTTACATCATCTGCTACCACCTAGGTGGCACTGATTGACATAAACACATCTAGCTTACATCGTCTGCTACCAGAAACAACCAAGATTCTAGTCATCTGCTACCACCTAGGTGGCGCTGATTGATGTAAACACATCTAGCTTACATCGTCTGCTACCAGAAACTACCAAGATTCTAGCCCACTATGTGGAGCTGTTTCTCCATGCTACACATGGAAAAACTGCACTCTGTAAATGCCTGCTTGCTAGCGTTTATGTGCATACTACTTAAAAGATGGATGACCTATAATAGACAGGTGTGATTAAATTTAGAAGTCACAACTATGTAAATATGCATTACCACTTTATAGTGTTACATTCTATTTCGCCGATTAATAAATCAATGGATTTTAAAATTATTACTTTTTAAAAATCGATCTTTGTTTTTTAATTATTTACTCTAAAAGTGGTTTTTTTAAATTAAAAAAAAAGGTAATTTTTATGACAATCTTTATTTCAACGCTGCTAAAAATCGGTCTAAAAAAAAAAAGATATTTTTTTTTCCTATGGCAGTATTTCTTTCAAAACTATTATTTTAAAAGATGATTGTTTGTAAAACTTTTTTTTCCAATAACTTTGAAAGTAATACAAATTATATTTCGGTTTATAGATCTTTCAATTACTATTTTGCAAATGTATTATTTTAAAAATGTAAATAGCGTCTCTAAATGAATTTTTAAATTAATAAATATTTTTAAATTACTAGAGAGAAAGCAAATCAAACTCCTTTAAATATATTAAAATATCTATTCAGTTCAAATTTAAAGGAAGTTTACTGTACAATTTATGTATACACACACATTTATTATTTGTAATATAAAATCTAAATAAATTTATAAACCATTCAAGTGTTACTATCTTTGATAAAAAATAAATTTATTAAAATTAATATGTGTATAAGCAATAAAACATCAAGCATATTGAAGAGTACGACCCTTATAACATTGTATTCTTTGTAGACTTATTAAGATGTCAGAGAATTGCATAGTGTGTGGTGATTTATACATGAACTCTCTTCAGTGTAAAAATCGAGTAAAAATATTGAAGGCATAAATATTAATTGAAGTTGTATTTAAAACTTTAGAATCATTTTAATAACTAAAAATGTCATATACTCACAAGGAAATTTCATAATAATAGGTTTAATAAATATGGCTAAAGTAAGATATTATTGCACTCAACTGCATTTAAATTATTAAGAGCAACCTGAATGCATGAGGGTCCATTGAAATAGATATGAATGTTTTATGCTTATGTTAGGCTTGTATACTGTTAAAATTAAAACTATTAGTCCTCATAAATAATTTGGAAGACATTGCCTGTCAAAATTGGATGATTATTGAAAATTATATATGATCTTAATAGCCTAAAATTCAGAAGCCTGATAGTACTGTCTTTGCCAGTGCCCTGTTTCTTTCTTTCATTATTGAATTAGTAATATCACCACAGCTTGTAAAAGTAATGTTACTTATTATAAGAGCTTAACAATGAAGTTAATTTGTTTCATAATTACGCTGTTACAAGTTTTGTTAATTTTGGTATAGGATATATCTAGATGAACATCTAAACATTATGAAAGAATTTTGTAAAAAGTAAAGGCAATACTTTTTAGTAGATACTTTCCAAGCTAAGGATTTATCAATGAAAGCTGAAATCTAATTAGAATTTTTGCAATAGGTCACTCTATCTACTTTATGATAGAACCATCAAAATGAGAGTCATGTGATGCTGGATACAGTTGAGAAATGATTAATTACTTGTTCAGTAATTGAAGGTTTGTCATGAGATAAGTACATTATCTGCAAAAGCTAATGAATACATATTTATTTTTAATAATGGTAGAAAAAGTTTAATTAAATTTGCATGTTAAAGTAAAACAAGATCATGATCATCAACTATTATCAATACACTGCAGGATGAACATCTCTCCAAGTTTAATCCATCTCCGATCTATAGCTTCTCTTCTCCACATCACCCCTGCACATTTTCTTACTTCATCTATCCATCTCACATGTGGTCTCTTCCTGGGTCTTCTACAATCTCTTGGAATCCAGCTTAAGATTTCAATTGTCCATCTATTATCATCTCTTCTAGCAATATGACCAGCCCAACTCCACTTTAATCTTTTAATTTTTTAAATGAAATCAGTTACACCTTTTTGTTCTCTTACCAATATATTGCATTTTCAATCTCTTCTTGTTAATCCCAATATGCATCTCTCCATACTTCTTTGAGTGGTCTGAAGTCTGTATTGCTCTTCTATTAAGTGTTCAAGTCTCAGATTCATAAGTAAAACCAGGTAAAACACATTTGTTAAAAATCTTCCTTTACAAACTCATAGGTATATTTCCTTTTAGTTTCAAGTTATTTCTATCAAAAGCACTCCAACCAAGTTTAATTCTATGATTAATTTCATCCATTATGTTTCCATCTGTATTAATAATCTGACCAAAGTGTTTGTAACTGTTAACTTCTTCTAACTCATCATAAAGTCTTTATTTTCATATTTTGAGAAAATCCATTAAACATTACTTTAGTCATTTTAACATTTATCTTTAGTCCTACTTTCATCTGATAACTACTGCAACATTTCCTGTAGATCTAAAGCATTATTAGCAAAAACAACTACATCATCTGAAAAATCTAAATGACTTAAATAATCACCATTTACTTTCACTCATTTATCTTTCCATTTTAATCCACAAAATACTTCTTGCAGCACTGCTGTAAAAAGTTTTGGAGATATGGAGTCACCCTGTCTTACTCTCTTCTCAATGTTGACTTTACCAGTATTATTATCTAATCTAATTGTTGCTGTTGCATTTTTATAAATATTCTTTAAAATATGACAATACCTTGGATCTATACTTGAATATCTCTAGAATTGTCATTATATATGTATTATAGCATTTTTTGGTAGATTTCAACAATTATTAACTTATGGGGTTGTGAACAAACAGAAAACAGTGGCAAACTTTAAAGAGATAATAAATATACTTGAATTTGTTTACTGGTTAGAATCTCTATAGATTTTCTAATATAATGTTTGTGAGTAGTTAGGTGGTTCAATGAATCTATAAATGAATTTCTAAATAGACAAATTTTAATATATATCACCAAACAGAGACACTTAAATATTTCCCAATTTCACAATATCAACTAATAAACTATAATTTACATTGATTAATCATTAAGATTTGATTTAATGCAAGAAATTGTCTATACTCAGGAGGTTACAAATTTATTGCCATCCTATTAATTGAAAGGAAACCCTTTGACTCCTCTTGGGAGCCTTAAAGGAACTGTGCAGGGCAAATTCTTAATGTCCACTCCATATGTTCTGGTCATTACAACTGTTATTACTATGTGATTATTCATATAGTATATAAACATGGATAGGCTGCTCACCAACATGCATTAGCCAGCGAGACAAGGTTATTGGATTTTTACCTCTGAGTTCAAGATCAAGAAACACCATGGACTTTCTTCTCAGTTGCCTGATAAGGCAGAATGAATGCTTGTGTAAAGATAAATATTTTTCCAATATATATATATATATACAATTATGACAGACAAAAATAAATCATGCCTTTATTCCCAGGAGACTGTAAACTCACCAACCAAGGTAGCAGTTGGTGGCTAAAGGCAGAGGGTGCTAAGAATCCCCTGATTGTGGATCCAGGCTGACTTTTGATGATGACTTTTTTTATTTCAGTACTTACAACTGCATATCATTTTCAAGTGAAGGAAGATTGCAAGAGTTAGAAGAAAAACTGTCTTATATTAAATGGGACATTATTGGACTTTGTGAAGTTAGAAAAAAAGGTGAAGAGACAATTGTTTTAAAAAGTGAACATGTACTCTACTATAAAGGCACAAATATTGCAAATACAAGTGGAGAAGGATTCGTTATAAATAAAAAGTGGAAGAACAACATTGTGGAGATTGATGGTGTATTTGACAGAGTGGCAAGATTAGTTAAACAACTTAATAGCAGATACCAAATGCCTGATAATTCAGGTTTATGCCCCAACAAGTTCTCAAAGTGATGAAGTAGTAGAAGATTTTTATATGGATGCACAAAAGGCTTTTGATCAGAGTAAACAACATTTAAAAATTGTTATGGAAGACTTTAATGCTAGAATTGGTAAACAAATGAAAAATGAAAGTGCTGTAGGTAATTTTGGTTATGGTAATATAAATGAGAGAGGACATAGACTTGTGGAGTTTGCAGGAAAAGGAAAACTTTATATTATGAATTATTATTTTGAGAAAAATATTAAAAGGAAATGGACATGGAAGCATACAAATGAAGGTACATCAGAATTGGATTATATTTTGATTAACAGGAAATACATATTTCAAGATTGTAATGTTCTTAATAAATTTAACAGAGGAAGTGATCATCGATTAGTAAGATGTGAAATACATGTTAATGCAAAACTAGAGAGACAAAAATTATTAAGAAAAACAATATTTACAGTTGATATTCCTAATTTTCAGAAACATTCTAATGAATTTAAATTAGAACTTACAAATAGGTTTCAAGTATTAGTAGATTTTGAACATGATTCAGATTTGAATGAAATTAATATGAAAATAACTGATACACTTTTAAAAACTGCAACAAAGATAACTGGTAGAAAAAAGCAGCACTTGACCAATAACATTTCTACTGAGACTAGAGAATTTATGAAGAAAAAAAGAAATATGAAGATATATAAAAATGATGCGTTAAAGAGTTGAAAATGATATAAGAAAGTATAACTGTGAACTAGCAAGGAAAGCAGTGGAAGAGAATGAAAGTCTCAAGAGTGTAAAACAACATTTTGATATTGATAGGAAATTTATATCTGCAATAAGAAAAAAAACTGGAATTATTACTAAAAAGAGAGATGACATCATGAAATGGATAGAAGACTTTTATCAAGAATTATATAGTAATAAAGAACAAATACCTCCTATATCTATTACATCTTCTGAATTGCCCAGAATTTTAAATGAAGAAGTGAGATATGCAATTAAATATATGAAAAAAAAAAAGGTTCCAGGTAATGGTGGAATTATAATTGATATATTAAAAGAAGCAGATGAAAAAATAGAAATTTTTTAGCAACGTTATATACCAAATGTCTAAATGATAAAGATGTACCAGATGATTGGAAGAATGCAGTATTAATATTAATATTTTAAAAAGGTGATAAAGAAGATATTAGAAATTACAGACCTATCAGCCTTTTATCAGTTACATACAAAATTTTTACCAAGATAATTACAAATCGTCTACAGAGAACATTGGATTTCCATGAATCAAGAGAACAAGCTGGATTTAAAAGTGGTTTTAATACAGAAGCTCATATCCAGGGATTGAGAGAAGTTACAGAAAGGACAAATGAATATGAGTTGCCATTATGTTTTGAATTTGTAGATTATGAAAAGGCATTCAATTCTATAAACATTTCTTCAGTGATTAGAGCATTGGATCATCCTTTGGTGTCAAGTGTCCATAGCTTAGATCCATAAGTAAGAACAGTAAAATAAATCTATTAAAAATTTTCTTTTTAACCACATAAGAATATTATCTTTTAATATTAAGTTATTTCCACCAAAAGCCCTCCATCCAAGTTTAATCCTATAGTTTTTATTTGTTATATTTTCATTTCTGTTGCTAATCTGACCAAGGCACCGTCATTAGCTTCTTTTCAATTCTTGATTATCAAACTTTATTTTCTTCTGGGAGAACCCATTGAACATTATTCTTTTTTGTATTTATTTTTATTCCTATTTCTTACTCTCATCTGATAACTTTTGTAACATTTCCTGTGACTCTGCAGCATTATTTTCAAAAACAATCACACCATCTATAAAGCATAGATAACTTAAATAAATTATATTTATTTATACTCCTTTTACTTTCTATTTTAATCCACAAAATATTTTTTACAAAACTGCCATAAAAGTATTTTACAGGTATGAAATTACCCTTTCATTTACCTTTCTCAATGTAAATCTTAGTATCACTATGCAATTTAATCTTTATTGCTGTGTTGGTATAAATTTATTCAAAATATGACAATATTTTGGGTCTATATCTTTATTAAAATGATTTGTATTTCTATAATGTATAGAATGCTTATTGGATAGTTGAGAAAGATTTAAATCTTTTGAAGATAAAAAAATACAAGAAAGCATGTAATAATAGTTAATAAAGAAACAAATAAAAATAAACCAATTTAAATCAGGAACAAAGCCTCTTTATTAGAAACACTGATTAATACTCCCTCACAATAATTTCTTATAAGTTGAGAAATTATCTTACAAATAATGCAAAAACTTAGGGGTTTTTCACTAATAACAAATAAGCAGTACTTACTATTTGATATACAGGTTTAATCACATCTTTGCATACTTTTAACAAGTCCTCTAAATTGTCCATTCACTTTACTACTGTTACACAATGTTTTATTTACCACCCTTTTTTTTACAGTATTGACTGCCCCAGCAATCTTCTTCAGAACTTTATTTCTCCTAGCCTCAACTAAGTTCTGAAGAAGATTACTGGGGCAATCGAAACTGTAAAAAAGGGTGATAAATAAAGCATTGTGTAACAGTAATAAAGGGAATAGACAATTTAGTGTTATATGGTATACATTTGGCAATGCAATAAAAAAGAGTAGTTATTATCCTCTAAAGTGACTAAGCCATGATATTTTTTATATATATTATAAGAAGTAGTTGCTCTAGCTTATGAAAGAAGCTTATTAAGAAAATGACTTTCATAAATATAACATTTATAAAAATATTCTTTGAACACACAAATCTTATACTATGATATATACAAACAGTACCCTATATGATGCAGTGCGAATATTGAAATAAAGTTCTATTAACTGTGATTTTTATGATTACTGTTTATCCATCTCCTCAAAGTAATGCCGTTAAAAGAAAAACATAAGAATGGATCACATTTATAACTCTTGTCACCTAATAGCATGTTCAATATGATTCATATGAAGTTTAAGTCATAATTTTGTGTTTATTCTGGCACTGTTATGATATATCTATTTCAAATGCTCACACCTATATATCATACAATTATAACCCGTAATTATTCCTAATCAGAAGGTAATCAGCTTCCAACATACACATTTAATCATGTTACTAATTCACTGATGTTATGAGTATATGGGACAATCTTAAACCCAAACATAAGATAGAAACTTTTAAAAATTAGAATGGCCAAGTCATCTTTATATCTAAATGCAATTATATAGGCCAATCTAAAGCATTTCAAAACATAAACAAGAAGATTTAATCTTCATAAATTTTACATCTATTATATTATTAATTTATAGTTAAACCAATGAAAATTTCAAATTTATGACGGGCAAATATTAGATGCTAGAATCAATTTAATAACAATATAATTTACAAGCACGGTTTTCATTTGTAATTCTTAATCAGCCTTTGAAATGCACTGTTTAATCATGTTATTAATTTGCCAGTGTTATAGTGAATATACAGAACAATCTCAAACCCAAATGAGATTTTAAAAGATAAGAATAACCCATGTTATCTTTTTATATAAATTCAAATATGTAGACCAATCTAAAACATTTCAGAATGAAAGCATGAAGATTTAATCTTCATAGCTTTTATGTTCATTATATTATTAATTTATAGTTAAACCAATGACAAAGATAAGATGGCTGATCATATTTTTTAGACTAACTTGCATTTGGGTTTGAGACCATAACATCAGTGAATTAGTAACATGATTAAATAACACATGTAGAAGGATAATTAAGAATTATGAACTAAAACTGCACTTGTAAATTATATTATTAAATTGATTCTATAATCATCTAATATTTACCAGTCATAAATTTGAAAATTTTGCTGCTTTTACTATAAATTACTAATGTAATGGATATAAAAGTTATAAATATTAAATTTTCATGTTTTCATTCCAAAATGCTTTAGATTGACCCATATAATTAATTGCATTTAAGTACAATGATAAGACAACCACTCTTATTTTTGAAGTCTCCACCTTGCATTTGAGATTGTCCTGTATATTCATTATAACACCGCTAAGTTAATAACATGTTTAATCAGCACCTGTGAAAGACCATTTGAAAATTATGAATGAAAACTGCATTTCTAAATTATGTTATTAAATTGAACATCTAATTATGTAAATTAGATAGTTGAAATTCTTGTGCAATATTTTATCTTTTGGAGTGCCTTTATCAGGTAATTTATTTAGGGATTATTTCTTTAAAAAAAATTAACAAATGATTTTCATCATCTATTAATTGTAAAATGGGAATTACATAAATTTCAAAGAGAAAATACTATACATGCATGTATTAACTAACAAACACTTATTTTTTTGATGGGTGATTTATTTAAGAGATTGACCTTCACTAATATTATTTATTCACAATCACATTCAATGTCCATAACAATGGTTATTTGGTGGTTTATGTAGGGAAACAAAAGTGTTTTATTGTTGCTATTCCAGATTGAACAGCATCTATTCTAGATGCCATTAAAGAACATGTAGCACCAGGATCCTCCATATATTCTGACTGCTGTAAAGCCTACAAAACTGAGGAATTGAATGCTGCAGGTTACCAGCATTTCAAAGTAAATCATTCTTACAATTTTGTTGATCCTTCTACTGGAGCCCATACTCAAAATGTAGAAAGACTTTGGGGGCTTTTAAAATGGTGCAATAAATGAGAGAGGGGGACCGCTCGACATTACCTGGATTCATACTTGAGCGAATTCATGTGGCGAAGACTGCATAATGGTGAAAATCTATTTGATGTGATATTGCAAGCCATTAATATACCATCAATCTAAATTTTACACTTTCTAAATTATAATCTACTAATTTCTGCCATCTTTTGCTGTATTTTTTTAAAATCAAATAACCACCATTTTTTAATCTTCTGTTACTATTTGTGTTAAAATCTGTTCTCTAAAAATGTGAATTCTAAATTTAATAACCTTTTTAATGGATTTTTATGCTGAAAACATTCAAGTGCCTACTAAGCTAAATGTTATAAGTTTAAAGAAAATTTGTAAAACCTAATGGATATTTAATTCATTTTATTTTTTTAGCTAAAGGATTTTTATGCTGCAAATAATTTTTCTGTTTCACGTCACCTTTGTATTTTCAAAATGTGATGTCATAGCTTTTCTGGACCGGCTTTTGACATGAAAAACAATTTCTTGAACCAAAAAAAGTGCAATCATCGAAATTCCTGGAAAGACATTGGTAATTATTTTTTAAATATTGATGAATTTAAATGATTTGTAAATATTGAAAATCTTCTATTTTTTAAATATTACATGATCAACATAATTGGTCAATTTCAGTTGTTTTTTTTTTTTGAGGGGGGAGGTAGTGGTAGATTTTACATTGGTAATTATTTTTTATGTATTGCTTTTTATTTTTGGAATATCGATGAATTTAAATAATGCCATAATTTTAAAGCAGAGACCAAATAATTGCTTTTGAATGCATTGCAGATGCTTATATGCAAAGTGGAAGCTTAATACTTTTGATGAAATTCTGTTTTCGGATTTCCCGCGTTCCACCATTTTCCAATGTAAGTAAATAATTTTTGATTTTAGAAGGAGTGGGGGGTCTCTTTTTTTGAATTTTATAGCATTTTCTCGTTTATTTTTTTTAAATTTGTACTTTCGATGTATTTCTTGGATATATATTGCCTCAGCCATTTTTACTTGTCAATTTAAGTGAATAATTCTTGATTTTAGGGTGTGTGTGTCTCATTTTGAATTTTATAGCATTTTCTTGTTTTTTTTTTTTTAAAATTTGTACTTTCGATGTATTTCTTGGATATATATTGCCTCAGCTATTTTTACTTGTCAATTTAAGTGAATAATTCTTGATTTTAGGGGGAGGGTCTCTTATTGAATTTTTAGTGACTTTTTTTAAATTTAAAATCTTATAGCATTTTCTTGGTTTTTTTTTATTATTTGTACTTTCAATGAATTTCTTGGATATACATTGCCTCAGGCATTTTTGCTTGTCAATTTTCAGCCACTTTTGGATATAAATTTATCACTTGCAGGCTTCGGACTGGTTGTTGATGGTACCGCTGCATCGCTTGGTGGCAATCGAGCACGTCGGGTACAATTACCATTGCTAAATGTGGAAGCTAAATTATTTGTTCTGATTATTTTTAGACTAATTTCCCTTACTGATTATTTTAGGCTTAAGAATAGCCATTTATGTTTTAACTTAAGTTTTCTTTATTGGGAATTATGTCATTTCTTATTCCTATGACAACTGTTACTAGAATGGTGGAAATAGAATTGATTTTAATTAAAGTTCTCCAGAATGTTCATTAGTAGAAATCACATGACACAAAGTTATTGTATTATAAGCAAAACTTATTGGGCTAAATTTATTCATAAAAATTTGGATTGCTTTCAGTTAATAAGTTTTTGACTTTTGATCTAGGATAATTTTAGTAAAAAAAAACACAAAAAAATTAATTTTTTACAAATGTTAAATGGAAAAAAAAAAAACTTCAGATTTTATCAATTTTCAGAAAATAAACAACCGTTAGAATTTATCAGATTCTCATAAAGTTTTTTTTAAAACTTTCAAGTGTGTTGGCAAAATGAGACTTTTATTATTATGAATAGTGACAAAGGTTAATCAATAAAATTGTATTTTTTGCAGTTTGTCATATCAAATTAAACTTGGAAGAAATACTAAAAATCTAAAACAGCTTGAATCTGTAACTAATCTTTGTTCTCAAGCTTTCTAAAAAATTAAAGTCCTGTATACATGTGTGCCACAATTAGTTTGGTAAATAATTTTAATATATTTGAAAAGCTGGTATAATCACTTTTTAATTTTGCAGTGCTAAATAAATTTTATTCTTTGAAATAATTTATTGGTTGTTTTTGATAATAGCGAGTACCCAAATTTATTGTAGGTCTAACAATTTTTTTTAGTAGCTGAATCTTATGGCAAACACAAGAGCCTATTGGCTTTAATGGCAAAGGTATATTAACTTTTTGATGCTTCTAACTAGAATTTTATAAGAAATGTAATTAAACTTTCTAAAAAAAAATAATTAAAAAAATTATCCTTAAAATTTTTTATTTGTGAAAAGTCATTATTTTTTCTTCTTTATTAATTTTCATTTTTCTGAAAAAATATAACTTTGTACTTATATTTTTTATTATATGTTAAGACTATTTATGTCTTTAAAAAAATTCAAACATCATTTAAATTTTTAAAATATATTCAACTATTAGCAACAAAGCACAAACTAGTATATAAACCTAACATTTAGTGGTCTTATTCTTCTCTGAATATTGTATTATATATTATACTAATTTGTGTTAATATTAGTAGCTGAATGTATTTGAATTTTTCTAGACTTTAATGCTAGGTGATGAAAATAGTCAGACATATATTTATAATGTCATCATCACAAATTTCCAGACAAACCTTAGCTTTGAACTATTCGTAGATGATTGATTTATTTAAAAATTCAATATAGTGGACCTTAATAATTAACAGCTAATATTTTATTTTTGCATCTAAAAAAAAAAACTTTGCATGATCACAAACTATTAAAGCATTTAAGATGGTATTATCTCCAAATTCTAGTGGTTATACCTGCTTTTTACTCAGAAGTTTGGGTTGATTCCTAATATAGCTCTAGAATTGAGATTTTAGAATTATGAAATGGCAACCTATCTCCAACAAATATGTCTAGATATTTAACTATGTTAAAATTTATATATTCCATTTTTTAAATATAGACTTTTAGCAATTAAAATGTTTTAAATATAACAAAAAGATTACTGAAAGTAATTGCTTTTGCAAGTTACATAATAAAGATGGTCAAAGTTTTGTTGCCAGAATTAAGATTTTTTTTTTAAACTTCTAGAATATTTTGTGGTTTGTTCAAGTTTAAATCATACTAAGAGCTTACAAAAACTGACACATTAATTACAACATCTTTATTTCAATAATAATTAAAAAAATGTTAGCATTACAACAGAATGATATACATATGGTTTAATATATTCCAAGTCTATTAGTAAAGCAAATCCACATATTGTAACTTTTGAAAAGAGAAATAAAAAGCTACTATAAAGTCCAGTAGTATAAAGTTATTAGTGATTAAAAATTCTGAATAAAGATATTTTTGTTAAAATGTACTTTTAAAATGTTCATTTAGTCTTAAATACGCTTCATGAATAAAAGCAAAGATCTTGTTTTTTCTTTCAGACTAAGTGCATTTCAGTAAATGTTTCTCTGTTTGTGAATATTCCCCACGGGTTCACAACTTGGGCAGGTATTTTTTCTTCTTTAACCAACTCAATCAAATGATTATCCAACAGTTTGGTCTTCTTATTTAAGGAGCTCTTAGCATAACCACCTAAAATTCTCTTCCTAAAAAAAAAAAAAAAATGTAAAAATTAAGTATATACCGTAGATATGCATAATTATAATGTTTAATACATTTAATTTTTTTTTCTTTACGTATTAAAATGTTAACACATTATTTTTAAAAATGTTATAAAATTATAAAAATGAGAATCTTATATTTCTTTTTAACCGAAAAACATCAAAATCTGACAAAAAAGTTATTTTACCTAAAGAAATGTGATTTTTATTTTTTATATCACACACACATTCATACATAATGCTAATTAAAAAGAAATATTTGGTAGAAAAAAAATTTGAACTTGTTTCGAAAACGCAAATTATGATTAAGAAGTATTTTCATGGAAGACTAAATTACGACTGGCGAACTCTAGCAACAATTACCTATTCAAATTTATTGTCAAGTTATTAAAGTATGAATGAGGGGGAAGTGGATAATATTAAGATCAAACTTTTTACAAAATATGGCATTATTTCAAATTTATAAATTATTCTAATTATTTAATCTACAATGTAGTGGTAATTCGAACTCAGACTTTCACACGACCCTCTACTCTCAGTGCCATCTCATATTGCTGACCCTGGTTTAGCATGAAATACGTACATTGGTGATTATTTATCTTTTCAAAATGTGTGTGATCAGGTGGGTCAGCAATATGAGATGGCACTGAGAGTAGTGGGTCGTGTGAAAGTCTGAGTTCGAATCCCGCATATATTACATATATAAATGCAGGTCTAAGGCTGTACAATGTATTAATTTATATAAATAGTGTGTAAACTCAGCCCATCCCTCGCATATGTATGTATAAATGGATTATTCTCCTGTACACGAGGGGTCAGAATGACTAATATGACAACATGGGTAGGATGACAACCTTGGCACTAACAAGGGCTTTGAACGTTCCATCATCAGATTTTCAATGAAATAGAAGGCTGAAGAGTTGTGAGTTGGAATAGTTTGAAGCCTGTCCATTAAAGTATGAAGATTGGCTATCTTAATATAAAGCTGAACACTGATTACATATGTGTGTGAGGATAGTGATCTAGATCAACTGATGATTGCTGGTTTAGCATGAAATACATATATTGGTGATTATTTACTTTTCAAAATGTGTGTGATCAGGTGGGTCAGCAATATGAGTACTGGGTCGTGTGAAGGTCTGAGTTCGAATCCCACATACATTACATATATAAATGCAGGTCTAAGCCTGTACAATGTATTAATGTAGCGGTAAATAATTGCTTAGATCAAAACATAATTTGAATAGTGCACAAAAAAATTTTTGAACTCGTTAAATTCATGTTATATTCAAATTTGAAGCAGAATGTTAGAATTATTTACTCTTATGATTACTTTAGGAACTGTTTGAATCATTTTGTATAATTTCAAATTTATCAAAATATTAATTGCCCATCTCAATTTTAATTCAAACTAAAACTATAATTTGGCACTAAGTACTCATATAGATTATAAGTATCAAGTTCAAGGGTTTTTATTATAAATAGTAATTAGTGGAGATAATAAAAAAAAACTTTCCGTACGCTCTGTAAACTTGGATAAACAAAACACTGAAAATAAATATTTTTGATGGTTTGGTGAATTTATCTATTTTTTTTTTAAATACCTGTATTTGTAAGAGATGAACAATTAACGCAATAAATAAGAAATTGTAAATTCCCAATGTTCATACTTATGAGATCACGTGTTTATCAATACACACATAGATAAATCCAAGTCTAAACATCATCAGAAAAGAAAAGGACTTTCAAAAAGGAGTTGCAAAGAGAGAAGAGAAATTAAGACAAAAATTTGCAGGAAGATTTACTGTTGGATGGATGAAGGCACGGCGATTGCGTAGACGTGATAGAGGGTTATGGATAGATGAAAAAAAAGTCTAGGTATATTAGGTAATGGATTATGATTCTAGAATAACATTACTTAGAATTATTGACGAATTTTAAAGACCAAGTTATGATGAAAATATCAAGAATTATGTAAGCAAGTGAGAATAGAAATAACGAGAAATTAAAAAATGCAAAAAATATTTACTCAAGAAATGAGGGGCGGGGCATGGAACTAAATTACCCATATTAATACAATTGTAAAAAAAAAAAAAAGTAATTAAAATTTAGAATTAAAGAATTTTTAAATTTTTTTATTACTTATTAAAATGATACAGATGGTAATGTAAATAAATTGAATAGCTAGTTTCGAGAACACGTTTACAAATAGTTGCCCCCATTTTTTTTTTCTAACTTATCGTATTTCTTTAAGTTTTAATTTTAAAAATATAAAAGAATAATTTTTGGTGAAAGACTAACCCATCCGTGAATTTTGCTCACAAGCTTTCGCCAGATAATCGGTCCTCAACCAGCCTCAATATTCATCGGTATAGGCATCTAGCTGTTCTTAAGGAGAGGGAAAAACAAGAATGGAAATCAACTAAAATTCTTACCGTCATGCAGTCAATGGAGTAATGCTATTTTTGAGATCGTTTGGGGGAAATCTCTGCAGAGCAAAAAACTATTTAAAAATATATTTTTTAAAATAAATAAATCAATAAGCAGATTTAAATTGTGTAGACTTCTTATTAAACATTTTTTTTGACTATCTTTGGTTAAATGTGGTTTGGGATGGGGCGTAGACAATTTAGAATAGCATTGAATTATTGTACAATACTTTAACAATTTAGATTTAAAAGAAAACACCATCGTCAACTTTTTAAATATTTTTTAAAAATAATTTTTAATTTCGTTCACCTGACAATAACGGCTCCTCCATTGGCAATTACGTCTTTTCCTGCCATTATTTTGAGTTTCTAAAGTCTTCTCAATTAATCTCGGCGCGGAGCTGGACGATTGACTCAAGGCGCAGAAAATTTTTAACGCTTCTCAGATAGCAGAAAAGCTCTTAGGAATAAAGAGCAATGAATGACTTTGTTCAAAATTTAGCTTATACGGTTAATTCACTACAATAAAAAAAAAAAAAAAATCAGTTAAATTTATTATTTACATTTTTTCCAAAAAAAAACCCCAACAATACTTCAGAATACTTACCCGAGCTTGAAATACTCGCCAATATCTTCCCCAATGTGGTCTGATACAGAGCAAGAAATGGTTGAATAAAAATTGACTACCCTGAAAATCACAATTCAACATCGATGAAGTACTTAGTTCCCTTAGGTTTGCCGTTGTAAAGCCTAACGATTGATCACAAAGAAGAAAAGTAACAGTTTGTCGAGAGAAAGATTAACCCTCATTGAGTTACGACCAAAGTGATTAGATTTTGCTCCACGCCCAGATTTATATAAATTTCCTGGAAACGAGACTCGTAAGGGAGAACTTTGTAATTCGAAAAATATGACCTAAAAAAAGATAAGTAGAATAACTATAAAACTGCTATTTTTAAAAATTTAGAATACACACAGAAAAATTTATCACAACCTTTTTTGCACATCTTTATCTATATATATATTATAACAATGTTAACAAATGGAAATTTAGTTCCCCATTCTAGCTCCATTTTCACGTGTCCAATTCATGGTAAGAGAATGCTCTCTGTTACCGGGTTGCTATTACCTGGAAAAGTGTAAATTGGCTGTTTACACTTTTTTTCCTTCTTTAAATAAATAAAATATTACTTTATAGGCAAAGTCTATTTGTATATTAATTTGTTTGCCAACAGAACTTATTGGATACCGCACAATTTTTTTAAAAATTTCCATTACTGCTTCTTTCTACTTAAATAACGGCATTAAAATTATTATCAATTGTTTAATTCTTTCTTACAATATATTGCTTTTTGCATCCTATTATATAGAAATCACACTATTATTTTTACAGCGAATAATTTCATAATTAACACGGGACATTACAGATATTAATTAATTACTGGTTTGATTAGAATTGTGTCGATGTCTATAGTTATGCGAAAAGTAGCGCTCTTATCGGCCTTTTACTGATTTGTAGTTTGCATTCATTGTTTCCATCCATATTTCTTTGGTTCAATAAAGAATAATTGTAGCAGTTTTAGAACAATAATTGATTTCTTTGTGCGCGTGTGTGTTGGTTTAACTAGTAGACATGATAATATTAGTAGACTGATATAATAATAAATCAACTATGCACTTTAATACTGTTTCACAATGCCTTAATTCCAACTCTGACAGTTTCGATTGCCCCAGCAATCTTCTTCAGAACTAATTTATTATGATATTATATACATTTGGCAATGCAATAAGAAAAATTACTAGACATCATAGTATAGCACAAGTGTTTTTTAAATGTCTAATTTTCATTATGTAAATACATGTTTGTGAGAGAAAGGAAAAAAAAAACATATACATGTGATATATTTCCGATGTTCCACATGGACTGATAGTCCAGTTCAAGAGCATAGAAGGCGAAGTTAATTTACTTTGACCTATTTACAAAGGCTCTCACATATATATAAAGGAAACAATATTTAAAAAAAAGTACATTATTACATATATTAGTATAGGTTCACACACACACAAATTACCTAGATACCAACTATTATTCTATGAACTGTACAAGTTAGGAACAAAGTAGGGGGGTTAACTGCTTTGATTTAAAATTCTTAGTTTTCAGGTATATTTATTATTATATTCAACTGCACAACAAACTGAAATAGTGGACTTTAGAAAAACATCAGATGTCCGATTCATTGCATTAACTGTCAAACATTCTTTCATAACTACATTAAATCAACTCATTGGCTGCTATAATTCAAAAGGAAGATAAGCAACTTTAAATATTCTATTTGGAAAGTGAATATTATGATAAAGGTGTCACTAAATTTAGAACCAGATTTGATTGTGTGGCAGAAAAGTAAAAAAAACCTGAAAATTGATCTGCAAAATTTGTTTGAAATAAATTACCCATAAAAAGTAACTGATGGAATAAAAATAAATTGCAAATAAAGATCGCTAAAGCACATGTGCATTAGCTTGAAAAGCTGGTCATTAGTTTATTACAATTCATAAACATCGCGCTATATAAAATAAATATCTCATTTACATATATTAGTTTTAAGAAAATTACAAATTAAAAACTTTTGAAGATTGTTTTATTTTTCTTTCTTTTATTTTATTTTGTGTATTTCTATATCACTTCTTGATTTGTAGTTACTTAAAAATCAAGAACCATAATGTTTATAATACTTGGGATTGTCTAAGTGTTGACTGGCTTTTAATGATTACTTACTAACCCATTTAGTCTTGATCATTATTACACTTATTATTTAAGTAATACTTCAGGTGCAATTTGAGAATTATAATTCCAGTTTGTAATGTTGTGATTGATTATTTATTAGTCTGCACTCAGAATAGATTATATTTATCTGTTTAAAGAGGTTTATTCAAACTTCTTTGTATCAATAATTTCAATTTCTGTGGTCACGTTGCAATCTTTAATGTTTATATAAATATATTAGACCATTAATAAAGGTGAGATTCCACTTTCATTGTTAAAAGGAGGTTGCCTTGACAACAGTTTGAAATTGTTGATTGTTATTGATATTGGGATTGTCTAAGTATTGACTGGCTTCTAATGATTAGACCATAAATGTATATTTTACTTGACTATTGAAAAGATTGTTTTACATTTAAAGCTTGTAGATAGAAGTCAATATTGAAATAAATAGATCAGAAACAGAATCTATAAGACTAATAATGTTCTGTGTTAATAGAAAAACAACAATATAATTTTTAAATAAAAAGATAATTTATTGAAAGAGGATTGATACAGTACATGCATATTATAATAATTAGGAAGTTATTTTATTTATTTTTTTAAAGAAAGAGTGACATTTCAATAATGTGTTTTAGCACTACTTGCCAGCTTTTATATTTTAGGCTCAATGTCAGTGATTACACTGACATGAATGTACTAAAAAGTAAAAAAAATAAATTTTATTCAGCTTTTGCAAATGTGAAGCATACTTTGCATAAATAAAAATTATATATTTTTTATATACATAATAAAGAATTAATGAAGAATGTTAAGTTTATCACATGATCATCATTTTCTATGTTTATGCAAGCTGTTATTAGCAGGAGCAAACTCTCCATACAGCAGTGCCACCTAATGCAAGTCAGAATGATTAATGAATGCAAGAAGGTTTATTGCATAAAATTCCTATCTAGTGCCTACTCATCCAATATCCCCAGACTAGTTTCAAGCTTGTAGCTTTCATCAATGAGATGGGATGAAGGTGACTGTGGTTTTTGATAAACCAAGGACACCAAAATGTGTAGATGCTGAACTGGATTCAAATCTATATAACTATACAAGCAAATAAGCTTGGGTTGAAAATTTCATCTTGAGCTCCTAGCTTTATAGTTAACTAAATAGGTAAATGATGTCTGCTGGAGGTTTGCATTAGATGCTAAAATCTAGGTGCAGTGCTCTCAGATTTAAAGCTCATCACTGATGAAAGCCATAAGCTAGAAACTAGTTTGGGAATATTGGACAAGAAGGGACTAACTAGATAGGGATCTTATGCATTAAATCCATTGATTACTATGACTTGCACTAGGTTGCACTACTTTATGGAGAGTTTGCTGCCGCTAAAAATTAAGTTAAAATGTTAAATTGTATTTTTTGCTATATAAGAAATGGACAGAAAGTGTTGGTCTTCTGATCAACCAACAATACAGTTTAATTTTTTGTCATTTTCCCACATATATCTGAAAGTAATATAATCTAATTTCTATTTATGGTAAATATACCCCATAATTTTATTTGTAAAAGCTGAAGATAATTTCTTTTTTACTTATATTATTTATAATACTTCACTCATATACACTTTAATGCAATTAATTTTCTTAAAAACTTCTTTATTTTCTTACAGTTTCGATTGTCCAGCAGTCTTCTTCAGAGCTACAAGATTTGAATGATACAAATACATAATTATCATTTCACACATATATGTATAAATCTTATATAAATCAAAAATATATCTCCATCATTTTACATACATATATAAAACACACACATATATACATATATATATATATCAAAATATACCCATATATTTTCTTCATATATATACACATATAAATCTATATCACCCTAGACATATATATATATATAATCCATATCTACATATATATATTGTGCCCTTATCTATAGGTCATAATAAGATAGAATGGTCAATTGCTAAAAATTTTAAATTTTAAGATACGTTTGTGTAATATATTGATAATTGTATGATCGATTAGATTTTATAGTACAATTTAAGGCTGAAAATACCTGGTATATAAAAGTGTAATGAATTATTTAAAAAAAAAAACAATTAAATAAAGCTTAATTATATTCTTGCTTATGGTTGTAAAAGCTGGCCATATAAAATAATACAGCTATAAATAGTTAAAAATATATTATTAATTCGAGTATGATATTTTAAAACTAATAAATTAAATAAATGCTATATGTAGTGTTATAATCATATTTAATAGTCAAAATTAATAGAGTATATTTTGAGATAAACTTTATGATGGTGAGAATTATATTTAGTTCTACATTTGTAAATTATTTTCCAAATTTTTATAAAATATATCAGTTTTGGTAATTTAGACCGAGACGTAAATTAAAAAATCATCTGATAAAGTTAGTAATCATGTGACTGTATATTATATACCTTCACACACACGCTTGTTAGAATATAATAATAAAGTTTGTGAATTATGGAACTAAATGTAATTGCTGTCTATCGTTGAAATGAAGGTTGAAATATTAAATAGTTATTTTAAATGTTTAAATGATATGATATTTAAGTAGTGGTTAAAAGTTGAATACAGTTAATAAAAAATTAAATATTTTATTTAAATAAAAACAAGATAAATTAAATATTAATATTAAAATAAGTATTAAATGTTATTTTAATAATTGTTTTAAAGTTTAAATAATTTTGATAAAACTGTAATTGAGTTTAAAAATACTATTCTAAATAATATTTAAGACATGACGTCATAAATTCTTTATTTTAAAAAGGTTTAATCTACTATAAAACTAAAATGTGTAAATTTGTTCGCGCTAAAAAAGTCATTAGCCAATCAATGGAGGTATTTTAGCAGACCAAATATAAGAATTAGACAGAGTGGGAGAAAGTAATGTGTAAGTGAAGGAGGGAGTAACATATTTTTTTAGCTGTATAAAATCGTAAGCTAGAAAAGTAATATAATTTTAAAATTTTGTATTTGTTTTAAAAGTTTTTTTAAATATAATATTTTGAACTACCTTTACATGGAGGGCTAATTTTTAAAAGTTTTCTTACCAGAATATTTTATTCAAGTTTAGCCAAAACCTTACAGTAAAATGGAAATACTACAGAAAACAGTATGTAGAAGTTATGATAAAGGAAAAATATTTGTAAAGTGCCTTGATACAGCTTTATTTATGCTCAACCAGAAACTTATTATTGTAACTCAGAGGAATATAATTTGGACGCTATACGGAAAACTTAAAAGAGAAGTTATTTGCCGTCAGGAAAAATTATGACGCACAAATTTATAAGGCTACTCTGAAGTTATTTTTTCTTCTCTATGAAAAAAAAAATTAAGACGCGTATATCATAAAAAAAAAATTATGTAAAAGTTATAACAGAGAAAGAATGTTTGTCCTTTTTAAAGGAAACATTACAAAGTATATAGTTACCAGAACTTTAAAAGAAAGGAAAAATTACCGAATAATGATATGAAAGAGCTATTGTGTTTTATGAAAAAAAGAACAGAAAAAACTTTCTCTAAGAGGAATTGGAAAATATTATAAAGTGGTCATTGGAGGAATGCTTGATTTGGAAAATATAAATCTAATATACTTAATAAAATGGATCCATGGAAACAGAAAAGTTTTGTTGAATATTTAAATCAAAGTACTGAGAAGATGCATCATAAAAGTCGCGCGGGGGAAAATATTAACAGAAAATATTAGAAGAGAATATGTAGACGTTTTTCTTTACGGGATTAACTAATATCATAATTAATAATTGTATTAAATATTATAAAAAACCAAGGATTGTCATATATGAATATTATTAAACAGAGCAATAATTGTTTTACCTTAAAATTGAACATTAAGTGACTGAAGAAGAAATAATAAACATTTTTTTTAGCTTTAATATGAACGGTTTTCAAGAAAGTTTGATAAAGAAGTACAGTAAATATAGTTTAAATATTTTTTACTAATTTATTTAGAATATAAAATGTTATGTGAGATTAGGGAAAACATATAAACATAAATTTAGTAATATTAAAATTTAAATATAATAGCTTGATAAAATTATAGAAATAGTGTTTAAAATAAAGTGTATAGATGTGAATCTTATATCTACAAGAATCAAATGGATGGTGAAGCCTACGGAATGCGATCGAGAAGATAAAGGTCATTTTGGTAATTTTAATAGTTGTTTATAATGCATAATATATTTTTTTTAGATCATCTATTGGCCTAAGAATAAAGTGTGAAAGTTTAAATTATATGTACACATTTTATACAACATTTTTAACATATAATGAGATAGTAGTAATTCGGAATATGCATGCAATAATTTATTTAAAGTATATTAATAATATAATTTAACAGAACAATTGTGTGATTCTTTTGAACTTTCATGTGATAAAGTATTCAGGTATTCAAATAGTTTGTATATGATTAAATATACGGAGGAAAGTAGTAAGCAAGCTGTCTTATAAAACAGTGGAATAGTTTTAAAATAAATGAATTTTATTATTGTTAGTAATGCAGATATGTATTTGTCGATGTACAGTATAGAAAAAATCTTGAGAAATAAGATCGGATAGTGACTTGGAAGTACTAGTGGAGAGGAAACCAAGATGATGTTTTTTTTTTAAGAAATAGGAAAAATAAAGGATTTGGATCATATTTAGTTTTGTGTGATTTCAGTATAGTTAACTAAGCCCTATGACTGAACACATAGTTTGGACAGTGTTTTTTGCACATCTTTAAATTTTTGATGTTAGAATAAAGCTGAAGAAATAGCTTTAGCATCGTTCCTATGATAGAGGTTGGTAGACAGGTAAAGGTCACTCCTCTATAGTGTCTTTTAATCCACTGTGCCATGATTGTCAAGGTATATGAAGAGTAATATTCTAGTTGTATTTTGATCCTATGCATCTATCTTCGCTATCCTTATTTCGTGAATCTGCATCGGTCAGAAAGATATTTTCAAAGAAATAATGAATAAAATAGAACTGAAGATATGTTATCGTTTATGTAAGAATAGTTTATTTGCTGGAATGTATAGAATTGTGTAATTTTAAAATTGAAAGTCCAAAATATCATAAAGAGAGAAAGAATCATATAATACATTGTAAAAATTAATTCAGAAATGAATATAAGATTTTGAAAAGAAATCTAAACCAAGTATTTTAAAAGTGATAATAAAATTTGAATGAATTTGTTTAATAATATTTAGAAAATAAGTATTGCATATTTATTAAGAAAATAGTCCAATAATGTACAATAAACATATACTTGTGCATGGTATATTAATAGTTATAATTATATCATCCGAAGTAAGGCTTGAATGAGAATATTAGGATTAATAAACAACGGATAATGAACAATAAAAACCTAATACCGAATGTAGAACAATGTTTTGACTTTGTAAGATTCCATACAATCAATATAAAACTAAAATTTGGTTATTTTGTAGAATTTTATTACAAATGTAAAATTTTGTAAAAAAAAAAAATATATAATTTTAATAATATTAGGGATGCAAAGTGTTAGTGATAATCATATAAGAAATGCATTTTGTAATAAGCTAACCATAATAATAAATCAAGTAATAATACTGTATTTTCTTAAGTGTTTTAAAAAAAATAAGATTTAACTAGGAAAAGTAGATATTATTTTGATTTCATTTTATAAACTAATAAATTAAGTTGAGATATGAAAGTAAGGGATATCCAATGTATATAGTGTAAAAATATTGTTCATTTATTTATGTTGTTAATAAACTTTGTTTTAAATTTGTTCTAAAAAAAAAAAAGTAAACATAAAAGTGTTATAAGAATTTTGAGACTTTATTGGTATGAAAAAATTAAAAGATCATAATTTTATATTATTTATTGGTCATCATTTTATTGCCACAATATTACATTAAATTATATGCTAATGTTCCCACACGTATTCTGTTGTCAGATTATTAAAATACTACCACGTACATATTTATTTATTTTATTTAGGAAGAAATAAGATTATATTATATTATTATTGTTATTATTATTTTTATTATTGTTAGTTGCTGTGTAGTAGATTATGACATAAAATTCCCTTTTCATATTTTACTACCGTAATTTTAAATCAGAATACAATTTATGAACCTGAGATTTTATTTTATTTTACTTCATTTTATTTAATTGAGCTAGATTCTTGTTATAAAGAAGATTAAGATATGATTATTATTTTAATTGTAGTGCATAGAGCTTAGAAAGTCGTAAGAATACTATGAGTTAGTTATTTGGTATAGTAAAAAAAAAAAGAGGGGATAGTGTTCTTATGCCATTGAGGTAGTATCGTGTGGATAATGTCTCAATGTAGTCTATCTCGTTCCCCGTATTGTCACTCCATGTCTCATGAAAATAGTAAATATTTGTTAATTCATTTTAAAAATTGAACCGTATTTGTATTTTAAAAATTAGAGCTAGTAATCATTTTAATTAATGCTGAATATTTCATTTATTTATTTGTTAACTGAGCTAGAACCCGTAATATTCGTAATAAACAGTATATTTTTGGGGTGAGGATGCGCAGGGGGAGGTTAGATTGTGATCGCCCAACGTGGGGCATGATGTGTAGTTGGAACTACAATCGATAGGTGGGATTCAACTAACAGAAGGTTAAATTTTGCTTTTCCAATGAGATTGCACGATGTGTAGTGGAATTACATATAGTTTAGTATTTGAATTTGTTCATGTAAATCGGGAGATTGTCAATAGACATATTTTACAGAAGTAGATAATTTCATATTTGATTATAGAAATAATTATTAGGATTTAGTTATTAAAATAAACTAATAGTTTTAACAAGGCTGTAAACTTTAGCAATGAGCGTCTGAAAAAATCGTCACTAGGGACCTCTGTAGGTCTTTAAAACACATGCTTACGCTATGAAGAAAAGAGAGAATCCCTTCTTTACTTCGACCTACTTTTATATATAAATAGGTGAAGCAGAAGTGTTTTGATCTAAGAGTGTGAAGCTATTAAATACTTCACTAATTAAGTCCACAATTCTTATAATACATTAATACTCACGAAATCTTAAAGACCTACAGAGGTCCCTAGTGACGATTTTTTCAGACGCTCATTGCTAAGGTTTACAGCCTTGTTAAAACTATTACTGAAATAATAGTGAGCGTTTAATAAAATTTATAATTACAACTTTAAATTATCGTAATATATTTCTTACTATAAGATCTTTTCATTAACTCTTAGTAAATCGTAAGATTTCGTGAGTATTAATGTATTATAAGAATTGTGGACTTAATTAGTGAAGTATTTAATAGCTTCACACTCTTAGATCAAAACACTTCTGCTTCACCTATTTATATATAAAAGTAGGTCGAAGTAAAGAAGGGATTCTCTCTTTTCTTCATAGCGTAAGCATGTGTTTTAAAGACCTACAGAGGTCCCTAGTGACGATTTTTTCAGACACTCATTGCTAAGGTTTACAGCCTTGTTAAAACTATTACTGAAATAATAGTGAGCGTTTAATAAAATTTATAATTATAAAATAAACTAAGTATTTTTTATTAAAATAATTTCAATTTTATGTGGTAGATAATCTGATTGTTTAAAAAAAAATCGTACTATACTATTGTGGGTCAATTGACAAACAAAATTTAAAATGTGTATGTGTGGCTAACGATTATTGGTATTTAATGTGACCATGTCAATTATTGAAGTATTATTGAAAAATATATTTGAAGGTGTTTTAATTTGTGCAAAATATTTGTGAATCATGCATGTGGGAAGTGATGTTGTGACACATATAATTTTAATTGTTATTGTTATTATAATTAGTTAGATAGTATAGGGTATATAGAAGGTATTGTCTATAGTTATTGTGGGTGATGGTTGGATGAGATAAAAGAACTGGTAAGAAACTATTTTATGAGAAGTTAATAGTAACATATTATTGGGATATTAAATTTTGAGGAAAAAGTATTATAAAGAAAAAAATGGATAATCAAGATAACAGTTCAGTAGAGGAAATATCTGAATTCATTGTGGATAGTAGTTGTGAGGAGGAAAGGGAAGCGGAAGAGACAATTAATATAGAAACAATTACAGATATGGTACAAATTACAGATGACGAAATAAAAGAAGAAGAAAAGATTAGGGAATTAAAAATAGAGGAAGAAAAAGTAGTCACACATAAAAGAGATGTAGATAGCTTCTCATTGTCTCAAATAGCACTGATGATGATGAAAATTAATGAGAATATAAGTAGAAATAGAGAAGAGATTCAAGAAAATATATGTAAAAATAGAGAAGAGATTCAAGAGATTAATGAGAATATAAGTAGAAATAGAGAAGAGATTCAAGAAAATATAAGTAAAAATAGAGAAGAGATTCAAGAGATTAATGAGAATATAAGTAGAAATAGAGAAGAGATTCAAGAAAATATAAGTAGAAATAGAGAAGAGATCAGTATAAAATTTGAATCTCTCAATGAAAATAATAGAAAAAATAGAGAAGAGATCAATGAAATTATGAGTAAAAATAGTAATGAAATCAAAGCGTGTATAGACAGTATGAATAAAAAACTCAATGATACTTGTAAGACTATGGAAGACTTTAAGGAGGAAGCACATAATAAATTTAATGGCTTGGAATCAAGATTGGACAATAGTGAAAAAGTTATTAGTTCTTTAAGAGAGGAAATAGAACAAATAGATTGTAATAATCAGGAATTGCTCAAGACTAAGTTTACAGAATTTTCTGAAATTGCTATAAAAGGTATAAACAAGCAAATAGAGGATTCTATCAGTCAATGTCAGACCAATAATAGCAAGTTAAAACAGGAGTTTGATAATAATAAATTAGACATTAATAATGAAATATGTGAGATAAAGGAAGAGATAATGCAGAGTAGAATAAGGATGAAAGATGAAATGGAGAGAGAGTTAGTGGATAAGTTTAATGATTTAGTAGTGCAAAATAGAAGAGATATAAAAGAAGAAATAGAAGAAGGTTTGATGGGAAAATTAAAGGATTTTAATATTGGGAAGGAGGATGATCAGAAGTACAGGTCCAAAATAGGTGAGAATATAAAGCGCTTACAAAAGGACGTAAAAGAACAAGTAATGCAGGTAGAGAGAAATAGTAATGAGTATAAGGAAGCTATAGATCAAAACTTAGATAGGTTTAGACAGGAACAAAAGATATACATAAATCAAGTGATTGGACAGGTAAATTTGGAAGGAAAATTACAACAGGTATACGAACAAATAGAAGAGATAAAATCCATTAGCAATCAAACGTTAGAATTAGGTAAAGAAAAAGCATCGCATAGTAAATGTGAAGAATATAAAAGTCCATTCCCAATAGATAAAATAGAGTATGTAAGAAATGAGGAAGGTAATCAAATAGAATCTGATAATAATAAAGAAATATACAGCCGAATAATTAAAGGAAATACTATTTGTGAGGGAGGAACAAATAACTCGATGGCATTACGCTTTATGAGGGTCAAACCATTTAGAGGTGACCATGCCGAAAATCCATATGAGTTTCTAAATAGTTTAGATGAACTATTTTCAATATGTGTTTTAACTGAAAAGGAAAAGTTGGCCATCTGTAGTAATCACTTAGGAGGTACTGCCAAAGACTGGTGGCAGTCACTTTTTGAAAGGCCAAATACCTATGGTGACTTTAGATGTTTAATAACAGGTAGTTTCTGGAACGATGACAAGCAAGATAGCATTAGGTTCCAGATAACTCAGGAAAAATATCAAGCGAATAAAGGTAGCTATACTAGTTTCTTTAGGAGTCAGGCTATTCGATTAAAAACACTAATGGCATGTCCATTGTCTGAAGGACAGATAGTAAGAATAATACGACACAATTTTCCCAGAAATGTGGAGCAACTATTAATTGCAGCGGACCGTTATTCTACAGAAGAGGTGTCAGAAGTATTAGATGCACTAGAAAATACTGAAACATCTTTAGATAATCGATTCAAAACAAATAGAGACAGAAATAACTATCTATTGTCTAATATCAATGTTGACTATAATAATCAAAGGCATCAAATAGGCTTTAAAAGAAGATATAGTTCTAGTGATAGAAATAGGGTATATCCATATGCTAAGAAAGTGGTTAGATTTGACAAATCTAGAAGTAGGGTAGAGTTGCAAAATAATCAACCCTCTACTAGCGGTATTACTACTATTTTAAAGAAACCCAATATAAAAACAAGTGAGAAAAAGTTAAACTAGAAGTTTAATCCCATACCCATCAGAAGTGTAGAAAATTTTTTATAAGTATTAATAGTTCAAAGTCTGAGTTTAGTGTCCAGATATTATATAAATTTGTATAGCAAACAGTGTATTCTGTTGTATTGAGTAGTATAAGATGGAATTTGGTTGTAGCAGATAATAAAATGAGGAGTATTAATGAATAAAGTAGGTAAGAAACTAGATGTTTAATTTAAAATTTTTTATTCGAAGGGGGAAGTTATGTGCCCTTATCTATAGGTCATAATAAGGTAGAATGGTCAATTGCTAAAAATTTTAAATTTTAAGATACGTTTGTGTAATATATTGATAATTGTATTGTCGATTAGATTTTATAGTACAATTTAAGGCTGAAAATACCTGGTATATAAAAGTGTAATGAATTATTTAAAAAAAAACAATTAAATAAAGCTTAATTATATTCTTGCTTATGGTTGTAAAAGCTGGCCATATAAAATAATACAGCTATAAATAGTTAAAAATATATTATTAATTCGAGTATGATATTTTAAAACTAATAAATTAAATAAATGCTATATGTAGTGTTATAATCATATTTAATAGTCAAAATTAATAGAGTATATTTTGAGATAAACTTTATGATGGTGAGAATTATATTTAGTTCTACATTTGTAAATTATTTTCCAAATTTTTATAAAATATATCAGTTTTGGTAATTTAGACCGAGACGTAAATTAAAAAATCATCTGATAAAGTTAGTAATCATGTGACTGTATATTATATACCTTCACACACACGCTTGTTAGAATATAATAATAAAGTTTGTGAATTATGGAACTAAATGTAATTGCTGTCTATCGTTGAAATGAAGGTTGAAATATTAAATAGTTATTTTAAATGTTTAAATGATGTGATATTTAAGTAGTGTTTAAAAGTTGAATACAGTTAATAAAAAATTAAATATTTTATTTAAATAAAAACAAGATAAATTAAATATTAATATTAAAATAAGTATTAAATGTTATTTTAATAATTGTTTTAAAGTTTAAATAATTTTGATAAAACTGTAATTGAGTTTAAAAATACTATTCTAAATAATATTTAAGACATGACGTCATAAATTCTTTATTTTAAAAAGGTTTAATCTATTATAAAACTAAAATGTGTAAATTTGTTCGTGCTAAAAAAGTCATTAACCAATCAATGGAGGTATTTTAGCAGACAAAATATAAGAATTAGACGGAGCAGGAGAAAGTAATGTGTAAGTGAAGGAGGGAGTAACATATTTTTTTAGCTGTATAAAATCGTAAGCTAGAAAAGTAATATAATTTTAAAATTTTGTATTTGTTTTAAAAGTTTTTTTAAATATAATATTTTGAACTACCTTTACATGGAGGGCTAATTTTTAAAAGTTTTCTTACCAGAATATTTTATTCAAGTTTAGCCAAAACCTTACAGTAAAATGGAAATACTACAGAAAACAGTATGTAGAAGTTATGATAAAGGAAAAATATTTGTAAAGTGCCTTGATATAGCTTTATTTATGCTCAACCAGAAACTTATTATTGTAACTCAGAGGAATATAATTTGGATGCTATACGGAAAACTTAAAAGAGAAGTTATTTGCCGTCAGGAAAAATTATGACGCACAAATTTATAAGGCTACTCTGAAGTTATTTTTTCTTCTCTATGAAAAAAAAATTAAGACGCATATATCATAAAGAAAAAATTATGTAAAAGTTATAACAGAGAAAGAATGTTTGTCCTTTTTAAAGGAAACATTACAAAGTATATAGTTACCAGAATTTTAAAAGAAAGGAAAAATTACCGAATAATGATATGAAAGAGCTATTGTGTTTTATGAAAAAAAGAACAGAAAAAACTTTCTCTAAGAGGAATTGGAAAATATTATAAAGTGGTCATTGGAGGAATGCTTGATTTGGAAAATATAAATCTAATATACTTAATAAAATGGATCCATGGAAACAGAAAAGTTTTGTTGAATATTTAAATCAAAGTACTGAGAAGATGCATCGTAAAAGTCGCGCGGGGGAAAATATTAACAGAAAATATTAGAAGAGAATATGTAGACATTTTTCTTTACGGGATTAACTAATATCATAATTAATAATTGTATTAAATATTATAAAAAACCAAGGATTGTCATATATGAATATTATTAAACAGAGCAATAATTGTTTTACCTTAAAATTGAACATTAAGTGACTGAAGAAGAAATAATAAACATTTTTTT
Source organism: Epiperipatus broadwayi (assembly GCA_028023455.1). Classification (NCBI taxonomy): domain Eukaryota; kingdom Metazoa; phylum Onychophora; class Udeonychophora; order Euonychophora; family Peripatidae; genus Epiperipatus; species Epiperipatus broadwayi. The sequence goes on along the minus strand of JAQFVV010000066.1, from coordinate 3,469,973 downwards.
TAGCTTTAATATGAACGGTTTTCAAGAAAGTTTGATAAAGAAGTACAGTAAATATAGTTTAAATATTTTTTACTAATTTATTTAGAATATAAAATGTTATGTGAGATTAGGGAAAACATATAAACATAAATTTAGTAATATTAAAATTTAAATATAATAGCTTGATAAAATTATAGAAATAGTGTTTAAAATAAAGTGTATAGATGTGAATCTTATATCTACAAGGATCAAATGGATGGTGCAGCCTACAGAACGCGATCGAGAAGATAAAGATCATTTTGGTAATTTTAATAGTTGTTTATAATGCATAATGTATTTTTTTTAGATCATCTATTGGCCTAAGAATGAAGTGTGAAAGTTTAAATTATATGTACACATTTTATACAACATTTTAAACATATAATGAGATAGTAGTAATTCGGAATATGCATGCAATAATTTATTTAAAGTATATTAATAATATAATTTAACAGAACAATTGTGTGATTCTTTTGAACTTTCATGTGATAAAGTATTCAGGTATTCAAATAGTTTGTATATGATTAAATATACGGAGGAAAGTAGTAAGCAAGCTGTCTTATAGAACAGTGGAATAGTTTTAAAATAAATGAATTTTATTATTGTTAGTAATGCAGATATGTATTTGTCGATGTACAGTATAGAAAAAATCTTGAGAAATAAGATCGGATAGTGACTTGGATGTACTAGTGGAGAGGAAACCAAGATGATGTTTTTTTTTTAAGAAATAGGAAAAATAAAGGATTTGGATCATATTTAGTTTTGTGTGATTTCAGTATAGTTAACTAAGCCCTATGACTGAACACATATAGTTTGGACAGTGTTTTTTGCATATCTTTAAATTTTTGATGTTAGAATAAAGCTGAAGAAATAGCTTTAGCATCGTTCCTATGATAGAGGTTGGTAGACAGGTAAAGGTCACTCCTCTATAGTGTCTTTTAATTCACTGTGCCATGATTGTCAAGGTATATGAAGAGTAATATTCTAGTTGTATTTTGATCCTATGCATCTATCTTCGCTATCCTTATTTCGTGAATCTGCATCGGTCAGAAAGATATTTTCAAAGAAATAATGAATAAAATAGAACTGAAGATATGTTATCGTTTATGTAAGAATAGTTTATTTGCTGGAATGTATAGAATTGTGTAACTTTAAAATTGAAAGTCCAAAATATCATAAAGAGAGAAAGAATCATATAATACATTGTAAAAATTAATTCAGAAATGAATATAAGATTTTGAAAAGAAATCTAAACCAAGTATTTTAAAAGTGATAATAAAATTTGAATGAATTTGTTTAATAATATTTAGAAAATAAGTATTGCATATTTATTAAGAAAATAGTCCAATAATGTACAATAAACATATACTTGTGCATGGTATATTAATAGTTATAATTATATCATCCGAAGTAAGGCTTGAATGAGAATATTAGGATTAATAAACAACGGATAATGAACAATAAAAACCTAATACCGAATGTAGAATAATGTTTTGACTTTGTAAGATTCCATACAATCAATATAAAACTAAAATTTGGTTATTTTGTAGAATTTTATTACAAATGTAAAATTTTGTAAAAAAAAAAATATATATATAATTTTAATAATATTAGGGATGCAAAGTGTTAGTGATAATCATATAAGAAATGCATTTTGTAATAAGCTAACCATAATAATAAATCAAGTAATAATACTGTATTTTCTTAAGTGTTTTAAAAAAATAAGATTTAACTAGGAAAAGTAGATATTATTTTGATTTCATTTTATAAACTAATAAATTAAGTTGAGATATGAAAGTAAGGGATATCCAATGTATATAGTGTAAAAATATTGTTAATTTATTTATGTTGTTAATAAACTTTGTTTTAAATTTGTTCTAAAAAAAAAAAAGTAAACATAAAAGTGTTATAAGAATTTTGAGACTTTATTGGTATGAAAAAATTAAAAGATCATAATTTTATATTATTTATTGGTCATCATTTGATTGCCACAATATTACATTAAATTATATGCTAATGTTGCCACACATATTCTGTTGTCAGATTATTAAAATACTACCACGTACATATTTATTTATTTTATTTAGGAAGAAATAAGATTATATTATATTATTATTGTTATTATTATTTTTATTATTGTTAGTTGCTGTGTAGTAGATTATGACATAAAATTCCCTTTTCATATTTTACTACCGTAATTTTAAATCAGAATACAATTTATGAACCTGAGATTTTATTTTATTTTACTTCATTTTATTTAATTGAGCTAGATTCTTGTTATAAAGAAGATTAAGATATGATTATTATTTTAATTGTAGTGCATAGAGCTTAGAAAGTCGTAAGAATACTATGAGTTAGTTATTTGGTATAGTAAAAAAAAAAGAGGGGATAGTGTTCTTATGCCATTGAGGTAGTATCGTGTGGATAATGTCTCAATGTAGTCTATCTCGTTCCCCGTATTGTCACTCCATGTCTCATGAAAATAGTAAATATTTGTTAATTCATTTTAAAAATTGAACCGTATTTGTATTTTAAAAATTAGAGCTAGTAATCATTTTAATTAATGCTGAATATTTCATTTATTTATTTGTTAACTGAGCTAGAACCCGTAATATTCGTAATAAACAGTATATTTTTGGGGTGAGGATGCGCGGGGGGAGGTTAGACCTATAGACATATATACAATCCTCATATATCTTTACTAATACACATCCATATGTATATTCTATCTACACATATATAAAATACAAAACATATCCAATTCACCATTTTTTAATTTTTTACCTTTTTAAACAATTCCATTTTTACTTATTTTTAAATCAATCTTTTAAATATTCTTCTTTTTAATATTATTTTATAATATTTAATACTATTTTATTATTATTATTTTTATAATGATCTAATATATAACATATTTTACTTTACTATCTTTAATTTTACTTTTTATAACTTTTATCTCTATTTCACTAAATAATATTTTTAACATGATTACCTCCATCTTCCTTACAGTTGTTTTAACTTTAATTAAAATGACCGTTTTTTTTTTCAAAATTTTCTATCTTATTTATTCATTTAAAATAGCTCCCTCTGTTATCAATATTATAAAACTTATAATTCTATTTAAACCTTCCAACTTCCCAATTATAATCATTAACCATATTTCAATATTATAAAATAACTACTTTACCATTATTCCACATCTAAATATACATATCAAACATCAATATTTCCTACATATATATATACATCGTCACATTACCTCTATACATATAACTAAAATAATATATAAAACCAATATATAAACCCAATACATAAAACTATATCCAAAATAAAAGATTACAAAATTAAAAAATTAACAATTTAAAAAATTAACAATTTAAAAATTATTAACAAATCCCTACCTACACTATACACCCACACACACATATATATATCCAAAAATATAATTCTATCCCTTAAAACACATTTTTATATATACCTACTGTACCGGGTCGAACCGCTGAAACCACCTACTTATACGTATATAAGTTTTGGCCGGTTTCAAACTCCTTCATAATACATTTATAATCTTATAAAGGTTACGTGAATGAACCAGCATGTTCAAGCAAAATGGGAGATCTTATTGATAGCTTTAACTATCAACAATGGCCCATCTCGGCTGCTAGATTCAAATCCCTACTATCCAAATACTTTATTTGTTTTGGGGTAAACCCCGGGGCACCAGCTAGTCTGAAGACTAATGTATTCGGGCAGTAGGCTCATAATCCAGCGCTCAAAACAATTCCCTTAACTAGCCCAGTCTAATTTTAATCAGTAATAAAATATAGAAAAAGAATTGATAAAAAGAATTGACCGACAAATAAAGTTTAATTTTAAAGACAATTTATTAACTAACATTTACTAATTTTAAACATTTTTATAAATCTAAATAACACACACATTTTAAATTAATATTTCTAAACTAGTTTAAATATTCTTGTAGATTTTAATAGTAGAACACTGGTATTTATATAATTTAACTAATAACACTGATATAATGATCACGCACATATTAACTCATAATAATAAAGCATTAATAGCATTTGAAACTTAAACAATAGTTCATTTTATGTATGATAAGAGTTCATATAATTTGAATCTTGAATATTTATGAATTACAGCGGTGGCTACTACATATAAATGATAATAAATAAATGTTTACCTAGGATTTTTGGAACGGGAATATTGCTTGTTGTCGACTGCTTCTGCTGCTTCTGATGGATTATATCTAACCGGTTAGATTTGAACGTTTCTTGAAGAGATTTTATGCGAAACCATTTGCTTTATTCTTGAAGACAGTTGAATGTTTGACAGAGGATTTCTGAGTTGTTGTGCAGACATTATTTCTCAGGCAGGTTTTGATGATCTTGTTGGACTAAAAAGGCTGGAGCACGAGCGTATATTTCCAAAAGCTGCTCAACAATGCATGTTTGTTTCTGGATTTATAATAGAAATGCACTGTTATCTCAAACTGGAACAAGACTGTCACTGCAAACTAGATTGAAACAAACTCTTAACTGATTGTCCGATAAAATATTCCGTATTTATATTGACGAAGTGTTTTCCTTTTAATATCCTCCAGCAAATATCTGTTGTCAAAATTCTTTAGCAATTAATCCTAAGACAATGTGTTTTTTGATTGATTGTTTAATTAGTAGTAGCTATTTCAAAACATGTTGTTTTCATATCTTTAATTAGTAGCGCACTGCTGTGTTTTTTTTAAATACATTTTTCATTTATTTATAATATTTAATACTGATACATTTTTTTTACATTTGCACGCACATATATAATTTTACTCTACACATCAAAACTAGTTTTAAGATTATTTTTCTTCTTTAATTTAAAAGAAGAGATTTATATATTTTTTTAAAGCTTTTAAATTGTATTTCACTAATAATAATAAACTCTTTACTTCCTTTTTATAAAACCTTCAGTTTAACTTTAAGAAAACCCCCTTCCCACTTTAAATCAATGATTTTTCAACTTTTATTTCAAACTCTTTTGCGAAAGATTTTTTTGTTTTAATAATTTTTTTACGACAAAATTATTTTATATACATGTGCCAATTTGGCCTTGGCACACTACATTCCCAATATATATACCTCTATTCATATATATATACCTATATTCTCATATATACCTATATTCATAATACATATACCTACATATATCTATCCTCCTATACATTTATACATACCCACCCACATAAATACTCAACTTACTTATAAATTACATATATAACTATACAAACCACATCTAATGCCCCAATTTATATTATCTTTAAAATCTATTTTATTTCTACGGTTATTTTTTCATTTTATTATCTATCTTGTTTAATACATAATACCTTTTTACTTCCTTATCTATAACACAAAACTATCCAATAGACCATTTTTTATTACCTTTAAAACTATTTTATTATTACTTTTAGTTTTTAAATTTCTATAACAAATTTACAAAATTTTGTAAACATTACCCTTTTTATTATTTATTATTACTATCAACTCCCTCTGTTATCAATTTTATAAAACTTATAACTATTTTTAACCTATATTTATTAACAATCTCTACAAATCTTTTATGTATATCCACATAATATAACTTTTAACCTACTTTCTTTTATTACTATTATTAATACCATTATTATTAATCAATCACAACAATAAACATGCTAACACCAATATCTTTTCCAAACCATATTTTAATTTTATATTCATTATTCTCTACCCATATACACATTCATACACTCCTAAAACATATATATTCTTATTTTTAATTACTAATAAGCCTATAAATCCAATACTACACCTACCAACACAACATTCTTAATCCCCCATCCCTATTTAAACTAGGCCTTATCCTCTTAATTAGTATCGCTTCTTTTATTTTTCTATCTTTTCTTTTATTAGTATATCCTAACATTTTTATACTCTCTTTGTCAAATACATGCCCTGTTTCCATAGTATGCAAATAAATCGGCAAATTTTTGTCATACCTATGTTGATTTAACCTCGTAAAAATAGAATTCTTTTTTACTTCTTAGAAAATTATATGAGCAAAAGCATTGTTTATGTTTTTTATTTTCCATTTTCATTGAAATAAGGGGAATTTATTTAAATTAGATTTTAGCTAGATAGAAAAACTAAACAACAAAGTCAAACAAAAGTGGTTAATCCAGTTTTCAATAAAACGTTTTAAATTGCAAAGATACAGTCCACACCAATGTTACATATAACATTAAAATTTACAAAAAAGTCAAGTCAGATGTCACATGACCTAATTTAATAAGCTTATATTTACAAATGTTATATGTAGAGCTTGTAAAATAAGTTCTACACCCAATCCCAGACTGGTTTCTGCTGGGCTTGTCCTAGTATTTTTAATCGAATGCTTGAATATCCTAGCATCTTACTGACAATGCCAGTAGCAGAAACTGGTCTGGGATTGGGGATATTCTGCAAAGTTTAAGGGCTTATTTTGCAAGCTCTATATATAATATTAAAACGTTTATATTTTTTCATTAATTTTTTGTTAAACTTGATTGCTTGCTCTAAACAAAACAAAAGAATTGTCATCAAGAATATATATGTAGGCAAAGATTCAACCACATCGGAAATTGGGAAGTAGATAAAAATTGAGTTACAAGTTTTTATTCAGACAAAAACAAGAGAAATTAAAAATAAATATTATTTAATTTATCACTTTTTTTTATCAGTTTATTTCACTATTCATCAAGATCTGTGAACTTTTATTAATGGACAGAAATTTAAAATCAGTGGACTAGCATCGGAAAAATAGCAGGGATGTTTACAAACTGTACTCTGCTGTATAATTTTGTAAATTTTTATTAATAAGTTAGACAACCTTTTTCTATTGCCAACTTTCTAAGTTATATTTTGAAATGTTGGTGAGTGACTTGAAAATTTAATTTAATTTTATTAGTCATTAGATTTTTAAGATTTTAAGACTGTTTTTGTTAGGTGTTGTTAAGATAGAATTTTACATTTCTAAACCATCACTAAAACTTTATTTGATTTTGTTCACATATTTGCATTAAATACCATATATTATTTGAAGTAAATACATTAAATATAAGAATGACTAAATGATAAACATGCCATTAATATAAAATTATGTCATTTAATTGAAAAATCCTAACTTTTTTTCTAATGATTTTTTTTATTGCTTCTAAAAAAAGTTTCACTGTCATAGTAATAGTTTTTTTCCATTTAGAAAACATTTTGATTAAGTCTTCTGTATGAATGCAACTTAAATCACATGACACATTCATTTTTATATCTTACTTGATGATTCCACACTACTAGTTCTGCAAAGCAAATACTTCAATGTTTAAATTGTTGAATTTAGTGGATGGTTATAAAATAAATACTTTGAGGAGACTTGTAATTAGTTGTTTAAGATTATGATTTCACTAATTCTTCATCTTCAGTGTACTAAAATCTAACTGTTTATTACTCACATTTTAAGTTGGAATGTCAGAAAACACATAAAAATTATAAGTACAGATTAAACAATGCAATAGTTGATGAACATAAAAAAATAGCAGCTTTTGTTCAAGTATCAATGTTCATAAGTATTAAAATTTACACAAAAATGGACAATATGAACTAGTGAAAAAGTGAATGTTTTCTCTCCAAGAAATCTGCAGCACCATCCTTGGATCAATATATGTTTCAGATGTGCCATAGTTGATTTAGTTATTGAATCTGGATTATAATTATGGGATGTTGTGGCAGTGGGTTTCTTACTTTAACATAAGATGGAAATATTAAATCTTGTTTTAAATCAGACAAAACTGTGACTGAAAAGTTTAAAATAATTCACACTGTGTATGGCAGTGAAGCCTTTAATTTCAACTGGTTCGCAAGATTTCATGATGGCAAGAAGATCACTAAAAATGAATAATGAAAGTCTGAAAAAACAGTTATGGTTTGTGTCATAACTCATGATCCAGACATGCTAATATATTACATTTGTGATGAATAGTCAAACTATATTATTATGAATACGTGTTGATTCAGAAAAGGTATAGCAGGAAGTGTAGAGACAAAAGTGGTCACCTTATTGCTGTGATATACTGTGTAGATTTACTAGTATGGCATTATCCCAGAAAGAATACATAGTTAATTAAAATATAAAGAGATGCAGATTATAGGTGAATTCTTTTATTGGTATTATAAGTTTACAATATTATTAATGAGGCATGATACAATTAATTAGTAATACTATTGACTTTACAATAGAATTATAAGTATAGTATTTCCTTGGGTATATGAAGTATGCCAATTTAATTCCCAGAATGCACCTTTATAAATAATACACATGGAAGTGTATACTAGTGTCTATTGTCAACTTTGTGCATCTATACACTGATTAAAATGGTATTTTCACTTCTGGAATCACATCTGAAACTCATTTTCAGGACTACTGTTGAGCAGTTACCTCACATTCTTTTGGATATCAGTTATAGTAGAAGATCTTTATCCTTTCAGTGCACTTTTTAATTTTGAAAATAACCACAAATCATAGGGATGTAAGTCAGGTGAATAGCAAGATGGTCTAGTTACATAATTGATTTTTTTGGCCAAAAAGTCTCACAATGAGTACATTATGACTTGTTGTATAGTAATAATGAATGATCCACTTGTTAGACCACAATTTGAATCTTTTTCTTTGAACAGAATCTCATAATCTCTGAAGTACTTTTAAATAACATTGTTGGGTACCCATTGTTGTTTGTTTGTCCCTATTTAATAAATTCTTGATGGACTATTAATATTAGTCTTGTTATTTATGTCTATCCACTTCTGAGATCATCCATCACATCCTCTCACCATCTTTGAACCTCTTATGCCACTAAAACACACAATTTCTTCATAGCATCTTCACCATATGCCACTTGCAACAGTTGTAGTGTTTCGGTAACACATTTGCTGATTTTCACACAAAAATTTGATATTATTGCATTACTCAAAATTTCAATCACCCAATTTTACAGCAAAGAACTATGCCTGGATATTTATTATCCTCTCAATAACCAAATGACAACTCTATTAGCTTAAAATTTACCCATGTGATATCTTAAACATGTTCAAACACAATACTCATGTGATTTTGATGCAATTAGGTCATGAGTGACATCACATGGCCATTCTGGGAATAAAATTGTCCTGCATCATGTTTTAACTCTGAAGTATTGTTATAAGGTTTGCAATTATTTATTTTATACATAACTAGTTATCAATCAGAGTGTATTTTATGTTATTATATAACCTTTGATTTATTTTTATTTTTATAGTTATATTTAAAGAGTTTTTTATTATTATCTAGAATTGTTCAGTATGTTAGAAGAACTTATTATGAATAATTCTATTCAAATATTTACAGAGGTAAGATATTTTTCCCCTCTGAGTATTTAGGCAAAATTTATTTATTGATCTTTCATAGATAAATATTTAATAGCATATGTATACAAAATAGGTAATTATTTTTTTTATGTGAAGGTATGAAATGGGATCCATTAAGTTTTTGAGTCATACTGTTTGACAAGTAAAGATAAAATTACTTGTATCTTTGTTAGGTAATTAGAAGTCATTCAGGAATAAACTAAAATGGAAGATTTCCTCTGGGAACATCATCCCCTCTCTTTTCATTGCCATGCCCCAAAAATTTCTGGGCTTTCCAATCTACAACTCATCCTTTGCAATGAGAACCATACAGGACTCTTTTCTCCTCTCGATCCAAAAAACCATTGATTCATTATCCAAAGTTTATTTGTCACTATATGCGAAAACTTCACTGCTCAACATCCTGGTGTTTCCAAGGGTCTCTTATTACATGCCGATTATTAATTTTTCCATAAATTCATTAGAAAGATAAATTCACTATGTGCAAGATTTATGTGGAAGGCAAGACCCATTAGCCTGAGGGGTCTCTATAGGCACCCAAAACTCAATGGGCTATCGCTGCATTCTGTTTTAACCTTTTGTTTTCAGCATACACATAACACTATCCTTAACCTATCTCGCTGTTTTCTGGAAGCATCATGCTTTACATCTGTTTCTCCTACAGATACCCCTCCTTCTCCCATGAGGATTTAGTTGTCATCCTTATTGTTAAAGATTGCAAAATTTATCCCTCTACCTAGTTATGTTAACTCACAGAAATTATGTACTGAGATGCCTACCACCTAACTAATGAAGAAATCCCCACAATCCCATCACTGTTAACCCTTCCCAATCATTCAATCATTAAAAAGTTTAAATGGTGGCATCTCGAACCAAAATTTTTTGATTAAATTAAATCCTGAGTGCTCTGCCCAAATGCCATTTTCTGGTCTATCATAGAGGGTTCTCATGCTTGGATCCGGTCTGCCCTTTATGTAAACAGGATGATGACACAACAATACATATTCTGAGCTATTGCACATCACTCCAATGGGACAAAGACTTTATTGCATCCATATACAAAACTAGGGTGCCTCTTCTCACCGGATTGATTTGCAGCCATCCATAAGAATCATAACTTTTTTGTTGTTTGCCTATTGGTCAACGAGATGTGCACTCATTTATGGCCTTGCCTTGATTGACCATAAGAAATTACTTCTGGCAAAACTTCAGGCCATCAGAAACAGAGATGAAAAATTAGCTCTAACATACATCTACAATGCTACATGGAGCCTTGTAGCAATGGACAATTTGTGATTGAACAGTTGATTTTTTATGCCCAGACCATTGGTATTGGGTTATCTAACTTTTACTATAGTGTCTGTTAACAACATAACCGTTATTGCAATAATGAAATTCTTTGAGTTTACAATAAAATTTCTTGATAAAAAAACAAAAACAATTATTTTAATGAAAGTAATATCTTTAAAAAAAAACACACACACACATTTATTTGTAATTTTGAAAAAAAAAAAAAAAAATCAAAATAAAACAATACTTCACACCTTTATGTGTATGTGAAGGATTTTAAAAATCACAACATTTTATTGAAAGGATATATAGAAAAATGAATAATTTTTGATAAAGAAGCAAGACAAAAGATATATTTTAGTGTTATATATATATAAGTAATAAACTTTATATGGTGATTATTTTTAAGTTATTAATAACTCTTTTTAAATCTATGTGATAAAATTTTATATTTAACACCAACTTTTCTTTTACGTGTTAATTAAAAGATATAATTACTTAGAATATCAAATGTAACCAATAAACATCACATGACCACCATCTCTTATGCTTGTGTATAACTGTTGTTAAAACAGGCAAAACTCACTATACATATGCCACACATAGCAAGCTAGAGTAATCAATGGATGCCAGAAGGCTTGTGCATAAAATCCCCATCTAGTGCCTACTCATCCAATATCCCCAGACTAGTTTCTGGTTTGTGGCCTTCATCAGTGAGAAGCCTTGGATCTGAGAGCACTGCATCTAGATCTTAGGATCTAATGCAACCCTCCAGCAACCATCTTTTATCTCCATTTAACTACAAAACTATGAGTCTTAAACTGAAAACACCTTAATGTTTCCAATTCAAGCCCATCAGCTTATACAGTTATATGGGACTGACGAAGGCCACAAGCCAAAAACTAATCTGGGGATATTGGATGAGTAGGCACTAGATGGGGATTTTATGCACAAGCCTTCTGGCATCCATTGATTACTCTAACTTGCTGTGTGTGCCATACGTATAGTGAGTTTTGCCTGTTTTAATATCAAATGTATTTAGAAAATAATTCAAAATCTATAATTAGAAAATAATATAGATATGACCCTTTTAAAAATAGAGGAGTTGTATTTAAATAATCAGACATGACCCATTTATAATATTGTTTGATATAAAAATTTAAAATTTATATTTCACCTTTAATTTATCATTTAATCATTTAAGTCAACTGTTATGATAAATATGAATGTTAAATTAATTTTTTTGTTTAATACTCAATATACTGTAAACACTAAGGATATCACAAGGGTTTCAGACTTCCTTGCTATGTTTGTGATATGAATTTTAATCCACTAGGTAATATAATTTTTCAAATTTAGAAATTTTTTAAATTAAAGCAATTGTAGATAATCAGCCTGATTATCTACCCAATATTGGTTGTAAAATAGAGATTTATATATATACCCTTAGCTCTATTATTTACACTATGGTGTACAAAATGCTCCTTCATGTACAACAATAATCCTAGAAGACATCCAAACACATTCTGGAACAAAATGGAAAAATTCCGTTTAAGGAATGAAAAAATTGTAACCCAAAAGATGTACACAGCCACTTGGTCTATATTACAACAGCGCTCAAAATTATAGATGGAAAAAAAGACTAATAAAAAACAGAACTAAGAGCCTTATGATTGCACAAAACTAATTGGATGTGTATATTTTTTTTTTTAAAAAAATATAAACTCAAATTTGTAAACCACAAGCATATCCTTTGTCTTTGTTGTTCTCCCCCCCCCCCCCAAATTACAATTTTCAACTTATTTATACTAACTTCAATCCATCTGCATGAGTTAAAATAGTTATAAATGTAACCTTTTTCTTGTTATATTCAATAAAGTCCTTTTGAAAGATATATATTCTTAATTAAAGAAAAAAAAAACATGAAAGAAAAAAAGGCCAATTTTACTACCTTGCAATCGACAACCCCGAGAAGTAATATCTTTTTTGCCGTTTGTCTATAAAATGCTCTTCGAGTTCTTTATCTTGTGATAATTCTTTAAATGCTATTTTTTATCTATACTATGATAAGTTTTAATTTGCATATTTGTATTCACCAATAAATTATCACATGACTCTGATACATAACTTCACCTTATTCATTGCCATTTCAGCAATATACATTTTTTTCATTCATCCATGCCATCTACTGTAAGCTTTAATAACTAATAGACACCAGATGATAGTTGATCAAAAAAACTAAGGACATCGTAATACATAGATATTGAGCTGGTTTCAGATTTATATGGGTATACAAGCATGTTTCTTAGGTTGAAATCATTTATATGTTGTCAATTTGCACTGACAGCTTAATAGCTAAAAAAGAATGAATGATGGCTGTTAGAGATCCAAGTGCACTGTTTCAAGATCCAAAGCTCCTTACTGATAAAAACTATAAACTTAAGACAGCACTAGATAAGAATTTATTAAGCAGTATTACCTGGCTTTTATTAGTTACTAAATTTTACAATAAATGACTATAGAAATATGAAGAAGAAAGTATGCAGATTTGAGTATTGTTAGTATGGAAGCCAAAATTAAACTAGTATAAAATGAAATTATTCCTGCATTTATATATATATATATAATTCTTCAAAAAACAATACAATAATTAATACAGTAAACAATATTTTAAAAACAAATATCTATTATAATTTAATAGAAGTGTTTTCAACTATCTATGTAGTCGTTATCAACTATATTCAAATTTTATTACAAAAAACCGTTATAAATGTATACAAAAACAATTATGTCATACAACAATTTTCCCACAATTCATTAAGTTTTATATTAGCAGCTTGTCTATGTATCAAATGCTGTTTTCCATATCTTATTAACATAGCATCTTTAATTTTATGTTTATTATTATTTCTTTCAATGTATAAAATTTTAACTTTATTAAAACTAAACCATATATACATGTAACATTATGATCAAAAAATACTGAAGGTGATATGTCATCATTGCTAACACTCTCTTGTCTTGATTTTTGCACTCATTTATATAGCAATAAATGCTCCTTTGATCTTTTCTCCAATGTACACTGAGATTCACCTATATATGCTTTTCCACAAACATTCTGCCATTTATATATTGCACAACTTTGATTTAAAATACTACACCTGTTTTTTGAATTTTTATCAATCTATTTAAATTAGGAGTAATATAAAATGCGGCTCTACATATATTTTTATAAATTTGCCTTATAAATATTGTTAGATGTGGTATGAAAATAAACAAATAAAATAGAATAGGATATTTTGTATATTATTTCATTTAAAAGTGAATTCCTCATTATAAAGTTATGTTATAATGAAACACAAGCATTTGTTATTAATTATTCTCAAACATTCTATCTTGTGATCTTTTGTTTTAATATTTTAGAAAATGCTGTGCAGAAAAAACACATACCATGTTTCACTGAAAATAAGACAGCATGCAAAAATCTATATTTATTCAAGTATAGAAATGTACATTTATTTATTCAAGTACTTCTCTTTACAGAAAACTGTAAGATTCTTACTTCAAGAGACTCCCACAATTCCTTTCTTGTATTCACCAGAATAACTCTTTCTTTTGCACTTATTTTATACTATTTAAATTTACCATCAAATTAAGTGTTAATTGAAGACTGGCCAGACAGGAGTGGCAACAAAAACGATTATAGTTAAGAATAGTTTATCCATACCAAAACAGTAAAAAAATGCACATATAAAATTTTAAAAATTATTTCTTTATTTCACACATGCACAATAAATAATCTATTACAACACGAGACATATTGAATTATTCATATATGCCACAACCACATCCATCCATTACATATTTTACATGTAAGAAAATTTATAAAACGTTTCTTTATGTAAAATTAAGAGCGTGCTAATAGCTCTAAACAAGCTTTTTTTATTTTATTTATGATAAATGCTACTACAAGAGAAGGCATTCAAATAGATAATATAGGCATATAAAATCGGTTACATGTATTAATAAAAAAAATTACATTTAACACATAGAAAAGAAACAAACTGTTTACAGAGGGGAAGGAAGAGCAATAAGGCTGCATTTGGCATGTATGATATCTGAAGGGGTTAATGCCCTGTCCTTATTTCTGATTTTAAGTATTTTATTGTAAAACATGAACTACAATTTAGTGGATGTCAGATTAAAACAAAAATGGCATCTCAAGAAGCAAAGGGTAAACATAATGAAAATGGTGATCCTAATTGAGAGATGGAGGTAACATTTTGTACTGCCAATGAGTGTCGATAGATGGAATATGTAATCTGGTGATTGACTTAATATTTCTATAGACAAGAAGAGCGTGACATTGTAGAAAAATATGATGTATTGTCTATCAGACTAGTGTCAGAGTGGACAAGTAGGGTGTAAGTTAGCATTCACCATTCTTTGTGATAAAAAATGACTAAGGGGCAAAGCTTCTAAATTGATTTTAATAAGGAAATTGAGTGTTAATTATTTATAGCCTGAGAGAAAGTGATTTACTCCTTTTGATTACAATCACATTGAGTTATACTTATTAGCAAATTTGAGGTTATTCTCAAATATTGTTAATAAACTCTGTGATTATGTTTTTATAATAACAAGTACTCTATTTGTGTGTATTATTTCTTTTAATAAGCAAAGATTGATAGTTATATTTGTAGGGCAATATTTTATTATCCAAATTAACCATATATAAATATCTACAACAAACAACATAAATGACAAAAGAGAAAAACTCTAAAGCATTGGTCTTCAACCATTGGTCCATGGACCGATGCTGGAACCACATAAGTTTTTTACCAGTCTGCGGTAGACTGGCAGAAAAGTTTGTAATAAAATAATAAGAGTTTAAACTTTTAATTAATATAAACAATTTTTATTTATTTTTTCATCTCATTTTTACCCAATTAAATAAAAAGAAACAGAATGAAAACAAAATCTAATCAATCTTATCACAGATGTTTACGGGAGGAGGGGATAGAATTAAATTTTTTATTTTCTAAAAAAATTCAAAATTATTCAAAAAAGTTTTTTATTATACAAACTCCACACACACACATATATATATATAACTTCATCTAAGGCTAAGCAGTTTACATCTTTTAAGAAAATTTATCTATAGACTTCTGCCAGTCCGTGCGAAACCTTATACTTATTTTTGCCGATCCACAAAACCTTATCCTTATTTTTACCGGTCTGCAGGTGTGAAAAGATTAAAGACCACTGCTCTAAAGGATGTAAAGCTAATACTGATGATGTACATTTTAATGCTATGTTTATTACTGAAAATAAAAAGAATGATAATAGTGAATGTGACTATGCAAAATAGAAACATGTATGAAATATATTTTTTTAAAAACTCCCAATCATAATTTATTCACCTATTTTCCATAAAATCTTAAAGCCATTAACATATTAAAATCATGAAATATGATATGAAATCTGATCCATGATAGAATAATACTGTAATATTAAATTTTGTCTTAAATTGATAAAAACTACTATTAAAATGTTTGAAATGATTCAGACTGTGTATGGTGAATCATAAAACCATTTTCAAGTGTTTTGCAAGATTTCATGATGGCTCAGGATGCATTAAAAATGATCCATGAAAGTACACAAAACATTACCATATTTCATGTCTTAAATCTTGAGCCACAATTGCTAGCATTTAAATTTTTTGTTGATATATATAGCTAAACCGGTTTATAATATAACACATGCATTGATTTAGAAATGGTGCTGTAGACAGTTTAAGAGAACACCAATTATCTTTTTCATTGAGACATAGCCTATGGATCTCACAATTGTAACTAATCGAGATTCAGATTCTGTGGTAAACTCTTTGAATTGAATCTATTATATCACAAACAATCTAATGTAAACATTTCAATACCAATGTTTTTTTTTATTATAGTGATATTTAAAAAATCACCTTCTATCACCACCTGGTGTAGAGGTTTGAAAGATATTGATTTGCAAATTTTTATATTCGAAGATGGAATAGAATTTGGTTAAGAAAAAATATTAACTTTATAATTTGATTTGTTATAGGTACTTTGCCAGCATGATAGTTAATATATATATATAATTTATATTGGGATACTTATTATTTCAGCTTTTCTTTACTCTTCGTTTAATGGTGCTGCGTTGTTGTTTCATGGGTAATCATGAGAAAAGGACTCAGAGAAATGCTGTGGAAAAAGTGTACCAACTTTTCTGACATGAAGGATGTCTTCCCAGAGTCTGAGCCCCTGTAAGAGCAACAAACTGGATAGGCAACTTACACAGACTTCACCGGTCTTGTTTTATTTTGTGTATGCCTGATAAGGCCCCATTAGGATTGTGAAGCAAAGGACTGAGTATAAAATTTTTAATTATTCACTAAGATCTGCCACTAGTATAATGCAGGTATTAGCTTAGTATTTTGGAAATCTGAGCATTTATTGAAATAGAACTTAAAATCAAAGACTAAATTGATTACGTTCACAAATGTTGTGTTGGAGGGCCTAGATATAAGTATACAGACTTATTTGTTAGTCTGTTTGGTTAATGTTTCCTATAAATCATCATAGACCAAACACAAGGGGAGCCAGAAGAATAAAGTTATCACAGTGGGATATAGGCTGCGAATCTGGTACAGAACTGGAGCTGATTTGGTCATTAGTGTGTATATAATATGTTATGTATATAATTGTAAATAAATATCTTTTAATCTTTAATTAATGATGTTCTTATTTAGTTAATAAGTTTTGTTAATTGTTGGCATTCAGCATCATAGTTAAATTTTTACACTCGAGGATCGCGTTTGATGTAATAGTTAAAAAAAAAAAATAAACTTTAGAATTTGATTTGTTACAGGTATTTTGACAGCATGATAGTTAATAAATACATATATAATGCTTATATTGGGATACTTACTATTACAGTAAGAAAATATGGATAGAAATTATTCCTACCATTTGTGATGGTATATAGTTAGTAAGACCAAAACATTTTTATATAAATTATTATTTCTAATGTTGATTCAGAATGTTTGAAACTTTAGCTCATATAATAATAGAAGATTGTTCTTAAAATCGTTAATATAGGTTACTTGAATCTTTTTAGATTGTAAAGAATATAGAAATAGATCTTATTCAAGGAGTGAAGTATAAGATCTGAAATTTGATTGGTTATATATATAATTCTTAGGTGCAATAATATTACTGAAGTTGGAAAATATAAACCCAAGCTTTCACTTAGTTTGTATCATGTTACTAGGTGACCCATAAAATGAACTGCTAAAAAAATTTTAAAGATCCTTTTTATAAACTATAAATACAAAACCTTAACATCAGAAAAATATCTATTTATTTATGTTGCACATTTTTTGTTATGTTCATGACTTAAGCCTAAATTATTTACTGGATATTAAATTATAATATAGACATATATGAAATATAATATAGTCATTTTTCAAATAATGTGAGTATATCTTTATATTCATGTGTGGTTTAGTAGAATATCAGAGTTTGGGGTGTAAGATCCTTAGATCAATTTCAGTTCTGGTACTTTTGATCCTTAAACTTTTTATGACCCCTCAAATAATAAAGCTAGATTGAAAATGCAATATATGGGTAAGAGAACAAACAGGTATTACTGACCTCATTAAAAAAATTAAAATACTGAAGTGGAGTTGGGCTGGACATATTGCTAGAAAAGATGATAATAGATGGAAAATTTGAAATCATAAACGAGATTCCAAGATATTGTAAAAGACCCAGAAAAAGACCATATGTGAGATGGATGAATGAAATAAGAAAGTGTGCAGGGGTAATGTGGAGAAGAGATGCTGGAGATCGGAGAAGATGGTTTGAACTTGGAGAGACCTTCATCCTGCAGTGGTATATGGTTGTTGATGATGATGATAGTTACATAGTTTAGAACCATAATAGGGGGTCAAACTATTAAGAGTATAAGATCAGCATATCAATTCAAGTTCTGATAGTCAAACTTTTTATGAAATCCTGAGCAGTGAAGACATTTGATTATTTATTATTTTTATATTCAAATTTAAATATTGATTTAAAGATTTAATCAAATAAAAGATATCAATCAAAATGTTATTAGTAAAATTCAAAGCTGACTTATTATAGATTCTTTTGTACGAAACTACCTTTAAAATTAGAAAGTAAATTGGTATTAATTCATAGATGATGCAGTTACAATTTCACAATGAGAGAAATATCTTTTTCTAATTAATTGGACACTAATTTAATATTGGCATTAAAAAAAAAAAATTAATAAACTAAAAATGAAAATCTGGAATAGCCCCCCTCCCCCGAGTTGCTAAAATATTATATATCAATTAGTTATAATTAATAATTTGATTGATATATTTATGTAACAGCATTTAATACACTTTTCTCAATTTATTCACTTTATACAATGCAGTAAATTTTAATTATTCCTGGATAATATTTTCTTACAGTTTTCATTTACCAGTTATCTTCATCAGATCTTTTCTTAACTTTCTGGTCGATCTATGCATGTAAAACATGTATGTATATGTGTGAATATAAATAAAGATTATTATTTTTATTTGAATGTGTTTAGACAGGAAATGAATAAATTATTTCATTGTTATTATTAAGCTACTGTAGACACCTGCATCTACCAATCGTATTAATTATGCAAATGAGGAACAACAACGCATAAATGGACCATTGTGTAAAACTCCTGCTAGGATGAAGCAAATGAAATGCTGTGAAAGTGTAATAAAGTATAATGAACTATAAGAAGAGCCATAAATGTGAGTATGAGTCACATATTATGATAGCAACTGATTATTTTCATAATGGTGATATAGTTTATAACTGATTTATATTACTTAAAATAAAATAGTTTTTGGGTTAAATTGTGTATTATTAATATACATATTTGTGCTGAAGCAGCAGCTATCAGTTGATCGAGATCATCATCTTCCACATGGTTTAATTCTAAAACTACATTCTTTATGTCACACCCCCATGAAAACATTAAATATAATATATATTTATATACTGCAGTTATAACCAAATAGATGTGTTAAGAACTTTGTTCAATTAAGATGCATTGCAATAGATTATATTTAGCTACGGAGCATGCGTAGAAACGGACACACCCATGTATAAGTGTATTAAATAGACTGTAAAGATTTGTTATGAAATTTCTATTTGTTATGAAATTTCTATTTGGTTTCTATTCTTTATTCTTTTTCATTTTACTTTATAATTACAAAGTTATACTTAAATTTATTTAAAAGTAATTAATGCTTCCTGATGTATTAAGTTTATACCTTTAGAACAGGGATGGGCAATTGTTTTGACTCAGGGACTACAGATGTTGGCAAAGGGCCGCATTGGGGGCCACTTTGTGGAAGCGAAGGGCCACATCTTTTTTTCATGACAGAATAAATATACTACTGCTTTATTCCATGTATTACCAAAGAAATATTTGTTTGTCCATTCTTCATTAAACACATGGCATTCATCACCAATTTTACATTTTTTCGGAGGGTTCATGATTTCACTAAAGTTGGAAATGTATATATTTGCTAATACAAAGACAAAATTAAAATTAACCAGATCAACTGGAAAAGCGCTGCACATCGTATCTATACTGCACCTGTGTATTGCCATTTCCTAGTGGAAAATACGAGATGAATCTTTGGTTGCACATGGAAAGGAAATCTCAGTTCAAGGCAGATTTTTCTGATTGCCTTAGCGGGCCGCATATGGCCCTTGGGCTGCTATTTGCCCACCCCCGTCTTAGAACATAGTAGAATGGTGCAAGTTGACAGCTGTTAGAGCCAATGTAGGAATAATAGAATAGCACAGTTAATGTGAATCTCTGATGGATAGACAGAACAAGAAAAATGGCATCACTAAGCAGAAAAATTTGTATATCTGATATAGATAACATTGTGTTATGGAAAAGTTAAGTTTACCATATTGAAAGATATATGATCATAAATAAAACAGGATGATAAAATAAAAGTGTCTATAATTATGTGGTTTGTGGGAAAAGATGTATCGAAATTAGCAAATAAACTCTGCAACCGCAAGAAATTTCATATCAAGAGTTGAGGGTAAAATTAACATTTATATTATACTTTTGATAATTAAGTGGGTGGAAAAGCTCTGATGACAGTTGATGGTCACTCAAAACTGTAAGCAAATATTATCAAGGAATAAATAAAATTTACTACATTGTAAAAATACAACAAAGTGTATTAAATGCTATTATATCTATTACCTGAATATATGTACAATCGATGCATAAATGATCAAGAAGTGAAATAAAAATATAATTTAATTGATATAGTTATAATCACAATCCAAGACTGAACACGATTTATTAATATTTAAAGCAAATAATTAGTGTATCAGAATTTAAAATCAGTATCCTACTGAGTTTTATGCAAAATAATAATAAAACCTGTTTATGATGATCTAGGGTATCTTTTCTCTTTATTTCTTAGCTGTTAATGCACTATCTTCCTTATAAGGTTTGGTCATTATCTATCCAATGCCATTATCTTAGGATCAAGTGTTTTTTCCTACTTTTTGAATGTTTATATCAAGATAACAATGACCTTGTCGCTTCTTTGCCTTGAGTTATTTTAAAGTCACCCACGTTTTAAAATTTTAATATTTTTACTTCAACAATTTTTATGAAATGAATAGATTTTATTTTGCTTAATTATTTTTTAACATACAATATATATAAAGAGCTCTTAGTAAAATTTATTTATAAATTGATTTTTTAAAAATTAATTGACGGTTTCGGAGGCGAACCCACAACCGTCTGCAACCAACTACTTGCTTACAAGGCAGCTGCGATGACCTCTCAGATCTTTTTATTATCATACTGCCATCTTTAACTTATAACCATTATTTAGATAAATCATGCGATTATAGTCTTATAGAGATCATGTATTCACCAAGATATACTTAGTAAATTCTTGAATCAATGATAAAATTAAAACTCGTATGTAGACATACACACACTTTTCTGTGCGTGTGTATGCGCATGTATATACAAATTTATTTTGCATACATGTTAGTTTACGTGATCATAAACATGTCTCGGAATTGAAAGTTACCGGAAAACTCTCAAAAGTAAAATAAGGCCAATGTTTAAACTTTTTAACTATTAATTATTTTTTATCTAATCTAAAAAGTACCAGGACAAATATTTAAAATATTTTTTTTCCATTTAAAATTTTAAGCTTAAAAATGTAAAGCCCTTGCTATTGAGATAAGATTAATTTACGCCAATTTAAAAAGATAACTTGAAATTCAGTCAAAATATTAAACATTTTTTTTAAGCATATATGTTAAAACATTAGAACACAGTTTCTAATTTAATAATCTTTTTTTTTTTTAATTAAAAAAGGTTTTTTTTGTTTGCCCCCCCCTCCCCCCCCCACATCCCTCTACCCCAACCCCCCTTTTAATATATAGGTCTATTTTTATTTAATTGACAAAAAACGGAATTAATTACATTTATAGATTGTTAAAGTATTATTTTATGATTTTGTTTATAAATATTGAAAGTTTAGTCTTGCATTGGTGGTCGAGAGGTCAGTGCGACTGCCTTGCACTAGCAGGCAGTTG
This sequence comes from Epiperipatus broadwayi, assembly GCA_028023455.1. Lineage (NCBI taxonomy): Eukaryota > Metazoa > Onychophora > Udeonychophora > Euonychophora > Peripatidae > Epiperipatus > Epiperipatus broadwayi. The sequence continues at coordinate 3,447,511 of JAQFVV010000066.1, read as the reverse complement.
CCCGGGTTGCGGGTTCGCGTCCCGGCCGATGCGATGACACTTAAAAAAATATATATTGAAAGTTTCAAGATATTTTCCTGAAAATTTGTAAGAAAGTAAATTTATTTCGCAATTCACAATAAAAGTATATATTGCCAAGAATTGGTGGTCGAGAGGTCAGCGACAGCTGCTTTACAAGCAGTTGTCCCCAGTTAGCAGGTTCACTTCCCGGCTGATGCTATGATATGGGGGGTGGGGGGAGACAGTAATTATTCTAAAACATATGACTTATTGATAATTTTTATAAGTCATTCATTAGACTAGAGATTATCCAATGATGAATAATATTTCTGTGGTATAATTTTTGCTATGTCACTCTCATGCAAGGTAGGAACCTATTTCTATCCACTTTTAACATCTTGTAAAGGGATGTAATCATAAACATATGACCAGAAACATGTAAAAAAGATTGGGGATCTAAGATCTTTTTCGCATGTCTTTGATCACATCACTCCACAAGATGTTAAGAGTGGATGGGAACCAGTCCCTACCTTGCATGAGTGGTGCAGTGAAAATTATACTACAGAAATATTATTCAATATTGCTTATCGAATTTTTCAAAGATATGGCAAAAATTGATTTTAATGATAAAATGTCAAGCTCTGGATCAGAAAATCCTCTAATTGATTCCAGTTCTAGGACTCCCAATGTATTTAACTTCTTATGAACTCCCAGAATAAACATTTTACCTTTTTTTATTCATTTTAATACAAAATATTCCGAATTGCAAACAAGGGTTCTGAGTAGATTAAATTAAATAAATGAATTTGAAGATGAGATGAAACAAACTATAGATTATTGCAAAATATTTATAAATCTACACAAAAGTAATCAAATTAATTTATATACTTTTATAAGATAATATGAGTAGACAGATTTATATAAATAAAGTCAAACATATTTGGTCAACAACTCTGGTCCCTACCATCCACTAGTAATGGTTTAAAGCTTTCAAATGGGTGATGAGTATTTGCTAGAATGTTAAAAGAAAAATCATAGATTACAGAGGCACAATAGGTGTTTAAATTTTTTTGCTGAGTTACTCATGCCTCTCATGAAATATATTAAACTTGATACAAACTTATAAAGGTTCCAATACGATAATGACATACATACACGTTTTGCAATTATGCTTTTGGTCGGCAGTACAAGAAAAGAAACAATGAGCTCTGTGGCATTATCCACATGGCAAACAACTTGTAACAAGCATGTGGTCTACCTCTTTATCTATAATGTTCCATGAGTATTTGAAATTAGTTGAGGGTGATATTAAATTCATTTTCAAAAAGTTATCATTTTTTTTATTTTAATCCAAATCTCAAGAAATATATATATATTGTAATGTGATAAAAATGGTGATGCTGGGAAATGATCAATATAAACTGAATAAAACATAGCCCAATCATTCATTGATCGCCATTTTGTAATGGAATATTGATTATAATATGGGTTGATAATATAAAAACTTTAGTATGTCTAAGAATTGAAACTTCATTCATAATAATATACATCTAGCCTAAAAACAGAGTGCCATTTTATAATAGCTCCAAAGTTGATTTGGCATTTTGTAATAATTGCCACCTGTACATGAACACCTTTGGCTAGCATTGGGTAGCTACTTTGTAACAATAATAATGGTTCTTCTACCTCACTACCTCTCTACATTTTTTCAGTCAACATTTGTTATAAAATAAAAGAAATTGATCTATAGATTTTTATACAACCACTTATTACTGAGACTATCTGGAAGTAAAAGATCATGAAGAAATGCCCTTAAGATTTAAATATTATTGATAACAGAGCAAACATGAATCAATAAATAGTAACTCTATTATAACCTGTGTAAAATTCTAGCTCAGTTATTGGTCACGCTAAGCCGTAACAATATTTCTGATACATAATTATTTAGATTGACTACCACATGATAATCTTTATTAAAAAACTAATTTATTCAGATAGTATTTAAAGCAAAAGAAAGCAAACAAGATCATTACTTCAGATACCACCAAATCTATTCACCATTTCAAAATACACTACAATAAGCAGTGAAATCATACGTCATTGTCCTAAACAATAACATATGCCTAAGATATCTATTTGATTAATAATTGAATGAAACTAAATTCAAATCAATAAATAACTAAGTTATGACATACTTTACTAATCTAATATTGTTTATAGTAATATAAATCTATGTTAAAATTTAATGATATTCCATTTAAATAAATAACATCACATGACCACCACTTCTTATGCTTGTGTATAACTGTTGTAAAACAGGCAAAACTCACTATACATACTGCCACACCCAGCAAGCTAGAGTAATCCCCATCTAGTGCTCACTCATTGATGGGTAGGCACTAGATGGAGATTTTATGCACAAGCCTTCTGGCATCCATTGATTACTCTAGCTTGCTGTGTGTGGCAGTACGAATAGTGAGTTTTGCCTGTTTTACAACAGTTATACACAAGCATAAGAAGTGATGGTCATGTAATGTTTATTGGCTTAAAACCAATCCTGCCTAATAAGATAGTAGTGGCTATGATTATTTAAGAACCAAAGACACCAAAATGTATGGGTACTGAACTGAGTTCAGACCCATATGACTATATAAGCTAATGGGTTTGGATTGAAAACATTAAGGAGTTTTCAGTTTAAGACTCATATTTTTGTAGTTAAGTGGAGATAAAAGGTGGCTGCTTGAGGGTTGTATTAGATCCTAAGATCTAGGTGCAGTGCTCTCAGGTCCAAGGCTCCTCACTGATGAAGGCCACAAGCCAGAAACTAGTCTGGGGATATTGGATGAATAGGCACTAGATGGAGATTTTATGCACAAGCCTTCTGGCATCCATTGATAACTCTAGCTTACTATGTATGGCAATATGTATAGTGAGTTTTGCCTATTTTACCATTTAAATAAATTAGTTTCTAAATAATTATAATAACATTTTGAGAACATTTTATAAACCTACTCAATATTTATAATGTTTAAATAAAATAAACATTCACCCAGTTTTATATCTAATTTGATAAAATGTATAAATATCAATATTTCATTCATACTTTACATTATATTGACATGCAGTTATTGCTTAAGTTATGTATTAAAATAAAACACTCTACAAGAATTCATTATCAATAAATCTATTGGGTAATCTTGCATTTGCCATACCCAATCACATTATATATAAAATATACTGTAGGTTTCTATTGGATATTTACTGACTTACAATCATTGATATTATTCATCTACCTAAATCTCTAATCAATCGATTATAAAAATGGATTTTATAACAATTAAACTATATAAGACAATTCTTGGCAATTGTCAAGGCCAAAGATAATATTAAGTCATACTAGTTAATAAAATTTATGATCTCCATGTCAAAGAAGTTTAAAAGTAAGCAAATTAATAATCAACCCTGAACTAATAAAATTATTTCTGCCAATGATATTGACTTAGATAAATTGGAAAAGAATAAATATCTTTATGCTGTTCTTCCATAAAATAATCAGAAAATAATAAATTCTTACAACAGCTATATAAATATCAAATTTTTTATATACATAAAAAACCTTTTTCAGCACCTGATTTGGTGCCTTTTTCAAATGTTAATAATCTATTACGTAATAGTTCGTTAATATAATAGATTATTAACATTTGAAAAGGGCACCAAATCAGGTGCTGAAAATAGCTTTTTTATGTATATAAAAAATTTGCTATTTATATAGCTATTGTAAGAATTTATTATTTTCTGATTATTATTGACTTAGATAAGGAAACAAATATTTAAATGTAGTAACAAATATAACATTTATATCTAATCGGACTTAATAATAATGCATAAGAAAATATACATATAGCTAATTCTATTTCACTTACCAAAATGGGTTTGATCTTGGATCAAACTTTAAGTATCAAAATTATTTTGCACATTCAAAATAAATAATTAGACAGATTCACCTGATTTTAATCAACTCTAAATTTATTGGTTAATAATTAAAATTTATAATGGTAATAAAAAAATTGTATAACAAATGATATTTTGTAATAAACTAAAAATCGTAGCCTGTTTCAAAAAAATACAATACTATGTTTCTTTAATATATAAATAATTGATAGTCTATTGCTGTATAGAATCAGTAATAATAATAATAATAATAATAATATAATCCCGCAGCAAATCTCTGCTGAGGTAAGAAGCAATCCTTAAGTTCTCCGATGTAAGTATTTATTTTTTACTTTTGTTCCAACTTGTTATTCGCAAAACAAACATAATACAGGAAAAATCGAATCATATAATAGATTAATAGTGTTTTTTGAAAAATATCGGTGTGTTTTAATATCTTTTAAAAAAAAAAATACTGACTTGAGTCAGAATAAATCATGGCTACTGCCCAGTCAAGCGTGAGCGAATTAAGCACCAATATGAAATTAACAACATCGTTAGTTTCAAAATCGCCTATTTCGTATGCAAAAGTACTTAAAAGTAATAGCAATACTACAGCACCAACCCAAATACCGCGCTTCTGTAGAACAAACACAAATGATATAAAAAATCTTGATCTAAACACTCAAGAGGAAAATCAACCCCCAGCCGCAATCTGGACAAAAGAAACGCTTGAAAATGTGATGGACCGTTTCAGTAATACGGTGCCTCGTACGTTATTTGAAACTTTTCGCAGGTTTTTTTCACCAACATCGTTAGTACTCGCAGTAACCGATAATCAATGCTCATTATATCGTTTCCCAAAAGCTTTATTATATGAAGCAATCACGCAAAATGCACTATGGGAAACAATCTCTTGTATCGCAGACCATCCAAATTCTCGATATATAACCATTGATTTTTATACTCAGCAGCAAAAAGAACATTTTCAATCCACTATTTTAGCACTTGATAATTACGCACTCGTAATTATAGATGAAAACCGGAAAAATATAATTACTGGAGTGCTTAAAAATACTTATCTTAAATACAACGTACAAGATTTTCAAAAAATGATAAACCCGTTTGGAAAAGTAATTGCCCTACAGCCTATATATTTAAAAGACACACCTATACCGATATGTAGTAATCGTTTTGAATTTAAAATAAAACTACATAAAAACGTAGACGCCTCAACGATTCCAACACAGATTACAGATCAAGAAGCGACACTCTCTCTTCACATAAGAGGTCTAAAGCCACATTGTTTTGGCTGTGGACAGAGAGGACACCTAGCAACTCAGTGCGATAACACAAAAAGCAATCACTGTGAACAAACTAAAATCCTCTCCCCAGAACAACCCAGTGATGATGAAAATAAAATTTATAATAACACTACATCCATTGGCAACCCAATAATAGAAACCAGAAAAAAACAGGTTCAAACACCCACAAACAAAAATGATAATGGAGCAGAATTGCCTATCCCAAAGACCAACCAAAAAAATAATAACACAAAAACTAACACAGAAATCCAAGAGTCAAACGAAAATAACTCGCAAGAAACCACAACACAAAATACAGCAATTACATCACAGGATCAGCATCTCAATAAAACAAAAGGGGTACCAAGTAAAAATCAACAAACAGAAAGTATACACACACAGCTATATAATGAAAATATAAATCCAGATAATATAAAGATACCAATAATAAAAAAAACTACAATTATAAACAAAACTGCATCAAACATAATGGATGCAATAGAAGCCCCTCTTCCACCTATTCAAGAGAATACACCAGAGGGAAAAAGAAAGCCAGGTAGACCACCTAAAAACCATGAATCCAAAAAGGCAAAAAAAACAGACCAAAAGCACAACTCATCAGACATATACAATTTAGAAAGTGATGAAATAGAAATGGATGTAAGCCAACAACAAATCGATACCTGTTCGGTTTCATCACAAATTGCCTGTATAGAGTCTGAAGCAATATTAAATGAAAGAAAATCTGATAATAAACCCAACAATGTCTTAAATATGTATCAGCATCCATCTACTGCAATATAAACAAAAATTTAGTATTAAAAATAAATAAAAATCAATACCCTGTTAAAAAATTATTAAAAACATGAAGATAAAAATTGGATCTCTCAACATTAGAGGCTTAAATGCCACCAAAAAACTTTTTGATCTCAAAAAATGGTTACATACAACACAACCACACATACTGGGGCTTTTGGAAACAAAAATATACAGCAGCTCTCAAATTGATCCACAAAAATATTTAGTCAGCCAAGGTTTTTGTGCCTGCTCAAGGCAATCATCATCACCATCAGGTGGCACAGGCATAATTATATCCCACAACTGCCCTTTTGATTCTTTTAAAATTATATATATTGACTCTAATCTTATCATATTAACACTCCATCATAAAAATATCACACTTAACCTAGTATTTGTATATATACCACCAGGCCCTGTCATCATCTCCAGAATAATAGCAACAATAAATTCAATGCTTACAGCAACACCAAATCCCATAATACTCCTGGGAGATTTCAACATGACCTACCAAACTTTTGTCACCAAATGGATCCATCAAATAACAATCCCACTTATGAGTGCTGAGGGTTTTCTCCCATCAAACTCAATATCTTTTAATAACAATAGATATAAGTCACTTATTGATTTGTGTTTCTACTCACCAATGTTACATCATTATTTTAATCTTGAACTCTGTCCATCTATAATCTCAGATCATGCTGCTCAGTTCATCACCCTCGACCTAACAAAAATACAGAATACAACAATAGCCCTCCAAAAGACTATGAGAATACTTCTTCCAGCACAAACAACTGAATTCTTATACTCAGAAACATATATAATGCTCCAAAAACTTCAAAACATGTCACTCGATCCAGTACAAAAGTATATAGCATTCACCAATATACTTTCTTTCAACATCAATCATATTACCTGCAACTCAACACCCCCCACCAGATTATTGGCATTGGCAGATGAACTACATAAAAGAATAACCATTTCCAGACCAACTACAGATAATCAGACACAAATTAAAAAACTTACAGAAATGTACAACAATACATGCAATACACTAAAGCAATATGTAGAAATAAAAAAGAAAAAAATATGCCTTACACAACAACATACTTGGACCAGAGCATACATACGGTTGGGCATTGGGATACCCATCCACAGTCAGAGTGCCTATGGCACTTAAATAGATGGCTCTATAACAGCTGGACATAACATGATAAACCCAATATATCAACACTTTAAAAAAAAACTGCAAAAACAGAGAGTGTACATACCAAATGAAGACATATTTGGAGACCCTGAAACAGACAAACCAATAACAACAACTGACATTGTATTTCAACTTGCAACAATAACAAGCACATGTCACCCAGGACCACAAGGAATTCCCAAATTGTGTTCAAACATCTTAGTCACTTCACAGCAAAATACCTGTGCGATCTAGCCAATTACATATCCCAAAAAATTTACAACATACAAAGTCTATACCCAATTGCAATAGTTCCATTTAACAAAAAACCAACAGCAATATCATCTTTATCTAATCTAAGACCAATTTCAATGGGACCTTTAGGAATAAAAATTCTTGAAAGAGTGATAAAGAAAAAAATAAAACAACACATACTCCCTGTGTTATCATCAGCACAATATGCCAAAAAAGGATCATCAATTGGCCAGGGTGCCTTTATGTACAAAACAATTATCGAAGTAGTAAAAAAAGAAAGAAATATGCACTAATTATAGTTCAACTAGACATTGAGGCAGCTTTTGACTCAGTGCCTATAGCCAAATTATTAGACATGCTGAAAAAAACAACAACACCTCCATCCCTACTATATATAATAGCCAATCTGCTACTCAGCCATGAAATTCACATCACATTGAATGGGAAAAAATCACCAGCCTTCAGACCGAGTCAATCCATCCCACAAGGATCCCCCCTGAGTGCCTTGCTCTTTACAATATATATAAATCCTCTATTAATAGAGATACAGAAAAAAATAAAAGGCATTCAAATTCCAAACACTGCTTTAAATATATCATGCATAGCCTATATGGATGATGTAACCATTTTCCTCCCCTATAAAAAGAACCTCCCCATATTACAAGAGATAATCAAGAATTATACCTCAAATTTTAATTTAAAAATTAACACAAATAAAACTGCTGCATGGTCAATATACACAGGCAAGCACTGTACAGAGATGTTTAATGGTAAACCATCTGCTTTCCTTGGTTTCCCATTCTATCTTGGAACCAATGGAATGAGGCAAAAAATTCAAAATAAATTAAAAAAAGATGCTGAAAAAATCACAGCCTCACTTGAAAAGTCATACCTGTCAATATATGCAAAGGTAGCACTATTTAATCAACTTATAATTACAAAAATTACATACTACACACCTATAATAAAATTTGCAAAAACATTCATATCTAAAATCTCGTCAATCTGTAACAAACTAATATGGAAGAGAAAGACAGTGGCAATCTCTTTAAAAAATCTGAACAGACCACCACATAGCAATGGACTCGGACTCCATACAATCAATGTTTTTTACACACAGAAATCAGTAAATCTAATAACAGCAACCATAAAAAGATTTCCAGACCTGGAGTGTGTAATCAGTATAATACCCACAGACAGACCACCCCCTTCATATGGATATCTATCCACACTGATTGAAGAACTAAAGCCAATATACAACAAAATATCACTCAATAATGACAACAAGTATACATACTGGGATATTTATAATATACTATATCCAAACCAGACACCTAATCTACATACATCAGTTCTTGGAATAGACAACAGGCAACTACTGCAACAATTCAGAAAATGGTCATTAGAACCAAAATTATTTGATTTTCTACTTAAGCTTAATCTCAATGCTCTACCCACAACCCATTTCCTTAGATTTCGTAGATTCTATACAAATATAGACCCCATGTGCGGGCTATGTCATAGAGAAGAAGAGACACAAGATCATTTTCTTCATTCCTGCAGTGCCCTAGAAACAATACGTCGCACAATGTTTACCACATACAGAAAGGCTATCATTTCAATTGATGAAATAATAAATACATTTAAAAAAGGCAACAACCCTGCTATTCGTGCAGCAACATACAGCCTTTATGCCTACTGGTGTACCAGATGCACTTTTGCACTTGCCAATAACCCTCGACGCCATCCAGCAACATATTCAATAAAACTAGAACTGTTCAGAAAAAGAGACAGCATCCTAGCTCAACCAGATGTGTTTGCAGCCACATGGTCACACTTGAAACAAAGATCCAGTCTATGAAATATAAAGGCCAATAAGATAGATGATGACATTTTCAACATCAGCATTTTTTCCAACATTAAAAAAAATGCAAGCATAAACTGAACTAAATAGAAGACAAATTTAAAAACAAGAAGAAAAAAAAAGTATGCAGAAAAGATAAAGACTTATATACTGAAAGTTGTAATTTGTTTTTCATTTGTAAAAAATCAATATATTACTAGATGTGACTCTGTAACTTTTTAGACTCAATAAAGCTTTGCTTTGAAACAACAACAACAACAACAACATAATAATAATAATAATAAAATATGTATATATGAAACTCAAAAGTAAACAGTAGGAGACATTCCAATATTCCTGACTTTAATTAGGATATACAATGAAAAAAAAAATCCAATACAAATAGATTTTTATTTATTCACTAATGAAGAGTAATAATTAATTTATTGAGCACACAGAAAGCATATGTAAATACTTTAATATCCGTAGACTAATTTCTGGCTTGTGGCCTTCCTCAGTGAGGGGCCTTAGATTTGAGAGCACTGCATCTATATCTTAAGATCTAATGCAACCCTCCAGCAGCAACACCTTTTATCTCTACTTAACTACAAAACTATGAGTATTAAACTGAAAACACCTTAATATTTTCAACCCAAACTCATTAGCTTATATAGTCATCATATGATGATCATGTGATGTTTATTGGCTTTAAATAAGTTAACTACTATTTTTAAGTTTGAAATAAATACATTTCATTTTTCCAAATTATTGTATTGTAATATATCTAATAATATACTATTGCAAATCCTTTTTTGTATAATTTTTGTAAGCACTAAATTAAATAATTCAGGCATCAGTTGGTGGTAGGGAAATTATACAGTTAACAAGAGTACAAATATAGATATTAGGTAAAAACATTTATTTACCATTAGAAATAATGAATTAACATTCTAATATTTATTTATCAAGCATACAGGCAGTATGTAATTAGAAAGAGAAAGATGATAATCTCTTTCCACATGGGAATAGCCAAATATGTAGTTTTTGATGACAGAAAGTTCTCTCAAACCTCAAAGTTTGATCATTTGGCTATTACACAAATGTTTAAGGTTCATGTGGAAGTTAAAGCTCTTTCTAAATAATGATTTAATAACTTTGATTTATAGAGGAATAATAATAATATGCACATACATGTGCAGTTTATGTATATTTTCAATATCAAGTTAATTTTCTTCTAAAGTATAATATGGATTTAATACGCTTATTTTTTAAAAATAAATGCTAGTGTGTGTACACAAATTTGAATGGGTACCCATATATATTGAAAGCAGTCATCAAACACATATATGTTAAAATTAATTATTAAATATTGCAAAAATGAATTTTTATTATTGATTTAACAATTCAAAGATGTTAATTTTAAATTATTATACAGCACACCTGAGTGCTTATATATAAGTGTGTTTTATGTAAATCTACTGAGATATATGTAAATTACAATGAATAGAATATTTTATCCAGCTTAGATTAAAACTAGCTTTCATATATCAATTATATATAAAAAAGAATAAAATCTAGAGTCAAATTTCTCATGCCTTTGATTATTTCAATAGCTTCAGGCTTTATTTTTACCAGGCATTGCTATTTGTCTCAAGTATTGTCTAGCACAGGGGTCCCCAACCCTATGCCCATGGGCACCATGGCACCCGCAGACTATTTTATGTGTGCCCACCACTATCTGAACACGATAAAAAATTATTTATCTGATACAAATAAATTTAATTTTTGAATTTTTTTTTTATGAATTATTGTATTATATTGTAATCAAATTGTAGGGCATACTATACTTTTACAGCGTAAAAATATAAACGTCAATTATATGTTAAAATTTAATTTTTGAAATAAATATTTTAATCTTTAAATTGATTAACTTTAATCTTATAAATACAAACAAAGACTGAGGACTCTTTAACCCTGATCATACTGTTAAAACATATAAACAAATTAATCCACCCATTTAGATATGTTTGTAATAAAAAAAAATATTAATGACAATATGCAAATGAGACATTTATTTATATAGCACTATGTTTATAAATTGTAATAAACGTTTTCATATCCAGTACTTAAGATTTGCCCATATATAAGCATTTGAGTTGAATGAATAAGTGGATTCATTTTTTCGTTCACAAAGACTTTATCTTGTGTTGGAAATGAAAGTATTCATTTATTATTATTAACATTCGTAAAAAAAGCGCATGTATGTTAGCTTGAAAGGCCAATCTTTAGTTTATTAACGACAATAGTAAGAAATAAAACTTCAATCATCTTATGAGATTGTTTCTTTTATCAATGTTGTACACATGAATTCCATACACATTTATAATCACATTACAAATTTGATTTTTTCTATTTCTCTTTTTTTTCTGAACATGCTGCTAGAAACATTATATATACGTAGGTGTAATGTCTTTTTTTTTTTGAAAGCAGATGAAAGCAAAAGTCTTTAATAGATCCTTCTTTCATTATGGAACCAAGGAGTTTGAAGACCATACTGAGTCCATTAATATCATAAAAACTTGGAAATACCTGATTTCCAATGAACAGAATGGCTATTGCTAGTGATATTTGACATTATCTGAATCTTTGTTATCAATGCCTTAGAATTGCCTGGATGAAATGACAAATTGCAATTAGAGTGGAGGTAATCCCTGAGTTCCCAAATTTATCTTCTTAACTCACCATTCTTTGGTAAGCAGCAACTTAAGGAAATTTTTGTTTCTTGAATAAAGACAAAAAAAAAAAAAACAAAACGCTCAAAAAAACATTATGTGTATTATTAACAATATCCAACTATAAATTTCCATGTGATGTGATGTGATGTGATGAACTGTGGCTTCTTCGTAAACGAAGTCAAGAATATCTCAGCAATTATGTCCAGATAAAAAATAAATGGTGCCCGCCACCTGGCCGGTATTATGGAATGTGCTCTTAAGTGCAAAAAGGTTGGGGACCCCTGGTCTAGCAAAAGAACTAGTAGTTCTCATTTATGGACATATTCAATAATAAGCCAAATAATGATTTTGATAATTAGTTGATTGGAAATTTAAGATTTTACAGATTAAGTTATATCAAGCAATGACAGGATTAAGATATAGTCTTTCTTTTTATCTAATTACATACTATACAGATCTATAGGATATTGGATCAATAATAAGAGCACAAAAATAAATGTAATACTTTTGCTTCCTATCTGAACAAAGTATTTACTAACACAAATCACCTGTCATCTGTAACTTTAAGTGGAATTGAAATGAATATAAAAAGACAGGAATAAGAGAGATTTGTCTCTGAAGTGCAAAAGCAGATCTAGGAAATATTTAAGTTCTTGCTGGCTTATAATATTGTTTATAAGGTATAATTTTCCAGGCAGACAACCTAATTATAAATAAAATATTCATACTTCTATATACACTTTTATCTAGACAGTGAGTTTAAGTGGTTCCTCAAAATGCATTGCAAACCAAACTCTCACATAAAAAAACAAACAATTATAATAAGTTCCTAATGAGAAAAAATTAATTCATTATTTTAAATTTAAAATATATGAAAACCCAATTTAAAAAATAAACCTTAAATTGAAAAAAAATGTTAATAAAGAATAAACATTTTATTAAGCATATTATTATTATAGAAATGTACTAACTTGTGACTAAAAATAATGTACAAAAACATTTCAGAAGTATAATTTAAAATATATGTATATATAATTTTTTCATTGTTGGTTTGCCATTTTGCATAGCTAGAGAATATTTCCTGAATCACAATTTATTAAATTAAAGTAAATAGCAAAAAAAAAAAGATTAACTAAATACAATATCCACTTTAAATATTTTTACAAAATTAACTTAACTCAATGTATAGTATAAAATTTTATTTTTGATGCTTTTTATGTTCTATTATCAAAGTTTTTTATTTTTGTAATATCTAACCAATAAAATTTTAATTTTTTTTATACTGCTGTAATTTTTTTTTTTGTAAAGTAGCATTTTGTGAATTTTTTTTTCTTAGTAAGTGCAGTTAAATTAAATAGAAATTAAAGAAATGTAATATAGTTTTTTTTTTTCATATGTCATAGCATTGGCCGGGAGGTGCAACTGTCTACAACTTAGTGCTTGCTTGCAAGGCGGTTGCGCTGATCTCTCGACTAACAACGCTTGACACATAATATACAGTTGACTGCTGTAGTTTTAATATTGCAAATAATAATTATTTTTTTGCCTGAAACTGTGTTGTTTTTTAATGTTTACAATAAGTGCTATTATTTTGAATAAGTCAGAAAAAAATTATGAAATTATTGATTTAAGAATGAGTAAATAAATATTTTAAAGTTATATTTAGTAAACTTTGATCATATAAAGTTGAATATCAGCTTGATAAAGCATAAAATTAGGGGTTTCATCCAAATAACTTACAATTACAACTGCATTTTACAATTATGATGATTATATTTTTGTCACAGGCAAAATAATGTTTATAAGAATTTTAATTCATAAAATTGATTGAATGAATTTATTTTAGCTATCATCATCATAATCAATAATTATCAATCTACTGCAGGATAAAGGTGTTTCCAAGTTCAACCCATCTTCTCCTATCTTTAGCTTTCTTCTCCACATCATCCCTGCACACTTTCTTATTTCAACCATCCATCTCACATGGGGTCTCTTTCTGGGTTTTTTACAATCACTTGGAGTCCAGTTTAAGATTTCAATTGATCATCTATTATCATCTCTTCTAGCAATATGTCCAGCCCAACTCCACTTCAGTCTTTTAATTTTTTCACTGAGGTCAATAACACCTAATTGTTCTCTTACCCATATATTGCATTTTCAATCTCTTCTTGTTACTCCTAACATGCATCTCTCCATACTTCTTTGAGGGGTCTGAAGTCTCTGTATTGCTCTTCTATTAAGTGTCTAAGTTCAGATCCACAAGTACCAACTGGTAAAACACATTTATTAAAAACGTTTTTTTTTCCAAACACATAGGCATATTTCCTTTTAATATCAAATTATTTCTACCAAAAGCACTCTAACGAAGTTTAATTCTATAATTAATTTCATCTATTATGTTTCATTCATTAACATCTTAAAATTTAATATTAATATACTTTGTTGTTGTACATGATTACCTACTGCATTAAATAAAACTGGTATTTTTTACTGTTTGTAGTCTTGACTGTTGAAACTCTTCTTTACTTTGGATATGTCATAAATAGAAGCACTGACTTTCTTACAAGAACACTTGAATAGTAATTAGATAAAGTACATTAATTGTATTTTAATTCTATAATCAAAACATATTGTGAACTGTATAAAGAATGATTACTGTGCCATACAGCATGAATGTTGCCATTTTATTTTTGGATACTTTAAAGAAGATACTATTTTATGACATCATCAATATTACACAATGGTTGCCATTTTGAGAAAATGGTTACTTTTCAAAAAAAAAGAAGTACAAATTTTTTTTTAAAGATCATAATAGTGAACAATCAATTATAAATCAAAATAGTAGGTACAAATTAATAATAATTACAATGATGAATTTTTCATGAAAGTCCATTGCTAACTGTGTACCATTAGGCATATTTTTATTCTTCATGAAATTATAGAGTTGAAATTAATTTGTTTTGCAGTACATATTGTTTGTTAAACATGGTGTAATTATAAAACTAATCAACAAAATTGCCACAGTCTAAGGGAATCAATTACATTCAAATACTTTCTTCTTGGGCATTATAACAACTTAATTGGTAATAGTCCCTGTAATTACATCAAACCAAAATGTAATCAAAAATTAAAAATTGTCTCATATAGAACAGATGGACATTGACAAGTTCAATGTGAATAATTAAGCTAATTAAGTAATAATACAAAGCATATATAGAAAATGATGAAATCCATAAAGTCTTTCTTTGCAATATTATTCTTATTTTCTTTTTATGGTTATAGCTATGCTTTGTGAATAATAATTCACCGCCAAATCTGAAATTTTTTATAGAAAATTCGAGAGAGTATTTTATGCGTGTGTGCAGTAAATGTGCAAAAATACTGCAATGAACTTTAGAAAAAGCGTCTCAGAAAAAAACGATATTAATAAATAATCTTTTGCCAAAAACTCTTTCTTAATCTCAAGGTCTATAGTCTTTGCAAATATTCTAAAACAGTAGCATATCTTTCTCCCACATCGAAAATCGTATTAGCATTTCTGTAACAAGTGTATTAATAAATTTTTACATAAATTAAACATTGCAAACAGTCTACTCAAAATATAGCCAAATATCTAGATGGGGGAAACAATTTTTTTTTTTTTAAATTTCATAATAATTTATCAGATTAGTGCAAGCGGTTTTTTTTTTTTTGTTAAGAAAGAACGTCCTATTTTTATTAAGTTTGCTTATATAAATTATCCTAGCGTAGATAATATAATCAATATAATTTAAAACTCCGATGTAATATTATATTTATAAATTTATTCACGAGTAACATCGGCGACTATCTCTCTCTTAAGAAAGTGGTCAGACTATATTGCTGGTTACTAATTTTAATGAATGCATTTATTACACGAAATGTATTAAAAAGAAAGTTTATTAAACTTGTGCAAGCAAATCTTTGCTCACTATTTGGTGTACTTATTACGTTTACGGTATTCAAAATTATTATTGAAATAAATCGTTTGCTTTTTATTTATATTCAAATGTATCGTGTTGTAAATAATATTGATTATGTGTATGCTTGTTTAAATTTATGTAAATACAAACGATTTTGTCCATGATAGACAATTATACATAACAAAAAACATTAAATAATTCTACATTTACTTTGCGTAAATAAACAGGCATGAACTTACGCAAGTCTGAATGCTAATTAAGTTTAAAATTTTAATTATTATTATTATTTTTTTTTAAAAAAAGCAATTGAACTGAGAAAAAATAGTAACAGAAAATCTGTTCCTAGTTTATCATGCATTTTTGATTGATTATTAATGGGGAATAATACTCATTAATAAAGAATGATTAAAATGATGTAATATATCTAAGTATGTGCTCATGTTTAAGCAGCCGGTTCATTGACTTCTACTCTTCACCTAAAAAAAAATTACGGCAATCGAATAATAAAAAATCAAATTGGTCATTGTACTTGATATATTCAGCTATCCAGAATAATATCTTTGTGGCAAAATTCCAGATATACAAACAATATTTAGATATTTTTATTGAACGAATATAAACAATCAAACAAAAAAAAAAAATTATTTTATTTTACTATATAATAATAAAAATTACGTATTATTTTTGTTTTTAAAGCTTAAACCCCCCCTCCCCCCATAAAATTAATATATATATAACAGCAGTCTTGTAATTACTTTTTTATTCTTTTAAATATATGCATTGATTTTCATTACCTTTAGAAATACAGAGCTTCAAATTACAATATAAATGAATATTAATATTCTACTCAGTACTTGTTTTAACGTGGGATAAAACTACCTATCATAAATTAGTAATATTAATTATAATGTTAGAGTACATATATAAACAATGTCAAATTAAAAAATGTTACAAACTTTTAGCAAAAAAAAATTACAGTAAAACCAATAAAAAAAAAATTGAATTTTAAAATTTTTTTCGTTTTCTATAGTTATTATACACTCATTCTGAAGCACGTTTTTAATTATAAAAACTGTATATTAAAAAGGTAATTGTAGGAATTTTATTGATTCTAATACTTTTATAAAGAGATTCAGCATCCCCTCATATAATCATTCTAACTCCAGGAGATAGAAATAAAAACTAATAATAACAATATCCTAAAGATGGGTTATGGATAATTTATATGTCTATTATAAATATATGCACATACAGAATATAGTCACTGATTCATTTGATATTCTGATATAATACTATGTTATAAAGTGAAAGGCTGAAAACCTCTCGCATACACTTTTAGAATGCTTATATGACAGCCAATCAAATGCAATAATGACTGTATTGGGAGCTCTTAAGTCGCAACCCAAGACAGAGATTTTATAAAAAACACCTTTCTCTTTACTTAAATTTCTATATATATAAGCTAGTCTGAAACATTTTGACTTAAGAGTGTGAAGCTTTAAATATCTTCACATTTAACTCACTGCTATTATTCATAAATCAACAATGCAAAATCTTTTGGATTTACTACGAAGTAATTTTTCAGATCTTATGAATTGACAGCAATGTACATAAATATTATTTATCAGGTGCAAGCCGTTCATAATTAAAGTGAAAGGCTGTAAACCTCTCGCATGCGCTTTTAGAATGCTTATATGACAGCCAATCAAATGCAATGATGACAGTATAGAGAGCTTTTAAGTCTCAACACGAGACAGATTTTATAAGAAAAAGTGTTTCCATCTTTGTCTTTACTTAAATTTCTATATATATAAGCCAGTTTATACAGTCATCATTGCATTTGATTGGCTGTCATATAAGCATTCTAAAAGCACATGTGAGAAGTTTTCAGTCTTTCACTTTAATTATGAATTGCTTGCACTTAATAAATAATATTTAATACTATGTTATCTTTTTTTGCACACGGCTTTTTTTTTCTGAAATAGTTCAACACCATGTTTCATTGTAGTTCTGCAATCTATTTTATTCTTTGCCATATTTTCCCAATGAAAACAATTATCATTATTTTAAAATGTCTTTGAGATAATGTTCTTAATGTAAAGGGGGTTCTGCCCAAATGTCATGCTCATGTTCACAATGGAACACTCTTTCTTGCATTGAGCATTCGTTTTACATATGCAATACAACAAAGATGTAAGTTTAAACAGCAGCAAACGCTTCATCCAGTAATGACATTCAGTGCAAACATTAATAATAAATGAAATACAAAAAGGTTTGTTCATCAAATCCTTATCTAGTGCTTACTCATCCATGATCCCTAAACTAGTTTCTAGCTTGTGCTTTCATCAGTGAAGAACTTTGGATCTGAGGTGCACCTAGATCTTAGGATTTAATGCAACCCTCCAGCAGCTATCTTTTATTTATTTAGTCAACTATAAAGCCATGAGCTCAAGAGAAAAACAATAATGTTTTCAATGCAAACTAATTGACTTGTATAGTCATATATATCTAGGCACAATACTCTCAGACCCATGACACCTCACTGATGAAAGCCACAAGCTAGAATCTAATCTGGAGATATTATATAAGTAGGCAGTAGATAGGGATTTTAATTACAAACCTTCTTGCATTTATTGATTACTAAGACTTGAAGTGAATGGTACTACCATATTTAAAGTTTGCTACTGTTTGAACAGCTTATGTAAGCATAGGAAATGATAATCATGATATGTTTTAGTGGTTTTAAAGATATAAATTAAAAAAAAATGAAGTAACATAATGTGTCTTATAATCTTACCATTATATTTTTATAATTTTATGTGCATTCTTAGGACATAGAGTGATCAAATCTTATGAATAATTATGTAAAATAATAACTATATATGTTGTAACAGGATAAAAAGTTGTGCTACAGGTTTGGGCAGATTTTATAACTTAATATGAAAAGATAATGATGAAATAATCTTTATTATCACCCTTAAATTTAAGATACCATTTGTAACATATTAATTTGAGGGTATACTCTTCTTCTAATGCTCCATAGATTTGAGAACCATTTGTAACAGATTGGATATGACAAGACCATGATAGAGTGATTCTTTATAATTATGTCCTGGAAATTGCAGTACCATTTGTAACAGAATAATTATGTGCATATGCTAATCTCTGTTATAACCCAACTAAAATATAGCCTAGTCATCGGTCACAAAATGAGACTTAAAGTTGGACATCATTTGTAACTGAATAAAATATAAATAAAAAAAATAATACTAAATTTTATAATTCCCTGTAAATAATAGTATCACTCATGATAGAATGAATGTAATAAATTAACCTAAATGAATACTAATCAATAAATGGTAATAGTATAAAAACTAAATCCTACCATCTGATGGCACTGTTTTTCACAAAACGCACATCAATATACCATTTTAGTAGCCATAACTTATGGCTGACAGTACAAGAGGTGTTTTTTGAGCCGTAAGGGCAATGTATTCTACAATTATGTAACAAAATACTATGCCCATTGCATTGCAACAGTATACATCAAGTGAGCACTCTTGAACTCTTGCTATGATCTGATTTGATGGTGGCTGTTTGTGAAAGAGACGAAACTCTGCAAAAATTCATTGTCGGAAATTTTTTACAAAGCGTAGTGGAATTACTATTCCATATTAAGAATTGTCATGTCATCACACATGCTTCCCTACACTTTTGAACAACACACAACTTGAAAAGGTTCTTTTCAGCAGAGTTTTTTCTGATTTTGTGTGCAAATGCCCGTTTGTGCGAATTTGTGTGAGAACTGTCAAATGTCATCTGCAAGTTGTCCAAATTGGTCGAAGTTGAGTGAATTGCTGTCCTGCCACACAAGTGGATGCACAATATTGTGTTTCCCCAGAAAGAGAAACTTCTGCAAGCAGACCTATGTAGGTCTGCATAAGGGAAGTTGTTGGTTCGAAGGCTCCAAAATCCCATTACTTACAGCTTTGAGGCTTCCCTATTATATTATTTGCATGTTACTTTTGGCTGCTGTTTTTTATGCCCCCGTAAATGGTGATGTTTTTTTTATTTGTTTTGCTTCACAATTTGTCCAAAGTTTCGTTTCTTTTTGATTCAATAAATTATTTTATGGGGAAACTTGTTGTTCTTTTTATTGTTGACATGATTATAAAGTAGATAGGTAATATTTGATAAGTTTCATTAACAGTTAAAGTAGGTAATATTTTATTATACCAAAAAAAGAGAAGTGCTTAAGAGTTTATTCAAAAGTCCCCATAAAAAAAAATAATAATAACTGTGCGATAACATAATAAAATGTTCAAAAAGAAAATCCAAAAAGAAGTCAATAATTAAAAATCAAAATGAACCTTCCCCGCCACCCCACCTCCCCCGGCTTAAAAAAAAGTGTTCTTTAAAAACGAACTGCTTATGTCTTTTTTTAAAATTAAAGGTCCAAAAACTTAAGGAAGAACTTTTCGCTATCATAGAAAGCTTTCTGTAGCGTAAAGATTTGAAACAAAAAAAAGGACTCGTAATAAATTAACAAAAAAAGTCAATTCAAAATCAAAACAACTCCTCTCCCCTCCACCCTCTAAAAAACTAAGTGTTGATTTATTCAAAAGTACTGGATTGTTGAAGTCTTTCAGCAAATCAAAACATCAACCAAAAAAAAAGAAGATAAGTTAAAAGCAAACAACCAACCTCCTTCACCATCTAAAAACAACAAAGTGTTTATTATCATATTTTTGTGTAAACAAACCGACGAAGCATTAATCAATAATTTAAAAGCAAACCAACACCCCTACACCATCTAAAAACAAAGTGTTTGTTTCTTTAAAAAAAATGAACTAAAAAAACAAACCCGTGTGAAAAAAAATATTATGTAAAAAAACCTACAGACAGTTAGTTGTTAATTTACAAACAAATCAACACCCCTAGACCATCATAAAAACAAAGTATTTGTTTATTAAAAACAACCCCCCCCCCTGGGTGGAATGAAAAAAAACACTTTGGTGGTTTACTATCACCGATGAAAAAAATGTAAAAACCGGTTGAAAAAAAAAAACAACTTTTACTGTAATATTATGTAATAAAAAAAACTTTGGTGGATTATCGTCACCAATGAAAAAAATAGTAAAACTGGTTGAAAAAAAATCTTTTACTGTAATATTATGTAAACAAACAGACGGCCCATGAATCGGTATATTGATGTGAATTGGGTGAAAAAGAACGCCATCAGATGGTAGGGTTCAGTATTCATACTATTACCCAATAAATAATAATTCAGTACTTAAAATAATCCTTTACCTCATTATATATCCAAATGTTAACTATAACAAAACAGTGATGAGTTCAGATAGCATTTAGAATAAACAGAAAACAAACAAACTCATCACTTCAAATACTCTAAATATAATTCTTACTTAAAACATATTACAATAAAGCAATTAAATCAAATATCATCATTCCAAATACCAAATAAATGATATATGTTTAAAGTATGTTTAAAGTATATTTTACCTAATAATCAAATGAAAATAATGATAAATCATTCACCAATCAAATTCTAATATACCCAATGAATCAAACATCACTTATAATAATATAAACATATACTAAAATTTAATGATATTCATATTTAAATAAAATAATTAATGAATTACAGATAATTCTTATAGTGATTTTATTTTTATTAATTAAGTTAGTTATGATAAGATAAAATACTTAATAATGATGCAACATCAATAAACCTATAAAATAATCTTGAATCTATAATATCCAATCATACCAGTATATAAAAGAAACAGTAGATTTCTGTTGGATATTTATTTAAGTACAATTAATTTTAATCGTATCAATTTATTTTAAATTTCAACTAAATTATTAAAACTATATATTATAACAATCAAAACATATAAAAAATATTAGCATGTATTATAATCAGGTATGAATATTAAAATTAAATATATTTAAACTGGTTTTACAATCCATATCAACTAAATTTAAAAATAATTAAAGCAAATCATTTTGACTTATAACAACAAAATAAACTACTATTAGCCTTATAATTGAATAAGATTAGGATCTTATTAACCAACAATGAAATATAGTACTTATCCAAACAATAATAATTTAGATAAAATACGCAAATATTTGATTATGATTAACATATAAAGTTTATATCTAGTCTGATAATAACTAATGAATTCAATACAAAAAATAATATAAACATACTATTCTGGGATTTGATTTCTGGATTATATGATATAGTTATTTCAAATAAATTTTACAATATATTCAATTTATCTTGCCTCACTCAAATGTTATTAATCAATGAATTTATATTGCACACTTATACAGTAACCAGACAAGTTCACTTGTTTTACGTTAAATTAAAATTTATTAATAAATGAATATCAATTATATAATAAAAATATATATGATAAATAAATTATAAACATTGATATGTACACATATGATCTAATGGAATGTACAATAAATCATCAATTGAAATTAATTCCATATTTAAATATGTGATTGCCTATCAATCTCCAATTATTTAATACCAAATAGGAAACATATATGTCTAAATAACACAAAATATGTTGCTGGATGTTCACATTTTCCAAGATACAAGAGAGTTTAATATATACTTTCTTTTTAGACTTCATATAAAATATAATTAATCAAAATTATATATATATACAAAGATGAATCTAGTTATTTGTTAATAAAATTTAAAATTTAAAAGAAAAAAACCAAATTGAATACTTATTGTGATAAAATCTTTTTGAATTTCTAATATAAATGATATACCTGAAGTTAATTTAAAATCAATCAAAAATACGAATATATTTTAAATATTAAAATAATAATTACTAAATCACAAGGTATGAGTTTAAATTTAGGAAAATGTAACTCTCTTATATGTTGGTATATAAATAGATTATGATTTAATTTAAAATTATATATATCTACTGATAAGCACAATACATTTTAAACAAAAAGATAAAAATATATTTATAAAGGTAAACACAAACAACTTTAATGAGAATCTTTAAATATTGTACTTTCAGAATGGCATCACAATTCGGATGTATATTTCAACTACATACCAATGGTATGTCTTTGTTCCAGAAAATATATAATATATTTACAAGAATTTTTAAATTTAAAGTACATTTTGTCAATTCCGATGTTTTTGCATATATCCAAAGTATTTTTTCAAATAATAATTATTTAGTTTATATGCTGTTACACACATAAGTACTTAGTTTATATTCATGATGATAAGAAGAAATATTCTTTCATAAACAAATATTATTTCAAAATATTGTAATTGAATAGATGCTAGCTTTATCTAGGACCATATGGATGGGAAATTAAACTGATTTATATCTTAGAAAAATTTGATTAATCAATGTAATAAAATTACATAGGCAGGTAGATATGATTTTTGTACACTTTCTGATGTTTGTACTCCATATTTAAAATGTAAGTAACATCCATTTAAAAGATAAAAATATTCAGATGGTTCATGACATAATGAAGCAATTTCAAGATTTTTTACCATTCGTAATAAATTGTCATTTTTTCCATAAAATTTTCTTGATAATGCTTTCCAGTCAATGGGCAGACAATGTTGCTTATTACTCCTCCATTTTGTTCACTTAATTATATAGTTTTACTGTAAATAAAAAGAAAATCATGTAAAGAAATTTATAAGTGCTCCCATTTAAACCAAAAACAAGAGAGAAAATGAGTTCAAATTATTTATTTCTATTTATAAGATTTTTTTTATTGATGTCAGTGTAATCATAATAATTCTCTATATTCACCCATTAAGTGATTTCTGGTAGCATTTCTCTAATAAAAATTTGTACAATTCAACAAATAAAAATAAATATTTTAGAATTATTATATATAATAAAAATTCATGTTTTATAATATCAATACTATTTTTTATTTCAACAAAAAATAAACACTCTGCATCACATTTTCAATATATTGCACTGGAAATATATTTTTATACATATTTCCTTAATATAGTATCATACAAATAAAACGGATAAATATATTTAAAATATTAAACATTCATTAGTATTGTTTATAATTTACTATTATGAATGCAGTAACTAAAAAGAAACATATAATAAAAGAATAATAATTTTATTCAAACTAGATGCTTTATTATTTACATATTCATTTTCCTTTTTAAAATGAATAAAATCAATTTACTATTTTACAATACAATTAATAAATAAACAATTTTAAATAATATTGTTGTCATCATAGCAACACAGTTCAATATTTCATAAGTTATCATGTTCACCATCCAAAAATCAAACAAGAAAGATGAAAAAAATTATGACTGACATCTTACCACAGACTGAAATATATCTCAAATTTCAGTAGGTACAATATATATATAATTTAACTGCAGTAATTATTTCAATAAAATTCCCTGACTTTTAACATGTGAAAAACTCAAGAAATTGGACTCTATACTGTCATTTTGGCCAAGTTGTTTAAATTGGTTTACATTCTCAAGTTTATAACATCTAAACATAAAGCTGATGACATTTCTTTCATTACTGGATAAAGAAAATTTGAATTTTTAAAACATTAGACACTAAATCAAAGACTTTACATGCCATATTCAAAATATTAAATATATTCTATAAATATTTTTTTGAAGTAGAAAAGATAGTACAACCATTAGCATGATATATATTGAGAATCCAAGAAGAGAAAGTTTTTGTTTTGCTTTTAAATGATGCATATTAAAAATTCGACTAATCAAACATGCATTACATCATGACTCCTGATTTATTAAACTGTCTCTATATCACAATCATAAGAATAAAAAATATTGTAGGAATTACAATCCTTGCTTAGTACCAGTTTCCATTTCAAATGCTTGTTTTTCATCTCTAATAAAACAGTTTGTCATTTTATCTTATAGAAACTGTATAATATGAATAAACCTTGATGGACAACTAATTAATTTTAAACAAGGTCATAGTCATGTTTGATTAATTGAGCCAACTGCCTATGAGTCATGAAATTTCTATTACAATAGACCATCTCACATACAAATATTAGGTAATTTTAAAATATTTTATATTTTAATGAATGAATATTTTAATTTCCCAAAATAAATATTTAACTAAAAAAATTAAATTATATACACCTGGGTCTCGTTTTACACGATAGATAGGTTCCTCAGAAAACACGCGCAAATGAAATTGCACAAAAATAGACGTAACTTATCTTGAAAAGGGGGGGATACAGACCGTGATTTTTCAAAAATCACGTAAAAGCAAAGCACCAACGTAAAATTACTTTAAAATTCACGCAAAAAAATAAGGAAATAAAATATGACTAATAAAAAATTTCAAATTTGAAAAAAATTGATACAAGACAAACTTTTTTTAATTATAATATTTAATTTTATTCAAAACTATATATTTTTATGCATAATTTACAGTACAGTAATTGACATTTTTTTATACATGTTTTAATTATTATCGCTACTTGCCGATAAACAGGTTTGTTTGCAAACTAGTAAAAAATCAAACTAGCGCCAACTTCACTCTCATGTTGTGTTAGTGGTATATCCAGACATACAACCATTTAGCTCTCATTGGAATTTAAAAGCATGTTCGTGAATAGTGTCATTAATAAGAAAATAATTTGCCAACTAATTAGAAAGTTGAAGACCTTCTCGAATCATTGTTGCAGTGAAAGGAACAACTAAAATTTAAATTCTTATTTTTGTCTTTAATTTTCAATTCCGTTTAAAAATCAAATTTCGTTTCACATCACATTAATTAAATTTCAGGTCACCTTAAGTAATTTTTAAATTGTTAATTACAATTAAAAATCAGATTTTAATTTTTAATTGTCAAATTTAATTGTGCCCACTGCTATTACTCATCTTTTAAAAATAAACTTGCGGACACTAAATGATTAATAATTGATTATGTTCTTTTTTAAAAAGCAAAAACAGAATGTGATTTAAAATGCAAAATTAACACACACAGTGTTTGAACAAATGTACATTATAATCTTTAATGTGTGTATACATAAAATGTGGAAATCATGATTTTAATTTCATTATTGCATAAAATCTTACTATTATAAAGCACTGGAAATATTGAAATTACTAAGATGAAAGTCAAATTCCAATAATGTGCTATTACTTTCAATATGACGTAAGTGCACGAAATTTATTATTTAAAATAATAGCACATTATCGGAGTTCGACTTTCGGAGAAACGTGAATCGCGTAACTTTAAAATCGCATTAAATAAATCCGTGTAAAAAGTGACCCAGGTGTATATATATATATTTCTCAATTGCCAGTCTGTAAACAAATATCACTTATTTGAATATTCCATATTAATCAATGTTTTAGGAATTATGTAGGATTGGTAATTACATAATTTAAGAAACAGTTAAGCGTTAGTGACTCAGCAGTTAGCATAGTTGCCTTCCAAGCAGCTGGCCCGGGTTTGTTTCCCGGTCAATGCTTTGACATATATATATATATATATAAAGAAATAGTTCATGCAAAGAGCTGTTATGTAGCTCCAAAAATTAAGATTTAAAATATATTAAAATTATTTCTTACTACTTCAATATCCTACTACATAGTAACTTGTGATTGCTTTTCTCATGTGTCATAGCATTAGCCGGGAAGTGAACCCACTAACCCGGGCAACTTCTTGTAAAGCAGCCATCGCTGACCTCTCGACCACCAATGCTTGACAACTTGCGATTGCTTTTGAGCATGAACTTAGACGTAATATAATTTTTTATACAACTAATTATTATGTTAATTATTTTGTCACTCTACTTTATAGGATTACTACATTAATTCTTCAAGCTTTAATTTCATATCATTTATACTTACATTATTAATATGACGAAATGGAAATTGAAAACTCTCAAGGTAATTAATTGATAAGAGAGAGTGATATCAAAATGTTTTTTGCAAAGAGATTTCTTTAGTTTTTATTCATCATTATTTGGCTGCATAAATACAACTCATAAAAAACTTTACATCACTTTAATCTATTATATATACAGGTGTAGGTGAATAAAATTTTGCCCGAGGCAAATATTGTTCAAAGCTAATGCCTTCAAACGATCCAGGCCAAATAAGTTTTTTTTTTAAGAACTTTAGTCAACTTAGATAACTGTCCAAAATTGGTTGGTAAATGAATATCTAACTACCTCTAATTAGAGAATAAATAAGAATAGAAAATCAGTCAAGCTCTCATCACCTCCTAATTGGCCCAGTGAAGAGTGCCTTTCTGTTCATTTCTCTTTTATGAGGGACCATTTAAGTAGTCTTTATTGAAAATAGGGTAGTTTTTTTTTTTTTTTGCAATAAAAGCTTGTTTTTCTATTTATTTAAAATAATTTATTGCAAAAAGCAGTAGATAATAATGCAAGGGGGAGGGTATCTTTTTTGAAAAACATAGGCTTGAAAATAAAAAATTATAAAATACTGAAAAATGAAGCAAAATAAATTAAAATATAATAAAAAAACTTAAAGAATTAAAAATAATCATAACTGTATTAAATCATACTTTGGGTTTTAATTATAGCATATAGCATTTTTTATAATTTGTTGATTTAGATATAACTTTTTCTGTAGAAATTATTGCTAATACTTTGGACATTGTTTAAATGATTAAAATTTATTAGTTTAAAAAAATTGGCTGTTATTTTTTTCATGTGTCATAACATCAGACGGGAAGCGAACCCGCTAACCCGGACGACTGCTTGTAAAGCAGCTGTTGCTGACCTCTCGACAACCAATGCTTCACAAATTGGCTACTATTTTTGTTGCTGTTTTGAATATAAAAAGGATGCCCAACACCAAAAATGTATTAAGGTTGTATTAATATTTTTAGCTTTTCTCTAAATGTATGGTGTTAACATTATCGTTAATTTATTCTATTTCAGTGATGAACCTATCACAATTGTTTAAAAGAATTATATACTAATAAAGAACAAAAAACAAATTAATCTATACAACTGCAATATTTTCAAAACTGCAAGTATTTTAAATGAAGAAGTGAGTCATGCAATTAAATCTATGGAGAAAATCTATGAAACATAATGGAATAATTAGTTATATATAAAGTAGACAAAGCTGTGGAAAAATTGGTGGCAAACTTATATACCAAGCATCTAAATGATAAAAATATATCAGATAAATGGAGGGTGCTGTTACAAACATTGCTATTTAAGAAAAGTGTTAAAAAAGTTATTAGAAATTATCAGCTTTCTATCAGTTATATATAAAATCTTTACAAAGATAACCACAATTTTTGATAAACAGAGCAAAACTCTCCATACAGTATTGCTACCTGTGCTAAACAGAGTAATCAATGGATGCCAGAAGGCTTGTACATAAAATCCCCATCTAATGCCTACTCATCCAATATCCCCAGACTAGTTTCTGGCTTGTGGCCTTTGTCAGTGAGGAGCTTTGGATCTGAGAGCACTGCATCTAGATCTCTCAGATCCAAAGCTCCTCACTGATGAAGGCCACAAGCCAGAAACTAGTTTGGGGATATTGGATGAGTAGGCATTAGATGGGGATTTTATGCACAAGCCTTCTGGCATCCATTGATTACTCTGTTTAGCACTGGTGGCAATACTGTATGGAGAGTTTTGCTCTGTTTATCAACAATTAAGGTGCTAGTATAGGAAATGTGATCATGTGATGCTTAATGGTTTATAACCACAATTTATTTACAGTAAACTTTGAACTCACAAAAAATTGCATTGAAAGTAGTTTTACATCAGTGGATCATATCTAAATGGACTGTTTAGTAGTATGAATTGCCATCATGATTTGGACTTGTAAATTATAAAAAGGCAGTAACTAAAGCTTCAAGCCATTAAAACAAAAATCCCAGAATATTGTTCTATTCTAAAGAACATTTATCAAAATATAACAGCAGTGGCTAGATTATGTGGTAACACTAAATTTAACATTGATATAGATATAATGCTAGACTGATTCTATATTTCCAAAACGTTTTACAATAGTTTATAATATAAGAAATATTATACGGATTAAAATGAAAAGCTAAAGAATCGGAAAAAAACATGCCATTTAGATTTTGGAGATGATGTGGTTACTTTTACAAATAATGCTTCAGGGCTTCAGGAATTGTTTCAGAAGTTATCATTTGGAAGTAAAACAGTAGATGTAAATATAAATATTAAAAAGACAAATAATATTCAAAGGATACTTTTAACAGAAGAAAATAAGAATTGACAATCATTAGAAAAAGCCTACAACTACAAATAACTTGGACAAAGTTTTAACACAGATGAAAACATGTTGGATGAAATTAATCATTGAATCAAACATGGACCAAAGCATTTTATAGAAATAATATAAAAGGAAATATGTCTATATTTTTGAAAGTGAAGATTTTTAATAGATGTGTGTCACTAATTCTTACATATGGATCTGAAACTTAAAAACTTAACATGAAACTTCAATCACTCAACAAACCATGGAAAGATGTATTTTGAGGGAAACAAGATCAAAAATGATAAATGTGGATGGTACAGCAAACAGGTATGATTGACATCATTAAAATAGAGAAAAAAATTGAAACAACTAACCTAGACATATCACCGGAAGAAATGATATATATGGGCCATTGATGATTAATTGTATTTTATGAACTGTATTAGAAACAGGCTGGTCTCTTAATCTAATAACCTAGTTTATAAGTTACCAAAAAAGGATTAGTAAGAATATTTAGATATTAAAAGTCAATACTTTATATTGTTTTCAGTTTAGCACTAAGAATACTTGGTTTATAGTAAAAATTGTGCCGGTCAAAATCGTGTATTCATTCTACAAGACCAATAATCCAAGCAAAAGTACCTTGAATCCAACCATGCACATGGTACATATGTCAGGACAAGGATGAATCCTATCCTATTTGCCTAAACTATTGCCTCTCTGACTAATGGATAACGTTTCTGATGACACTAGCAGTACTTGGTTTTATTCTGTCCCAGCTGGAGGTCATGGTTCATATAGAGACTCAAAATAATAAAGGGTTTATATAAAATATTAATGATTTAATGGATTCTGATGATTGCAGAACAATAGAGATATGATTTAATCGATTACTAATGATTTTAACTGTAATAATGATAATTCTTTATGGCAATATTACAAAGAAGTGAATTTAAATCAAGGAAATATTTAAATAAATATTTTAATTAACCTTAGAGATTGGGAGTGATGACAAACTAAGCTTATTTAAAATAACAACATTATAGGAAATTAAGGAATTTAGTACAAAATAAGTTAAGTCTTTGTTTATACAACTTGGTGATTTTATTTAATTCATTTTGATGCGGCTTTGACAACAATGTAAAAGTTTGTTAATTGGTCGGCCAAAAACCAATCAGCAATAAAATGTTATTAGCCCTCTTTGAACGATTACAAATCTATTTTATATATATTACAAGATATGAAAGATATCCATTTAAAATACTATTACATTTAAAATCATTTGTATATAATGAGTGTGGGAAGCAAAATAGTTCTTAAATAAATAATTGACAATTATACAGTCAGATTTAATTAATTACGAAATTTGTTTGGGAAGGACGTGCTACCATGGCAGAGAGCATTTCAGGTGTTAAATAAAGATATAAAATGATGAAGAAGGCAGTATGCTATAATAGAATACAACAAAATAAATGAGGTCTGTTATGAACCTCTGGGTAGCTTTGCTAAAGAAAATTTCCTAGTAAATACAATTAGATGATGAGAAATGCTAGCCCTCCAGCCAAACATGTCTTGAAATAATCATAATAATATTTTGATGTGCATATACATTTTAATGGCAATGCTCGAAAAGATCCCTTGGTATGAACTATGTCTACTTTGAGGGAGTGTGAAAGACCGGACTGGTCAAAGTTAAATTTCCGAAGGGCCTGGTGAGTAAGTAGCAAAGCAAAATAATAATACTAAATGAATGGTTGTAGCTATAAATACATAATGCCTTAGACATATATATATAATGTATCACTAGCAAAATTAATAAATGAATTCCTGATTAAAATAATCAGTTCCCTGACGATGATAGGAAGTCCCCACAAACATTAGTCCACTAATGAATGAATCATAAATATAATATACATATATAAAAAAAAGAATTAACTAAAATATAAATTGTTTACCACACTTCACAACTATTTCATTTATTAATAAGTTCTTAAATAATTTATCAAAGATTACAAAATAAGACTGTTTTTAATTAACATAGATGGGCATTAAATATCAAACTAATAAATTGTAAATCATAATTTTAATATTTTCTGACAAATAAAATATATGTATGAAATATATATACTGATAAAATTCTATGATAAATTTTACTTAATTGATTCACTAAAATTATTTATTCTTTCAGAAATAATTACAGGGCTATTTTAAATTGGAGGTAATAGTAAGATACTTTTAAAATAATTTCAATCATTCAAATAAATTTATATATGATGTACAAAACTAAATGAGCTTTCTATTAATTAATTTACGGGAAGTAAGTCTTCTTGTAATGATGTTTAAGTTAAAAAAAATAACAGGGGAAGGATTTAATGTTAATAGCTCATTGAATTTTGTATTTGGAAATTTCAGTAAGTCAAATAATCTAAACAA
The DNA here is from genome assembly GCA_028023455.1 of Epiperipatus broadwayi. Lineage (NCBI taxonomy): Eukaryota > Metazoa > Onychophora > Udeonychophora > Euonychophora > Peripatidae > Epiperipatus > Epiperipatus broadwayi. The sequence continues at coordinate 3,415,795 of JAQFVV010000066.1, read as the reverse complement.
ACCGACAAAAATTAATTTAATTTGCCACATCAAAATAATGTAAAATTTTATAAGAATTGATATTTTAAATTGAATAAAATTAAAAGACGCATTTTAAACCAAGCCATATAAACATTACACAGATATATAAAATATAAATTAATATAGATTTTGAAAACAAGTAAAATAAAATCAATGGCTTGCTGCGAATTGGACGTTACCTCAGAATCAATCAGTTAATACAGGCAGTTAATACAGTCAGATCATTTCAGGCTTCCTCGACACAGACAGTCTCTGGCTAGATGTTTAAAGCACTGGAAAGGCATGGATGGGCTAGTGGAACAGACCTCTGAGAAGCAAACGACCGATCTTTTCACCCCATCATTTCTTTAGGCACGATATATATATATATAGATTAATCACTTCTCTTCAGTAAACTCAATAATAATTCTCAAATCAAATTTCCCACTATTTATGTGTTCTGGTCTTTATCTACAGGATTACATCTACACTGACCTCCACCAATTGTAATTGCTCTAAGCAGTTCTGTGAGGTTGGTGCCTGCTTTGGAGGGAAAATCTATAACTCTGCATGAACATGCCCCAAGGGTTGATTTGCTAATTAAAAAAACAACAACAACAAGCATATTAAGTTTATCAGTCATTGTACTAACAAAATCTATTTAATTAAGGTTTAGATTAACAAAAATGTAGATTTTATTCAGAAAATTTTAGGAATTTGGTACAATGACTTTCAAACATATTTGACATAAACTTAAGCAGAAATTTACAAAATATTCCTTAAAAATATTACATTGTTTAAATAATTGATTCTCAAGTGTACATTGATTAAAAGATAAATATAAAATGTTACCCACTAATTAATTGAAGAAAATGAACTTTAATAAAGAATTTGAAATATTTGTAACATTTTATAGATATCTAGGATTCAATTCAATTTAATAAAATAAACACAATATACATTTTTACAAATATAAAATAAATAAACTAATATAAAAAGTTTAGTTTTAATTATAAAATAAGATGAATGCAATATAAAAGATTATAATATTGATTAAAATATACAACCACCTATTATGAGATGGGTGTCAGTTAATAAAGATTGGGTTCAAACCCAGACTAGTGCTGATGACATTGGCACTAGGTGAAGCAGGAATATGTACTATATTTCCAGCTTCATATCCCTCGACTTGGGGAAAAAACAACAAAAAAAAAAACATTTTACTTGGGTGTCCAGTGACAATAGAGGCTGACCAAGGGTTTGCTGACCAAGGTTTATTATATTATTATTGGAATGGTAACTGTATTGAGATCTGCAAGCCTTTAGTTTCTTCTAAATTTATTACTCTGCTGAAATTACAATTCTTAAAGTATAATCCTATTAAATGCTTTATTTTCTTAGCAATTCTTTCTTATCTTCCTCATTCTACTAACTTTAGTCTTCTTACTTCATTTAGTTACTATTAAGTAATAGTCCTTAGACAAGATTTATATACCAACAGTCCAGCAACATAATCAATATGTATTTCAATTATATGGGGTCATACACAAAGGGTCTCACATTTTGAAAATAATTTAGACTTTCCTTGGATCTGGAGGTATTTCATAGTATGGTTTTAAATGTCGAGCATTAAATGTTCCTTTCACCACTCCATCCTTAGATAACAGGAAGGCATTGTTTCCACACTTTTGTTGAATGAGACATGGTCCTTTATATAGTGGGAAGAACTTCCGGGATTCTCTATTGTTTACATTACTTGGTTTTGGGTCCCTCACCCAGACCAGGTCTCCTATTTTAAAAGAATGTGGTTTAGTGTCTCCTCTCTCGAAGCTTAGCCATTTGAGTCATTCATATTCTAGCCTTACCCTGGTCTCTTTTAGGATTTATATGTCTGTGATTGATTGGTACCTGGGATTTGACTAGCAGGGGGCATGGTTTTCTGAAGTGGAGTCACACTGGTGTAAACCCTGTAGATTCATTGATGGTATTATTACTATATTGGGTCACCTGTTTGTGGTGATTGACCCAACCTCTGTGGTTATCGTGTATGTATGTTCTGTAGAGACGGTTGATTTCTTTCATCACTCACTCACAAGGGTTAGATTGGGGGTTTCGAATGGATGTTAGTGTGTGTTTGATGCCTTGCTTTTCAACCCATGCCTTCCATTTTTTGGAGGTGAAAGCAGATCCATGGTCTGATAAAATGGTCATAGGTTTTCCAACTTCATGGAACTGTTTTTGCTGCAGGACTCAAATTTGCATTTTGTGAGTCAGCACTCCATACCGGATAAGCACATACATATTTAGAAAATACATCATAAGTTACCAAGAGGTACTGGTAATGCTTAAATGCCGGTAGAGGCTCATAGTGATCAATTGCCAATAGTTCATGATGGAATAATGGGAGTAAGATTTCCAGCATATGATTTGTTTGGAGGTTTACTCCTAGCACAAATAGCACAATTCCTAAGCACCACCAACACATGAGTATATAGACCATCCCAGTAAAACTGCCACCTTAGTGCCTCTTCAGTTTTCCTTGGGCCATAATGTCCTATTAAATTATGAATATGGTCTATTAAAGGGGTATGTAGGTTGCTGGGTACCAGGATCTTCCATGGATTATCATAATCTTTGGTTCGAATTTGCAGGATTCTATTTCTGATCCTATATCGACCAATAGGGACCTTGGGATAGTGGACTCGTGAAGATTGTGACTGGTGGAGGGCATCAATTATCTGTTGGTAACTTGCTTCCTTAGCCTTCCAGTAAGGGAGCCTATCCAGTTCATTTTCTACCTCAGTGTTTGCCGCATTCAGCATTACTGTAAGTTGTTGATCTACCATGGTTGGGTTTTCTGGGAGTGTCTCAATAGGATGGTGACTTAGGATATCAGCAATGAGATTTTCAGGCCCTGGGCAGTATATTACTTTGTAGTTGAACTTTTGAAGGGATAAGCTCCAACGGATTAGCCATTCATTGGTTAAATAGCTACGGTTGAGAAACTCTAAGCACTTGTGGTCTGTAATGATGATGACCTCTGATCCAAGCAAAATCTGCTTGAATTTATTGCAGGCCCAGAGAATTGCCAGTGTCTCTTGTTCCATAACAGTATAATTTAGTTCTGCCCCTCAAAGGGTACGGCTGCAAAAACTGATTACTTGATGTTTACCACTTTCCCCCATTTGGAATATGATGGCTCCTAATCCCTTCTTACTACTGTCTGTCTGGACATAGAAAGGATGTGTAAAATCAGGGTGGTGGAGCATGACCATTTTTAAAAAGTTTTCCTTAATACTTTCAAACTCTTCATCATGTTTACTTGTCCAGATCCATCACTGGCCTTTCTTTAGAAGATTTATCAGATGGGGGGTGTCTTGTGCAAATCCAGGGTAGAATTTGTGGTAATAATTGCACAACCCTAAGAATGACCGGACGTGCTTTCGGGTGGTAGGCTTGGGAAATTTCTTGATGGCTTCCACCTTGTCTGGGTGTGTCTTAATACCCTGTCCATTTACAAGCTGTCCCAGGAAGGATATCTCAGGGAGGGCAAAACAACTCTTTTCCAGGTTAACTGTAATATTCTTTTCAGCACACTCCTGATAAACTTCTTCAGACACCTTAGATGTTCTTCAATGTTTTGTGAGGCAATCACCACATCATCAACATAGCAAACAAGATGTTCTTAATTTCTTCTGATAATACCATGTCAATGCATCTCATCAATCCAGCTCCACTATTGATAAAGCCAAATGGAACTCTCCTGAACTGATGAGTCTGACATTGTGTCTAAAGGCAGTATACTTCCGATCCCTTGGGTCTAGTGTCCTTTGCCAGTAACTGGCTGTAAGGTCCAATGTAGAGAACACAGCCTTGTTGCTAAGTCGAGTGAATATTTTTTGGACAGATGGTGGAACATCGCGTTCAGGGATTGTAATGCTATTGAGCCTGCGGGCATCTAAACATAGTCAGATGGCACCACTTTTCTTTTTGACTACCACCAAAGGGTTGTTATATGGTGATGGTCCCTTTTCTATAATTCCCCAATCCATCATCTGTTCTATTTGGTGGTTGACTTCCTCTTTGTATTGGAATGGGATCGGATATGTCTTCATTTGAAAATAGTTTTCTTCTTTGACTTTAATATGGTGCACATAACCCTTAATTTCCCCTGGTGTATTGGAGAATACTTTTGCATTGTTGGTGAGGATCTGGCACAGTTGGTCTTGATCTTTTGGGGACATTAATGCTGATTCTTGAACCTTTTTTTGATGAGCTCTAGGTCTGCTTCCTGAGCAATACACCCTACTCTCATGCAGGTATTAATATTCAGGCCTCTAAAAGGGATTTGTTCTTTCCTGAAAATCAGCTTGCATGGGGGGGTATAATCTATTGTACACTGGTGTTGATATAAAAAATCTGAGCCTATCACAAGGTTATGAATCAACCCAGCTACAATCAAAAAGGTGTGTCCAACTGTGGTGGTGCTGAGGGTCATTTCTAGCCAAACTTGGTAATTTTCTGTTTTGGTTTTCTTTCCATTAGCAAGTGTTAATTGAACAGCCTGGGTGGGTAACCGTAGATGTTTTCCCTTTTCCAACTGGTCATACCATCCTTTTGATATTAGGGAAACTTGACTCCCTGAATCTAATAGGGCATGAGTTACCAGGTTTCTTATTTTGATGTGAATGGTGGGACATGGATCAATGGGTGTCCCTGATAATGAGGTGTCTGCTTCATTGATGATAGTGGAGATGGGGTTTTCTTGTAACCCCTTTGTGTTCCTGAATCTTTTGTTGGGACATTGTTGGGAGGAACAACCTAACAAGGTCCCTGAAAGTTTTCCAATTGATCATGGTATCTTCTTTTTGGCATGGTTTGGTTTTGGTCATAGTTTACTCGAGGTTGACTATTCCATCTCTGTGTTGCTATGGACTGAGTCAACAGGGGCTCCCCTTTCTTCACTCTTTCTTGGGATTCTGTGTAAAAATTTCCGAGATCCATGGTAGTCAGCAAGTGTGCCATTTCATCTACATTCATAATCCTGCTTATCACCATTGCTCGCTGAACTGCCTGGGGCATGTTGAATTTCACAGTCCAGATGATATGAGCTTCCAAAAATGGGAATGCAGTGAGAGATCTGAATTGAGCTACTTGATGGAGGAAAAACTGAGTGGTTGTTTCCCTCCCTCGATATTTTTCATTCCAGATTTGCTGAAGAATCTGATCTTGATGCTTCTCACTCCAGTAGCTAGTCTATAATGCTGCTTGGTATTCATCGAATGTTTGGGGTTTTTCACGCATTGACCCCCACCAATTCTTTTCTGAGCCCTGTAGATAATGATTAGCAATAGCAAGTTGATCTCCCTCACTTGCCTGGTAGAAATAGAATAGTTCTTTTAAACTATCCAGGTGGGCCTGAGGATTTTCTCTTGGGTCTCCTCGGAATACCTTGACCTGGATGAATTTGGCCAGATTTGGCTGAATTCTGGGATCAATCCCTGCCCGGGGATATATTGGTGTGCTAGTTGGGTGATCATTATTTATTTGTGCATCTATCAGGACCTCAATCTTTGTGGAGCCAGTTGGGGTTTTCCAGTTTTGATCCCTGAGGTAGTATGGTGGTGTTTGTTCCGAATCCTTTTTTAGGTCATGGAACGGGTTGAGTTTTCCCAGATCTGGGCCAGACATCTTTCTTTCACTTTCTAGGTTTCAAGTTTCCCATTGGTGTCAGGCTTGCCATTCCATTCCCTCATGGATTTTCCGCATATCTGTTTTGATTCTGACTTGTTCCTCTAGTAATTTGTTAATTGCAGTTTCACACTTTTCCACGCTTGTTTTGGTCTGTTCACACCCCTCTCGCAGCTCTTTGATATCTTTTGCAGCTTGCATTTCTCTTTCTTTCATATTTATCTCTTCCTTTGGGATAGTTCTTTCATTTGTTGTAGAGTTCTCTCTGTCATCATTCGGCTTGACTCCTCTTTAATTTGGATCATGCTCATCATACTCTGGAGCATTGCAATCACATTTTCATCTTTGCCTGGAAATACTTGGGCTGGTTTCATGTCATGGATGAGTGTAAAGGGATCCTTTACAGTGACTTCTGAAATTTGTTCCTCCATGTTTTCTTCTTTCACTGGGATACTGGCATCAACATCTTCACTTTCTTTTTCTTCTAGGCTGTTATCCATTTGGATTTCAAAAAGTTTGACACAATAGTGGTAATAATGCTGATCTTAGAATGCAAAGTTATTTTACTGGAACTATGGCTCACTGAAACTTTAATACAATCTTGAACAACTAGAATGTAAACGTATTTTTATCTTGGAATTTATATAATCACTAATTCGAACGTTTGCTTCCCTTACTCTGTCCACTCTTCTCATCATGCTTTACTGACTGTGTCTTTTCTGACCTGCCATACTAAGTTTCTGTCTGTTTTAAGCTGGACATTTTAAATAAATGTTTCAACTTCAACAAAAAAACTTTACTTTATCATGAGAATGACTTGATTTTTTTTTTTTTTTTTTTTTTTAGCTGGTCACCCTTGGTCACTCCTTGCCTCTGAAATGGACTTAAAAAAATCATTATTTTCAAAATTTAATACATAATCTTGTTGTTATGAATATTACATTGCTTACAATTTTATTACATATTACACCAGTTATAAAATTCTTCACTCTCCAAATCTCTTATATATAAAAAAAAAATTTTGTTGCCTAGAATTACCATGGTTCTTTATTTATTTATTTATTTTTGAACTTGATAACGAATTTATAATGGTAATAGGTACTCTATTCCCTACACCAGGGTGCCAGTTATCAAGATCAGCAATAATATAACACTTACAGATAGCTCTACTATATATAAAAACAGGTATATACATATATATATATATATATATGTACTTTTAGTGATTGTTAACACAGTATGCCCATATGAATAAACATTAAATACATCTTGTTACCACCTTTTACACATAAGGCGTATGGATGTAGTACATGGGCTTTAACATTTTTTTAAACACATGAAAACAGAAAACAAATTCATGTGTGCATGTAAAACCAGATACAAAAAAAAAAAAAATTCTACATATGGTTGTAATGCATGGGTTTCAAAACTTTTACAAAATATATATATATGGTTGAAAAACCAGGCACCACAGCTAGCAAAAACTTTTACATTTATAGTTATAATCTTTGTATTAAAAAAAAAACTTTTCGCACAAATGGTTGTAAAACACAGTCTTTGGTTTTGGTTCATGAAAAAAACACTTTACATCACTTTGACCTTACTTTATGATTTATTTTACATAGTTTGAGTTTGGTATAAATCTATCATTAAGCGAAAACATTTTCCTAAACTTAAGGGCACATACATAAATTATTACATGTCACTATGGATTCAAACTCAGGTGAACTAAACCAACTTTTAAATATATTGGTCCGAATATATACAACTGTATCTATGAAATATCATTTGGGGATATGAATATTTGTTCAACTGTCAAATCCAGAAAAAAAAAATTGTACATCTATATATTGGGAAAAAGTTTTTCAAGCTTTTATGCTTGAGATCCAATACAACTTTTCCACATATATGTGTTCCCAAAAAAATATATAGTAATGCAACACATATAAAATTTTCAAACACATCTGTTCCTACACATCGCACATACACACCCATGTACATATATATACACAGCGCTACATATACAAGTACATAGATTTTACACACACATCCATCTATATACATTACATAATACTACACACTATTGGAAAAGAGAAGGAAAAACTTTGGAGAAAAAGTTGAAAAAAAAAAAAAAAAATCCATACACGTGTCAAATTCTTTACACTTTGCTTTAAAATAATCACAACATTATATACTCAATTAACAAGAAAAAAAAATTTCTATACAAATATTTCCATTCTTAGCAAACATGGGAGAAAAGTAGAAAAAAAAAAAATTTCTACATAACAAAACTCTGGAAGTAAAAAAAAACTTACATATACATTAATATAGTAGTTCAAACTACTTTCATATTTTATACAATCTATTTAACCATATGAGTTTTCACTTTTAATTAATCTGTTTATCAAAAAAAAAATTACAGACTATGGATGGAAAACATGGTATTCCTCTTTAATTTATTAACAAAACAGTATTTGATTTTATAAAATCAATATGACAAAACTAAATCATTTTATATTCTGGAAAATTATGTATATATTAAATTATATATAGCAAATTATACACATATAGCTAATGAATTATTCAGGGTGTGGGAATAATTAACAGGCTCCACGATTGGGCGTCCAAACTCGTAAAAAAAAATGCAGCCTCTGTGCCAGTCAAAATCGTGTATTCATTCAACCAGACCAATAATCCAAGCAAAAGTACCTTGAATCCAACCATACACAAGATACATATGTCAGGACAAGGATGAATCCTAACCTATTTGCCAAAACTATTGCCTCTCTGACTAATGGATAACGTTTGTGATGACACTAGCAGTGCTTGGTTTTATTCTGTCCCAGCTGGAGGTCATGGTTCACATAGAGACTCAAAATAATAAAGGGTTTATATGAAAAATTAATGATTTAATGGATTCTGACGATTGCAGATCGGTACAGATATGATTTGATCGATTACTAATGGTTTGAACCATAATAATGATAATTCTTTATGGCAACATTATAAAGAAGTGAATTTACATCAAGTAAATATTATAAATAAATAGAGTAATTAACCTTAGAGATTGGGAGTGATGACAAACTAAGCTTATTTAAATAACAATATTATAGGAATTTATTAAAGAATTTAGTACAAAATAAGTTAAGACTTTGTTTATACAACTTGGTTATTTTATTTAATTCGTTTTGATGCGGCTTTGACAAACAATGTAAAAGTTTGTTAATTGGTCTGCCAAAAACCAATCAGCAATAAAATGTTATTAGCCCTCTTTGAACGATTACAAATCTATTTTATGTATATTATAAGATATGAAAGACATGCATTTAAAATACTATTACATTTAAAATCATTTGTATATAATGAGTGTGGGAAGCAAAATAGTTCTTAAATAAATAATTGACAATTATACAGTCAGATTTAATTAATTACGAAATTTGTTTGGGAAGGACGTGCCACCATGGCAGAGAGCATTTCAGGTGTGCTAAATAAAGATATAAAATGATGAAGAAGGCAGTATGCTATTATAGAATACAACAAAATAAATGAGGTCTGTTATGAACCTCTGGGTGGCTTTGCTAAAGAAAATTTCCTAGTAAATACAACTAGATAATGAGAAATGCTAGCCCTCCAGCCAAATATGTCTCTAAATAATCATAATAATATTTTGATGTGCATATACATCTTAATGGCAATGCTCGAAAAGATCCCTTGGTATGAACTACGTCTACTTTGAGGGAGTGTGAAAGACCGGACTGGTCAAAGTTAAATTTCCGAAGGTCCTGGTGAGTAAGTAGCAAAGCAAAATACTAATACTAAATGAATGGTTGTAGCTATAAATACATAATGCCTTAGACATATATATATATATTGTAACCGGTCGCCTATTCAACCGTTCCTATAGGGATTGAGAGCTCCGAAACAAACATGATATAGTGTAAAGCTTTATTTATTTTCCTATATCGATAGTTGTTCATTATCAACACAAGGGGGCGCCAGATACGATGATTTAATTTACAATTTAATTTCTCGCATCACCTTACGTCATATCAAAACGATTTCGAAGTCTAATCCCCGCCCATAAGCTCAAACTCCCAGCATGGACCAATAAGGGTCACTCAGGGTCGCGATGTAATTGTTTTCAAGACTATTATTCTGGCAAAAGACACAATACTAACCAATGGAGAAGAATCTTGGTTGATTAACAGATCGGTCCAAATATTGGACCGGGTCATTGGTTATTTGCAACTAATATGAATGTTCGGTTTATGCAACATTATATAAAAAAAATTAGAAGCTTATAATATCATCCCCCCTTTATCATTCAGTCGAATAGAGTTATTCACACCAGCTTTATTGACATTTACTTATACTTATTAATAATAGGCCCTCCCAACTCTTAAACCTATCTTAACTACATAATAAATAAACATCGTGACTTACGGCACGATGAAATTTAAAGAAATAAACAAAACAAAAAAATACAAGAAAGACAAATTTAAAAGTAAAATAATTAATTGCATGAATAAATGCTAATTATAATAATTAAAATATATATATTTTAATTATAGAGAATGATTTGAGGAATGCTCGACTTGTTTAAATAAAAAAAAAGAATTTATTGAATATAAAAAAATGAAACATTGATTAATAGCTTTATTTGCACGCACATACACGCATTCTCGCACTCGCACAGAAAAGAACATATTATGCATAATAAACATGGATGATAAAATATATTTCCTTCCTTTACATTTGAAATTAGGTGTGTGTGATAGTTTATCTGCGAAAGAAAATAATAATTATGATCAAAGTTCATAACAGGAAAAGTCCTAAGATTTAAATATGAGGAACTATGTAGCATCTGATATCTTTTATTTACGAAAGTTGAGATTAAAATATTAAGATTCAAATATGAGGGATTACGGATCATTTTATATTTTGATTTATGAAAGTCGAATTTAATTAATTATGAGATTGCCTTTTAAAGTCTACGTAAAGAATGAATGGGAGCATAAAAGAAATAAATTGTTTACCTAGGATTTTGCATAGTCTTCTGCTGCTTCTAATTTGCTGAGGGTTCGAACCTGGTGGATAATGTTTCCATAATAAATGGTTATTCATTTTATATAAGTTCAGCGTAGTATGTTTGGACGATTCTTGTATATTAAATGGAACAACGTCCTTGGACTGATTGGAGTACGATGTTCGGACGGCACTGTTGTTGATCATTCATAGCTGTGGAGATGTTCTGGCGGCGGAGCATCGATCAATCACTGAAGGGTTTCTTAGCCCATCATGACGATCGACGCTCTAAATGTTAATTTCATAGTGATCATATTGGATAAACCGGACAGCAAAAAAAGAGAAAAGTTCTAGTTGTAGCTTCCGTAGGAATCAAAAAAAAAAAAAACTATAAGCATAAGCATAAAAAAGTGTAAAAGACAAAAGACAAAGACTAAGTGTAAAAAGGAAAGTTCTCCCTGTATTTAGATTTAATTCATATTTATATGAGTTGGTTATTATCTGAGGATCGAATCTCCACCCAGAGTTCAATATTCTTTGAGTTGTCGTTGGGGTCCGTGTCCTACGTAATGTCCATTCAATCCATATGCTTGAGGCAATCTTAGGTTTATGCAATCTCACATTGCAATCTCAGTTAGAAAAAATTCATACTTATTCACCTTTTATACATACATGTGTGCGTGTTTTAAGAGAACAATTTAACTTACATTAGTTTAAAAGTCGAGCATTTAATCTCAAAATCACTTCTATAAGTTTTTTAACTTTCACTATAGTTATAATTTAAAATAAACCCCTTTTTAATTACCCCCGCAGCATATACAAGTAGAAATCACTTATTGAGATTTAAAATGGCATATTAATAGTACTTTATATTTTTATTTTTTTTTAGAGAATATTATTATAGTAGATTATATGAAAGCCTTAAATTATTTAATCAGAAATATTAACATTTTATTTTATAGTGTATTTTATAAAGTATTGAAAGAAAACTACATTTATTTTTATCATAAATTGAAAGTAAATAAAAAATAGAGTATTTACATTGCTTGTGTGTGTGGGTATATACCTGTACCGACTTTGTCTCGGTACAATATATATATATATTGTATCACTAGCAAAATTAATAAATGAATTCCTGATTAAAATAATCAGTTCCCTGATGTCGATAGAAAGTCCCCACAAACATTAGTCCACTAATGAATGAATCATAAATATAATATATATATATATATATATATATATATATATATATATATATATATATATATATATATATATAAAAGAATTAACTAAAATATAAATTGTTTACCACACTTCACAACTATTTCATTTATTAATAAGTTCTTAAATAATTTATCAAAGATTATAAAATAAGACTGTTTTTAATTAACATAGATGGGCATTAAATATCAAACTAATAAATTGTAAATTATAATTTTAATATTTTCTGACAAATAAAATATATGTATGAAATATATATACTGATAAAATTCTATGATAAATTTTACTTAATTGATTCACCGAAATTATTTATTCTTTCAGAAATAATTACAGGGCTATTTTAAATTGGAGGTAATAGTAAGATACTTTTAAAATAATTTCAATCATTCAAATAAATTTATATATGAGGTACAAAACTAAATGAGCTTTCTATTAATTAATTTATGGAAGGAAGTCTTCTTGTAATGATTTTTAAATTAAAAAAAAAATAACAGGGGAAGGATTTAAAGTTAATAGCTCATTGAATTTTGTAGTTGGCCATTTCGGTAAGTCAAATAATCTAAACAAATCGACAAAAATTAATTTAATTTGCCGCATCAAAATAATGTAAAGGTTTATAAGAATTGATATTTTAAATTGAATAAAATTAAAAGATGCATTTTAAACCAAGCCATATAAACATTACACAGATATATAAAATATAAATTAATATAGATTTTGAAAACAAGTAAAATAAAATCAATGGCTTGCTGCGACTTGGACGTTACCTCAGAATCAATCAGTTAATACAGGCAGTTAATACAGTCAGATCATTTCAGACTTCCTCGACACAGACAGTCTCTGGCTAGATGTTTAAAGCACTGGAAAGGCATGGATGGGCTGGTGGAACAGACCTCTGAGAATCAAACGACCGATCTTTTCACCCCATCATTTCTTTAGGCACGATATATATATATAGATTAATCACTTCTCTTCAGTAAACTCAATAATAATTCTCAATGATCAAAGATCCCCTATTTATGTGATCTGGCTTTATCTAAAGGATTAAATCTACACTGACCTCCACCAATTGTAATTGCTCTAAGCAGTTCTGTGAGGTTGGTGCCTGCTTTGTAGGGAAAATCTCTAACTCTGCATGAACATGCCCCAAGGGTTGATTTGCTTATTAAAGAAAACAACAACAACAAGCATATTAAATTTATCAGTCATTGTATTAACAAAATCTATTTAATTAAGGTTTAGATTAACAAAAATGTAGATTTTATTCAGAAAAATTTTAGGAATTTGGTACAATGACTTTCAAACATATTTGACATAAACTTAAGCAGAAATTTACAAAATATTCCTTAAAAATATTACATTGTTTAAATAATTGATTCTCAAGTGTACATTGATTAAAAGATAAATATAAAATGTTACCCACTAATTAATTGAAGAAAATGAACTTTAATAAAGAATTTGAAATATTTGTAACATTTTATAGATATCTAGGATTCAACTCAATTTAAGAAAATAAACACAATATACATTTTTACAAATATAAAATAAATAAATTAATATAAAAAGTTTAGTTTTAATTATAAAATAAGATTAATAAAATATAAAAGATTATAATATTGATTAAAATATACTACCACCTATTATGAGATGGGTGTCAGTTAATAAAGATTGGGTTCAAACCCAGACTAGTGCTGATGACATTGGCACTAGGTGAAGCAGGAATATGTACTATATTTCCAGCTTCAAAATTAATATTATTAACTTTTATTTAAGGTGTCATTATAGGTTTTTGTTTCAATGCTATTGTAGGCTAATTTGTCATAATGTTAAAATATTTAATAATGTATTGGTTGCAAAACAGAATACATAATTGACTAAAAGAGTAATTAAGTGCTGGTTATCTTTGGATTTTAATAAAAGTAATATTAAAAAACAAAGATAAACAAGTAAATTAGCAAAAAAGTTCTTTTTGTTTACAAATGAAAATTTGTGTCATCCCTAAGATTAAAGTTCAAGGTTCAAAGATCAATTATTCAAACTTTGAAATAAAATGATGTTATAAAAAACGGTTTAAGCTTTATTTTGTTAGAATATTAATTTATAAAGGATTTATTTTGTAATAAATATTTTTATTTTGTTATTCTAAATAATAAACTGGTTAAAAGAAATATGATTAGAAAAATAATAGAATATGATTTATTTATTTTTATCAATGATAGTTTTAATAAAATGTGATTAAAATCTTCTATTAAAAACTAATGTTCTGGCAGCATTTACAGTCTGTCCTTTGTTTTATAATCATTATTAGCAGATTGTAAAAACTTTAAGTTTATTTTTATTAGTAGCCAAGTTACAAACAAAACTAAATATTATAAAATACATATTATGCCTTCATGGCAGCTAATTCCTGCATGTGTATCATTTACCTTTGATCAATTTAGTCTGGATTAATTATTTATCTTCAGCATGATATGTCATCAAACTTAGACTGCTATTTCTAGAATATTTGTGTATCTTGAATAACACATAGCTTTATGTATATGAAATTTAAATGGAGCAACCAAAACTTTTCAAGAACTATGTATAAACAATATTCACATATCAGTAAATGCAAAAAAAATAGGCAGACCATCTATTCCTTGAATTCTGGATGTTGTTGGAACAGAATGTGAAATTTGTGTATTAGCCTGATTTTAAGAATGGTGTACATTATTTTAAAATTACAACTGAATGACTTATTTTAAACAGAAGCAAATTTTTTTTCTCTTACTACAATTATGTTACCTAGCATAAGTTTAATAAATAGTAGAATAACTATAGTGAGAGAAAATATTGGCATCAGCATGGGATTTGGGCATTCTATCATCAGATTTTCAATGGTATGGATGGCTAAAGAGTTTGAGATTGGAATAGAGTGAAGCCTATCCATTAAAGTATAAAGATTTACTATCTTAATATAAACTGAGCACTGATTATATATAAGTGTGGGAGATGATAATCTGAATCAACTGATGAGTACTGGTTCAGCATGAAATATGTATATTGATGATTACTTATCTTTTCTACATGTGTGTGGTCATGTGTATCAGTAGTATAAGATAGTGTGGATAGTTGAAGATTGCCTGAAAGTCTGAGTTCAAATCCTCTATATTAATATTATTATGCAAATTGGAGTCATATAATGTCTTATTAGGCTCAAAGTGCTTACAAAGCTTCTTACATAATTTATTTCAGCATTGAAGGAGATATTATAAATTTTAACAAATACTTTATTCGTTATTATGATATATATTAAATTGTGTTATTTTCGTAATTGCCAATTACACTAATTTTAAAAAAGTGGTCGAAACGTTGGGTGTTAAAAATGTGAATATATATATATGGTTGATGAGAAGAAATAAAGTTTGTCAAAAAGTAAAAAAAGGAAAGTATATAAGGTGTTTGGATTCAATGAAAAGAACATTATGTTTTACAAGATATAAATTTTAATTAAAGAAAAAAGGATGTTTTTTATTGCGGTTATTAAAAAGTTTGTTAACAGCGGTAAAAATAAGTTCAATATATTTTTATTTTTAATATAATATATAGAGTATATGAGCACAGACTTTCACAAGGCCCACCACTCTCCACTCTATCTAATAATACTGATACACTTAAGCACACATATTCTGAAAAGATAAATAATCACCAATATATGTATTTCATGCTAAACCAGCAATCATCAGTTGGTCCAGATTATCATCTCCACACATATATATGATAAGTGCTCAGATATATATAGACAATCCTCATACTTTAATAGACAAGCTTCAATCTACTCCACACTCCAACTCTTGAACCGTCCATCCAATTGAAAATCTGATGATGGAATGCTGAAAGGCCACCATGAGGCCAAGATTCTTGTCACACCCATGTTGACTTAAGGTCAATCTGAACCCCACATGTACAGGACATAATCCATTTAATACATATGCAAGAATGGGCAGACATCTCTACAATGTAATAACTGAAACACAGGCTTATTATATACCTGTGTCTAAATATATGTAATATATAGGGTATATGAGAACAGACTTTCACAAGATCCCACCACTCTCCACTCTATCTTACACTTAAGCACACATATGTTAAAAAGATAAATAATCACCAATATATGTATTTCATGCTAAACCAACAATCACCAGGTGGTCCAGATTATCATCTCCACACATATATACGATAAGTGCTCAGATATTTATTAAGATAGACAATCCTCATACTTGATTGAAGCCTGTCTATTAAAGTATGCGGATTGTCTATCTTAATATATATCTGAGCACTTATCGTATATATGTGTGGAGATGATAATCTGGACCAACTGATGATTGCTGGTTTAGCATGAAGTACGTATATTGGTGATTATTTATCTTTTCAACATATGTGTGCTTAAGTATATCAGTGTTATTAGATAGAGTGGAGAGTGGTGGGTCTTGTGAAAGTCTGTGCTCATATACCCTATATATTACATATATTTAGACACAGGTATATAATAAGCCTGTGTTTCAGTTATTTTTAATATAATAATTGTCATTTAGTAAATATAAAAAAGTGAAACTTCTTGATAATTTTAAGTTTACAAATAAAGTACCGAATAAGTTCTTAATAATATGAAATATAATATCGTATATATAAACATTAAATTTAATCCATCCAAATAAACCCCAAAATTCTTTATACTGATTAATTGGAGTTAAGGGGATTATTGTAAAATAATACTCAGTTTTAATTATTTTTATTCAAGTTTTATTACGAAAACTGAACATTAAAGTAAATAAGATAACAGATTAAATAAAATATTTATTTTTTAAGTTAATTTTTGCAAAATGTATTGAATAATATAAAATAACGTTAAAATTAAGAACTACTATTTGAATAACAAGTAAACATGTTTAAGTATAAATAATATAAAAGATAAATAAATCATTAAATTTGAGCTGTGTAAGCATACACTTGCATATATAACCATATAGATATATTATTAGATTATCTATGACTTTATTATTTTGCTTTTGTTATTTTACAACTGATTAATTATAAGAAACCACTTTATTAAAATTATCATAAAAGGTGAAGGCAGCGACCTCTAAAGATAATATTATTTAATGGCCTACATTGATTAAATATTGAGTGTATTTATCTATATGCAAACTTTGTTTTAAATTTCCAAAATACAATCTATAATGTGAATGATCTACATTTAATTTAGAAAAATGTTTAAACTAATGTGCATTTAATAACAGAAACGAATTTATTAATCTAACTGTATTAAAAATAACTTTTTAAATCATTTTCGCACTAACATTAATAATGTATTATTTAAAATAGTTAATGGATTATCTTAAGACTATTATTGTAGTAGAAATATGATTTAGATAATGTATGTTTATGTATTCATTTATGTATTATAGCTTTGAAAAAGGCTATTGATTGCTCAAAACTGTCAGAAGATTTATCAAGTTAAGAATAAATTATTGCACTGTAAAAAGTGTATCAAAAAAGGGATAATTATTTAATAGTAATATATTTGTATTGTGTATTTCCAACACTTTTAATTGCAAGGGGTAAGAAGTTAATATATTTAAAAAACTGCAAGAGAGTCTTTTGAACAGATATGTAGGTGAATTGATTAACAGTCTACATGTTAGGACTATTTACATAAAAAATAAAGGTAAAGTCGTACCCAAATACTAATTTAAAAGATCACATAATTGATGATTTAAGATTTGTTATTTTATGAAATAAATTTTGTTCTACAAAAGAGAGAAACAGAAGAAAAGTTTTTTTTTTAGTCTTTAGTTTTAAATTTTACATTCTCATAGAATCAAATGTATTCTACTTATATATATATTTGGTTCATTTTCTTATTGTAAAAGTTATTGAATATGGCAGCTAGGGGGCAGTTAAATTATTCTTTAAAATAGACTTTGTAAATTACACATATTATATTTATTCAATATTAAAATATTATTTATTATTATATACTCCTGACTTTTCAAATCCCTTCTAAATTACATTAAGTTCAGTAAAGACAATAACTTGTATTTACATATTATATATTTAAATATACAAGTAGATATTATTTTTATTCTTAAATAATCTAGCTTCTTAATTCATTAGATTTAATTAAGTTTTACGGCTTACTTTTAGGTAAAAACGGTTTGTATCTTTCATTAGTCATCAACTATATTTAATTAATAATAGTTGATTTGTTCTGGACTTTGCAAAGTTCAATAATTTTTAACAGTAGGAAAGTGATCAATTTCTACTATATTTTACATCATTATATATGACTTATCCGAAATACTAAGAGCCAGAGAGGAATCTTAAATCAACCTATATATTTTAATGTAAATTGATTTTGAAATAACTGATATGAACTTTACAGAGCAGAGAGGTCTTAAAATAAAAAAAGAATAATTTCATTTTTGCAAAATAGACACAAAAAATAAATATTTCATTATCAAATATGTGATTTTTAAAAAAAAATTGGAATTAGAATATACAATTGAAAGTATATTTGCTACAAGCATAGGATCATAAAATAGTGACTGTTTAGATTTAAAATATTCTTATATTCTGAAGAACATTTATCAAAATGCAGAAATATTGATAAGATGACATTAAAAAGATTAACATTAATAAGGGATGACTACATATTTCCAAATCCTTTTTACAGCAGGTTTAAACCACTAAACATCACATGAATCACCATCTCTTATGCTAGAACAAAACTGTATGGAGAGTTTTACCTGTTTAATTACAGTAGGTTCCAAGATGTATTTGTATAAAGGAAGAATAAAAAAAAATTGTGATATTATGTATGCCATCTAGATTTTGCCAATGATGTAGTTGTTTTACAAATAAGGATTCAGATCTTCAGGTTATAATAATCATCAGATGAAAGCAGAAAGCAAGTCTAAAATTCAATACTGAAGAGACTAAAGTAATGTTCAGTGGATTTTTTTTAAATGAACAAAGTAAAAATTAACAATCATGAATTGGTGAGATTATTAATATAAATAGAAGCATAATGGATGCAATTAATCATTAGAATTAAACTTGGATGGAGTACTTTTGATAGAAATAACATGTTAAAAAAATGACTTTATGCTTAAAAATAAAGTTTTTTTATAGATATGTTTATTGGTTTTCATTTATAGATATAAACATAAACCCTTAACAGAAGAGCAATACAGAGACTTCAGACCATTCAAAGAGGTATAGAGGGATGTATGTTGGAAATAATAAAGAACTGAAAGTGAAGTACTTGCATGGGAGAGAAAACAAACAACATAGACATTATTGAAAGAACTAAAAAGATTGAAATAATACTGGACTGGACATATTGATAAAAAGGATAAAAGTTGAACATTTGAAGTTTTGGTCTATATCCTAAGTGATTATTGAGGATCAAGAAACAGATGTGAGAAGAAAAAATGAAATATGAAAATTTGTTGTATTATGTAAAAAAGTGAAGCTATAGATCAGAGAAACTGGATTAACATTTAAAGTACCTTTCTTCTGCAATGAACTGGTAATGGTTAAAAATAATGGTGAAATAATGATATATATATAGATGGAGCTTTACCAAGACCTCCAAACAAGTGTATTCTGTTTACATAAACGTCAGAGTCAATATTCACTGTCTCTTTTATTTTGCTCCACCCTCAGATCAGCTGATTTCAAGCTGATTTGCTCTCATCAGTGAAGGGATAGGAGTTATAAAACTAGACCTAAAAACTGACTCCAAGCGTTTATGCAAAACGTTTCTATCAGTTTGCAAGCGTGAATTTTTTAGACACGTTAATGTCTTCAAACTCAGCCTATCAAACAAGATAGCTATATGGGTATGATTTCAGTTCAGTTTCTCCATATAGTAAAAGTTTCTGCAATCTATATCATTGCAAGAAAACTTTAAAGGTACATTTATGAAAAAGAAAAACAAGTTTTATATATGTAAAAACCTGCTATCGCTTGTATTAATGATCAATAGATGGAGCTTTACCAAGACCTCCAAACAAGTGTATTCTGTTTACATAAACGTCAGAGTCAATATTCACTGTCTCTTTCATTTTGCTCCACCCTCAGATCAGCTGATTTGCTCTCATCAGTGAAGGGATAGGAGTTATAAAACTAGACCTAAAAACTGACTCCAAGCGTTTATGCAAAATGTTTCTATCAGTTTGCAAGCAAGAATTTTTTAGACACGTTAATGTCTTCAAACTCAGCCTATCAAACAAGATAGCTATATGGGTCTGATTTCAGTTCAGTTTCTCCACATAGTAAAAGTTTCTGCAATCTATATCATTGCAAGAAAACTTTAAAGGTACATTTATGAAAAAGAAAAACAAGTTTTATATACGTAAAAACCTGCTATCGCTTGTATTAATGATCAATAGATGGAGCTTTACCAAGACCTCCAAACAAGCGTATTCTGTTCACATAAACGTCAGAGTCAATATTCACTGTCTCTTTCATTTTGCTCCACCCTCAGATCAGCTGATTTCAAGCTGATTTGCTCTCATCAGTGAAGGGATAGGAGTTATAAAATTAGATCTAAAAACTGACTCCAAGCATTTATGCAAAACGTTTCTATCAGTTTGCAAGCATGAATTTTTTAGACACGTTAATGTCTTCAAACTCAGACTATCAAACAAGATAGCTATATGGGTTTGATTTCAGTTCAGTTTCTCCACATAGTAAAAGTTTCTGCAATCTATATCATTGCAAGAAAACTTTAAAGGTACATTTATGAAAAAGAAAAACAAGTTTTATATATGTAAAAACCTGCTATCGCTTGTATTAATGATCAATAGATGGAGCTTTACCAAGACCTCCAAACAAGTTTTCTTGCAATGATATAGATTGCAGAAACTTTTACTATGTGGAGAAACTGAACTGAAATCAGACCCATATAGCTATCTTGTTTGATAGGATGAGTTTGAAGACATTAACGTGTCTAAAAAATTCATGCCTGCAAACTGATAAACATTTTGCATAAACGCTTGGAGTCAGTTTTTAGGTCTAGTTTTATAACTCCTATCCCCTCACTGATGAGAGCAAATCAGCTTGAAATCAGCTGATCTGAGGGTAGAGGAAAATGAAAGAGACAGTGAATATTGACTCTGACATTTATGTAAACAGAATAAGCTTGTTTGGAGGTCTTGGTAAAGCTCCATCTATTGATCATTAATACAAGCGATAGCAGGTTTTTACGTATATAAAACTTGTTTTTCTTTTTCATATATATATATCATATGATGGAATTAGAATCCATTATGTTGCCTTAATGAAATACTTTAATAAAAATATAAACAAATATTATAGACAACTACATTAATAAATATTTAATTTATTACATCGAATCGATTTTCATTCAAAATGAACCTTTTCAAGATGTTAGAATAAATCAAAAACTCACGCGAATTATATTAATGTAGCACACACTTATTGTTCAAATTAAATCCTAAAAATTATTAAAATTTTTAATGTTTAACTGACGACTTTATTATTATTATTAAGGTTAAAGGATGCTAAGTTTCTGAATTTTGCACTAGGAATCTGTGAATTTGAGTTGAAAGTCGTCAGTTAAACATTAAAAATTTTAATAATTTTTAGGATTTAATTTGAACAATAAGTGCGGGCTACGTTAATATAAATCGCGTGACTTTTTGATTTATTCTAAGATCTTGAAAAGGTTCATTTTGAACGAAAATCGATTCGATGTAATAAATTAAATATTTATTAATGTAGTTGTCTATAATATTTGTTTATATTTTTTTATATATATAAATATCATGATTTTTTATGAAGGATTACTGAAAGATTGTAATTGTATTGTCTTAAATATTTTTTTTGTTTTGTTCTTCATTAATGTTCATTTGTTTATAAATAACTCAAAAGTTGTCTGTTATATTTGGCACCATTATGGCTTTTCATTTATTAAGTGAATAAGAGACAAAATCCATTCAAATAAATAAAAAGATACACATATTCACTTCATATTGAAGAATATGTAGCAAGCTATGATAGTTTATTTAATCCAAGATGAGGAAGTTGAAGAAATAAGTTTTAATTTTAGCTGTTATCTTATTAAATTACCATACATGTTTAGGATAGAAATTTGAGCAATCACAACATATAGACGTGAATGGAGTGACTTTCTTTTTTTACTTCTTAACCTATATCAGCTCATAAAAATAAAGTTTTGGTGGCACCTATGTGATAATAATCAAATAAATTAATTCATTATTTTCAATAATTTTATATGCCAATTTTGAATCCAAAAGTAAATAAATGTGTTTACAGTAATGGCTGCTCTCCATTAGAAAAGTATATAAATTAAGATATAAAAATTCACTTTTTAAATTACGTATCCATATTGTGATTTTGGCTGAAGAAAAAAGTTTGCTGTTAACTGAAAGGAGACCCTTTGATTCCTCTTGGAGGCCATAAAGGAACCAAGCAGGGCAAGTTCCTAATGTCCACTCCATACATTCTTGTTATTACAGATGTTATTACTATGTGATTACTCATACAGGATACAAACATGAATGGGATGCCCACCAACATGCATTAGACAGCATGATGAGTTTATTTACAATTTACCTCTCAGTTTAAGGTCAAAAACATCATGGTCTTTCTTCCCAGTTACCTGATAAAGCAGAATGAATGTGTGTGTGAATGAAAAAAATTTTTTTTAATAGATATTTGCAATCATGACAATCAAAGCTAAATCATGGCCATTATTCCCAGGAGGCTGTAAAGTTACCTGGTAGGGCAGCTATTGGCAGCCAAACATTGGAGGATGCTAAGAATCTTGGGCTGCTATTTGAAAACAACCTTTTATATAGATACTTACAACTGCAGATCACTTTCAAATGAAGAAATATTGCAAGATTTGAAAGAAAAACTATCTCATATTAAATGGAACATTATCAGACTTTGTGAGTTAGAAGAATATGTAAAGAGACAATTGATTTTAAAAGTTGACTTATATTATATTACGAATGCACAAATATTGGAAGTACAAGTGGGGTAGGATTCATTATAGATAAAAAAATGAAAGAACATTGTGGAGATTGATGGTGTATCAAACAAAGTGGCAATATTAGTTATTTCACTTAATAGCCGATACCAAATGCAGATAATTCAGATTTATGCCCCAACAAGTTCTCATAGTGATGAAGTAGTAGAGAATTTTTATATAGAGGTACAAAAAGTTTTTGATCAGACCAAACAACATTTTTATGTTGTCATGAGCAATTTTAAAATAATTGGAAAGTGCTTTAAGTAAATTTGGTTATGGTAACAAAAATGAAAAATGACATAGGCTTGTAAAAAACTTTGTATTATGAATTCTTTTTTGAGAATAATGTTAAAAGGAAATGGACATGGAAACATCCAAATGAAGGTACAATAGAATTAGATTATATTTTGTCTAATAACAAAAAATACATATTTGAAGATTGTAATCTTTTTAAAAAATTCAACACCGGAAGTGATCATCAATTTGTAAGATGTAATATACATGTTAATGCAAAACTAGAGAGACAAAAATTATTAAGAAAAACAATATTTATAGTTGATATTCCTAATCTTGAGACCGACTCTAATAAATTCAAATTAGAACTTGCAAATCGTTTTCAAATATTAGCAGATT
The DNA here is from genome assembly GCA_028023455.1 of Epiperipatus broadwayi. Taxonomy (NCBI): domain Eukaryota; kingdom Metazoa; phylum Onychophora; class Udeonychophora; order Euonychophora; family Peripatidae; genus Epiperipatus; species Epiperipatus broadwayi. The sequence continues at coordinate 3,392,157 of JAQFVV010000066.1, read as the reverse complement.
TGAACATGATTCAGATATGAATGAAATTAATAGGAAAATAACTGATACACTTCTAAAAACTGCAACAAAGATATCTGGTAGAAAAAAGAAGCAATTGACTAATAAAATTTCTACTGAGACTAGAGAATTTATGAAGAAAAAAAGAAATATGAAAATATATAAAAATGATGCATTAAAAAGGATTGAATATCTCGAATTTTGTAAAATGGTGTAAAAAAAAGTTGATAATGATATAAAAAAGTATAATTGTGAACTAACAACGAAAGCTGTGGAAAACAATAAGACTCAAGAGTGTAAAACAACATTTTGATATTGGTAGGAAATTCATATCCGGCAATAAGAAAAAAGATAAAACTATTACTAAAAAGAGAAATGATATCATGAAGTGGGCAGCAACATTCTATCATGAATTATGTAGTAATAAAGAACAAGTACCTCCTACAACTATTATAACTTTTGAATTGCCCAGGATTTTAAATGAAGAATTGAGACGCAATTAATTTTATGAAGGGAAAAGCTCCAGGTAATGATGGAATTATAATCGATAAATTAAAAGCAAGTGAAGAAATAGAAATTTTTTTAAAAAAGTTATATACCAAATGTCTAAATGATAAAAATATACCAAATGATTAGACAAATGAAGTATTAATAATAATATTTAATAAATATGATAAAAAAGATATTATAAATTACAGACCCATCTATCTTTTATCAGTTTTATACAAAATTTTTAACAACTTGTCTACAAAAAACTTTGGTTTTCAACCAACCAAAAGAACAAGCTGGGTTTAAAGTGGGTTCAGTACAGTGGATTATATCCACATATTGAGTGAATTTATAGAAAGCATCAATAAATATAATTTGCTATTATGCCTTGGATTTGTAGATTATGAAAAGTCATATGATTTTATAAGCATTTCTTCACTGATTAAAGCATTGAGTCATCAAGGTATAGCCTAAAATATTATAAAAATGTAACAGCAACAATTAGATTACATACTGATATTAGGAAAGTTAACATTGAGAAGGATGTAATTCAAGGTAACTCCATATCTCTAAAACTTTTTATGGGAGTGTTGCAAGAAGTATTTTATTGATTAATATGAAAAGCTAAATGAGTAAAAGTAAATAGAGATTATTTACTTCATTGGATTTTGCAGATAATGTAGGGTTTTTGCAAATAATGCTTCAGAAAATGTTGGAAGAGTTATCACATGAAAGTAAGAAAGTAGGATTCAAGGTAAATGTTAAAAAGACTAAAGTAATGTACAATAGATTTTTTCAAAAGATGAAACTAAAGAATAACAATGAGTTAGAAGAAATTAACAACTACAGATACCTTGGTCAGATTATTACTACAGATGGAGAAAAAATAGATGAAATTAATCATAGAATTAAACTTGGTTGGAATGCTTTTGTTAGAAATAATAACATTAAATGAAAATATGCCTATGTGTTTGAAAGGAAAGGTTTTTAATAAATGTGTTTTACCAGTTTTTTACTTATGGATCTGAGACTTGGACACTTAATAGAAGAGCAATACGGAGACTTCAGACCACTCAAACAAGTATGGAGAGGTTCATATTAGGAGTAACGAGAAGAGATCGATAATTCAATACATGGGTAAGAGAACAAACAGGTGTTACTGACATCATTGAAATAATTAAAAGACTGAAGTGGAGTTGGGCTGGATGTATTTCTAGAAGAGATAATAATAGATAAACAGTTAAAATATTAAACTGGATTCCAAGAGATTGTAAAAGACCCAGAAAGAGACCGCATGTGAGATGGATGGATGAAATAAGAAAGTATGCAGGGGTGATGTGGAGAAGAGAGGCTAGAGATTGGAGAAGATGGATTGAATTTGGGGATACTTTCATCCTGTGATGCATTGATAATGGTTGACTATATGATGATGATTGTAATTTTGATTGAATGACTCTGACATTCTATTTGTAATTTGTTTATGCAATAGATTATATACATATATTTTTATCAAATAATAGCTGTAGAAAATTTTAATTTATACAATCTGAATTATATTTAAAGATTGTAAGTAAATTGTTTTTTTTACATATATTGCTAATAAGAGTACCAAACTCTTCATAAAATAGTTCCACCAAGTGCAAGCTATTGATTATGAAGGGTTGTACTTGGTGGCACTATTGTATAGAGAATCTGGTATTTTATACTGGATTTGGAAAAAGATAAGGGGGATCTAGATATAAAGGCCATAGAGTGGACAAAGATGATGTAGAAATGGAATGGAACAAGATAAACAAACACATGGGAAAAATGTAGATTGAGAAATGGAAAGGGAAGATAAGATGGTTAACAAGTTTCTGTGGGCACAATGGCTGACAGATTCCTGATTTCAATAAAGGAGAAGCCATAGCGCATCACATACTCTTATTAAGAACCCGAACCCTGAGAAGTATCACCTCACTGTGCATAGTTGTGGGACACCTGTCTTACACAGAACATTGAAACGTGTTTTTGTTCATCATCTGCTTGCTAAAATTAATCCGAAACTTACTTTATCATCAATTTTATTAATCTTAACACTCCAGCACGATGGAAGACACCACGCTATGCAAATTCTAGAATATGATAATTTATACAGTATTAAGATTTTGTTATTAACTCAGTTCTGTTTTTATAATTCAAATTTTGTTTTTGTTTATTTTTTAAATATCTTCTTGGATGATTAACTGAAACACACAGGCTTATATATACCTGTGTCTGTATATATATAATATATAGGGTATATGAGCACAGACTTTCACATGATCCACCACTCTCCACACTATCTCATAACACTGATACACTTGAACACATATATGTTGAAAAGATAAATAATCACCAATATACGTATTTCATGCTAAACCAGCAATCATCAGTTGGTCCAGATTACCATCTCTACACATATATGCTATAAGTGCTCAGATATATATTAAGATAGCCAATCCCTATACTTTCCACGTTATTAAATGTATATTAATTTAAATATTTTTTCAAAATTAAATACTGTGTTAACATTCATAAATTGTATTTTCTACAATTAAAACAAATCATTTGCATGCGCACACACTCAATATTTAATCAATGCAGGTCATAAAGTAATCTCTGAAGGCCGCTTTCTTTACCTTTTAAGATAATTTTTATAAAATGATTTCGTGCAATAAATCAGTTTTAAAATAAAATTAAAATAGTAATAAAAGTCTTGCATAAGAGAATTATACAATTATATTATTATCTAATTTATATATTTGCACACACATACTTTTAGATTGTCTTCTGCATTATTTACAATTAAACTTATGTTAATTTGTTATTCAAATAATAGTTCTTTTTTTGTAACATATTTTATTATACAATACACGAAATAATAAATACGTATATATATATGCAAATTAAATTAAACTAACTACTTCTGCAAAGCTATAAATTATCAACCATTCCTATATTAATAAATGTCCTGGATCACTAACCACCAAACAATCAAACTGAAGCCACCACAACTAAAGCCCATTAATCCACTTGATAACGCAAAAGTGTGTAGCCAGTGAAAGCATACTCTTAAGATATAGCTTTTGCACATTTAACCAAGCCCACATACATGCAATCTCCAGAAATGAATACCAACAGAATCAGAAAGAACTGCAAGAGATTGCCCATCATCCAGGCAAACAATAGTGACACAATAATCCAGAGTATGGACTCCAACAACTTTGCCAACAGTGATCATTCCAGCAGACATGAAAACAGTACCAAGATAGTAATGAATTTTATCAGTACACATTTGTAATAAACATTATAATGTATAAACCACTAAACATCACATGATCATCATTTCTTATGCTTTCTCTAGCTAGGTGCAGTGCTTTCAGATCCAAGACTCCTTACTGATGAAAGCCACAAGCTAGAAACTAGTCTGGGGATATTGGATGAGTAGGCACTAGATTGGAATTTTATGGACAAGCCTTCTGGAAGCTATTAATTACTCTGGCTTGCACCGAGTAGCACTACTGTATGGAGAGTTTTGCCTACTATAATGTATACATATGTGATCTCAATATAATCTTAGTATACAACTGAAATGGAAGCCTGGGTCATGATAAATAATATCTGGACACATGTGAATATACCAATACAAACCTATTCAAACAATTTAATCTCTTGCCTCATTTATATGTGTAAAACTCCACTGATTTATGTAGTCATATGTATTCAAACCTGTACAGATATCTATGTGATCACTAATCATTGTAACCCTTTTTATAGTCTAGATAAAGTTCTCTTTTGAAACTTAAATTAATAGGCAGCCATTCATTCCTTAAGTTTTAATGGTGTTTAAAGGAATGTTCATTGATGTTGCCAGAAATACAGTGTAATACTGATAAATTAGTCAGAATAAATCATTCTGAAATTGGATTTACAGACCACAGGACAAATATTACATATCATTTTAATGTCTTGTAATATTAACATTTATTGATGTAGAGGCACTGTTTATTTATATCTTCATGGGAGGGGTAGTTTTTCTTCCATTTAATTTGCATATATATAATACAGGGAGTGTACCAATAGTTCAAACCAGCTCTTATTTAATAAGTGCGGTAAGAGAAAATATTTAAAATCTCTATCTAGAATATTCTTATCCCCAGAATAATTGGTTTCGAGCTTAGGGCTCACCTTGGTGAGAATTTAGGACATTCAGACACTTCTGGGGATAAGAATATTCTAGATGGAGATTTTAAATATTTTCTCTTACCGCACTTATTAAATAAGAGCTGGTTTGAGCTATAGGTACATTCCCTATATTACATATTTGTAAATACAAGCTTTTAAAAGTAATGTCACATTATATATGACTTGCTTTATATATATATTGGAATATGTGTATTTATTATTTACATTTATAAAACTACCATAGTGTTAATATTACAGGGTCATTAAAATTGAAATGCAATTTTTGTCCCTGATATGTAGATTTTTAATTTCATAATGATTTAAGCCATACTTAAAATCTGCCTAATTTATAGATATAATATTCTGTTTTTAATCATATCAATGAATTTTCATTTAAATACCATCAAGACTTAAAGAATAGGTGGCTACCTATTCTTTATAAACATTTATTAATATAGGAGAGCTATTTGGTGAAGAGGTAGTTCATTTATGTAATTTGCATATTTAATACTTTGGAAAAATTAATACTGAAAAATATATATTTTACTTAATATGTTATATTGATTACTTGAATATTGAGTTTTATTAAAAACTGAATAAATAAATTTAAAACTGGGTGCTACTTCAAAATAATCCCACAATTTCAATTAATCAATATAAAAAATAGTTTTACTTGGGTGGATTAAAATGCAAGTTTATATATATATGTATGATATTACATTTTAAATTATTATTCAAATGTATTTGTGCATTTTAATATTTCTCATATGCTTAAAATTATTTAGGAAAATAGCCAAAGCACTTCGTTTCTTCAAATATAATATGGGACAAGCATTTAAATATGATATTTAATTATTAATTGCTAAAATTAAAAATTACTGTAATTAGAAATTACTAAAATCACAAATTTTAATACATATTATACTTAAACATTGAAAGCATAAAGCTAAACTAGTCAATAAATAATCAAAATTATCCCAAATTTACAACTCAACCAAACTAGCCAAAAAAATAAACTCTAAAATATGACCAATAGTTTCACTGCTACAAGCAGACTTCTCAAGTGTAAAGAACTACAAAACAACAACATATTTGAACTAAAACATTAATCACAATTCCACATCCCTTCCATATACCCTTAATATTAAAAGAACTTTTAAATAAGTTAATTGCTTCAGAATCATACATTTTTAATAATAAAGATTCTTTAATTCTTCTTTTTATTTCATTTCTTTCAAAGAAGACAGACTTAGCTTCATCAAAATTAAAAGTTTGGCCTGAATTTTTTTCATGAATATATAAAGCAGAATTAAGATACCTATTTAGGTGCTGATTTAGTATGCACTCACAGCAAATTTCCATAGGAATCACCCAAAACCCATGCTGACACATCCAACTGATAAATAACATTGATCAATCTATAGGTTGTCACGATCTGACCATTCGTTAGAAAATCACCATTTTAATCAACCCCCCCAACCCAATTTTCATAGTTATAAGAAATGAAATCGCATGATTAAAATATTAAAACACAAAATCACCATTTTTATGAGGGAAAAAACTCCAAAATACCCAATTTTCGTATAATTTCTTATAACTATGAAAATTGGGTTTTTAGTTTTTTTTTTATGAAAATGGCCATTTTGATCGATGTCATTTATCATTTGGATGTGTCAGCGTGGTTTTGGGCAGTTCTTGTAATTCAAAATGGCAGCCATGAGTGCATACTAAATCGGCACTTATATTTATGTCTACCTCTACTTTTATGTACCTTTATTCTTTCATTTAAACCTAAACTACTCTGACCTATATATATATCTTCTTATGAAAACAAAGGATAATATACACTACTCCAGGAATAGTCTTTCTATCAATAATTTCCTTTGTATTATTTAATAAATTATTCAAAATAATATCCCCTTTTCCAAGCAATTTTCTTATTTCCAAACAAATTATTATTTTTACATACAATTCTATAAGAAGAAATATTAATTAATAAAATAAGAGTCACAGCCCACATTTATTTATAAGTTGACATTTTAAAATTAAACATAGCTCAATGTATATACAAATAAAGGAAATAAATCACCCCCCCCCCCAAGATATGACTTAAAAGCACTCTAAATATTGAACAGTGAATCAAGAATAAAATAAATTCTTATTGAGTCTTTGTTCAACATTTAAAGTACTTTTAAGTCAAAGCCTGGGGGAGAGTGATTTCTCTCTTTGTTTATATCAGCTTTAAGTACAAACAAAAATGGTTTGTCAAGCATTGGTGGTCGAGAGGTCAGCACGGCTGCCTTACAAGCAGCTGTCCCGGGATAGCAGGTTCACTTCCCGGCTGATGCTATGACCCATGGAAAAAAATGGTTTCATTTTTTATTTGCTGAATAATTTGATGCTAACACTGTGAGGTTTTATGTATTATTTATTACACGGTGAATAAAAATGTAGCTATTAATGTATCATATATTGCAGTTGATATTAATTAAAATTTGGAGTACATAGCAGAAATAGTCTTAAATTATATTGGTCATTTTTGTTTGTCTTAAAAAATGTTTGTAATTAGTATTCTTAAAATTATCCAGCAAAAGATGCTGTTTGTTATACATCACTTATGAAAACAGAATCAGACAAGGTACTCTAATAAATTAGTATAAGGTATGATAAAAGAAGAACTATGATTATGATTTATTATTTGTCAATGTTATATAAATTTATTACAAACAACAATCTACTTACAAAAGACATACTGAATCTGTTGATTAGACATTTAATTTGAAACCTGGTTATAAAATATTTGAACACGATGTAGATTTATTTGCAAACATATCATTTTTATAAACACAATCATCAATCCCTTCACATTCCATATTAATAAATAACATAAACAGAGATCCATTTCCAAACAATAGGATTAGTACATTTTTACTATTCATTTTATGGTTTCTGAGATGTCATCTCAAAATATATAATCTCTTTTTTATAATAAACTATGAAAAATTAAAATCAGAGATCAAGCCCTTACTAGTGATATTTTTACAGCCACATGGAGCTTAGTATCACTACCATTAATAAATATTTTAAAACTTTAAAACAAAGTATGTATGTATATATATATTGTAACAAGGTGCGGACTGAAGAGAGCCGGTGGTCCGCCAAAAGTTACAAGATAAATAGATATAGATATTAACAATATCAACTAATAAAGTTATTAATAATTGTAAATACTAATATTAAATGGTGGTGGGAATAATTCAATATTAACAGTATGTTAGTCGTATATTTATTTGTAGCTAGTTGTTATTTGTTTAATTTTAAAAGGGGGGAAAAACTTCGTAAAACTCGTGCTTTATTGGAGTGTTTGTGGCATGCGAGTATATATATGTGCATGATTGATATATTTCAAGTAGATGGCCAGTTAAAGCAAAATGAGATCTTTCTAAAATACAAATGCAGGTTTTAGTACAATGGCGACCGCGATGACGTAGTCATAGTCCGGTTGGGTGACGCAACCGGAGAATTTCGAGGGATGGAATCACGGAAAGGGACGTGGAAAGGACGAGAAGAGAGGGGATATAAAAGAAAATAAATAGGGGATATTTTTCTTCTTCCAGGGGTCCAGAGAGCGAGATTGAAAAAATAAGAAAACGTATCATGCATCGAGTGGGGTAAAAACCTTTCACTTGACAGGCGATGAAGGCCTGCCCTACGATCCTGAATGTGCTGCAAAAAGGATAGTTAAAGAACGCCGAATTCCAGTCATCGACGGCAAGGAACAATGATAGCTACGGGGAAAGAGATCGTCCAGTTTTAAAGCCATTGACATCGTCAGACATACACCTTTGAAATGCCTAAATTCCCGGGAATGTTAAGGTAACGTGAACTATATTATTTGCTTATTGATTTGCTATTAAAACACAATCCGAGTCTTAAACGGATTGCGTCATCCATCGGAACTTTGAAATAAATTAAATTCTCTATATTTAAAACATGTTTCAATAAAACTTTCAAACTACAAAATCCAGGGAAGCAATTTAGTAAAAGAACATTAATAATATGTTGCGTTGCCTATAAAGATCCAAAGAATAAAATGCTTAATCTGTACGTATGTGTGTGTATGCTTGACATTCTATGAAGCACGAGTTATGAATAATGGCGGGTCAATTAAATAAATCCTAACCTTCTTATTTTATAATAAATTATTTTAATGTTATGAATATCTGTGAATATTTTCTTTTTTTTTTTTTTTATTCTTTGATTTATATTATTTTAATAAGATTCATAGTTATAGCGCTAAAGAGTTCATAATTAATATAAAATGTATACTCTACCTTGAACAAATGGTATGGAGGAATTTAGGGTGGGGTAGCAAGCGTACTTATCTGAAATTAAATGGGAATTCCCCTGTTGCGCAGAGAAAATCTAATCGATAAGATGGGATTTCTATAATCGTTTATTTTTTTTTTAGATAGACAGAAATTTAGTTATGTATATCCCTCCACCTTCAGTTAAAAGAAAGTAGTGTCGGAATCCATAGTTCCCATCCACGGTCTAATGACCACCACCCCTGAGATGAGCTAGGCTAGTTAACACCCTTCCCCCCTTAAATTACAGGAAAAGGCTAAGTGATAGTAAATATCTATCGAGTCGCTATCGGGGTATATGCTGCATCTATAGAATCCCGCGGTGTAATTCTTATTTGTTCATCGCAAATAGGTTTGGCGCTTGGAAGCAAACACGCTATCCATAAATATGCCCGGGATCATGCAGAGAGGGAAAAATTTATATATATAAGGTTAAATCTTACGTTAACCATAGCCATTTTTATGAATTTACTAATACGACCCTTCCGCGGGCAAAGCGGTTCGTTATAACTGGACGCCGCAACTGTGGGGCCTCTGGAGAGCGATGGGGAATAGGTATATAGTAGAAGGTTTAAATAAAAGAGGGCGCAACGACCAGTGGATTTGACACGAAGTCGGTATAGTAAACAAAAATCCGATACTTTCACGCAGTTTATGAGGGTAGAGAAAAGAAAAACGGCGAACGATTTAAATTTTTTTTTTCCGTGTAAATTTTTTTTTTTATTGTTAAAGAAAAAAGAAGGAAAGGAAAAAAAGATGACTGGAATATATATGTTAGAGCGATAACAATGAGCCGTATTAATATGCTGGAAATGGATATATATATATTTTATACGTTATCTGAGTTATTAATAAAAACTACTGTTAACCCTAATGGTTTTCAGAGGTCTAAATAGAGCATTTAGTCGAATTTAGAAGTCAGCATAGATCGATAGTGGAAGAGAGGGAAATTGGGCAATGTGTAATGATAATAGAGACGTATAAACTATACGCGAACTCGTGTGCAACTATAAATATCTTTTCTTTTCTCTTCTTCTTTCGATGGGAGGTGCGATGATAAAGCCATAAATTGGAGATTTCAAAGCTTATGAATGGGAAATACGAATATGTAACAGCACTGGATGGGGGCAAGGTGGTCAGAGCCTGTCAAGATAAGCCAGCATAGAAGTAATTAACATTAGTGATAGCTAACCATGGAAACTCAGTCTAAGGGAAAAACGGACGAAGGAGGGGAAGAAAAGGGAGAGATGGTGAGAATGATGGAAGGAATTATGAAGAAGCTAGAAGATATTGAGACACGATTGAAGAAAATAGAAGACGAAATGGGGGGAGGAAAAGGGAGCGTGACGAACGAGCAGGGCGAGGCCGAAGAGGGGATGGGAAAGCCAGGAGTAAAAGAGGCAAGACTAGCACTAATAAAGAAGAGAGGGTGAAATATGTGTCTGCGCCGGGCCACGTTAACTCATTTGTGAGGATCTGACCCTTCTCAGGGGAGGTGGGGGAGGCTCCGACTGAACATTTAAAGAGCCTGATGAGATATTACCAAGTGAACCCCATGGATGAAAACAGCAAACTGGCTGTTGCATGTAGCAATCTCACAGAACACGCACAATCATGGTGGGACTCACTGTTCAAACCTCCGATCACATTTCAAGGATACCAGAAGGAACTAACTGACGTCTTTTGGTGAGAGGATCGGCAGGAGATGGTACGTTATCGAATTATGCAGGAGAAATACGCGGAAGAGAAACAAGAAAGTTTTACTCAGTTTTTCCATTGCCAGGTGGCGCAACTTCGAACGTTGAACGCCTGTAGGTTGACAGAGGTCGGGATCATTAGGATCATAAGGCAAAATATGCCAATGAGGGTCGAGCAGATCATGTTGGGAATGGGAAAGACGTCAATAGAAGGAATGGCCGAGGTACTTACGGGCATGGATATAAGTACTCACAATTACGGGTTTGATCCGGGGAAAGGAAACCTGGATATCCGCAAGAGATGGGAAACTGAGGCTAAGACAAGAGGGAAACTCGAATCCGAGACTGCCAGACCGCCTGGGAAGCCCTATCCCAGCGGGAATCGAGCGCCGGATTAACAGAGGTTCAAACTAAGCCTGTCAAACCCCTAGAGCGGGTTTGAAGGCTTCCGAATGGGGGGGCATTGTAACAAGGTGCGGACTGAAGAGAGCCGGTGGTCCGCCAAAAGTTACAAGATAAATAGATATAGATATTATTAACAATATCAACTAATAAAGTTATTAATAATTGTAAATACTAATATTAAATGGTGGTGGGAATAATTCAATATTAACAGTATGTTAGTCGTATATTTATTTGTAGCTAGTTGTTATTTGTTTAATTTTAAAAGGGGGGAAAAACTTCGTAAAACTCGTGCTTTATTGGAGTGTTTGTGGCATGCGAGTATATATATGTGCATGATTGATATATTTCAAGTAGATGGCCAGTTAAAGCAAAATGAGATCTTTCTAAAATACAAACGCAGGTTTTAGTACAATGGTGACCGCGATGACGTAGTCATAGTCCGGTTGGGTGACGCAACCGGAGAATTTCGAGGGATGGAATCACGGAAAGGGACGTGGAAAGGACGAGAAGAGTGGGGGATATAAAAGAAAATAAATAGGGGATATTTGTCTTCTTCCAGGGGTCCAGAGGGCGAGATAGAAAAATAAGAAAACGTATCATGCATCGAGTGGGGTAAAAACCTTTCACTTGACAGGCGATGAAGGCCTGCCCTACGATCCCGAATGTGCTGCAAAAAGGATAGTTAAAGAACGCCGAATTCCAGTCATCGACGGCAAGGAACAATGATAGCTACGGGGAAACTAACTATGAGATCGTCCAGTTTTAAAGCCATTGACATCGTCAGACATACACCTTTGAAATGCCTAAATTCCCGGGAATGTTAAGGTAACGTGAACTATATTATTTGCTTATTGATTTACTATTAAAACACAATCCGAGTCTTAAACGGATTGTGTCATCCATCGGAACTTTGAAATAAATTAAATTCTCTATATTTAAAACATGTTTCAATAAAACTTTCAAACTACAAAATCCAGGGAAGCAATTTAGTAAAAGAACATTAATAATATGTTGCGTTGCCTATAAAGATCCAAAGAATAAAATGCTTAATCTGTACGTATGTGTGTGTATGCTTGACATTCTATGAAGCACGAGTTATGAATAATGGCGGGTCAATTAAATAAATCCTAACCTTCTTATTTTATAATAAATTGTTTTAATGTTATGAATATCTGTGAATATTTTCTTTTTTTTTTTTTATTCTTTGATTTATATTATTTTAATAAGATTCATAGTTATAGCGCTAAAGAGTTCATAATTAATATAAAACGTATACTCTACCTTGAACAAACGGTATGGAGGAATTTAGAGTGGGGTAGCGAGCGCACTCATCTGAAATTAAATGGGAATTCCCCTGTTGTGCAGAGAAAATCTAATCGATAAGATGGGATTTCTATAATCGTTTATTTTTTTTTTAGATAGACAGAAATTTAGTTATGTATATCCATCCACCTTCAGTTAAAAGAAAGTAGTGTCGGAATCCATAGTTCCCATCCACGGTCTAATGACCACCACCCCTGAGATGAGCTAGGCTAGTTAACACCCTTCCCCCCTTAAATTACAGAAAAAGGCTAAGTGATAGTAAATATCTATCGAGTCGCTATCGGGGTATATGCTGCATCTATAGAATCCCGCGGTGTAATTCTTATTTGTTCATCGCAAATAGGTTTGGCGCTTGGAAGCAAACACGCTATCCATAAATATGCCCGGGATCATGCAGAGAGGGAAAAAATTTATATATATAAGGTTAAATCTTACGTTAACCATAGCCATTTTTATGAATTTACTAATACGACCCTTCCGCGGGCAAAGCGGTTCGTTATAATATATATATATAACAGTTTAAAATATATATATCTTTCCCAAATATATATATATATTAAAAAAAAGTTTATACTGGTAATTCATAACTGTTTTCTCCCTTATTCTGTTACCTGTAAATTGTTTTTTTATTTTTTTTATATCTAGGCCATGTATCACAATTTGGCAACAATATAATTACTGTGTAATCTAATCCTAATCACAGATGTAGTCATTGTAATCAGCAATAAAGTTTATTTTAAAATAATAACAATATTAAAATTACTACTACTACTATTACTACTACTGCTACTGTTTCTGCTGCTACTACTACTACTAGTAATAGTAGCAAGAGTGTTTATTTATTTATTGTTTTATACTCAGAACAATTGATCATATCAGAAGGATATAAAAGAACTAAAAAGAAAAAATCTCTACAGTCACAGAAAGGAAATATTTTACTCAATCAAAATAAAATACATACAGGTTGATTACAGTGTTAAATTATTATACATTCATAAATTTGTTTTTCATCACATTTCCCACCTATTTTTACTAACTTAATTAGTAATAAAGTTTATATAATATTATGATTTTAAACTGAGATCAATGTTAGGGTATTGAATTTTTCCACAACGACTTTGCAAACCAAAACTGGATCGAACAAAAATAATCTTTACAGAAACAAAATACTGTTAACACCATCATAGATACAAAATCATTTCGGCAGGGGTAGGCATACTTATCCACTATAAATCTCTCTTAAAACTTTTAAAATTCTGCACATAGATTAATCAATATATATATATATATATACATTATGATTTTCTATCATCCTTCATTTACATTCGACTTAATTACTTTATACTTATATAACACAAGTTTGTTAATACACTATATCATTAATAAAATAAATCTAACACTTATCCTCATCCGATCATCATTATGTATCATTATGGATGATTTTTACATGTCTTATCAAAACTTTTGTTTAAAATATCTCCATCTTATGAATAGAAAGCTCATGAATAATGACGGATTTTTGTTACCTGACTCCATCTCCAACTATATGAAAAAAGCACTCAATATTTATTGATCTCTTATTTTACTTTCCAGATATTCGCTTCTATATAAAACCATCTCTCTTACCTGCATGCTTTCTCTGATCACTTTATATTGAAAATTACAGTCACTATCTAATTACACACAATAGAAGCCTGATTTGCATTCATTATTATAATTACCTCTATAATTAAATACTACATTCAGAAAAATAAAATCTCTATAATATCAATAAAGGATATAGATGCTCTTCACTTAAGAATGCCTTAAATACTTCTTCATCCAATTTCTCTTCATTATTTCCTTTAAGCAAGAATATAAAAAACATAAAAACAGTTCCACCAAAAGAGCCAAATTATTTTTACCCCAACCACACAATTGGTCTAGAGGCTACATAAAAAAACTCTTGACTACAAACAAGAAAGTCACACCATCGTCCATTATCTTTAGTAATCAATTTATTACAGGTGAAAATATATTAGCTATGCTTTTTTTAAATTTTAAAACTAAACTTTAAGTGTCTAATTATCTATTTCCAAATTCAGATCTTTTCCAAATGGTATCCATCCTGGGATACATGCTATACCCAAGTTTTTACTAACTCATCTGCAACATTTTACAGTCCCTATTATGATAAATTTAATAATTCATTTGCTCTTAAAATTCTCAAATAAATAATCTTTACCCAATATCTATGGTACCTTTTTCAAAGAAAATATACCATAGCCACAATAATTTAAGACTCATATCAATGGCACTATCTCATTGAAACAATAGAATCTACAATCAAAGATAAAACACAACCTATAATCCTTCCATTACTTTCCCCTTTTGAATTACTAAAAAGATCTATCAATCTGAGCTGCACTTATTCTTTTCAAAACTTTATTAGATCACATTGGATAATCAAGGAAAGCATGACCTATAGTTTGTAGAAATGGACATTATGGCTGTATTTATTTGGTCCCTATAATTAAACTGTTGCAATTACTTAAAAATAATATTCAAATATCATTAATTGGTACTGATTTAGTATGCACTCATGGCCATTTTGAATTATAAGAGCCACCCAAAAAACAGGTTGAAATAAGTTTTTTTTTATTATTAATGAAAATGGCAATTTTGTAATGAATGGTTGGTTGCAAAAACATGTATATTGATCAATGGTAATTTATCACTTGGATGTGTCAGTCTGGGTTTTGGACAGTTCTTATAATTCAAAATGGCCATGATCACATATTAAATCAGTACTCATTATTCTATATATTTACCAATTTATTACTTAATAGACAAATTCAGATTCCATTAAATGGCAAAACTTCACCAAGTTTTACATCAATTAATACCTTAAGAATGTACTCTTAGTTCATTGCTTTTTATGCTTATATAAACCCATTTTTTAAAACAATTGGAAAAAAACTTCCAGAAATATATATTTCAATTCTGAACTAAATTGTCAGTCATATAGCTTACATTTATGATATCATCACATCCTTATCATCTAAAAATATATATACCAAAAATAAACATTATTCAAATAAATATAAACTCAATTTTAACAATAATAAATCATCTTCTTTAGGAAGTATTATAACTTTATCTTTCTTATCGCATTGCCAAATCCATATAATACTAATATTTATATTCTTTATTAATCCACTATTGATGGTTTTAAAACAACTATTGACAATTTCAATTGCCCCAGCATAAATCATCTTCTTGGAACATACTCACTGGAAAAACTATTTTCTCATTATTCACTGTCCCACCACAAAAATTCTTAGGGTTAAACACTTGCCTCTCATTAAATTCAATTGGAATTGAAATTCAAAACAATAGTTTCATCTCAATTAACAATGCTATCAATTTTTTATCTAAAGGCTATCTGTATTTCCAATGTAAATGTATCACTCATTAACATGCTACTTTATCTCCAAAAGACTATTATTACACCAATTATTAAATTTCCTAACTCTTTTATAAGGAAAATTCATTCACTATATAGCAAATTAAAAAAAAACAAAACATTGCAATTAGCATCAAAACTATGCCAAAGCAGTGACAAAAAACAATGGCATTTCATTGCATTCCATATCAGTCTTGTACTTTCAAAAGGCAGTAAATGAAATAAATAAATTGTTCTTATTATATCCTCATGTCTAGAGATTTATTAAAATAACACCAACTGACACATCTTCACCCATTAATATTACATTCATTAAAGAACTTATTGAGTTTACAAATATTAAATGTCATGAAACTCTTGGAAATATATATAAATAAATTAAATAGTGGATGACAAATTACATGGTTGATAAAACTTTACTGAATAGTGAATCTAAGCCTCTAATAACACTATCTAATAGTTACATAATTAGAAAATCCAAATACTGGCATCTACAACCAAAATATTTAGTCTATCTCAGTAAAATTTATTTAGAAGACCTACCGGTGAATATTTTTTTATCCAGTAGAGTGGCTAATGTTAGTATAGTGACTTTTATTCTCTAAGTCATAAGCAAAAAGAAACCTCAGACTACTTGCTAACTAATTATATAGCACTTCAAATTTATCATCAACTCTATCACAAAATTAAAAAGTTCTTCCTCACTTTTACTAATCAATAGCAAAACAGAAAACTTTCAAAATAATTATTTTTCTTCATTTCTCTCGATGGTGTCTAAGATGTTACTTTGTTTCAATCCAACACCACAAAAGCTATCATTTTTATTTTATAACAAAATTAGAAAAAATAAAATTAGAGATCAAGTTCTAATGCCTGCTGGCATCTTTGCAGCCACATGGAGTCTAATTTAACTATAGGGGTCACTGTAATCACCTACTTTAATTATTACATTATTATATCTATTGTAGTTGTTCCACACATTATATTGCTTAACTTTTATTATCTGTACTATGTATTTTTTTTTCATTTTTATGATATATAATTAAAGATTATCAATAAATATATTTCAAAACTAATGTTAGTAGCAGTAGTAGGAGTAATAACAGTAGTTGTAGTAGCAACCATAGCAGCAACAGTAGTAATAGTAGTAGCAGTAGTAATACTAGCAGTAGTAGTAGTAATAATAATAGTAGTAGTAGTTGTAGTAGTAGTAGAAGAAGAAACAGTAGTTGTAGTAGCAACCATAGCAGCAACAGTACTAATAGTAGTAGCAGTAGTAGTAGTAGTACTAGCAGTAGTAGTAGTAGTAGAAGGAAAAACAGTAGTTGTAGTAGCAACCATAGACGCAACAGTAGTAATAGTAGTAGCAGTAGTAATAGGACTAGCAGTAGTAGTAGTAGTAGTAGTAGTAGTAGTAGTAGTAACTGTAGTTATAGTAGCAACCATAGCATTGATAATAGCAGCAATAGTAATAGTAGTAGTATTTAGTCAGTCTTGTTTTTTTAAATTAAAAAGTAAATTCTTTTGTGTTTTATTATATACTTCTAATATTTAAATGAAACGTAATATTTAATAATAAAATAACTATAACTAGACAATGAATGCTAAATGCTATAAAAAGACATTATTTAAAAACTATCGGTCTTAAGAATTTTCTTAAGATTCATGATTTCATTAGAATATCAGCAACTCCTAAATATCAGAATCTGCCACAACCCACTATGTTTATTAAACCCAAATCTCAAATTAAATAACAATCTTATACATTTAATGTACAGTAAAAATGTTTTAAACTACACTGTAATGTAAAATAATGCATCAAATAGAAATAATATAAAGTAAAAATAATCATTATATTTTTAGTTTTAATGATTTTCTGCAATAAACTATTTGCGAAAATATATACAATAATATCTCAATAAAAACAGAATAATATATAATCGTGATTAGAACAGCCAGTAGAATTTGAATTTCTCTTTTAATAGTTTCATCGAATAGATATTAATATTTGTTTAATATATTAAACTTATCTTTCATATTTTTGTTTAAATTGATTTATATGAATTATAGAAGCTTTTATCATCAGGTAAAATGCACAATTTTATTTAAACTTAATTTTAATAAATAATATTTTTATAGTATATAACTTTTCAATAATTAGATTAGACATATTACTCGATCTTATTTATAATTTTACAGAGAAATCAGATTACAGTAAGAACATATAACATTTTGGGTGCATATAGGACACTTTCAATTTTAATTGTATAGCCACTAGACATCACATGATCACCATTTCTTATGATTGCTCATAACTGTTATTAAAACAGGCAAAACTCTCCATACAGTAGTGCCACTCAGTGCAAACCAGAGTAATCAATGGATGCCAGAAGGCTAGTGCATAGAATCCCTATCTAGTACATACTTATCCAATATCCCCAGACTAGTTTCTAGCTTGTGGCTTTTATCAGTGAGGAGACTTGGCTCTGAGAGCACTGCACCTAGATCAATATAGAGAGTTTTGCTTGTATAACTTTTATTATTTTATAATCTTAGATTTCTATAAAAAAAAAAGGAATAAAAAAGAAAGTAATTCAATTATAATGCCTTTGTTTAGTATTTTGATAATTATCCACTATAATATTCTGTTGTCATCTTGTTCCACAGACAATCTCAGTTCACTAACAGGTGTTCTATTAAAACAAAGTATAATTTTGAAATATACACAGTTTAGGTTAGCGAGACAGTTATCTTCACTGTACTCTACAACTGTCTATTATAAGTTTGAATAATCATTGAATACAGATAATACAACGCTACAAAAATTATAATTTCCAGACCAATTGGTTTCTGTCTTTTGCCTTCATTAATGAAGATCGGTATTTAAAACTGTTACTTGCTTTTACACATCTAGAAGATAACTTTTAATTTTTTATATTATTCACATTAATAATCAGAACTTTAAAAAACACTTTAAAGTTTTAAAATGGTAGCTATGTAGATTTGACATAAATCGGTTTATATATTTTTGAAATCTATTTATTCTGTAACAGCTGTAGGCTCCTTCTACTATTTGACTAAAAATGTTAACAATATCACATGATATCTTATGATGTCACTCATGTAAATTCAAAAGCAGTAGTCTTCATCATACTTTAGAATTATCTACTGTAAGCTTGAGTAACCAATGGCAACCAGATGGTGCACAGCACTATAAAATCCTCATGTTCAAATTGATTTGAGATTCAAAACTTGAATTAATGCACTTATGCAATCATCTAGTTAAGAATTTGAAATTTGGAAAAAAAATCCTAGATTTTAAACTCAGATTCATAGATAGTTTTTATATAATTTAGACTTCATTCTAATGATAACTAATATTTTTCTATTCATTTTTTAGGTAAGTTAATATCAGCAACAACATCATGTGTTTTTCTCATTTGCTTCCCAGAACAATCATTTTCATCATGCTCTAGAATCCTTTACTGTAAGCCAACCATTGATTATTGAAGCTCATTGTTGATGAGTGTAGAGAGAACCTAGTGCTCTTGGAAGCACACAAGTAGGGATATGAGACTCATATGATATTACTCTTTTTATCCAAAAAGGAGAGCAGATGTACAATTGCTATAGAACTGAGACTTCTAATACATAGAGAAACTTACCTGATGTCAGATTTACATGAATGAGCAGATGAACTTGCCTGTGTTTAAAACTTTATGTTTTTTTATTCATATTTCAAGTTATTAGCTTGAATAGAATAAAGGAGTGGTTTCTAGATGCATTAGTGTATTAAAACAGGCAAAACTCTCCATAAAGTAGTACCACTCAGTGCAAGCCAGAGAAATCAATGGAATTCCAGAAGGTTTGTGCATAAAATACCTATCTAGTGCCTACTCATAAATATCCCCAGACTAATTTCTGGCTTGTGACTTTCATCAGTAAGGAGCCTTGGTATTAAAAGCACTGCACCTAAATCTTAGTATCTAATGCAATCCTCCAGCAGCCGCCTTTTATCTCTACTTAACTACAAAACAATGAGAATAAAAGCACAATAATATTTTCAATCTAAGCTCATTAGCCTATATAGTCATATGGAGAGTTTTGCCTATTTTAATAACAGTTATGAGCAAGCATAAGAAATAGTGATCATGTGATGTTTGATGGTTTGATACCAATCCTGTCTGGTAGGATAGTGGTGGCTATGGTTATTAAAGAACCAAATACATCAAAATGTATGGGTACTGAACTGGGTTCAGACCTATATGACTATATAGGCTAATGAGCTTAGATTGAAAATATTATTGTGTTTTCAATTTCATACTCATAGTTTAGTAGTTAAGTAGAGATAAAAGGTGGCTGCTGGAGGGTTGCATTCGATCCTAAGATCTAGGTGCAATGCTCTCAGATCCAAGGCTCATCATTGACAAAGGCCATAAGCCAGAAACTAGTCTGGGGATATTGGATGAGTAGGCGCTAATAGGGATTTTATGCACAAGTCTTCTGGCATTGGCATCCATTGATTACTCTGGCTTGCACTGAGTGGCACTACTGTATGGAGAGTTTTGCCTGTTTTAATAACAGTTATGAGCAAGCATAAGAAATGGTGATCATGTGATGTTTGGTGGTTTGCATAAGTGTATTAGTAAGATCTTGGACTCTTGGTTTTCAATGATAAATGAAAAATTAGGTCTGGAAATTTTGTAATACTATAACATTTGGTACTCACTGAATACTCAGGTTGATATTTAGAATAGACATACAATGGGGTAAAGATAACTGCTCCTTAAAGCGTATTAATATACATATAAGTAGTCATGTGATATTGCTGGTTTTAGAATTCAGAATAAATAACTGTTATTGTGTTTATGATTATTGTAATCATAGAATTTTATTTTAAATGTTCCAATCTTTTTTTTGAATAAAAATTCAATCGTTTTTTTTTTATTCATCAGCAAAACTTTTTTTTAGTAAATCAATTTTTAAACATTTTTTAAATTGTAGATTTAAAATTAAGTCTGTAAAATTATAACAAACAATCGTATATGCCTACCTAAAATGAATAGCTAAAAATAAATTTTTATTGTTTTGTATTAAAATCAATAAATACCACTTTTACAAGTAAACAACTTCCTGAATGCTTAGATATCAGAAGACTTTAATCTTCCAATACAATTAATGTCAAGTGAATTTGATGAAATCGATACTGATAAATATACGATTACCTTTAACGTCGAGATAAACTTATTAAAAGTTCATAATCTAAGGACTTTCATTTAATTAAAAAAAAATCTATAAATATTTCGGATATGCAATTGCTTCAGAATGAACTTCGTCCAAATAAAATGTCTAAAATAACACGTACGTACACATATATGTATGCGTATATATATATGTATGCATTGTGTATTAAAGAAATATGACTACAAATTATAGTTTAAAAAATAAATAAATAATATTCTATGTGCTTATATTTATAACAGACACACAATAGGTACCCATAACTTGCACAAATTATACAGTTATATAAAATACACTCATAAATATATATATTTATTAATAATAAAATCATATCTATTTGTTAAAATCATTAGCGGCAACTTTTAAATGAGTATGACCACATGAAAAGTTAAATATGAGCTTTGCTATGATTATAAAAACAATCCGGGAAAGACAAATACATTTATTATGCTGTATTCTAATTCTTTAGACTGTCTAATGTTTTGCTGATCAATTTTAATTTCTGTGACTAAATATTCCTTTTCAAAGACTTCAACAACTTTGCCTAATTGTAGCCCCTTCTTATATATTACCTCAACTATATACACCCAGAGGTAGGTAGCATTGTATTTTTTTAAATGCCTTATAATATAAAGGGGGAAAAAAAGAAAGTTTAACTCATAAAAAACAATACCAAATTTATTATTAAATATTTTTTACATATCCTATTTAACAAAGATGTTATTTTACTGTAATAGATTGATCTTAATAAGATCAACATTTTATAAAATTAATTGGTTAAAATAAGAGTATAATATACAAGTTAATTTAGTTAAAATAACTACAATAAGGCAAAACTCTCTATAAGTATTCCCACTCAGTGAGAGCCAGAGTAATCAATGGATGCCAGAAGGCTTGTGCATAAAATCCCCATCTAGTGCCTACTAATTCAATATCCCCTGACTAGTTTCTGGATTTCATCAGTGAGGAGCTTTGGATCTGAGAGCACTGCATCTAGATCTTAGGATCTAATGCAACTCTCCAGCAGCCACCTTTTATCTCTACTTTTAAAACATGATAATATTTTCAATCCAAGCTCATCAGCTTATATAGTCATCTATGTCTGAACTCAGTTCAGTACCTATACATTTTGGTGTCTTTGGTTCTTTAATAACTCTAGCCACCACTATCCTATTAGGCAGGATTGGTTTTAAGTCAATAAACATCACATGATCACTATTTCTTATGCTTGCTCTTAACTGTTACACATATAGCCCTGATGATAAAGGCCACAAGCCAGAAACTAGTCTGGGGATATTGGATGAGTAGGCACTATATGGGAAATTTATGCACTAGCCTTCTGGCATCCATTGATTACTCTGGCTTGTGAGTGACAATACATATAGAAAGTTTTGTCTATTTTAATAATAGTTAAGAGCAAGCATAATAGTGATCATGTGATGTTTATTAACTACAATATTAAAATGAAATACATGATTACTTGTTAAATGCAGCAGAAGTAATTAATGCCTGGATTATATCTTAATGTTCAAATCTATTTTTGTATTCTATTAGAAAACTATTAAAATATTTTTTTTTTTTTAAACTGTTAAGCAACCAAAGTAAAAGTTGATGAAGATTTTTTTAAAATACTGATTTAATTATTCATCTAAGTTTTTATCAACATCAACTTAAAAAAAATAGTGATATGGTTTATTACTCAAGACTTTATAAGACGCTTGAGTTCAAGAAGAGACACAGCTGGATGTGATTCGTAGATCTTAAGCTCAGGAATCTTCTATTCCACCACTACACTAAACCCTACAGGGCAAACAAATATCTATTCAAAATATAAATAATTTTTTTTTGGTGAATTTTTGGATTGACAAAAATAATACTGTTATAAGCATACTGCAAATCTACCCCCCCTCCCAAAAAAGCAGTTTTAATTTTTTCTTTACACACAATTATAAATTGTATTTCATGTTTTCTTTATAAAGGTATCTATAAACTGTCTAAAACATCACTGTTATAAAAATAGAAAATAGAAAATAATGTAAGAGCTAATCCACAGATCTGTTTATTGCCTGATTTAATCTCAAATGATTTAAAATTTTCATCAGGGAACATCTTTTTCCATGACATCATTTAGAAGGTGCTTAACGTGAATAACTTTTGATGGAAATCAAATAATTTCAAACCCTGCCAGACAACTTTTTAATTGAATTTATCAGATTTTAAAACAAGTCAATAAAAACAAAACAATATATAAACTCTCCAAGACACTCTACTAATGTTTTGAAGGAATGTTCACTGCAAACACTAAAAATTATTAAACATCATATGATCACCATTCCCTATGCTTACTCAAACTATTGTAACAGAGCCCAAACTCTACATACAGTAGTATCACCCAGCACAAACCAGAGTAATCAATGGATGCAAGAAGGTTTGTGCATAAAATTCGTATCTAATGCCTACTCATACAATATCTCCAGATTAGTTTCTAGCTTGTGACCTTCATCAGTGAGGAGCCTTGGATCTGAAACCATTGCACCTAGATCATAGAATCTAATGCAACCCTCCAGCAGATCCAAGGGGTTTCTCACTGATGAAGGCCGAAAGATAGAAATTAGTCTAGTGATATTGGATGACTAAGTATTAGATAGGGATTTTATGCACAAACCTTCTTGCGTCCATTGATTACTCTGGCTTGCACTGGGTGGCATTACTATATGAAGAGTTCTGCCTATTATTAAAAATGATATTCCAACAATAATACTTTAATTTTTTACAATATGAACTATCTGAAACATCCTTAATATTAGCTAGAGCTATATCTCCATATATGATCTAAAAATATATTCAATATCTTTAAAAAAGAATATCACCATTATTATTTAAAAATTCACCAAATGTTGCATCTGGACTTATATACTTTTTTTAGGATTGCAAAAATTCATTTTAATTTCATTAAAATGAATAAATATTTCTGTCTAAATCTAAATTAGTCTGGAAAATAATTACACCATCAAAAATATTTACATTTTTTAATTATATTAATACACAAAAGATGATGAACATACTCTCTCCATCTCTTTATAATATCTTTAGTCATATAAAAATATATTCATTGAATTAATAAAATTGTAGTCATGTTTATAGTTTATACATTTTTTCAATGTATTAAAAAAGGTCATAATTGATCATTATCAGCAAATGATGATAATTGTCTTTGGAATCAAACTTTTCTATTAGTCACTGAGTTTTGTTTTTAAATTCCTATAATAGGAAATATCATATTCTTTTATCATTTTATTCTTTACAAAAAAACTGTAGCTATCTACATGCTCAATAAAAGTTTTAACGTTTGTTTTCTTCTAATCAATATTATATCTTAACTTCAAGTTCTGTTCTATATTCGAACTTATCCCTTATCAAATATAATTTGTTAATTTTATATATCTATATTGAAAAAAAAAGAAATATCTTGATTAATACCACTATTCCTTGCCTTGATACCATTATCATTACTGATTTTACAATTATTTCTGCCAGTCAAACATGCTATAGTTCAGCAAGATTCTGCTAAACATGACCTCTGGAATGTTTATTCGAAGACCCTTTCAAGTTATCATGACAGGGATTTTTCAATGAAGCTGCTCAAACTATACATTCATTTTTTGAATAAAACTTCCAAACCATATTCATTACAAATTATTTATTTTTAACTGTTTTCCTAAAGTCTTTTTTCCAGTCCATTACACCTAATCCTATTATTATATTCTCATTATGAGAATTTTGCATACTTATATTTTCATACAAAAGAAAAAAAGGAAGAAAACCATCCGAGTCAAAATTGCTGTGATTATAATTATAAATTGATGAAAATATGTCACATAATTTACAGTCTAATTATCACAATTAGTTTACAGAGATGATACCAGAATAAAAGATTCATGATAACAGAGCCCTCTACCAACTCAAGTGATACAAACAATATGGTATAAATAGGAAATAGATAATAAATGAGAAAAAAGCATAAAGAAATCCCAAAATGACTTTTTGGAAATGCTAACAACCTCTATTAAGCCTACATCTTATCCAGGAGATACCCTTTGTTGCACCTAATTGTTGCTTATTTGAAGTTGATTCTCACATTTGAAAATCATTTTACTATCTTTCACTTATTGTAATCATTGACAGCCTAAATGAGAACTCTACAAAGTAGTTCTAATTATTTTTATTTAAGTATCATGAAATAAATAATACAACAGTTAGTATCTAATATTGCAAATCAATGATAAAAAAAGTTTACTAAAAGCATTCAATTATCAGATGTTCCAAGCATTTGTTTAATGCTATAAATAAGTGATGGTAAACCTTTTTGAGAAGTGGATCAAATTTTGTTCATTATTTTTTTTAGTACTAGCTCGTGGGTCACTAAGTCAGTGGTGTCACTTGGAAAGGGGGCGGGGAGGATGGTTAAAAACTACTTTTTTTGGTTCTCACTTTTAAAATCATGTAAAAAGTTTACATTTCCTTTTTATAAAAATCAACACATGGATCATTTAAAAAGCCTGCATGGGTCAGTGTCTGACCCATGGGTCATAGGTTCACAAAATGTTTGTATTTTATACTTACGCCAATTGTTTGTTGGAATGTGTATCAGCATTTATGATGTAGTTAATTTTACAGCATTTTTACACTCAACATTAAATGCTACAATCATTGTCTTTGTTATTGAAGTGGGAATGAGAGGGTCTACTGTGACATATAAATAAAATTATAAAATAAAAATTCAAATCCTACAGAAAGGTTATTTATTTAAATGCTTTTATTCAACTTACATTTTCTGTATTTTTGTATGCCTGTTTGTTTGTTTCATAGATATAGTTTAAGTAAGATGCATGAGAGGGTGGTATGGAAATTTTTTTTGGTTTCAAATGATAGCTTTTAAAATTGAGCTTAATACATTTTAAATAATGGGTGCTTTATTGGGGTTTCAATTGAAAGATTGATTTAATGATTTATTAAATGCATATATAAAAATATACATTTATTAAATCTGATATTCATAAAAGGTTTTGCATAATAACTTATTGCAGATATATCAATATATATATAAATAACAAGTGACAAATTGATTTAAAGTATATTCTGCAATATTTTGAAAGAATAAAACTTTTAAAGCTATATCTGCTTGGCTGTTAGAGTTTATATATATATTATAATTGAAATAATAAATTTAACGGTTTACAAACTATTATAAATAATTCTTAAATCTGCAGAAGTACTTTCAGTTAATTTCTTAAACCTGCCTCAACTGCCATTAAATTAAAAAAAAAAGCAGAAGCAAACATCATCAATTCAAATCCCACAAATCTCATATTTTAATGTTAGCAGCTTGTCGATTTATTAAATGCATTTTATTCCTGTTTATAAAAATTGCCTCTTTAATTTTTCTTTTACTATGGTTTCTCTCTTCATGAAGAATTTTCACATTTTCAAAACCAAATTTAAATTTATATTTACATGATTTTTCATGATCAAAGAAAACTGAAGAAGACATTAAATATTTGCCAAGGAATTGCTTGATGTTGGTTATAAAATGGAACAAATAAACAATACTTTATATCAATTTAAAAAAAGTTATAATGATTTAAAGGAAATGAAAATTAATAGTAAACAATGGATATCTATTCCATTTATTTAAAATCCACAAGTGAAATTTTTTAAGGATTTATATAAGAATGTATTTAATGTTTCATTCTACATTCCAGACAATATTAATAAATTAGTCAATAATTCTAAGGATGTCATACCTGTCAAGCAGAAAAGTAATGTCATATATCAAATTTTTTGTGATTGTATGCTATCATATATAGGTGAATCTAGGTGCAGTATTGAGAAGAGATTGAGAGAGCATGAATTGTTATATAAGCATGTAAAAAGTAAAAATAATGGTGATTTAATGTCTCCTTCAGTTTTCTTTGATCATGAAAAATCATGTAAATATAAATTTAAATTTGGTTTTGAAAATGTGAAAATTTTCATGAAGAGAGAAACCATGGTAAAAGAAAAATTAAAGAGCCAATTTTTATAAACAGGAATAAAATGCATTTAATAAATAGACAATCTGCTAACATTAAAATACGAGATTCCTGGAATTTGAATTGATGACATTTGCTTCCGCTTTGTTTTCTTTTCTTTTTTTTTTTTGAATTTTAATGGCAGTTGAGGCAGGTTCAAGAAATTAACTGAAAGAACTTATGCAGATTTAACGATTGTTTGTAATAGTTTGTAAACCGTTATATTTATTATTTCAATTATAATTACAATTTTGTTTTAATTAACAGACATTTTATATATATATTACAAAAAGTAATTAATACATCATTTGAAATTGAATTTTTATAAGAGATAGAGTGCTTAACAACAATGGAATTGGATAATATCTGAATACTAAAAATATTTCCCATGCCCTAACCCCTCCCCCCAAAAAAAAATAGTTTCTTCAACCACAATTGGATTTTTTTAGATTAAACTTGAAATAAAAGCATAGAGGATCCAGATATTATTAGCTTCGTTCTAATATGGATCTCCTCTTCCATGCTTTTGTTTCAAATTCAATCTAAAACCCCAATTGGGGTTGAAGAAACAATTTTTTTTAGGTTTTTAGTGCACAATAAATAGACATTTACTATAAATTATTTTTATCCCTATTATTTAAGACTGACTTAACTTTAAAAAATGCTTGTTAACATCATTTATTTTATTTGCCACAATGTCACATACATATTATTTATTTAGATAAGCACATGCTTACATATACAATAAATATTGCCTAATACTACATTAATAATAATAAAAAAAATCATGTAATATTAAAATAGTAGTGAAATAACAAACCTATACTAAAATTCTGCCATGTGCATAATTTTGCCTATTGTAAAACTCAACTAAAACATAACACATTTATATAACAACATATTAATCATTCCCATAATTCATTTAAAATTCCATTTACCTTTAATATCAAAGGAAGTTTACATATAACTATTGTCCTTAGATTAGACATTTTGATTATGAGGTTATCAATCAGTACTTATATAGTTTGTCTGCCAGAAGCTTTCCATCCATTTTTTTTAAATAATCCATTTTCAGGGGCTTACAGCACATAGTATAAACAATATGGCTGACTCTAAGTTATTGCATTCAGTAATTATGGTTTTTTATTTCTTAAAATGATAAAAAAACACAGAAGTCCAAAGGGTTTTAATTAAAAAAAAACATTAATATAAATATAGTAAGTAAAATTTAAAAAATAAATAGGATTTAATAGACTATATTAAAGGGGCAGATAGACATCACTTTTCAGGCATGCACTATTCCATAATTTTGAAAATATTCCATTGAAACACACAAAAGTCCAAAGGGTTGTAATTAACATCTTTTAAATGTAAATTTACTACACCAGCTGTAAACTAATGTTAGTGCAATCAGAAACAATGTTTTGGAGCCTTATAACCACATTCCTTTTCAAAAAGATAGGTGCTTAGAACATGTGTGGCATTACAACTGCATTTGTACTCATTATTACATAATTTTTAGACGGGCACAATCCTGTAATTTTGAAAACAATTCACTAAATTTTGTTCTGTCAATGGAATATTCCAAATTTTAATCATATTATGAGCATAAAATTACACTTTATGTACAAATGGACATGCAATATTGCACATGTTCTAAGTGCATATATGTTTAAAAATGAATGTGGTTATAAAGCTCCAAAATATCATTTGTGACTGCACTGACATTAGTTTAGAGCTGATGTATAAATTTGCATAAAAAATGTTAATTACAATCCTTTGGATTTTTATGTGTTTCAAGGAAATATTTTCAAAATTACGGAATCAATGGCTCACATGTTCTAAGCACCTATCGGTTTGGAAAGGAACGTGGTTATATGGTTCCAAAACATTGTTTGTGATTGCACTGACATTAGTTCACAGCTGATATAGTGGATTTACATTTAAAAAATGTTAATTACAATCCTTTGGATTTGTGTGTGTTTCAAGGAAATATTTTCATAATTATGGGATAGTGCATGCTCGAAAAGTGATGTCTGTCTGCCCATTTGTTATAGTCTACCAAATGCTGTTTTTTTAAAAAATTTTATACTGTATCTACATTAAAAT
Source organism: Epiperipatus broadwayi (assembly GCA_028023455.1). NCBI lineage: Eukaryota > Metazoa > Onychophora > Udeonychophora > Euonychophora > Peripatidae > Epiperipatus > Epiperipatus broadwayi. The sequence goes on along the minus strand of JAQFVV010000066.1, from coordinate 3,362,807 downwards.
TTTTTTGAATTACAACACTTTGGACTTCTGTGTTTCTTTATCATTTTAAAAAATAAAAAACCCCCACATAATTATTGAATACGATAACTTACAATCAGCCATATTGTTTATACTATGTGTTGTAAGCCCCTGAAAATGGATTATTTAAAAAAATGAATGGAAAGCTTCCAGCAGACAAACTATATAAAAACTTATGAAAACTTCCTTTGATATTAAAAGTATGTAAAATTTAAAATGAATTATGGTAGTGATTAATCTGTGGTATATAAATGTGTTATGTTTTTTTTCCATATGCCATAGCATCGGCCGGGAGGCGAACCCACAACAACCTTCTGCAACCAACTGCTTGCTTGCAAGGTGGCTGCACTAACCTCTCAGCTAACAATGCTTAACGAAATATGTTTTAGTTGATTTTCACTTTAAAAAGTCTCATGCAGTAGGCAAACCCATGGTCATGACAGAATTTTGTCATTTTACTAGTATTTTAATATTATATGATTTTCTCTTTTATATATGCACCTTTATGTAAATCAAATAAAATGTTCTTTATAGATTAATTATTACAATAATAAAAAAACAAAATATTAACAGTGATAATAAATTTTACAAATGGCTATTACAAAGCATACAAATATTTTTATTTATAACCATCTATAACTGGAGATTATTTAAATTTGATAGAAGAAAATGTTATCATATTATATCCAGAGATTCATGAATTTTAACACTCACCCTTTATGTATTAATAAAAATGTCTTATTTTTATTTATCAAAATTGCCGCTTTAATTTTTTTCTTTTATTATGGCTTCTTTCCTCATGAAGAATTTTAATATTTTCCTGGTTGAAATTGAAAGTAAAATCACATTTTTTATTTATTTATGAAAACAGATGTTATTAAATTATTATTACACTAAGTTTTGCATGTTTATATAATAATTAATATTCTTTTAAGTATTTCTCCATACTAAATCTGTATTTGCCTACATTTGAATCTTTGGACATAGATACAATTTGATATATAATATTACGTTTTTGTTTCAAAGATATATATTCTTAATTATTCATTAATTTATTAACATTAGGTTGGCCATGGGCCTGCTTATAGTTGCATTCATATTTTGCAATTTTACTTTGTCTACATATGAGAATATTTTAGCTTTATTAAAATTTACAAAAGATATGTTGATGATATTTTTATTTATAAACATGAAGATAGTTTAAATTATCTTGTAAATAAAGTAAACAAGTTAAATGGTGAAAGCCAGAAGGAACAGAATAAAAGTATAAATATTTTGCAGTATAAATGATAAGATTTTATTCAATTATAAATTGATAAATCATTAAAAGAGAATATATACCCTATAATCAAAGGTACCAATTGTATACAAAATGGCAAGTCTTAGATCTTTTGTATTTCTTAATGCGAAATCTAGTCATTATGAAAGTAATAAATCACTAAATATTGGAAAAATTTACAAAAGAGCTTATTGAATTTGGATTTAATAATAAACAAAATTGTTATACTTAAGGTCAATTAAAAAAAAAGTGAACTAATTTAAAGGAGAATGAAATTAATAATAAAAAATATATATTTATTCTATGTGTTTCAAATTCTGAAGCTAAATTTGTTAGAAATATAATATTATTCATTAAATGGATAATCTCTAGTCTAATGAATGAGTAATGGAATATTTCCACCAAATGGTTTGTGTCAAAGTTGTAAGGGCAGTAATCTTGGCACACCTATTAAACTGTAGTATTTCCCATCTATATACAGTGAACAATGACAAAGATATGTGTGAGAATATTATATGAGCCAACTGATGAGTGCTTGTTCTGCAAGAAATGGGCATCTTGGGGTTCATACAACTTTTTCACATATCTTTAGTCTTATGTTTAAGATGAGTTAAAAGTGAATAGAAAGTGGTATATTGAAAATAACACTACAAAAATTTATTCATTAAAAAGAATTATATAATGTTTCATTTTGTGTTCCATCTAATGTTAATGGATTGGTAAATAATTCAAAAAATATAATACATTTGAAAGCAAAAAGTAATGTTGTGCAAAGCTTCATTCATTAATTGATGCATATTATTGAGAAATGATTCCATGAACATCAACTGTTATATAAATGTATAAAAGATAAAATAATAATAATTTGATAACAGAAATTATTTTCTATGATTATGAAAAACTATGACCTTATTATCAATTTTAATCTGGAAAATATTAGAATTCTTCATGAGGAAATAACCCATAATAAAAAAATCTAAATGGCAATTTTGATAAATAGAAATAAGAAATCTTTAATTAACATACAATAAACCTTGGAATAAACATATAAAACTTCAAGATATTTAGTTGAAAATAGTTATAAAACTGAAAGTATTTCTGCATTTTATAAGTTATTTGAAAATTTATTTTCACCATTTATATTTTATTGATTTATTATACATACATACATACATACATACATATATATAAATGAACTATTATCTGGGTACATCTATGTATAATTTATTTAATATATATATATGATAAACAAAAACAAGTTATAAATTTCGTAACTTGCTTTTAGCTTGCATTTTATGATCACTAGATGGAGCTTTACCAATAGCTTCTAACAAGCTTTTGTTTACTAGTTTCTAGTCTCCCTACCCTTCACTGACATAAGCCAACTAGCTCGAAACCATCTGGTGTGAAGGTGGAGACAACAAAAGAGATATTAAATTCTATCTCTCTCAGCGTTTATGTAAACAAAAGCTTGTTAGGAGCTATTGGTAAAGCTCCATCTAGTGATATATATATATATATACCAACATTTTGATCAGGTCACACCTGGTCATCAAGACTGGGTAACAAATATATAATACTTGTAGAGGTTCTGTAAACACTGATATATAACAATAATGAATGTTCTATTAATAGAAAATTGAAATAATAATTATGAGAAATTACTTAGATTAATGGGTTTTCTTAAAAAAAATTCCAAATAGAAGGTAATTTGCATATATCATAATGTTTGTTGATACAACTTGATTTTTTAAAGATCTCAGTGTCTTCTCTCTTCTGTCGTTGTTGGAAAGTGTTACATCTAAATAAAATTCTCATATTAGAAAAATCAATACTATGACCTGTATCTATAGAATAGAGAGACAGTGTTGATGACGATGAGTGTTTTTAACTGCATTAATATATCATCTCTTCTAGCATTGATGCAATGATTATTCATACCTATATGGGTAGCTTTACAAATGTTACATGGAATTTCATAAACTCCATGTGATTCAAGGGGGATTGAGTCTTTAGGCTTGGTTACAATGATATTAATTTTTTGATAAGTGATATACATTGTCTTTATGTTATAATGTCTTAGAATACACCTAATATTATCTATAGTTCCTTTATATAAGGAATACAAACTCTAATCGTTTCTTCTTTTTGTTTATTTTGATTGTTTAGGTTTTGAATTAAGGCTCACTGTATTGTTTTATTATTATAACCATTAGCTGATAAGACATTGCTTATACGATTTATTTCAACTCCTGAGATTTGACTTATCTAAAAGAATATTAATAGCTCCAGTGGATTTGCAATAGAAAAGATTTGAGCTAGATGATGATGTGATGACAATTTTAAATATTTATCAGTGTGTATACATTCTCTGACAATTGAAAATGATAAAAGATTATTCCTTTTCCTGATGACAATTACATCAAGAAAAGGATGTTTCCCATCAGTTTCTGTTTCCATTGTAAATTTAATATTAGGATGTACATTGTTTATAAATGTGAAAAAAATCACATAAGTTGCCTTTACCATGTTGAAAGATGATAAATGTATCATCCACATATCTGAGTCAAATAAGAGGTTTTAAAGGTGCTAAATCTAAAATACAAATTTCTATATATTCCATAAATAAATCAGTTATTACTTCTGAGATTGGTGAGGTCATTGGAGTAACAAAAATCTGCTTATAATATTGTCTATTATACATAAAATAAGTATATATATATATAAACAAAAAAAGACTTATAAATCCAATAAATAATATTATATTTCAACCAGAGGACTGGTTTTCATCAGAAGAAAAAAATACACAGTAAAATGGCGATAATCAAAAATTACAGATTTGGTAAAAGATTAAAAATTTAACAAAACCCCCCTGATTGGTCACAAAATCTAACACAGAATATCTACCCAATCAATGACAAAATTCAAACAAAAAAAGAAAAAAACTACATTCCCTCCTAATCATGCTTAAATTCCATTTAAATTAAAATAAATATAAAAATAAAAAATCCAAAATTAAAAATTAAAATATACATATGTGCATACATACAAAAATTAGACCATGCTCACATACAAAAAATAGCTGTGCTCACATTAATATTCATTAAAAACTAAAATACTTATACATTTTAATCAAAAATTATAGTTAGTGCAAAGTACAATAATTTATAATAACTAATTATTTATCTATATACCAATTAAACACAGATATTAAACATCCATATAACCAATCTTTACATAAAAAACCTCATATAAGAATATATATATATAATTATATAATTGAATATTATATAATAATATATAATTATATATTATAAAACAAGATACAAACTGTGTAATTTGCTTTTAAGCCTGTATTAAAATGTTTACTAGAGGGAGCTTACCAATAGCTCCAATCAAGCTTTAATTTATAAGTGCCAAAAGAGAAAGAATTCAAAATCTCTATCGGAAGGTCCTTATCCCCAGACCAATTGGTTTTAAGCTTATAGCTCCCTCAGTTAAAAAGTTGAAGTGAGCCATAAGCTTGAAAACAATTGGTCTGGTGATCAGGACTTTCCGATAGAGATTTTGAATTCTTTTTCTTTCAGCACTTATAAATTAAAACTTGATTGGAGCTATTGGTAAGCTCCCTCTAGTGACCATATACATATATAAAAGAAGATTAAAAAGCCTATCAATAACGACTTCAGAGCAAAGGCATTTCCATCTCTTAGAGGAATTAAAAAAACCCAAAAAATTTTCAAAAGCCAACTGCTAAATTGTGAGAGTTTTAGTAAAAGTTAATTTTAAGTCAAGATCTTTCTGGGTGCTCAATAACAAAATTATAACATGAAAAATAGGAGATTCCAAATGAATTTTATTTTTCTCCATCCAAGGTGCTACCAGAATCTCATCAATAGATTCATAAGCACTGATTTTCATTACTCACATGTGCTTCAAAAATAGACTTTATAGGCAAACACAAAGTAAATACAGTGGCAAAATTGAAAGATATCGTAAAGCTACCATGAACCTATTTTCGTGTTGGAAGCTTGAGATTTTTTAACATTGTTTGCTAATAATTTGTATATGTAAAACAGCAACAAAAGTTACATCAATAGTTTTTTGCCTTAGTTTATTCTTTACTTAAAAATATAATTTTAATTTCAAAGGCTTTATTGAACTATAAGTTTATGAAACAGTACTTAGTACCACATACATAGGATAGAGTAAGAAAAGACTACAAAGTTTTAAACAAAGGAAGATATATGGTTTACATTATGTACTCTGTGTCTTTATCCCATACTAGAGATGGGAAAAATTACAAATCTATGTGTAACAGAAAGAAAGTACAATCTAAAAAGCAGCTTAACATTTTCTGACTGCTGCATAGAATTTATATCCTTCTATGTCCACCATTGCATTCATGTTTTTTTTGCTTTTAATTATCTAGTTATTATTTTATGATAGTGAGTCATGTTAGACAATTCAAGCAAAGTTCCATTAGTGACCATATATCTGAATAAATGTTAGATGGTGAATTTTTTTCATCCCTTATGCATATAATATCCATTTTATTCCTAAATGTAGTAGGGTGTCTTCTTGTGTTTGAACCATATATAAATATACATCTGGTACATCATAATGAGCCTAATATAAATGTGTTGGCCCAAATGTGTGCATAAATACCTTTTTAAAATGTATTGAGAAGTGTATGTATGTTGTATTTTTTATTTTTAGGTATTTCAGTGATATCACACCAAATATTATTAAAGATGGTGCACATGAATAGAAATGTGATTGTGTTTCTGATTTTCTCTGATATAGTTTGCATATGTCTTCAATATTAGTGCAATTCCTTTTATATCTGTAGAAATAAAGACTGGGATATACTTCAAGATTTACTTTTAGGAGAAAATCATAGTATTTTGGTTCTAACGACCAGTATTTGAATTTTTTAGTCAACTGCTTATTGGTTATGTTTAAAGGGGGTTTGTTATTATAACTGGGATGGGGAAGCACAGTTTGAATATACATCCCAGTATTTCATTTTATTTTTGGGAGGGCAATATATTAAATTGGAATACATAATGAGAAATTAACTCATTCCAGTAATTGCATATGGGTGGCGGCCTGTCTGTTGGTGTAATTTTAAAAACTATTTCTAAATATGGAAACATCATTACACATGATAATATGAGATTGTTTTTTGAATTTGGAAAGTTATATAGAATGTAAACCCAGTCCATTTTGAGGTAGAGTTTTATCAACGAATATCGCATAAGTAGTCACCTAAAAGAAAATCCTAGGTTTGTTTGGAATCCCATACACCAACCACTGGGCAAAATTTTTTATATATTTATATTAATAGACTGTAGTTAAAAAATTATTATTTAAAAAAAAAAAATTAACAATTTTTTTAATGGAAATAAATGTACAGACTATTAATATCATGTTAGCATTTGCTGTATAAACATTTATTGAAATGCCATTTTCTTACAGTTAATATATGTTATGATAACATTTACTTTTCAGATAAGTTATACAATCTAAAGGAAATTTTGCGGCCAACGGATAATTATTAATATAACAAAAATTAATATACAGTATTGACACAAAATACTGTTTTTCTTTACAGAACGAACTTTACTTATTACTATTAAACACATTAATTTTCTTGATTGATATAATTTAATATCCGAATTTTTAATGTGTCTATAAATTCAAAATCAACATAATTACTAAATGTATTAATATTTGTTTAACTAAATGAATTTGTAAGATACAAATTGCTAAAGAAAAAAAATTGCACAATTATTAATCAAATGAAAATTGAACAAAGCCTTTTTGTCTGACATTTAAATTTTTCTTTCACTTTTGATTTAAATTTATAATAGCATAATTTTAAGTAATATTTAGTAAAACTAAAATTATTTTAAATAAGTTGAAATTAAAGTATAACGTTTATCAATTCTTTTTAGATTTTTATCTTATCAGATTTTTTAGATTTCTATCTGTCCATTAAATTATCTATATTTATCCATTTAATTATCTATTAGTCCAGATTTCTATTAAATCTAATCGTATGTCTGTTTTGTCAGATATATATATTCTTCTAACTTTCTATCTAGTAATCTGTATATCTATCTATTTGTGTGTTGTCCACCTGACTAATTATATCTATATTCATTGTTATCTATTTACTATCTGTTTGTTATTCATGCATTTGTCTGTCTATATAAATTATTTATATGGTCATCTGTCCAATATTCATCCATAAATTCATTCATCCATTTAATTAATCTATTTAGCTGCATATCTACTGCAGATATTTATTCCAATATATCTGTGCTAAAGCTTGTTCTTTAAAATGGTTTGATTCAAAATTTCATTGTAGATGAGTTCTGAAGAAGATTTCTGGAGCAATTGAAATCTCAATAGTGTATATGAAGCATTGTAAAAGGAATAAAGAAAATAAACGATATTAATATCTGTATATAAAATCTTAGCATGAAATATAAAATTTTAATATTTTTTTAAAACCAGTCACTTCACTTTGAATCCATTTTTAAAGGTTAAATAAAAATCAATTATTGGCGGTGGTGCAGCATAAAACAAGGACATCCCTAAACGGTAATAAAAATTTGTATATGTATAATAATTTAGTATCTGATGGACAATATATAATTTTTATTTAAATATTTTTAAAGTAAAGTAACAATCATTTGTTATATTGTAGATATAATAAACACCTCCATACTTCCCCATTTTTTTTAACTTCACTTAAATAAAGATATAATAAAAGATAAATGACCCCCAAGATGCATTTCGTGCTGAATCAGTACTCATCAGTTGTACCAGGCCACTATCTCTGGTATATATCTTTATTATATGAAAAGTATTTATCTAAAGTAAATTGTTACATTTTCATTTACCATTGTCAAACTCCCTCCACTCACAACTTTGACGCCTTCCATTTCAGATAAATACAATAATGACTATTACTAATCATTATCGTTATACTATTATTTTGAAAAAGCGAATTGTTTTCTTTTGCTTAGAAATTACCCCCCCCCCCCGTGTACTATCATAAATTATTATTTTATCTACTTACTTGGTTACTGGTGAGATGTAAATCTCACCAGTATTTTAATTTTTAGAATAATAAAATTATTTTTATAAAAACGTGCGTATTAGAATGCTTTTTAACATTATTACTGTTTTTAATAACTGAAATACAGTCTTATTATATACCTGTATCAATATATGTAGGGTATATGAGCACAGACTTTGACTGTAAAATAAAATATTTGTTTAAAGAAAAAAAAATGTATTTTTTCAACGTCAGCGGAAGCTATTACTAAATCACTAATTTCTTTAGAGATTTTTTTATTTCTCTTTCACAACCTGTAAATCCTTTATTTTCATATGTCATAGCATCGGCCGGGACGCGAACCCACACCTGTCTGCAACCAACTACTTGCTTGCAAGGCGGGTGCGATGACCTCTCGGCTAACAATGCTTGACTAAATCCTTTATTTTCTATGCCAATGTTATTCATTATTGCAGTGGCTCGCAGCACAGGGATGGTCCATCCGCTTGCTGTGCTACACAACCTGAGGGTCCTATCTGATCTAAATGAAATTTCGTTAAGAAGCTTAGAATTTTGTTTTCAGGCAGCTGACGCATAATCAGCTCATCTAACTATCCAAAATAAGTTGTAAATGGTTATCTAGACATCATTGGCCAGAAGATACAACAAAAATTGAAAAACATTCAAACTCTCATAATCTCTTATTATCTTCTCTTTTACTATTTCTCTTTTGCTCTGCAATGGATTATTTATTCAAAAAAGTTGTTTTATCTTACCATACCAGGTCACGACAAAATTTTGTAGTTCAAATTTTTTTCACCAGAGTATTTCTCGTCGAATTATTTAAAAATTTGTTGTGAAATATCAAATACATGGCGGCATAAAATTATATTATAATAAATAATTATATTATAAAAAATATCTGATAAAAAATAATTTATTAAAATAATAACAAAAATAAACAGCCCGGATATTACGCAGTCAACATTTTACGCATATTCCGTAATAAGTTCATTCACAATTATTGTCCATAGTAGTTTAATAGGTACTTGAGTACTAACTAAGCTATGATGTACTACACCGAAAGCATACTATTCTAATCTTACGATCTTTAAGATAACGTCTCCTAGTGATTTGCGAACAAACTTAATCGATAAAATTTGCCCGCAGATCACGTGGAGAAGTCACCGTGAAGATCGCAAGATTAGAATAGTATGCCTTCGGGGCAGTACGTCATATCATACTTCATATCAAAGAAGGAGAGGGAGATGTCCACCATGTTGGCCAAACCCTGAAACAAACAAATGGAATAATAAGTAAAATTGACTAAAATGTTAATTAAAATAATTATGAAAATGTAAATATGAAAAATGGGATAAACCTAAAATTATTAGCGATATTTAACAATAATTTGCTACGGTAAAATAATATTTCAATATTCAAAACAAATAACCTAAAATTATTTACGATATTTAACAATAATTTGCTACGGTAAAATAATTATGAAAATGTAAATATAAATAATTAAAAATCAATATGTTCATTTATATTTTAATCAAAAATCAGTATTTTCAATAATATTTCAATATTCAAACAAAATAAGTAATCAAATGTAAATATGAAAAATGGGATAAACCTAAAATTATTAACGATATTTAACAATAATTTGCTACGGTAAAATAATTATCAAAATGTAAATATAAATAATTGAAAATCAATATGTTCATTTATATTTTAATCAAAAATTCAGTATTTTCAATAATATTTTAATATTCAAACAAAATAAGTAATAGCTAAACCCAAATACATTACTTACAAGTAACTGCCTTTCATAAATACTGCGAAAAGGGTAAAATGGCGGATTTTACAACCAATTTTTCCCCCATACTGTTTCAAAAATTTAATTATAAGCAATATTTAAGTAATCGACAAACAAATAATAGGCAATAATAGATAAAAAAATATTTTTTTTTTCCCATGGTATGTAATGAATCCAAATTGATTATATTTAGGAAAAATTGATGTCAAATATTTACTACAAGTAACTGTCTTTCACAAATGCCCCACTCGGAATAATTCCATATGTTTGCAAAAATTCAACTGCTTCATCTTCAGAAGATGGTAAGTCCCACAATTTTATATCCGACATTTTCTTGTAAGTTGTTGATTAGTAATAAATTAGTAATAAAAATAACACGGCAATCAAAATGTAAATTAGTAATAAAAATCAAAATTGAAATTAGTAATAAAAATAATAAATAGCAATAATTAAAAATCACAGAAATTAGTAATCCAAATCTCAGCAATGAAAATGTAAAATAAGCAATAATTTCTCAATTAGCAAAATGTAAAATGAAAATCTCACAAAATGGCGTATAACAGACAATAGAAAAAACACCTCTTGCTTGCAATACGACAGCAGGTAAAAGACAGGTATTTACCACAATTCACCGCAATATTACATAATCTCATTGGTGACTACGAAAATACCTTAATCACTTCTATCGATTAGGCATGCCAATGTTTCAGTTGCCATGACATTGTTTTGGTTGATCGTTGATCTTATCTACCGGCGGCCTGTGTAGTATGTCATAGCTTAATTAATACTCAAGTACCGTTTAATAAGTTCATTCATAATTAATAAGTTCATAAATAATTTTGGCTTATAATAGCGATAAAATTCGCAAGGGCGGCGTCAGTCGTGTAGAGGTGTAGAGAGAGAGTCCTAAAAGCAAATTCCTGTAGGTAGGATTCGAATAAAGTACTGCTGCTGGTACCACACTTATGTTTGAGCTTGCGTTTAGCTCTCATCCACATATTTTCCATCCTACCAGCAATACTTTATTCCAATCCTATCTATAGGAATTTGCTTTGCGAATTTTATCTTTCGTATATGCGAAAACTACAATGGACAGTAATTCGACAAGAAACACTCTGGTGAGAAAAATTTGAACCAAAATTCGAATTTTGTTGTGACCTGGCAACTTCATGTTTACCTATATATCTAATAGTGTCAAATGGAGAATTATAACCCACAAGATGTTCAATGGTGGCTCTGCCTTATTACTGAAATAATGACGGAAAATGGAAGTTATAAATCATACTCTTTAATTTGTTGAAAATGTCCTTTTTTTTCATACATTTATCTCATCACCATATTTTATAACAGTCAACAATTAAATGTGGAGTAGTGGAATCCAGTCTTCATTTGAAGACTCAGCACTTTGTCAGTTATCTAAATGCCATTCCATCAGACAAAAATGTTATCCAAAATAAATCAACAGGCTTAGCAGAATATACAAAATCAATTGTTTTATTTAAAAGAATTTCAGATTTTAAATGACAAATAAGCTAGTAAGTCAATGACAAAGAGAGTAAAAGAAAAAGTAAAATGCTGTCCAACATTAAAAATAAATAAATTAAGAGCTCTATTGAAATAAATATAAGGGCAGTAGTAACAAAGAAAATTCCAATGTCTTAAGAATTTTTCAATCACAAACAAATTAGCATAGACTTGTTAAAGAACCAAGTCAAGCATTGGTGGCATTGTGGTTAGCATAGCCGCCTTCCAAGCAGCTGACCCGGTTCGCTTCCTGGTCAATGCTTTGACTATGAAAAAAAAAGAATTACAGTCTGATAAAATTTACTATTTAAAACAACATTGCTGGAGGTTAACGTGGAAAAGGATTGCTTATTATTCAATTGTAAAATAATAATATATGGATATGTAGGGTCCACCGTGTGCAGGCTGTGTGGGACACAAAAGTGCTTAATCACGAGGGTGCCAAGACATCAAGATGATTAATAAAATTTATATACAAATAAAAATATTTACATTTTTGAATCATTTCATTGTTAGAAATATGTTCTGAGTGTAAATATTTGTGACAATTACCCGAGTTTCAAGTTCTTAAGTGTAAGCTTGAAACATACTACATATATACTCTTATTATGCTAAACCAACAGGCTGACACCATTTTGTCACGATAAGTAATAAAACTTATATGTAAATGTTTAGATTTTCAAATCACTTTATTCTTAAAAACACGTTCTGATTGTAAATATTTATTATTTAAACATAAGAGGAATATTTCTTTACTTAAACTTATTGTGACAGTTGCTCTAGTCTTGAAATATATACTCTACCATTGCACAAAACCAAACAAGTGGATGCCCTTTCATCACTATAATTAATAAAATTTATATGTAAATGAAAATGTTTAGATTTCTCAATCATTTTTATTTGAATATTCTAATTTATATAAAAAATAACATATTATTATTAATTTATTTAAAAATAAAATATTTTAAAAAGATTGTCTCATAAATACAGTAATTCTGTATGTGATCAAATTATATTCAAACAGGCAAATATCTATAACGTATTGCCACTCAGTGCAAGCCAGAATAATCAATGTAATCAGAGTTATCAGAGTAATCCCTATCTAGTAGGCACTAGATAAGGATTTTATGCACAAGCCTTCTGGCATCCATTGATTACTCTGGCTTGTACTGAGTGCCAATACTGTATGGATAGTTTTGCCTATCTATGTATTATATGGTCTATTGTTTTGTTTTCTCTCATGCATAGTTGATAGAGTGGGTCAATGCTTGAGTAACCTCTTTTGTACATTAAAAACTAACTGGTGGGTAATGCATCTAGGTTTATTTTGATGGTGAAATCTAAGAAATTTTGCTTTTAAACTCTTTTTGAATTTGTTTATGAGATTTTTGTTCGTTAAATTGAACTTGCTGTAAGGTGGTTGGATCTGTGGATGAATAATGTTGTAGGCATCCCAGTATTTAATTTTGCTAGTATCCATGGTATTGTGAGGATTGTGATGCTGCTTAATGAGGCTATCCAGTGTTGTGATCCAGTCTGCCTTGGAGGGTGATGGTCAATCAGTCGGTTGCATGATATGCGAACTTTGATGTCTGAGATGTCCTCTGAGAGTCTACTAACTATGTTACAGCATTTTTGAAAGTAGGTTGTATTTATGAAGTGTAGGGATAGGCTGTTTAACTGATGGGTATGCTGCATTCTGGCAAGGCTAATGTTGACTGTCTTTCCATGCCAAAAGAGCCTAGAGCAAAGTGAGTTGATCCTCCCCTCAAACTGTTTAGTTGGTTTGATGATCAAGAGTTAGTAGTTGATCTTGGGGAACAGGATCATATTTAGCAATGCTACCTTGCTGTGGAGTGAAAAGTAAACTTTGGACAGAGATGCTATTAGTTTGTTTGTAAAATTTCTTTCCTTAAATAGTTCCTGGCTAAATCCCTAATTTTCAAACTATATTATAAAATTTAATATATATAATAGGACTTATTAATAAAAATTAAAAATTTAATGTAGTAGTGTAAATATTTTATTATTAAACAAAAACAAGTGAAAGTATTTTGGTTAATAGCAAATGTAAACAAACTTTGTATTTAAGGAATTCTGATTTAAAAATAATGAATGGATTTTGAAAATAATGAACTTTTTAACAAAAAGATGTTAATGGAATGTAAGTATTGTATCATCATGTTATTTTCAATTGACCTAGTTTGGTGGTTCTAATAAAGTATAAAAAGTTATATCAATAAACAATGTAAGTATGAAAATTTAAAATATTGAATTATAAACATAAGAAATTATAGTTTTCAATTTGGAAAAACACTAGATGAAAAATAAATAGAAGTGTAAATATTTTATTATTGAAGGAATATAATTTTGTTAATAGAAAACACAAATAAGTTTATACATGAGAGATTTTTGGGGTTTTAAACAAGCAATTACTTTTAATGAATTACTGACCTGCTGGTTAAAGTTGATCTAATTATTGATTCTGAAAATGAAACAAGTCAGGCTCTATTTTCTTCTTCTATGCAGGATGGAGCTCAGAATTAAAGCATTTCAAGGAATCATATTTTGGATGTACATAATATTTTTAATAACCAGTTAAGTAACTTACACATGGTATAATTACTTGCATAATATCAGAGCTGGCCTGAGAGGAGAGAGAAGCAGTGCAATATTTTCATGGGTAGGTGTATTGGTTTTTTTGAATATAGTAATATTTAAATATGTAAAAAATTATCCTATTTGCAGATATTTTCCATCTCTACTAGAAATTTTGCAGGATTGTCCAAAAAATAATAGGAAAACTTTTGAAAGAAAAAATTAAAAATTTTAAATTTACTAAATAAATATTTTTATTTTAAGGTATTATTTAATTACCAAATGTACCCAGCCTTTTGAAAGGCTGTTGTTTTTATATGCAAATTTGAACATATTATTTCTTGTGCATTAAATTCTCCATAATAAAAATGATATATTATTGAATATAATATTTGTAATATTTTTTTAATTGCTTGCTTTAACAAATTTTTTTAAAGGTTTAATGTAAATTAAACAAAAGATTTTAATATTATATAAATAAATGCGAGAAATTTACAAATGAAAAAATGTTTGGGATGTGCCTGGAAAGGTATTAATATATTGATCTTTGTTAATAATTTTGTGTACCTGACCAAAGTCCTGATCCACAAAACTATTAATAAAGCTAAATCAAAATTAAAATTTTAAATATACCTGTTATATTTGAAAATAATCCATGCATAATGCTATACTGAAATAATTATACAAATATTAAATCACCCCACATGGTTAAGAAATCCGGTACTGCCTTCTGTGAACTAATGTATGAATACATTAGAGTTCGTATTTCAAAATAGCCAGCTCAAAATGATACCACTTTGAACTGTACACTGTTAGACCTTAAATATTGAAATACAAACAAATTCAAAGAACTTGAAATTTTAGCAAGCGATGATCTTAACTTTTTTCTACAAACAAACATATTTTACTATTATTATATAAAGACAAACTAAACATTAATAATTTTAATCTTTAAACCCCCTAACACAAATGTATAGAAAATGTTCCAGGCATAATGCTATACTGAAAATAAATATACAAGTATTAAATCACCCCATATGGTTAAGAAATCCAACATCGCCCTCTGTGAATTAATATATAAATGCATTAGAGTTCGTATTTCAAAATAGCTAGTTCAAAATGATATCACTTTGAACTGTATGATTTAAGATCTAATAGCCTACGGTTCAAAGTGGTATCATTTTGAACTGGCTATTTTGAAATATGAACTCTAATGTATTTGTATATTAGTTCACAGAGGGTGGTACTGGATTTCTTAACCATGTAGGGTGTTTTAATATCTGTTATATTTAATATATGAATTTGACAACATTAGGGATAATTCTAAAAAATCCATATTATTAATGGCAGAATACAAAACAATGGTCTTTTCAAGCTGTAATTTTTGTAGTAGTTTTCATTTAATTTGTTGCTTTAGCAAATTTTTATTATGATTTAATGTAAATTAAAGAAAAGATTTTAATATTATATAAATAGATATGAAAAATGTAGTCAGCCTAAAAAGCTGTTGTCACCTATTATATTTGATATGTGAATTTGACAGCATTATAATGGTTTATTAATGGGATAATAGCTTTTTGTTAATTGGTTGTGAATTTGATATTGACAGCTTTGTGAATAAACATTTATGGACAAACATACATTTACCATTCAGACAATAGAGAAAATTGGAATTTTATATATAGTGATTGTTTCAAAATTTATTGAACATTAATTTGTTCTATAGATTTATTTTATAAAAATAAAGAATAAAACATGTAAGGCATTTACTGAACATGTTAAATGAGTAAATCTATATTTGTGTTTCTTGCAAAAGCAGGGGGAAATTTTTTATTTCATAGAATGTGGGACAGGGTGATAAAATTTATCTTGCACAAAGACATTTCTTATCTATGTGGTGGTGCTGTTTATATGTTTAATTTTTTTAATTTAAATATTTTAGTTTCCTCTAAGATGTTTGAGTGAAGAAAAATTGAAATACCTAAAGATATCCGAGTTATTATTATTTAACACATTTACATTTCTTTGCAAACATACTCACAATTGATGCATATTTATACTGAAAGTGGCCTACATTTTGACTCTCTTCTTTAGATATGTACAATTCTTTCTAAGAATGTATGAGGATTTAAACCCTGGGATTAACAGATGTTAGAAATAACAACAGATTATTTTCAAACAAAATCCTAACTAATGATGGACAGGATGAGTATCCAGCTGTATTTCCTGATCATCATTCCCAACAAACATGACTAAGTACAGAAGCGGCTATCCTTTGCCACTGTAGGCTATTTATTTATTTAAAACATATCTACCATATTTAGATTAGGGCAACATTTCTAAAATGAGAAACATCGGTATGTCAGATTCAAATCTCTTCCTCGCTTCTTAGATGATAGCTATCTGTTTTCCTACTACTAGCTCAAAAAAAAATTATGGCAATGGTTCATATGTTTAAGTGTGTGTGTAGCTATATTTAACTAGGTTTGAAATGAGAGAAAGAGAGAGAAATGGAAAACTAGACTTAAAATAATATAAATAATACAATATGAACAATATTTACAGACCTTATATAATACTTAGGGTGAATTCAATGCATAAAAAAAATAAAATAGTAATATATATTTTAGGTAAGTATATATTCCTATTGGAGAAAGTTATTTAATTAGACTGGGTTTAGCTTATGAGCTTCTTATTGTTATGAAGTAGATGATTTTTATATGGATGCACAAAATGCTTTTGGTCAGACCAAACAACGTTCTAAAATTATGAAGACTTTAATGATAGACTTGGAAAACAATTGAAATATGAGTATTGTGGATAAATTTGATTATAATGATAGAAGTGAGAAAAGATGCAGATTTCTGGAGTTTCCAGAAAAAGAAAAAAAAACTAAATATTACAAATTCTTTTTTTGAAATACACATGGAAGTACCTAAATAAAAGGACAATAGAATTGTATTATATTTTAATCAGTAGAAAATAAGCATTTTAAGATTATAATGTTCTTAATAGATTCAACAGAGGAAATGACCCTCAATTAGTGAAATGTAAAATACCTGTTAATAAAATTTATTAAGAAAAACAGTATCAACATATGATGTTTCTAACTTTTAGAAACACTCCAATGAATTTAAAATAAAAATTGCAAATCATTCAAAAATATTAACATATTTTAAAGTGATTTACATTTGAATGAAATTAATAAGAACATAACAGATATAGTGGTAAGACTGGTTGAAGAGTTGGAGGATGGAGAGCATTGAAGCCTGTCCATTAAAGTGTTAGATTTGCTATCTTAATATAAACTGAGCACTGATTATATATATATATGGGAGAAAATGATTCAGACCGATTGATGAGTGCTAGTTCAGCATAAAATGTATATTGGAGATCATTTATATTTTTCACATGTATGTGGTCATGTGTATGAGCTATATATATATTGAATGGAGTAGATGACTGTATAAATCTTGAAAGTCTGGGTTCAAATCCCTTTTAATTACATCTAGGGTAAATATATACATTATACCTGTATTTTAATATTATTAAAAGTGTAAGAAAGACAGCCGGTTTATAAAAGCAGTTTTTTGTCAGAAAATTTTCTAGTGAAACAAGATAATGTATTAAAAAAGAAAAAGGAATATGAAAATATTTAAAAATAGTCCCTTAAGAAGAATTAAATATTACTAATTGTACTAAAAGAATTAATAACAGTATGAGAAAATATAAGTATAAATTGGCAAGGAAAAATGTAAAAGAAAATAAAGGTCTCAAAAGTGTAAAACATTTTGGTATTACAAGGAAAGTTATTTCTACAATAAGAAGAAAGCATAGAACAATTACTAAAAAGAAAAGATAATATCATAAATATATTGAAGCAGAAAAAATCACAAAGAAAACAAAGTATCTACTACAATAATTACATCTGAATTGCCCAACATTTTAAGTGAAGAGATGAAACACAAATTTAAATCTATGAAGAAGGGAAAAACTCCAGGTTAGGATGGAATTATAAGTGATATCTTAAAAGAAGTAGATAAAGAAATAGGAAAATTGTAGACAAAATTATATATCAAATATCTAAATGATAAAAATGTACAAACTAAGTGATTGGAAGTATGCTGTAGAAATATCGATATTTAAGAAGATAATGAAGATATTAGAAATTACCTATCTTCCAATATTCCACCAGATGTATGTAAAATCTTTACCAAGACAATTAAAACTCTTCTACAAAGAACTTTGGATTTTAGCCAATCAAAAAAACCAGCTGGATTTAAAAATAGTTTTACCACAATGGACCAATGAATATGAGTTACCACTATGTTTGGAATTTTTAAATTATAAAAGGCATTATCAAGATATAGACTCGGAATATTGTTATATTCTGAAGAATATTTATCACAATGTAATATCAAGAATTATATTACATAGTAATACTAATAAGATTAATATTTTGAAGATTGTATGTTAGGACAATTACACATCATCAAAATTTTTATAGTAGTTTAAAGTATTTTATAGATTAAAATTAGAAGTCAAGAAAATAAAAGTAAATAGAGATTATTTAAATAATCTAGAATTTGCAGATGATGTTTTTGAAAATAATGCTTCAGAACTTCAAGAAATTTTGGTTATCAGATAAAAATAAAGTAGAACTAAAGACAAAAGGTAAGAAGACTAAAGTAAGATGTAACAGATTTTTTCAGAAGAAGAAATAAAATATTGTTAATCCTAAATTAGAAGAAGTTAACAACTGCAAATACCACAGCTGGAAACATAATGGATGAAATTAATCATAGGATTAAAACTGGATGGAATGCTTTTGGTAGAAGGAACTTAATATTATAAAGGAAAATGCCTATGTGCTAAAAAGGGGATTTATTAACATTTATTATTTATAATTATAAATTTATTTAAACGCACATTGATTATGTAAGTAATATTCATTAAGCTGTAGCCTCAAGCACATGCGTATAAAATGTGATCGTAGGGACCTCTACAGGTCTTAAACCACAACAAAGAGTAAGCTTGTGATTTAAGACCTGTAGAAGTCCCTATGATCGCATTTTATATGCATGTGCTTGAGGCTACAGTGTTAATGAATATTATTTATTATTTATGGAACTGAAGTTTAGACATTTAATGAAAGAACATTTCAGAAACTTCAGTACACTTTATCAAGTATGGAAATATATCTATTAGGAGTAATAAGAAGAGGTAAAAATGATATAAGAGGGTGAGAAAATAAGGAAGAATCACTGATATCATTGAAAGAAGTACGAAAATGAAATAAATCTAGGCTGAACATATTGATAAAAGTGATGCTAATACATCAATAGTTGAATTTTAAACGATACCCATGAGATTTTAAAAGATCTAGAAAGCGATTGCATATGAGATGGATGAAATAATAGTTTGCTTTACCAGCTGTATATGCATCAGAAATAAATAATAAGAAAACATTAACTAAAAGAAATAAAAACAAGTTTAATCACTTGCTAATAATGATAATCTAATAAATTAATCTGAGTGATATTCACTTTTTTAAACAAGGCCAATAGTTGGCTCCATAAAAAACTGTTTATATATTCCCATATATTACATGAATGTTCAGTTACCTGTGTGTATCCATTTAGTTTTGGCACATAGATATCTTAATTCTATTTTTCATATCAGTGTTTCATCATGTTACTGGCTTCTTCAACAATGAGGGCATATATTGCACTTTTCTGCTCATACATTGGTACAATTTCTGCTCACACACTCCTATATAACACTATTTTGCCTCTTCTAAAATGCATCACAATATATTATCTATCTCATACTACATAATAGGAGTCATTTACATATATTGACTTTGCTCAATGTCAGATCCAGATTTTCAGCTTTATGCTAATTTTCTATAGTATATTTGTACTGATAATAATTTAATGAACTCTCTATACAAAAATTTTATTTACATTAAGCATATATATTGAAGCCATAAGAAAGACTAGTTATGATTTCAATGGTAATAATGTGGAAGAGAAATGCCAGTTGCGATATCGGTTGAGACTGTATGTCAATAACGAAAGGAGAAAGTGCGACTACTATCCCTCATTTGAATCGCAAATCACTATGCAAACAAATTTCTCAGGGATATTAAACTATATGTGCATTCTTTACCATTAAAAATCTGCAAATATATTATTTCTTACTATAAGAACTAATAGAGTAAATCAGTCCGTGTTCTAAAACTAAAGCTAGCAGTTTTAAACACAAAGTTCTGATTTATCTCAGGGTTTTATAAAGTAAGAAAATAATTGCATGATTATTGCATGTTTATGCATTTTAAGATGCAACAATATAAAAGGAGTTTTATGTACATCATCTTACACAATACTTTTATATTTCAGATAGCACTAATACAATAATGATGTATTTAATCCAGATAGATTTGATATGTAATCTAATATCTCAAATATGAACTTTTTTATACTGTGGATATGCAGTGATGATGTTTCTTTAATAACGACAAAAGAGAAATATAAAAAATTAACAATTACTTTATTACACAATATAAAATAAATAATAAAAATGAATAATAAAAATGATATAAAATGTTTAATAAATATTACCATTTGTTTCCTAAATCTAATTTGAACTTGGGATATGAAAAGTGTGTTATCGGACAGTGATGGAGGACACAAACATTAAATAGGAATAGATTGTTTATTATTTCAAAAAATAATTTTCAATTCAAATATTAGAGAATAATAATCATCATCATCATAATGATCATTGATATATGCTCTATATGGTCTTTAATTAATTTGTTTTACTAACTAATCAATCATTAATCAACCTTAATAATGTAGAAGTTTTCACTCTTTTAAGAGAAGAACGTACACTCATTGCTTAGCATACCTAGGTGATATTTACTATATTTGGCTTATTTATTTCACCTCAAGATCCTTTACTGGATTCATTTGCAGGTTTAAACATTAGGAGTGCTACTCCATTAGCAAAATATAACTAGAGCATTAGGATATCTTGTTATATATTATATTACAGTCAAAAATTAATACTAACATGTAAGAGTGATGCATGAAATATTTCTTACAGATTTACTCATCTACATAAGGACGATTAGCTCCATTTAACTTTGAGATTGAAAGTTAAGAATTCGTAAACATAATATTTACAAGATAGCAGTTTTATATAAGTTTAATAATCACTTGCATTTGTCCAACCTAAACCTAAGGTAAACCTCAATTAATCCCATTCAATCTCTGCAATAATAATATTAAACAAAAATATTATCTTTTTGTATTTTTATATTGTACTATTTCCATCTTCTAATATGTGTGTTGAATGTCTTTAGAAAAAATTAACTTTTATTTAAATATTCCAAATGCATTCAGCTGTTAATAATAGCACACCAAATAGGTTATTATATGGATAGAGAAGAAAAGATACAAAGAAGAAAATTTAAAGGATCTGCTCACATGACAATGGCAAAAAATCCCATAAGCCAACCCAGTGTGACTGTACATAATGTATGGAAACCACTAATCAACTTTTCTTAGGAAAAAGTGGAGAAATCAGGAGGAACCTCATAGATAAGTATATACAATTTTTACTGACTGTTGCCTTTGGCAGGATGGCTCAGTTGGTTAGAGTGTTACCTTAAAATTCAATAATCAAAGAATCTAAGAATCCAGGTTTGAATCCCATGCTAGCTATCACTAGTCAGGCCACTTGAAGAAGAGAGGAGAATAATACCTATTGAAACACTGTGCATATACTAACCTGTTTATATTACTAACAGTTAGAGCATATACTAACCTGTTTGCTGTGATATTACTAACAGTTGAATGTTTTGGGAATATTTAAATAAAGTTAAATTTTTCTAAAGACATTCAATACGCATATTAGATGATGGAAATAGACCAATATAAAAATACAAAACATTCAGAAAAATATTACCTGTACATGAGACTAGCAAATATTTGAAAAAAAAAAAACCTTTATTACATTAATAATAATATTAACTTACTAAGAAAGAAATAATTATGAGAAAATGCATTAAATAATCCTCCAACGGTTATGATGATTTAAAATTTATACCAATAAAATATTGATACTTGAAAAATATGTCAGAGTTCTTGGGAATTTACAAGCACTTTTAAAATAATAGTATCACAGATAATGTAAAGTACAAATAATTTCATTTTGTAGTGTAATCCTTTCTGGAACAAAACATAAAGATTAATAAATTTCACTTAGCATACTTGTTAATTCAAGATAATCTATATTTAACTTATGAATCCATTTTTAAGATTGCTTATAATAGCTTCGACATTATCATGTTTAAGACATGCCTTGATAATCATAATTCATGAAGAGTATTTTAATATTTAGCTTTCATAATCCATTATCCATTGAATATTATTTAAATATTTAACATTCATAATCCATAACACAATTCCTTAAGCACTGGATACAATTCCAGTTTATTCCATGCAGCGATTTAATTCATTTGAACATATTCTATAATTTTATCCAAAAGATTAGTATTCATTACTTCTTTCATTTGAAGTATATAATTACTCTATTCACTTATATATCTTTAATCCATATTACCAAATCACTCTGATCATATATCTGCTCAAAAGAAGAGTTTGTTACTCATAACAAAGTCTCATTAAGTTTTGAATTAAAGCTCAGTGCTTGCGACAAGTTTATACGAAATCATATTTGAGTTGAAAAATTATTTAAAATTTTTCCTTTCATAATTAAAGACAAGATAAATTTACAGCGTTGAGACTAATATGCATATTTCTTGAAATAAAAGAACAATTATTTTACCATATTTTTGGAAATAAACATCAACGACTTATTTGAAATTTAATTAATATAATTTTCTAATCTGTATCTGCTATTTACCATTACTTCCAATTGAAAAAGTTCGACAATTTATTGTTGAAGTTGTCAGACAGCATTCCATAAGTCAATTTATCTATTTTCCACTAACAATTGATTGTAATAAATGAGATTTCTTGAAATAAAGAATTAATTAATTAATTAATGACGGTTTCTGATTTATTTGTTGTTTATCTTTTTCTAGTTCAATGAGAAGAAATCATTTTTAACCAGCAAAGGCAAATACCTAGACTAGGTTAATCTAGACAATCATCTGTAGATCGCAAACAAATGACTGTTTAAAAAATTTGAACTTGTTTAGGTCCTGACTGCAATAACTGTCTGGATTTTCCAAACTTCAGCTTTATACCAGTTATCATATGAGGTCTAGATTACAGAATATTCTCTATCATTGGGGTTCTTGGCTTATCCATGAAATATTGAAAGAGGTTGTCATGGTTATTACTGGGCAAACTGTTAGATGCTGAAATGATTGAATCGGTACAGTAAAACTTTAGGAATGACTTCAAAAATAAAGAATAAAAAATTTCAATGTTCCAATTGCTTCAGTTTTACTTGTGGAATTAAAAGTAGTATTACAAACATTTATTTAAAATAAATAAATTATAAAACCATAAAGTTTTCAGATATTTACACCAATTAAATTTAAATTGACTTTTAAATAAATAATTTATTATTTAATAAATATTCTGGTAAACTAAACCAATTAATTTTACTAAATCAAAATATGTAATTTTTCACACACACATGCACACAAAATATAAAAACAGTTTATTCAATGCATAAATAAAAATGTAATCTGAATATAATTGCTTTACTTTAAAATATTTTAGTGTTATAATGTTTGATTTACAATTCTATTCTATTGAAGAGTAGTAATTAATTTATAGAAGGTACAGAAAGTTTATGTAAATAGTCTGAACAGGCACTAACCTGTATTCAATGCGCTTTAAAATTCTCAATAATCAAGCACATCTTGCCGACAGAGGGATGTGCCAAACCACAACACAAATAGCAACTTTTATAAAAATAAGAGCGGCCATCTTATCTTTAACCTAAATGTCCATTTATATAAACAAATCTGAAGCATCTTGATTGGAAAGTGTGAAGCAGTTGTTTTCTTCACTGTTTAAATCCACTATTTCCTTTACAAATTACTTGTTTATGTGTTTGAGCAGTTCTCTCTGTTTATACCATTTGATATCTTTGTTCCATAACAAAACTAATGATAAAATATATGCGGCATATGTATTTTATACTAGTGTTGATACTCAGGAAGTCATTCAAAAATGCTTTATAATATTATATATTTTTTCATAAAACATTAATATGAGGGTTAAACATGATATTGATCACATTCTATGCTACACAACCAATGCTAGTGATGAATATATTTACTTAACTATAAAAATTAAAGCCAATAAAATTTTTACAGTTTTTTAAAATGTAATAGCCACTTACAGTGATACTGTAATGTTACAATATATACACACAAACAGTTCATACCTCACCCACAGGCAGTCCACATTTCACCCACAGTCAGTACATACCTCACCCACAGGCAGTCCACTTCTCACCCACAGACAGTCCACATGTCACCAACAGACAGTCTACACCTCAACCACAGGCAGACCATGCCTCACTCACAGACAGACCACCCCTCACCCACAGGAAGTCCACTCCTCACCCACATGCAGTCTACACCTCACCCACAGATAGTCAACACCTCACCCACAGGTAGTCCACACCTCACCCACAGGCAGTCCACTCCTTACCCACAGGCAGTCCACATCTTACCCACAGACAGTCAACCCCTTACCCAAAGGCAGTCCACACCTCACTCACAGGAAGTCCACACTTCACCCACAGAGACTCCATACCTTTCCTACAGGCAGTTCACACAGCACCCACCCTAGAAAATATCTATTCTTAATTGCAAAAATAATCTTGCAATATTGTTGGTTGTCATCGAATTCTGCTGGGAGGTAAAGCCCTTTCTTCTTCTTGATTATTCATTACATCTTTTAGATCTTGTATAACTTGATCATTAGATTGTGCATTTTTTTCTCACTAGATCTGATTGACTGCTTGATTAGTTGTTAACATTCCTTTATTTTGTATTTCTGAGGAGATAATAACATGCTCCTCTGCTTCAGTAGAATTTTGTAGTTTATTGAGTAACGTCATTTGGGCATTGACCACATCTATTGTTTCACTATGACAAGATCATAAATGATTTTTGATTATTCAGTTTAACTAGTTGAAGATTCTTAGAGGGAACTTCCATCACAAGACCAGGGAATTATATCATTTTTAAAATATCATGACTCCACACTAGTTTGCCAATTTTAAACTTCCTCAACATCAAAATTATTATTCACAATAAATTTTATCAAGTAACATCTTCATTAAATTTGTGCAACACTTGCAACATAGTAACAGTTCAGCTGATGTTTTCATTGTTGACACATGTGTCAAGCAAAGCTTAATGGATGTTTTATGCAATGTCAATTTCAAATGTTACATTGCTTTTTCATCATAACCAGGTGATTCTGGATGATAAGAGGTGGTGAATATGTGTTTTATTCCTTTATCAGACATAAACTCATGGAACTCTTGTGATGTAAATCTTGTCTCGTTATCTGATGCTATTGTTTCTGAAAAACTGTGACATGCAATAATTTCTTTTAGGGTACATATAGTACACCTGGCACTGATATTTTTAACAATCTTGTATTCTGTTTATTTTAAATAAGAATCAATTGCAAAATAAGATAGATCCATTCATTGGACTGGGAATCCTGTCCCATTGTCTGATACTATTTTCCCCGAAAACTATGACTTGCAAAAATCTCCTTTAGGGCATAAATAGCACACTCTGTGCTCGTATGTTTAACAAGCTTATATTCTGCCCATTTGGGATAAGAATTAAATGCAAACAAGTATGATATATCCATTCATCAGATCCACATGGTCTAAATGTAAGCACCACCATGGTAATGTTACTTTTGCTCATGAATTAAAAGTTTTTGGAGGGGGGTCGGCAATAAACTGGCACTTAACACTGTTCTTAACCACTTGTTCTATATCCTGGTTCAAATTAGACCACCAAACATGTGAATGAGCTAAGCCCTTCATTTGCACTATGTTTGTATGTTCTTGATGTAACAAATTAAATATTTGTTTCTGACCTTCTGAGACTATGAGCACTCAATCCATCATTAGAATACAGTGACTATACGTAGATAGGTTTTTATGAACATTCCAAATAGGTCTTGCAATGTAATTTGGTTGACTTTTAGGACATCTAAATCAAATCCACTTTCTCAAGATTTTGTATCCAGGATCATCATTATTAGTTCACAGTTTCTGACTTCCATGTGTCAATGTACTTTACTTCTATACCTTTTTCGGGAATTAATACACAATTATACACAGCTGACAAATTAATCCAACAAATAAAATGCTGGCTGGCATGTTTGGGAGTTTTCTTATCATGCAATAATGGACAATGATCTGTGTAAATTAAGAATTATGTCCATACACATATTGATAATGCTTTTTAACAGCGAATATTATAGCCATGATTTCTTTATCAAGTTGACTATTTTCAGCAGCTGTCAGAGTCCTTGTAGCATACACAATAGTGTGTTCTCCTTTACTACAGTAATGTGAAATGGTAGCTCAAGCTCTAAAATCAGAAGCATCAGTTGTATTAATCATTCCCAGTCACTGTTATAATGTAAAAGAAGCTGCTTAGACATTAGTAAATCTTTTGCTTGCTGGAAAGCTAAATCATTCTCTTTAGTTCATTTCCAGTGCTGTCATTTACACAACAGCTTATACAGCAGTATAAGGACAAGCTACTTCTCTCTCTCTATCAAAACTCAAAAAAGTTAAGCAATCCTAAAAAAGCCTGAAAATAAAACCTAGGCTTTGGAAAATTTTTGGCAGCTGTAACTTTTACTGGATTAGGATATTTTCCTTTCTGGTTTAAAACATGACTCAGAAATTTAATTTCACACATAGCCTATATACCTATAGAAGGATTAATCATAGCTCCAACTTTGTTCAGTCTTGAAAAACATTTAACACACGTGTTTCCAATTCACATTTTGTTTCAGCAGTTATTAAAGTATCATCTACACAAGGAATAACTCCTATGTCATGAAATAAACCATCTATTTTTGTTTGGAATATGTTTGGAGCAACAGTGGTTCTATAAGGCAATATGCTGCACTTATAAAGTCCCAGATGGGTATTGATAGCTAGCAATCAGCAGTTATATCATGTAATGGGTATTTTATGGAAGTCAGATTTTAAATCAATATTTGCAAAGAACAATGCCTTCTGAAGTGATGCTAAAATTTTGTGTACTTTGGCAATGGATGTGCTTCTTTATAATGAATTTATTAGGTGTAATACAGTAATCTGTGCACAAATAAAAAGTCCCATCCGGTTTCATAATTACTGTTACAGACATAGCTCATGACAAATCTTCAACTGGGGACAAAACACCTTTATTGACCATATCTTTGATAGTCTCTCCAACTTTGAGTATTAAGGCAAATGAAATCTTACATGGTTTGCATAATGTAGGCTGAGCATCCTTTACTATTTCAATATTGATTGACCATGTTTTTAATTCAGCTAATCATGACTCAAATAAATGGGGAAACATCTTTCTGACTTATTTCCAACTGAACACTCTTAATTACTTTAGAACAAAACCAATGGTAAAATAATAGTTTTAGCATTAATATTCAAGGTATATAAAATTTCTCAGATATGTCATTTCTGTTGGCATTCACATCTGTGGCTAATACTTGTATATTTTGAAACATTTATTTTCTTTTAATATGACAACAAAAAAAGGCCTGTACCACTGTCCACTTCCATTGTAGTTTTATATGGCCATCATCTGTGTCATTAATCTTGCTAATTGATTTTTTGCCCTATTAA
Source organism: Epiperipatus broadwayi (assembly GCA_028023455.1). Classification (NCBI taxonomy): domain Eukaryota; kingdom Metazoa; phylum Onychophora; class Udeonychophora; order Euonychophora; family Peripatidae; genus Epiperipatus; species Epiperipatus broadwayi. The sequence goes on along the minus strand of JAQFVV010000066.1, from coordinate 3,334,604 downwards.
TACACTTCCACACGATTTAAAGTCCGGACTTCACTGCATTTCATAACTCTTATCTTTGTTTCTGCAGTCATGAACTAAATGTCCTTTAACTTTACAAAAATTATATTTCTCAATTTTTAAATTTATAAAATTTCTTAACATGGTCTTTTATGTCACAGCAATAATCTGATCAAACTTTTCTTTGCCATCTTCAAATTTATAGCTACAACCTCAGCTTTAAAAACAAGAATCCAGTTCTTCTACACTCCACTTGAAGCCTGAAATTCTGATGCTTCTTCTAATATAACTTCTTGTGTCAAACATTTTCAGAAGGCTATCTTAAAATTTAGATTTGAAAACAGGCAAAAATCTCCACACAGTAGTGCCACTCAGTGCGAGCCAGAGTAATCAATGGATGCCAGAAGGCTTGTGCATAAATTTCTCATCTGGTGCCTATTCATCCAATATCCCCAGACTAGTTTCTGGATTGTGGCCTTCATCAGTGAGGAGTGGGGATTTATGCACAAGCCTTCTGGCATCCATTGATTACTCTAGCTGTCACTGAGTGGCATTACTGTATGGAGAGTTTTGCCCATTTTAATAACAGTTATGTGCAAGCATAAGAAATGATGATCATGTGAATTTATATTTGGCTCACTCAGCAAAGTTTGCCCCAAGCCATGAACAGACATTCCCCACAATAGTTGGTCTAGCAACATGTCTTCTAACTTGAAGGCAAATTTGCATTGTTTCACAAGTATACAAAATGTTATGTCATAGTCTATTTAGTGCTCATGAGGTAATTGATTCTTATTCTAAAATGCAGATTTGATACCTATTTCGAAGTTGTCAGCTGGAAATTAGCATTTAATTTCACTTTAATCTCTTCATGTGGAATGTTCTCAGGAATTTTCAGGTCACGCATTTGTTTTGTGATTTGTAAAATGTTCTTGCCAGTAAATAACAGCAGCATATATATTTTAAGTCTGTTATCATCAATTTTATGTATTAGCATATAACACTCTATGTGCATGACATAAATGTTTTATGCCAACAGATTGTTAATATTAAACTCCTGAATAGTTGCCATCATTTATAATTACACTGTTCTATTTGCTTTCACTACATATCAACTATAACTTACACAGGTTCTTACTTAATACTGACAACTACAAATATTCAAGTGTCAAATTGCATCATTCTGCCATCTACAGGGGTAAAATTTATGTTTATCAGTTACAACATTAAATAAAAGTAATAAAAACAAATTTATTTATTTGCTAATAATAAGAATATAATAAAATAATATGTGAAATCATTTTAACTTCTTTAAGTGATTCTAATAATTGGCTGCATGATAAACTATTCATATGCATAAATATTATACACACGTCCAGTTATCAGGTTGTATCTATTTACTTTGGTTTGGACACACAGATATTTAATCTTATTTCTAATATCTGTCTTTAACTGTTTTACTGACTTCTACAACTAATAACACACACATTGCACTGTTCCGCTTACTGACCCCTCACTAGTATAATATGCTAATCTGCCCCTGCTAGAATGTCATGCATTGTTATCTATTTCATACTATGTAGTAGAGCTCATTTTCAGTGATATGCTAATTTTCTAGAGTACCTTTGTACTGATAATAATTTTGATGTATTGCCTGTACGCAAAATACAAGGTTTCGCTTAAACTTTATTTACATCATATATATTTACGCACAGACAATTCAATATTGTAGAAATTTAAATGTGGAAAGATCTTAATCCTGCAATGGAATGATGATGATGATTATGATAATATTTAGTGCCATTTACAATTTTTAATTGGAAAACATTTTGTCTAGTAAATTAATAGTTTTTCTATATTTAAAGATGGTGACACTTTTTTTCAAACAGAATCATAGCACGGGATTGCTAATTTATTTTGAAATGTGAATAATTAAAGATAAGATTTATGCACAGTAACGTCTTCTGGTCTAAATCATGCCTGCTCTATGAATTTTACTGTATTGTATAAATGATTACATAAGAGTAATGACAAGAACATATAGAGGGAACATAAGGAGATTTTCTTAGAGTGAGCCTTTTAATGTCTCATATATAATTCAAAATTGTGCTCATTGTTTATATCTTGCAAGCTTAAGAGTATTAGGTCATGTGGTCTATGATTCTTATTTTGACTATTTATAGTCTCTGCCTTAAGTCTTATGCTATGTTATATTGCTAAGACTACTAATATATGATATGGCTGAAGATCTCTCAGTCACATATAGCTATTTTAGTTGGATAGCTGGGTTTGAAGACATGTTGGTGTCTGAAAATTTCAGATTTTCCACTCTATAGATAACTTTTAGATAAATGTTGGCTGTAGGTTAGTATTTTTAGATCTAGTGTCTGAAGCTATCCTAGCGCCTCTCTGAGAAGTGCCAAAGCACAAAACCATGGTCAGAGGTTAGGGGTTTCCTGACAGAGATATTTTAACTGCTTTCTCTGGTGAAGCATTTATCACAAAGCTTGTTGAGCAATTGGCAATACTCATTGTTTATATGTTACAAGCTTAAGAGAATTGAGTTATGTGATGTATGACTCTTATTTTGACTATTTTTGTGCTTGTCTATCTTATAATTACAGTATCTAACTGATTTTGTTTGGACAAATACAAGTTATAGACAAAGTAGTCAATGTCAGCTAATTTATGTGTAGAATATTGAAGTTGACAATTTCAATGAAATTCATTTTAAATGTCTTCCAAAATCACCCCGTGCACAAATCTCTACTACTCATTATGCCTGACATATGGAAAACGTGCAATAAATAACTTATCAAAGTGAATAAGATTTAAAGGCTTTAAATATTCATGCACAAAAGAATGAAATAAATATTTAATAGTGATTTTACTTTTTTTAAAAAGTGAAGGCGAAAGGATCAATAATATAAAGGAGAGAGATTTCTATTTGAATGTACAAAACTAAGTGCTGTGATACAAAGAGATTTCTTCTTGTAATCAGAAGTTTTTGCACGATTCTATTAGATAAATTAAACATCCTTTCTCTCTAAAATCATTATATAATTCAAATTCATTTACTTCCCGCTTTTTATCCAATCATTTTTCCAGCTCCGATTGATCTATGTGCTGTGACGTGTTACTATTAAACTAGTGACATCTTTGGAGAAAAATACAAAATTTCTTTCTGAATATTTTATTTTAAAATAATTATTTAAGTTGAATATGTATATTGATTTTTATAAAAATTTTTGTAGAAAAATAGTTTGATATTAGCAAGAAAATTTCTTTTACTCGGATTATTTTATTTTATTATATATATATGTGTGTATGTAGAATATAAATAGAACATAATTATTTTAAGAAAAAAGTGTAAAATAATAAATTTATATTTACTTTTTTTACCAAAAGATGGCGGTAAATACTGAATAACTGCGTACTGACAATATTCAATATAAGATTTGAAATTTAAAACGAAATACTGAATGATTTATATATTTTTTAAGAAAGGTGATTGCATATTCTAAATTTATTTTTCATTTAATTTAAAAATGTGAAACTGATTTAATAATTTCATAAAATAACTATCAACAACCATTCTCAAAAGAGCATAGTTATTTGACTCAAAGAAAAAAGCATTAAACAAAAACAAACAAACCCCAAAATAGATGAATTTGCGATGATAATATTACGATAATAACATAGAAATTTATACAATTAAAAAATAAAAAGACTAGTAGTATTAATTATGTTGGGGTCATAGAATTATTTAATTTTATGAAATTAGATACCTACTTTGTAATGACTTTCAAATATTCTTAGGAAATAAACATCGTATAGCGAGCTTTGCCTGTTTTAATATGGATGAGTTACGTAACAATTCCACATAACTTTTATGTACTTTTAAAAACAGTTCTCTTCACGTTACTGTAATGGATACTGGATGGCATAAGACTACTACTATAATATTTTTATTCCCATGTCAGTTTTTGGTTATTGTCTCATCAATGAGGTCACATACACAAAGTTGAGCTAATGACCCTCTCATCAAGGAGTCACCTTTTACTGCTTTAAAGTTTTGAATTTAATCTAACTACTATTGGTATATACATTGAACACCAATTGGTTTCTATATATGCACTTTAGAAATCTCTGTTTTATTGCCAATTGAAGTCAAGATTACAGTAAATGGTTGTAGTGTGGAGCAAACAGAACTACTTTTATTATGTGGATGTTAAGTTTACTGTTTGTAAGCAGAGCATTATGATACAAAATCATAGACATAATCATTATCATCTATGTTTTCATTAGCCAATTAAAACTACGACTAACATTTTGGTTCAGTATTTAGAGTGTCATTATAAAGTTATAAGACAGTAACATTCTTCAGTGGTAGAACATTTTGAATAGAAGTTCTCTATCTAAAATCATTATAGAGATAATAAAGTACCTCTACATGACCATGTGTTGACACCTAATCATCATCAGTGGGAATTTCCACAATCTTAACAACATTATTATGCTCTTACATTATTAAGATACATTAAATATTATAAGTTCTATTTGTTATTTGTACAAAAATATCTGATACCATATTAGCAACTATATATTTTGGTGTTCCATGTTATATGAAAACTTTAAATATTTTTGTGTTTTGATTAAAATTGGTAAACTTTATAACATACAGACACATATTTTGAATTTTTAATATGTATTACACAGTGAAATATAATTCATTTATAATAAACTAACGATCAGCTTTTCAAGCTAATGCACATGCGCTTTATGAATCTTAATAATAAATGAATACTTCTCACTTCCAACACAAGATAAAATCTTTGTGAAAAAATAGAATGAATTCACCTATTTTTTCAACCCAAGTGCTTAAGTATGGGAAAATCATACACATATTTAATTTCATTTATGAATGACATACCGTAAATTCAAGTAAATTTCGCAGGCGTCATTCATTCAGACATAGTAAAAGTAATTTAAAGTGATTGGTTAATATCTTCATGCTCTCATTTCCAGTACTTAAGATTTGCCCATACTTAAGCATTTGGGTTGAAAGAATAGGTGGATTCATTCTATTCTTTCATAAAGACTTTGTTGGAAGTGAGAAGTATTCATTTATTATTAAGATTCATAAAGGCATGTGCATTAGCTTGAAAGGTTGATCATTAGTTTATTACAATTCATAAACATTGCGCTGTATAAAAATAAATAACTCATAATTCACTTATGTAATTGTTGTGATAAAATTTTCTTTTAAGATAAATCTACTATAATTCAATGTATGAAACTAAAAAAAAAAACAAAAATTGAAATTAATAGATAAAAACCAAGAATTCAAGGCATTACAAGATCTGTAATAATTCAGAGGCATACTGGCTTTTATTCAAACTTTCCTTTCAAATAATTGATTAATAAATTATTTTCATTCTCTGAAAAGCCGAACCTGTACAAAGATTTACAAAATGTCGAGTTCACTATTAATTTAAAAAAAATAATTAAAGTAGCTTTTAAACAATCAATTTTGCGTTTTAAATGTAAATACAAATAAGAGATCTAACATTTAAATTTAAACATACACAATAAACACAGTATTTAGTTTAAATGTTACTACAATCCAATGATAACATTTAGTTTAAATTTGTACTTATTTCTAACTTACTTCAATCTATCTAGATAACAGCTAATTTATCAATTTTATATGTTTAGATATTTAGTTATGTATCATATGTAATACACTATATATTATAAGTTAACTTCTTAACAAGGTTTAAACAAACTGCCCACCAGTTAATTGATAACATACTCTTATTAACATCATGCTAAAATAACCAGCAAATCATTTCTTACAATAGAATTATTTTATAAAATAAATAGTGCTCTTCAATCACAAGAGCTGATTGGATGGCTATTTAACATAATGTTGATGCCAATAAGAGTTTGTTACTAATGAATTGATTGGCTGTGATATTAAACTTTGTAAAAAGTAATTAATTTTTATTATTTACTAGTTAGTATTATGCAGGTGTGAAACCACATTGCATTATGTACATTATTTACACCTACCACAGTATATAATAATTCAAATATTTTTATAAATAAAAGATTAGCATTTAAGATTAATTATTGGAAAAGTAAGGTATATGATTTAAAATTATCTGATTTAAATTTATAAAATGAGTCTGACAGAAAACTTTTCCATTAAAATATTTTTTAATATTCAAAATAGTTTTATAGAAAAGAATAAAATAAAAAGTAGCTAATATTTTTATGCAAAATCATCTTCAGAGTTTTATTTTTTTTAAATTTCTTTCTTTTCTTTTTTTATAAAAATATAGAAATTTATTTTGTAATTTGGTTATAACTCATATGATAAGTTAAAATTAGGATACATTAAATGGTACTCAAAGAAGAAAAGGTTCAATGATGACATATTCTGCATTACATAACCTCAGTGATCCATAGGAGCAATGGGAAGGGCTCGGGGTTTGGTATTTTTATTATTATTAATGAATAACCGTTATTTCTGCTAAAATTGAGTATTACATATGTTGATCAACTATATTTACATCATGTCAGTCCTGAGTTAATCACTGAGGAATTCTGTGTAGATAAATTCAAACTGGAGTATCTAGTATTCAGCAGAACAAATAAATTACCTTAGGGTAATGTTTCTGAAAAGGAATTGCGATTCTTTATTCCTTAAAATTCTCATGCATTGCAAAAAATTATTCATTAAATAGTTTCAGTCTTTTTTTTCTCTCATGTGTCATAGCATCAGCCGGGAAGCGAACCGCTAACCCGGGACAACCGCTTGTAAAGCAGCTGTCGCTGACCTCTCGACCATCAATGCTTGACTAGTTTCAGTCTTTCTTATTCATTTGATCAAAAGTCATTTGTAAATAAACTACACCAACTATTTTTATCATATGGCCAAAAGGATCTTGATATGATAACAAATATTTTTCTTAATTTCTTTCTCTCTGTTCTCAATAATCAGTAGATAAGAAGTTTTAAACAATGATTTTTCCCCTCCAATAACTTTTTTCAAACCTTAATTGATTTAGATTTATCATTGGTGTTAATAAATCTTTCACAGATATTTATAGACTCTTAATAATCTCTGCACATATTGTTTCTTTTGCATCAGAATTATTCTTTTCTGATTATAAATTTGATGATTAGACTATTCCATTAAAAAAATAGCATTAAAAATATTCTTAAAATATAGAAATAGTTCACTAATTTTTAAAGAAATGATATAAATGATATTTCTATTGAAAATATTACTAACTTTATCAGTAACTTCCTTTATATAAGACAAAACTGTCTTAAACCCTGAACTATCAAACTTTTTTTTTTGTTGCAGTAAAAAACCTTACTGATAAAATAAAAGACATAACTGTTGTCAACCTGCCTTTTTTTTTTAGTAAAAAAATGTCTTTGTAAATAAGTCTGTTATCAGAAAGTTTTTGCTTGTATTCTACCCACAGAAAATAATTAAGTTGGATAGTGGTGTAAAGGGAACTGTAAATCTGTTCTGTGGTGTTTGTTTTTTAATATATGTAACATAGGACAAATTTTTTTTTTTCGACTGAAATATTAAAAAAGTTGACTTGGTTTTCTATTTCCATAATGAATTTGATGTTAACCTGCAATGGCTACAACATGGTTTTGTAACATTAAGGCTACAATCAGTATATGATACTGCTTATGAGAAACTCATTATTTTAAGATATAGTTAAGGTTCAAAATAGACATTTAGAATAAATAATCAAACTACAAATAATTCTAAAATGATTTTAATTTAAAATAGAGCACTTACTGCATGTTCATCTGATGTGTTATATGAAAATCAGTTTAAGATATATATTCTTGTTAGAAAATGTTTTTCTTTTCAACTGAGTAGGACAGTGATGGCAAATTTTTTTATCTTGAGTTTGTTATCTGAATTTTTATCACTGTAATTATTAGTAACTTTATATTTTCCTAATGCTCCTAAAATTTGGTCATAAAATTCAGTTCACAAATAATACAGTAGGAGCCTTTCTTCTAAGTATGGTTTTGTAAGCAGTTTTGCTAATAATTTAAAAAAAAAATCCAGATATTGACTTTTCTTTGATTTCTTAAAATTTTAATACAAAATGAAAGCATTGGCAGTTGAAATATTGCTATCAATCAAATTCTTGTTTTCCAGCAGGGTCAATAATTAGTACATTTAAGCCAATAAACATCATATGACCCACACTTCTTATGCTTGTGTATAGCTATTGTTAAAACAGGCAAAACTCACTATACGTATTACCACACACGGCAAGCTTGAGTAATCAATGGATGCCAGAAGATCTAGGTGCAGTGCTCTCAGATCCAAGGCTCCTCACTGATGAAGGCCATAAGCCAGAAACTAGTCTGGGGATATTGGATGAGTAGGCACTAGATGAGGATTTTATGCACAAGCCTTCTGACATCCATTGATTACTCTAACTTGCTGTGTGTGGCAATACATGCAGTGAGTTTTGCCTGTTTTAATTAATACATTTCTGATCAAGTACATAACACCACTCCTTTTGTCATGTTATAATCTGAAATCATCATAAGTTTTCCAGTTTTAGGATCAATCTTATTAGAATGGTGCATGTTAGTAGTACAGCTTTATATTTTTGGAAGATATGCTAACACTGTATCACCATGAAATCCATGTAATGTGTTTTTTATTTTTCTTTAAAGTTCCCAAATAGATTAGTTTCCCTCTTTTGTAAGTCTGTGACCACTTCTAAGGAGATAAACCAATTATCTGCTATACCATTTCTGTAGAAACTATGTATTAATTTCATCAAACTAATAGCAGGTTGCGATGAGATATTAAAACATTTTTACTGTTCATTCAATGTCTTACTCTAAAAATCCTTTCCTTAATATATATATATAAGCATTTAGGAGATACGAATGTTTAAAGTGTTAATGAGTCAAAGGAATTTTATGTTGTATTTCACAGGCTTTTTTGGCATATAAATTTTAAATTTGCATTTCCCCCAAAATGTCACAAGAATTTCATCAATATAAACATGCATTCCATTGACATAATATTTTTGGCAATTTTCAATATCAAATAATTACTGATAGTTCCACAGAATCAATTTTTTCTCATTTATTCCAGTCATTAAGACTATCAAAATGAAAACTGCAAAGTAAAAATTTAAATCTTCTTTTAGGAATAATTGTTGGAAATTTTTTTTTCTTGGTTTCATCAGTTGCATAGAACAAGTTAATATTTTCATTGCCTGACTTGAATATTTTCACGTAGATTAGTGATCACAAAATGCTCTTTTCTTCCAAAATATAAGCTTGTGGTTAAGACCTGTAGAGGTCCCTACTGTCGCATTTTACGCGCATATTCTTGAGGTTACAGCCTTAGTAAATATTACCACAAAGATGAGTAAGATTTTGAATTTTATATTTTATTCTTGCTTGTTGTATTTTTTTTATTTGTCCACATTATAATTTCATCCAGAATGTTATTTATGTAAATTCCATATTTTTTCAATCCCAGTGAAGTTATGACTATATTACTGTCTTATTTTTTAATGCTCTTTGGACCATTTGAATTAATTTTCAGGGTAAATACAAAGCTGCTTGTCTTATTTCTTGTCAAATCTTTAGGAATATCATTCTCTTCAGCATCAAACTCTGATACTTTAATATCAGTGTTGTGTTCACTTTCCATTTCTACATTGGTATTATTTTTCATGGTCTCAGCAACAAAACCATCATCATTATTGAACATTCTCAAGCACCATTCTTCTAAACCAGGAATAAATGGATGCATTTTAAAATAAAAATTTGGATCAGTAGAATTCTTTCTTTTACTTACAGTCTGATAGGGAACAAAATGATTGAAAGTTCCTTAATAAGAATTCTTTATGGAACAGCAGACATAGTCAGAACATAAATATATAGCAAGCATCACATGATCACTAGTCTGGGGATATTGGATGAGTAGGCATTAGATAGGGATTTTATGCACAAGCCTTCTGTCACCCATTGATTACTCTGTTTAGCACAGGTGGCACTACTATATGGAGTTTTGCTTTGCTTTGTTTATAAACATAAATACATACATTTTTTTAAAAAAAAGTATAACTACCTAAAAGTAATCTATGTTATAGAGAAAGGCAATGCTGAGTAATTTGAACACAATAGATTATTTTAATAGGGTACAGAATTTCTTAGAGAAAATAAATACAAAAATTTTTATAAGAATCCATTGACATATTCTTAAAAGAAAAACCAAAATATTAATCTATGCTAGTAAGTAAGTAATTGAAATATATATAGCTCAGGAATTCACAAAAAGTTACAGCTTTGGAAGGGTGCTGGTTCATGTACCATGAACCCTTACCACTGTACCTCTGCATCAAACTATGCAGGGTATATATCCCAATTATTTAGGTAACAAAAATCTTTCTTTCACTGAGAGAGAGAGAAAAAATTATTTTAAGTTCCGTGGATTACTAAAAATTTGCAAAATAAAAATTTATTTGAAAATAATTGTAAAGGCGATTGGTTCTACGATTCAAGCAACAACTATGTTTAATAATCATATATTCACAGTGGTATTTAACACAAGTGTTATTATATACTGTACTTCCACACCAGTGAAGCTATTATTTTAACTGTGTTTCTTCTGGCTTAGCACTTTTGGGACATATTTGCTCCCATTCATACATAGCCTGTTAAAGTAATAGCTTCACTGGGGCACATTGGAAGCGCAGTATATAATTACGAAGAATCGGTGAAGCAAATGAATTATTACAGGTGTTATTATATATTATAGACGCAAATCATTTTCTTGAACTTACAAAAAAATATTAAATTAACTAAGAATGATATTTTGGTAAGATTTGAATGAAACTTGAAATTTTCAAAAAATATTTAGCTACCCAAATTTCATTGTGAACTTGCCTTAGTAAATATTACTTATGTAATCAATGTGTGTTAAAATAAATTTATAATTACAACTTTAAATTATCATAATAGATTTCCAACTATAAGATCTTTCCATTGACTCATTGTAAATTGGAAGATTTCATGAGTACTAATATATAATAGGAATTCTGAACTTAATCAGTGAAGTATTGAATAGCTTCACACTCTCAGATCTAACCTCTTCAGCTTCACCTATTTATGTAGAAAGTAGATTGAAGTAAAGAAGGGTTCCCTCTTTTTTTCTAATGTGTAAGCTTGTGGTTAAGACCTGTAGAGGTCCCTATCTTTGCGTTTTCAACTGCACATGCTTTAGGTTTATTGCCTTAGTAAATATTACTAATGATTGTATATAAAATATATACTTTCTGTTTATGGTGATTAAGAGCACAAACAAGTTTTAATATTAGCTGTGGGACCAATAATTTCTCCCAAATTGGCTTGTATTTTTTGTTAAAAAATACTAACCCCTGTGCTACTACTAACAGTTGAAGGTATTTAAAATGTTTAAATAAAATTTGAATTTTTCTAAAGACACTTAACATTTACTATTATTATAATGGAAATAGTCAAATAGTTTGGTTGTTTGGTCTTATAAGCCTGTTCTTAATGATTTTCTTAATTTATTAATACTTTCTACATTAACAGAAAGAAGTTTGAATTTGTAATAAAGAAAATGCATTTATAGCTGAGCACTTTCAATACTGAGTGGCACCATAATCATAGCATCATGTGACTAAAGGAAATTGAGATCTAGATTTAAAGTTATTTTTGGATATTAAATAGATTATCATAAAATTGAATTTTTAGGAGTAGATTTACATACTAAGGACAAAAATGGTTGCTACAAGTGCCATTTTTTAGAAATATGGGTTCTAGAGTCCTTTCTATTGATGGAATGGTAATCATTAGTTATTGTCCATGCTTCCTTTACCTTTCTCTTTCTATCATCTCTTTTGGAATAAACGATGTCAGCCATAGAGAGATTAAAGTTATGGCTTGATTGCAACTCGTGATCTAGGTAAGATGGTATAATATTCATTGTTTTTCTTGGTCTGGTTGTACAGATATTTATGTTGGGCAAGTCTTGTAGATAAGTTAGCTGAGGTTTCACTAGTTTTGTAGTTAAATAGAGTTAAAAGGTGGGTGCTGGAGAGTTGCATTAGTACCTAAGATCTAGGTGCAGTGCTCTCAGATCCAAGGCTCCTCACTGATGAAGGCCACAGCCAGAAACTAGTCTGGGGATATTGGATGAGTAGGCACTAGATAGAGATTTTATGCACAAGCCTTCTGGCATCCATTGATTGCTCTTGTTATCACAAGGTGGCACTACTATATAGAAGAGTTTTGATTTGTTTTGAATTGTTTAATAACAATTATGTGCTAGTATGAGATAGTGATCATGTGATGTATAGTAAGACTTCAAGCAATTAGGTTTTTTGCAATTAATTTTGTACACAATTGATGTGAAGCCTCTGGATATTTTGTCTTCTGAATTATTTAATAATTTATTTAAAGATGGAGGCGAATGAAAACTAATATTCTATTTTTTGGTACAAATGTTTTTTAATTTGTGTGCAAATTTCGAAATATAAGAGAGACTAGGCCATTTTTTATTATCAGGCTGAATGTTTGCAGCTTTAAATAAATTTTCTTTATTACAAATTCAAACCTGTTTTGTTATTAAAAATGTTTAACATTTTTTGAACAATTATTGCAGAAAAACAGGGTAAAATTTTTTTTTATTCTAGAATTATGTTTTAATTAAAAGAAATAATGATTATTTTACTCAGGTTATATATAAAAAAATACAAGATGTTTATTGTTTTTTTCTCATCGCTCTTCAGTTCATTTATTTTCTATTACCATTAGATAGAACAAAAAGCTGTTTGATAACAAATATATTCGATATCTGTATTATCAAAAAAATGTTTCTTGTTATTTATTTTGGCACGATATTAATAAAGCCTTTCTGTAATAAAAAAAAAAAAAAGGAGTTGGATAATATAGACGCGAAAACATAAAAGGAGTTATGTAATAACTGAACTACAGACTTATTATATACTTGTATCAGTATATGTAATATATACGGCATATGAGCACAGACTTTCACACAACTCACCACTCTCCACTCTACCTCACAACACTGATACACTTGAACACATATATGTCGAAAAGATAAATAATCACCAATATACGTATTTCATGCTAAACCAGCAATCATCAGTTTGCCCAGATTATCATCTCTACACATATATGCAACAAGTGCTCAGATATATATTAAGATAGCCAATGTTCATATTTTAATGAGCAGGCTTCAATCCACTCCACATTCCAACTCTTCAACCGCCTACCCAATTGAAAATCTGATGATGGAATGCTCAAAGGCCACCATGAGACCGAGATTCTTGTCACACCCATGTTAATCTAAAGTCAATCTGACACTTCAAAAAAAATTAATATCAAAACTTTTGTAGTACATAGAGCTGGCCCGAGAAAATGAAGTTTGGAGCAATGTTTTCATGTGGTAAAGTGAAGGCTTTTTACTCATGATAAAAAATTATCTTATTTTCAGGTACAGCTATATTGCTTTACAATTATCATGAATGAAGTCAAGAATGATTGTCTTCATTAAATATTTTATTTCTTTTGAATGAGAATGTGCTAAGTGGCTTGAGATCAATATGGGCATGGCAATAATATTGGCGTCAGATTGGGATTTGGGCTTTCCATCATCAGATTTTTAATGGTATAAATGGCTGAAGAGTTGGAGGTTAGAGTAGATTGAAGCTTATCCATTAAAGTATGAAGAATTTGCTATCTTAATATAAACTGAGCACTGATTATATATTTGTGTCAGACATGATAATCTGGACTAACTGATGAGTGCTGGTTCAGCAAGAAATACATATATTGGTGATTATTTATTTTTTTCTACATGTGTATGGTCATGTGTATCACTGGTATGATATAGTGTGGATAGTTGATGAATGCTTGAAAGTCTGAGTTCAAACCCCCTATATTTAACGTTCACAAAATAAAAAAAATATTTTTTTGCATTATGTGTATTTTATTTTGTTTACTCAAAATTGCACAAATTGTATAAATAATTATTTATTTATGATTATTTATAAATAATAAATATGGTTTTGTGCAATTTTATTGAATGAATATTTGAGAACATAAATAAAATACATCTAATGCAAAAAAAAATATATATTTTTTCTTGAATCTTTTATTGCGAATCAGTTAATAATATCGTTATCCTAATTTATTCTTGTTTGCGAATTCTGATTCAATAAATAAAATTGCTAATGAAGAGACTTATTCTTGACTTTTACTGAAATCACATAAACATGACCAGAATATCATGAAATATTTATGCATACACAACGTAAGTAACTGAGAAATCTATATATCACAAACATTGTTTTTACAACTGTATTACACTGAGATGATAAGGCCTTCAAATTACAGAATTTTGGTAGAAAATGTACTTATGTTTAGCGAATAATAAAACATTTTTTTTTTTTTTTAAAAACGTACATCATACAGACATGGGGTCTTGATAAATGCAGGGTCTAGCAGGATTGCCCATTTGCGCTGGTGGCTCTGGTAGTACCTTTAAAAAAAGAGTGACATATTTTTGACATCCCAAGAATGAAAATTTTTGAAATATCATAGCATGTATCTCATGCATGATTTGACCATGTGTATCTATAAGTCAATGAAATTTCAGGATAAATGTTGGAAAGTAAGCTGAGTTATTTTTCAGTTTATTCATATCAATTTTAATAAATCATAAAAATTTTGGAAAAAATTGAGTAAGATATTAAAAAAAGGTCTGATAAAATGAAGAAAAATCTGAATTATAAATATTTGGAAAAAAATTTTGAAAAACAAAAGTTCTTAGTTTAACACTTCACAAACAATGATACGTGAGTATGAAGAGAAAGACAAAAATGAAACATTTAAAAAGGAACATATAATTTAAAAAAGAGGAAATTCTGAAAGAGAATGTATTTGCTGTAGAATAAAAACATTAATCACTTTTTAATATAATTTTTTATGAAGTATTTTATTTGCCAACATGTATTTCAATGGAAAAGTCGTCAACCAGACAATAACAGCATTTGATGCCTAATCAAGAATGTTTTAAAACTGAATGTTATCTTTCAAATTATTATAATCAATGTTGTTTTATAATAATCTTCTGGCTAAAGTTGTTCATAACAATTTTTTTCATATCTAAGAAAATCATAAGACAATCATTTTATTAAAATATTATTTAATGCTGACGCTAGAGGGCAGATTAATTGCAGTAGAAATAGTTTTTATAAAAGGATAATTTTAAACATATATATTGTAACAGCACGGAAAATGGGTTAATATAAGGAGAATCTGGAGTTACAAGGTCCCACAATTGGGTAGCTATTTGTAATAGTACACCACACTAGGGCTGAATTATGAGATGGAAAAACCATCATCATTCTCAAATAAACAAAATATAAAATTAAATATAAAAGACATCAATGTGAGGAATGAGCATGAGAGATCAATACAGAACTAATTAATAAGTTCACCAGCATTATAGAGACTAATAATGATTCACCATCATGAATGATCAACAATAAAAAAATCAACAATCACCCATGTAACTGGATTTGAAATAGGTGCTCTATAGACCAGACTATTTTTAGCCACTGCTAAACTTAGTTCCACAATATAACACAATATTTGAATGCAGAGACTCAGGTGATAATCCATCAGAATATAATAATTAAAAAAATAATGCTGGGATACTAAAACATGATAACCATTGTCAATGACCTGGCCATTTGGTCCCATTAATGTACTGGCCAACTATAAACTTAATAGAAACTAAATAAAGATAGTGCATGGACTTTAAAGGATATCCCTTTGTGCCAACCAGGATCATCATCATTATATGGATGTCCATAACACTAGACATAAATACCAATCTATATAACTGACCATTATGCATGAATCCAGCTCAGGGAGAAAGAGCTCTCTCTATAACTGTTACTGTGAACAAGAGATAATACTAGCATATAATAATTTATAATATTTCAAACCTATTTTAGAATTGAATAAATTCACTGGAATAACTTAATGAAATATAAATTTACTGATAACTATAAAATTAAATTAAGGTCTGTTGCATATGCTATAAATATACATTCAGATTTCTGATTTTGATTAGAATACAAAATATATATCATTACATTATAATTCATATATCTCTATAAATTTATATAAAATACACCTATATATAAATACTCAGATGTGCTGTATAATAATTTAAAGGTAAATATTAGAATTGTCATTAAAATAAAAAGTAAAGTAATTTTAATAATACATAAATAATGACAGATTTAACATATAAGTGGGTCTATCTAACATACATTCAAATGTGTGGACATACTGGCATTTATATCCTAGTATATTTCATTTGGCAAAAAATAATAAACTTATTAAACTATATTATATTTTCACAAGTCATAATTAATTGAAGATGAAAAAACATATAATGCACATATATGTGCATATTACTATTATCTTCTTACAAATCAAAGTTATTAGTACATTTTAAATAAAAGTTGTTATGTTTTTTTTAGCAAAAATCACTAGATTCAGTTTGAAAAGTTCATTTAAAATTCAGGGCTTTGTTTCTTCATTCACACTAAGGAAATTTCTGAGTTTATCTTTTCTTAATTTCACAAGTAAAATATAAACTAAAAATCAATTCTCTATTTTGAGACATATAATTCAAGCAAAACTTATTTACTTTTAAAACTTGTAATTTAAAGATTTTAACTGTACAGTATTTTTATATATACTTCACTGGCAGTAATTATATATTTGTGCTTCTTTGATTATAGATTAATCAGCATACATAAAGTTATAGCATGGTAATTTTTTTAGCAAGCTAATAATATCACTTGTTAAGCTGGTCCATTTTAAACAGTACACTGGCTTATTGACATATTTGGGAACAATATAAATAGGGTAACTTCTGGCATGCATTCATCTCCATTCAGTATCTATAATTTGATAGACTTCATGATGCCATCTAATACACACATATATACAGACTATGAATCACATAAAAGCTGGGAATTGTTTCCATGTGTATTCAAACTCTACCATCATTGCACTAGCAGTTGCAACTGGATACACCGTCTCTTGCCTTCAGTTATAATATAACTTCATAATCATATTATTGTAAAAGTGTTATCCCTTGAATGATTCAAATCCATCTTTTTATAATATATCATGGAATTTGAAAACAATAATTGAGCAATTTTTTATTTTTTATCTTGATTAAAAAAACAAATTAATGACTCTTTTCAATTTATCTTAACTAAAACCAATTTTTTTTATAAAAATATTTTTAATCCTTCCAACAGCTGAGTATATACTAAATTTTATTACGAGCTTTATTTTAAAAATGTTTTTAATTTAGTTAAAAATAGATATTAGATTTGTATAATTACCAGTATATCTATTGTAACATAAAAACATGCTTGCTTTAATTTTTTTAGGTTTAAAAATCAGAATAAAACATTAAATAGACCTTTTGAAATGTTTAATTTATAATGATTTTTTAAATTCAAAATTATTATTTAATTTTTAATTGTTATTTCAATGTGTTATAAAAAATATCTACAAAAAAATTGTGTTTGTATTTATTTCTACTTTTCCTTTGAACTTTATATATGCCATGAGACTCATAACCATTTCATATTCCTTCTCATGGGGGAAAGGTAAGAGAAATAAACACAAACCTAACAATATTTTATATAATATACATGAATAATTAATATAGTTTATTTCTCAAACTATGTACTCATCAATATTTTTAGATCTGACAGGCATCTAACAGCTAACAGAACAAATAGTAACCTGCAATTCTGAGATAGATAAAGAATTCAATCACAGGATTATAAATACACAATGAAACAAAGTTCAAGAGAGATCCCTCAATTTAGACCTTATAAGCTACTACAATCATTCATATGAAATAAAAATGTGAACATCTCTGTAAAGCCCTGCTCCTTTGAGTCTTAGATGCTGGAAAATACAAAACTATGTCTTGATCCTTTTCTTGGAGGCTTAGAGACTAGAGATCATGTCAGGACTATGTTAATTGCACCTTGAGAAACAAAAAATATTAAAATGGGTTAGAGCAATGCTTAAGATAGAACACTCATTGAAATTGCATAAAAATTATATCCTCAAGCCAATGATAAAACCTATCCATCATCAAAGCTGAAAGTGCAGCTAAACAAACTCAAACAGTCAAAAACCCAATCCAATCTCCAAAATCATAGATTTTCTATTCTACTCTAAATATGAATTTGTTAAATATACATTAAAACAACTATTTTTTAATTTATAATCATCAATACTCTTGTAATATATTTTACAGTAAATTTTTTCTATATTAATTTTGCACAAAATGCATACTTTCTTTCTTATATATGGTTATATTTGAGGTCAAGTTGATTGGAAATTTTGTAGTAATGGCCACAAGTATTTGGTTATCATTGGCCCACAGTTGTGTAGCCATTTGTAACAGTATGTAAAAAAAGGGGGTTAATATAAGAAGAATCTGGGCTTACAAGACCTCACAATTGAGTAGTCATTTGCAACACTAGACCACCTTAGGGCTGAATTATGATGAGGTGGAAACCATCATCATTCCCAAATAAACAGAATCTAAAATTAAATATAAAATGATAATGAAATATAATGAGGATGAGAGATCAGCAAAAGACTAATTATAAGTTCACACAGCATTACAGAGAATAGTAATAATCATTCATCATCATGAATAATCAAAAACATAAAATCAACAGTCAACCTTGTGACTGGATTTGAAAATGGCCCACTATAGACCAGGCTAATTATTTAGCCACTGTCAAACTTAGGGCAGCAATACCACACAATAATTTGGATGCTCAGACTCAGATCCTAATCCATCAGAATATAACAATGAAAAAAAATTCTGGGATACAAAAACATGCTGATCATCATCAATGCCCTGAGCATTTAGTACCATTAATATATTGAAATAACTATAAACTAATTTTTAATAATGAAAACTAAATAAATGCAGTGCATGGACTTTAAAGGATATTCCTTTGTTCCAACCAGGATCTTCACCATCACCTGGATGTCCATAACACTTAACATAAACCCTAATCTATACAACTGACTATTATGCATAAATCCACCTCAGGGAGCAAGAGTTCTATAACTGTTAATGTGAGCAAGAAATAATACCAACATATAACAATTTATAATATTTCAAATCTATTTTAGGATCAAATAAATTTACTGAAGTAATTTAAAGAAATATAAATTTATTAATATGAATAACAATAAAATTAAATTAAGGTCTCTTGTATACACTATAAATATATATTTGTCATTCTGATTAGATTATAAAAAATATGCTATTACATTGTAATCTACACATATTTCAAGAGGTTTACATAAAACATACTTATATATAAGCACTCAGATGCGCTGTATAATAATTTAAAATTAACATATTAGATTGCCATTAAGTAATAAATTAAAAATCAATTCATTTAATAATACATAAATAATGACTCATTTAAGATACATGTGTGTCTTCCTGACACACTTTCAAATGTGTACATACAGTGGCATTTATATTATAGCATATTTCATTTGTCAAAAAATAATCTTATTAATCCATATTATATTTTCACAAGACATAAATAATTCAAGGTCAAAAACATAAATATATAAAAACAATGCACACATATGTCTATATTACTATTATCTTTTTATAAATCAAAGTTATTAGTACATTTTAAGTAAAAGTTGTTTTGTCTTTTAACAAAAAATTACTAAATCCAATTTGTAAAGTTTATTTAATTCAAGCCTTTATTTCATTTACTATAAGGAACATTTCTGAGTTTATCTTTTTAAAAGTAAAATATAAACAAGAAATCAATCCTCTGTTTGTAGACATATATAATTCAAGTAAAACTTATTTACTTTTAAAACTTGTAATTTAAAGATTTGAAGTGCAAAGTATTTAAAATAATCACATCCTTAATATATATATCACATTCTACTCACCAGGTATATGCACTTTATATACAACTGGCAGTAATTATACATTTGTGCTTCTTTGTATGTAGATTAATCAGCACATGTAAAGTCATAGCATGGTAATTCTTCCAGCAAGCTGATGGAATCCCTTGGTAAGCTGGTCCATTCTAAAATAGTAGACTAGCTTATTGACATCTTCAGCAACAATATAAATTGGATTGTTGGCATTCTATCAGCTTTATTCAATATCTATAATTCAATACACTTAAAATGTAGGATCTAACACACACACATACATATATATACAGGCTATGACCCACATAAAAGCTGGAACTTTCTTACATGTGAATTCAAACTGCCATTATTGCACTAGCAGCAGCAATTGGATATACTATCTCTTGCCTTCACTTATAACTTTATAATGTTAGTACTGTAAAATTGTTGTAAGTCTCTTGACTGATTCAAATTCATCTTTATATATTATACCATAAAATTTAAAAACAAGGAATGAAGCAAACTTTTTCTTCTTTATCTCGATTAAAAAAACCAAGTGAATGACTCTTTTTAATTTACCTTAATTAAAACCATTTTTTTATCTAAAAGATATTTTTAATCCTTCCAACAACAGAATATATTATACTAACTTTTATCATAAGCTTTAATTTAAAAAAATTCTTAATCTAATTAAAAATAGATATTGGACTTTTATAATTACCAGTATATCTACTGTAACATAAAACATGCTTGTTTAAATTTTTTTTTAAATGTTCAAAATCAGACTAAAACATTAAGTAGACCTTTTTAAATATTTATATTATAATAATTTTTTAAATGCAAAATTATTATGTGTTTATTTTTACTTTTTCTTTCAACTTTATATATAAATGTGCACACACACTACTATGTTATTATATGCCATAAAGCACATAACTATCTCAATATATATCAATAAGACAATTATTAAGTGAAAAGATGCAATTTGATTCTTCTCTGTGCCCTTAAAGGAAGTGAGCAGAGCAAATTTCCAATAATCAATTTATGTTTTAACTGTAGTAGCCATTTTTATTTTAATAATTGTTATATCTTAGCAGATTATTAATTTGAGTGAATGAGCAAAATTAATCAGCAAATCAAAGTTATTTGAAATGTTTGTTTTGTAGAAATAACAATACTAAAAATAAATATACCTATTATATCTGAATTTATTTTAAATTGTTTTTAATGCTATTTACTTATGGATCTGAGAATTGGGTAGTGATATAGAATCAGAAACTGCAAACCACAAAGCAGAGTTAATAATAAGTAAATGTTGACATTAATAAGTAGTAATAAAAAGCATATATATATATATTGAAGCAGTCGGATCTAAGTTCGATCCTAGCTTCATGATCTTTCACATGTAGCCAACTTCAAACCCTTGTACTAACTTTGAATTTCCGATGCAATGGGGCTTTGTGCGTTCAGTCCACGCTAGTTTCCTTAAAGAAAAACTATTATAAATGTGTGTTAAAATTAACTCATTTGAGATTTAAACTAATCATTTCTATTAATAAATTCATGTTAGAATTATTCATGAATTTATATATATATTATAACTGCGTGGATTGTGCGTGTATATATATTTATAAATGTTTAAATATATATAATTGTTCGAAAGTTTCATTGCGTCGGGAATGTTTATTTTACTTTTAAATAATATGTTAAATTTTTAGTGATTAATAGCTACATTCTTTCGATAAGCTTTCAGATTTTCTCTTTCCAAAACAATGGTTAAAGTTTTTATTAATTAGAAATAGATAAGTCTTTAAAATGTTAGGACGGTCCTAATTAAAATCATTTTCTGATATTAAAAATTCATTTTCTAATTAGAAAATGAATTCAAGTTAATGAGTTTGAAAGCCTTATCAAAGGAATGTATCTAAAAACAACTAGTAAATTTTTTGTAAGATTGATTTAGCCTAAAGGCATCAGATACAGTATAAAGAGCCCAGGAAAAGTTTCCAAGCAGCTATTATTCCTCATTAAGAGAAGCTATATATATTTCATTAGAGAAGTCGCCCAGTTAAATTATGAAGTAAAATAGTGTTTCTACCATGGTGGGGGGGGGGCTTAACTTCAAGAGTCTGACTACGGTTCCTTAAGCCCCCTGAAAATCTTCAATGTGGCTGCAATATAAAAATTCATATACCAATCGTAAGCTGCCGAAACCTTAGAGAAATCTATCAAAATGCTATTCACATAATTTTCAAAATGCGCGCATATGTTTCATCCAACTGGACTCTGCCCTGTGGAAACGCAGAAGTCAACCATGAAGAAATGGTAATATCTTTCCTTTTGAACCTGGCCAGTTCTGATATTTAAGTTAAAACATCTTTAAGCTATCTACTGTAAAATTGTCTTTTTGTTAATGTTATTTTAAATTATGTAGTAATTCTCTATCTTAATCTCTAGTCTTTAAATTTAATATTTAACTTTCTCTGTTCTTACGATGGCGGTTCATTTATTGTATTATATATATTTATTGTGTGATTTATTAATGTTGGTTTTTTTTTTTTATTATATGCCAATAATAACTTCAACTCGATAATAATTTCCTTCGTTGCATTTGCCTTGTTAAATAATATTATATTTATTTTTACAGTAATTCTTACCCACTAGAACTATTTTGATACAGTTCTATTAATTATCGAGTTGAATGATTTATACAATTTTTGCTATTTTATTAATGGCTAATAACAACAAATTATTAGCTCAATTTATAACCTATGCTCCCGGCCTCTTTACTGAGTTTATAGTATTCGTTTATTCACATTAATATATTGTTTCGCAAAAAGATCGATAAAGGAGTTAAATGAATATATTCTAATTCAAATTTTATACTTTCTAGTAATATTCAGGAAGGGCATGGGATTTAGGGCATAATTAATATAATTTCTAATTGCATTAAATACTTTTCGATTAAAGCATGTTTGACTTTAATTTAACTTGATCAGGTCATCACGTAGAGCACTCTTTATATAAATTGGGTTTTATTATTTAAATACGATGATTACCAAGTCATCATTTTCCGAACGTTGCTGACGCGAGCCATCTCCTGTTTCATAGGCTTGTCCTCGGTGATATTTCTATTAGTTTAATTATCTAGGAAGAAAGCACTTCCTCCACTTGCTCGTTTTATATTTGGAACACCAAAGGTTCGAGGCTACGACCCGACCTGGTTTTCCCTGTGTTCTATGGATCCTTCATATAGGGCATCGAAGACTTGTCAAATACAAGCAGCCCTGCTATTTTCTCAAATCACAGATAAGCCATTATTTTTCATATTTATTCTTAGCTCATAAGTCGTCAGTACCGTTTATTTTTCAGTTCCAGTAAAGCCCGCTCTCATGCTCGTAAATCGTGATGAATTGATTTTATTAAAGTCGAACAAATTCATGTTTATTTATAATTAAATAAGTTTTCTATTAAATATTAAAGTTATGCCCTAAATACGTATCTTGCTCTTTGTGAATTGATTTGCGAATGTGAAAATAAATCTCACATTCTTTCCTTTAGAAT
This sequence comes from Epiperipatus broadwayi, assembly GCA_028023455.1. Classification (NCBI taxonomy): domain Eukaryota; kingdom Metazoa; phylum Onychophora; class Udeonychophora; order Euonychophora; family Peripatidae; genus Epiperipatus; species Epiperipatus broadwayi. The sequence continues at coordinate 3,310,943 of JAQFVV010000066.1, read as the reverse complement.
CAGAATAACAATTTCAGTCATAGCCAAATACCTTTATCTACCTTTATTTTCTTGTCGGGGGCATACACATATATTTACCATATAATATTGCGTAATAGTATTGGCATATAATAAGGACTGCCATTCTTGTTGTAAATATAAATTCTGTCTAAAGACTAGAGGTAATCTATATAATCACAATCTAAAAGTTGAACAAAATTATAATTATTATTAAACATTTTATTAACACATTTGGGTTTTTTTAACTTTCTTTCTTATTCAAATTATTTTAATATTAATGCTCAATGTCTGTATTGGCAACCCGAACATATATATATGAGTTGACTTGTAAAGATTGTTAGTTATTTTATTATACTTTATTAGAGTTAGATCAGGAGTCTCATTCGTCATCATCATCCGTTGAGCTAGTTCCTTGGCGCATAGTCATGTACCGTCGATATATGTCATCCATTGATTTGATCTGAGCTCGTGAGTTGGGTTTGAATTCAGTTTGAACCACCTGAGTTTGAATCTGACTTTGAGTTTGGGTTTGTTGATGTGTTGGCTTCTTTTTGACCGGTACAATATATATATATATATATATTGTACCTATATTGATATAGGCACATATAATTTTATCTAAAATTATATTATTAAAATAATCTTTCATTAAAGAAAAACATACCAATCTCTTTTCATTCAAGAAAAAATGTTAAAACTAATATATGTGCGTATATATGTGCGAATGTCAACAATAGAATAAATGTTATTATAAATAAATGAAAGTTAAAGAAGATTATCATTAAAAAACACGGCAATGGTTATTAATTGATATAAAACAACATTTGTGCATGGCTATTGCTAATTAAGCAATCTTTCAAAACATGTTTATCAAAGGAATTCGACAACAGATCTTTGCCGGGAATATTTCGACAACACGTTGCAGATATAAATAGACTTTTTTTTTTATCGGACAGTAGTCAGTTCACAAATTTATTGAGTGAGTGCAGTTCAGAAATTAATTGAGCAGTTAACAAACAAAATGCAGTGTTGAGAAGATCTTAGGAACGCACATTTATCTCCAGTCCAGATGTCCTAGAAAACAGCAGATCTGCCCGTGAAATAATGTCAGCTTAACATCTTAGAAAATCTTTGTCAGTATCTAATTGTCTCCGATAGTAATAATCGTGAAAATCAGGAAACTCAGCAAGGAAACGTCCCAGCCAGCTGGTAAGCATTCATAATGGAAACATTTTCACCGAAAGCAGCCTCCAAAGAACAAAATTCTACGTCAACATTCAAAAGCCTAGGTAAAACATTTGCTTATTTCATTTATACTGTAATAGCCATTGCATTGCATTAATTCGTATGAATCTTTCAAGAGTCTAATTATATGAACTCTATATCATACATAAATGAACTATTGATGTGTGTGATTAAATTTCAAATGCTATGTAGTCCTTTATTATCATTATTATGTGTGTGCATGAGTTAATATGTGCGTGATCCTTATATCAATATTATTAGCCAAAGTAGATAAATTCCATGTTCTGTTATGAAAATATTCAAGAATATTTAAACTATTTAGAATGTTAATTTAAAATATGCGTGTGTTTTATTAGAAGTATAAAATGTTTAAATTTAGTAAATAAATGTTAGTTAATAAATTATCTTTAAAATGAAACTTTATTTGTCGGTCAATTCTTTTTAACAAATTCTTTTATCAATTCTTTTAATTACTAATTAAGTATAATCTATTAGTGATTACAAACAACTGAGCTAGTCATGGATTTAGGTGTTGAGTTAGTGGCTACTGTTCAAAGTGCATTGTCTATTCTATTAGTATTCTTTTAGAATAAGCAGCTGGCGCCCGTGGTTATACACAAACAAAAAAGTGCTTTGGATATGGTGTTCAACTCAACAGCCGAGAAGAAGCTATGTCCTGGAAATGTAATGTTAGTTATATACTTTATAGCTATCGTTTGGGCATACATACTCTCCGAGTATGTTCTTCTCTGCCTAAGAGGCCGGTATTTCGAATGCACATATTCGAACCCGGTTCAAATGGCTATACCCAACTGTGGGGCTGAACCTAAGAAACAATAGTAACAAAATACTTTCTTTCTTGTTTAAAAATTTTTTATACAAAAGTTAAATTACGTATGTAAAAGTGCTTTAATTTCAAAAAAAATAATTGACCGAAAACTTTTTTTTCCGAGATGAAAAGAGAAAACTTTTTTTTCCGAGATGAAAAGAGATTTTGACATATATGCTATCAAATCAGAGTCAATTAGATATTATGGGCAGAGTTCAAGCATTAAAATCGGGTAGAGAAAAGGACTAAAAGGGTGGAGTTAGCGTGAGTTTCCATCTTAGTAAGAAAAATAAATAAATAATTCGATTTTGCAAAATATAATTTAAAAAATACAAAGTAATAGCATAACTATGAATAAAGAAATTGATCTGAAAGAAAGCCCAATATATTTTAAAAATCCCCAGTTAGTAGAAAAGGAGAAAGAAGTATCTGAGACGCGAATGATGATGAAAATGATGATGAATATGATGGAAGAAATGCGTCAAGAATTTAAACAAAGTCAGTTACAACTCAAAGCAGAATTGAAGGAAGAAATTAGTCAGGTTAAAACAGAAATTAAAGAACTCAGAGCAGAAGTAAGAGAAATAAGATGTGAGATAACGGTAAAAGTAGAGAAGAACCAAGAAGTTATAGAGTTAGATTTAATTAAAGAAAGTCAGGAAGTGAAAAGGAAGTTGAGGTGATAAAAGACATAGAAATTGAATTAGAATCAGATAGCGTTGTGATAAATAAAGTAGACACAAATGTAGATCAAGAAATAGAAGAAAAATATAAGTTCAAGGTAGTAGATAGTATAGAAAAGTTTTTACAAAAATTTAAAAAGGTTAAAGTAAACGTTCGCATTCGCTGTAGATGTAGATTTAAAATAAAGAGAAAGCGTAGAAAAAAATATTCCCAGATTGAAGTAATTCGGAGTTTGTCTACGTATAAAGGTTTTCTGAGTTACGAAGTTGAAAACAGAATGGAAAGAGATAAAGCAATAAAATATAAAAGCGGAACCGATAAGAGAGGAAAGTTAGTTTATATTATAGAATTTGTAGAAAGAAAAAACGAGCCGCCGGACATAGTTTAAGAGTTAGTAAACAGGCGGAATAGTAAAGGAAATAAACAAAAAGGACCGGAAATGGATAATGTGCATGAATATGATTATTCTAAAGTAAATAAATCTAATAAATTAAATCTGAAACTTCTATTTAAAACTTAAGACAATAAATTTAAAAATGAATGAATAATAATAAATGAAATGTTGCAAGTAATAATAATAATGTAGGCTTCACAAAATAAAAGATTTTTTTTTTCTCCACGCACATATTAATTAAGAAGAAATGCTCGTAAACAAGCAGCTCAAATAAAAAAAAGAAAATCAATCAATAAAATCAAGTTAAATAAATGGGTCAAGTTAATGATGCTAAAGTAAAGTTGTAGGTTTAAATAAATGAAAAGATAATGGAATTTCTAGAATAAAATTAAGTTAGTCAAATAGATATTTGTATGATAATGAATCGCAATAAAGTAAAACAGTTTTTTTTTCTGAGTACACGCACATTAAAATAAAATAGTTTTGAATACATAAGTTAATAAAAGGAAGTAAATAAATAGTTTAAAGTAATCAAGTCCAATAAAATCTTTGTATAATAATAAAGAGCAGTAAAATAAGATAGTTTTTGAATATACGCACGATAATATATAAGTTAAAGTAATGGGTTAAAGTAATATTGTAATATAAATAAATATGTGTCCGTGATAGTTTCAAAATAATATTGTAGCATAAATAAATATGGATAATGTTCGTATGGGTTTAAAATAAGTCTCGTAAAACTAAATATTTAAATAATGTTCGTAATGAATTTAAAAATAATATAAATGAAAGTCAATCTAAGTTGTATTAGGAGTGTATAAGGGTTCAAATCTAAAGGGATGAGGGTAGTATTGAAATAAGTTAGATAAGGATTAAGTTTAAAGCTCTCGACTGGATAAATTCTAGTACCCGCAACGGATTGGCCAGGATCATTCCTCTTTTAAAAAAGCACACTGGCAACAACCAGAGTAAGTTGTAAGTCACTTTTCAGGGGAGAATCCCCATATCTCATACCTTGTTTTCCAAAGCGTAAGTCGGAAATGGACAGTTGAAAATTCCTGCCATTGCAGCTGCTTAATCAAAGCCGATCAAGAGAATCGGCAATCGTTTTCCAGGGTGTAAGTCAGAAATGGACAGTTGAAATTCCTGCCATTTGCAGCCACCTTTTCTTAGTCAAAGTCCAATCAAGAGAATCGGCAGCCGAAGCTTCGTTTATAAAAGATCCCTGTGCCACAAATTTAGTTTGTCCTCATGGTCATTATCCAGGACGAACATTGTAAGCAATGTTACCAGCATAGAAAGAAGAAAAGCATAATTGGAGATTTCCCTTAGCATGGAAAAGGAAAAGATACCAAAAAGCAAACTTAGAAAGACTAATAAATTAAGATTTAATGTTGTCAGAGATAAAATGGTCAAAAATGACGCATTTTACTCTCAGGCACATATAATTTTATCTAAAATTATATTATTAAAATAATCTTTCATTAAAGAAAAACATACCAATCTCTTTTCATTCAAGAAAAAATAATGTTAAAACTAATATATGTGCGTATATATGTGCGAGTGTCAACAATAGAATAAATGTTTTTATAAATAAATGAAAGTTAAAGAAGATTATCATTAAAAAACACGGCAATGGTTATTAATTGATATAAAACAACGTTTGTGCATGGCTATTGCTAATTAAGCAATCTTTCAAAACACGTTTATCAAATGATTATCACTGGAATTCGACAACAGATCTTTGCTGGGAATATTTCAACAACACATTGCAGATATAAATAGACTTTTTTTTATCGGACAGTAGTCAGTTCACAAATTTATTGAGTGAGTGCAGTTCAGAAATTAATTGAGCAGTTAACAAACAAAATGCAGTGTTGAGAAGATTTTAGGAATGCACGTTTATCTCCAGCCCAGATGTCCTAGAAAACAGCAGATCTGCCCGTGAAATAATGTCAGCTTAACATCTTAGAAAATCTCCGTCAGTATCTAATTGTCTCCGATAGTAATAATCGTGAAAATCAGGAAACTCAGCAAGGAAACGTCCCAGCCAGCTGGTAAGCATTCATAATGGAAACATTTTCACCGAAAGCAGCCTCCAAAGAACAAAATTCTACGTCAACATTCAAAAGCCTAGGTAAAACATTTGCTTATTTCATTTATACTGTAATAGCCATTGCATTGCATTAATTCGTATGAATCTTTCAAGAGTCTAATTATATGAACTCTATATCATACATAAGTGAACTATTGATGTGTGTGATTAAATTTCAAATGCTATGTAGTCCTTTATTATCATTATTATGTGTGTGCATGAGTTAATATGTGCGTGATCCTTATATCAATATTATTAGTCAAAGGAGATAAATTCCCAGTGTTCTGTTATGAAAATATTCAAGAATATTTAAACTATTTAGAATGTTAATTTAAAATATGCGTGTGTTTTATTAGAAGTATAAAATGTTTAAATTTAGTAAATAAATGTTAGTTAATAAATTATCTTTAAAATGAAACTTTATTTGTCGGTCAATTCTTTTTAACAAATTCTTTTATCAATTCTTTTAATTACTAATTAAGTATAATCTATTAGTGATTACAAACAACTGAGCTAGTCGTGGATTTAGGTGTTGAGTTAGTGGCCACTGTTCAAAGTGCGTTGTCTACACTTTAAGTATTCTTTTAGAATAAGCAGCTGGCGCCCGTGGTTATACACAAACAAAAAAGTGCTTTGGACGTGGTGTTCAACTCAACAGCCGAGAAGAAGCTATGTCCTGGAAATGTAATGTTAGTTATATACTTTATAGCTATCATTTGGGCATACATATTCTCCGAGTATGTTCTTCTCTGCCTAAGAGGCTGGTGTTTCGAATGTACATATTCGAATTCGGTTCAATATATATATACATGAAAAAATAAGCAGGTCTTTAGAAAAAATGTTGCTAAAAGAGACTTCAACTGATTGACAACTAGTATCTTAGAGTAAATCTCCAGAGAGTATAAGACCCTTATAAATGATATGTAAAATAGGTGAATGAGACTAATAGCAGTTGAAGATTATATATAAGTCATGAGTTGTAAGAATGTTTTCAAGTGGTTTGCAAGATTTCATGATTGCAGGATGAATATTGAAGATGATGTATGGGTAGAGAATATGGTAACACATTTCATGTCATAATTCATGAAGATGACGTGCTGGCACATCATAATTTTTGTTGTGAATAGCTAAACCATGTCACTAAATAATATCCTAACTTCTAAGCCCTTACCTTAATCTCTAAACTCTAAGATGTGAATCAGTCATTTTTTCTTTGGAACACATGAAATATATTGCATAAACCATATATATAAAATGATGATCAAAACTAATTTTTAATACTATTTATTTGTTGATTACAAAATCAATATTTAGTAATGAGTTTATGGGGATTCCACCTCTAGTGCTAAAAGGAGGTTGCCTTGATAATGGTTAGAATTTCTTGATTGTTATCTATATTGGGATTGTCTAAGTGTTAACTGGTTTCTAATGGTTAATATATAAAAGTATAAGTAACTAGATGGACAATTGAAATTTTAAACTGGATTCCAAGAGATTATAAAAGATCCAGAAATAGACCTCATGTGAGATGGATGGATGAAATAAGAAAGTGTGCAAGTGTGATGTGGAGAAGAGAAGCTAAAGATAGGAAAAGATGGACTGAACTTGGAGAGACCTTCTTCCTGCAGTGGATTTATAATGGTTGATGATGATGATGAAGTAACTTATTGTAGCAAAATAAATTATTTTTACAATGTATTGTTTAATTATAACATAAATTATCATTTTTTAAATATAATTTAGAAATTACATTCTGTTTCACTTTCCAATAACAAACTTTAAGGTTAAGCAGAAATTTTGTTACAGGAAAATTCAATTATTTATTGGAATGATATTAAATATATTTATATCTTAGGAGCCAATAAATTTGATATTTTTTTCCCAGAAATATTTATTCATCTTTAATAAAATTAAAGTGAATCAACTTCATTGATATTCAAATCATGCAGAAATTTTCCTTAGGTGAGTAAAAAATTAAGATTAAATTATATAGATAAGCAATTAAATTTAAAAATATAGATTAAACAAAAAGTCACGCTGACATGATGTGATTTAATAACAGGATTCAGTAATAGATATTTAGATAGATAAAATAAATGAATACAAACTCATCTCCTCATTGTTCAAATTACATAGCTTATATGGAAATATATCTAAATCGCATCATAACACTCAAAACTTAATCTATAAATTGGTTGTCAAGGTAACCTCTATAGATATAGGTGGCATGTAATAAGTAAATTATTTAAAAGCTCACTGCAAGCCATAGCCTTTTCTGCACCTTAAAAACAGTAAGAAAAACATATTACTTATTAAGAATTTTTTCTATAGTACTGGATTTTCCATACCTGTACTCCAATATGTAATATATAGGAGGTTTGAACTCAGACATTTACACGTCCCTCAACCATCCACACTATTAAGCTAGTTATTAAGATTTTATAGTTTTCTTTTTTGTTTTTATCTTCTAGGTAAATATAATTATATTTCTATTTCTCTCAGATTCAAGTCACAGATTATAGCAAAATAGACATATGTATTAACAGCTCCTTCATAAAATCTTACTAACTGATGTATTATGCTGACGTATGGTAACCTTTCTATAATTATTACTTGCAAACATATTTTTAAATAAAAGTTAGCACTTTAAATAAAGATGTAAGCTGTGTCTCGAAGCTAAATTTATAAGATCCAATTAAATATGAAGTGGTAAACTTTAATAAATTGAATATTGTAACGTAAAGCTAGTATTCTATATGAGGAAATATAATGAAATTTATTAAGAATTGATGAGATTGTAATCATTTAGAAATATGTTTTAAAAAATGCCATATTAAACATATTTAGCAACATAAACTATTATGTCGGTAGTTGTGCAAAAAAAAAATCCTATTTTTATTTTTATAAACTATTAGTTGAAAGTAGAAGGGATTTAGACTCAGATTTTCAAGCATCCTTCAACTATCCACACTATCTCATACAACTGATACACATGACCACATACATATAGAAAAGATAAATAATCACTAATAGGCGTATTTCATTCTAAACCAGCACTCATCAGTTGGTCCAGATTATCATCTACCACACACATATATATGTATTCAGTGCTAAAATTCCCTATACTTACAATTAAAACTCCTACGTTTGTGAAGAGTGCCTGGTTTTCAAATATTTAAACTATTAGTTGAACAAAAGAAAATTCTTTTATTGCAATATACAAAGATAATAATAAGCAATTATTTGATCTAGCGCCATGTTTACAATTGTATTACATTCAAATATCAACACTCTCAGAAGGCGCGTGCTCAATTAACTTGAAAGGCTGATATTTGAATGTAATATAATTGTAAACATGGCGCTAGATCAAATAATTGCTTATTTACTCATAATTAAGTTTCAGTAAGAATGACGTTTAGTAAATTCTAAGCAATTTCACCGAAGTCATTCAGCCAAAAAACATCGTAAATATTAATTTAAAGTGAGAATTCTACTCACGCTCTCCTCAACAATTCTTCAGATTTGCTCATATAAAAGAATTTGAGTCGTGGGAATAAGAGGATCCTTTTTATTCCTGCATAAATACTATATCTTGGATTGAAGAGGGAAGTATTCATTTATTTAACACTCTCAGAAGGCGCGTGCTCAATTAGCTTGAAAGGCTGATATTTGAATGTAAAGATAATAATAAAAAAAGATTATATATGCATATGTGTACGTTAAAATTAGTTGTTAGGAAAATCACATGGAATGTTACATAATATTCGCAACTAAAAGTAATAGGTTGAACTTTAATCCAGGAATCTTTAGTTTTTGAGCCCATTTTAGTGTTTAGGACTCGAACATAGCTTTTAAGATACCTGCTAATTTAAATGGAATTAATAATAACACCAAGAATAAAATTAATAAAACAAAAACTATAATAAATTGTATAATGATTCAATGCGATGCCCAGGGTGTTCAACCATATATTAAGGAGAATCTCATACAAATATTACAACAAGAATTAGACATCATACATTTTTATACAATAAATCAAAGATAATTGCCATACACATCTGTTTTTTTAGATCGTGAAAATAAGTGTGGATATATATTCAATCCAAAAGGTCTAATTAGTATACATGTAAAGCATGATGATCAGAAAAGGAAAATAAAAGATGTGCCACACATTGGTAACAATGGTAATATCATTAACAAAAGTTCAAATAGCATTTAAATAAGTTTTCATTAGAACCTGTAAAATCTGAGTATTAGTGGGACAGCACTAATAAATATGATGTGATAACTTAGCCCAATTAAAAGCATTGTGTATAAAACACTATTTCAAAAATGAATAGGCTACAATAACATTTTTAATCTTCACCTGACCACCACTTTTTATGCTTGTGTATAACTGTTTTTAAAACAGACAAAACTCACTATACATATTATTACACACAGCAAGCTAGAGTAATCAATAGATGCCAGAAGGCTTGTGCATAAAATCCCCATCTAGTGCCTACTTATCCAATATCCCCAGACTAGTTTCTGGCTTGTGGCCTTCATCAGTGAGGAGCCTTGGATCTGAGAGCACTGCACCTAGATCTTAGGATCTAATGCAACCCTCCAGCAGCCACCCTTTATCTCCACTTAACTACAAAACTATGAGTCTTAAACTGAAAACACTTTAATGTTTTCAATCCAAACCCATCAGCTTATATAGTCATATGGGTCTGAACTCAGTTCAGTAACCATACATTTTGGTGTCTTTGGATCTTTAATAACCATAGCCACTGCTATCCTATTAGGGAGGATTGGGTTAAGGCAATAAACATCACATGACCACCACTTCTTATGTTTGTGTATAACTTTTTAAAACAAGCAAAACTCACTATAAGTATTATCACATACAGAAAGCTAGAGTAATCAATGGATGCCAGAAGGCATTTAAAAACATTTTTAATTAAATAAATATATTTTACTTTTTCACTGCATATATACATATAAAAGCAAAACTTGATTACATTTAATAATAATTAAGATTTACCTTAAGCATTATATAAAAATTACAAATGTTCTAAAATATAATTTAATATTAACTATTGACATAATAATTGATATATATATATTGTAACCAGTTGGCTTACATAGAGCACACTAATATATGTATGTGCATATATATATGTAAAATAAAGGAAAAGTAGAAATAAACACAGACAAAAATTATAGTAGATATTTTCTACATTTACTGAAATAAATAAATAATAACTCTGATTTAAAGTATTGTTTTATAAATTAAACTTTTAAAAGGTCTGAATAAATATTATTATTATTATTATTATTATTATTATTATTATTATTATTATTATTATTATTATTATTATTATTATTATTATTATTATTATTATTATTATTATTATTATTATTATTATTATTATTATTATTATTATTATTATTATTATTATTATTATTATTATTATTCTGATTTTGAAATGTTAAAACACTATAATTATTTTTGGAATTTTTTAATTAATTAAACAAATTCTGTTTTTAATCAAGGTGTTGTTATAACACCTCAGATGATTTTATAAAAAGAGCTGATAAAAATATCAGCCAGTCTGGATAGTGATTTTAAAGAGAACAATTTGGCTTGCAGTTTTATAAGAGTTAGCAGAAGAGCTAGCTGTAAAGTTGGCTCAAGTATTTTATGAAGAGTTGGTAACTGCAGCAGAAAATGGCCATAGTAAAGCTAGCTGCAAAGATGGCTAGTATAATTATCAAGAGAATTGCCATGAGGATTTAAGAATGCTAGGAAGTGGCTGCTCTACATTTCACTGGAGGAGTTTGAATTTACATGGAGGAAACGGGTCAAGATTTTTTGTAATTCATAGCCTTAAAAGTGTTATGGAAAACAGCTTGCTGACCTGAAGTTTACAAAATCCAAGTATATGTGGAACTGACTACAGAAAGGAAAAAGCCAACCATACCTGAATTATGTACTTTTACCTGATGATGACAATTACCTGGAATGACAAAAAAAAAACAACTTGCCCAAGAGAAAACACCAGCTGAATAAAGAAGTAGTTATATGTATGCTGCTGTGTCTACATATGCAAGGAGAAGCACAAATAAATGTGTATACAAAAGTGAGTTGTTTTTAAATAATTCATTTGGGAAGACATTTTAAATCTATACTTTTAAAATTAAAGATGTTTATAATTAGTTAAGGAATAACTTGATAAAAAGCTTTCTAATCTCTCAAAAATTGACTATATTTAAAAAAGAAAAAGAATTAAGAAAGCTATAATAGAATTTGATAAACTGAGTTTTTTTTTTTAATATTGATTAAAAATGTAAATTTTATATATATTCAAACGTAATTTGTAATTGTAAAAATTATTGTTATTTATTGTTTGACAAAAATAAATTTATAAATAATCCTTGTGCACATATATCTCAATGCTTGTCAAATAGAACATATATGCAAATTTAAGCCTTTTGTTATTGAATATTAATTGTATATACCTAAATCGTGCGTCTGTGTGCATATACATGTAAAGTTTAATTATCTTTTTTTTATATAATCATTTTAGTAAGTGTATTCCTTGTATATTATAAAACGCACGTCTGTCTACAGATATATATATATGCATTTATAGAAAGTAATTAAGAAATAATGTATATTGACGTAATAACGTGAATTTTGTAGTAATATTGTAAATTACAGTGTAATGACTTTTATTATTGAATACTTTTCAAAATCAGAACCCTTGTAAGACCTTAATCATTTATTTTTTGTTATTAATAAACTTGTATTTAATTGTTAAAAATTGTTTTTATCATCTCTTGTTCACATACAGTAATAGAGCCCATGTTCTTTGAGCTAGATTGGTGCACGAATAAATGGGGATGTATATTTAGTGCTTTGGGGCATCCAGAGATGATCAATCATCATCCTGGTTGGTGCAAAAGAGGATACTCTTTAAAGCCCATGCACTATTATTTTTTTATTTTACTTTAGTCTTATTAAAAATTTAAGTTTATGCTTGGCCAGTGCAAGTGGCCTGAGCATTGATGATGGTCAGCATGTTTTAAATGTCCCAGCATTATTGTTTTGATTTCTGATTATTGTGTATTTTTAATGGATGAGCATTAAGCTGGTGCATCCAAGTCATGTTTATATAATTGCCCAAGCTGGCAAAGGCTCAATAGTTAGCCTGGTCTAAAAAAGACCCATTTTCAATCCAGCCACAAGATGTTCTGTTGATTTTATTCTGATTTATTGTACTGATTTGTTTATTCCCATCAATGATGATGATGATGGATGGTTATTTCTCTCAAGTATTTACTTGTACTTATTTTTTTAAATGATATGCTGGTGGTTAATTATGCTTGTAGTTGCTCTTCTGAGTTAGCTGGCTGATCTCTCAATGCTCACAGAGATTCTCTAATCTCATGCTATTATTAAATATCTCAATCTGACTTACTATACTCTTTAAATTATTGAAATATTATTGAACTGGGAGTAATGATGATTTTGCCATCACCCCAGATTAACTACTTTCCATCAACTTCTCACCCACCCCATCCTATTACAATATATATATATAGCCTTTAGCTTTAGCATTTTGACAATAGATACTAAAGAATGGAAAAGAATTAAGTTCTCTTTGGTTATAAAAAGATGCCACAAACGATTTTAGTCAGAAGAGTGAATTTTAATTATTACAGATATATATTGTAGAATAATTTTTAAATTAATTGATTTTATGGTTAGTAAAATATAGTTTTTTTATTTTGATATTTTGCCAGCAGGACATATCAATTATTATAACAACATAGAGCCTCTGCACTGCCACCTGTAATTGTTGAGATATATCCATGAATAATTTTGAAAATCAAGTATTAAATACAGCTAGTAAATAACCTATTTGGATCAGATGTCAATGATACATTTGTTATATGGCCTCTGGTTATTGATGGCTTCTAATAGTGTCTAAAAATGCTGCATCATTCCATAAGTTAAAAAATATTAAGTTTTTTTGTTTTAATGACTCAGAAATTTTATTCATTATTAAAACAGGCAAAACTCTCCATACAGTAGTGCCACTCAGTGCCAATCAGAGTAATCAAAGAATTCCATAAGGCTTGTGCATAAAATTCCTATCTAGTTCCTACTCATCCAATATCCCTAGACTAGTTTCTGGCTTGTGGCCTTGGATCTGAGAGCACTGCACCTAGATCCTAAGATCTTAGATCCTAAGATCTAGATGCAGTGCTCTCAGATACAAGACTCCTCACTGATGAAGGCCACAAGCCAGAAACTAGTCTGGGGATATTGGATGAGTAGGCCCTAGATGGGGATTTTATGCACAAGCTCTCTGGCATCCACTGATCACTCTAGCTTGCTGTGTGTGGCAATATGTATAGTGAGTTTTGCCTGCTTTAACAACATTTATACGCAAGCATAAGAGGTGGTGATCATGTGATGTTTATTGTTTTAAAAGATTGTTAAAATAAATGTAAAGTTGTTTTTTTAAAATAAAAAAATTATATTCTGTCCTCTCACACTTACTACTGAAAACTTATTAAAATGATAATGACTTTGAAATTTGATATAAGAATATTTGAAATTTCATCTGCCCACTGCCCTGTAATTAAAAACTAGGTAACAAACCTAAAATATTTTAGTGTCATATTGAATTGCCAATAATTTATATCAGATGTCCAAATTTGAACAAATTCTATTGAATATAAATATATTAAAAATTGATTTTAAAATTTTCTTCTAACTTAAATAAATGCATTCAATAAAAACAAACCACCCAACAAAAATATATACTGCCCTCTTGTGTGCATTACTGAAAACCTTTTAAATTTTTAACAACTTATTTTAAATTTGATGTCAAAATATTTCAAATTTCATCCACCCACTGCTCTGGATTTAAGAAACTAAGTAAGCTACCTAAAATATTTTAGTGTCATATTGAATTGTCATTGATTTATAACAAATGTACCAAATTTGAACAAATTCTATTGTATATAATATATTAAACCTTGATTTTAAAATTTTATTCTAACTCAAATAAAAAAAAAAATTTGATTGAAACGAACAAAGAGATTGTAATTTGAATAAAAGCATTTAATAAAAGCATTTGTCTAATTAAAATATACAATTTTTTTTATTATATTCCCCTGGATTAATCAAAATATATTGTGACGTTTATTTATATACGTTACAAATATATTGGCATTTTGGTAAAAGCTAAAAAAAGTAAATTTAGATTTTTTTTTGATTAGTATAATTTTTGTTAAAAACGTACAATGAAAGTTAAATTATTCTTTCGGTATTTTTTTTTTATGTGATTAGTAATAACAGTAATTGGAGAGAACAAAAGAATTCCCAAAAGTAAGAAAAAAAGATAAGCTGAAAGTAGAAATACTCAAATTAATTAAAATGCAAAATGAAAAAATAAAGACTTTAGTACATAAAATTTTTAAAGACTGATAAGATTAAAAAGGCATTAGAGCATCAGAAGTCCTAAAACTGATATAAAAAGGAGGATCGTTGAAGGAATGTCTTTTCGTTTGTTCTTAGTTGGTCTTGGATAACATTTAATATATCCAAGATTTCGCTGAAGGAATTGCATGCGAGTGAACGGAGCTCCTGAAAACATCGGACCTAATGATTCACCAGAAAAGCCTTCGTGACCGACTGGGGAAATGGACCAAAACAACAAGAACAAAGCCACTCATTATTACCAAAAAACTATCATAGTTATCTACTAATGAATTCATAAACTTACTAAGAATAATTATCTGATTGTGACTTAACTATTTAAAAATACTCGTAAAAATATATATAAAGAATCCTGATAGTGACTTTAATTTTCTATATGAGAGACTCTTATTTAACAAGAACTTTTTTATTTTATATTTTTATTTTCTATTCCCCCTAATTAATTTCCCCAAAGTATTAAATAGCTATTTAACTGATAAATATTTTGTTGGTTGAATAAAAGAGATTATACTTTTATCAACCTTTCTTTATTGTATTAATAATTATTATTTTTTATTATTAAATTTTTTTTAGTGAAATAAGTTAAACTAAGTTACCTTTGCCAATATGCTTCAATACCCAGGCTAATAATCGTAAAAAAATCATTAATTCTCATTACGGTAGAATACGCCGTGAAAAAAAAATAAATATTATAAAAGAATCTTTTTATTTTCTTTCACAACAGAGTGCGCGACATATTTAGATTGGAGCTGGCGCCCATAGTAAATAAAATTAAAAGTTGATTTTTCAATAGCAAAATGAACAATTAATAGCTGGAGTTGATCAGGAAAAATAGCTGTGTTAAGAATAGAAATACAACTTTCTTTTCCTTAACAGCTTGATCAACCCTCAAATATACATTTGGGTTTGGCTAGTAACGTAAACAAGGGAACCGCTCGATTTAACAACTACAACCTGAGAGAGTGTAATGATAAAGACATAAAGAGACAAAAAACACACCGGAAAATAAATTATATTTTTTTAAAAAAGAAAAAAATTATAAAAAAAATACTAACTATTAAACCCTGATTATTAAAATATGAAAGAAGATATTTTTTTAATAGAAGAAAGAAAAAATATATATTATATTTTTTTATATATTCTAAAAACAACTCTGAGTACTAAGTCAAAATTAGTAGCTTACGAAGAGGGAATAACATAGAGTCCTTATCCATATATGAACATAAGACCTCTTAAAATGCTCTCAGACTATTTCTACAGAACCCAATAAAGGGAAGGGGATCAAGTTGAAATTATGTAGATAGAACAGAACGCTGTTTTATAACTTGGCTTCTTATCTTAATATTACATAAACGGATAGGCACAGATGAATGTTGAAATATTTACTAGATAAAGGGTAAAAGCGTTGAAGACTACACAATATATAACACACACAAAAAAAAATGAATATGAATTAAGAAAAAAACTTAAGAATAAATTGTAAACACTTTTATTCTCACCCACTTGGTATTGTGATTTTTTATATCTCAAAATATTGTTAAAATAAAAAAAGTAATTTAGATTTTTTTTAGTATAATTTTTTAAAAACGTAATGAATTAAATTATTCTTTATTTTTTTTATAGAATAAATAATTGGAAGAACAAAAGAATTCCAAAAGTAAGAAAAAAGATAAGTGAAAGTAGAAATACTCAAATTAATTAAAGAGGAAATTGAAGAAAATAAAGAGTACATAAAATTTTAAAATGATAAGATTAAAAGGAGAGAGACTGAAAATGATATAAAAAGGAGGGATCTTGAAGGAATTCTTTTTGTTTTTTTGGTGGAAAATTTAATATAAAATAAGAAGAAGGAGCTCCTGAAAACATGGACCTAATGATGTACACCAGGAAAAGCCTTGTGACGACTGGGGAAATGGACCAGAACAAGCAAACCAAAAGGCACATTATTACCAAAAACTATGCATAGTTATCTACTAATGAATTCATGAAACTTACCGGTAAGAATAATTATCCTGATTGTGACAGTTAACTATTTAAAAAACTACTGTAAAATATACGTATAAAGAACCTGATAGTGACTTTAATTTTCTATATGAGAGACTTTTTAACCAAGAACTTTTTTTTATTTTAAATGATATTTATATTTTCTGGTATTTCCCACCTGAATTAAATGTGTTCTCTCCAAAGTATTAAATAGCTTTAACTGATAAATATTTTAGTTGGTTGATAAAGAGATTATACTTTTATCAACCTTTTCTTTTGTGCGTTATTAATAATGGTTATTATTTTTTATTATTAAATTTGTTTTTAGTGAAATAAGATTTAAACGTAAGTTACCTTGCCAATATCTTCAATACGGGCTAATAATCGTAAAAAAACATTAATTCTCATTACGTAGAATTACCCGTGAAAAAAAAAATATTATAAAAAACTTTTATTTTCTTTGTCTTCAACTTGGGAGGCGAATATTACGATTTTAGGGTGGCCTGTAAATAAAATTAAAAGTTGATTTTGTCAATAGCACAAATCGAACAATTAATAGGCTGGAGTTGATCAGGAAAAATAGCGTGTTAAGAATAGAAATACAACTTTTTTTTTGATACAGCTTGTCAACTACCAAATATACATTTGGGTATAGTGGTCTAGTAAAACCTCAATGGCGACCCAACTCGGGCTTCGATTTAACAACTACAACCTGAGATGGTTTAATGATAAAGACTTACATGATGACTCAAAGAAACTAAGCCGGAAAATAAATTATGATTTTTTTGAAAAAAGAAAAAAATTATAAAAAAAAAACTAACTAATTAAACCCTGATTATTAAAATATGAAAGAAGAATTTTTTAATATGACTTCCAGAAAGAAAAAATATATATGTATATTTTTATATATGTCTAAAAACACGATCGTGGCTGATGTAGAC
Organism: Epiperipatus broadwayi; assembly: GCA_028023455.1. Classification (NCBI taxonomy): domain Eukaryota; kingdom Metazoa; phylum Onychophora; class Udeonychophora; order Euonychophora; family Peripatidae; genus Epiperipatus; species Epiperipatus broadwayi. The sequence goes on along the minus strand of JAQFVV010000066.1, from coordinate 3,293,270 downwards.
GTAAGTCACAAGTATTTGACCGGGTAGGGGTTACTGAAGAGGGGAATAACATAGCCCGAGTCCTTATCCGGTATATGAACATAAGACCGCTTTAAATGCTGTCAGACTTTTCTAGCAGAATCCCAATAAAGGGGAAGGCGGATCAAGTTGGACCAGTTGACGAGCTGTAAGACTAGAACGATGAGCTTGGCTTATAACTGGGTTTATCGTTAATATTACACTAAAGGGATAGGACACAGATGAATGTTGAAATATTTTCCATTCCGGTGTTAGACCTAAAGTGGGTTAAACCCGGTTGGAATGAGTCTACACAATATATCAGCACGCTACTACACAAAAAAAAAAAATACGAATATGAATTAAGAAAAAAAACTTAAGAATAAATTAGGAAACCACTATTTATTCTCATCTCCCACTGGTGGTATTGGACGTTTATTTATATACGTACAAATATATTGGCATTTGGAAAAGCTAAAAAATAAATTAGATTTTTTTGATTAGTATAATTTTTGTTAAAACGTACAATGAAGTTAAATTATTCTTTGGATTTTTTTTATGTGATTAGTAATAACAGTAATTGGAGAGAACAAAGAATTCCCAAAAGTAAGAAAAAATAAGCTGAAAGTAGAAATACCAAATTAATTAAAGATGGCCGAAAACTTGAAGAAAATAAAGACTTTAGTACATAAAATTTTTAAAGACTGGATAAGATTAAAAAGGCATGGAGAGCATGCGAGAAGTCCTGAAAACTGGATATAAAAGGAGGGAGGTTGAAGGAGCTGGTTTGTTTCTCTAGTTGGTCTGGATAACATTAATATATCCAAGAGCCGCGCTGAAGGAATTGGCATGGCGCAGTGAACGGGTCCTGAAAACATGGACCTAATGATGTACACCAGGAAAAGCTTCGGACCGACTGGGGAAAGGACCGCAAGAACAAGCAAGAACCAAAGGCGATCATTATTACCAAAAAACTACATAGTTATCTACTAATGAATTCATGAAACTTAGGTAAAGAATAATTATCCTGATTGTGACAGTTAACTATTTAAAAAACTACTGTAAAAATATCTATAAAGAACCTGATAGTGACTTTATTTCTATATGAGAGACCTTATTAACCAAGAACTTTTGTTTATTTTAAATGATATTTATATTTTCTGAGTATTTCCCACCTGAATTAAATGTGTTCTCTCCAAAGTATTAAATAGCTATTTAACTGATAAATATTTTAGTTGGTTAGAATAAAGAGATTATACTTTACAATTTCTTTTATTGTGGTATTAATAATGGTTATTATTTTTTATTATTAAATTGTTTTTAGTGAAATAAGATTTAAACGTAAGTTACCTTTGCCAATAGCCAACCAGGGCTAATAATCGTAAAAACATTAATTCTCATTAGGTAGAATTAGTCCCGTGAAAAAAAAAAATATAAAACTTATCTTTGCTTACAACTTGCGAGGGTGCGGCGACATATTTCAGCGATCTTAGGAGTCCTGGGCCCATAGTAAATAAAATTAAAAGTTGATTTTGCAATAGCACAAATTGAACAATTAATAGGCTGGGTTGACAGGAAAAAAGCTGTGTTAAGAATAAAAACAACTTCTTCCGATACAGCGATCAACTCAGCCAAATAACATTTGGGGGAAGGGCTAGAAACGGAACACAATATATTAACTTATAATGAAATAACTATGATATTTTAAAATACAAATGAAGCTACTAAATTTTAGTTTATTAATGGATATTTTTTTTTTATAAATATATTGATTGAAGTCATATTTAATTTTATCATTACCATGGATTGTTGAATAATAGCATTTAAAAAAAAACAATTAAAAAACATGTCTACTTGAATTGCCTGTTTTCAGGATGATTGTTAGTTTTAAAAAAAAGGAAAAAAAATAACTAAAAAACTTTGTTAAAATATTTTTTATAGCTAATTATTTTATTTGCATTTTACGTATGTAATATGCTATATTTTATGTAATTAATATATTATTTTATATAGTAAATGGAAAGCAAGTATATTTTATTATTTCAATATATAGATACAGTAATGGGTATCAATATTCAAATTTACAATTTACATATCCCAGTATTTTAAAATCTTGCTTTCTATAGCATAAAACAAATTTGTACCAAGTTTCATCTTAGACTTTTCTAATCCTAGACTTTTTTAAAGTTAGCAATGAAAATCATAACCCATATATTTATTTATATATGTAAATACATTCACATCCTAATAAATTTGAATAAGTCAGAAAATAAATCAGATTAACTTAATAGTATTAAATAAATTAAAAAAAAAAAATTAGCAATTATATGTTGGACTATTTTCATCATTTATTATTAAATTTCAAATATCTTAAAAGTTTAAACCTTATTTAAATTTTTTGAATATATTTAATTGTTAATAATAGAACATAGGTTAGTATACAACAGAATGCTTTGAGTGGTATTATTTTCCAGTCTTTTTAGATGTTGCTAGTCTGACCAGTGATGGTACCAGCATAAGGATTGAACCCAGACCTTTAGATTCACAATTAAGGCTATTCTTTGAAATATAGAATATCCTAACCAGTTAGTGTTATCATTTTAAATTTAATATTTATGAATCTAAAGGTCCAAGTTTGATTCTCATGCCAGTACTATTACAGATCAGGCCAGCAAAACCTAAAGAAGAGAGGTGAATTAAACCACTAAACATCACATGATCACCATTTCTTATGCTTGCTTATATACCAAAATGTATGGGTACTGAACTGAGTTCAGATCTATATGATTATATAAGCTAATGAGCTTGGATTGAAAATATTGTGTTTTCAATTTTATTCTCATAGTTTTGTAGTAAAGTAAAGATAAAAGGTGGCTGCTGAAGGATTGCATTAGATCCTAAGATCTAGGTACAGTGCTCTCATATCCAAAGCTCTTCACTCACAAAAGCCACAAGCTAGAAACTAGTCTGAAGATATTGGATGAGTAGGCACTAGATAGGGATTTTGTGCATAAGCCTTCTGGCACCCATTGGTTACTTGGGCTTGCACTGAATGGCACTACTGTATGGAGAGTTTTGCCTGTATTAAGAGAGGTGAATATTACCATTCAAAACATTGTGTTATTCATTATCCTGTGTCATTACTAGCAATTGAATATATTCAAAATGTTTAATTTACCGAAAAAAGCTTGTTTAGAGCTATTAGCAAGCTCCTTATATTATATTTGTAAATACAAGCTTATTAAATTAAGTCATGTGATATATGACTTGATTTCCTTACTATTATTAAAAAGTTTAAAAAAGTTTTGAATTATCCTAATATCATAATATTACATAATGGAAATAGCCCAACATATAATTATTACTAAAATGCCATCAATACAAACCTTCAGACAATATATATGCTTCAGTTATATTATCATTTTTAAAGTGAATGATAGAAACATTAATTTAAAATACAAGTATGACTATAAATGATATAATCTTACTTCTTTATTTAGGCATATACAGCATTTGAATAATAATGAATGTGTAAGTGTCACTAAAAGCTGAATACATAGACAATAGATGTAAATGTTATCAGCAAGCCTTTTTATTATGAGTTAATATATAGACGAGCATATAACAGAGTTAAACTCTATTCTACATTTCTATTAAAGATTAAAAGGTTGTTCAAAATGGGGTTATCAGTTATTTATTTTGATATTAATGGAAAACACTTGAGTGACAAAGCATTATTATCAGTCAATGGAAAATATGAAAATGTTCAAGAAATTTCTGTATTTTAAAGCTTTATGTAGAACAAAAGTATATGCTACAATAGGTGTGAGATAGATAATGTAGGCTTACCTATATAGAAGTGGTGCAATTATATTTTGATAATGATATTCAGTGAACCACTATTATAAGACTGAGCAAAAGCCTAAAATATATTATCAAAATTCAGACAATTTAAAGTTGTAATTAACAATTTGTTAAGCACATACTCATTATCTAAGTAATATATATTATGGCTATAACCTTAAAACTATGCACCTAGATGTGACAGTAGGAACCTCTACAAATATTAAAACAAGATTAACAACTTTAAAAGACAAGAGTGGCCACTCTTATCTTCAACCTACTTTCTAATTATATAGATTTTGCATATATTAGCTTGTATCGAAATTGTGGACATAATCAGTGAAGTAGTTAATAGCTTCATGCTCTAAAATCAAAATGCTTTACATTCGCCTGTATAAGTAAAAAATAGTTTAAAGATAAGAGTGGCCACTCTTGTCTTTTAAAGTCATTAATCTTGTGTTAGGATTTGTAGAGATCCTTACAGTCCCATCTAGGCATATAGTCTTAAGGTTATAGCCTTAACAAAATTCAGACAGTATTGACATGTACAAGTCATGAGTAATAAAAATTATTTATAGAAAATATTTTTCGATTAAACCACCATAAAGAGTATTTATAAGGCATAAGGAATATATAATTCAACCCGTGGACCAGATCACCATATTAATATAGGTAAATACTTGTTTTTAAATGCAGATATATAACAATTATTTTCCTGTTCATAAAACATTTAATGACATATGATTTAATTCTTGTTGAGGCAGTTGGAATTTTTATAATTTAATATTAGAACTTAGCCTAATGAAATTGTTTCTGTAGTACAACTCTGTGCATATGCAAAATTGGAAATGTATGAAAATATGTATTTTAAATGTTTATGACAGTATCTTGTTCATATATATTATTTTTTTATAATCTCCTCATATAAACTCTAATGCAAATTTTTATATAATTCCTGCTTTATTTTTGTAACAGTTTAGGCAGTCCTGTAGTCTTCATCGGAGCTATAACATTTAAAAATATAATTATATAACCATTATTTTATATACATATAAAATACATGTTTTACATTATTATTTAAAATCATATTTTATTTTTAACTCTATACCTTTACTTCTGTAATTTTCTAATTATTATTTTCTTATTATTTCTTTATTTTTACTTCCTTTTTATTTCTTTTTTTTTTATTTTATCTATTAATTTATTTATTCTTTAATATATCTCTATCACCTTTCTATTTTATTTTTTATTTCAATATCTATTAATTTAATTTCTTTTCTTCCTTTCTATTATTTATTTATACTTATTCGTTTATTAATAAATACAAATTATTAATAAAAGAATAAGTATAAACTATTATTAATGGAATAGGAATAAATAAAAATTATTAATAAAAGAATAAGTATAAATAAATAATAGAAAGAAAAAAAAGAAATTAGATTAATAGGTATTAAAATAAAAAATAAAACAGAAAGGTGATAGATATATATTAAAGAATAATGTAGAATGATAGATAGGATAGAAGAAAAAAATGAAAAGAAAATAGAAATAATGAAGAAATAATAAGAAAATAATAATTAAGAAATAAGAGAAGTAAAGGTATATAATTAAAACTAAATATGCTTATAAATAATAATGTAAAATATGTATTCCTATATGTATATAAAATAATGGTTATATGTTGTAGCTCTGATGAAGACTGCAGGACAGTTGAAACTGTTAAAAAATAAAGAAGAAATTATATAAAAAATTGCACTAGAGTATATATGAGGAGATTATAAAAAAAGTATTATATATATGAATATATAAAGAAATACAAAAAAAGTAAAGGAGAAGATAAAAGAATAATATTTCTAATAGTGCCTTGTTAACACTTTTATGAAAATATCACTTTCACGAATATATAAACACATATCATAAAATTGCTATGGAGTGAGATAGGGGTAACAATAATTTAATTGAGTCTCATGAATAAATTTTCTATATAAATTTGAGTATATTCTCTTATTGAAACATACATCATATCCTAATAAATCTGACAGCAGTAAAATAGATATGTTTGTTTCCAACAATTTATAAGAATATTGATTTTGTATTGTTATTTATTATTTAAGTTTATTGATATTGGATTGAATATTTAATCATTCATCTCATTTTATGTTTATCACTGTAGGAAAACAAAGGCCTGGAATTAGTTCAGTAAAATGATAAATCATATATATAATAACCCATATTGTGTTGTAATGTATGGAATAATTATGATAAACATTTCAAGATTAAAGGAAGCATGTCGAGAATACGATGATAATGAAATTGCGTTTGTCTTACATTTATTTAATGTTACTTGATAATTAGATTTATGTATTCAATTACTGATATCTAATTTAAATGTTCACATAGTTTACTGCATAATTTATGTTTATGAATGGGTTTATGTAAACTGGCCCTTCTTTCCTAAGGAAATATATATATTTATGTGTAACTTATTAACTATTTAATTTCAAATCTACCACTGTTTGATGATTTCTAATGTAAAAAAAAAAAATCAACAATAGAAAGAGAGACAGATAGAGAAAACAAACATTTAATTACTTACAGGACACACCTTTCTTCATTAGAACCTTTCTCCACAAAAAAGAGCAGAAAAAGAAATTGACCTTTTCATCCTTATTTCCTACCTATCTAAAAATCACTAGATACACTATGACAAAACAATAACTGGGTGACTTGATATATTGTCTACAGCCCAGATATCTGTAAGAAAAATTTTAAGACTTTCTGGAATCTGAATAAAATATTTTAAGTTTTACCCGGCTTAGATTTAAACTCCAGATCATGAAAATGACAAATGGATCTCTTAACTACTATACTATTAGACTCTTTATAAATGTGTAAATACAGTTTTGGTTTTTGCCATGTACATAGTTGTACATTATACCGAAGGACAATTAAGATTAAAAGGAAGCTATTGTAGCCTTTGTTCTCGCAATTACTACTGTACATATACACATACAAAGAGAGAAATAAAAGAAAAGAGAAAAAATTACCAAGTTAATTATAAATGGTATAATTTTTTTTAGTTATTATATGTATATATAATTTTTTTTTTTAAAAAGCAAAATAAAAATTGATATACCCAATGTTGACCTTAATTAGTTTTTTTTAATTTTCTGCCTAAAGGTAAATTTGATGTTCAATAAATCTCTTGTCAAGCAATAATAATTACTAATCGTTTAGGCTAACCTGTTTCACTCAATACATTGTATTTAAGTGACTCGAATATACATAATCAAGAAATAAAAATTCTATCTTGTATAATTTTAATGACTATATTTTTTTAATTCAAAATTATTACAGATTTATATCGTTTTCATATTATGTTATTGTTTTTATTCTTTTCTCTCTCTTTTTTTTTTGGCACTTCTTTATTTTATAGTTGTAAATATAGGGGATTTGAACACCGACTTTCAAGCACCTTTCAATTATCCACATTATTCTATACCACTGACACACATGACCACACACATGCAGAAAAGATAAATAATCACCAATATATTTATTTCGAGCCGAACCAGCACTCATCAGTTGGTTCAGATTATCACCTCCCCCCCCACATATATACTCAGTGCTCAGTTTATATTAAGATTAGCAAATCTTCATACTTTAATGGACATGCTTCAATCTACTCCAACCTCCAACTCTTCAGCCATTCATACCACTGAAAATTTCATGATGAAAAGCCCAAATTCCATGCTGATGCCATTATTATTATTATTATTATTATTATTATTATTATTATTATTATTATTATTATTATTATTATTATTATTATTATTATTATTATTATTATTATTATTATTATTATTATTATTATTATTATTATTATTATTATTATTATTATTATTATTATTATTATCATCATCATCATCATCATCAATGGTATGGATGGCTGGAGAGTTGGAGTAGATTGAAGCCTGTCCATTAAAGTATGAAGATTTGCTATCTTAATATGAACTGAACACTGATTATATATATATGTTGGAGATGGTAATCTGGACCAATTGATAAGTGCTCATTCAGCACAAAATACATATATTGATGATTATTTATCTTTTCTGCATGTGTGTGGTCATGTGTATCTGTGGTATGAGATAGTATAGATAGTTGAAGGGTGCTTGAAAGCCTGTGTTCAAATCCCCTATTCCTCCAGGTATATGAAAAATGCCTGTATTTCAAATTTATTTCAAATTTTATAGTCATAAATATATTCAAATTTGTTTGTCCACTTTTTAAAATCTAATTACTGGACTATTAATATTGACATTTTTTAATGTTTTTTTTTTTAAAGCACAAAAGATATGGATTTTAGACTCTGAGAAATGATTTGATGAGAATATTTTGAGTGACCTGGAATCTACCACTATGGTAGAGTGGTGGATTCCAAACCATTTTCAGTTCAATAAAGTGAAGAAACAAATCTCAGATCAATTAAACAAAGCTGTTCTGTGCAACAAAATCACTTTGAAGCTTAAATCTAAATACGATCTTCTTAACAATTGATTGGTTCAAATATTTTTTGCCGAAAAATAACTAAACTAAAAAATACCTAAATTAATTAAAAACATATATTTAGATACTTTTTCATTGATATTTTTACTTAGTCCATTACTGAGAACTATATTGAAAAGGGAATCGGTCCACTTTCTGTTTTAAACATTGACGTCAAGGTGAAAATGCATAGAGAAGAATAATTTATTAAAATTAACCACACAACTAAAAACATCTTCTAAATACAACAAATGTTTCCTGTACTCGCAAACGTTGTATTAAGCTATTATGGCTTCATAATTTGGTAAATAAAAAAAACAATTAAAAAATTACAATTTAATTATTTAATATAAGAAAAAGTTATTTTAGAAACTGTCATACACTTGATAAGTAATGTATTTATATATTGGATTATTTCCATCATCTAATATGAGCATTGAATGTCTTTAGAAAAAAATAACTTTATTTAAATATTCCAAATACATTCAACTGTTAATAATAGCACACAGGTTAGTATACGCACAGCGTTTGAGATGTATTATTTCCCCCTCTTTTTTTGGTGTTGCTGGCCTGACTAGTGACAGTACTAGCATAAGAAACGAACTTGGACCCTTAGATTCTTGAATTTTGAATTTCAAGGTAATGCTCTAACCAGCTGAGTCATGCTGTCAAAGATTGAATGACATGTCATTATTCCTCATTTTTATTAAAAATATTCAGCACCTTCTTGATCGACAGAGGTTTGTTGCAGAAACATGTATTTGATATATTTTGCACTGTTTGAGTTAATAATGCCATTATGTTTAGAATATGTCATTGAAAAACAAAAGAGAAAATAATAAGTTGAAAACTATTTTTAAACAAAAAATCTATAAAAGAAATATAAAAAAAAAAAGTCAAGCATTGGTGGCCTAGAGGTTAGCGTAGCTGCCTTCCAAACAGCTGGCTGGGTTCGCTTCCCGAACAATGCTTTGAGATATATATATATAAAGAAACATAAAATTAATATTTGCATCAAATTATTGCAATTAGTTTAGCAAAGTTGAATGATAGTTAGAAAGATTTAAATTTGAAATAATACTGACACACTTAACAAAGGATATTATAGTGGTAATTATTAATTGTTACCAAGTAATAAATATCTATTCTTTAATAAAACAAATTTTTTTGAAGTATTTAAAGTTTTTAAAAATTGGGATATTTCAACCAAACCTTAGCATCTTTAGCATATTAAACTTTTTGTTGGAAAAGATAAAGTTCCTTGAAAAATCACATAAAACCCCGTACATAAAGAATTGGTATATCATATAGTTAGATGTGATTAAAACCATTTGTTTGGAAATCTTCAAATATATTTTAGAATTATTAAATGTTTACTATTTTAGTTTGTAAAAAAATATTGTTGAAAAAAACACCAATCCTGTCATTGCAGAGTCATAAGTCACATACTGGCTTAAGTTCAAAATTAAATCTTAAGTATTTTTGTATAAATAACGGGTGAATGATGCATTAAGAATATAATTGTCAAATGGGATTATAGAGTCATATGTTTGCTTTGAAGAAATTTCATGGATTTCAAAGTAAAATTAAAAAATAACATATTTCTTATGCAATAATTTATCTATTGAGAATATGTTCAAAATATGAACTTTCTAAAGGTGAAACCTCTACACAGCTGTCACACCCAGTGCAAACCATAGTAATCAATGGATGTAGGAAGGTCTAGGCATAAAATTTCTATCTAATGCCTAATGTATGGAGAGAATGTCTACTGTTTTAACAGCTTGTGTAAGTAAAAAAAAAAGGTGATCATATGATGTTTAGTGGTTTAACCTTTTTAGCGGCTGTTACTTTATTAGCCAAGATACAAACTCAACTGTCAAAATATATTCATCTTTTAATATTATATTCACTTTAGATTCATTTGTAAAAGTATATTAATAATTTGTCAGGTTATGAAAGTGAACGAAAGTGTTTTCAAAAATAAATTTCTATTTATTTATTGTAGAAATATTCGATAGTGGCAAATTTAAAAGCGAAAGTTAGTAATGAATTAAAAAGAGTTGCTGACATAAATAATTTTTTTTTCAGTTTTACGTTACGGAAAAGTAGATATTTTTTTTGCTAAAATCTTAAATATTTTTACTAAAATCTTAAATATTTTTTTTAAATAATTTTATTTTTAGCATATTTTATCAAAATAATTTATAATTTGTCAAAAAATACTTATAAAATGGTCTAAAACATTTGTTTATCATTTTCTAAATGAAAATCATAGCGTTTTTCTTTGATCAGGTGGTTTCTTTGTCCTTGACAGCCAATCAGAATGTCCTTGATGGCTAAGAGCCAATGAACATCAAGATTTCTTCTTTGTTAGAGCTTTACCAGCAGTTTTATTGATTTTTTACTTGTAAAATAATTCAAGAGAGGGCAGCATCTTACAGAACTTTTAAAACCTTTCAAATGATGGTAAAATCTTTACTGTAGCATTAAAAATGATGGAATTCGAGTGACTTCAAGCGGACACGAGTCATCTTGTAAAATTCACGCAAAAAGACAACTTCTGAATGTGTTGTGAAGAATTATTTTGAGTTATAAATTGTAATATCTGTTAAAGTTCAGTCTGCATGTTTGATTGTGTAGCAATGATAAGAATATTTTTACTTTAATATATAATATATTTTAATTAAGTTAATAATTACTTAGAAAAATAATATATTCAATTTTACTGCAAGTGATACTACAAAGAACAATAATTTATTTTAACAATAACATTTGTGATTTCTTAAAAAAGATAACATTTTGGATTTTTTTAAATGTTATCACAAATAATTTATTTAACTGGTTCCCTGCATTTTGTTTTTGATAGATTAAATAATGATTAGAAGAATGGTATGAATATATGCAGGAATTGGGGGAAAAAAATTTTGGTTTATAATTAAATGAGAAAAGAACTAACACTATTGGATAAATGAAAAAAAAACCAAACAGTTGATGTATGACAATCATGTGATATACTTTTACATGCAATGACAATGTCATCACATGATAAATAACAGTTGCTATATATTTCATATGATAAATATTAAAACTGCAGAATTCTTACTGTTCTACATAAATTTGAAAATGAAAAATACTAACTAGAGAATTGTAAATTATTATCTTGAGGAAGAGAGAAATAATTTTACATTTTTCACATTAGACACAATGATCTGTTCAATGTCTAACCATGGTAATTCTAATGTGAAAATATGATTGTGTTAAGAAGTGAAGTTACTAAATTTGTTGCAATTTATCATCACTAGAGGGCGCCTTTTTATTTCAATTTAATCTTCCATAAATAATTAATTTTTTTCAAGATATAATAAATGTTATTGTTCATATCACATATTAGAATTTCATTATTATTCTTTTTTGGAATGAAAATCTCTTGATACAAGCATATATGGCACAAAAAGTAGTTAAATGTTAATGGATTGAATGTGTAAAGAATTTTTTTTCCCAGATAATATGTAAATAGGATTTTGTCATACACAGGATGTCCCAATGAAAAGGTGAGTGGTGATTGGGTTTATCTCCAAACTACCTACAATGTCACTTCTGAATCAATACATGTATTTTATACTGACAAATATGATCTATTTACCATACAAATTTTAAGATGCTAGTGTATCTAGATCATGAAGTATTCCATAAAATGTGACATGTTTTATATTTTAACCCACAATAAAATATTATTATATAAATATTTTGTAAAAAATAACCATAAATATTTAAATAAATTATGAAAAATATACAATATTGTTGTTCATTGCTAACAACAATTAAAGAAGTTTACAATTAGACTCACAAAGAAAGTATCAATAACAAATGTAATCCGAAGGATTTGTTTCTTGTAATTTTTTTGTTTGTCTAATACTGATCTCTTTTTTTTCATATATCATAGCATTGGTCAGGAGGAAAACCTACAACTGTCTGCAATCAGCTACTTGCTTACAAGGTGGCTGTGATGACCTCTCGGCTAACAACCCTTGATCTCTTTAATTTTTTTAAAATAATAAATCAACGTATTTTAGTACCAATTTTTATTATCAACTGAACATCAAACAAGAAAAATAGTGGTAAAGATGACTGCAAGAAAGTAATATAAAGTCGAAGCAAGTAATAGTATCATCTTAATACTCTGTAATATCCTGCAGCTGAGAATACGATTTGCTAAAAATATCTTCAGAATTTCTGGAAAAAGTAATTTATGGAAAAGGCTTTACTCAAGAAGTGACCTGTTTGTGAGAGCTTTTATGGTTTTTATGTTTATCATCCAGTTAAAAATAACACATTTATAAACCAATATTAGAATGATTATATGAATTGTTTAGAAATAAGTTGCTGAAAAATGTCCTAGACTTCTTGGAAATTTACTATCTTAACATTTTTTGGTTTTATCTAGATTCAATTTATTTTATATAGCGCGATATTTTTATAAACTGTAATACCAATAAGCCAATAAGCTAATGCACATGCGCTTTGTATTTTCAAACACTTAAGATTTGCCCATACATATACGTTTGGGTTGAAAAGATAGATGGATTCATTCTATCTTTTCCCAAAGACTTTATCTTGTGTTTGAAAAAGTGGGAGTATTAATTTATATAGTGACATCTACAAAGCGCATGTGCATTAGCTTATTGGCTGCTAGATTCAATTATTGTTTACAAATATCATATGTAAATAATCCAATCTTTGCACCATTAAATCCTTCATAAAAATATAGGATTAATAATATTTACCATTATTTTCTAAATTACATATATTATTGGCAAGAAATATTTAAAATTGTGTATTGTTATTAACTTATATATATACATACACACACACCCTATATATAACCATAAAGAACATTGTTTAATAATTATTAAAATAAAATAATGTTTAATAAAAATAGTTGCTTTGAGAAAATGTAATTTTAATTTGCTAAATATTGCTTTTTAATGCAATTTAGTGATTATCATAATTAAATGACGCGGATATTTAGCTAAAAAGGCTTCAGGCAATAATTATTAACGTTGAAGTTAATTAATATTTAGAATATAAAAGATTACTAACTATTATAATTTTCTATAAAATTTACAAATTTTATTACAAAAAAAATATCTGTGAAGTAAATCAGTATATATATAAAATTTATTTCTATTTAATGGACTAAATTAATTTAAAAGCAGCGTATCAAGCGCTTCTTTGAAACGATTTTTTAAAGACATGGAACATATTTTATAGATGATTTTCTCCCCTGACATTATGCGTCTTAAAAATAAATTACGTGTCTTGCATTGGTGGTCGAGAGGTCAGTGCGACTGCCTTGCACTTGCAGTTCCGTTGAGTTCCGTCCCGGCCGATGCTATGACACTTAAAAAAAATAAATTACGTGTATAAATAATTCCAACAATTGTTTTTTTTTCTTTTAAAATTATTATTATTGAAATAAATGCAATTTTAATAATATACAGAAAATTAGAAATTACCTAGTATTACTTAATTTTTATTTATTTTAAATCTAAATTATTTTAATCTCTATTAAATTGAAAATGTTATGGTTCAGTAGTAACTGCATGTGTTTTTAGGATCTGTAAAACTTAATTCAAATATGAGTAAAAATTGAAAAGTTCTTAAAAATAAATTATACTTTTCCACTCATAATCAGAAATCGTTTTAGATAGATGTTCTATAGAGAAGTTAGCTAGACATTCAATATTAGTCAAGAAACGAGTTGTAATAGTTTTTAGCCGAAGACCTCAAGAATCTCCTGAGAGTTTATGTTATTCAGATACGCTGATTATAATACATGATTCAAATAGTCAGACTATCTTTTACCCTTGTATTTCCTAAATATTATAACATTATCATTTATTTAAAAAATATATTAGATTTTCATTTGAAAGTAAATCTTTTAAAGTGATATTATTTTAAAAAGAAAATATAGTTGTTTTTTTATTGTAAAAATATTCAAATAAGCTTATTTATTTCTGTAATTTATCTGAGTTCAAATTCCAGTCACAATTTTTCGAAAAACTTGAAAGACCATATATTTGGTTCATTTAAGTCAGAGAATTCCAAACATGGCATGTGGGCTGCATTTGGCCACAGAATGAATTGACCCACCTAGTGATTATTTTATCCAAGAGAAAAAAATAAAATAATTTGAACTGAATGCTTATTAGATATTTTAATTTTATTACTAATCATTACTCTTGATGTTAATATTATTATCTGATGGTTTTACATCAAAGTATACTCATGTATTTTTCAAATAGGTCTCAAGAAAGGAATTCACCCTGTTTTGTTTCAGCATTCATATTTCAAGCACTCATAGACAATATTTATTATTTTGGATATGACACTTGAATAATTTTTTTTAATATGTTACTTAAAGTTGGATAGCCCTAGATTAAATCTTACTGCTCAAACAGAAAAATGTCAAAAATCTAAGCAAAACACTATTAACTATTGTCATTTTTTTTTTTTAAAGAAAAAGAAAACAGTTGTATTTCTGATAAAATCATTTTTAAAATTTTTTATCCATCCCTTTATGTCAAATTAGTGCTAATTTATTTATTTGTATAAGGAGTTTAAAAGTTTATTTATTTTCCAGATTTTTTTTAAAACAATAAACTAATCTAGAAAAAAGAAAAACTATACAAGATTTACTTGGTTATGTTAGTTTTGTTAGAAAAAAAATATTGTATTTCAGTAGGGACCAATTTTTTTTTTTTTTTTACTTTTTCCCTAAATTAAATATTTATGTTTTTGGAATTTTTTTGCATATAAGAAAAGAATTCTAAATGTTTTATAAAAAACAAATATAGATATTTTTATTATTTTATTTTCTTATTACATATAATCTGTATTCTATATTTCTATTACCTATTCTAAAACAAATTTGCTAATACATTGTCCAACATCTTATGATCTTTTTTTTTAAATTTTGAATCATTGATATTCCCACAAAAGTAAAATTATTAATTCCTAATTCCTACTAAATTATTGATATTAATTAAATAACTCATTTTTAAAAAAAATTCTATTCGATGTTCCTTAGTTAATAATAATTTTCTTTTCTTTTAGCTGGAAATAAAAAAAAAAAAAAAATCTTTATTTTATTAGTTTAAAAAGCATTTGTTTTATTGTTTTAGTTATTTATAATTGTAAATTGGTGTTGTCGATTTCAATGTAGATCTTTTCTGTTTTTTTGTTCTTTTTTTCAGACTTATTTTTTTCTCTTTGACATGGAAAATTTAAACAGGTGAGATAATATGGCGATCGTTCATTTCTGATGAGTTGTATGGAAGAATGCAGAATAAATCAATAGTGATTTCTCAATTCAAATCTACAGTTTCAGAAAATATATTTTTAAGAGAATAGTTTTTTACTTACAGTAGTTTTTATTTCATATTTATTTGCATTTTGGTTTTTAAATAAGCACAGATAAAAGCTATGTGAAGTTATGTCATCATCATCATCATCATCAACCATTATCAATCCACTGCAGGATGAAGGTCTCTCCAAGTTTAATCCATCTTTTCCTATCTTTAGCTTCTCTTCTCCACATCACCCCTGCACACTTTCTTATTTCATCCATCCATCTCACATGTGGTCTCTTTCTGGGTCTTTTACAACCTCTTGGAATCCAGTTTAAAATTTCAATTGTCCATCTGTTATCATCTCTTCTAACAATATGTCCAGCCCAACTCCACTTCAGTCTTTTAATTTTTTCAATTAGGTCAGTAACACCTGTTTGTTCTCTTACCCATACATTGCATTTTCGATCTCTTCTTGTTACTCCCAACATGCATCTCTCCATACTTCTTTGAGTGGTCTGAAGTCTCTGTATTGCTCTTCTATTAAGGGCCCAAGTCTCAGATCCATAAGTAAGAACTGGCAAAACAGATTTATTAAAAACCTTCCTTTTCAAACACATAGGCATAATTCTATTTAAAGCTAAATACTAACAGAATATCTTCCATTTTATTTTGTGATAGAAACATTATTTTTAAAACAAAAAAAAATTTCAACTACCATACATACAATCAAGATAAATATTACATTATGTTAAGTATTATTCCACTATTTTTTTTAAAGTTAAACAATATATATATACACACACACATATATATACACATAGAGCTTTTTTATTTGTTTTACATACATTTGTTTATAATAGAAAGATTTGAAGTCACCTATTTAAAAAAATCATTTTTAAAAGGAAATATTTATATTATGTAAACATAATAATGCTATTTATGCAAAAATAATAGCTAAATAAAGATAGCATAAACTTACTGCCGTCAAATGGATAATTATTGTTGAAATTCTTTTGAAATCAATTTAAAATATTTTTTTAGTGAATTTTTATATTTTGCATAATATGGGACTAGATTTATTAAAAAAAACAACAACTGGTTATTATAAATCTGAAAGCCATTATATATTAAACAATTGAAATGATTCATTTTGTGCATAGTAGCAAAGCTATGAGTTGAAAAAATATTTTCAAATGGTGTGGATGACTTTGTGCTGACAGAGCATGAGCAGTGAAGATGATCCATTAACCCTTTGAATGATGATTATATAATTGGCCGAATGAGTTAAAAATCAAAACTTGTAATTGGCCAACTCACAACTTTAACAAAATCTATTGTTAAAATAGATCACTTTTAATAATATAAATACGTTAGTTTCGTTTGTAAAAAGTATATTATTGAATTGTCAGATTACGAAAGCAAACGAAAATCTTTTCAAAAATAAAATTTGATTTATAATTTAAAAAATATTCAATTGCGGTGAAATAAAAGTAACCGCTATTCAACCAACCAAAAAAGATTGCGTTAGCAATCTTTTTTTTTCACTTTAACGTTACAATCAATATGTAGCAATAAATAAATAATTCTTGGTAATATCTTAACTATTTTTCTAAAATAATTTGATTTTTAGTATTATTTTATCAATAATAATTTGTAATTCAATTCAAATATTGTTTAAAATGTTGTAAACATTCATTTATCATTTTCGTAATAAAAATCAAAACGAACGTAACTTTTTACTTTTTGGCAGCCATTTCCCTTTCTGACAGAAGTGGGACAGCCAATAAGATTCAAAAAAAAAAAAAAAGTTGGTGAGGAGGTGGTGCTTTGGTTTTGTTTGACATATATGGTCATTTTTATTGATTTTTTACTTGTAAATTAATACTGAAGAGGGCACCATCTTACAGAACTTTTGATTTTCTTTCTAATGACGTATCATATGTATATGTGGGATAAAAAGTAGCCGATTTAGAGTGATGTCAAATCTTCTCATTTTTAGACGAGTCATGCATTCAATAGATTAAGGTACAAAATACACTATTTCATACTATAACCCATGATTCAGACACACTAGCACTTTAAATTTTTTGAGGTGAATAAGTAACTCTATCACATCTGTTGATTCAGTAATGTTGTTTCAGACATCTTGGAAAAGAACCAGTCATCTTTTTATACATGCAAAGAATGAATTTGACTAATACATTCTCAATGATTATAAGAAGTTCAAACAATGCTAAGATATAATTTACAGTTAAGACTTTTAAGAATGATAAAAGGATTTAGAAGATAAAAATATATTGATAATATATTCTCTGATTTACAAATAAGAGAGTTTCAGATTTTTATATATATATATATATATATATATATATATGTCCAAAAGATGGCGCTATACCAAAACCGCCGAACAAGTGTAAGATTTGTTTTACATAAACGAAAAAAGAGTCAGAAATTAACTACCTCTTTCATTTGCTCACTCCCAGATCAGCTGATTTCAAGCTGGTTTGCTATCCTCAGTGGGAGATAGAGTATAGAAACTAGATCTAAACACTGACTCTCAAGTGTTTATGCAAAACGTTTCTATCAGATTGCAAGCGTGAATTTTTCAGACCGGAAAAGTCTTCAAACCCAGCCTAGCAAGCTAGATATTTATATGGGTCTGATCTCAGTTCAGAATCACCATATAATCAAAGTCTCTGCAATATATATCATTGCAAGAAAACTCTAAAGGTACATTTATGAAAAAACAAATACAAGTTAATCACGTAACCTGCTATCACTTGTTATTTATGTCCAAAAGATGGCGCTATACCAAAACCGCCGAACAAGTGTAAGATTTGTTTTACATAAACGAAAAAAGAGTCAGAAATTAACTACCTCTTTCATTTGCTCACTCCCAGATCAGCTGATTTCAAGCTGGTTTGCTATCCTCAGTGGGAGATAGAGTATAGAAACTAGATCTAAACACTGACTCTCAAGTGTTTATGCAAAACGTTTCTATCAGATTGCAAGCGTGAATTTTTCAGACCGGAAAAGTCTTCAAACCCAGCCTAGCAAGCTAGATATTTATATGGGTCTGATCTCAGTTCAGAATCACCATATAATCAAAGTCTCTGCAATATATATCATTGCAAGAAAACTCTAAAGGTACATTTATGAAAAAACAAATACAAGTTAATCACGTAACCTGCTATCACTTGTTATTTATGTCCAAAAGATGGCGCTATACCAAAACCGCCGAACAAATCTTACACTTGTTCGGCGGTTTTGGTCTAGCGCCATCTTTTGGACATAAATAACAAGTGATAGCAGGTTACGTGATTAACTTGTATTTGTTTTTTCATAAATGTACCTTTAGAGTTTTCTTGCAATGATATATATTGCAGAGACTTTGATTATATGGTGATTCTGAACTGAGATCAGACCCATATAAATATCTAGCTTGCTAGGCTGGGTTTGAAGACTTTTCCGGTCTGAAAAATTCACGCTTGCAATCTGATAGAAACGTTTTGCATAAACACTTGAGAGTCAGTGTTTAGATCTAGTTTCTATACTCTATCTCCCACTGAGGATAGCAAACCAGCTTGAAATCAACTGATCTGGGAGTGAGCAAATGAAAGAGGTAGTTAATTTCTGACTCTTTTTTCGTTTATGTAAAACAAATCTTACACTTGTTCGGCGGTTTTGGTATAGCGCCATCTTTTGGACATAAATAACAAGTGATAGCAGGTTACGTGATTAACTTGTATTTGTTTTTTCATATATATATATATTGAACCACTCCACTTTCTTTATTTTATCTTATAATGACAAATATAAATATAAATTATTCTTCCTCCCCTACTAAACCATCCAATCTTTGAAGGTGCTTGGTTCTCAGGTAGAATGCAAAATATCATTTGCAGCAAGCCACCAATAATATAAACACTGATCAAATAAACACTTTATTTATTTTAAGGTAAACCCTTTAGGTGCCAGTTAATCACATAGTAATTAACATGTTTATCTGATCAGCAATGAATCTAGTACCTGAGACCCCAGCTAGCTCATCGAATTGTAGCCACCTTTAAAAAAAAAAAAAAACTCTGCCCTATCTAATAATTCTATTTTTAATAATGACAATTCACCATATGAGAAAACATTGACATCCTTAAATAAAAAGTCCTTATTTTTTAAAGAAAATTTCTTCCCTATTCTTTTAGTTTTAGCTTAACCATTTCTTAATAATAATTAAATCTTTCCATTCCCACTTTAGTAAAATATTATTTCAGCATAAATATGTGTATTCAAATTTTTTGAGTGTATGTTATCATATATAGGTGATTCAAAGGTCAAGTGTTGAAAAAAGATTAAAGGAGGATGAATTGTTATATAAGTGTGTGAAATATAAAAATAATAGTGATTTAATGCCTGCTTCAGTTTTCTTGGATCATGAAAATATAAATTTAAGTTTGATATTGAAAGTGTTAAGATTCTTCATGAAGAAAGAAACTATAATAAAAGAAAAATTAAGGAGGCAATTTTCATCAATAGAAATAAAATGAATATAATTAATAGACGAGCTGCTAACATTAAAATTCAGGACTCATGGGATTTGAGTTGATGACGTTTGTTTCCATTTTGTTTTTTGAATTTAACGGCAGTTGAAGAAGGTTAAGTAATTAACAGTACTCCTAAAAGACTGCATATATAGTTTATTACCATTATATTTATTATTTTTATTGTTATTACAATAGTTTTTTAATTAATGGAAATTTTATTTGTATTATATATATTAATGGAAATTTTATTTGTATTATATATATATATTGTAACCTTTTACTTTGCTAATTGTTTTAAAGAAGAGTTTAAATTTTACATAATAGTCAAAATTTTAAATTTAAAAAGTACACCATGGTATTTAATATTAATTTTTCATTTATAAAATGTATTAAAACTTAATCTATATAGAATTAGTGTTAGATTCTGTCAAGTCAATCAACAATAATTATACATATTTTAAAAGTGATATTTTTTTCAACTGTAATATCATTTAATAGTTATAAGCCTATTTAAATTATATTTGTCAAAATATATAATATTCATCAAATTCATAATAGTTAATAGGAATATTTATTTTTTTATGTGCCAAAGCATCGGCTGGGAAGCGAACCCCAGGACAATTGCTTGTAAAGCAGCTGTGCTAACCACTCGGCCACCAACGCTTGCTTTATTTAATTTTTATTACAGTGACTCTCTAAAATTGTGTATGAGAGTTCCAGTTGGGAATATTAAATATTTAATATTACAATTTTTAAATAGTAATAATTTTATCTTAATAAAATTATTAATTATAATATTTTTGATTTGAATAAACAATTATTACAAAGACTAATATTTATAAGTGTATTTAAAATTAAAATTAATTATATTCGTAAATGATTAAATATTTTATTAATTTAATATTGCTTAAAATTGTAGACAAAATTAATTTATGTGAAAAATTTCTAGTTGATGAAAAGATGTTATCAATAAAATTGATTTAATTAGGGTCTGATATCATATTGTCTACAATATAAAAGGTAAGAGCAGATGAAAATTGGGGAAATTGATTAATTAAACAGTAAGAGCTAATAAACCTGTTTCTGTTCGTTCTTTAAAATTAAAAATTTTATTGTCTTATTTTAAATAAGTTAAAAGTTACTTTCAATAAGCTGATTAATTACATAACAATCACGATCAATCCCTATTTAAAAATTATATAAATGTTTTTAATCTAAACCAACTTGCATGTAATATTAGTGGTTCCGACTCGCATGTACAATAATGTAGATCTAAAACCAGTTTAGTTTCCATATATGGTGTTCTTATTGAATAGGACAGCAGGGAGTGGGAACTTATTAAGTACTATCATGTGCATTTGTCAAATATTAACGTTTACAGTCAATGGAACAATTGTTGTGAAAAAAACATGTTGCTGAATTAACATTAAACTGAATTCATATGATAGAATCATGTAATATTTTAGTGATTTTAAACTAATAATTGCTTCATAAATGTGTAAATAAATATATATACTCACAATACACTTTTGGAATAAAGGATTTGACTTGTAACACTATTCCTTGGGTTTAATAGATGAATGGAAGAATAGACGTGAAGTTGAGAATTACAGCATGTATAAATACAATACATTTGAACTAATCTTTAATTCATTATATTTTATGAGCCTTTATGTAATTTATTTCCACATATACTTAAACAAATATATAGAATACAATTTTTAGTGTCAAACAAAGAAGCTAATAGCTCTAATATTAACTCTCATTTTGCTGTTATTGAACTTTTGAATAGAGTGTAAAAATTAATTGTATTAATATTTTGGAATTTAAATTTGTTCATTGCATAATTTTTTGTTTTACTTATTGCTTTTTTATTGATTATAAAATTTTATTTTACTTGCTGTCTAAATCTTTTTATCTTTATAATTATTTCTTATAAGCATGAACCTGAGACTAATATATTTTAATGAATGTAAAAAATTCCGGGAAAGAAAACGTGTTGTCTTTGTTAGTATTTTCTAGTTATTAAATATTTTAACTTAATATGGACTTTTTGAGATATGAGATGGTATTTGCTAGGAAAGGGAAGTTAAATATATATGATGACATGAGTATAAATTTGATGAAACGACCAAAAGGGGAATTTCATATCTGAACGTAGTAGATTTAAATTCAAATTAGGTTACTTTGGTGATACTCAATGAAGTATATAGTACGTTTCTTTTTTTAAATCCAAATGTAATCTACCAGGATCATCATCGTCCAACACAAGTTATTATGACTTTCAAGTTGGAAAGTTTTAGTTAGACATCAATGCCATTATATTATACATATATACTCTCATGTAGATTTAAAATGTTTTTTGTGTGTGTTTAAATGGAAAAAAAAACAGTCAAGAAAATTCGCCTACAGTTGACTTGTTTAATATTTACCCTATCTAGATTTTTATTTAAGATATGATAAATTTATTATTGCTTAAAGCAGCTTAATTATTATACAAATGTCATCTTTTTCAGCATAGTTTAAAAATATGAAACTTATATTTATACGGGAATTTATTTTTATTGAAAGTATTAAACATTTAAGATGCCTCAAACCTTAATCCACAAAGATTATTTTACTCCGAAATTGTTAATATGATAAAATTTCTTTGTCTATTTAATGGGTACAAAAAGAAGATTTGATATATAAAATATTGCGATGGCGTTTGTAAATTATATTTTAGATGAATTCTATTGATGAAAAATAGAAAAAAAAAGTCGTAAAAATACTCTTTTTTTTATTTTATTATTATTATTGTTGTTGTTAAAAAATCACCATTATATAGTATGTTTGGATTTTTAAAAAATGTATGCTGACGAGAAAATAGAAAGTGAATTATAATTTTTATCCTTGATAATATTATTGTTAATAATAGGAAATATAATTATTTTGATTATAAACAACGAGGATTGCCAATTCCTCTACAAGCTTTATTATAAATGCTTAGCCAGAGCCAGCACTTAAAATATCTCTGTCAGGACCCCTCCCCCAAACCCCTGACCATGGTTTTGTGCTTTGGCACTCCTCAGAGAGGTGTCAGGGTAGGTACAGACACTAGATATAAAAATACCAACCCAAAATCAAGCACGAAACCATGGTCAGGGGTTAGGGGGGTTCCTGACAGAGATATTTTAAGTGCTGGCTCTGGCTAAGCATTTATCATAAAGCTTGTAGAGGAATTGGCAATCCTCGTTGTTTATAACTTACAAGCTTAAGAGATAGTGTCATGTGATCTATGACTCTTATTTTGACTATTTTAAGAATTTAAATTGGATAATTTAAATTTAATCTTGCTTCTTATTTATAGACCACCAACAATGCCCCAATATTTCTAAATGAATTTAAAATTTGGTTAAAGAATAATAAATTGCCGAAGATATGGTAATTACGCTGATTTAAATATTGACTTATTTAAAATTAATCTTAAAATTGTTAAAGATTATTAAGATATTCTATCTGAATATGGAATTATTAATTGTATTACAGCTATAATAAGAGATGAGAGTATAAATGATAGTATTATGATTTCTTGTATTGATATATTCTAACACTCTTAAAAGTTGCATTTCAATAGTAATTGAAGATAAAATTGTAGATCATTATTTTATTGCTTTTACTATAAACAGACTTAACAAATATAATCATATCAGGATTAAAAATGAAATAAAAGATAATATATATAAAATTCTGGATGAAAATAAAGTAAATAATTTGAAATTGAGTGATCATTAATTAAATAAGTAAAAAACAGTCAAGCGTCGGTGGCCTAGCGGTTAGCGTAGCTGCCTTCCAAGCAGTCGGCCCCCGCTTCCCGGTCAACGCTTTAACATATGTATATATATAAAAGTAAGTAGAAAACAAATGAAATGTAGAAAAAATTGTAGAAATTTTCAATTCTGTTTATAAAATAACTTCCTAGCTACATTGAAAGGAAACAAAAGGGGAAATGATGTCTCATGGATTATATGTAAATTAATTAAAAAAATTACAGCAAAGTATTATTTATGGAATAAATAAATAAAAAATGATATTATAAGAATATAAACATTTAAGAAATTAAGTGAATTCTCTTATAAGGTCTGCAAAATAATTGTTACTCTGCAAAAATGTTTGAAAAAAAAAAAAGAAAATATAAAAAAAAAAAAAAGAAATAGTATTGAAAAAGTTTGATTAGAAATTCCACAAAATCAGACAAAAATTTATATTTTCCCTCTGAAATTCTTTTCCATTGGCGAATAAATTTAATATCATTTTTGTATATAGAATTAAAAAAGTTGAGATAAACTTTAATAATCTTAATATCCATAGACAAGTTAACTCTATGTCTCTATGCTCAACAATTTTACATTATATAAAATTATTTAAAACAAATGACAATTCTTGTATTGATGGAATTAAAATAAGTGAATAATTAACAATATTGATATTCTTGTTGACATTTTATTATTTTTATTTAATAAAATAATATCTAAAACAGATTTATTTAAAATAGCTATTATATGTCCTGTTTTAAATCAGGAAATATAAATGATTTGAATAATTACAGCGGCATCTTGATTTTACCATTAATCACCTAGATATTTGAAAAGTATATATACTTGATGATAAGGAATTTTTTAATAAGATAGATTTTTTTAGATATAAATAATATAGATTTTTAGAGAATAAATATATTACAATGCTTCTGGAAGATTTTACTGATAAAATTAACATTGTCTTAAATAATAAAAAATGTTAGTTTAATATTTTTAGATTTCAATATGGCAGTCAATGATGTAAATCATGTACTTTTATATCAAAGGCCTTATTTTAGATATTTTAAAATGCTACTTAGATAAAAGATATATAATCACAACAATTTTTAATGCATTAAGCAATAAAAGAAAATTAATTTTTGGTGTTCCCAAGGATTTTTTTTTTGTTCTTTATGTTTAATAGCTACTAATAAACAGGACAATGCTAAAGTAAAAGGTTACATGCTTCATTGTGCATAAGTGAATCTCTAGATCTTGCTGAAAAATTTGTCAGGAAAGTTTTCTTGTAGTCCAGTTATCCAAAAATGATGTTTCAACAATGGTAGGATAATTAATGCTACAAAAGGATGTTGATTTTTTTACCAAATAAAAAAAGCAGACCTATTAATTTGGGTTGGCACTATGAAAAGTTAATAAATAGTGAAAATTTATTCTGTTGAAATAAATGTGTTAAATTAGAATAAATATCAAACATTAAATATTTAGAAATTATAATTGACAGCAATATGTCATGAATTATCCCAATTTTAAAATGTTATTATAGCTTTAAATTGAAACCAAAAATATCTCTATACTGGCCTCTTGCAAGCCTTACTTAAAACATATTAAAGTTCTAAAAATGAATTGAAAATTTGATTTCAAAATATTTAAAATGTCCCATCTACTGGTCCAGATCTACAAAACATAGATCACTTACCTAAAATATTATAAGCTCATATTTCTTTGCCTGGTATTTTTTTCTTATGTGTCAAATTTGAACCAATCCTCTTGATTTTAAATCTATTATTAAACTGTGATTTTAAAACTTTATTCTAATTTAAATAATAAAAGTGGTTACAATAATTTACAAACAAACATATATGCAAACAGATATTGTAACATAAATAAAAGCATTTAAAAGACAAGTGTACTTTTTCACCAGCATCAGTAAATAATGTATTTGTTCTGAAAAAAGATTATAAAAACATTCATATTGATTCCATTTTTTTCTGGCACTTTTTGCAGAAAATAAAACTAAGATGAGACTGTAATTTATTGTTCAAACAACTGCAAGATAAAACATAAAGTTCTTATTTATATATTTTTCATATTATTTAATACAAAAAAGCTGAATAAGTAATGACACATCCATAGTTGTTTTTTAATGACTGGTAAGGGAAAATATTTGGACAAGTTATGAGATCACAATTCTCCCTATTAATTTATTTAATATTATTATATATATTTATAGTTCAAACAATCACAAAAATATTTGTGAAAATAGTGAATAATAAGCAAAGGTTCATGATTGTATTTTGGTAATCATTGAGGTCAAATGTTTGGACAGGTCATCATTCTCGAATTTTTCCATTTACTTATTTACTGCTATTATTATATGTATTTATTGTTGGAATAGTTATACAAGGTAAAATATTATTGTTCATATTATTTATGTTTGTATTATTTATTTAAAAAACTGTACAGATCAAATGTTTAGAATCAAACTCCTAATATATGTATTTTCCTAACATCATCATTTTCACCAATTATCAATCCACTTCAGGATGAAGGTCCAAGTTCAATCCATATTTTTCAATCTCTAACCTCTTTTATCCACATCATCCCACCACACTTTCCCTATTTCATTAATCCATCTCACATGTGGTGTTTTTCTAGATCTTTAATAATCTCTTGGAATCCAATTTAAAATTTCAACTGTCCATCTATTATCATGTCTTCTAGCAATATGTCCATCCCAACTCCAGTCTCTTAACTCTTTAAATGATGTCAATTTGCTTGTTCTCTCACCTATAATCATTTTTAATCTCTTCATGTTATTCATAACATTCATCTCACCATATTTCATTGAGGTGTCTGAAGTATCTACATTAGTCTTCTGTTAAGTATCCAAATCTCAGATTCATAAGTAAGAACTGGTAAATTACATTTATTAAAAATCTTTCTTTTTAAACACATAGGCATATTTCTGTTTAATATTAAGTTTTTTTTTTTTTACCAAACATGCTCCAATCAAGTTTAATTCTATAACTACTTTCCTCTTTTATGTTTTCACCTGTAATAATAATCTGACCAAAAGTTATTTATAGTTGTTAACTGCTTCTAACTCATCATTATCAATCTTTATTTTTTTTTTTTGAGAAAATCCATTGACCATTATTTTAATCTTTTTAACATTTATCTGTAGTCCTACTTTCTTTCTTTCATTTGATAACTCTTGCAACATTTCCTGACATTCTAAAGCATTGTTTTCGAAAACAACTACATCATCATCAAAATCTAGATGACTTAAATAACTGCATTTACTCTTACTTCCTTAGCTTATGATTTTAATCCAAAAATTACCTTTTACAAACCTTCTATAAAAAGTTTTGGAGAAATGGAGTCATCTTGTCATACACTCTTTTCAATGTTAATTTTTCTAATATCATTATTTAATCTTGTTACTGTTGCATTTTTATAAATATATGTTGTTTATAGTTGTAGTGTAATAATGTTTCACTATTTGTTATTTATTCTTTTTTATTTTGTAGCCCTAATTTTCATATTAGATATTTATTGCTCATATTATTTTCATATTATATGTGTTTTATAAATACAATTTATTCACTGTACTTTAAATATTTTTTAATAAAACCTTTTATTGCACGTATATGCATACACAAACTTATGTTTCAACTGTCTTGCAGTCTTCTTCAGAGCCACTTTTACTTTAATTTTTTAAAAGTAACTTTTAAAAAATTAAAGTAAAAGTGGCTTTGAAGAAGACTGCAGGACAGTCGAAACATAAGATTGTGTATGCATATAAGTGCAATAAAAGGTTTTTGTTAAAAAGTGTTTAAATATATAGTGAATAAATTGTATTTATATAATATGTTATAGCAAATTAAATCTAGTGGTGAATTTGGTAATATATATGTTTTACTTAAGAATTTACTGTTATATAAGGAATGTCAATTAGTATATTAGTAGTGTTATTAGCTTCATCATGTGTAAAAAAAAATTTCAGATCTTTAACTATAGGTTATAAATAACTAAATAACTATCAGATAACATAGTTTACAATAATTAGTAAATATTTTTTCCATTTTTAAAAATCAAAATATTGGGGTGAAAGTGTCCGTTTTTTGTTTATAAACATACAACATAAGATAGTCAAAATAAGAGTCATAGATCACGTGACCCTATCTCTTAATCTTGTAAGTTATAAAACAATGAGGATTGCCAATTCCTCTACAAGCTTTGTGTTAAATGCTTAGCCAGAGCCAGCACTTACCTATTGGATAATATATCATGTGATTATATAACTCGAATAGTTTTTTTTGCCAGCTTGAATTCAAAAAAGAGATTGGTCATTTTGAAAAAAATGCAGCAAGAGAAATAAGTGCGATCAAAGCTGTATTAAAAATAATTTCATCATAGTGGAACCTTTGTATGTTCTATGAATGGATATTTTGGTTATAAAAATACCAAATATTTATATTGCAAATAAGACTTACATATTCATTTATTTCAAAAAGTAAGATAAACAAATCAATTTGTCTTAAGAGTATGTAGTTAAATTTCAATGGAATTCAAAATATATATATATAAATTTCAATGAAATGAAAAATAACTGGTATTAGTTTTTTTTTCTTATGTATCATAGCATCAGCCGGCAAGCGAACCCACTAACCCAGGACAACTGTTTGTAAAGCAGCTGTTGCTGACCTCTCGGCCACCAATGCTTGACTAATTGGTATTAGTTGAGAAAATTGAAGCAAGGTGACACAAATTATCAAGCTCTACAATTCTTCTAACAAAATTAAAAAAATTATGTTTTTTTTTTTTTTTTTTCATATGTCATAGCATCGGCCGGGACGCGAACCCACAACCGTCTGCAACCAACTACTTGCTTGCATGGCGGCTGCGATACCTCTCGGCTTATGTTTTGTTACTTAAAAATTGCATTTTCCAGAACACTGCATGAGCCATATCTATTTTTCAAAAATGTAGCATGCAAAGAAAATTTAAATTGGAAAATTAAAAAAAAAGTTCTGAAATGATAATAAATATGGAACTTCAAATTAAAAGTTAATCAAATTTTACAATAATCAATCTCAACACAGGCAAAACTCTCCATACAGTAGTGCCACTCAGTGGCAACCAGAATAATCAATGGTTGTCAGAAGGCTTGTGCATAAAATTCCCATCTAGTGCCTATTCATCCAATATCTCCAGACTGGTTTCTTCTGTCATTCATTGATTATTCTGGTTGGCACTGAGTGGCACTACTGTATGGAGAGTTTTGCCTGTGTTAATAACACTTATGTGCTAGCATAAGAAAGTGATCATGTGGTGTTTAGTAGTTTAATAATCAATCTTGGTGGTTCATAGGACAAATAATGTTTATGCACATAAAAAATAAATAAACACAACCGTTCATGCATAATGTGCAACATGACTCTCGTGGGGATTCAGTGGTAAGTTTTAAATAATTAAATAGCCTAAAATATTTACTAAGATTTGCTCTATCCATGAAAAAAATGCTATTACAATTAATGTAGTAATTCTTGAATTATAAAAGGGCTGATACAAGATAGACAAATCTTCACTTTATTTTATCATATTTTTATAGGAGATTTCATATTTCTTAACACAAAATATGTTTAATTGATATATATATATGTCATTTATTAAACAGTTTCACTACCTATTTGTCTATTAAATACTAATAAGTTAACATGCAAGACTAATGGCGAGAGATTCTTGATTTCAAATGACAATTACAGTAAATAGAAGTTTGTGATACTTCAAAATTTTCAAACTATATTAATTAATTGTCAAGCTATAAACTCAGTAAGGAACTTGTAAATTAATCAAAAGTAAACTTGACTTTTAACTAAAAAAATAGCTTACTCAATATACTACTATCTCAATCCAGGCAACTAATTTCGAGAGGCTGTTGATTTGCAAATATCATGTCTACAAGTTTTAGTTAGATTTTAAAAACAAGATTCCCATTTATTAAAACGTTTCACCATATATTTATATATATATTGAATAAATACATGCCATGTGAAATTTACTAGGTATATTTTAAATAATAATTGAATAGGCCTCTAGCTACATGTTCAATAACTCTTGAACTGCCCTCTAACTGCCATCTTCAAAAACTAGTAAAACGTTATTGAACATGGCAGCTAGGGGGCAGTTCAATCATTATTTAAACATAGACTTTATGTCAGTATACTTATACAAAAGATGGCTTGCTTGTATTAGAAAAATTGTTGAGTGTTATAGTAGCAAGGAATGGGATAGAAGAATAGATGCATTAATAAAAAATAGAGAGTTGGAGAGATGGAGAACTAGTATGGAGAATAAAAAGAGTTTAGATATATATAGAAGTAAACAGAATATTCAATGTGAGTTTAATGGCAAGGAATGTAGTTTATGGTTTAAGGCTTAAACAGGATCATTAGCAACAAGAAAATATGCACATAAATGGAAAAATATGGGTGATCTAGTCTGCAAGTTACATAAGGAAGGTATAGAAAATATTAGGCATCTGTTAATTGAATGTAAATGCCTGAAAGCAGAAAGAGTACAAATAATGAAGTTGTGGAAGAATAAATATAAAAAAAGTGATTATACAGGAAATGGGTTATTTTTTTAATGCTGGGTTTGGAAAAAGATAAGGGGGATTTAGATATTAAGACCATATAGATGACAAAGATTACGTTGTGGAAATGGGATAAAGCAGGATAGAGAAGAATATAGGAAAAACTTAGGATGGAGAATGAAAAGGAAAAGTAAAGTGACCAACAGGTTTCTCTGGGCATAGTGACTGAAAGATTCCTGACTCTGAAAAAGGAGAAGTTACAGTGCATCACATAGACTTGGTAAATTTCACATGACATTGTATTTATTTGGTATTAAAGTATTTATCATTACATACATATATATAATTATATATGATATTGTTATTAAGAGCTATTTATAGTGTTATCAAATAATTTAATATATACAATTTTTTTATAATTGTTTTTATGTATATTTCATAAATTAGTGATGCTTTATGTGTAAATTATAGATTTCTTTCATGATTTTGTAAATGGCGTTGCAAGCAATATTTTTCAAACTAAGTACTAGTTTTTTGTTTTTGCATACACATACGCTGCTAGAAACAGCTGTGTAAGCATGCTAATTCAGTATACAATTTCTCTTAAGCGTAAAATCTATAATTTGATAATATACTATGATTTCATATTTATTATTATTCATTAAGAATTGACATAACTGTTAATATTTACTAAGGCAATAAACCTTTAAGTATGTGCGCTTGAAAATGCGAAGGTAGGGACCTCTACAGGTCTTAACCACAAGCTTATGTAATCAATGTGCGTTAAATAAATTTATAATTATAACTATTAATACTAATTGATTATTTTTATATTTGTATAGTATTTTATTCTTGAATAAAAGTATTCTGAATTCAATTAATTTACCAGTGATAAAAATTTGTGGAGATAGATAAATAAATTCTGTAACCGTCAAAGGTTTTACACTCATTTTATATTCATTTGTAATTATTATTTCTTTATAAGTTCCAATCAGAATAATGGGTATTATTTAAAACAATTTCAACATTGCAAGACTATTTCAAATCTTTAACTTTATTTAAGTTATCAATAAGTCATTGAACAATGGAATATCGTTTAACAATAAGTAAAATAATCTTTAATACTAATATGAACATTCCAATTCTAGGGGGGCGGGTCTAGAGATAAGTTTTATGATGATTATACAAACCAATCTGTAAAACTCAAACATATACTGGCCTAGTTTTTGATTAATTAATATTTGGTGATGTTTTCTTTTAATTTCTTCAGCAGAAAATTTCTCTTTCTGAATTACTTCATTATATTCAATTGTAGCTCTCCTATGTATTCTCTTCTCTACCATATCATCCTAACAGAAGCAGTCAATATTTATTTGCATTTTCTTACAATACCTTTGAAATAATTGGAAACCCCTATAAAAATTCACTGATTCGAATAACAAATTAATTAAAATATTTTAATTGTTATTTGAAGCTTTGCCTTATGACTATATCTGGCATAAATAATTTAGTTTGCTACGAAAAATTACGTGAATATTATTTTGTCTTATCACTTACTGTAAGTTTTAATAATCAGTAGATGCAAAATAATACTGATTAATAAATTCCTCACTAGCAATATCCTATACAACATCTCCAGACTAGTTTTAAGTTTATAACTTTCATCAGTGGGTTGATTTGGATATTGGAACACCACACTTTCACCTTTAGAGTGTAATGCATATTCAATCTTAGAATGAAAATATTAAGATATTTTCAATTTGGCTGATAACTTGATAGTATAATGGGGGGGGGGGGTAAAGGATAGGTGCTAGAAGAAGAGTGCATTTGATCCTAAAAGTCTAAATGCAGTATTCCAAGATCCAAAGCTCCTCATTGATGAAAGCCATATGCTTGAAACTAGTCTGGGAATCTTGGATAGGAAAATACTGGACAAAGATTTATTAAGCACTATCAACACCCATTCATTAGTTACTTAAATTTATAGTAGATGACATAGAAATGTGAATAAAAATTATGATGCTGAAATAGCAATGAGGAAGCTGAAATCATGTTGGATAGGAAAATATTGGATAGAGATTTATTAAGCACTATCAACACCCATTCATTAGTTACTTAAATTTACAGTAGGTGGCATAGAAATGTGAATAAAAATTATGATGCTGAAATAGCAATGAGTAAGCTGAAATCATGTGATAGGATCATGAAAGATATTGTAAATAGAATAGTTAAATCAAATGTAAACAAATTGATCTTTTATGGTTTGCTAGGTATTTGAATATATTTCTATCAATTACTTTTATCCTAAGAGCATTTAGAATTGTAAAAAATATCTTCAAAAGTTATGTGCATTAAACTTCTGCTTAATTTTAGAGTCAGAATTTTTTTTAATAGTAAATATATCAATAATTGTCAAGCATTGGTGATCGAGTTGTCCCGGGTTAGAGGGTTCGCTTCCTGGCCGATGCTATGACACATGAAATATATATATATATAAATATATTGTAACCGGACCACCACACAACCCTTTTATTACTTCAGTTGTAACAATTTCCTGATGAGCATGTTGCAGGAAGGAACTTTCAATTGGCATTACCCAATGCAGATGTTAACCCCCCTACAACAATATTTCCTGCTCATCAGAGGATGTAGCACCATAGGGGCTGGAAGCATCTAGACATTTCTATGTTTGGTTTTCCAAATGGTGCCACTAGAGTTCCATCTCATGACAACCTAACTTACCTGGGTCTAGTTATACCAGCTGTAGCTCAGGAGGCATGAGATTCTCATGAACAAGTGCACTGAATGATGAGTGATGCAATAAAAAACAAAATAGAATTGAACAACTGGATAACTAAGATTAATTTTAAATAACAATAGTTTTATTTAATAACAAGTTTAAATAAAGGTCCACCAAGCAAAATATTTCTATATGACTTTAAAAAAAGAAAATGTAATCTGTTGAGAGTATAATAAAGTCCTTCTCTCAACAGTTCTTTAACAGTTTATATCTGTAATCATTTAGTTATTTCACAGAGAGGAGTGTGACATATTGAGACAACAGAGTAATGAAGACAACTAATAGCACTTAATTCAGAGTTTCACTTAATTGTGATTTGTATTATTTTAGGTAGTAGTCACATGTAATGTGGTTTAATTATTCTTGTATGAAGATATCCTTTGAAGGTATAATAATGAAGATAACTGCTAGCATTGTATTTAATTCAGAGTTTCACTTAATTCACAAATAGTTTATTTACAGTCCATTGTGCATCTTGGTATGTATCCAATAATAGGACAATATGAATTAAAGAATGCAAGTTCTTTAACCATTTACATTTACATTTTATGTCTAATTCAGAGTTCCAGTTAACCTTAAGTTATTTTATTTGCAGTCCATTATGTATCTTGGTATACATTCATAATTTTAGTTTCTTTTCTAAGAAAGACGTTTTGTTTGTCTTTTATAAACACATATAATTTTAGTTTTATTTATAATAAATGTATTTTCATATAGATACTTTTATTCATAATCTTAGTTTTTATTTATTTATTAAGAAAGACGTTTTGTTTGTCTTTTATAAACACATAATTTTAGTTTCATTTATAATTTTCCAGTAACAAACGTATTTTCATGCAGCTACATTTATTCATGATTTTAATTTCATTTATAATTTATCGATAATAAATGTATTTTCATGTAGCTATATTTATTAATAATTTTTTTATTTATTTATTTATAATAAAGACGTTTTGCTTGTCTTTAAAAAACACATATAATTTTAGTTTAAGAAAGACGTTTTCTTTATCTTTTAAAAACACATATAATTTTAGTTTAAGAAAGACATTTTATCTTGTTTTTACAAACGCACATAGTATCGAATATTTTTATAAAATCATTACCTTCATTTATCCAGTTTGTTCCTTCAAAAAGGGCATTGTATCTCAGCTGAATGACATTATTTCTTTTCTATGATGGTTATCCAGGCAAATCTCAGAGGATCATGGTTTGATGAAGAGAAAAACTGTGACTGTTTAGGCTTTCATCATCAAGTTTTCCTTAATAAAGTTTTCTTTTTCCATCATTAACAGAGGTTCTTTAATATCCTTTTAAAATTGAAATCTTTTTTTTTTTTTTCAAAATTCTTCTTTAACAGCTACTTGAAAAATATCTCTTTGAAAAAAAAAATAACTATTTGATCTCCTTAAAATCTCTCTGGAAAAACTTTTTAAAACTCTTTCAAAGTCTCTTGTTTTAAAATCAAATCTAATCTGCCTCTGAACTTCCAACTTGACTATTTATATTCTCCTCTCTGGATTGTTGAACAGCCTTTTTCACTGTACCTGATTTGCATACTGCTCACATTTAAGTCTGATTACCCTTCTCTTCATAATGATTGGATAATCTACTTTTTTAGCGGGATAGATAAGAAAGCATAAAAATTAAGCCATGTTTTTCAATTTATTAAGACTGCCTAAAGTGGTAATCACACTTTATTTGAAAACATCGTTCCAAAAATTAAAAATGTAATATTTTTAATAAATGCCAGCTTTTATTTACATGTAATTTGAAACTATAAAATCAATAATGATTTTCTTTTAACTATAAACTTTTTGCTTTATTTATTTTTTAATTTGATCAAATCATGCTAGTCTTTTTTAAATGGGGGGGGGGAATCTTTTGAATATATATGCATGGAACAGTATATCTGTTTCAATATACATAATTATTCAAAACAATACAATAATTAATACAGTAAAAATATTTTAAAAAACAAATATATACCACAATTTAATAGAAGTACTTTCAACTATCTACGTAGTTGTTATCAACTAGATTCAAATTGTATTACAAAGAACCATTACAAATGTAAACAAAAAGTAATACGTCATACATCAATTTTCCCACAATTCATTAATTTTTATATTGGCAGCCTGTCTATTTATCAAATGATACTTTTCACTTTTTATTAACATAGCTTCTTTAATTTTGCATTTATTATTATTTCTTTCAATACACAAAATCTTAACTTTATTAAAATCAAAACCATAATTACATGTTACATTATGATCAAAAAATACTGATGGTGATATGTCATCATTTCTAACATTCTCTTGTCTTGATTTTTGTACTTGTTTATATAACAACAAATGCTCCTTTGATCTTTTCTCCAATGTACATCGAAATTCACCTATATATGCCTTTCCACAAACGCACAGCCATTTATATATTGCACAACTTTGATTTAAAATACTACTTCTATTTTTTGAATTATTTATTAATCTATTTAAATTAGGAGTATGACATATTACTTTTTGTTTACATTTGTAATGGTTTCTTGTAATACTATTTGAATCTAGTTGATAATGACTACATAGATAGTTGAAAGTACTTCTATTAAATTGTGGTATGTATTTGTTTTTTAAAATATTTTTTACTGTATTAATTATTGTATTGTTTTGAATAATTGTATATATTTTATTATAATTGAAATACAGACATTGATTAATAATTTATATATATGATGGAAAATAATACTTATGATTTGATAAAACATATAGACTTTATTAACACTTTTTCAAAAATTCCAAATTTAGTTTGATGCACAGCATTGATATCAGAAATAACATTTGTTTTAAATATAAAGAAATGATTAATTAGTTGACATAGAAATATGTGAAAGTAATTACAAAAAAGAATTAATTAACTTTAGTCATAGATTAAAAAAGTAAAAAGTAAATATAATTAGGTGGAATTTGAACATAGACTTTCAAGCTGCTTTTAGTTATCCACTCCATCTTACCCAACCAATACCCATGACCACATACATGTAAAAATATAAATGATCTCTAATGTACATCAGTTGGTCCAGATCATCATCTTCCACAAACATATAATCAGTGCTTGGTTTATACTAAGATAGCAAATCTTCAGACTCTAATGGACAGGCTTTAATCCTCTCCAATCTCCAACACTTCAGCCATCAATATCATTGGGAATCTGATGATAGCATGTCCAAAAACTCCTATTTGTGTGGGAGATGATGACCTGGACCAACTAATGAGTGCTGGTTCAGCATGAAATCCTTATATTGGAGATCATTTATCTTTTTTGCATGCATGTGGTCATGGGTATAGCTTGAAAATCTAGTTTCAAATCCCCTCTAATTACATCTAGCTTAAAAGTATATATAAATCATTGCATTTAAATATCACAAAGAAAATGGTATTAACTTTTCTCTACTCAGTAAAGTATTTATTTTTTGACAGATTCTTTGGATTAAATTTTTAATTTTTTATTTTAAGAATTAACTTTTATCTTGCATTATATTTCCACAACTTTCAAATTATTTTTTATAAATATAAATTTAAAAATAAAAACCATTCTTACAAATAATATTTCAAGTTTTCAAATATATAAAAAAAGTAATAACTGAAATACATAATCAGAATAATAGTTCTTGTTATTTTACAATTGCTAGTACAAATATATTTGGAATGAAATAAAATTTATTTGAATTCTATTTCTAACATCCAAATAAATTTTTGGAAAGATTGCTTAAAATAATAAAATTATATTTTAAACTTTAAAATTCCATTTATAATTATTTTTAAAAATGGCTAAAAATAATAACTATGATAATTATAAAGGCATACTTTTTCAGATAATCATAACATCCTGCTTTATATTATTACATTTCTCTTCACTTATATTTCTAAAAACATTTTTGAATAAAATCTGAGTCCAATCATCATATTCTTATCAAAAATAAATATTTTGCAAATATTTTTTTTAAAAATAATCAAAAATAAATAAACAAATTATAGAAAATGTGTGATTATTATTTCATGATTTGAATATTTCACATGAATAATTGCTTTGAAAAGAAAAAAATTACCAATTACTGGTATTTTCAGTTCTTTAAATTGGGTTGTTTATTCAATATTAACATCTGGAGATGTATTTTAATTAATAAATAAATATACATTTTAGTCCTATATTTTATGAAACAATTGAACACAAGGTCAGAAAATGAATAGCTGTGAGAGAGTGAATTTAAACTGAATAAAATGCTGTAAGTTAATGTCAAAAAGTAATATTTGAAAGCTCAAATCTTTATATAAGATGGAATAATATAATTTTATCTTTTCTATTGCACTGACAAATCCATATAATATAAATATCATCTATGTTCTTTATTACATTTACAATGAATTTTTTACAATCAAAACTGCCATATTAGGTTGTAAAAAGCATTGTAAAAGTAATAAAGAACATAGACGATATTAATATAATGGATTAACATTGGTCTTAACAATTTCAATCATTAATGCAGCTATATTTTATTATATAATGAATAGAAAATCTAATTTTTTTAGTTCCTTTATAGAGGATAATACAAATGAATATAAAATGGTGATGAAACATGTCAAATTTGTTAATATATTTTGTTCCAAATTTAGTGGATTGCAGATAATTGTAATCAGGAATCAAATTTGTTTTAAATATGAAGTGATTAATTAGCTGTCATTAAATATGAAGTGATTAATTAGCTGTCATAAAATTATGTGATAGTGAATTATTAAATACTTATTATAGGGTATATGAGCACAGACTTTCACACCACCCACCTCTCTCCACTCTATCTAATAACACTGATACACCTAAACACATATATGCTGAAAAGATAAATAATCACCAATATACGTATTTCATGCTAAACCAGCAATCATCAGTTGGTCCAGACTATCATCTTTACACACATATATAGTATAAGTGCTCAGATATATATTAAGATAGACTATCCTCATAGTTTAATGGACAGGCTTCAATCCACTCCACACTCCAACTCTTCAACCGTCCATCCAATTGAAAATCTGATGATGGAATGCTCAAAGGCCACCCTGAGCATTCCATCATCAGATTTTCAATTGGATGGACGGTTGAAGAGTTGGAGTGTGGAGTGGATTGAAGCCTGTCCATTAAACTATGAGGAGAGTCTATCTTAATATATATCTGAGCACTTATACTATATATGTGTGTAAAGATGATAGTCTGGACCAACTGATGATTGCTGGTTTAGCATGAAATACGTATATTGGTGATTATTTATCTTGTCAGCATATATGTGTTTAGGAGTATCAGTGTTATTAGATAGAGTGGAGAGAGGTGGGTGGTGTGAAAGTCTGTGCTCATATACCTATATTACATATATATAGCCACAGGTATATAACAAGCCTGTGTTTCAGTTATTAAATACTTATTGTAAAAGAAAGTTAAATAACAAATCATAGATCTAAAAAAATGAAAAGAAAACGTATTAAAATCAAATGTAAGAGTAATAAAATATATGAAGTGATTTCATCAATTGTTTCTACATCCTATGTGATGTGGATCACTTTACTTGAAAGAATCTACATGTCCTACAAAGATGAGAAAAATTATGCTTTTTCTGAGAATGAATAAATGAAAGGAGTTGTTATTTCAAGTTATGCAGCTAAAATAAAGATTGATTATGATGTGTTAGAAGAAGTTAACAACTACAAATACCTTGGCCAGATTATTAATACAGATGAAAACATAATGGATGAAATGAATCGTACAATTAAACTTGGTTGGAGTGCTTTTGGGAGGAACAACTTGATACTAAAAGGATATATGTCTATGTGTTTGAAAATGAAGGTTTTTAATAAATATGTTTTACCAGTTTTTACTTATGGATCTAAAACCTGGACATTTAGTAGAAGATCAGTACAGAGACTTCAGACCATTCAAATAAGTATGGAGAGATGCATGTTGGGAGTAACAAGAGATAAAAAAAAGCAATATATGGGTAAGAGAACAAACAGGTGTTACTGACCTCATTGAAACAATTAAAAGACTGAAGTGGAGTTGGGCTGGACATATTGATAGAAGAGATGATAATAGATGGACAATTGAAATCTTAAACTGGATTTCAAGAGATTTTAAAAGACCCAGAAAGAGACCACATATGAGATGGATGGATGGATGAAATAAGAAAGTGTGCAGAGGTGATGGGGAGAAAAGAAGCTAAAGATCAGAGAAGATGGATTGAACTTGGAGAGACCTTCATCTTGCAGTGGATTGATAATGGTTGATGATGATGATATAATAAGAATTAACATTTAATACATATTTAGTTAATTTTTTTTTATATATATATATTTAGGGGAAAAAAGTAAATTTTATAAAATTGGATAATTTAATAAATGAATAAATATAAACACATAAAAATTATGGCTTTATTGCTCAGGAGTTGATAAGAATTTTGAGTGCCAGATTCGATCCTGGGACCTCCTATTGCCAAGATGAACATTCTATCAGCTGCACCATGCAAATGAAAATATCACATATAAATCGGCTGAAAATTTTGTTTGTAGGGCAAAAGTTTTTTACAATGGGAATAGGGAATGTAGTGTTAACTTGCTGTAACTTAATGCTTGTTTACATAATTAAGATTAGTATAGAATTATTAATAAAGTAATAAATATTATTAAACTTTATAGGAGTGATTTTATTTTCTACATACTACACATTTTTTGATACATATATAAATATAATAAACTATATCTAAATCACTTCTCAATAGACAAAGCTTAAATAAATCCCTAGACCATCAGCAATCCGTTGTCAACAAAATCTTAATAAATAAAAGACGAATTTCCATACTTTATCTATTGGGGCTGTCTTGATGATAGATCATTGATATTCTACTGATTTATTTAAGCGTTAGTTGCAGTGGAATGAATTTAAACCCTGAAATGGCTCTAGGCTAAATATATTACTATAAGGGGTAGTAGTAGATGAACAGTGAAAGATTTAAACTGGATCCCAAAAGATTAGAAGACCTAGAAAAATACCACATGAGAAATGGATGCATGAAGTAAGGAAATTTGTTGGTGTTTTAGGGAGAAGAGCGGCTAGGAATCAAGAAACTGAATTAAACTTGGAAAGAGCTTCATCAGATAGGGGATCTTTAATAGCTGAAAATGATGATAATGATCTATAATAAAAAGATAAGTCACTTTTTAATACTCCATCGCAGGCCAAAAATCTTCACAACATTCCTCTACAAGTTAAACAAAAAACGAAAAAAAACCTCCAAAGATAATATTTACATGCATCATGAAAAATGAAGTTTATGGGAGTTAGGAGGTTGTGTTTAATTAAAAGCAGAATACTATTTATTTCTAATTAAATTAAACCCGATACATGAATATGGCATGTGAATGTTAAAAATACATCATAAGATGTTTTGATATATATATATATATGTGTGCATGTATACATGTGTATGTGTGGGTGTGAATGATTGTACATATTTCAAATAGAAAAAACGCACATGTTAAGTTTATGAATACTGTACATTCATTTCATAGTCATTTATCTATACACATTATTTTGGAAAATACGCATTTTTATTTTAATCTGATATATATTATATCTTTTTAATTATTTGCAAATTTAATGTTAAGTGAATCTTTTACACTTGTGCGTCATCTATTAATCCTTGCTGCTGAAAGAATTCTTTAAATGCGTTCTTAATTTTATAAACAAGTAAACACAGCAACCAAGAAAGCTTTCAAATAAAATTTCTAAAAGATAATTTGAAAAAAAAAAAAATTCTAGATTTAATATACATATAATAAATTTATTTATTAGTAATGTACATTATATAGAATCAATAAATAATACGAACATTTGATAATTTAAACAGAGTTACATCATAATTTCCGTTATATAGATTAGGGACGGGTTATTTTTTATGATCAAAATGATTATGAAATATTTCATGCTTCACGGATTTTTACATTAACCAACTTATAGTTTCAACAAATTGTTTCTCACAGAGACAAAATACTCCACACAGTAGCGCCTCTCAGTGCAAGCTATAGTAATCAATGGATGCAAGGTTTGTGCATAAAATCCCTTTCTACTGCCTACTCATCCAATATTCCCAGACTAGTTTCTAGTTAGTAACACTGAATGGCGCTACTATGCCTCAGTGTTTACAGCTTGTATAACAATAAAGAATGGTGGTTATGTGATGTTTAGTGGTTTAATACAAATTGTTTCTCCTGATAGAATTGGGTTTTTTTTTTCAAACTTTTTTTTTGTTATTTTATTTTCTTAATAAATTAATTATTGCGACTTAATTCTCATCATTTTTTCATCAATGGATAAATTTTAAATAGATTGATTTGTACAGATGAACCCTGGTAAAAGATAAATACAGTGTAAGATTAAGTTTTATCAAGGATACTTAAATTCAAGTCAATACAGAACATAGACATTAAAATTTCATATTATGTTACATGCCTGTTTCAACTTAAGTTAACGTCTCAAGTAAAGTTGTGATAGTTATATAAGTACTATGAATTGATTTCAACATACAGAATAAAGAAAAAGATATTAAACAGTTTATCATCATGAATAAAAAAATATTTAATGATAATCTAGGCAAATATGGTATTTAAATAATTAGAAATGATTATAGTACTTACTTAGTACACTGTAATAATGAAAATGAAGAATGTATTGTTAGCTCAGTGTATACAGACAAAGCTCAAGTCAAATTAAATTAGATTAATTAAGTTGAAAAATGAAAAGTTTTAACTCTGATAACCTTGTTTGAATAGTGATTTATGAGTATAAATAGTGAGATAGGATTGATAGTGATAACATCATTTAAGACAATTGTGACATTGGTGAAGTTTTAAATACTATTGAAGGTTGTGAATTCAAATTTGGCATGCAAAGAACACTAAATTATATACAACATGTATATATTTTTTAATAATAAAACCAATAACAGAATCTTTAATCATTTTATTTTCATGATAACAGGTGCAAAATTTATGGCTTACATAGTTGCCATATTTAAGGGAATGATTCCCAGCACCCTCATTTATTATGCACTTACTCCAGGTGCATGATCCATGGTATATAATCCTGTGTGTGCTTATTCCACAGCTTACAGAGATAGAGTAATACTTGTGGATGTAAAGCTGAAGAAAAATCTGGAGAGGATAAAGCACTAGCTTGATTCATGCATTAGTAATCGTAAGATTTCTATCATGAAAATGCATTAAATCTTATCATCATCTTTCACAATCATTATCACTCCACTGTAAGATAAAGGTCTATTCAGATTTAATCCAATTTGTCCAATTTCTATCATCATTTCTGCACATACATCAGCATATTTCCATTCATCTCAAATATGGTCTGTATTTAAGTCTTTTAAAATCTCTTAGAATCCAGTTTATGATTTTAACTATCTATTATACCCTCTTTTAGCAATATGTCCAGAACACTTCAGTTTCTAAATTTGTTCAATGATATGAGTAATATCTATTAGATCTGTCACCCACATACTTAGTTTTTTATCCTTTGTTATCATTCCTATAATTCATTTGAATGTTCTCTGTACTGCTCAGATCTATAAGAACTGATAACATTTCTTTTAAAATGCATAGACATATTTTATTTTAATATTAAGTTATTTCTACCAATAGTACTCCATCCAAATTTAATTCTATGATTAATTTCATGCATTTTGTATATCATCATTATCATTTTTTACTTTCTTCAGTCTTTTGGGTATTTATCTTTAGTTCTTATTGTCACTTTCATCTGACAAATCTTGCAACATTTCCCAGATTAATGGCCACATCATTTACCAAAATATAGACAGTTTAAATAATGTCCATTCATTTTTATTTTCTTGGCTTTCTATTTTAATCCATAAAATACTTCTTGTAACACTACTGTAAAAAGGTTAGGAGATATGGAGTCACCTAGTCTTACACCCTTCTCAACAATTTTCTAATTATCATTACGTATTCTATTCAATGAAGAAATACTTATACAACTAACTGCCTTTTCACAACATAAAAATTCAAAGCATAATGGCAATTCATATCCATTGGTTTTTTTTATAAGTTCTATCAATAATTGGACATCATCCATTGTGCTAAAACAATCAATGCTAGAAGAGATGGACATATTAATGCAGCTAAAAATATATCAGCACTATCTCCATGCTATAGATACAGGTCACAGTATTGATCATTTTAATATGAGAATACTATCCAGATGTGAGTCTCCACCAATGTCAGATCAGAGAGGCTGTTGAAATTTTTAAAAGGCCAGGTTATATCAACAAACATGATGATACATGAAAATTATTTTCTATTTGGATTTTAAAAAAAAAACTAATTAATCTAGATACTTTCTCATAAATTATTATTTCTATTTTCTATTAATAGAATGTTCATTATTGCTATACATCGGTGTTTTCAGTGTATTCACAATTACTTTATA
The DNA here is from genome assembly GCA_028023455.1 of Epiperipatus broadwayi. NCBI lineage: Eukaryota > Metazoa > Onychophora > Udeonychophora > Euonychophora > Peripatidae > Epiperipatus > Epiperipatus broadwayi. Next base: position 3,249,243 of record JAQFVV010000066.1, on the reverse strand, counting down.
AAATTTGTTATCCAGTTGATAACCAGTGTGACTTGGTTCAAATGTTAGTTTATATACATTGTGATGGGGATTGATTCAAACCCCTTCACAAGATTGAAATTATTTTAGATAAGGTAAAATACTAAATAGATAAAGAACGGAGAAGCTTACAAATATTGACGGATGTGTCATGGAGGATGTGTCATGGATCGAAAGGTATATATAAGAATGATATAAATTATATGCAACAGCTTACTATTTTGTTTTATTGTCATATAATTTTTTTTTTCAGATTAAAAGTTATTTTTGGGGTAAAAATAAAATATTTCCAGAATGTTAATTATTGTATGCTTCAAAATCAAGAAAATAATCCAATTAATTATTGTAATACTTGTAATTACGTAAGAATTTTGTAAATAGATATTTTGTATGTAATTAAAGATAAAATCCCTTTAATGAAAAAGGGGGAGTGATAAATAAATATAAATCCTGTAATGGATTAATTAAGAATGTTATCATTTTTATTTTGTTTGTTTGTAATCTTAAAAGATTTTATGGAGTTATAGGTTTATATTAGTGCAAAAAACAAAAAAAACAAAAAAAAGATGGGAATGATAAGAATGACAATCTGAGTTGTGAGTTAGTGGGTTTTTAAAAAGAGATCTTGCAGCTAAACTTGAAAGATGACAATAGATTATTTTTATTGCTTTTTCAAAAGTTTGTGGGATATAACAAAAAATTTTCAAGAAAATAAAAATAAAATAAAATAATAATAGCTGAAAATAATTATCCTGCTGACCTGCAAAAGTATATACTATGACTGAAATCTATATTATTAAATACATAGATATAAATGTGAGGGAATAGAGAAGTCAAAATCATACCAAATTCTCTATTTTGATTAATCATGTGATCTTTTTCTTTCTGTTGTCATCTGATAAAAGTCTGCTGAACAGTTTTCTAAAAAGGAAGCCACTGTAAATGTCCATAAATGTATGTGTGAAGCATTGATGTGAACCACAAAATGTCTGGAGTTTATCTGAAGGGTTACCTTAGAATCCATTAAAAGAAAGGAACACCAGGATTCTGAAAGATATGAACATTATCCGGGGCAAATGAATAAGAAAGATAAATTTACATATGTAAAAGTAAACTTACTAATATTTACTCACTATAGTCTTAGGAACAAAGATTAAAACTGATTAATCTAATTAATTTTGATTTTTGAATTTTTTTTTCTTGTTCTTTGATAGATCTGTTTTATATGATGCATAAATCATGTAATTTTTGTACTGCATTTTAAAGTGTTTTTAAAATAGGTTTGTATAGATTGTACTGCCAATGAATATATGGGTTAAAACCACACATCTGTGTTACACATGTAATCATTTAATAATAAATAATCAAATTGATTTAAAAAAAAGAAAAATGAGAATAATAAAATATAAATTATATATTTTAAAGTTTTTTTTAAAATGCAAACTTGCAAAAATGAAGTATTGCATCACCTTTTTCTTTTAAAAATAAAAGAAAGTTTTAATATTAAAGAATAAGTGGGGGGAGGGTAATTTTAAGTAAAAGTTAGAACAAGCTCTCCTTTTATAAATTTAATGAAGAAACAAAAAAAAATAATGAATGCAAAAATGAAATTAAACTAAAAATATAATTTGTAACAAGGAATCATTTAAAATTTACAATTCATTAAAGATTACTTGGCTGATAAAAAGAAAATCTAACTTCCATTTGAACTAATTAAAGAAATAAAGGAAAAGACTATGTATATTATCTTATTGAAGTATTAGATTAATTTAAGCAAGAGGCTAGATTAAAACAGAATGCAAAAATTAATTAAGGAACATATAAAATTAATTAAACTAGATCAAAGGATGCTAAAGAAAAACAATGAGAAAGAAACATAAAAAGACTCAGAGATGAGAAATCATCATTCATTCTTATTATAACTATTGTCATTCAGATTGTTTCAGATGCACAGTAAAATTATTAGTTAACACTGCTACATTACTATAAAAATTAAAGAGATGGTGAGAAGCTATCCATGTTTCCAAGATGTGTATGCCTCAACTTATCTTTACTGAAGGCTGACCTAGCAGCATGCAGTGCTAAACAACTGAAGTATGCAGCTAGCCTTCAATCCCAGTCCTCAGTACTATCATATGATCTTCACCTGGAACTCATGCCTACCTCATGATCTGTGAACTACTAATAATATCTCTTTCATTGCTAATTTGAAAATCAATAAGAAAACAAAGCCATTGAAGGATAAAAAATGCCAATTAGTTGGTAATCAATAAATAAGGAAACAAACAAGGTACCATATTCATGAAAGTGTGATAGGCTATCCAAAATCCTAGGTAAAAATAATTTTTATTCTCCCATTTTAAAGAGTTGCACATATATGTGAGTAAAAGAACTTTAATGGACTTTAATAGTTACAGCCAATGTAATCTTAAATATTGCATTCTTATATTCATATTACATTATGTTATACATAGGTGTGTGTATGTTTCATTTTTTATTATATCATGTTATAATTATGCATGTGTGTAAAATAAAATATTTGTTTGCTTAATTATTGTCCTATCTATCCTCTCTCTTACAACTGTGTCACTAGTAGATTAAGTTATAATTAACTATAAGTGTTGGGCAAGTGTGTCAGAGATTTCTCCTTACAATTGAGAAAAGCTAGCTTGGAATATATCATGTGCTGGATTGGGTACCTGTAGTTTAGGCATGCTGACTATATAACCTGTGGTTAGTTGGTGACCGAAGTTAACCCTCAAAACAAATAAAGTGCTTGGATAGCAGAGGTCTGAATCTAGCAGTCAGAAGTGCTATAACCTGGAAATCTGATCATAGATTATACTTTATATAGCCTTGGGCTAATTATAGGTAACATGGATGTTTCATCTATCTGTGGTATTATACTTCGCATCTTAAAGGTCCAGTCTGTTCCTGTAGCAGAAGTGCAGTCTGTGTTAAAATCAAGTTCTAAAGAAAGGGATCAGAGTGATTTTCTCCAACCCAGTTCAATATATTAATCCTGTTATTCATTTTTCTTGTTTATCTTTATGTGTGTAGAAAACAGACTTAATAAAGTGATTTAAGCACTCAAGAGCATTGCTTTATGTTATCAGCACTTTTATATATCTGAACAACTGATAAGTGATTTTGAAGAATCAATGTCAGTGGGAAAGAAATTAATCACATATATATACAAGCTAGTATATACTGTTCCATGAATATAGATACATAGGTTAATTCTAGATGAAGAAGTAAAATGGGTTTATGTATTTTAATTGTTTATTGAGAGGTTATATTTTAAATTTTTATATTTTGTAATGGTAAATGGGAATTTGTGTGAATACATGTTTTTTGTATAATGTCATGGCAAGAGAATTTATATAAACATATATTTGGAGGGATTTTGTATTTTTTTATTATTTTGTGTTGTTAGGTTTGTTTATTGATGTAACTCTTTGTGAAAATAAATTTGTAAAATTTATTGATATTCTCATTTCATGTTTCGATTATTGATTGCTATAAGTGAATATTATTCAATGCAGTCTCCAATAGAATTTTTTATTATTATTAATACCAGTTACCCTGAGTAAGGAAGTAGAACAATGAACTAGCATAGGGAATTGACCATATCACAAAATAATGCCCATTACCTCTGTACGTACTCATTCATTGGATAATTCTTCTGGAATTGGTGCTTAAGGTTGATAAACTCAGTATTTATAAATGTGCTTTGAAGGAACCAAAATGAATATAAATTATGTTTCAAGACAATAGTTATTATGTAGAAGATGACTAGAAAAAATAATTAAATAACATCGATTTGATCATCTTTAGTGTATGAATTAGGAAATAGGGTGTCTTTATCTATTGTGTTAACAAACTTAAAATAAATCCATATGTGAAGGGAAGATAGTTTAATTATCATCTAACCTGTATGACATTTGCATTCATACTCCTGTTGATGGAGTGAGAAGTTGGAAGGTGAGGTAGTGATCAATGCCTCTGCAGTCACTTTATAAAATTTGTTAAGCAGTTGATGACCAGTGTGGTCTGGTTGAAATTTTGGTTTATATATATATTTTCAATAAATTATACATGGATGAACTCAGATAATATTTCATATATATATATTGTACCCTCCTCCTCCGTCGCCTCTCTCCATAGAAAACAATCTATAATAATGTTTAAAATATATTCCGGGTTCTCTCTCTCTAGCTCAGTCTTAACAAAATGAATGAAATTAATTTATTAAAAATGATTACTACTAGCTCTAAACTTTAAAATATAAATACAGTTATATTATTAAAAATTTATTATTTTCATGAGACATGGAGCGACGACACGGGGAGCGAGACAGACTACATTGAGATATATCCACATGATACTATCCCAATGGCATAAGAACACTATACTAAATAATCAACTTATGGTATTCTTATGACTTTCCAAGCTCTTTTCAATAATAATCTAGCTCAATTAAATAATTTAAGTAAATAAATGAAATAAAATCAAATCAAATAAATCTCAGGTTCATAAATTGCATTTAAACTGATTTAAATTACGGTAGTAAACTATGAGAAGGGAATTTTATGTCATAAATTCACTACGTAACAACTAACAATAATAAATAAGAATAATGATAATAATAGTATAATGTAATCCTATTTCTTCTTAAATGAAATAAATAAATAAATATTACGTTCGTGGTAGTATTTAATAATCTGACAATCAAAATACGTGTTGTAATATTAGCATATAATTTATTTTAATATTGTGGCAACCAACTTATGACCAATAAACGATATAATTATAATCCTTTAATTTTATCATACAAATAAATTTTCAAAAATTATTATAACACTTTTATGTTTATCTACTTTGTGCAAAATTATATGTCTGTTGCAATTATAAAATGTGTATTGCGATATCATGCATTCTATGTGGAGAAATAATAACTAAGACACGAAGCTTACAAATAAATTTACAACATAGTTTATTAATAATTATACAAATAACAATATTTACATTATGTACATCGGATATCCCTACTTTCCTGTTACAAAATTACTTTACTAGTTTATCTCTTAACATTAAATTTCTACTTATTTTATTTTTAACTCTTATACAGTATTATTATTATTAGATATCTGATTTTAGTTTAGCTTGTTACAAAAATGTATCTATCAATAATTATCATTAATACTTTATATCTCTATTAATTTTAAAATTATATTTTTACAAAAATTTTTACCTTCGTAGTAAAATTATACAAAATCATAAAATTCTATTTTATATTATTATTCGTATGGAATCCTAAAGATTCAAACCCTTCTTGACATTTTGATGTTCCGTTTTATTATTGACTATACAATAATTATTAATCCAATACTTATCCAAGCCTTTGCTTCGTATGGTAATTACAATCATTAACATACCATGCACAAATACATATATCAGTTACACATTATTGAATCATTTTTCAACCAACATGCAATCTCTATTTTTAAATATCATATAAAATATTAAAATTTTATTATTACTTTAAAAACTTTGTTTAGATTTTTCTTTTAAAATCTTATATTCATTTCAGAATTACTTTTTAAAACTATATCATATGATTCTTCATCTCTTTATGACATTTATACTTTCACTTTTAAAATAACAATTCTAACTCATTCTAGTAAATAAACTATTCTTACATAACGACAACCTAGCCTCATTTCTATTTTATGTATCATTTCTATAAAAATATCTTTCTGACGATGTATATTCATGAAACAAGGATAGCGAAAATAGATGCGCAGGATCAAAACAACTAGAATATTATCCGTCATAAAACTTGACAATGATGGCACAGTGAATTTAAAGAACACCATAGAGGAGTGACCTTTATCTGTCTATCCACCTCTACTATAGGAGTGATGCTAAAGCTATTCCTTCAGCTTTATAAAACATCAAAAAGTTTCAAAAATACGTAAAAAAACACTGTCCAAAATATATGTGTTCAGTGATAGGACTTAGTTAGCTATACTGAAATCACACAAAATACTATGATCCAAATATTTGATTTTTCTTATTTCTTGGCAAAAAACATCATCTTGGTTTCCTCTACACCAGTACTACCAAGTCACTATCCGATTTTATTTCTCTAGATTTATCTATGCAGTACATCGACAAATTTCTGTCTACATTTCTAACAATAATAAAATTCATTTTTAGTTCAAACTATACAGCTATTCTTAAGAAAATCTTTTACTACTTATCTCGTATATTTATAATATACCAACTATTTTAAAATTATCTGAAGATTTTGCAAACATAAAAGTTCAAAAGAATCACATAATTATTATGATACTTATTATTAATTATATTTTTAAAACAACTTATTGCATGCACATTTAAAATTACTACTATCTCAAATATATGTTTTAATGTTGGATAAAATGTGTACTTATAATTTAAAAACTTTCATACATCATTCTTCATTAATAGATGACCTAAAAAAAAATACATTATGCATTATCAATAATATCACAATTACCAAAACGATCTCTATCTTCTTGATCGTATTCTGAAGGCTTCACCATTCCATTACTTCTTGTAGATATTTAAAACTTCCATACATACATTTTATTTTTATAATAATATTTCTATCATTCTATTAAGCTATTATATTTAAAATCTCATTATTCTTAAATTCATGTTTATATGTTTCCCTAAGCTAATATAGAATTTTTTATATTTTAAATACAATCAAATAAAAATATTAAATTATATTTACGATACTGCTTTGTCGAACTTGCTTGAAAATTGTTCATAGTAAAGCTAAAAAAAATATATACTTTATTTTTTCTTTCAGTCACTTAATGTTCTATAAAAAAAATAACTCTGTTTAATAATCTTCATCGACGATGATCCTTAGTTTTCTCAATATTTTATACACTTATTAATTCTTGATGTCTCCTTTAACATAGTCTGCTAGCTTTTTCCCGCGCGTCTGGTTTCCCCCGATGCATCTTGTAGATATTTTATTTAAAGATTTAGTAAATTTTTCCGTTTTCCATGGATCCATTTCTATTTAGTCATTTAATTATATATTTCTTTGATCAAACATTTTTCATTAAATTCTTTGTAATATTTTCTCATTGCTTTTATATAAAGTTTTTCGGCTCCTCTCAATAAAATACTTATAGCACTTTAATCTTTTTACTTTCCTTTATCTCACAATTCTGGAACTATATCTTTTAATAATGTTTTCTTTACAAAATAAACATTCTTCTTCATTATTATTTTTCTTGGTACTAGAACGCATATTAAAATTTTGTTCATAGAGAAGTATAACTTAGTTTTAAGATAGCTCTGTAAATTTATCGTCATAAATTGTTCTTGACGACCAGCAGCTTCTTTTTCAGATTTTCACATATCGTCCCAATTGTATTCCTTTCAGTTATAAGATTAAGTTTCAGGTTGAGCACAACTAAAGTGGCATTAAGATGATTTCCAATTATTTTTCTTTCAGCAATCACTTTAAATATTTTTTCTTGTACTTCCATGTTACTGTAGGCTTTCTGGTTAAATTTGAATAAAATTTCCTGGTAAGATCACTTATAAAATTAGAAATTCATGTCTTTGCAGTCAAAAATATATTATATGTTACAGAATAACTTTTAGAATAATACGAAATTATAGATTTATATTACTTTCAGCTACGATGTTACCAGCTATCAAAATTTGTTACTTTCTCTTTCACTTTCACATTACTTCTCCCGCTCTGTATAATTCTTAGATTTTTGTCTCTTAATTTTACATCCTTTGATTGGTTAATATTTATTTTAGCGCGAACAATTTATTCATTTTATTTTGATAACAGAATGGATGTTTCAAAGTTAAGAACTGATGACGTAATGTCTGGAATATTTATACCAATATTTTTAAATTCAATTATAGTTTTATATAAAAAAAATCATCTAAGTTTTAAAATAATTATTAAAACAATATTTAATATTTTTAACTTTCACTTTAAAGATCGATGGCAATTATATCTAGTTTTAAATTCACACAGTTTATTATTATTTTAACAAGAGTGTGTGTGAAGGTATTTAATATACGGTCACGTGTCTACTAACTTTATAAAAATGATTTTTTATTTACGTCTTGGTTTAAATTACCAAAACTGATATATTTTATAAAAAATTTAGAAAATAATTTTAAAATGTTAAACTAAATATAACTCTCACCATCCCACAGTTTATTAATAAATTATACTCTATTAAATTTGATTATTCAATACAATTATAACATTACATTTCATTTATTTAATTTATTAGTTTTTAAATATTATACTAAATAATTGATATACTTTTAACTATCTATAGCTGTATTATTTTATATGGCCAGCTTTCACAACCATAAGCAATGATATGATTAAGCTTTATTTAATTGTTTTCTTTTAAAATAATTTATTACACTGTTACCTACCAGGTATTTTTAGCTTTAAATTGTACTATAAAATCTCATTCTCTTATTATTATTTATATCTCTTACAAATATAACTTAAAATTTAAAATTTTTTAATAATTGACCTTTCTACCCTACCTATGACCTACAGACAAGGGCACAATATATATATATATATATATATATTGAAACAGAATATTCTGTTCCTCATATAAATATTCAAAAGACCCCCCCTATTTAAAAACATCTAGCGTGATTCAGTCTAATTGGGAACACAATAAATTTTGATTTATTTAAAAAAAAAAATCATATTTTTAATTTTGAGATTGATGAATTTGAATAAAATGTTATATCGTCTTATTTTACTTTTTTTTTTTTATCTGTCTCAATAAAAAAAAAAAAAAAAAAAGAAATTAATTATCCAATCATTAAAAAGAAAGAAAAAAAAGATACTTGGAGTTAAACTGAGGCAGTATTCAAATTAGGCACGTCGTTAAAAAAAAAAAAAAGAACTTTCGTCTTACACAGAGAAGCAGAACATATTGAATTTTTTTAAAAAGAAGAGACGTATTACTTAATCCTTTTGACAAATTAAAATATAGCTTTAACTAAACGTGAAAATGGAAAAAGAAAACCTTTTGCTAGAGGAATTATAATAAATGGGGTAATTTAGTGGCTTCACTCTCTCCACACTGTGCCATGACTTTCCATCGATGAAATAACCCGCCTTCTTTTGAGTAAATTGGACTGGCAAAACTGGAAGGTAATTATGTTATAAGAATGTTTAGGATATCTTCCTACCATGAATTATAAATTGATATCATGAAATATCTACATAAAAATTATTTTTATAAAATATTAAAATATTTTTATCATATGTTATAAAGTGAAGTTATGAAACGGTTGCATACATACATTTGTTTAATAAAGTATAAGACATCTTTACCATACGTTATAAAGTGAAGTTATGAAATAATTACATAGAGTTTATTTTTTGTAAAATATTAAAACATGTTTATCATACGTTATAAAATGATGAAATGCTATGTATAAATCATAAATACTTGACTGCTTCTAAGCTTCTTATAATGTAACAGAGTTTATGTATAAGAATATACTTTTATATTTGGCTAAATTATAAATGCCTCAATTATCAAATGATAAATGCTCTACAAACCAGGAATTGCTGAGTTCAAATGTCTACCAATCGGTAATAATTCATAAAAATAACAAAATGTTATATAAATCATAAATGCTTAACTGCTACCAGGCTTCTTCTCATAAATGGATTCAAAATGAATTATTGTTGAATTAGAATATTTCCAAGCTTTTTCTCATAAATGAATTCAAAATGAACTATTGTTGAATTAGAACATTTCCAAGCTTCTTCTAATAAATGGATTCAAAATGAACTATTATTGAATTGACTATTTCCCAAGCTTTCTTTTTCTCATAATTGAATTTGTAAATGAACTATTGATAAAAAAAAAGGAACTGCTTCTAACTCTTTTATAAGTAAAGTAAAAATGAGTTATCATGTGGATAGAAGTGAATTTCGTTAGAAATTACAAAGTAATTGTTATTTAACAAATTTTTTTGTTACAAAAAATTAAATTGGTTATCCAGTTATTCAGTTTTGTTTATTTATCGCATCACTCACCAATTATAGCACTGGTTCATGAGAATCTCATGCATTCCTGAGCTACATCTGACATAACTAGACCCAGGCCAGTCAGGTTGTAGTAAGACGGAACTCTAATGGCACTGTTTGGAAAACCAAACATATAAATGTTTAGATGTTCACAGTCTCTATGGTACTACATCCTCTGATGATCAGGAAATATTGTTGTAGGAGGCATTAACATCTGCATTAGGAATGTCAATTGATAGTCCCTTCCTACAGCATGCTCATCAGAAAATTGTTACAACTGATGTGATTAAAGGGTTGTACATGGGTCCGGTTACATTTGGCTTCCAACTGTGAGGCTTTATCCAGCTAGCCTAACCATAGGCACCTATTACATTGTCACCTTACTGTGAGGCCTTATCTGGCATAGGCCGGTTAATTTGCCACCCTATTGTGAGGTCCGATCTAGCTAGCCTACTCATAGGTATAAGCAGATCACGATTCTGTGATATGAACAGTGCATATGATGTAGTGATGTAATTTGTTCAGGAAGGTTAAAAAAGATCGGAAGAGCGTCGTGTACGAAAAGACAAAATGAATGGCATAAAGAATGAAACAGGCATTTCAAAGAAGATGGAGTAAGGTCATGGTGTGGATGGAGAGAGAAGCTTACTGATTCAGAAAACAAAGGAGAAATGGTAAACATGGAGGCTCAGAAAACAGAAAAGATAGCTATGATAGCTCAGATAATAGAAATTATAAAAGCAGACCAAAAGAAAAGAGACAAACAAAGAGAAGAAGATATAACCAAAAATGGGATAAACAAAGAGAAGAAGATATCAAACAAAGAGAAGAAGATAACAAACAAAGAGAAGAAGATATCAAACAAAGAGAAGAATATAACCAAAAATGGGATAAACAAAGAGAAGAAGATATCAAACAAAGAGAAGAATATAACAAGCAAGCAATAGAAGCAAACCAAAGAATAGAAAAACGAATTAAAGAAGCATTCAAAAATCAGAATGAAAAGTTAAACCAGTTGATAAAGGAAATAATTCAACCTAAAAAATTGGATGAGGAGGAAACTTTGGAATTTCCAACCAAAGATATTTTAAAGGAATCACAAATTGAATATCCTATTACTGATGAAGCAAAATTTGAGATTGTTAAAAAGGAAGAAATTGAAATTACAAAGAGTGATCTTGAAATTGTTGGTCTACCTTCAGAAAAAAGTCTGATTGTGGAATATGCCTTTAAAATTGAAAAGAAAGAAGTATATGCAGAAGCTGAAAATGAAATAGTATCGAACACAGCAAAAGAATTTCAAACGGATGAAAATGAATCTAATAAAGCAAAATTAAAATCTTCTAATCTTCAAGAAGATGAAAAACATGAAAATGAACATAATCGAAAACTTAATTCTCATATAACTAAGGAACTGTCCAATATAGGAGAAAATGTTTCAGAAAAATTGTCTGATATATGCTATGAAATAGTAACAAAGATAGAGAAAGGAATCATAAAATGGAAAGAAAAGTGTGTTAGTCCTCAGCCATATATAAAAATTATAAACAAAAGCTTAATAAACTCAAATCAAAAATTGAGTATAGAAAAAAAAATATATAAAGACAGTTATTAAAAATATAGTTGCTTACGCAGGAAAAGACACCAAAAAGGAATCTGAAAACTCGGGATTTATCAGTGTGAAAGAAATTAAACAACAAGAAACCTTTGCAAATACCAAAAAAATAATTACTATGGCAGAAGAACCATTTAAAAAGAAACTTTTATATAAAAATGAAGTACCACCATGGAAGAGGAACAGGAGAAAATTCACAGATGGTGTTCATGGTCCATATCAGACGCGTATAATTAGAAGATCAAACAGTAACAATGATCTCCAAAGAAAATACAGAAGTGAAGAAGCAAGACATCACAGTAATGTTAAACATGATGAATTTTCAACAAAGAGACGATCCAGAAGTATGTCACCTCATAATACAAAAGAGGACTATAGGAGAACTGATCATGATCCTCAGTCTCCCAAAACAGGTTGCAGTTATGATTCAGAATAAAATAGAGATAGCTGATGGAAAAAGTTTGTGAGTGTGGTGTAGTGGTGCATGAACTTGTGTTTTTCATGTTGAGATGGTGGATGATTGAGCGGAGCTGCTTGGATGCATTGTGTTATGATGCTCTGAAGTATATGCTCGGCACTATCCCGACCTGGATGTTGTGCTCCAAGAGTAGTCCAGCAGTGCGTATATATAGGTCTCATGTATAGGCCTTGGTCTCATGGATAGGCCAAATGATAGCCCCTAAGACTCACCGAAGCTGAGCAGGGTTGGCTGAGTGCCAAATTGATTTTTTTTCTCTGGCTCCTATTCTTGGTTGGATGATACTTCTAGGTACAAGAGAGGTAGTGCTTAAAAATGAGATATTTTCTCGTGATGTCATGAGGCGGTGTGTACTGGTAGTTTATGCTTGGCCATCTATTTGTCCCAGCATTGGAGGCTATGGTTCATGTATTCACTTTTCCAGCTCATCTTACCCATTCATCAGCATATCTAAAACCAGGCAGTACTGAGAAATAATGTGTATAGTATGTGGAATGAAATCGTATTTCCAGGCGATTTCATCCCAAAATTTGGTGAGGGGTAATGAAACAGATATTCTGTTCCTCATATAAATATTCAAAAGACCCCCCCCATTTAAAAACGTCTAGCATGATTCAGTCTAATTGGGAACGCAATAAATTTTGATTTATTAAAAAAAAAAATCATATTTTTAATTTTGAGATTGATGGATTTGAATAAAATGTTATATCGTCTTATTTTATTTTATTTTTTTTTTTATCTGTCTCAATAAAAAAAAAAAAGAAATTAATTATCCAATCATTAAAAAGAAAGAAAAAAGATACTTGAGTTAAACTGAGGCAGTATTCAAATTAGGCACGTCGTTAAAAAAAAAAGAACTTTCGTCTTACACAGAGAAGCAGAACATATTGAATTTTTTTTTTAAAAAAGAAAGTGTATTACTTAATCCTTTTGACAAATTAAAATATAGCTTTAACTAACTGTGAAAATGGAAAAAGAAAACTTTGCTAGAGGAATTATAATAACAATGGGGTAATTTAGCGGCTTCACTCTCCCCACGCTGTGCCATGACTTTCCATTGATGAAATAACCCGCCTTCTTTTGAGTAAATTGGACTGCAAAACTGGAAGGTAATTATGTTATAAGAATGTTTAGACATCTTTACCATGAATTATAAATTGATATCATGAAATATCTACATAAAAATTATTTTTATAAAATATTAAAATATTTTTATCATATGTTATAAAGTGAAGTTATGAAACGGTTGCATACATTTTGTTTAATAAAGTATTAAGACATCTTTATCATACGTTATAAAGTGAAGTTATGAAATAATTACATAGAGTTTATTTTTTGTAAAATATTAAAACATGTTTATCATACGTTATAAAATGATGAAATGCTGTATAAATCATAAATACTTGACTGCTTCTAAGCTTCTTATAATGTAACAGAGTTTATGTATAAGAATATACTTTTATATTTGGCTAAATTATAAATGCCTCAATTATCAAATGATAAATGCTCTACAAACCAAGAATTGCTGAGTTCAAATATCTACCAATCGGTAATAATTCATAAAATAACAAAATGTTATATAAATCATAAATGCTTAACTGCTACCAGGCTTCTTCTCATAAATGGATTCAAAATAAATTATTGTTGAATTAGAATATTTCCAAGCTTCTTCTCATAAATGGATTCAAAATGAATTATTGTTAAATTAGAATATTTCCAAGCTTCTTCTCATAAATGGATTCAAAATGAATTATTGTTAAATTAGAATAATTCCAAGCTTCTTCTCATAAATGGATTCAAAATGAATTATTGTTAAATTAGAATAATTCCAAGCTTCTTCTCATAAATGGAATCAAAATGAATTATTGTTAAATTAGAATAATTCCAAGCTTCTTCTCATAAATGGATTCAAAATGAATTATTGTTAAATTAGAATTCCAAGCTTCTTCTCATAAATGGATTCAAAATGAATTATTGTTAAATTAGAATAATTCCAAGCTTCTTCTCATAAATGGATTCAAAATGAATTATTGTTGAATTAGAATATTTCCAAGCTTCTTCTCATAAATGGATTCAAAATGAATTATTGTTGAATTAGAATATTTCCAAGCTTTTTCTCATAAATGAATTCAAAATGAACTATTGTTGAATTAGAACGTTTCCAAGCTTCTTCTAATAAATGGATTCAAAATGAACTATTATTGAATTGACTATTTCCAAGCTTTTTCTCATAATTGAATTTGTAAATGAACTATTGATAAAAAAAAAGGAACTGCTTCTAACTCTTTTATAAGTAAAGTAAAAATGAGTTATCATGTGGATAGAAGTGAATTTCGTTAGAAATTGCAAACTAATTGTTATTTAATAAATTTTTTTTGTTACAAAAAATGAAATTGGTTATCCAGTTATCCAGTTTTGTTTATTTATCACATCACTCACCAATTATAGCATTGGTTCATGAGAATCTCATGCATTCCTGAGCTACGTCTGACATAACTAGACCCAGGCCAGTCAGGTTGTAGTAAGACGGAACTCTAATGGCGCTGTTTGGAAAACCAAACATATAAATGTTTAGATGTTCACAGTCTCTATGGTACTACATCCTCTGATGAGCAGGAAATATTGTTGTAGGAGGCATTAACATCTGCATTAGGAATGTCAATTGATAGTCCCTTCCTACAGCATGCTCATCAGAAAATTGTTACAACTGATGTGATTAAAGGGTTGTACGCGGGTCCGGTTACAATATATATATATATATGTACAAAAGTTGGTTATATGGATGTTTAATATCTGTATTTAATTGGTATATAGATAAATAATTAGTTATTATAAATTATTGTACTTTGCATTAACTATAATTTTTGATTAAAATGTATAAGTATTTTAGTTTTTAATAAATATTAATGTGAGCACAGCTATTTTTTGTATGTGAGCATGGTCTAATTTTTGTATGTATGCACATATGTATATTTTAATTTTTAATTTTGGATTTTTTATTTTTATATTTATTTTAATTTAAATAGAATTTAAGCTTGATTAGAAGGGAATGTAGTTTTTTTCTTTTTTTGTTTGAATTTTGTCATTGATTGGGTAGATATTCTGTGTTAGATTTTGTGACCAATCAGGGGGGGTTTGTTAAAATTTTTAATCTTTTACCAAATCTGTAATTTTTGATTATCATCATTTTACTATGTATTTTTTTCTTTCTGATGAAAACCAGTCCTCTGGTTGAAATATAATATTATTTATTGTATTTATAAGTCTTTTTTTGTTTATATATATATATATATATATATATATATATATATATATCAGTGGGTCCTGGAGAGATATTGGTTATTGATTGTTATTTTAAAACTATTAACTCAAATCCTGATGAAAATGATCTAAGACAATTGTGATTATAGTTATTCATAAGATGAGTGAGTTAATTATATTTGTATTAAAGTCAAACCCTAGGAAAACTTAAAATGTATCCACCATTGTTATTTCTAGATATTAGAAAGTCTAAAAAGGCAGCTTAATCAGAATCTTAAAATAATAATAACTTTGAATACATATATTTGTTATACAAACAGCAATTACATTTTTATTAAAATCCTAAATTTATTACTATGGAAAAGAACGGACATTTATTTGGCAATCTATATCTTTTATCCATTATTGATTATTAAATTATTTTTAATGATATTTCCATCGATTCTAATTCCACTGTACATGATTCCATTAGTGTACATAATCATGAGGCATGCCCAAGATTGAACAAATACTTTCATATAAAAGAATGTTGTAAATGTTTGCCTTGCACTTGATAGTAGCCTCCAGTTCACTGTTTGCATCGAAGTTAAATTACTGGGACACATACCAACTGATATTTGGGAAGAAAATGAACTCCCCCATCTTTCTCTCAGTGTCAATTTCAAGGCTTGTTAAATGGACAAGGTTTCTCAGACTCAAGCCCAAGTATGTAGACTTCCTGCTCAAGGTCAACCTCAAGTCCCTCACCACAGGTTCTTTCCTGTTCCATCAAAGAGGCTTTAATATTGAGATCTTATGCCCAATGTGTAGCAAGCAGGAGGAGACTATGGAACACATCTTACTCCATTGTGAGTCAGGGTCACACCTTCAGGACCTGCTTCTGGGGAGGTGGCCTGGTTCTGGGAATGTTGTCCACCCCCAACTTTGCTAGTGTAATGCTTCCCCATGCCTTTGAACAAGGGTTTTTTGCCAACATATGGCTTGCTACCTACATCAACTATGGGATCTGGACAATACGATGCAAGGTATTGTTCAAGAAGGGAACAGATCTCTATCCAGAGGATCTCCTGATAAAATACACCAAGAAATCCAGACAAATTGATAAAAGAACTTGTCCTGACCAATTCACAGAACAGTCATGGGGTCAATTGAAGATGTAGCAGAAATACCATCACTTAATTCAGATTCCTTTGTGCCGGTTTACATTATAACTGATTATGGACTTTTCATCCTTGCCACAACCTGCAATATATAATACATGTAACAATAAGAAATCACCCTCTTTTGTATTCTTAATTTTGTACAGTATGCTATAAATAAAGTCTCTTTTTGAAATGTAATCAGACATCACAGTTACATTAACATGTTGAATAATTTTTGTACCTGAACAGTAGAGCATATTTAAATTAATATATCAATTTAGGTGATCTTCCAATTATAATAATATAGTATTTATGCATTTCATTAATATTAGTTAAGAAAACATAGCTAGGAATAAGGATATGTTACTATTTTAGCATCAAAAAATCGAAAGAAACTCTCAATGTTTTACCTTATAAATTTTTAAACAGTAATCCTTTTGGATTATTTTATTTTATAATAATAGTTGTTTGAACTCAGACTTTCACATGATCCTCAACCATCCATGCTATCTCATACCACTGATACACTTGATCACACACATGTTGAAAAGATAAATAATCACCAATAGACATATTTTGACCTAAACCAGCACTTGTCAGTTGGTTGATTATCATCTCCACACATATATACAATCACAGTTCGCTTATATTAAGATAACCAATCTTCATACTTTTATGGTCAGGCTTCAAACCACTTCACCCCACAACTCTTCAGCTATCCATTTCATTTAAAATCTGATGATGGAATGCTCAAAGCCCACCTTAGTGCCAACCTTCTATTATGTCCTATACATAAGGGATCAGAGTGACTTGTGGTCAACATGGGTAGGATGAGAAGGTTGGCACTAAGGTGGGCTTTGAGCATTCCATCATCAGATTTTAAATGAATACATTTACATACATATATGAGGGATGGTTAGACTTTACATCACTTTATTTTGGAAATATGATTTTTTTCCTACAGTACAGGCTTTTTCATACCTGTACTGTAGAAAAAATTCATATTTCAAAATAATAAATGTTGTATTTTATTGCATTTGATTTTAGCTCTGAATACTGATCTTGGAAGTTGGATTGTGTCATTAAATTTTATGGTTTTTAATGTAAATAAATTTGTTATTTAAGAATGAGTTTGCATTTATTACTATTTAGATATAATTTAGTTTGATACATTAAAATTAACTGTTAAGTAAATAAGAAAAAATAATAAATAATGCATTGATTGGGGTTCTAATATTAGCTTAGTTTGTAGACCTATTGTTTTCTATGTTCTGAATCACTGATAATTTACAATTTTAATGGGCATGAGAAATGTTTTCCATTTTCATTTGCTAGCAATTTGGGCTATGCATATACACTTATAATCAACAATTTTATACTTTAGTTTTAATTAAATGTTATTATTATATTTATAGAAATTTGATTCATTATTCAATAAATGAATACTAACAACTTTTCCTAGTACTAATTCACAATACATAATAAGAATCTTATGTAATAAGAGTATCAAACTCTCCATATACTAGTGCCATCAAGTGCAAGCCTTCATAATGAATGGATGCAGGAAGCTTTGTGCATAAAATCCCTATCTAGGGCCTATTCATCCAACATCTCCAGACTAGGTTCTAGCAGTGCTACAAGCTAAAAACTAATCTGGAGATATTGGATGAGTAGGACCTAGATAGGGATTTTATGCATAAACCTTCCTGCATTCATTGATTATGAAAGCTTGCACTTGATGGCACTACAGTATGAAGAGTTTGGTATATGGGAATACTTAGACTGGGGAATGGAAAATAAAGTCGCTAACAGGTTTCTCTGGCCATAATTGTTGAGAGATTCTTGACCCCATTTAAGGAGAAGCTACAGTATATCATATCACATATTCTCAGTAACAGCATGTGTAAGCATATCATGTGATGTTTTGAAGAATCTTATATATAATAAATAAATAAATAAACATTTTATTTACATAGACACATTATAAAGTAAAATAAATAATTTTTCTTCATCTTTCACAAATCAAAAGGGTGGGATGTTCATGTTTAGAAGTAGTTTTGGTTATAGTTTCTATCAATTTTTTTGGGCATCTTATCAACCAAGAATTACAATTCAGTTCTTTTACCTTAAAATTCTTCATTGTTTTGCAACTATGTTTATGAGAAATATATTTAATTTCTATTTAAATGCCCTTACTTTTTAGTTTTATATAACACAGAATTATCACAATGAGATGAATTTATATAAATTAGATTTTATATAGGCAGAAAAATAAAAAACAAAAGTATAATACATTTTTTTAAAAATTTCCAACATCTTTATGACTAATTGTATTATGTTTTTTAGCTTTATTAATATCAATATACAAAAACACTGGCCTTTGAACCTGTCATTTTGGGGATATTTTTATATTAAATATAATATTTGTAATATTTTTTAATTAGTTGCTTTAATACTTTTTTTTAAAATATTTGATGTAAATATGTTTTTTTATTAAACATTGCTAAGTATGTCATTTATCTGAACTATATTAGGGGATTGGCAGACCATGAAAGCATAGAGTGCCTTAACACTGAATTACAAATTGGCATTTGCGTGGATGTAACTGTAACTAGTTGGAGACCTTTATCATGAAATATATACTACATCACGGTAGTTAAAAGCACTCATACTTATATTTTTCTCAGCATTTTTTATTTAATGGTAGAATTATTTCTTTCATTGAAAGGTATTTTACATGTGACATCAGATAAACATTCATAAATCCATCAGTCAAAAAACATAAAAAATATGAATTTTATATATAAGATAATTTAAAAATAAAAAAATTATCCACATTAAAAACGTATATTAGACAATGAATCAAAAATATATTATTTGTTATCATTTAGACACTGTAAATAATGTAAATATTTCATAGTATACTTATATATTTTTAGTCTTTACAAAGACTTCACTGACATGATAAAATTTAAAACTTTCATTCACCTATAATAATTGATAGTATATGTTGATCAAAAACAAAAACATCAAATTAATCATTTTTTCATTTCATTACTTCTTTCAATCTGACCTTTTGCAGCTTTTAAATTGGATGAAGTAATTAACAACTAAATGCACAACAGGTGTTCTTTAAATTTTTTTTATTTTTTCATCATTATGATTAGCAACAATATTGTAATATCCATACTGCTTTTGACAAATGGAACCCATCTAAAATGTTTATGCTTTAATAATAATAATAATAAAAATAAGAAGAAAGAAGAAGAAAAAATAAAAAAAAGAATGACAAAAAAGAAAGTCTGGCTTACATTTTTGCGCACATAGTACCTTCTGCGACCATGTTCAATTCAAAAATAACCTATTGGGAAGCCTTCAACCTATCCAACTCAAATATCCAGAAGGCACGCACTTACCTACCCATCAACATAAACAAACTAGATTGAAATTAGCACCTAAACACACAGACTTCCTTCTCAACATTAAACCTTGGTAGCCTCTCCACTGCTATATTTCTTAATAGAAGAGGCTTCTGCATAGATCCTATAAGCTGTCTCTGTCTTTCCAGCTGGGAAGATATTGACCATACCCTTCACCTTTTCCCAGTCTGGCAAAGACTAAGACAAAACTTCCAGAAACACATTAATAATAATGATCCAGACCTAACTTCACTTCAAGGGATTTTAAATAGAGGCATTTTCACTGAAATTAGGCTTGCTGCTTATATAAACTTTGCCATCTGGTTGACTAGATGCAAGGTGATTTTTCAAAAATTACCACTTGATGAACTCAATAACTGCTTCCTCAACATAATTAAAAATATCCAAGAAACAGACAAGAGAGAGGCTGATCCATACCTGGCCATATTAACCTGAGAATTCACAACTGGCCTAAACAGCACCTGACCAACCAACCCCTAAATAATTTATATGAAAATAACTATTAAGATTTAATAAAACCCTCCAACCATAGCTTACCAAAACAGGGTTTACTAACAATGGTATTTCATTATAGACTAGATGAATAATATATTCACCTTGCATCCACAGATTAAGTTCTTCACTAACACTCATTTTGTATTCTACTGACTTTGGATCATTTCTTTGTATATATCACCCTATAACCTCACCTAGTTAATTCTTGTTATTTATTTTTTTTGTAATCACTTTTAGGTCAAATAAAATTATCTTGAAAGAGAAAAAGAAAGAGATAATAATAATAATAAAAATAAGAAGAATAAGAAGAATAAGAGAAAGAAAAAAAGAAGAATAAGAAAAAGAATAAGAAGAAGACTATGAATAAACAATAATAAAAAGAATAAGAACAATAAGAACAATAATAATGAGAAGAAAAGCAGAAAAAAGGGGGAAAAAACATCAGCACACATAGACACATGAAATATTGTGGAAGAAAATTGGTATATTATCAATTATTACACTTACATCAAATATAGTGCATTCAAATTTTCCCCATGTTTTTCTGATAATTAAAACATGAACTGTTATCCATGTAAAAAAAAAAAAAAAAAAATCAAAAATGCATATTCCTGATCATTATTGTGAATATCTGATGTATAAAATTGCTTTTAATCAATTCAATAACTTAATCTAAAGGAAACAACTGTGAATATTATTGAAACTCCCTAAGCAATCTGGAACTCCACTCTAAGTTACAGTAGCTTTTTCGAACTTCATCTAATGATCTTTCTCTTCTTGAATAATCAAATTCCTATATTTATATAAAAGAAAAAAGGTGTTAATTAATATCAACAAAACTGTAGCCTTTATCTTTAAGACATAAAGCATTAAAAAAAAACAACAACCTCATTTATAAAAACAATTATCGACTTTTATTTCCATTTAAAACGCTTTTATTTTAAACTTGATTAAGTAAAAAAAATTTTATGTAGATAACTAATAAATGAATTAAAATAAATCCAAGTACTTAAATAATACATTATAATATGTTAATAATGGTTTTTTTTTAAAAAAAAAGATTTTTAAGATGATTACGATATTTTAATTTAAATGCTTCTCCTATCAAACAAAAAAAAATTTCTGCTAGAAAAGTTATAAATAATTACATTTTAAATTTAAATTTTTACAACTATTTGAAAGCATTTATCATGTTATCAATTTTAGAAGGCAAAAGTGAATAATTTAAAAATAAATTATTGATGTTGTCATTTTAATTACTGATAACATACAACATAATTGTTTATTTATTTATTTATTCAACATTTATTGCCTTTTAAAAAATATTCAGTGACAATTTTAAACTTTTAAAATAAATATGAAAAATTTAAAGCAAAAGTAGTCCTATATATTATTTTGTCAGTATATAAATAAGACTGTTATCTTATAAATTTTGATACATTAAATAAAGCATATATATAGAAATAAAACCGTATTAACTGAGTTCATCAACTAAATGTCAATTATAATATTCGTAACCAGATAATTATAACCAATTCTATATATTTCTGCTATATTGATTGTTTAATGGAGATTATAACAATATTTTAAATAAAATTGAAAGTCAAGTTCTGTTTACACAAGTGTAACACAATGCACCTGTATATATAGTCATAATCGGGACACACTAACCGAAAAGGCCAAGAGTGTTATCGTATCCAAATGCTAAGTATTTAAATTATATAATTTTTATGCTACACGTCTCAACAAAAATATAAAAGTTTCCCCCCAAAAAATAAATAATGAGTTGTTATATTATGATTATATCATATAAATTTCTTATTCAAATTGATGTTCTAAGGATAAATAAGAAATTCAAACATATATCGAAGGTGGTAGATGGTCAACCGATTAAATATAAAAATAATATACGTAGTATTCAAAACTACATCCGGAACTATAAATTCGCGAATACTTTACATTTAACATTCCACATGACCATTTGGGATTTGATTTAAACAAAATAAATAAATCTCGTTTGAATTATTTCTTTCATAAAAAGCAAGTTATTATAATTTAGACTTTTTATTGTGTCACAACAGAAAAAAACCCAACAATTTAAACACATGGAGGTATGCAAATCGCTACAAACAGTTTATATTCACTATCTATTTTTTTTGTTGAAAAGATTGTTAGAAAAATGTCGGTCTTTCAGTAGGTTATAGCTTATAAGAATAAAAATAAATTAACTGATAAGGATTATATATTGAAAATATGGAAAAATATATTCAATATCTGTTTAAAAAGTGGTGTAATTAATTATAAACTTGTAAATGAAGCTATAGAAGTAGATAACACAGATATGGACATATGGAAGTGGATTAAAGAAATGGAAAATGGTAAAGCTGTCTGATTTTATATACTACTTATAGAATCTTTGAAAAGATGGGATAACTTATTATGAAGTATTGTTTGACTATGCAATTAGACATATAATAGTAGATTTACTCTAAAGATTTCTTCAAGATTAAAATGATTCCAATCGTTAAAAAGAAGAAAGCTGTTCAATGTGAAGAGTATATACAATAAGTTTATTATCTTATGCTTCAAAAATGTTATTGAGGATTTTAAATAGAATTTATGGGAAGATGAAGTATTATATTGGGGAGAGGAACAGTTTGGTTTTCAGAGAAGAGAAAATGCAAGAGATGCTTGCTATTGGTGTTGCTAGAACTAGCAAAGAGATATATTGAAAAAAAAAAACAATGGAATTGGAATATGTCTTATGGATTTGGAAAAAGTATTTGATAGAGTAATCAGAAATAAATTTATGATTATCTTAAAAAATAAGAGGAATATTTTTGAAATGATGAAGTTTAATTTGGTATAATGTATATTGGGCAAAGAATAAAAATCAGATAGGAAAACAATGAGACTTAATAAATCAGAGGACACCTATGATTTGTAATATTTGTTTAATGACATGGTGGATAAATATTTGGAATGTGGAGGAGTTCATATTGGATATAAATAATAAAATATATAAGATTTGTAGATGATATGGTGTTTAGTACTGAGGATGAGAGAACTCTCCAGAATATGTTGAATAAATTAAGAAAAGGATGTATGAAATATGGAAGAAGATCAATATTGAAAAAAAACCAAGTGTTTATACATAGGGAAAAATACTAAAAGACTGTAAATTGAAATTTATAAAAATATACCTATTTGAGTAATTGATTGAGTAAAGATAAAAGAAGTGAAGATAAAGTTAAAAGAAGAATAGCACTGGTAAAGAAGGTATTTATTAAGAGAAAGAAACTATTTTGTAGACCTTTGAAGAGAAGATTGGATGCCTTTGAGAAATGGTTTTTAGAAGGGTAGAAAAAAATAGTAGTATGAATAAATGACAAATGAGATAGTTTTAGAAAAAGAAAATGAAAAAAAAAGATTGACTGAGGAAATTAGAGATGGAAAGAGAAATTGGATTGGACATATACGTTAAATAAAGAACAGTTTAATAAAGGTTATTTTGGAGAGAATAGTGAATTAAAACAACAAAAAAATGCAATAGATTGATTTTTCTGGATGATATGAGATGGTAAGAGATATATGGAATTGATTATCTAGAAAATAATTTCTACAGACTGGGAAAATGGGTGAACTGGCTATGTCTAGATTTGTCCATGGAATAAACTACTGCTGAGTGATATATTAGCTAGAATCTACTAAACAAGTGACTTTTATTTAAGATTTCTGTTTTACTTACAATAATAGTTATTAAAAATATATTAAATAAAGATGTAGAAAACTATATTTTTAATAATTTTGAAATGGAAATTAATTTTTTTATTTTTGTTTTTCTTTGTTTGATTTTCTATGGATGATAAACGTGGACATGTTTCATTTTTCCTAGTAATTTTCATTTTTTATATTTTGTAAAGTATAGTTATAAAATATTAAATGATAATTTGTTGTTTCAAAAATTCAGGTTCTTTCAAAATTTAATCAGTTTGTCAGATTTAGGAAACTTATCACACCAGCAGGTTTCCTTATTTCATTCATCTATATAAAACGTGGTCACTTTCTAGGACTTTTACAATTTTTTGAGATCTAGTTTAATTGTTTATAATCATTTTTTCTAATAATATGTTTATCTCAAGTCATTTGCATTCTTTTAATTATTTCAATCATGTTAATGATATCCATTAGCTTTTTTATTCATATATTTAGTTTTCAATCCCTCCTTGTTACTCATAATGTATTTCTCTCCACATTTTGTTATATAGTCAGAAGTCTTGTATTTTTGAAGTATCCAAATCTCAATATTTTTTCCAGAAACAGAAACATATTTTTTTTTACAATCGAATAATTTTTCTACCAAAAGCATTCCATTCAAGTTGCAAAAATATTTTTTAATTGTTAACTTCTAATTCGTTCCTATCATATTTATTTTTTTCATTTAAGAAAAACTCTTGAACATACTTTAGTCTTATTAGCGATATCTTTAATCCTTTCTTTTTTTCAAGTGATAGTTCTCATAACATTTTCTGAGACTTTAAATTATTATTTGCAAAAACAACCACATCATCTTCAAGCTCTGGATGATTAAATGAATATCTATTTATTTGTATTCTGACATGATCACCATTTCATATGATTACACTTGCTGTTAATAAGAGTACCAAACTCTGCATACAGTAGTGCCACCAAGTACAAGTCTTCATAATTAATTGATGCAAGAAGGTTTATGCCTAAAATCCCTATCTAATGCCTACTCATTCAATATCACCAGACTAATTTCTAACTTATGACTTTCATCAGTGATGAGTCTTGGATTTGAGAGCATTGCATCAAGATCTTAGACTTATGACTTTCATCAGTGATGAGTCTTGGATTTGAGAGCACTGCATCAAGATCTTAGGATCCATTGCAATCAACAGCCACCTTTTACTTGTTTGGTATTCTGGAGGGTTGCAGTTAATCCTAAGATCTAGTTGCAGCATTCTCAAATCCAAGGTTCATTACTGATAAAAGCCATAAGCTAGAAACTAGTCTGGAGATGTTGGATGAGTAGGCCCTGAATAGTGATTTTATGCACAAGCCTTCCTGTATCTATTGATTACAAAAAAATGCACTTGACAGCACTAGGGTATGAAGATGTTTGATACTCTTATTAACAGCATGGGTAAGCATATAAAATGGTGATCATGTGATATTTTGATGGTTTTATACCTATCCTGCCCTTAGGATATTGGTGACTGTGGTTTTTGAAAAACCAAAGACATCAAAATATATGGATGCTAAACTGGGTTCAGATCTATATGGCTATACAGGTAAATGTGTTTGGGTTGGAAACATTATGGTGTATTATCTAGGGCTCCTAGCTTTATAGTTAACCAAATAGTTAAAAGATGGCTGCTAGAAGGTTACATTGGATCCTAAGATCTAGGTGCAGTGCTTTCAATTTCAAGGCTCTTCATTGATGAAAGCCATAAGCTAGAAACTAGTCTGGGGATGTTGGATGAGTAGGCACTGGATAGAAATTCTATGCATAAGTCCTCCTGCATCCATTGATTACAAAGACTTGCACTTGGTGGCACTTGGAGAGCTTGGTTCTCTTACTTTTTTCTCTTAGTTTTAATTTTATTCTGCAAAATACTATCTGTAAAACTGCATCAAAATATATTTGGAGATATGGAATTTCCTTATGTACACTCTTATCATGATTAATATTCTTGATATATCTATATTAGTTTGTATTTGAATAAATATTCATCAGAATTTGATATTTTGGGTCTATATTTTGATATTCTAAATTTTTAATAATTACAAAAATGCTTTTAGAATTGATTGCTTTTTATCATAATAGGAACTTGTACTCTGAATTCTTTCTATAACTTTTTTTCGTACTTGGATGTTCCACAAGACTATAATTTCAGCTTGTGCTTTTGATTGTCATGAAGTTAAAAATTTTATGTGAATGAGTTATTATTGTCTTAATAACAATCTTTATAGAATAATAGACGACTGACGGGTGTAATATTTCTGAGATTTTAAAAATATTATTAGATGCTTTCTTCAAAAAGATCAAGCATATCATTCACACTTAGATGTTTGATATATTGCTTTGACAGCAATAGCTTTTTTCACTTGATTTTTCCAGAATATTTTAATAATTCCATCATTTTCTGGAGCTTTTTTTTGTTAGTTTTAAATGTATATCTAATCTTTTCATATAAAATATTTGTAACATGAAAAAAAGCTACTATACTTGTAGAAGCTATTTTGTTTTCCTGTTTTTTTATTATGCCATTTGCATAAAAAAAATCAGCATCATTTTCACATTGGACTTTATTCACCATGCTTTTTTGGGGCATGGTGAATTTGAACATCCATTAATTCCCTTTGTAAACCTGTGTTTTTTTCCAGAGAACTTGAATGCAAGCTGTTTTAAGCATTGCAACTGGTTCCTCTGCCATTTTCCTTAAAAGAAAATAGAATTTTACATTGTTCCAACCTTTCAGCCATTACTAAATCCACAAATACACAAAATGCATTTTACAAAAAAGTGTCTTATTAGGTGTTATGATTTCACATGGTGACATCACTGGCAGATTGATGCAGAAGGATCTCAACAAGAAGTATCTAGTGGCATAAGCAAGTACTACAACAGGTGTGTCTATCAGTGAACAATGCTGATTATTTTTAAATCTCCTTATATTTCTCAAAGATTGACTTTTAGCTTGCATATATTTAACTATTTATTAAAAGATATCAAATGATTAATTCCCCTGGACATAAGTAGTAAAATCACGTGAAGTTACACAGCTGAGTCTTGTAATATATGTTATAATTTTCAGAGTCTGTGATTCTACCACAATAATAGATAATAAATAACAATTACTTATTGATGAAGATCATTGTCAAAAATAGATAGCAACAATCCTTTTAAATCAATTATTTACACTTCATCATATCAGCGACCACAGACTTCATTATATAGTGCATCTGGTACCACACTTCTTTTCTATGCTGACCATAATAATAAGTGAGTAGGTCCAATAAAATTAAACAAATTTATAGTTTCTGGCATCAAAGTCAGACAAAATGAATGCATTTTTAAAAACAAAGAACTAGAATGTTTTAGTTATAAAATTTATGTCAAGATTATTAGTTCAACTCTATATTAAAAATAAAACTCTTAATAAGATTGAAACTCTAAAAACAAAAAAAACAACAACTCATTTTTAATTATGTAAATTTTCAAGAATAACTACATGTCACAAAGCCAAACTAGATGAACATTTATATGTGCCACTTGATAAATATATACTTTGCTTCTAAAGAAACTAAACAAGCCAAAGCATTTCAAAATTAAAAATGTCTTATCGTGTTATATAATAATGATAGTCCCTTATGATCCAGAAAAAAAAATTTGTGATACTTCACGACCTAGGTTAATATCATTATTAGCTCAAAGAAATGTATAATGAGCCAATATGCCTTTCATATTAAATTTGGAAAAAAACTCTTATATTGAGAGATATGTCTTAGTTCTTAAATCAAGATTTAAAAAATTCCCTGTCTCTCTGCAAGACCATTCAGTTATATTATGGACTAACCACAAATTATTATTGCTTGCCTTTTCATCAGGTAAGGATATTCTTTAACACACATCCCTTACATGTAATGTGTTTTAATATTTTGGGAACATTCTTGCATCTAAATTGAAACTATATAAAAATATTTATAAACCAATGTTGATACCTTATTTCTTTCCTCATAAATAATTCAAGTAAATTGAATACATACAATTAAAGTTTATTAAAGTAAATACAAATAAGGTGGGTAAATTAAAAAATCTTAGAAATGCATTACTGTTATTAAAAAAATAGAATTTTTTAGTAGAAAATTCATCCTATTGTTTAGGAATCTCGGTCAGCCATTATTCTGGAAGACCAGTCACAAGTATTTATATGGTCACAAATATTATTTCATCCATAAATATAATAGCCAAACATTGATAAAGATATAAGTTTCAAAGATTATAATTATGTACAACACAAAGCAATGCACAATATATCAAGCAAGGTTAGCCATTGTCCAGAACCTGATTGCCTAAGAAAGATGAAATAAAAAACAGTCAACAACTTTACTGATCAAAAGATAAAGACACAGAAATTGATTTTATACTGAACTTTACATATTAATAATGAATAAAAGTTCATTTTCATGTCATTTAGAAACATAAATTATGGAGAACTTAATAAGTATAGAATAATCATGATAGAGCAATATTATTATAAACATGGTTATGAAAGCTTAGCGAATATTTCACAAATTAATTTGAAAATGGAAATAACTCTTGCTTATTGCTAATACTGACTAAATCTAATAAAATTTTTACTAAACATGTGTTTGTGAGATTTGTAGTATTATAATGCAAACAATAATTAAACCAATTTATCAAATTTAAAGTTTTTTTTTGTGAGAAAGTAAACTATATTTTTGTTGTAATAAAGTTGCTAAACTATCTTTTATTGCATTAAAAGTTTGTTATAAATATAATAAAATGTTTACTTTTTCTGCTATAAAATTGAAATTTAATCCTATCATATAAATCAGGCATGTCAAACAAGAGTTCCACAAGCTGCATATGGTTTACTGACAAATGATCTGGGGCCTAACTAAAATGATAAACAATATGGTAACTTACCTTTGACATTACTGGATTTTTAAAATTAAAGTTATAAATACATTTATAATTTAAATAAATAAACTGTGTACATATATCAAATTCACTTAAGAAGACAGAATAAGCTCTTAATTAATAAAGAGCTTGTTTGAGCTATTGGTACGCTCTCTGTATTGCATTTTTGTAACTACAAGCTTATAAAAGTAATGTCACGTTATATATGACTTGCTTTATTAATTAAGAAGATCGTATTGTGAAAAAGTAGATATTGTTATTTCATTCACCCATTGTTATCATTCTTATTTTAAACAAATTGTTATTATTTTCAACTTCAGATTCTAATCATCACTTCATTCAAAATATTCCTATATTAGAAAATGTAGTTTATTTGGTGATTAATTAAAAATTTATTAAATAACGTCAAAGCCCTCTATGAGTACGATTAAAAAATTGACTAATGGAAAAAACATATACTTAAAAGAAAAAAAAAATATTTTTTTTTTGTATTTATAGACAAAATTAAATGTTATGTCTGATATATAAAAATGATCAATATGTTGAGAAACTTCATAAAGATAAATTGACAGACTACAATTGACAGTTCAACAGCAATAAATTATATTCACTAAATCTATTGAAGATAATACAGCTGCTATGAAAATTAGCTATTTGATATCACAGTTAATTGCAAGTTGAAGACATTTGCTGAAGGAAATTTATTTGTGAATATATTATTAAAACAGGATAAGTGTTGTATTAAAACAGGCAAAACTATCTATACATATTACCACTCAGTGCAAGCCAGAGTAATCAATGGATGCCTGAAGGCTTGTGAATAGAATCCCTATCTAGTGCCTACTCATCCAATATCCCCAGACTAGTTTCTGGCTTCTGGCCTTCGTCAGTGAGGAACCTTACTCTGACTTCCACAGAGTGGCAATACATATAGATAGTTTTAATAACAGTTAAGAGCAAGCATAAGAAATAGTGACCACGAGAAGTGTTGTATCCAAAACAATTAAAGAAATTCAAAAATATAAGCTGGACTTGAAATACCATTTCCAGAAGAATTGATGAAGTTGGGGAAATTTTAAGAAATCAATGGAATTCAATAATGACAAGCTTTGAGATATGCCCCATTGCAATTGATGAAAGTATATATGTGTAGGATAAAGTTCAGCTGACTGTTTTTAATTGAAGATATGATATGAATTTAAATGTAAGTAAAGACCTTCTGAATACTACTCCAATGTTTATCACAACCATGGGAGTTGATATTCTAAATGCATGTATGGAAGTTTTCAAGGACACAATTTATCAATAAAAAAGTTAGGTTTTCTTGAAAATGGTGGTGTTCCGGTCATTACTAATGTTATTAAAACAGATGTCACACAACTAAAGGAAAAACTGAGAACAAGGTAATACTTCTTTTCCATATTTTCATTATATTATTCATTAGCAAATATTATGCTTCAAGGTTTTACATATCGGACATGTCATAAAAAATTTCACTAAAATTCAAATATGTGTAAGCAAATATGCAAATGTGTGTAAGCACATATTCTATATTGTAACGGTAAGAATTGTCCCTCCATGCAACAAAATCTAGAACACAGGCAAAATACACTAAGGCTGATTGAGTATGGATACTGGGATCCAGAATTTGACCAACATTCAACCCTTTCACCTCTGCTCAATGATTTAATACCCTATGGATAACATTTCTCAACATACACAGACATTCAATTAACCCTCGGTCCAGCAGTCACCCCCGGTAGAACAAAAGACTCCTAATTTAACTAATTTATCACTGATTTGGTCAGATATATACACATATGGCTAAGTAATTAATTATAGAACTTAACAGACTGATCGATATATATATGAAATGGTGTAGGTGCAATTAAATATAGAGTTGGATAAAATGAATTCACGGACAATAAAATATACAAATGAGTTATAATTTTAAATATTATTAATTTAATAAACAATAGCAAACAATAAATCAAAACATACCAAATTATATGATGGGAACGTGAGATATAATGCTTGCAGGCATTAGATAACTGCTGAGATCTATGTTACATATCTCATTATAAGCATTTAATAATGTGTAGTGCGGTATTGGAATTTCATGCCTATATTAATTAATATGCCAAATTTCTAGCTCTTTTGTAGTCTGCTAGATCAAACAGAACTTTACAGCCAAAGTTATATAACTAATTATAATAGTGCTCCTATGGCGTCTATCTATACAAAGTTAATTCGAGCATGTAATTAGGTTCAGAGATACGCAGGTTAGCATGTTAACCTAGATTAGGATATACACTAATGCTAGATAAGCATTTAATATAAAAGGAGAGAAAACTGGCTTATGATAGGTTTACCTATAACCTCTATGGCACATATTAAAATACTAATTAAGCAAAAAGATGCGAATGGGTCATTATTCACGGGCTTCAGCATCGAATGCTCGGTTTGCCCTAAAACCGCTCAACTTGCTATGAATATGAACATTAGCAGTTCAGGTA
Organism: Epiperipatus broadwayi; assembly: GCA_028023455.1. Lineage (NCBI taxonomy): Eukaryota > Metazoa > Onychophora > Udeonychophora > Euonychophora > Peripatidae > Epiperipatus > Epiperipatus broadwayi. The sequence goes on along the minus strand of JAQFVV010000066.1, from coordinate 3,217,475 downwards.
GTCAGATAAGCATTATGAATCATCTAGGTTTTTGTGCCCTCATTCTAAAAGTGTGCTTGAACCTGAACTAAAGTGGATGAGGGTGGCCTCCACCAGCATGTCATCAATAATCATGCAGCAAGCAGGTAAGTGTACATTGCGTACTTTGTAAGGACACATCTGCAACTTATACATATATATAATGCAAATGCGTAGAATTATATTACCATACCTTAAAATTAGATAGCATCTATCTGCATATCTATACAATCCAGTTCTCAAATTTAGTATTTTAAATATACTATTTAGGGACTAAATTAATTAGTAACCTAGTTTAATATAATCACCTGCATCTCAACATATATAATTCTAAGGAGGGCAAAGCATATTTGCAGGGGTAATTATGAATAAAACATTAAAATATGCTTTGAGAATATTTCTATGGCTAGTTCAGATGATATACGAGTTACACATATAAACATTTATAATTCATAACTAGAATTAAGCAAACTACATAAAATAACTAGATAACTGATTATTGTAATATTAATACCCAAAACTTAATCAGTAAAGTAATAATATGATCTCGAAACAGCAAGTGAGAATGAAGAATAATAATTCAATTATTTAATATTTCTTATAGCAAAGATTTGAAATTATCTTCGCAAATTGATAAGCTAAAATTATATTTATAAATACTTGCGGTTTCGAGTCATTTGGCATATTAAATATATATAATATTAAAATGATAAAATCATAGAATAAATTGAGTAGATTTTAGAAATAGGCATAAAAAGACTGCAGAAAATTATACATCTAAAATAGATTATTAGGAGTTTTACATTTTAAAAAAGAATTCAAGTTTTACATTATAAAAGAGAATTCAAGTTTTACAATCAGACAAGATTTAGCATTTTACAATCAGGCAAGACTTAGCATTTAACAATCTTCTTTGTAGATTTTAGTAAAGGTGTTTGGGAAAGGCAGATTTAATAGATAGCTAGCTTTTAAAAGAAAGAATTTAAAGTCACAGTTTATAAACAGAGCTCTGAGTGAAAATTTACCATTAGTTGTTTCCATTGCAGTTAGTTTTGAAGCACATGAGAGGGTATTAAGATGACACTTTTGACGATCATGTACAGTTAATAGAGATTTTCCATGGGCTACTTTTGCTGGCTACGGCATTAGGTTTCATTGGACCAAAGTTCTCCATTCACCGCGAGGAGAGAGGTGGTGAATTATGGCCGTCTACTCGAACATTTTAAAGGTAAAACTGGCCATAGGTTTGGCTTACAGTTCACTTAATATATATATGATCTTCATTGTTAATAAAACTTTAAGTATTTATACTTTTTAAACTCTGTCCACCTATTAATTTTTATGAGCTTGAATGTAGCTGAAAAGTCCATTTATTTATTTTAGCAAAACATTTAATAATTACAACTGGTAGAAAAACTCATTTATTTATTTTAGAAAAACAATTTTAGTTATAACAAAGTAATTTAGATTTTGTTTTCCTGCCTATTTTGTTGTTAACATTTTATATCTACCAAATAACGTCCATGTTATTTTAGGACCAAATGCGTGACCTACTTTAAAATCTGTTTACAAGATCAAATGTTATTTTGACATTTACCTTCACAATTAGTAGAAGACTTATTTTATAATCATAAGTGGCAGAATAAATGCAGAATAACAGGCAATATGCGTACACGATTTCAATAATACAACAATAAAGTTGCTAAATAATTTAACTAAAATATTTCTTAAACTAGAAATATTTACAAAATGTATTTCTTAAACTAGAAATATTTATAAATTGAATATACATATCTGTAAAATATACCAATAACATAACAATAATTTAAACTAAAATATTTCCTAAATTAGAAATATTTATAAAATGGATACATATCTGTAATCTATACATATACAATTAAATTACAGACATACGACTCGCATATATATATATGAGATTCTGCATATATAATAATTTAATGTTATTTAAATGGGTACTCTGGGAGGGTTTAAACCTGGCATATGGATAGATGTGTGGGTAAAATAAGTGAAACGGGCAGATGGATGAAATTTGACCATTTCACCCCCAAACTTACTTAAAAAAAAACAAATAAAAAAATGTCTTTATTTAATCTGAATTATTAATAATCAATGATCAAATCTTGCTTTTCATTTAAACAACTAAATTCAAAACTCTACTCCTGTCATAACACATTTCAATGTATCCCATGCCTTGCTTAGCTACTACTCCCTGCTTAGCCACTACTCTCATGCCCCATCCACAATAAAACTTAGATTAAAAATAGATATATAAGAAAAACATTTCTTCTAAACTAATTAGCAATAAAAATTTATATATATATATAAACTATTTCTAAAGTGATACAAAAAAACAAATGTAAAAGTAATTAGATGTTGTTAGTAAACCCCAGGGTTGGTTAGTTTAATATACAAGTAAAAAGGTAGGGGTTTGATCCATGTACTTATAATTGTTTAGATAGGATCTTGGGGTTGTTTGATATCTGGATTTAGTCTAGGAGGATGGTAAACTCCTATGACCATCATATTTTCTTTCAACACCATCGCCATCTTATCTTTCCACATCCTATTTACATATAAGTGTTCTCCCCTTGGCATCACTCTTGGGGTCTTAGGTTTAAATCTGATCTTGGCAGCACACCAATCTCTACCTTTGTCAATATGCTGGTAATATGATATTTTGATCAGGGGTTGATGCCATTCATCAAATAGTAAAAACACAAGAAACCCAGATGATTTATCTGGTGTTTTTTTTCTAAACACTGTCGAGAGATTAACCCATGAATCAGCCCAGGCAGATGGTTTCCTAATGGTCATCCAAGGTTCACAGCAAAACCAAGGCTTCTCCAGACCAGGAGCCACAGTCTGATTTTCATCTAACCTACTATAACTGTTTTGGATAAACCTATGCTCCTGTCTGAACAGCTGCCTAATTTCTAAGGACTCTGGAGGTCTGCCCTGCCAGCAATGAAAGTCTCTGAAATCCCTCTTGACCAAACATCCTACCATATTGGTCAACACTGCCAACTGTTGGTATTTCATGGATGTGTGGCCTGGTTTAAATTTTACTTGATGTCTATCAATACTATTCAGGACTCCCTGACCAGAGTGGTATACCATCCTACTCTCAAGTTCCAGCAGTGCCACACTCCATCTCACTGAGGGACTACTATTACCAACCTCCAGACCAATGATATTAAATTTTTCGGCTCCACTCAATATTCCTAGCTCAGATGGACCTTTCTCAGTTTCTTTCTCTTCCTGGTGAAACTCTATTTGTTCAACAATTTCACCTAGTAATTTAGCTGGAATTACTATCTCTGTCTTTTCTATCTCTTTTGTTGGAATGTATTCTACTTCAGTGATTATTTCTGAAAGCAGTTTTTCTCTTTCTCCAATCATTTCTAAATCAACTTTTAATCTTTCTGTTCCATCACTTACAGCTTCCAGCTTTTCTGCTCTCCTTAAAGGCTCCATAATTTCAGGTATGATGGGCACTATTTCTTCCTCACTTAATGGAATTAATTTAATAGTTTCCTTTCCCATCGCAATGTCCTCTTTCTCATTAGCAATTTCTACCCCCAATCTCTCTAAAGCACTTGGCTCGACCTTTTCTTCAATAGTTCCTATTTCAATCTTCTCCACTGGTATATTCATCTCTATGAATTTTCTTTCTGTAATTGATGTTATCTGTGCCTCAATCTGTTCATTAAGTCCAGCGTCTCCTTCGGAAATTTTAAGAATTTCTCCTAGTATTTCTGAAGGGGGGCTCACAATTTCTATAGTTTCCCTTATAACCTTTATTTCTTCCTTTTTAGTCTCAACTGTTGTCGCTTCCTTTGGTATAATTTGGGTTGTAAGTTGTACAGTTTTTATAACCTGCTCTAATTCTGCCACTACTCTGGTTCTTCTGTTTATCCTTTTTTCTTTCATTGTACCATTACTATCTGTGATATACTCGGTCGAATCAGTACCTTCTTTTCTTATCCTCATCTTTATCTCTTTTATCTTTAAGGCTGCCTTTTGGAAATTTGGTAGGCAATCTGCCTTTAACCCCCCTAGACTTTCTTGTTGCCCTTTGCTTCCTCTTCTATCTCTGGCCGGCAGTTTTCTTCCACTCTGATCTTTTGCCCCCAGACTTCTAGGAGTTTTGTCATTGCCTGTCAGCCTTCTGCCAAACCCCTTTCAATTTCTGACTCCAGCCTTTGGACCATTGCCATTATGTTTCGATTATTCTCTCGAAGTAGGGAGAATATGGCAAGAAAATTCGCATCCATGACAGGTTGTACCATGGAGGGTTTTTTAAAATATATGGGGTCTTCCATCTTTTTCTCAGTACCAATATCCATTTCTTTCATTTTATAATATTTAATTACTATGGCTACTCACTGCTCTTCCCCCTGGAAATACTATGGCTACTAACTGCTCTTCCCCCTGGAAATGGCTTCACCTATGGTCCCACTCTCTCTTCCAACCTGCCCTATCTTCATTATATATATAGTGTCATACTTAACTTATAAAATAATTTAGTCAAATTACAATAGCTAAGCCCAATATGGTTATTAAATTGTTCTGCCTAACATATATAGTTCATAACTTATAATACTAGAAAATTTAAAATATAAGCTATATAAAATTCATGAATCAATATTTATTAAAATAAAATTAATTCTTACCAAGTGCCTGTTTCTTTTGTAAATCAACTGCAATCATTTCTACTAATAAAATTTTTTTTATAAAGATTTATTATTGTGTTTATTATTATCACTATCATTACTATGCCAGTTTCAACTTTTTTGAGTACTCATACAATAATAGAGTTTATTGATCTTTCCCAACTCGTTCCATTGTCGTATCCAACTCTTTCAAAACATTACAAAATATTGCTTTTCTCACTCCTGATGACAACATTTATTATGAGAGACATATAGTCTTCTCTGAGCGACAGTCCTCAGTGAGTAAGTAAAATAAAGCCTATGCACATCATATATCAAAAAAAAATTCTTTAATTGTTTATTAGACCACTCTAATAACAATGAAGTATTTCACTTTAATCGCCCTATGTGTATATATTAACTCTGCACCAGCAAAAGAGTAAAAAAAATAAATTCATTTGAAACTTTATATGCCAACCAAACAATATTTTACATATATAATCTGGAAAAATATTTTATATCCCCATATTATTTTATAATTTTAACCTTTGACTACGGGATTGACGATTTGACAAAGTTTGAAACCAAAAAAAAAAACTTTTATTGTACATGTTTTATCCCATGTCAATATATTATAAACATAATATAACATATGACAAAAAGTTATGGCATATTAAAAAAAAAACTGGAAAAATTTCATATATATATAATTACTGACACAGAGTGTGAAGATATGGACCAACTCAGTGTATGAAATAAATTACTATTCCCCAATAAAGTATTCAAGCCTGGAAGAAAAATTCTACATGCGTTAAGTAGTTAATATTATGCACACACATACACGCATATTAAGTGTGTGAATTAGATCGAGGACCTCATGCTTGGATATCCAGAATCGTGTTTAAAAAAAAATGTATATCACATATATAAAAAAAAAACTTTATATATCCAAAAAAAAAAACTCTTTTCTGTTTTACTTTTTCTTCCAAAATCGAAATTATCACCCATGGTATGTGCGTGTTTACATTATAAAATCCATATTATCACGTCAAAAACTCGGAGAAAAAAAATCAATACATATTTTGAGCAACAAAAATTTAGCACACCTATATATATTTATCCCCTTCCCATCTTTTCTCTCTGCCCACATGCATTCAATTAATGGCCAGTTAAAACAATTACCGAAATCTAACATCTGGGCATTTATAATCAGAGAGAAAAAAATTGTACAAATATATTTTTCTTACTTCCACATATATTCAATTCAAGGTAGTGGAAAATAATTAATGAATTGAGCAAAAAAAAAAACCTAATACCTATATATATTTTCCACTCACACGCATTCAATTTAGTGTTATGGAAATAATTAATGAACTCGATCAAAAAAAAAAAACAAAACTAATATATATATTTTGAGGAAGCAAAAAAAAAACTTTTAAAACTTATTCTACTTTGGAGTTAGAACTCAGAAAAAAAATATTGGACTTAGGATATATGTGTGATTATACAATGGAAATCCTAGAACCTGGAGAGAAAAAAAAATTATACATGTATCAATCAAAGGGAATGTGGGTATACTATTCGAAATTCCTAATTTACAGCATCAGAACTCGGACAAAAAAATTATACACACATATATGCACATCTCTTCTCTCCACATATATTCGGTTCAGGATGAAAAAAATTCACATACACATATATAGCTAATGTGCTCATGATCATGGGAGTAATCGAATAGACTCAAAAGTTTGGGTGGTCAGAACCCAGGAAAAAAAAATTGATATGGGAACACACCCATGTCAACATCCCCTCTCAGGTATGCAGGTTTATATTCGAAAGCCCCAGTTGGTGCACTAGAACTAGGAGAAAAAAAACCCTATGTAACGGTAAGAATTGTCCCTCCACGCAACAAAATTTAGAACACAGGCAAAATACACTAAAGCTGATCGAGTATGAATACTGGGATCCAGAATCTGACCAACATTCAACCCTTTCATCTCTGCTCAATGATTTAATACCCTATGGATGACATTTCTCAATGTACACAGACATTCAATTAACCCTCAGTCCGGCAGTCACCCCCGGTAGAACAAGAGACTCATAATTTAACTAATTTATCACTGATTTGGTCAGATATATACACATATAGCTAAGTAATTAATTATAGAACTTAACAGACTGATCTACATATATATGAAATGGTGTAGGTGCAATTAAATATAGAGTTGGATAAAATGAACTCACGGACAATAAAATATGCAAACGAGTTATAATTTTAAATATTATTAATTTAATAAAACAATAGCAAATAATAAATCAAAACATACAAAATTATATGATGGGAACGTGAGATATAATGCTTGCAGGCATTAGATAACTGCTGAGATCAATGTTACATATCTCATTATAAGCGTTTAATAATGTGTAGTGCGGTATTGGAATTTCATGCCTATATTAATTAATATGCCAAATTTGTAGCCCTTTTGTAGTCTGCTAGATCATACAGAACTTTATAGCCAAAGTTATATAACTAACTATAATAGCGCTCCTATGGCGTCTATCTATACAAAGTTAATTCGAGCATGTAATTAGGCTCAGAGATACGCAGGTTAGCATGTTAACCTAGATTAGGATATACACTAATGCTAGATAAGCATTTAATATAAAAGGAGAGAAAACTGGTTTATGATAGGTTTACCTATATCCTCTATGGCACATATTAAAATATTAATTAAGCAAAAAGGTGCGAATGGGTCATTATTCATGGGCTTCAGTCTCCAAAGACTCGGTTTGCCCTAAAACCGCTCAACTTGCTACGAATATGAACATTAGCAGTTCAGGTAGTCGGATAAGCATTATGAATCATCTAGGTCCTTGTGCCCTAGTTCTAAAAGTGTGCTTGAACCTGAACTAAAGTGGATGAGTGTGGCCTCCACCAGCACGTCATCAAGAATCATGCAGCAAGCAGATAAGTGTACATTGCGTACTTTGTAAGGACACATCCGCAACTTATACATATATATATAATGCAAATGCATAGAATTATATTACCATGCCTTAAAATTAGATAGCATCTATCTGCATATCTATACAATCCAGTTCTCAAATTTAGTATTTTAAATATACTATTTAGGGACTAAATTAATTAGTAACCTAGTTTAATATTATCACCTGCGTCTCAACATATATAAATCTAAGGAGGGCAAAGCATATTTGCAGGGATAATTACGAATAAAACATTAAAATATGCTTTGAGAATATCTCTATGGCTAGTTCAGATGATATACGAGTTACACCTATAAACATTTATAATTCATAACTAGAATTAAGCAAACTACATAAAATAACTAGATAACTGATTATTGTAATATTAATACCCAAAACTTAATCAGTAAAATAATAATATGATCTCAAAACAGCAAGTGAGAATGAAGAATAATAATTCAATTATTTAATATTTCTTATAGCAAAGATTTGAAATTATCTTCGCAAATCGATAAGCTAAAATTATATTTATAAATACTTGCGGTTTCGAGTCATTTGGCATATTAAATACATATAATATTAAAATGATAAAATCATAGAATAAATTGAATAGATTTTAGAAATAGGCATAAAAAGACTGCAGAAAATTATACATTTAAAATAGATTATTAGGAGTTTTACATTTTAAAAGAGAATTCAAGTTTTACATTATAAAAGAGAATTCAAGTTTTACAATCAGACAAGATTTAGCATTTTACAATCAGGCAAGATTTAGCATTTAACAATCTTCTTTGTAGATTTTAGTAAAGGTGTTTGGGAAAGGCAGATTTAATAAATAGCTAGCTTTTAAAAGAAAGAAATTAAAGTCACAGTTTATAAACAGAGCTCTGAGTGAAAATTTACTATTAGTTGTTTCCATTGCAGTTAGTTTTGAAGCACTTGGGAGGATATTAAGACGACACTTTTGACGATGATGTACAGTTAATAGAGATTTTCCATGGGCTACTTTTGCTGGTTATGGCATTAGGTTTCATTGGACCAAAGTTCTCCATTCACCACGAGGAGAGAGGTGGTGAATTACGGCCATCTACTCGAACATTTTAAAGGTAAAACTGGCCATAGGTTTGGCTTACAGTTCACTTAATATATATATGATCTTCATTGTTAATAAAACTTTAAGTATTTATATTTTTTAAACTCTGTCCACCTGTTAATTTTTACGAGCTTGAATGTAGCTGAAAAGTCCATTTATTTATTTTAGCAAAACATTTAATAATTACAACCGGTAGAAAAACTCATTTATTTATTTTAGAAAAACAATTTTAGTTATAACAAAGTAATTTAGATTTTGTTTTTCTGCCTATTTTGTTGTTAACATTTTATATCTACCAAATAACATCCACGCTATTTTAGGACCAAATGCGTGACCTACTTTAAAATCTGTTTACAAGATCAAATGTTATTTTGACAACATTTACCTTCACAATTAGTAGAAGACTTATTTTATAATCATAAGTGGCAGAATAAATGCAGAATAACAGAAAATATACGTACGCGATTTCAATAATACAACAATAAAGTTGCTAAATAATTTAACTAAAATATTTCTTAAACTAGAAATATTTACAAAATGTATTTCTTAAACTAGAAATATTTATAAATTGAATATACATATCTGTAAAATATACCAATAACATAACAATAATTTAAACTAAAATATTTCCTAAATTAGAAATATTTATAAAATGGATACATATCTGTAATCTATATATATACAATTAAATTACAGACATACCACTTGCATATATATATATATATATGATTCTGCATATATAATAATTTAATGTTATTTAAATGGGTACTCTGGGAGGGTTTAAACCTGGCATATGGATAGATGTGTGGGTAAAATAAGTGTAACGGGCAAATGGATGAAACTGACCGTTTCAATATACATATATTGTAACGATCCAGAGAAAGACAGCTTAATGTAATCTGCACTACAGGGCACCCTCTAGGCATTTGAACCTAGAAAAATTTATAAAGTAGGCAGATACGTAAGTCAAAAAAAATTTTTTTTTTTTATAAATTTTGATTCCGGTCATTAGCCCATTGTCACTAGCTCAGGGAGTAGCAAAGATTTAAATTTCATAATAAATTCTTATCTAAGAATATATAAAAAAGAATAAAATAAGCCACTGCCAGTAATTAACACACAAACATTTATTTACGTACATATATAAAATTTAGCCTTATTTTAAAATAACTTTTACTTTGGATTTTAACTTGATTTTAGAATTTAAATTTACATTTTAATTTTTATAATATTATAAGTTTACATTTTAATTTTTTATAAGTTCGCATAGACGGGTTTATAAAATGTGTTTTTAATGTTGAGTATAGATCGGTTACATAGATTACACAGTCAAAAAACATTTCAAAATAAACATAAATGATCAAAATACAAAATCATTGATACCGTCAATTGCATAGGGAATACAAGAAACCCAATGGTGTTCATCATAAGACACTGCATTGACACCAATAACTTAAAAGACATCCGACATAAATACATCTTAGATACTCACCGTAAGGTATCAGTATTTACCGAATGTCTATATATTTTGATCAAATATGAAACCCAAAAACATGATCAACCGGTAACGAACCCATGCAAACATATATACCCAACTTAAATTTAATGCATTTTTATTTAGGGTGTCGTGTATGAATAAACTATACAGATCTGCATTTGAAAAGAAAATATTCTTCCCTGATTTAACCTTAGGCAAAAAGTTCACAGTCAAACCGGCATCAATCCATCTGATACATTTATGTATTCAATGTAGCATGAAAATATGACAACACAAAATACTATACTGTCAGGAATGTACATGTGAACAGTAAGTAGAGTTAGAGAAGACATCGTCTCTCCACCAACAGGAATGCTACATCTATTGGCGAGTAGAACAATAAACAAAAAAACTCCATAGGAATGGATTGCGGTTCTTTGCTGACTTACAAACCCATCCATAGGCAAACAGAAGGTGTGTGGCATATATATGCAATCCTTACCATAGCGGATCTCATACTACATCTACTAACTACATCAATATATCCAATCCATTGACCTAATTCAACTATGAAACAAATAACCTAAGATTTACCATCCCTAATATAACTTTACAAATCTATATAGCCATTCATGTCCAACTTAAGTTTAACATTTATGTAATTTAGTCTAACGAAAAACAAAAATCATATTAAAAACTTAAAAGAACAAAAAAAAAAAAAATGGAAATGATTTTAAATAAAAAAAAATACATCAAATAACATTATTAACATTAATTTACGTTGGTCAAAAAGGATTCTATTTGTATTATTTACTAAAAGGTTTAGAATTTAGAGTTCTTATTGTTTTCAAATGAATATAAAGTTCTTACAATTTTTAAAATGTCCAGCTTTATCCTTTACAGTTGCTTGCCGTTGTTGGTAATTTTGAATGGGAATTCCCATGCCATACTGAAGATATTGGTATCCAGTTAGCCATTGTTTTTATTTATCCGGAGGTCTTTACTTGAGCTGATCCTTAACGTAGAAAACAATGTCAGTTCTCTTTCTTTTTTAGCAGAACTGAAGGGATTGAAGAGTGCATTTTTTCAATCCCTTCTCCTTCGACTCTGCACTAGCACATATCTGTCCTCTCATAATAACTAATTAATTCTTTTATTTTCAAACCTTTCCTTTTATAATAATTTTGTGGATTAACTCAACATTACGTCATGATGGTGAAAATCTTTTCATTGAGGTCTGATTTCCTGATGGATTTCTTTCATTTGCTAAAAGTTTCTATTGTTTTCCTATCTGACTGATGCATATACATTTAAATGCCCAAGACTAGTTTACATTTGACTAATTAAATAATAATTTCCATTTTTCAATAACATTAATTAATTTGTTTTCAAACTTAGATATATTTTTATCTTTAAATCTTTACTGAAAATTTAGTTTTAAAATACTTTTTCTTTAATAAAGTTTTCATTTAATAATTTTTTTTTTCATCTGTGCGATTTATATATACAAGTTTAAGATAGAATTAATTTTCAATTTTTATGTCTTAAAAAAAAAAGAAGTTTTTAAATGTGAACTTTTTATTTTTTCATGTTTAATAATAAAGAAAAATAATGTAACAGTGTATGTGCCCGTTACAATATGTTTACCATTTAATTATATAATACATGTGGGATTCGAACTCAGACTTTCACACGACCCACTACTCTCAGTGCCATCTCATATTGCTGACCATCTGATCACACACATGTTGAAAAGATAAATAATCACCAATATTCGTATTTCATGCTAAACCAGCAATCATCAGTTGGTCTAGATTACTATCCTCACACATATATAATCAGTGTTCTGCTTTATATTAAGATAGCCAATCCTCATACTTTATTGGATCAACATGGGTAGGATGACAACCTTGGCATTAACAAGGGCTTTGAATGTTCCACCATCAGATTTTCGATGAAATGGAAGGCTGAAGAGTTGTGAGTTGGAATAGTTTGAAGCCTATCCATTAAAGTATGAAGATTGGCTATCTTAATATAAAGTTGAGCACTGATTATATATATGTGTGAGGATAGTAATCTAGACCAACTGATGATTGCTGGTTTAGCATGAAATACATATATTGGTGATTATTTATCTTTTCAACATGTGTGTGATCAGGTGGGTCAGCAATATGAGATGGCACTGAGAGTAGTGGGTCGTGTGAAAGTCTGAGTTCGAATCCCTCATGTATTACATATATTAATACAGGTTTAAGCCTGTACAAAGTATTCATTTAATTATTTGTAATTTGTTAAAATAAAATAATAATCCGTACCGTTACCATATTGAAAAGATCACTTCATATTAATATTTTGTGTATGTATAGTCATCTTGTATATTTTCAACAGTTAATATATATAAGAGGAAAAAATGAGGAAAGGATAAGGAATTTAAATAATAAATAATTATAATTAGTAAAACTTAAAGCAGGGGCGATTTTCCTTTCAGAAAAGATGAAACTATCATAATCAGTCTGAACTGAACAACGTCTTATTTAATAAATATTAGCATTAAAGTTAACGTTTATATGTAAGCGCGTAAATTAAATACATGTGTGGAATACAATATGCAATCACTAATAAAACATTTTATTTACTTTTAACACATGACCACACAAATGTGAGGGATCAGAGTGGCTTAAGGTCAACATGGGCATGATAATAATATTGGCATAAACAAGGGATTTGATGCTTTATCATCAGATTTTCAATGGTATGGATGGAGAGTTGGAGGGTGGAATAGAATGAAGTCTATCCATTAAAGTTTGAAGATTTGCTATTTTAATATAAGCCGAGAACTGATCATATATACGTGTAGAAAATGATAATCTGGACCAACTGATGAGTGCTGGTTCAGCATAAAATACGTACATTGGAGATCATTTATCTTTTTCACATGCATGCGTTCATGTGTATCGGCTATATGAGATAGAGTGGATAGATGAAGGGAGCTTGAAAGTCTGTGTTTAAATCCCCTGTAATACTTATTTTAGTTTTTTACAAACTATTTTTTAGTTTAAAACGAGTTATAAGACTATTATTAGTTTTACTAAAAGGAAATATGCCTATGTGTTTGAAAAGAAAGGTTTTTAACAAATGTGTTTTACCAGTTCTTACTTATGGATCTGAAACTTGGACACTTAATAGAAGAGTAATACAGAGATGTCAGACCACTCAAAAAAGTATGGAGAGATGTATGTTGGGAGTAACAAGAAGAGATCGAAAACGTAATGTATGGGTAAGAGAACAAAGAGGTGTTACTGACCTCATTGAAAAAAATTAAAAGATTGAAGTGGAGTTGGGCTGGACATATTGCTAGAAGAGATGATAATAGGTGGACAATTGAAATTTTAAACTAGATTCCAAGAGATTGTAAAAGACCCAGAAAGAGACCACACGTTAGATGGATGGATGAAATAAAAAAGTGTGCAGGGGTGGTGTGGAGAAGAGAAGCTAAAGATAGGAGAAGATGGATTAAACTTGGAGAGACCTTCATCCTGCAGTGGATTGATAATGGTTGATAATGATGATGATGATGAATTAGTTTTAGAGAGTAATTGAGGCTATTTTTCATTATTTCATATATATCTCAGCCATAAATTGTATTAAAATTGTAAAAGAATTTGAAAATTGAAACTTTCAAAATTTTTTTTGTTTGTTTAGTCTCTTTGTAAAGAGATTCCAATAATCTTAAAAACAATTTATTTTTGAAAACAATTTTTGATTCACATATTTTCTTATTGACAAAGTAATATTTTTTTTTTTGTGTGTGTGTGTGTGTATAAAATAAGACGGTGATATAAAGTGATAAAATAATGAAAAGCTGATGAAGTAAATTATTATTCAAACTAGGTCAAATTGCTATTCATCCGTGTATCAGGTGATTTCTCCCTCTTCTGATTTTCACATTCTACTAGTTACCCTTTGCAAATTATCACCAACGTCTCAAGAGTCATCTAACATAAAATTGAACCTATGTAAAGAAGGTCAAGAAATTATGAGCTAAGTTAACTCTAAAGATTTTGGAAAAAGTCACCGCCAATCTACAATACAAAGTTTTAGGTCAAATTGTGAGGAAACAAGTTTTAATCTTCATTTTAATGTTGCTTGCTACTCATCTGAAGCAAATTGATATTAAATAAAATATCTACAAAGTTATGGAGTCATTTTTTCTGGTAGGATTTATCAAAACAAAAAAATAATGAAAATCTGAACAAATGCTGAATAAATTATTGTCCTTATCGTTATTTTTAAGTTTTGATTAAATCTTTTCTTTCTGAAATGACAATGAGATTTTCTTCAGTTGCTTAGTGCGGTGGTAAAATGTCAAACCCTGGACCAAAGTTTCTAGTTTTGACACTAAGGATGCTTAATTTTTTTAGAAACTCCTAAACAATAAAGTTATTGAATTATTATTACTTAATGAGATATATGATTTACATCTTATTTGATATTAATAAATATTATTTTATTTGATATTGAAATGTTTATTTTTTAGTGGTTGAGGGCAGTTGAAGCAAATATGTTTAAACACAGTAGTAATTAAAATATAATTGAAAATTCATCATAATAAATGAGAGGAATTTAAATAAAAATCCCAGATCTTAAACATATGTTTAAACTGTTAAAATATTTAAAAGATATAAATAAAGCATTATATTTAAAAGAAAAATGTCAAACCATAAAAAAAGAAAAAAATTATGCTTATAATTTACTTAAAAAAAAAAAAAAATCATATCATGAATGAAAAGAAGAGAAAGGCGTACATTTCGTTTAAAATAAATAAATAAAAAAAACATTTAAAATATGAATCTAAGCCAAAAAAAGAGACAAGCATTCTGCATACATGTGTGTGTGTATCTATATGTGAATCTAGTGTTGATATATAAAAACTAGCCATTATTTCAGTTATTTTCATAAGGATATATTATTTTTTAATATTGATCACGTGGTCATTTGAATGTATGTGGAATTATTGACCTTTATTTATATGGTTGCCAGAGTTCTGAAATTGTGATGATCACGATTAAAAAAAGAAATTTTGATATTTGAATACAAGTTTAGAAATAATGATTTTTACACGAATAATAATACCCAATAAGCAGATATTCGAATTTATGAGATGGTTGGCCTTTTAACGTCCAGCAGAGTTTCTATATGAGTTTTTAAAAAATGTTAACAAGAGCAGCTTTTTATATCTAGAATATAATGATAATATATATGCAGAATAATATGTATTAGAGTTTATAAAGTAAGATATATTTGATGCTAATAATTAATGCATATGAAAGTAAGATATATATTTACTCATGTGGATTCCAAGAGATTGCAAAAGACTCAGAGAGAGAGAGACCAAATGTGAGATGGATGGATGAAATAAAAAAGTGTGCAGGGGTGATGTGGAGAAGCGAAGCTAAAGATCGGAGAAGTTGGATTAAACTTAGAGAGACCTTCATCCTGCAGTGGATTGATAATGGTTGTTGATGATGATGATGATGAATGTAATAGAAAGATTAGAGAAGTTTGAGATAGTATGGAAGATGATTTTAAGACAATGGTTAAGATGAAGACCACCATTTTGAAATATTATTGATAGAATTGATACTCAAAAATCATTATATATCTAATGGCTCATAGATATGTGAATGGCTTTGCTGATTGGCAGTTCATAAAAGGTTTGAATGCTGGAAATGCTAGTGCAAGAATTAATCCTAGGACTCTATATTACAAACTCTGATACTTTATTACTATGCTAAACCAAGGCAAAACTCTCCACACAGTAGTGCCACCCTGTGCCAACCGAGTAATCAATGGATGCCAGAAGGCTTGTGCATAAAATCCTTATCTAATGCCTACTCATCCAATATCCCCAGAATAGTTTTTCAATGATGAAGGCCACAAGCCAGAAACTAGTCTGGTGATATTGGATGAGTAGGCATTAGATAGGGATTTTATGCACAAGACTTGTGGCATCCATTGATTACTCTGGTTGGCACAGGGTGGCACTGCTCTATGGAGAGTTTTGCCTTGTTTATAAACAATTATGTGCTAGTATAAGAGATGGTGATCATGCTATGCTAACCCACACAGAGTCCAAGTCTCAAATTAGTTTCTTTTATATCAAAGTAAGAGCATTATGAAAATTCAATTTGAAATTTTTGAAATTATGCTATTGCCTTTATATGCATTTTATGATCATATCTGGATGAAATAAAGTGCAGAATGCAAGCATAAATACCTAAAGAGTTGCAATTCACACATTCATCAATGTAACAATTAATAAAATTCAAACATCATGCAACATTTCTTCATAAAATCAGAGATATAAATATTATGATTAAATAGACACAGAATAAAATTACTTGAAAATGAAATCGAATGAATAAATAGTGCATAAACATTCACAAAACATTTATGGATTGATAATGGTTGATGATGATGATTAATGTGAATGTTTAAACTTATCAAATTTATTGTTCATAAAATATGTGAGATGAGTCACTATTTATATATAAAGTAAAATTTGATAAAGTTGTGATGTTTTTATCATTAATATAGTTCTGAGAGTAGTAAAGGAAATAAGTGGTAAAATAATTAGAATAAGGTAACCATGCCAATTGAAGACTTAGCTTGGAATACTAATAACCAATGTGTTGACAGGGATTATTGTAGCTAAAAAAATGGATGCTGAAAGGATGACAATGATGCAAAGCCAAACCCAGAGGCATATGTATAATTTAGGATTTTTGAGATATTTTATTAGATTCATTAAACCACTAAACATCACATGATTACCATCTCTTATACTAGCACATAACTGTTATGACTATATAAGCTACTGAGCATAGATTGAAAATATTATTGTGTTTCCAAATTTCATTCTCATAGTTTTGTAGTTAAGTAGAGATAAAAGGTGGCTGCTGGAGGGTTGCATAAGATCTAGGTGCAGTGCTCTCAGATCCTGATGAAGGCCACAAGCCAGAAACTAGTCTGGGGATATTGGATGAGTAGGCACTAGATAGGGATTTTAAGCACAAGACTTCCGGCATCTATTGATTACTATGATTGGCACAGGGTGATACAACTGCATGGAGAGTTTTGCCTTGTTATTAGATTGTGTTATTTGAATGGATATCTACGATATTTGTCTGCACAAAGGAGTAATAACAAAATACTATATAATAAATATGATTCAGATTTTATATAAGGGATCTGATAGTGCTAAAAGTGAGGATTATTAATAGTTATTAGAGTTTGGGATTATCAAAGTATACTTAAGAAATAAACCCATATGTGAATACAAAATAAAAATCCACATCTTATGATAATCAAAACATGTTACTACTATGGTAAAGTAAAAATATTACTACTACATAAAACAAAAGGATCAGATTATCAATCATGTGAATAAAAAGCATCAACTATATATCCATGATTTGGGCTTGGAGTTGATCATAACATAGGGGAATAACTTAAATGGCATTGCAATGTAGAATTCAAAACATCCAACATATCTTAGAGAAATCTTTATTTAGTGAGCTCAAAGTACCAATATATCCTAAAAAAAATATGCATTTAAAAAGCTTGAAATAACATAAACAAGAAGGTGTATTTATTATTAAACAATTCAAAATACAGCAAAACTCTCCATATAGTAGTGCCATCTTGTGCTAACAAGAGCAATCAATGAGATAGTCATCATGTGATGTTTAAAGGTGTATTTATGTAAAATGTTTGAAATAATCAACATATAAAAAAAGATATTTATTTAAATAGTTTGATTTATCCAACACAAGTCATAACAACCAGCCCAAAAAGGTATTGTCTAAAAATTTCAACTGCCCCCCCAATACAGTAATATTGCTTATAGCAACTAAATGACAAGAATAATAAACCCAAGAATAAGGAGAACCCAGCATAGTAATGAGTCCATCACAGATGATCCTGGAAAGAATAGTAAAACCAGAATTTGATTTAGAAATATAACAAAAAAAATTATCTTGATTTATAATATTCACGAAACATGGAGGAATATATAAAAAAACTAAGAATATAGATTGAGTGAAAGAAAGCCCAAAATAAAATATTAATTGGACTATTGAGATTGAAATCAATCTACCAAAAAGAATCACTTAAAGGTAACAGCTTTGAAGTAGAGAGTATTATAGAAAACAACAGAAACAGTCCTAGCTCAACAAATAAATCTTATAACATTTCATCAGATACAACAAAAAATAAACAACAGTTGGAAGAAATAAAACATGAGAATAGATGCAATAAGGGAATAAGTTTGATGTGGTAGAAGAAGAGAATAAATAGATGCAACAAAAATAAAAAGAATTACATCTGTAGAATAAATAGATATTGCAAGTGCAGTAACAGATGAAACAAGAAAAGGAAAGGTAGAAACAGAAGTTAAAACAATTGATATTAAAAGAGCAACAAATATGGATAAGAAAAATCAAAATGGATAATATACTATATAAACTAAAATATAAATTTATTTAATGCACATTGATTACGTAAGTAATATTTACTAAGGCAACAAACCTTTTCTTCCAATGCATAAGCTTGTGATTAACACCTGTAGAGGTCCCTACCTTCGCATTTTCAACCACACATGCTTTAGGTTTATTGCCTTAGTAAATAAACTAAAATAAAAAAAATTTACATCTGAAGTTTGAATAAAATATGACAGAATTAGAGACTAGAATTCATAAGATACAATCTACTGGAGTTGGAATAGACCAAAAGAAATGAAATAAAAAATATGATAAAAAAATCAAAACCTTTTAAAGAGAAAATAAAGTTATAATTGAAAGTAGGTGGAGTAAAACAAGAATATAAAGAAAAAAAAACATTTAAGTAGAGAAGAATAATAAAATTTATTAATAACTCCAAATCAGTTAAAAGATAATGAACTCCAGTTAGTTATGAAATAGAGAAAGCATAAATAAAAAGATTCGAACATAAGATAGTAGATAATATAAACAAGTTTATCAAACAATACAAGAAGAGATAGATAAAGTTAAGGAAGAATGAAAAGTGAATAAAGAATCATGAAAATACAAAAAAGGATCATGTAGAAGTAAAGTAAAGAAAAAAATCATTGAAAGGTAAAAAAAGAAAAATATCAATAACTTATATAGATAAGATTCTATGGTTGAAGACACAAATAAAATATTAGGCTTGGATATAAATCATAAAAAAGAACATGACAGAAAAACTTAAATGGAATCTAAAAACATCAAAGTACAGAAAATAATAAGGGGGGGGGGTATAATAATGTACAATGTAAAAACTAAGAGATAGACAATGACTAGTCCAAAGTGAAAATAGAATATGGTATAAATCAAAATAATGTTAAAGAAGATAGAAAATTTTTATATGCTGCAACATTTATAAACATAAAATATTTAAAAGAGATAGTGATGAAAATTCTTAAGGGATATATAAATTAATTAATGTACTTTATGCCACAACCATTAAGAGCAATCATAAGATATCCATTGCAGGTAATAACTTATGGAAAGCTGTTTATAACTAGTGGAATGTGCTAAAACTTGAACCTCAAAAGTTTGAAGAATACTATTAACAGATCCTGCACAGTTTCTGGAATGAAAAGAAACAATTTGATATTGGCTACCAAATATCACAAAAACTACAAACAGGATGTGAACAAACTTAAGCTCAATTTTTTTATAGACAGGAAGCCAGACTGAGAGCATTTACTGTTTGTTTTCTTTCTGAGGGGGGAATTTAACATATACCTTAACACAGGCCATGCAGCAGTTTATGATTATATACAATAATAATGACTTGTTAAATTACAAGGAAATGATTAATTTCAGCAAGAGTAATTTTTTTTTGCTAAATTGTTTAAAACTAAAAAAATGTATTGTCATTGATGGTGCATATACATGGGAAGTTTTAACTAAATTGGAAATTAGGAAATGGGTAAAAAATAAGGTTTCATCCAACAGCCAAAAACCAGAGGAAGTTAAATAAAAGTGTATAATAAAAATTAGTGATCGAAAAAGCCCAGGAAAAGTATTTGCTATTTCAAAATGAAATACAGGAAAAAATTAAAAAATCTCAAAGGGAACTTAAAGCATACCTGAAATAAAAATTTAAACAAATAAACAGACAGCAACAACAAAAAAAAAGGCAAAAGACATAGAAAGATTTAATGGAAAATAAAAATGAATAAATAAAGAAACAAAAATTAAAATGAAATTTTGAAGACAGAAGAAAAGTAAATAAAAAAATCATATTCCAACAGATTTTTTTTTTAAAAAAGCACAAACTCATGTGCAACTGGTACAAAAACTTTTATATCAAATCAAGTTCAGGTTAAACAAAGCTGTAAATATCAGAGTAAAATTTAAAAAGTTGAATTAGAATAAAAACAATGAACAAAAGACAGTGATTCAATATCTTCATCATATTTAGTGAATTAAAAATCAAAATTATCACAATTTTTATAGAAATATGTCAAAGACAGTTTAGTAGTATTCAACAAAATATTAAAAATGTAAAATATATTGTCAAGCATTGGTGGTCGAGTGGTCAGCACAGCTGCCTTACAAGCAGTTCTCCCGGGTTAGCGGGTTTGCTTCCCGGCCGATGTTATGACACATGAAAAAAAAAGTAAAATATATTTTAACATGTTTAATAAATAATTTATGATTATTAAAAGAGAAAATAAAAATATAGATAAAAATAAGAAACAAGATATATAACTTCCAAAAGTGTAAAATTTTAGGCAAAAGCTACCAGATAAGAAAAAAAAAGAAGGTAGAATTAAAGATAAATACTAAAAGAAAAAAAAATTCGATGCTATATTTTCAAAGAGGGAAATTTTTTTTTAGCAAATATAACTTTTTATGAGAATGACAGCATAAGGGATACAATTCATGATATAATTAACTTATATAAATAACTTAATATTGTAAAAAAACATGCTTATGGAACAACAAAAAAGGTTTTTAATTAATGTTTTGCTCAGTGTTTAAATATTTGAGATTTTGAACATTTAGTAATGGAGTAATACAGACAATATTATCTTACAGAAGCAAAATAAGTATAGATATATAAGGATTCTCCTCCAAAATAGAGAAATGCTTGGAAGAGAAAAAGTAAACAGATATCACTGGATTAATAATCTAAAATGGAAATGGGCTGAAAATGTTGCTTTAAAACAAATTGTAAATGGACAATTGAAGTCCTAAAACAGATTTCTAAGATTTTTATAAAGAATTTCTGGAAAATAGTTCCAAATTAAATGCATGAGATAAAAAGATTCAATGAAATGTTGTATGAAAATAAACATTTATGAATAAGCCTTCATTCAAACAATAGAATATCAATAATGATTTAAAATTATAATGATACATAACTTAATTATCTTATTTATTAATCTGTACTGTACTTCTAGTTTTTCTACAGTTCTTTCTATAGAAATGGTGATCATGTGAAGTGCATTGGCTTTTCTATAGTTCATCATTTTGGATAAAGTTTATAGCATAAAAAAGCACCACACACACACATATAATTTTGCCATTACTTGTGTAAATAAAAATGAGGAAGGAAAACAGCAGAAGGAAATGAGGAAAAGAAAAAATAATAAAAGAGACTAAGATGTATTTAAATACATTATATATAACTTTTTGCTATATAATGTTTTAGACCAAACCCTCAGCATACACACAGGCATATTGAAGATTGCATAAAGCTAGATGAAACTCATATAGTAATAGAATACAATCATTAGAGTTGTAACCATGTCCTACATATATTTAAAAATTTAAATTTAAATTACACGCATATGTGAAAGCACCATTTATTTATGCAAATAATGCTTACAAAATTGATAAACAAACTATAACATATAAGTAAATGAGAAAAACCAGCATTAAAACTTATTCTTCTTGACAAGCTAATTTCATAGCTATCAGACACTTTTCAACAAAAGTTCAAAAGCTCAAAATTTTTGGATTCGATCAAGAGTTATACAAATAAGAATTATCAATCTGAATATGTAATGTATTATACCTTTTACAGCAGAATTTCATATATATGTATGTGAGTTTGGCCTGTTGATGGCCTTTTATGTTATGCTTAACTCATTTAATGTTGATTGCTGTGTTTTATATATATATATATTGAAGCCTTCTTGTATTTAAGCTATATTGAAAAATATCTGAATTAATTTCTTTCCCATGTTCTATTGCTCAATGATTTGATCTATGTATTTATTTGTGTTATAGTGTTGATTTCTGGATGGTTATAATGAATTATTACATTGAAATCGTATAATATGATAATTATGTTCCTTGAGACTTTGTATCATTCTAATCTGTATATTCTTGTATACTTAATCTGCATTCCTTGTAACTGTTGGGATAGGATATCCAGGTTTCCAACCAAATATTATTATTGATTGTTTACTTATGTATTAAAATAATATAATACACCATATAACCTTAAATGACACTTTACAATGCAGTTTAACATATGATCTACTTTATTTCCTTACAGTTTCAACTGTCCAGCAGTCATCATCAGAGCTTTAAATCTCAGTACTCTTTCTTATGTATTATGCATTGACTGAATGTTTATTTATTTTTGCAAGATAATTATAATCAATAACTTTTTTTTAAATATCTGTAATTGAAACGGAAATAACTATCTCAGATTGAAATAATCATAACTTTTAAAAAAAAATATCTGTAATTGAAACGGAAATAACTACTTCCTACTAATATATATTAATTTAAGATTCAATTTAGGAAAGTTTTGTATATATGTCAGACTTTTCCTAAATTGAAACAAATCAATTTACTTAAAAAATTCTGATTCTTTTTTAATTTGATACTCGATGACATTTTTTTTTTTTAAAAAAATTATTAATCTAATGCAAAATAAATTTATCTCTAAATTTCTTCCAATATTTCAGATCTAAAACTTTTTTTTTAATCTACATCAAGCCAAGAAACCATCTTTATTTTAATATTAATCTCTTTCATGTCTCTTAAAGCGTTTTGAAATCCATTTTAAAACATTAATTGATATGTTCAGATTAACTTTTTTTTTTGTTTTTGAATTTTATGGATGATCTTAATGATAGCTTCTCCATCATATGACCACACACATGTGAAAAAGATAAATGATCTCCAATATACGTATTTTGTGCAAAACAAGGACTCACCGGTTGAGACTGATTATAATCTCCCACACATGTATACAGTCAGTGCTCAGTGTATATTAAGATAGAAAATCGTCAAATTTTAGTGGATAGGCTTCAATTTTCTCCACCCTCCAATCCTTCAGCCATCCATATTATTAAAAAAAAATAATGGAATGCTCAAAGCCCTTGGTAGATTTGATATTGTAGTCCACCAAAGGCTTGGAGCATTCCATCATTGGTTTTTTCAATGAAATCAACTTCTGAATTGTTGGAAGGGTGAGAGAAGATTGAAACCTGTCCATTAAAGTTTAAGGAATTGCTATCTTAATGTAAACTGTGAACTGATCATATATATGTGTGGTAGATTATGATCTGGCCCAACTGATGAGTGATGATCTGCACGAAATACGTTTATTGAGGATCCTTTATTTTTTCAGGTGTGTGTTGTAATGTATATCGATTGATTGAAATGGAGTGAAGGAAGAATATAGACTAAAAATCCTAAGTCCAAATCCTTCGATTTAAGAAGTTTTATATTTTTAAAAACATTTCCCTTTTCTATAACTTTTTTATTCCATTTTACAATTTCTTTTTTTTTTTTCTATGCTAATAATGACGCATAATTTCTAAATAAATCGTTTTAAATATTATGTTCTTTTCTATTTACATTTGCACTGCCTAATTGAAAAATTTCTACTAAATTTTTGCTTTCTGTTTCAATTTTTTGTATATTTGTTTTACTTAATCAGCTAACCCACACGCGTATCCACCGCGCATATATATATAAAAGACTTATTTTGCGGGTTCATCCGTGTTAAAAAATATATGCAACCCGTGAAAATCTTCGTATCAACATATATATATGCATATTAAAAACTTTGAACTTGTTTAACAATCGTATTCAGTAAAATAAAAGAAACTAAAATAAAATTTAAGATCAAATTATAACAAATATTTGCTTTCTTTAGATGCATCTTTTTGAAAAATTATATTTAAATTGTTTAAAAGTTTTTTAATTTATCTAAAACACAAAAATGTGTGTTATATATTTACCTCACACTACTATATAAGTAAGTATTCGGTTTGTATTATTTGTAAAGTATTTTTTTTCAATAATTACGGAAAGAAATTTAATAACTTGCAAGGTGTTCTAAGTACATTATTTAGGTAGGTGTTAATAATGATATTTTTATTTATCAATTCATACGAAACCTGTACTCATAAAGATCTTATCATTCTCAAATGTCGTCAAATTAAATTACTTTAGTAAACAATGAAGAAAGCAATTATCTAAAAAAAAAAAAAATATTAGAAAGAAATTGAAAGCTTATACTAATAATCAGCCCTATGCCGTATACATTTAAATGTGTTAGAAATTTTCAGTTTATCAAAAAATGTAGAATCATCTATACAATATAAAGAACTCTTAATATGTATAATTTAAAATTTAAAAAGCAGACCAAACAAAACTGCGAATTTTCAATATAGAAAAAAATGTATAATTCAATCTATTGATTTTTACTTATATATTCGAACTCAGACTTTCACACGACTCGCAACCATCAATGCTATCTCATACCGCTGATATACTTGATCACCAACTGACGAGTGCTGGTCAGCACGAAATACGTACTCATGATTATTTATCTTTTAGACATATGTGATCAAGTGTACCAGCTGTATAAGATAGCATGGATGGTTGAGGGTCGTGTGAAAGACTGAGTTCAAACTCCCTATATATATATATAAATACAGGTATGAAAAAGCTTGTACTGTAATAAAAAATTCACATTATTTATTCGAAATAAATTAACTATAATATGATGAAATTTATATTAAAAAGCATGTAAAATTTTCACAAGTATTATTAATGCCAAATCACTTTTTTGGTCAAGAAAGTGGAGCCTCTTACATATAATAACAAATACAGACATCAACCATGTGCAAAAATGAAAAATAAATTAAATTGCAAATATTCAACCACAATGCAAATTTAGTCTTGCTTTATTTTCCCAACACAGAAGCATTAAGTATTTATTTTTAATAACTTTGGGAAAGATTAAATTACTGTTTAAATATATTTAAATTAATGCGTATATGCTTAAAGGTTTATTGTCTTAGTAAATATTACTTACGTAATCAATGTGTGGTAAAATATATTTATAATTACAACTTTAAATTATCGTAATAGAATTCTAACTATAAGATCTTTCCATTGACTCGTAAATCGAAAGATTTCGCGAGTACTAATGTATAACAGGAATTGTGGACTTAATCAGCAAGTATTAAATAGCTTCACCTCTCAGATCTAACTGCTTCAGCTTCACCTATTTATATAGAAAGTAGGTTGAAGTAAAGAAGGGGTTCCCCTCTTTTCTTCCAATTTCAACCACAGATGCTTTAGGTTTATTGCCTTCATAAATATTACTTACATAATCAATGTGCATTAAATAAATTTATAATTACAACTTTAAATTATCGTAATAGATTTCTAACTATAAGATCTTTCCATTGTCTCGTTGTAAGTCGAAAGATTTCGTGAGTACTAATGGGTAATAGGAATTGTGGATTTAATCAGTGAAGTATTGAATAGCTTCATGCTCTCAGTTCTAACCACTTCAGCTTCACCTATTTATATAGAAAGTAGGTTGAAGTAAAGAAGGTTCCCCTCTTTTCTTCCAAAGAGTAAGCTTCTGATTAAGACCTGTAGAGGCCCCTACCTTCGCATTTTCAACCGCACATGCTTTAGGTTTATTGCCTTAGTAAATATTACTTACGTAATCAATGTGCATTAAATAAATTTATAATTACAACTTTAAATTATCGTAATAGATTTCTAACTATAAGATCTTTCCATTGTCTTGTTGTAAACTGAAAGATTTCAGTGAGTACTAATGGTTAATAGGAATTGTGGATTTAATCAGTGAAGTATTGAATAGCTTCACGCTCTCAGTTCTAGCCACTTCAGTTTCACTTATTTATATAGAAAGTAGGTTGAAGTAAAGAAGGGTTCCCCTCTTTTCTTTCAAAGAGTAAGCTTGTGATTAAGACTTTTAGAGGTCCCTACCTTCACCTTTTCAAGTGCACATGCTTAAAGGTTTATTGTCTTAGTAAATATTACTTACGTCGGTAAAATAAATTTATAATTAAATAAATGTAGTAAAATAAAGATCATATGAGATAATTTATCCCAATAAAGCATTTAAAAATCTTGTAAGTGTTCATGCCTAAATCTTATGAGAAACAAATTAATTGAGTTGCATAAATATTCAACTATCATAAAAACATTTCTCAGAGCAGTGTGATTCAAAATAAATATATACAAAAACATGATTTGCTGAGCATAGTAGTCATATAGTTGTCCAAGAAGAATTTGTGACTTTTATAAAAGAATAAATAATAGTGGGAATTTGCATAAAATTTAAATATTTGTCCTATATTCAAATTTTATGCAAATCCCCATCCTTGTTTATTCTTTTATAAACATCATAAGAGTCTTGGACAACTATTGCTATAAATATGACTACCAGTTAATTGAAAGTATGCTTAGCATATTATGCTGTTAAAGTATTAAATCAAGTTTTTCTTTATATCATTTTATATGTATTTATTTTGAAATATAATTATTATGTAAATTGGCAAAAGAAGATACTTTTTATTGGTGAAGTAACAACTTGAACATTCACACACTACATAATTTTTTATTTAGATTTCGTCATCATATAATTTTTAATTTATTACAATTATTTAAAGATTCTAAATAAACTTAATTACATTTAAGTAGTGATTAGATTTATTCCAAGATTAATTAAAATGATTATTTAACAGCTATACTTTAGAAAAATAAAATAATACCAAATTTGTGTGTATTTGCAATTTAAATGACTTCATTCAGTTGACTTCATTCGTTATTACATAAAGTATCCATTTTGTTGGGGAAAAAATGGAGATTTGGTGTTTAATGCTTTTGAATTTTTATCTGTTTTTTAAAATTTTTTAAGAGTTGAAATACCAGGCACTCTTAAACCTGGAGCCTAATTGTAAATATAGGGGATTTGAATTCAGACCTTCAAGCCACTTCACTATCCACACTACCTCATATTATTGATACACAAGACCACACACATGTTGAAAAGATAAATAATCAATATATGTATTTCATGCCAAACCAGCACTCATCAGTTGGTCCTGATTATCATATGGGAGATAATGATCTGGACCAACTGATGAGTGCTGGTTTGGCACAAAATATGTATATTGGCGATTATTTATATTTTCTGCATGTGTATGGTCATGTGTATCAGTAGTATGAGATAGGGTGAATAGTAAAGTAGCATGAACGTCTGAGTTCATATCCCCTATATTTACAATTAGGCTCCAGGTTTAAGAGTGCCTGGTATTTCAAATCTTACATATTAAGCCTGCATTCTGTCCATCCCTCTATGTATTTAAATGGATACTGTCCTATATGTGAGGGGTCAGAGTGACTTCAGGTCAACATGGGTATGACAACAATATTGGCATCAACATGGGATATGAGAATTCTATCATCAGATTTTCAATGGTATGGATGGCTGAAGAATTGGAGGTTGGAATATGTGGAAGCCTGCCCATTAAAGTGTAAGGATTTGCTATCTCAATATAAACTGAGCACTGATTATATATATGTTTGGGAGATAATAATCTGGACCAACTTATGAGTGCTGGTTTGGCATGAAATACATACATTGGTGATTATTTATCTTTTCTGTATGTGCATGGTCATGCGTATCAGTAGTATGAGATAGTGTGGATAGTGAAGTGGCATGAAAGTCTGAGTTCAAATCCCCTATATTTATGCTTTTTAAAGTAAATGTCATTATATGATTTTTAATTTAAGTATTAAATTGATTTTATATATGAATGTGTGTGCATTAAATTTTCTATTAAGACCATGTAGAGTTTTTAGACAAAGGATATTACAACTTAATAAATCGATCATTACTGCTATGTATGTATATTCAAATTTATTTGTATTAATAATTTCAATCTCTGTAATCAAATTGCAATATTTAATGTCTATATAAGTATATTAGACCACTAATAAATTTGGAATTTCACCTTTATTATTAAAAGGAAGTTGCCTTGGCAACAGTTCAAAATTATTGATTGTTATTGATATTGTCTAAGCATGACTGGTTTTTAAAAATTACTTATAAACCCATTTAGCCTTGAAGATTATTACACTTATTTATTGAATGGTTCAAAACAGTCAATTGATAGTAAATCTAGTCTTGGTATTATTTATAAGATTCTTTGTAGTTGTAGCAAGATTTATATAGGTCAGAGAAAATTTAGACTTAATGAAAGGATTAAAGTTCATATAAATAGAGTTAAATATAGGTATCATAACTCAGCTTTATATATTCATATATTGAACATAGGTCATAAAATACTGTTTGACAATGCAATGATTATTTTTATGAAAAGAATGAATTAAAGAGAAGAGTAAAGGAAACTTTAATGATAAAGCTTCTGGAATCTGAGGCTATCAATCTTATGAAGATATCTTTTGATATAAAGGCAAGTTGGTTTTTGAAATGAATTATGGGATGGTTGTTTGTTTTGTATATATATATAAAATACATATTTTGCGGGTTCATCCGTGTTAAAAACTTTTAATATCAATTTACTGACGTTTCGACTTGGTCACACAAGCCATCCACAGAGTTATAAAAATGTAGAAAGACGGTTGTAGAGGCGCTACAATCACTGGTTTGAATAAAACATTAAAAATCCCACCAATAGCAAAAATGTTAAATTTAAGAATGTTTTTTAAAGAAATCTTTCCAAATAAGAGGAAGTTTGCACGTATCATCTCGCTTATTGATACAATCTGGCCTTTTAAGTACCTCAATGGCTTCTCTGATTTTGCATTGGTAGAGATTATCACATCTGGATATGATCCTGGTACTAGAAAAATCTATTTTATGACCTGAATCTATAGTATGGAGTGAGAGTGCTGATGATGATGAGTGTTGTTTAACTGCATTAGCATGCTCATCTCTCCTAACACTGATGCGATGATTACTCATACCTATGTAAGAAGCTTTACAATTTTTACATGAGATTTGATAGACACCATGAGATTCAAGAGGGATTGAATCCTTAGGCTTGGTTATTATATTGCTGATCTTTTGATGAGCAGAAAATGCTGTATCTATATTATAGCGTTTTAATATACGTCCGATACTGTCTGTAGTTCCTTTTACATATGGAACACAAATCCTAATAGCTGACTTATCATCTTTTTGTTTCCTATTTTGTCTATTTTGGGCTTGAAATAAGGCTTTTTTTATATATATATATATATATGTTGCTTTTTTAGTTTGATTTTTACTTGAGAAGGTCTATTTGTTTAGTAGATGAAACCGTAGTTGTGTAAGGATTTTGGTAAAGCTTGGATTTTATTAACATTGTATTGTTTTATGGTTTTGTATTTTATTTATTGCTAAAAAAAAATAATACAAAACTAATCAAAGAATATCATGATAAGTATTTTCCAATAACATTCAGTAAATTATACTATTATTAAAAACATTTACAATAAAATAGGAAACAGAGAATACCTCTCACTAGAGGTTAAATCACTGATGGACCAAGTGGCTGTGAAGATGTCTGATGGGGTGATTTTTTTTCTTTATTTTATTGTCTCTAATTTGTTTTTAAAAGTATTAAAATTTCTTGCATTACTATATACCATAATGCATATACTATAAATGTTGTACTTCTTACTTCTGTGAAGCTGCATTTGGAAAAGACTATAATTGAACTTGTAATGACATTATTTTCTGATAAATTTTTGTAATATACGATCAAGTGTACTGTAAGATATTACACTCAAAGAATGTATGTTATTGCTTCACTTCTGATATATAGCACAACTCACATGTATTGTCAATATTAAGTATGTTTCTCTTAGATATCATGAAATATAATGTTGGTAATGACTACATATTTATTTTGATTAGAAAATAAAAAAATAGACTTGAGGGTCCAATATTTAAATCTACATATTAGCTGCTTATTATTAATGCCTAGCATTGTCAAGTCTCAGTTATAATTTGTGTTTGTATGTAGAAGTACATTTATATTCTGGTAGTGCCATTTGTCTTGTGAGAAAGTTATGTTAGAGTTAGATATTGATTTAATAGGTTTTAAGATTGTATGCAGATATTTTGTGTTTGAAGGAGGTTTGTCTGAAGGTGTTATTTTAAGAGTGACTTCTAAATGTAGCTATATTCTTGTCATGGATAATAAAAGATGAATAGTTTTTGTATTGTAAATACATGAATAGAATGTAATCCTAATCCATTTAGGTTGCTATGATACTGCATTTGTTTGAATGAGATGATCACTATTTTTCTTCCCCATAAAAGTTTTTTACATAGTGAATAAATCTTTGATGTAAAAGATTTTGGGAAGACTATAATCGGTGCATAATAAATAATTTTTGTAATAATCAGCATGTTTTCTAAGTGATACTTTCGAGTATAGAGAAAGATATGTTTTTGTGAGTGAGGATATGGTCCATTCTGTGGCTTGAATTAGTTTGTTTTGTATTTGCTTTGCATAGCCATGTAACTTCAGTGAAAGGGAATCCTAAATTTGTTATAGGTTCACCCTGAAATACATTTGTATGTTTGTGCAGGCTATATATAAGTCATGTGACATCTGTCTTTTTATTATATATATATATATATATATATATATATTAGTAAAAATTAGTCACATGACACATGACCTATATTCTTTGCATTACCAATATGTAATATATAAAGAACCTACTAATAGCTCTAAACAAGCTTATTTATTTTATTTTTTATGATAAATGCTACAAGAGAAAATACATGTAGCCTTTATTTATGATGGTCCCCAGCCCCCGACTGGTTTCCAGCTATGTATGGCTCTCATCAATAAGGAGCTAGGACCTTAGATTCAAAGTATTAACTCAAGCCAAGCATTTATCTAATTCTTAAATATTATAATTTTGCTATTAGGACTTTGACTATATTGAATTGCTAAGCCTACTAATATATGGGATCATTGAATTTAGTTCAGGTCCATATAGTTTCTTTAGTTAAAGAGCTGAATTTGAAGACATGTAGGTATCTGAAGATTTAGATCTTTTTCTTAATATTTAAGAATTAGATAAATGCTTGGCTTGAGTTAATATTTTGAATCTAATGTCCTAGCACCTCACTGATGAGAGCCATAGCTTGAAACTGGTCTAAGGATGGGTACCATCATAGATAAAGGCTTCAGGTATTTTCTCTTGTAGAATTTATCATAAAAATAAAATAAATAAGCTTGTTTAGAGCTCTGCCATACAGGGCACCACTAGGCCATTCGAACCTGGAAAATTTATATAGTAGGCAGATACGCAAGTTAAAGATCTAACTTTTATTTTATTGACCATTAGCTCTTGCCACTAACTCTAGGAAAAGCTGAGGTTTAAAACATATTTATTAAAATATATTTTTAATAAAGATTAAAAAAAAAAAAAAACTAGATCACTGCCAGTACTAATAACACAAAAGATTTTATCCATGTATATATAGGTGACAACAAACAAACTTGAAAAATAATTACTATAAAAAAATTATGCGTTCATGTTTCATCATCATCATCATCATCATCATCATCATCATTATTATTATTATTATTATTATTATTATTATTATTATTTTTAACTTTAATTTTTAATCTTAGAATGTTGAGCATAGATAGGCCACCTAGATGACCCACTTAAAAGATTTTCAAAACATTTGATCCCAGGCTAAATGTCCACAGCCACACCAATGCTCGCTTCCCGATATATATCTGCAACCAATGCAATGTGAACATGTTAGCATAAAACCATGCTCACAGGAATGTGCATCTGACAGTGTGATATTATTTGAAGAACATGACCTTCATCCAGTACAGGAATGTGCATCTGTCTGGTGAAGGAATCATGCATATAAAATAATAAAGAGAAAATTCTATATATGGATAGGAGAGTGGTCTATCTTGCTGACGTATAGTCCCTATCAATAGAGCTGAAAGGGGTCAATGTCATGGGAAGTACTCCATGTCCATTTCAATGCCATAAGTACCTCTTTGGGTTTATGCATTCAGTTGGGCACATTGCCTTGTATGCTAACACACTTCACATTACATTGATATAAACATCCATATATCCCTCCACCAGCATTGACACAACTATGAAACAAATAGTCTGAAATCAAAACCCCATTTTAAACTAACATATACTTAAACAAGTCTAAGCAGCCACCTACACCCAACTTAAATTTAAGTCAAATCATACATTGTATTCAACTTATTTTTACATCAAATAATAGATTTGACCTATTTTAAAATCTAATAATGCACAAATAATGATACGTGTTTGCTTTTATCTTTAAATTTATGTTTGTAATTGCAAACTCCTACCCTATTACAAACAGATCTCATACTAAGCATAAATAAAAAAATATAATACATATTTTAAAATGATTATGTTTAAATTTTAGATAAGACTTTTAAAATTACAAAATTTATAAAAGAAAGTTCAGATTTAATCAGGAGAGAAAATCTATAGTGCATATTTAAAAAAAAAAAAAGTTCGGAGATTTTAAATTAAAGAGAGTTTATAGTTCATTTTTAACCTTTATAATTTATACTTTCCTTTCTCCGGGCTCATTCCTTCATGATGAAGATCTAAATTTATGCAATGGCCATTTCTTGTGGACAATAATGATTTATGAAGACTTATGGTGCTTTATAAAGATGGTTCCAGTGGTTTGATACTGGGATCTGTGGAGATGGAGGCTGCCTTTGGCCGGCCAAACTGAGGGAAGTGCGATTAAACAGATTACATTTTTGGTAACGGCGACAATAACTTTAAAATTTTTTTACTTTCCAGTAATGACAAATGAATTCGAAAATTCTAATCTTGTAATTAATTATTTCTTTTGATTTTTTCCTTTTAGTCCTGAAGCATCTTATCTAGGAATATGCAGATCCATCTGACATATTAAGTAGATTTTTCTTGTGGTCTGTGTATATATCTTGGGCAGGAAAAGCAAGTCTTTTGTTTCTATCTCTCGACTCTTATCTATTTCATAATAATCTTTTTAATGGTCATTTTCCCCTAAAGATCTGTTTGTAATTTTATTTTTGTTAAAAACTCTCTTCATTATTTTTAAGACTAAAAGGTTTTTTATTATATTTATTTAAAGATTAGAATCTTTGCTTCAATTCTATAATTTTTTAAGCTTATTTTATTTCAATATTTAAATGAAATTTATTAATAAATTAATAATTCATTATTTATGCATTTTGAATGTCTGTGCTTTTAATTCATTTTTAGATATCTACAAAAAAAAATTAAGTACCAAAATTTAAATGTAACATATATATATCCCATTACAATATATATATATATATATATATATATATTATAACCTACACTCCCAACACCACTCATATACATTACATGAGTGAAATGCCCAGGCACCAGTTTTATTAATGAATAGAACAATATAACAAGATATATAATACAAAACTATTATTGAGACTCTTCAATTAAGTCTATGTTCAGCTCAGCTCAGTGGGAGGCTATAGGCAGTTCATAAAATATATGATGATAAATGAATAAAAAAAGAAATATCACAAAACATTTAATATAATGTAAATTCCTTTGTTAATTAATTGTATGATAAAGAATCATAATGTTTATTGGTACAGTCTATTAAAATATACTTTAAACTTAATTTCTTCCTTCATCCAAATATAACATATATCAACTTGCTATAATTATAATTCTAAACAATTCTATGACTTGGCATATCATAATCTAACACATCTACTTTAATGCCAATCAAGAACTAAACAATAATATCTCAGGGAATTTAACAAACACAGTTGAATTAAATGAAATACATTGGCCCATAAATTATAATTCTAAAAGTATGATAAAATGTAATGAAACAAATTGACTAAAATATTCTACTGTGTTTCAATAATAAGATAATGACAGAAATAGGATATTTTAATCTCATAACATCATCTAACAAATATACTAACTTGGCAACCCTTCTAATACATTTATCCAGTGGCAAATGTTCCTTATAATGTTTGGATTAAGAAAACAATATAAGTCAAACACCAGCAGATTTAATATTATAACTCTAAAATTATATATCTATTTTATAATAGATTTATGAAATGTGGAGATGTGGAAATGGAAAACACGAATGTATACAATAATAACTCAAGACACAGTTTTAAGATTTTAAATAAATAAAACAAATTATTTATTACACTAAAATAAATTTGGTTTAACATGATATTTACAATGGGACTACTTGTCTTACAGATTTTCAAATTATCAAATAAACTTTGAGCATCAGTTTGGGATTATCCCTATTATCAAAGCAAATTAACAACAAAACTTAAATATTCGGTCTTCGAACAAATGCTTTGCCTACATGTTTCATCTATATGACACTAAATAAACAACATGTTGTATTATTAGCACAAAAAATACTTTTGAGAGGATATTACTATTGATTAATAAAATAAATCAAATTAATTATATTTGGCTCTCAACAAAACAACTTTCTTTAATTGACTAAATAATCACTTTCAATTACGTATACCTTTCATGCATAGCAACAAAATCATGTTCATTCTGATGATTTGATGATTTATAACCTTTATTTAAATAAATACACTGTATTTTAAAATATTTATTTCCCGTTTTAATCTCAATAACTTTATACTTCTATTTAAATGAATGTAATGTATTTCAAAACATTTATTTCTCATTTTAATTTCAATGACTCTATACTTTATATATGCGATATTATTTATATTACGCGTGTGTGCGCGTGTGTCAAGCAACAATAATAGAAAATAATCTTTTCTACAAACTCTCTATTCATTAAGAAAATATCATACAATTATTTTATTTTGGACAATGTTATAATTCATCAATAAAATAAGACACTCATATTACATCAAGAATTAATTTAACAATTTATCTGGCCACATATTAATTAACACAGAGCTATATTTCATGATTATATAGACTATACGTTATAAGGGAAATCTACATGAGGAGCAGATAAACTCTTACTGAACACTTCTACAATAATTCATCTGATTCTAAATACACTGTTGGTGGGGAACCTTTCCTCAGCACCAAGAATATAAGAAAAATGTCACATAACTTCCTAAACATCATTTAATCATACTTCAACAATAACTCATCTACTTCTAAATACACTATTGGTGGGGACTTCTACCCCATCACCAGGGCTCTAAGAAAACATCACTTAACTTCAAAAATATCATTTAATCCTATGCATATAATATAAACTAGGCTCTACTCATGGAAAAACATATACTAAATAAGCAAAATCTTTTATCCCTACAAACATTATAATGCAATCAGATTTCTTTCCATTCTCAAAGCTTTTCTAAATATCGAACATTA
The DNA here is from genome assembly GCA_028023455.1 of Epiperipatus broadwayi. Classification (NCBI taxonomy): domain Eukaryota; kingdom Metazoa; phylum Onychophora; class Udeonychophora; order Euonychophora; family Peripatidae; genus Epiperipatus; species Epiperipatus broadwayi. The sequence continues at coordinate 3,181,478 of JAQFVV010000066.1, read as the reverse complement.
TAAATACACGCTGGCAGATAAATATATACCGATAACATACTAATCCATTCAACTCAGTAGAATACGACAGCATCCGAAATTTATACATAAAATATTCACAAACTGAACTTTATCAAACAAATGTCATAATCGTGCAAAACAGACACACACCCGTGAATAAAAGTATATATAAAATTAACTCTAAATTACACACTATGCAGGCAACATGGTAATTAAATATTGCATTAAGGTATAACTTTGAATTCAGAATAAACTTTAGGTTACTTTTAAAATGTAATGGTTATAATTATTACTAACGAACTTTCTTTCATATCTAGCAAATTATTTCTATTATATGTTCGTTGATTTAAAAAAGAACAAATTCTCACTTTGAGATAATAAAGTATACAAAATAAATATAAACTTCTCTAATAATATATTAAAAAAATATTTCTTTCTTTTACCTTTGCTAAAGAACAGTAAGACATATTTGTACAAAATCAGTTTTTACCAGCGTATTCCTCATTTGGATACGCTTCAGAGATGATCTAGAAGGTCAAAATAACCCAAATTATAAATAAAACATAATAATAAGTAAGCCTATATATCTATAATATACATTAATAATGACAAGCAATAAAAAAAATAAAGAAACAAAAGTTATTTGTTTTGTAACTTAATATAAAAGTTCACTTGCAAAGCTCTGTTCCAGGTTTATGAAACAATATGGGACACATTCCAAACTGAATTTAAATTAAAATAAACTTCTTCAGGATAACTTAAAAAAATATAATCATAACTTAAATGTGACCTAGCACCTCCAGTGTTCATAGCCGAGCTATTTGAGTTTACTATATCACACATAAGTAATTAATTTCTCCTTTATTATGATGAAAATATGACATTTTTAGTTACTGTTGAACAGGAATTATTTCACTGACTCCGTAGCAATTTTAAATTAAGTAGCAATTATTCTTAATAATTTTCTTGGATGGCATTTGACACTTTATAATTTATTATATGCATAGTTTATTTTTAAATATTGTCAATTAAGATACCATGATTCATTAGTATTTCCACAACTAATAATACTTTGTTTTATATTCCATCTTTATCGAAGAGGACAAAAATTACCCGCATTTCTATCCTTCCATTCGATTTAAGCAAATACTTAATTTGAAGTTACTCACATTTTGTTTTTTCATTTAAAATACATATTATTTCCAGAAATACCAGATAAATAAATACTGTCATCTTCTTATGATGAATTTAAACATGGCATGATTTATCAAAATATGCATATCCTAATTTTATGTTTAATCTTCACAAAAACATAACACGGAAAATAGTGAAAAATTAAAATATATTCTGTAAAATAGTTCTGCATGTGTTTTCCAGATATATTAAAAGACACATGTTGTTTAGTGATACAACAATAATATTCATGCAATTTATTCTTATTTAAAATGACAATTAAATGAAGTAATGTAGACTGGATATTATCAACATACATTTTTAAAAGAGCAATAGTTATGAAGAGGTTAATTCAAAATGTTTAAATCAAGAAGAGCAAAGTAAACTAATATACCTTTTTAAAATTTAAAATTACATCCTATTTAACTTTTCCCATAATAAATTTCTTAAGATCCTTTCGAAGTTTTACTCCAAAGCCTTTTTAAAATCAATTTGACTTCAGCAACTGGCTTTAATTTTCACAATAATGAGCCACTGTTTACTGGCTACAATTACAATACATAATAAGCAAATTTTCTACTGGAGATCTTTGTTAAATAGCTTTCTTTAGCAAAAGGTCATTTCCCTTCACAAGGTTACTCCCATGCTTCTTTTCTATCTAAGCTAATTACATATTCAAAAAAAAATCTTTTCTAAAAAAAAAAAAAAAATCACTGATTAAATCAAGACAAAAATAATAATAAAATAAATAGCTTTTACAAACTTGAAAGAAAAATGAATATTAACTATTAAACAAAAATGATTAATAATTTATTTAATTTGTAAAATAATTCATTGATTCAACTATCTATTAATCATAGGAAAGAAATATATATTTGTTAAATTATTTAAGACAATTACTGTAATTTAAATGTTTTTATTGTACATGTACTATTGTTTGCTGTTATTAAAAGATGAAAATGAAATAAAACATAATACAGACATATATGCATGCACATGTACTGCAACCTAAATATTAAACTATCCTAACTAAATATAATTGAAATGGCTATTAATTGTTGACAAAAAGATAAGTATTAATGAATAAAGGATTTTGAAACCATTCAACCAAATATTACACTAACATAAAATAACTTTGCATTTTCCTGCCCAAATATACCAATTCCTAATAACAACCCCTCTCTCTGGCATTAAATACTTCACTAACCACAATAATAATAATGAATACTTATAAAGTGGTCTATCAACTGCATAAGCAACCCATATCTAAGCTTTAAACAATTTCCAGCAAAAATTATATGTTAGTATTAATTTTTCACAATTATATAATATATAACAAGGCAGTCTAATGATCTAATTCTATTTTATTAATGGAGTATCACTCCTAACATTTAAGCCTGTAAATGAATCCAGTAAAGGATTTTGAGATAAAATAAATAAGCCCCATGTTGTAAACATAATCTAGGTATGCTAAGCAATGATTGTATTTGCTTCTCTTAAAAGAGTGAAAACTTCTCCAACATTATTGAGGTTGATTAATAGTTGATTAGTTAATGAAACAACGAATTAAGAACAACTATAAAACATTTATTTTTTATAATTATGATGATACCTATAATTATGATGATACCTATTATCCTCCAGTTTTTAAATTGAGGATTATTTTGAAATAATAAATGACCTATTCTTATTTAATGCTAATGTGTTCATAACATCCATCTGATAACATATTTTCCATATCCTAAATTCCAATTAGATTTTAAAGAAACAAATACGAATATTTATTAGATATTTTATATAATTTTTTTAATTGTTAATATTTGTTTTTATTATTTATTTTATATTGTGTAATAAAGTAATTATTATTTTTTAATACTTCTCTTTTGTCGTTATTAAAGAAACATCGTCATTGCATGCATAGTCGCGATATAAAGATCATATGGAAGATATCAGCTTACACGTAAAATCTATTTTGGATTAAATACATCATTATTGTTTAATGCTATCTGAACTATAAAAGTATTGAGCAGGATAGGGTACATACAATTTACTTTATATTGTTGTATCCTAAAATGCATAAACACACTTGATATCTATGAATTTATTTTCTTATTTTATACAACCCTAAGATAAATTATTAATATTAGCTTTGTATTTAAATTTGCTAGCGTTAGTTCTAAAACACAGATTGAGTTACTCTTAATAAGAGCTTTTAGTAAAAAACCATACCTTTGTTAAAGATTTTGATTATTAAAATAGAATAAGATTAAGTGTGCACGTATCATTATAAAACCCTGATAAATTTATTTATCATTTTATTAAATGCAAATTTATTATCAAGGTATAGAATAGTCTTAGCTTCTGTGGAAATAGATAAAACTTGTTTGCATGATAATTGCAAGTCACGTGAGGGATAGTAATAGCACTTCTTTTTCTGCCCTTTCCTCACATTATCTCAACTGAAATCATAACCGGACTCATCTTTCTTTGGTTTCAAGTTTGGAACATGTCAAATTACAAAACAATCAGTCTATCTGTTGGTTTCAGTATATATGTGTATGCAACAATATACATTGTTATTTAAGAATTCATTCAAAGGATGAAAAAACAACATTCATTTGATTAGACTATTTTTTTACTTTGCCAAGCTAGAAATCTTAAGTTCTCACTGTATTCTGGTGCTAAATAACATAGGGAAATTATCTTAAAAATATCATTCAGAGGTTACAAGGATTACCCATTCATGTACTAACCATGAATTTAACATTAATTTAATTTAATAATCAAATGAGATAGGTGTGTTCACCCGTAGTATCATTAATTATTGTTTGTTATTATTTGATATTTTATAAACACAATTTGCACTAGCATTTAATTAGGGCCCTTACTTTAGTAAATAGGATTATATATATTTTAATGTCAGATTAACTTTTTAGTTAAAATTTAAATACTTTTTATATTTTTCTTTTCAAAAATCAAAATTTGAATTAGTTAGTAGCAAAATAGCAAATAAACTATCTTTGATATGCTACATTTGGTGTTCTTATTCTTTTTCTTTAAATATACTAATTATTTTAGCTTTGGGATGATATAAGTTTTGTTTATATTTTAAATAAATATAACTATTAATTTAATTTAATGTTTTGATCATATTTAACCAATACAATAACTCACAAACAGTTATTTATTGAGGATTAATTTTGCAATAAATCGACTAGTGGTGAATACGCACAGGCCTATGGTGTTTTACTCAACAAATTCCCATTTGTGTTTATTACTTGGAAAAAAAAGCTGTGCAAATTATTGTCACATCATTCTTTCTTTAACATCAGTTTACATTTATGGGCTTTTCTGCTCTGTATAAAATCAAAGATCAAGGTTTTAGTTTTCAATTATCATTCATTTTACTATCCAAACCATTGTAACTTCTTCTCTATAACTTTTTCAATATATATTTTCAGTAAATGTTTCTGTGCATATGCATGGTGAACAGCGCCATCTAGCGGCTGGAACTTGCATCATCTGCTTTTGGCCCCCTACTCTGAATATTTCTGCAATTTTTGCAGAAATGACATCTCTAGCAGTGGCAGGACAGTATTTCCCCAAGTACCATATTTTCTGATAATTATTTTTTGTTCTTTCTTGGGTTGGAAGCTTTTTACATGTAGTCACTTCACAATAATTTGCTCCTGGAATGTATTTTTAAATGCCAACATTCTTCATTAAATGTTTTGTCATAAATCAGTTCATTATTGGTAAGTATATTTCTGAACTTATTAATTTTCTTTCCTTTAGAAGTTAATTAAGTTCATGAGTGACGTCATTTTTCAAGGTATATAAAATATTCACTTTTATTTGTTTTTATCTGCTATAAAACAGATACAAACAGAAATACATTTAAAGAAAAAAGATGGACAAGCAGATTGCTAAATAAATTAATTTGGTTATTTATATCTTAGGTATTTCTTGCTAGTAAAGGTGTTTTAAATGTAGGAACGTTAAATTATTTTACCCTGCAAGATTTGATGCAGTGTTCATATGAGAAATTCTACAGCTCTAAATTCATTGATATGTCCATTATAGAATAATTATTGTAATGAGATATTATTTTATATAGCGCTATGTTTTAATACTGTAATAGTGATATTAGTGATTAAGCCAATGCACATGCACTTTGAAGATAAATTATAAATGAATACTCTCACTTTTTTCCAGACACAAGATATAGTATTTTAGAAAGAATGGAATGAATCCACCCATTCTTTCAACTCAAACATTTATGTATGGGCAAATCTTAAGCGTATGGAAATGAGAGCTTGAAGATGTTAAGCAATCACTTTAAATTAAATTTGTTATGTTTGAACAAATGATGCTCACGAAATCTTTACAATTTACAAACCATCATTCTTTAGTTGAAATTAAACATATATAATAAAATTGTAATAAAAAAAAATAAAGTGATAATATATTATACAAATAATTATAATAAACCACAGAAAAACTTTCAGTTATTTTTATAACCTTGTTTAATAATTGAAATTTATTTTAATTTAGTAGAAATAAATGTCATTGTATTATATCCCACGATTCATGATTTTTAAAAGTTCACACATTGCCTATTAATTAAAGATATCTCATTTCTAATTATCAAAATAGCTTCTGACTTTGTTTAATTATGATTTCTCATAAAAAAAACTTAGTATTTTTCACATAAAAGTTGAAAGTAGACTTGTATGTTTTTTCACGATGAAAGAAAACAGATGCCATTATTATTAAATCATTAATATTCTTACTTTTTATATGTTTATATAAAAGTTGCTGCTCTTTTATTTTTTTCCAATACTTTCACCAAATTTAAATTATTTTCACTGGTGGAAGGTTATGAAAATAACTAAAATACTACAGTTTATTACAGTTATTTGTTATATACATATATTATAACTATCATACTATTTAAATACAAATATATATATATATATATATATACTATTTAAATACAAATATATATATATATATATATACTTAAGCTAGATGCAATTAGAGGGGATTTGAACTCAGACATCTCCAGTCTCCAACTCTTCAGAGTTGGAGAGTGGATAAGATTGAAGCATGTCCATTAATGTTTGAAGAATTGCTATCTTAATATAAACTGATCACAGATTAGATTTATGTATGGAAGATGATGATCCAGACTGATGTGTGTTGGTTCAGCATGAAATACGTACATTGGAGATCATTTATTTTTTCCACATGTATGTGGCTATATTATCAATTGTATAAGATGGGGTGGATGACTAAAGGGAGCTTGAAAATTTGGGTTTAAACCCCTTCTTATACTTTTTATTATAGATTTACATGAGTATGATGATAATTATATATAGCATTTTTTCAATTAATACTCGACCAAATGCTGTTAATAAACTTTTTATCACCCCTGTACTTATTAGACAGTTACGTCAATGCAAAAGCATTAGCTGGCCCAGCTAAATGTATGTTTACACCTGGTGCATAATAAATTTGACCCTTGTTTGGAAATTTGCTAGATATTCTAATCCCTATATATATATATATATATATATATATATATATATGTCCACAGATGGCGTTCTACCAAAAACACCAATCAAGCGTATGTTCTGTTTACATAAACGTCAGAGTAGCATTCACTATCTCTAACTATAATTCCACTTTCAGATCATGATTTCAAGCTATTTGCTATTATCAGTGAAAGACAGGAATAAAGAAACTAGATCTAAATACAAACTCTGAGCGTTTATGAAACAATTTCTATTCAGCTTGCAAGCTGAATTTTTTAGACACGTAATGTCTTCAAACTCAGCATAGCAAACCAGATAGCTATATGGGTCTGATCTCAGTTCAGCATCACCACATAGTAGAAGCCTCTGCAATCTATATCATTGCAAGAAAGACCTCAAAGGTACATTTATGATAAACAAAAATGCAAGTTAAATACAAGCGTTAGAAGTTTTTAACTTCATTTTTGTTTATCATATATATATATATATATATATATATATATATATATATATATATATATATATCTGAGTTAGCTAATGCTTTTGCATAATAACACACACATATAATGAAGTGATCCTTTCACATTAGTGAATAGAAAATATGGAGTAATCTTGAGGTTAGAGAAAGGTTTAGCCATGCATCTGTAGGGATGTAAAACATTAAAAATCTAAAAATTAAACCACGTTTAAATAGTTATACATTGAATTCGAATACTTTAAGTGAGCCTTCTATATATAAAATTAAAAATAATTAATTTAAAATAAAATTGAAGTAAACAACTCACTATAAGTAAATAAAAAAAATTTAACACACCAATCAGGCTTTTATTCCTTAATGAATCCTTTTTGTTTCATTTTACACAATCACAGGACCTATTACCCTATAGCAACCGCCCCAATGGACATTATTTACATTACATTACAATAAATATAATTAATAAAATAATATATGTACATAAAAATGTTTAAACTTATTATAGTCCTTATCCCCCCCCCCCCAATATATATATATACAAATAATCTAAAAAAAACCAATAATAATAATCCGTTTTATTTTTAAAATTATAACTCTAAAGTTTCCAAAAATCTAACATTGTCCATTTCACTCTTAATTGTGCTTGACCTTTAACAATGTTTACACATTTGTTTAATATACAAAATTTTATAACAAGGAAAAAAAGTCAATAAACACCACATGACCACCACTTCTTGTGCTTGTGTATAACTGTTTTAAAACAGGCAAAAATCATTATAAGTATTACCACACACAGCAAGCTAGAGTAATCAATGGATGCCAGAAGGCTTGTGCATAAAATCCCCATCTAATGCCTACTTATCCAATATCCCCAGACTAGTTTCTGGCTTGTGGCCTTCGTCAATGAAGAGCCTTGGTCTAGGTGCAGTGCTCTCAGATCCAAGGCTCCTCATGCTACAAGCCAGAAACTAGTCAGGGTTATTGGATGAGTAGGCACTACATGGGGATTTTATGCACAAGCCACCTGGCATCCATTGATTACTCTATCTTGCTGTGTGTGGCAATACATATAGTGAGTTTTGCCTGTTTTAAGGAAAGAAAGTATTATGAAACTTTGTATATTAAACAAATGTGTAAACCTGGTTAAAGGTCAAGCACAATTAGGGGAGAAATGGACATTGTTAGATTATTGGAAACATTAGAGTTATAATTTTTTTTTTTAAAAAAGAAGAAATTATTATTGAGGTTATTTTTTTAGATTATTTGTAAATATTCAATAAATTTAATCATTTTTATGTACTTATATGTATTTTATTAATTATATTTAATGTATGTATTTTAATAATTATATTTATTGTAACGTAATGTAAATAATGTCCACTGGGGGAGTTGATGTAGAGTAATTGGTCATGTGATTGTATAAAATCGAAACATCTTGAAAAGGTTCCATTAAAGAATGAAAGCCAGATTGATATATTAAATAATTTTTTTTATAGAGTTGTTTATTTCAATTTTGTTTTAAATTAATTATTTTTAATGTTCATGAATGTAACAAATGTACATTTTATACAAAAATATTAAATAACTTTTTTTAAATTTAAATAAATTTAGTTAGAAATAATACTTATTTTTTAAACATTCCATTTAATATTTTTCTGTAAACAATTTAACATTTTAAAGTAGATTAAATTTACATTTATAAATTTTCTACTATTAAAGATAGATAACTTGTCCCCCCCCCCCCAAAAAAAAAAAAAAAAAATTTTTTTTAAATTCACTAATGCATATTGAACAAAGAAATCAATTAATCTCTTCACTTAGATAAAAATCTCATAGTAGAAAATCATTAATTAAAATAAAAACTAATAAGTAAAAATCATTTAATGATTGATAGTAAGCAGGGAATGTCACTATTACTTGGCCAGCATATCAACAATAGGCTTATAATGTGATAAAGCCTTTTAATATGCTCATTTTTGGATCAAAGTTCATTTCAGTTTCCATTACATTTAGCACCTAAAGTAGGGCCAAATATTTGAATCACCTAGCAATTTATATTTATTCAATATAATTAATAGATACAGGCCTGAGATGAAACATTTATTGCACATACAAAAAATAGAAATGCAGGAATAGAGAGGAGCTAAAAGTAGAAATATGAGGTAAACAATAGAAATTATACTAGGAAGAATAGGGCTGATAATAAAGAAAAAATAGTGTTACTATTAGAGTATGAGATGAACACAATAATTAGTGATATATGGAAATATTTTTGATTTTGAAAATATATATGAAATATTACAAGAGCAAAAGCAAGTATACAAACTAAGGGTATGGAAGCAGAAAAAACTGTTGATGGGAAAACAGATAGAGACCACAAGACCACATAAATATGTGCATAGTATGCATAGTAAATGTAAGCATTTAGAAAAACAGGCTGAGGAAAAATTGGAAGCTCTAAAAAGAATATGGCTGGTAAATAATGGTGGTGTTGGGTTTGTTTACAGAAATAAATGAAAACGAATTGGAAGAGATGGCTGATTAAATAAAAAACTTGTCTAAGGACAATAAAAATCAAATAGAAAATGTGATTTATGAAATAGAGACAATAAAAATCAAATGGAATTTTGACTAAAGTCAATAAAAGTTAAGTAGAAAACTTGGTTAGAGATAATGAAGACATGGTAAAAAATTTATTCAAATAATGGTCAAACTCAGATGAAAGAGTAAATTATGAACAGGTTGGACAAGAATTGTGGAGCTTGATAATAACATGAATGAAGTCCATCACAAAATCTGTTAGAATAAAAAGAACAAGATAACAAGATAAGTCAATTACAAGGGATAGTGAAGACTGCAAAAATAAAAAAATTAAAAAAAAAATTAGTAAGTGTACAAGATAATATCAATAACTTAAGAAGGCAGATCAGAAAAATTCAACTTAAGGAAGTCAGTCAGTAGAAAAAAATAATTGTCATAAAGTGAAGTTAAAGCTGACCACAGAGTTGGTGAGAAAATTAGTAGTTTGAATATAATCTCCCTCAAAATAGGAGTATATGACATTGCATTTGAAGAAGGTAAGAAAGGATTTACTAATTTGAATCCACATATATTTGGAAATATACCTGGTATAGTAAATACATTTTTATGAATCACAATTTTTTCAGAAATCTTAGCTCGCAATGCTAATGGAAACAAATTATGTGATAGCTTTTAGCCATTTTTAGAGGTAACCCAAGCTTGGTTGGACTCCTTATTTACATTTCAATTCGGACATGGCTTATTGAAATGCTACTGGAGTGAGAAATATTAGTAATTATCAAACATAAGTAATCAAAAGAAAAGTTCCAGCCTGGTGAACCATACACTCCACTCTTTAGAAGATATGTGGCTAAAGTGAAAGTTTTCTAGGTCATCCTTTATCACTGCACCAGATCATCCAAAATTATGAGCCATATATTTTCTGTATGAGCGGATGTACTAATGAACAGATTTCTTAATTGTTTAATGCATTCAACAGCAACAAATCTCCACAATTTGGAAAAAGGATATAAATGTCAATAAAAAATCGCTATAAAGGAAATAATGACTCATACATAAATGTTATACAGTAGATAAAAAAGAAGAAATCACCATCATGAAAGCAAAAAAAAAAAAGAAAAAAGTATACCGACAGTCCGTCTAGAAATTTAAATAATTAGGCAAACTGGAACTGTATCAAATATATATATATATATACTAGTGAAGATAATTATCCTGGACATTATCTCCAATTGTTTGGCAATAACTGGGGTTAAAACAGAAACTTAGAGATTCACAGCATTAAATAAGAAATAATTCAGAAATCTGTTCTTCACTTCAAGGAACTAGATAACACAGGAGAACAAAGTACAGAAAAGTAGTGCAGATGGTATAATGCCAAATTTGGTATGCAATTGGGAGAAGTTCCCCACTATTTACATGCCAGGATTGTTCTAAAATTACTATAATATTAGATGGCATTTTAGTGATTTTATTAGATTCAGGGAATCAGATTTTATGATGTCAGAAGATCTACACAACCAAGTCATATAAGTGAATTCAATCATTATAACTATTCTTTTTAAGATTGACATGAATCACCCTAATAGAAAAGCAAATTGACATCAAAACAGATTTGGATATAAATGTTGATCTAAAGAGCATGTGTAAACCATGTTTCCTTGATATGGGTGGAAAAATTCAAGAGGTCAGTTTATGGTCTGACTTCATGCATAAAACTCGTTGCCTATTAGATTTTCATAAGTATTAGGTGATGTGTAAAATGAAGTTATACTATTCTTACCTCAAAGGCAATATTATTCCACAGAGAAGTGTCATGTGCAGAATTGCCCTCAGTGGCAAGAAATAATGATCAAGATTTAAGAATGCATGATATTAAGAAATGAATGCAGATTTCAGATTGAACAAATATTTTAAAGAAGTAAGTCATTATTTTTTCTGACATATTGAAGAAATAAAGTATGAGATCTGAACTAAGGATAGTCAACTATGTCAAGTTTGGCCATGCTCAATACCTTATCAAAATAAAGTAGGAGTGAAAAAACAGTCCATACAGATGAAATAAATAATATCCAAATGTTTGTGCTATTTAACAACTGGTAGTAATAAAAAAAGATGGGTCTATCATGTTAGGTTTAATTGAATGTCAATTAAAGAAAATTTTTTCTCCAATCTATGAATTTTTGATGATGTTCAGAGTAAATATTTTTTTTTACCATTTTTGATCCATTAGTTACTGGAAGATAAAGCAGCATCTGGAAAATCATCAGGGTTCATTCAGATACAATGAGTTTTCTTATCATTTCAATAAGATGCTTTTTGGATTAAATAATAATGGTTCTGTTTTTTTGATTATTTAGATGAAATGTTGTCAAAGAATATAGAACCCATAGTGGCTATGTACATTGATGATATAGTTATCACATCTAATGATATGTCCAAACATATTCAGCATTTGAAATTGTTTTTTTTGATTAGTGCAAATTGGAAAAACAAATCTAAAAAAAGACACCTTGTGTCAGATGGAGTCAAATATTTAAAATATGTGATAAATAGCTATGATATTAGATCCTAATATGAAAAAGTACAAGCAGTTCAAGATTTTCCCTTTCTAAGAGTAGGAAATATATCAGGTCCTTCTTGGAGTTGTGTAATTTTTATAACCATTTCTATAAAATTTTCTATTGATATGGAGTCTTTGTTTTAGTTAGTGGACTCTAAAATATCATAAAGAACTTAAAAACAATTGAAGATAGATTTCTAGATAAGCTAATACTGGCCTATCCTCATTTTGAAAAATCCTTTTACATGCAAACTGACAATAGTGAGTATAGATTGGAGGTTACATTGTTCCAAATCCAGGAGAAGTTCTCTTGTTTTTTAACTGATTATTGAAAGGCTCTGAAATAAATTATAAGTTGATCAAAAAGAAACTGCAACTATCATAGAGGCCATTTACGAATTTTGACATTCATGCTGAGATTTGAAGTGATTATAATCATTGATCACAAAGCCTATTCTTGAATCATGGCTATCCAATTAATAATCAATTGGTGATGTGTTTTACTTTAGCATTCCAATTATGCAATTAGATATTGCAGGGATTCTGAAAATGTAATAACAAATATATTGAGTCCCAATTCTGTTCAACAAAATCAACAATACCTCTATGCTGATAATATATACATCATATCCTTAGACATGTTGTGGATGAGTCAGTAGAAAGAAATTTGCAACAATTCTTTAAATGACAGATAAAAGATCCTGCATTATAAGAAAATAATTGAATATATTGGAAGAGAATATAGAGAATCTATCTATGATAGTAATTTCATGTAGAAAAGTAAGAATGAGTATACTATTTTTTCCTGAAAACTGACTATAGTGGTTGTGGATTGGACACTACATTGTTCCAGATCAGGGAGCTCTCTTGTTTTTTAACTGATTATTGAAAGAAACTGAAATAAATTATAAGATATAAAAAAGAAACTTCAACTGTCATACCAGCCTTTTCAGAGTTTTGACATTCATACTGGTATTTGAGATGATTATTATCATTGGCCACAAAGCTTAAAATTCTTAAATCATAAACTATCCAATCAATAATCAATTGGTGACCTATTTACTTCAGGATTCCAATTATGCAATTAAATATTGCAGAGATTCTGAAATAGTGGTAACAAATATATTGAGTCTCAACTCTTTTCAACTGTGCTGATAATATGTACATCATACGCTTGGGCCTGCTGTGGATGAGTCAGTTCTTTAATTGACAGAGAGAAGATTCCGCATTGTAAAGAAATAATTGAATATATTAAAAAGGGATATAGAGAGTCTACTTATAATGCTAATCTCATGTAGAAAAGTAAGGATGAGCATACAATAAAAGAGAGTTTTGCAGTACCAAGTGGGTATGAGAATGGATCAATGATTATTCACAATATAGAATTCTATGCATAACATGTTGAAAAGTGATATGCACTCTTTGTGTAGGTGCTATCATGCAGAAAAATTAGAAATCATTAAAGAGTTGTTTTTATTAGCCAAAACTGTATAAGAATGTGCTATGTGTGTTCTGTACGTTAATTATCATCTCAGAAGAATGAGGTACTTAGTAGTTGGATACAATACATTTTTAAAATTGGTGGCTGTGTATCCAGTATCCCAAGGTAATGCTTGCAATATTATTAATTCACTGAAACACATCACTTTAGTATAGGAAAAAAGGCACAAGTTATTACAGACCACAGAACTCCCTTTATGTCAGTTGAATGGTAAAAATCAATTAAGAAGCAATGAATTAAACATATTTTTGACTTCTATTCACAACCTGCAATCAAATTTATGTAAATGGTTAATGTGAGAGCTGGAGCAATTATTCCAAGGTTTATATTAAATCATTATGGTTAAGCTAATCAATTACAACATGTGTAAATTACAATAATTAGTCTTTTAACGAGTCTATTATTTTAATGTATCACAGAAGACATATATCATTATTACATAAAACTAAGCTGTCAATAATACAAGGCAGAGAGACTCTGAAAGGAATAATATTAACTTTATTGATCAATTAAAGAAAAAAGGTGAATTAAAAAAACAAAAATCTCTTTTCTCCACATATATTTTAACGAGGAAATAGGATAATTAATGATCCATGTTACTTCTGTGAGCTGCCCTGAAAAGAATAAAAATAAATTTCCATTATATGTATGAGGGTCCTGATGAAATTAGCAGACATTATGAAAACAATGTTTTTGTAGTGACAGAGGAAAGAAAAAAAAGTACATAATGTTCAGTTGCTGTCAGTCACAAAAATTCAATAGGAAGAAGCTTTTGATGTACATTTAACTGTATTTTTTATACTAGTGAGGAATGGAGAATTTTGTCATGGGTACAAGACTTCAATGTTTTCATGAATCTTCATGGTGTCGTATGTCTCAACAAAACAACCCATTTAAAAATTATACCACAAATTTTAAACCTTATAGAAACCACCTTTTAAGTCTTAAAAGTGGGCAAGGTCTAACCTTCATATCTTATAGGGGAATTGATTTTTATAAATAGTACTGTACTAAGAGCCACCAACCTCTTAGTTTCATAAAGTCTCATGAGCAAAGCTTCAGTATACTAAAGTTGTTTTTTTATATTCTGGATTTTAAAGTTGCTTATTGTACTTAAAATCACATAGAAATACTGATGTTTGGCTACATTGTGTATTTATAGTTGGTGATTAAATTTTTTGTCCATTCTAGGATTGTAAGGTGGTATTAATATTATTCTAATTTTTAGATGTCAGTCATGTCTCTACATAAAAAGAAAAAAAGTACAATAAACCAACACAAAAGCAAACAAATAAAGACTATGGGATGAACCAATTAGATTTTTATTACTAGCATTGAAAAAAGAAACTTTTAGGTAATCAAACAAGGTGTAATATTAAAGATGAAATTGGTCAAGATGAACATAAGTAATGATAGATAATCCAATTAGATTTCATTCTCCATTTTGAAAAGATATATTGTAGCATTCTATAAATAGATACCAATTAAAATCAAAACAATTCTATGAGTTTAGAATGAGATATAAAGGGGGTAAATTGAATTCAAGCTATAAAAGTTGAGATCTATGAATACCCTCTGTTTTAACTATTTTGTTTCTCTTTGTTTAAAAAATATTATAAATTATGTTAAAGAGACAATAAAAATCACTTGAAAGTTGTTTATTTAAAAAAACAAAAACAAATTGGAATTACTAAAACAAATATTAAACCAAAAGTTATTAAATTAACATTAAATATTTGGTTTGTATTCAAAAATGTATTCATAATTTTATAAGACAATATTTTTTGGTACTGTGGTTTTAAAGCTGCGACATGAAGAATTATAATCGTTTAATTATTAAATTAATTAGGTTATTAAATCAAAAACATATTTTAAAATCTACATTAAAAAAACAAAAACAATTTAACAACAAAAAAAAAATACGAAAAGCATTAATGCGAAGAATAGTTAAAATGCGTATTTAAATCAAATGGAGTGTGTGTTTGCACGTGCATATTCTGCATAATCTATTTTCATACATTCTACAGGCTTACACCTGCATTTATATATGTAATATATGCGGTATTCGAACTCGGACTTTCACACGACCTACAACTCTCAATGCCATCCTATATTGCTGATTCACCTGATCACACACATGTTGAAAAGATAAATAATCACCAATATATGTATTTCGTGCTAAACTAGCACCCATCAGTTGGTTCAGATAGCCATCACACATATATACAATTTGTATTCAGCTTTATATTAAAATAACCAATCTTCATACTTTAATGAGTGCTGGTTTAGCACGAAATACGGATATTGGTGATTATTTATCTTTTCAACATGTGTGTGATCAAGTGAGTCAGCAATATAAGATGGCAACTGTGAGTTGTAGATCGTGTGAAAGTCTGAGTTCGAATCCCGCATATATTACATATATAAATGCAGGTATAAGCCTGTAGAATGTATTAAAATAAATTATGCAGAATATGCACGTGCAAACACACACTCAATTTGATTTAAACACGCATTTTAAATATTCTTCGCATTAATGCTTTTTGTATTTTTTTTTTGTTAAATTGTTTTTTTTTAAATGCAGATTTTAAAATATGTTTTTGATTTAATAACCTAATTAATTTAATAATTAAACGATTATAATTCTTCATGTCGCAACTCTAATACCACAGTACCTATTTTTTTTACTTTCTCTTTTTAGTTTTTTTTTTTTTTTTGAAAAAAGGAAGAGGAAAGAAAAATAATGAAATTAAAGATTGGTTAATTATGAGAGATAATTTTGGAGGTAAATACGTTGATTCAAAAACGTTTTTTGAAAACTATTTTTCAAAAAACAATGATGATGTAGTTATAAATTGACAGACATTCATAATTTCAATTTGCACGTGTTGTCTCCTGTAGTGAATGCAAAAACTTAAAGTAGATTGTTATACAGGAAAAAAAAGCTTGGCCCAGCAGTGTATGGATAGCCATAACCCGTTGTATTGAATTCAAATATAGGAAACTATACTTGCTGTTGAGAGAATATTATCATTATCATTAAAAAATAATCAGGTACAGTAGTGGATTATTCCTTTTTAATTCATATTAATGAGTACATGTTTGTCCAGTTATTATAATGCCATAAAAAGGTTATAAAGTCCAGTCTTAGATAAAAAATAATTCTTTGATGCCCATCATCATTGAAGATGTTTTTTTTTTGCCTAGGGATTTATGGGATGGTTATTGACTCCCTCCAAAATTCTATCAAATGATTATGTGTAAACTATAACTAGATAGTGATAAAAAAATAAACATACTAGTTCTGACTGTCTTAAACTTGGAGAGTGAAGAAACAATAGAATTTAGCATTTGTGATCAGTCTAAAAATAAAATAGAGAAAATGATAATTCTATGGAAAAATGCTTTTATTAGTAACCAATCAGAAATATTAATTAGGAACTTGAAGTAGATTAACCAGTTAATAAACTATGGACAAACTGTCTTAGGAATGCATAAAACCCAAAACATATCTGATTGTAACAGCTGTAAGTGCTTCCATTAATTAAAAAAACACAGAAAGACCATTTAGATATTTATATCACAAGAAATAATAATATATTAAATTATATATTATATAATGAGTATGCCAATAACTCTTAAGAAGTCTTTCAGAATATTCCTATCCTCAGACCAGTTTCTGGCTCTGGCTTTCATCAGTTAGGCACTAGGATATTCAAGCATTAGATTTAAAATACCATGTCAAGCCAAGCACTTTATCTAATGTCTAACTATTAAGTAGCTAGTTTGAAAATTTCAGAAATCCATATGTCTTCAAATCCAGTTAAGCCATATTGGACTGAGCTAAGTTCAGATCCACCATATATTAATAGCTTTAGCAATATAAAATCACCAAGTATTAAGAGCTATAGCAATAATTGCAAGGAAGTCAAGTCACATGATATATGACTTGATTTCCTTGCAATTATTGTTATTGCTCTTTAGGTTTTGGTGATTTTATATTATTAAAACTATTAATATATGGTATATCTAAATGATGTTTAGTTCCATATGGATATTTAAGTTAGATAGCTGGATTTGAAGACATATGGATGTCTGAAAGTTTCAGATTTTCTAATTAACAGTTAAACATTAAATAAAATGCTGTGCTTGACCTGGTAGTTTAAATCTATTGCTTGAGTACCCTAGTAACTAACTGATGAAAGTCAGAGCTAGAAACCAATCTTAGGATATGGATATTCTAAAAAGCTTGTTAAGAGCTATTGGCATGCTCATTATATTACTTGTATAATACAAGCTTATTAAATTAAGTAATGTGATATATGACTTGGATTTTCTTGCAATTATTGCATATTAAATTACGAAGTAATATTTACTTAATTGCAAGTATTATCTTTATACTATATTCTTGTTATGTTTTAATTTTATTTTTTTGCTTTGAAATTTAAGTGTAATAATGTATACACCTGGGTCTTGTTTTATGTGGATTTATTTAACGCGATTTTGAAGTTACGCGATTTATGTTTCTTCGGAAGTTGAACTCTGATAATGCGCTATTACTTTAAATAATAAATTCCGCACACTTACGTCATATTGAAAGTAATAGCACATTATTGGAATTCGACTTTCATCTTAGTAATTTCAATATTTTCAGTGCTTTATAATAGTAAGATTTTATGCAATAATGAAATTAAAATCATGATTTCCACATTTTATGTATACACACATTAAATTTTACAAGATTATAATGTACATTTGTTCAAACATTGTGCGTGTTAATTTTGCATTTTAAATCACATTCTGTTTTTGCTTTTTAAAAAAGAATGTAATCAATTATTAATCATTTAGTGTCCACAAGTTTATTTTTAAAAAGTGAGTAATAGCAGTGGGCACAATTAAATTTGACAATTAAAAATTAAAATCTGATTTTTAATTGTAATTAAGAATTTAAAAATTACTTAAGGTGACCTGAAATTAATGTGATGTGAAGTTGGCGCTAATTGTATTTCCTCTTGTGAAGAATCTGTTTTTTTACCAGTTTGCAAATGAATGTGTTTATTGGCAAATAGCGATAATAATTAAAACGTGTATAAAAAATGTAAATTATTGTACTATAAATTATGCATAAAAATATATTATTTTGAATAAAATTAAATATTATAGTTAAAAAAAGTTTGTCTTGTATCAATTTTTTTCAAATTTGAAATTTTGTATTAGTCATATTTTATTTCCTTATTTTTTTTTTTTGCACAAATTTTAAAGTCATTTTACATTGGTGCTTTGCTTTTACACAATTTTTGAAAAATCACAGTCTGTATCCCCCCTTTTTCAAGGTAAGTTACATCTATTTTTACATGATTTCGTTTGCGTGTGTTTTCTGAGGAACCTATCTATCGTGTAAAACGAGACCCAGGTGTATATATATTTCCCTTATTATTATTATTATTATTATTATTATTATTATTATTATTATTATTATTATTATTATTATTATTATTATTATTATTATTATTATTATTATTATTATTATTATTATTATTATTATTATTATTATTTTCAATATGCTTATAGTTAAACATTGATCAGATATAGGGAAATAAAAAAATACCTACTTTAGGATAGATTTGAACTTCTGTGTATTTAAGTGAACATATTAATGTCCTATACATGAGGGGTCAGAATGACTTAAAGTCAACATGGGTATGACAACAATATTGACATCAACAAGGGCTTTGAGAATTTATCAGCTTTTCAATAATATGGAAGGCTGAAGAATTGGAAGGTAGAGAAGATTAAAGTCTGTCCATTAAAGTATGAAGATTTGCTATCTTAATATAAATTGAGTACTGATTACATATATATGTGAGAGATGATGGTCTGGATCAACTGGTGGGTGCCGGTTCAGCACAAAATACATATATTGGAGATAGTTTATCTTTTTCACATGTATGTGATTATGTGTATCAGTTGTATAAGTTTGAGCTGACAGCTGTAGGGATCTTAAAAGTCTGAGTTCAAATTCCTTCTAAATTACATTAAGTTCAGTATAGATAATATACAGTGTTTAAATACAATCTATTTTACTTTTAAAGTATTGAGAGATGAAAGATAATGAAAATATTAAAAGCTATAATCTTTAATTTCTACTAAATAATATTACATCTGAATTTTAGAAATTTTATAAGGTTAATAATAGAGAGAATGTTGACTCATTTAATACTTGTTAGTACTGCCACAACGTATAGTTGAGTTCAACATTTTATCTTCTGTTTCAATTCTCATTTCTTCCATTCTGCAAGGGATTTAAATTAAATAGTTAAATTATGTAATATCATGTTTAAGTTTGATATGTTAACAAGCTACCACTTGGTGCTTGATGGAATTACTGTGACTTAACAGATGAAGATTTGAACCTGGAGTTTTGGTAATTTTTCAAAGAAGTCAAAAGATAATGCCTTAATGAACCTTGGTTAATTGGATCAGTCTAATAAAATATAAAGAAAAATGCCCAATGAGCTCATATCTTTTAAACATTGTCCATAATCCATATGTAGTGATGTGGTTATTGTTATGACAGACATAAGTTTATTAATATGCAAGAAATGTTATTGTTATTTTACTATTACCATATCCTCATAAACTGATAAATCTCTTTAATATGCTCATCACAAAACTTTGAATTGGAGTTCATTTCAAATGCCATTATAATATATTAACAAAAACCTTATGAGTTTGTTTTTTTATGACTAAATCAACATTTTAAAAGTCAAATTAAATATAAATAGACACCTTCATAATTTTAAAACAGTTTCAATCCAGTGTTTTTCTGTGTTCAGAGTCAAAGCCTCAAAAGTTAAATATTACTGGATCAAAATTCAACCCATTGTCAAGCGTTTTTAGCCGAGAGGTCATCGCAGCTGCCTTGCAAGTAAGTAGTTGGTTGCAGACGGTTGTGAGTTCGCGTCCCGGCTGATGCTCTGACATATGAAAAAAAAAAAAAAAATCAACCCATTATTTCTTGTACTTAAACATTTATGGGCTCTCATATAACTAACCAATTGATTATTTCTTATATAAAACAATTATAAAAAAATATAACTGGTTATATTCAAATTAATTAATAAACGATTCAAAAATTAGACATTAACTATATCATCCATGTCACTTTTACCTTGACATATTTAAAACCAAGTGTAATTTAAAGGAATGAAAGTTATTCAAAAATGCACCTACATCTCTTTACTTCCTTCTTTTATAATTTAGTACTTTTTTTTTTTTTATCTGATACAAATTATATTAGTGAAATGTTGCATTAAGATTTATGGCTGCAGGGAAGGGGACAGATCAGTATCGTTCTATATTTATAAATAAGCAATTATGAAGATTTAATCCATTTTTAAATTTGAAAGTAAATATTTATTTAATAACTAAATTTAGTTATACAATAAAAGAGTTTTACACAATAATATAATTATTACTGTAACATATACTAAATTGCAAGTCCACATTAAGCTATTAATGTAAAGAATAAAGTTCATAAAAAAATTATAATCCTCACAATAATTATATTCATAAACTTACATATATCTACAGAAAGTTTTTATTAACTAAAAGGAGATCTTTTGATTTTTTTTAAAGCCTTAAACAAAGTGAGTTGAAAAATGTTTTTAATATCAAGTATATAATTATTATCATAGAAGCTATCACTACAATGTAAATGATTATGCAGTGAACAAATAGATATATGGATGGTCAGATAACTTGATAATGCTTATCTTAAGTGTTAGCTGTGTTTGAAGTTATAATGTGTGCAATGCACATGAATATATCTTTTTGAAATTATACTTACAATTATACCATACATAAAAAATGCATGGCTGATTTATGAAGTTCTAAGTCATAAGTTGAGGTAGTAATTGTGATTAAAATAAAGGGATCTAACCACTAAACATCACATGATCACTATTTCTTATGTTAGCACATTATTGTTATTAAAACAGGCAAAATTTTCCATACAGTAGTGCCACTCAGTGCCACAAGCCAGAAACTAGTCTTGGGATATTGGATGAGTAGGCACTAGATAGGGATTTTATGCACAAGCCTTCCGGCATCCATTGATTACACTGGTTGGCACTGAGTGGCACTACTGTATGGAAAGTTTTGCCTATTTTGATAAAGGGATCTAAGAATTACTGTCATGAAGATTAGCATTTGTTAATGAGTTTTTATTTGGCTGTCTACTATCATAGATTATTTTTTAAAAAAAAATACTAAAAAAGATACATGTATATTGTACTATATCAGCACATATATTGGAGCACAGGTCAAAATAGAATTATTATGAATAAAAAAAAATTCAATAACTCCATTGTGACTAAACTAAGTTTTCATTCTGATAAAGAAAGAAGAAAATTATTGCATAAATATATAGAATGATTGTAATCAGACCAAACAATATTTTATAATTGGTATAAAACATTTTAGTGCTCAAATTGACTTATAATAGAATTATGAAACTAGTGTACCTCATATATGTACTTAAATGGATTATGTCCTGTACATGAGGGGTCAGAGTGACGTATAGTCAACCTGGGTGTGTCAAGAATGTCGGCAGCAGTGTGAGCTTTGAGCATTCCATCATCAGATTTTTAATAGGATGAATGGCTGAAGAGTTGGAGGGTAGAGTGGATTGAAGCCATGTCCATTAAAGTATGAAGATTGTTATCTTAATATAAATCTGATCACTTATTGTATATATATATATATATATATGATAATCTGGACCAGCTGACAAGTGCTGATTTAGCACTGTTTCGCAACATAGCAAATTTATCTTATATATTTTTTGCTTTATTATCTTCATTTACCTGCCTTCACATTTGTTCTCTGAATCATTAAGAGACATCTCACATGCTTTAATATTTTATTTCAAAAGCACCAATTCATGCTTTCTCTTGTTTTCACAATGTCCACATTTTACAATCACATATTGCAATGAATCATATCATAGCCTTCAATAGTCTTCATTTTATACATATTTTTACATCTCTACTTTTCCATATGGGCAATAATTTTATAGGTGGCTTTGATGGGAAAAATATTATGCATTATCTCTGTATGATATTTTTCATTTTGATTTTGTCTGAAACCTAACAAACAAATTATGAAATTTGTTCCACTCAAATGTGCTCCATTGCTGTGTCTACTATTTCTCAAGTTAATCATATATCCAATACCTTGTTGTTATTTAGCATTAGTCCATATTCTGTTCCTGTTTTTATCAATCAATCTACCAAGATATCCCCCCCCCCCAATAAAAATCATCTTTTCCCAAATTGTAGGCATTTCTTCCCTCATAAAAATATCACCTCTTAAAAACATCAAAAGTTTTTGTAATTGTTTTCTCTGCTATAAAGTTATATAAGTATGAGCTTATCTACAATAGTCCCATGCTGGTTTTTTGTTTTATAGGATTAGGAAGATAGTGGTCTTACTAAATGTGAATGGTATTTTATATATAACATTGCTCTTCAAAGCTTGTCATGACATACAAAATCAAAGGTCTTTTAATAATCTACAAAACAGAGTTAAGGGTATTGTTGAAATTTTCCAGGCTTATTGAAAATAATGTTTAAGTTAGTTTTTTTTTATTGTGGTCTAAATGTTCCCTGCTTCCACACCAATTACCATTTTGTTTTTGCCTGTATTTTATCCAACACTATTTTTATCTTGCTGACATGTGATATTAAAGCTGTTTTTTTGAAAGTATCACCTTCACTGAGATTTCTTTTCTTTGATATCTACACAAATGTCACTGAAATGCAGTCTTTGATCCAATCTCTACTCTCTTACATTGCCAAGATCTTTCTGTTTAATCTATTTATATTTAAATTTCATCTTTTCTTAAAACACTCTGTAAATAGTATGACTATCAATTTTTGACATGGCTTTTTCTACTTAGTTTTTAAAGATGATACTTTACATTCTATAACACATATATCATTTAAACATTACATGATCACCATCTCTTATGCTAGCACATAACTGTTATTAAACAGGCAAAACTCTCCATACAGTAGTGCCACCCTGTGCCAACTAGAGTAATCAATGGATGCCAGAAGGCTTGTGCATAAAATACCCATCTAGTGCCTACTCATCCAATATCCCCAGACCTGTTTCTGGCTTGTGGCCTTCATCAGTAAAGAGCTTTGGATCTGAGAGCACTGCACCTGGATCATAGAATCTAATGCAACCCTCCAGCAGCTACCTTTTATCTCTACTTAACTACAAAAGTATGATAATGAAATTGAAAATACAATAAAAGGTGGCTGCTGGAGAGTTGCATTAGATCCTAAGATTTAGGTGCAGTGCTCTCAGATCCAAGGCTCCTCACTGATGAAGGCCACAAGCCAGACACTAGTCTGGAAATATTGAATGAGTAGGCACTAGATGGGGATTTTATGCACAAGCCTTCTGGCATCCATTGATTACTCTGGGTGGCACAGGGTAGCACTATTGTATGGAGAGTTTTGCCTGTTTAGTAACATATATAATCTATTATTGTGTCATTTTTTATTTGATATTGACATAACTCTTTCCATTTTTATTAACCACTTTTTCTGGATATGTAAATTGCTTACCAGCATCATCTTTTATTGTAACAAATCCTGTATAAAGTTTCCTGTTTTATCATTAACTAAAACATTTTCTTAGTTTTACTACAGCTATCCTCTCTTCCCA
This sequence comes from Epiperipatus broadwayi, assembly GCA_028023455.1. Classification (NCBI taxonomy): domain Eukaryota; kingdom Metazoa; phylum Onychophora; class Udeonychophora; order Euonychophora; family Peripatidae; genus Epiperipatus; species Epiperipatus broadwayi. The sequence goes on along the minus strand of JAQFVV010000066.1, from coordinate 3,156,948 downwards.
GTTTTGAGTATAAGTTATTTATATGCCTTTAATCATCCATTCTAATTTTATTATGTACCTCTCATTTAAATTCTGTATATTTTACAGGACCACAATTCTCAATTTTTGGTCAATAACTTTTATCATTTCCAATATTGACAATACAGTCAACCTTGTTTTTATTTCAACTTCCATAATAGGTATATAGTTAATAATTATCTTTATTGCCATATATATTTATTTCAGAAAATGGCTGATTTTTCAACCAAATGATGACATTCATACAACCTCCAGCATATTAATTTTTAACAAGCACCATTACTTCTTTTACATCACTATTCTAAGTAAATCATTCAATTTGATATTAATCTGTGTTCCAATAATTTACTATTACTTATGTAATTGACATTTAGTCTTTTGACATTTTTTTTCTTAAGTTTTATAATTTCTAATTCTTGTTCTTTTATGAATTGATTTCATCATCATCTCTGCCATCATTCCCAACCATTATTTACCTACTGCCAAATGAATATCATTTTAATTTCAATCCAGTTTCTCCAAGGTCTAGTCTCTTTTCTCTACATTATCCCAGAATACTTTATTTTTCATTCAGGTAGCTTAGATGTAATCTATTTCTAGGTTTCTTAAAATCTCTTGGAATCCAGTTTAAGATTTTAACGGTCAACGTATTATCACTTCTTCTAGCAATATGTATAGGCCAATTCCACTTTAGTTTTTAATTCTTTCAATGACATCAGTAATCTCTTTGTTCTCTCATCCATGTATTGTGTTTTTGATCTCTTCTTGATTCTCTTAATATACATCTGTCCATATTTTATTAAGTTGTCTAAAGTCTCTGTATTGCTTTTCTGTTAAAAGTTCAAATCTCAGATCCATATGTAAGAACTAGTAAAACATATTTTATCAAAAATGTTCGTTTTCAAACACATAAACATATTTCTTTTTTTTTAATGTTATTTCTACCAAAAGCACTCCAATCACGTTTAATTCTATATTTAATTACATCCTTGATATATCTAGTTACAATAATAATCTAACCAAAGTATTTGTAGTTGTTAACTTCTTCTAACTCATCATTATCAATCTTCATTTTCTTCTTTTGAAAAAATCCATTAAACATTACTTTAGTCTTTTGAACATTTACCTTTAGACTTATTTTGTTACTTTCATCTGATAATTCTTGCAACATTTTCTGAAGCTCTGAAGCATTATTTTCAAAAATAACTACATCATCTACAAAATCTAGAAGATTTAAATAATCTCCATTTATTTTTTATTGCCTTAGTTTCCCATTTTAATTCACAAAATTCTTCTTGCAAAATAAATGTAAAATGTTTTGGGATTAAAACAGGCAAAACTCACTATACATATTGCCACACACAGCAATCTAGCTTAATCAATGGATACCTGAAGGCTTGTACATAAAATCCCCATATAGTGCCTACTCATCTAATATCCCTAGACTAGTTTCTGGCTGGTGGCCTTCGTCAGTGAGGAGCCTTGGACCTGAGAGCACTGCACCTAGATCTAAGATCATCCAATATCCCCAGACTAGTTTCTGGCTTGTGACCTTCATCAGTGAGAAGCCTTGAATCTGAGAGCACTGCACCTATAGGTGCACCTAAGATCTAGGTGCAGTACTCTCAGATACAAGGCTCATCACTGATGAAGGCCATAAGCCAGAAACTAGTCTGGGGGTGCAGTGCTCTCAGATCCAAGGCTTCTCACTGATGAAGGCCACAAGCCAGAACCTAGTCTGGGGATATTGGATGAGTAGGCACTAGATGGGGATTTTATGCACAAGCCATATGGCATCCATTGATTACTCTAGCTTGCTGTGTGTGGCAATAAGTATAGTTAGTTTTGCCTGTTTTAAAAGTTATACACAAGCATAAGAAGTTGTGGTTATGTGATGTTTTGAGATATGGAGTCATCCTGTCACATACCCTTTTCAATGTTAATCTTTCTTGTATCATTATGAAATATAGTCACTGCAGTTGTATTTTTATAAATTTTATTAATGCCTTTTCATAATCTGCAAATCCAAATCATAATGACAATTAATATTCTCTGATTCTTTTGACAACTTCTCTCAATACTTGGATATAATCCACTGTAGTAAAACCAGTTTAAATCCAGCTTGATTAAAATTCAAATTTTGCTATAAATGAGTTATAATTATCCTGAGAAAACTTTTGTATAGAGTTAATAAAATACTGATAACTTTGTAATTTCTACTATCTTCTTTATCACCTTTTTAAAATATTATTATTTAGACATTTGTTATATAACTTTATCAAATTCTTTTTACTTCACTTGCTTCTTTTAAGATGTTGATTATAAATCCACCATTACCTGGAGTTCCTCCCCTTTTACAGATTTAATTGCAATTCTTACTACCTTCATGCTATCCATGTCTACCTTCTTTTTCTATTGTAAAAACTTAATTTTTACAATAATTATATTATTTATACTACAGAAATTTACCAGTTCTAACCAGCTGTGTTAGATACCTATCCCAGTTTATATATTTCAGACATTTCATAATTAATTCTTTCACCAAAACTTTGGCATTCATATTATCTTGGATAGTAATCATGCTTTATTTTTCAATTTTTGCTAAAGTGACTCAATACTTTTGTACTTTTTCATCAGTTGCTAGTGTTGTGACATATAACAACGTATAATTATCAGCTCTATTGGCAAAACCCTCATTTAAACTCCCAGAGTTCTTTTAGTTAAATGGTTATATTTTACCAATACTCCAGTATATCTTTTGTGTTTTTTTCATTACTTTTTGAGAATCTAATTAGATAGTAGAAACCCAAGTCTTTGACTGACCAGAATACTATTTTGTCATGTATTCTATCCTCAATAGCTATTGACTGCAAACTATGTTTTATAGCCTTCTTACTATTTTTATCCAAGGTTAATCTTTTGATTTAATAAATGATGATTCATGCATGCAAGCACTGAATTTTTTATGCTATCAATGAAACATATCTAAATAAAAAATACAAGAGAAATGAGAAATAAAATTATAAAAAAAAGAAAAGAAAACATCATATTTGATATTGATAAAAAGGACTTATCAGCAAAAAGAATAAGAGATAGCATTATTTGTAAAAAAAAAAAGAAAAAAAAATCAAATAATTCTAAAAAAACAATTTAATAATAAAAAATATATATAAAAAAGAAGCACTAATTATATCATCTTTTGAAAAGACACATCAGAGATGTTTAAGTTGATTAAATATATTAAAAAATATTTTATTTATATATGAATAACAAAGCTCTCAAGAAAATGATGTAATTACTAGATGTCTTTAAAAATGGGTAAACAAATAGAAAAAAAGATTGCCAAGGTTATATACATATATCTAATAGATAGAATATTGGAGAAATACAATAACTCTATAAAGTGAAATAAAGATATTGGAAATTCTGTCAATCACTAATCTATCAAATCTATATATGTCTTTTGCTAAACTATTTCCAAATCATTCATATAGAACTTTAAACATAAATTTAAGGAATTAGTTATAACATTGATAATCATAATGTATTAACTAAGTAGTTATGGAGTGAACAATAAAATAAACATGAATTTTTGCATTGGGATTGTAAATTATAAAAGACAATTTAATTGTATAAGCATATATGAATTTAACTAAAGTTACAAAACATCCTGACATAGGTACAAAATATAGTCAAAATCTAAATAACATATATCAAAATGAAGTAGCAGTGATTAGATTGTATTTTGCACTTACATTTTAATAATGATGAAGGTGATTCCATTTCACCAAATATTTTGCAACAGTTTTACAGGAAATATTGTAGAGATTAAAATGAAATGATGATTATGTATTTAAATTATTCAAATAGTGTAGCTCTGATGAAGACTGCTGGACAGTCAAAACTACAAGGAAAACAAATTATTTAAGTTTTTAAGAAAATTTGTTTGCATTGAAGTGTATATGAAAGAAGTGTTATAAGATATATATATATAAAATACATATTTTGCGGGTTCATCTTCGTTTTAACATATATATATATATGAGATTAAAATGAGAGACAAAGGGAATAAAATAAAGTTTAATTAAATTATCCAGACTTTGTATGGGATATAGTTGTTCTAATAATAAAGATGACTGCTGGACAGTCGAAACTATAAGAAAAATAAAGAAGTTTTTAAGAAAATTTGTTTGCATTGAAGTGTATATGAAAAAAGTGTTTTTTATATATATGAGATTAAAATGAGAGACAAAGGGAATAAAAATAAAGTTTAATTAAGTTATCTAGACTTTGTTTGGGATATAGTTGTTTTAATAATAAAGTTTCAAAACTGCAAGAAATATTGCAAGAGCTATCAGATAAAAACAAATGTTTGATCACCTTTAAAATTATTAATAATAAAATAGACAAAACTCTCTCCATACAGTAGTGTCACTCAAAGCAAGACTACTGTATGGAGAGAGTTTTTGCATATTTTAACAACAGTTATGAGCAAGCATGGGAGATAGTGATCATGTGATGTTTAAAGGATTAATAATACTGAATTATAAGAAATCGTTAATTAAAAAGCTTAGTTAAATTGTTACTAGAGATACTCATAATGTCTGAAATTAATCATAGGATTATCTTACAAAGTGGGGTCTGGTTAAAAATAATTTTATATTACAAAGAAACATCTCTAAATGTTTGCAATCAAAGTGTTTCATTAATGTTTTCCTTTAGGTTTGATACATAGACATAATAAAGAATAGATGTGCAAGTTAATACATAAATAAAAAAACAAATACGATTGGTACAAATCAATATGTTACTAAAAAAATAACAATAGTTTAAATATGATTCCAGAAAGATTATATTAGATCTAAAAAAAACACATACCAGACGAATAAATTTGGTAATGTTATCTAATCCAAGTTTATGTTTAAATTTAATTCTGCAGAGTATTGATAATATTTGGACATAGTGATAATAACTATAATCAAATATCCACTCTGCATAATAACTATACAAATTTTATTTGTAGATTCATTTAATTGATCTTCCCAACAATAGTATATCATCATCATCAACAACCATTACCAATTCACTGCAGGATGAAGGTCTCTCCAAGTTCAATCCATCTACTCTGATCTCTCAGATTTTTTTCTCCACATCACCCCTGCACACTTTTATTTTATCCAACCATCTCACATGTGGTCTTTTTCTGGGTCTTTTACAATCTCTTGGAATCCAGTTTAAGATTTCAATTGTCCATTTATTATCATCTCTAAGAGCAATACGTAGTATGTATATAATATAATACATAGATTGTAATAAATTAAAATGGATGCCATATTTTTCATATTTTTGCATATATCTTTGGGAGCCTGATTTCACTATTCAGTAATATAAGACTTTTTTATATTTTTCTTAATTTTATGTAGTTGTTTAAATAATATTTACTAAGGCTATATGTGTATGTGAAAATGTGAAGATAGGGACGTCTACAGTTCTTAACCACAAGCTTATGCTTTGGAAGAAGTAGAAGTTAATTATTGCATATAGTAAGTATGACTGCACCCATATATTCTTTGCACCATCTTATCTATTGCTCACAATCATATGATTGGTAGTTAATAAAGAGATATTAAAAATAATAATTATTTATTTTAAATGCAAGTATTCAGACATCTATATACATAGATATAACAGAACTAATTTTGTTATGTTGCAGGAGACTAACACTCTCCGAAAGGCTAATGACAACATATGTAATAGAGAAAAAAAATTAGATATTAACATTATATTTTTTAGACAAATATTGCAACCCCTCCCCCATACAATTAGAAGAGAACTTTCTGTTTTCAATAATATTCTATAAATGATATGTTTTAATATACTGGAAAGAGAATTTAATCCTTTCAATGATTTTTTCATTGTTAGGGCATTGATACTTCTTAGTACTTTTGTTCCATGTTTTCAGAGATTATATTTTTTTAATGTAAAGTATTTTAAATCTAACAAGGCAAAACTCTCCATACAGTAGTACCACCCTGTGCCAACCAGAGTAATCAATGGATGCCAGAAGGCTTGTGCATAAAATCCCTATCTAGTGCCTACTCATCCAATATCCCCAGACTAGTTTCTGGCTTGTGGCCTTCATCAGTGAGGAGCCTTGAATCTGAGAGCACTAAGATGGTGATCATGTGATGTTTATATTTTAAATCTAGATGTGTTTTATAAGCAGACATTATCAAGCTTACAGTTATACATGAAATATTAATTCAAAACTTTTAAAAAATGGATGACAGTATTTTGGAGAGGCTTAATCAATATAAACCAAAATTGTGATCACATATATAAATTAACCATTAGAAACAATTCAACACTTAGACAACCCACAATATAGATAACAATCTCAAACTGTTGTCAAACCAACCTCCTTTTAACAATAAAGATGGAATCCCACCTTTATTTATAAACCCAGTATACTTATATAGACTCTAAAGATTGCAACTTGACCACAGAAATTGAAATTATTGATACAAAGAAGTAATTGGATTTGGGAAATATTGTATAAAAAATTCTAAAGAAATTGTTAATAAGTTAAATAATATTAAATTAAATAGAAATGGAATGATTGCATCATTTGATATTGAGAAAATGTACTAAAGTGTACCTAGAAATGATAGTATAGAAATAGTTATGAATAAATTGAAATTATGTAATGTTTTCTCAGAGGATTGGATATATATTATTTATGAAACATTATTAATGGTATATGAGGCTTTGTATTTTAAATGTAAGGAATAAATAGAAAAGAGATGGGTTATGGGGTGCTCATAAGTGGAATACCATCATCAGTAGTTGTAAGTAGTATAGAAGAGGGTACAATCACTGAGTTTATAATGAATAAAGGAATTATACAATATTATAGGTATGTTGATGATATTATTGTTATTGGAAATAGTAGAAGTACAGATAAGTTTTTAATGAATTGAATAATAATAAATATAAAATTAGGTTTACAGCAGAGAAAAAGATATATGAATTAAAATATTTAGATATTTTTGCAAAGAGAGGAATGATGAATGAATAGTGAGAAAGCATTATATTAAAAATAGAAAAATTAAAGTTTAATTGATCCAAAGTCATATTAGCCATGGTGTCAAAAAGTGATTTTTTTTTAAAGAATGATAAACTTACATTAGATATGAGGCATATGAACAAAAATTAGGATATAAAAGAAAGGTAATTAAAACTATTTTTAGAAATCAAAATATAAAGTCGAAATAAATATGGTAAGAGTAAATATAAACATTGTAAGTGGATGTCTATTCTGTATTCAAGGGAAGTGTACAAAAGTTAGTAAGAGAGAAGTTATCAGATAATGTAAGAATACCTTGGGAAAATTTTTAAGTCTTTGGGTAGATGGTTATGTAATACAAATAGGATAAATGGTATTAATAATAAGGAAGAAATAGTTTAGAAAACTGAATGTGGAAGTTGTAATAAGGGATATGTAGGACAGATAGGATGCATGAGAAGTTATAGAGGGAAGAAACATGATAGAACAATTAATAGGAGATATATTAGGTCAGGACTATATATACATTATTTAGATACTGACCATAAAATGGAGTGTGAGAAGAATATTAGAGTTATTGTTAAAGATTATCAAAAAACGATATATTGCGAAACTTTTTACATTCAGAAAAATTTGGATAGATGTATAAATATAGTTAAAGGTCCAGAAAAATTAGGTGGAAATGGGCATTATTAGATAATTGGAAGATTTAAAAATTGTTAAAAAAAATTATGGTAGAATTATGAATGATGATTTATAAAAGGGGAGAGGGAGTATAATATTTATTTATATCAGTATATAAAAGTATATGTATATGTATTTATATAGTTTTGAACTATTATTATTATTATTATTGTTATGTATTTTTTATCTTACTTTATGTTATTTATTTATACATTTATATGTATAATGTTAATTATATTGTTGAAGGTAAAATAATATCTAAAAGGTGGAGTAAATGTAATTATAGATCATATGATGTATAAAACTATATATCTTGAAAAGGTCTCAATAAAAGATGAGAGCCAGGTTGATAATTAAATAATTGTAAATATAATTCATTGTTTGTTTCAATTTTATTTAGATTGATTATTATATTAAGGACATTATTATTACTTAGTAATGCAAATGCTTTTTCAATGGCTGTAACCACAGTTGTTTAAGAGAATGTAAAGATGATGGGCATGTTACACTGGAATAACTTATTGTTATACATGATGCTCTAATAAGTAATATATCTCTTAACCACCCCTACCCAAAGTGATGGTGCAAAGTAATTAAAAGTAGCCTCTAAATTTTAAACGAACAGGGCTTAATATAAAATATCTACTGTGGTGATTACCATGGGAAGAGCTGTGCCATAAATCATGGACCTTTAAGACTCATAAATCTAAAATAAGCAAGGCTTCATTGTGTCAAAATTCTGATTTTATTATATCTCTTAGGATGTAAGCTGCATAATGCATTCAATGTGATATAACTTTCATGGTGTTCATACTGCATTGTGTACTTATGACCTGTGCATTTAGTGTTTTATCCATCATGGTGTTAGAGTCAATATCCATACTTTTCAGTTGTCAAAAGTCATTCCAGTATCAAGTAATAAATTATTCATGAGACAAACTAACCATAATATCAAGATAGCCTAGAGTGGCATTATAATATCAGTTTATAAGTCTGTGACAACGGTAAAAACAGCTGACTGTGAGAGTATTAAATGTTTAAGAATATGAAATAAAATTGGTCTAGGCTAACAAATGTTTTTGATGCCATACAACACTATTTTATTCTCCATGTTAAACAAGGGTATTGTAGCAATGCATAGCTAGCTTCAAGCATTGAATACAAGCACAAAATATGAAGATAATAATTAACAGCATTTTAAATTCTAAACTCTCAATAAATAAAGTGTTAAGTTTTATTTGAGTTGTGTTCACACAAGTTTCTCCATAATTCATATCAAACAAATATTTCTGTGCAAAAACAATATAAAAGGAAAAAAGAGTTTTGGTAACTAATTGTAAAATTAGTTTGGAGAAAAAATTCAGCAATAGAATTTTTAATTAAATTTCATTTATGAAAAGGCTATCACAGTAAATTTAGAGAATATACATTTTGAGAGAGGCTGTTTCAGAAGCAGAATACATTTGTGTTGGCAGAGAGCATGGATTAGCAAATTTTTTTTTTTATTGTGGAGACCATATGAATAACATATATATGCACTCAAAGTTGCAACATTATAAAGAGTGCATTATTATCAAATATACCATGATTGCTTATATATATGACTTAAATTTTAAAACATAATTTGCTAAAAACTCTTGTGGTCCATTGTAGATCACATGACACTATATGAAGAAAAATGATGTTGTACAGCCTATACATAAAAAGAAATGATATAGCATGAAGAAGAAATACATACATGTGATCCAAGTGAGAAGAAAAGAAGATCTACTGAGATCTAATAATGGCCAAATAAGCCCCAGGATATTCATGAATAAATTATGGACTGACCATGAACAAAATACTATGAGCCATTTTGTTAACTTCCAAAACCACATGGTTAAAATTGTTTAGATATAATCCCATCACAAATTTCATAAGAGTAATCAATGGACTAAGGATTAAATTAAAACTCCATTGACAAATGGAAAATAAAAGAAAAAAATCAATCCAAAGATTAGAGTTGGATAAATAAGGTAACTACCTTTTTTTTTTTTGCTAGCAAAATACAAGCAAAGATTAAAACTAAGAATAATTATTTATATTATCACTACATTATATAAATATTTATAAATATTTTTTTCTCTTAGTTAAATAATTAACCCATATCATTTTTTATATTAACGAACCTACACTAAATATTATATGTATATTTGTTTTAAAATAAGGTGCATATTTATATTATATTTTTGTTTTGTGAGCATTATCTAATTTCAAATTGCGGAGTTAGATATGCGTATGATCAATTATTCCTTACCTACATATTTAATTCAGTCTTGATAGTGCATCTGGGACGATAAATATATATAATATTTTTGAAATATAGTTCATATATTTGGAGTTTAAATATAATATAGGATTTGAACACAGACCTTCAAACTCTCTTTATCTATACACTCTATCTCATACAACTGATACAAATAACCACACACATGTGAAAAAGAAAAATAATCTCCAATATATATATATATGATGCTGAACCAGCACTCATTATCTTGAGAGTCTGTGTTTAAATTCCTTATATATATGTTGTATGTATATCTAATTTGTAAGAAAAAAAAAGATAAAGTAGTTTATTATTACCTAGAAATGCAGATGCCTTGTCAAGGGCTGTAACCACATTTTTTAAAGAGAATGCAAAGGTAACTGGCATGTTACTATTGGAATAACTGTTATTGTTACATATATTTTTGCTTTATTCACTTTATACATTTTATTAAATTAACTGAGTAGTGCAACATTGCTAGTAAGTTTCATAAACTCCAAAGCTATGAGGGCTAACACAACCTCTACAAAAGAGTATAGGTTCAAACCTAGTTGCTAGTGGTGCTGTTCTGGATTTTCAATATTATATCAACCAAAACTAAATATTCTAACCACATTAATTATCACAGATTATATTCATATGATGAGCAGGAAATATTGCTGCTGTGAAGTTAACATTGTTGTAATAGGCTTTAAACTGATAATGTTACTCACTATGTATATCATAGTTTATGATTGGATCAGTAAGCCATTATTTTGGAGCCAGTTATATTTGTGCCCAAGTGTGGTATAGTCATATCAATAGCAACTAATAAGGGTTGATTACAGTATATATATATATATATATATATATATATATACTATATATATATATATATCTTTATGTATATATATATATATATATATATATATATACACATAAAGAAGATCGATCATCTGTTCAAACAAAATTTTAGTATTTTGATGATTCAGGTTGATATTCCAAGTTTAAAGATAAAAAAAATCACCAAATGCTTTAGTTTACATCTTTATATTTTTTTTCAAAATGCAATTTTTTCATATTGTAAAAATATTTTTAATTTTATGCTAACACCTTTACACATTCCTTTTGGAAAAATTACTTGCAGCATTGAACCAATTCTCAGAAATAATGTAATAGTCATTTGAAAGTCTTCAAATATAGTCAACACAGATAACTAAAGAGTATCATTAGATTTACTATCAGGAATTTCTTACATTAAAGCTGGAAGTTTATAATTTACTGATGAAAACATCTAACCATAGACCTCAACCACTACAAACAATATACATTCACTAAATTAAAAAGAACTAGAGACTTTTGGAATATTCAGTTTGCCATAGCACATGGGTATGATAAGAATAATGACTAGTAAAAAAGTCTGTACTTCAATAAATAACAGAAATTTATTAATCAATTCATAAGGTCATATTACAGCATACACACATATATATATATATATTATTTTTAGTTATTGTATTTCACAATTGATAGGGATAATTTAACATTTACTCACCTGTTTATATGTAAAGTTACTTTAATGGGTCATAATTCTAAAGCATTATGTCATGTATACACCTGATACAACATTTTACAATATCTTTCTAAATACCATCATGGACCAGATTTCAGTAGTAAATCAATAATTGGACCATTTTATTTTTAAATCAATTGTTTATGCATGGTATACGCATGCATGCATGTTACTTTAGAATTTTAATTAGCAGGTGACACCAGAACAGACTTCAATCAAACATCACATAATTGTCACTTGCATATATATTACCCATTCGTAATACTCCTAACGATTTGTATTTAGTAAGGTGCTAAATGATCATCATCATCGTACAATCAATAATTAACTGCAAACCTAACTCAGAAATTCTTGAAATACATATAAAAATATAATTATGCTAATAATTACTAATTCTATTAATATTTATTTCAAAATATAAATAATAGGCGCATTAATCATCGGTAAACTGCAAGCATGTCTTTAAATATATCAGTAAGAATAAGGCAGATAAAAATTTGAAAATCTTTACTAATTACATACATTATCAACACCAATATCCTCTTTACTAAATAAACGATCTGTGACATATATATATATTGTAATATAACTAGAACCCATTTAAACTTTTTAATTAACAAGTTCAGCCCACTTAATAAATCAATAAAGGTTCATTTTGTCAGGTTCCACAGGCGCCAATAAATCCTTTAATTATCGTTTCCTCCTTTTAAATATTGGTCCATTGAAAATATTTAAAATCTGATAATACTCATAGATATTAATGACATATTTATTCTAATTTATTATTTATCTGGTTTTACATAAGTAATATTATCTTTCAAATTCTAATAATTTAACTAAATATTAGGACGATTTCTGAGCCAAACTGTTGCTTCTTATTAAATGTTTAAAAACAATTAGCTGTTAAATTTAGTTCTCTTAACTCGTTTCCCCCTTTTAAACTCTTAAAGCTGGCATAATAATAATAACATAATGCAATTTAAATAATTAAATATAGTTTACACAACGATTGTTAATTCAAAGTAAATAAAAAAAATTGACCTAGAGACAGGTGAGAAAATAAATAATAATGAGTCTTTGGGCAAAACAAAGAAAGGACATTTTAGAATTTAAATTGTTACATTTTCATTTACCCTTGTCAAACTCCCTCCACTCACAACTTTGACAGCATTCATTTAAGATAAATACAATAATGATTATTACTCATCATTTTCGAAACTAGAGATTATCTCTAGCACAGATATAAACTTTAAACGTCAGTTAAAGATTAATATATCTGATTTTTTATTTATTTTACACACACGGAGTTATTAACCTTTCTATTTTACATGTGTAATATCTTATAGATATAATAAACACCTCCATAAATAATGTTCATCAATTGGCTATCTTTTTTGTACTTCTTTCATTATTTAAAAAAAAAAAAAGTTGTTTAAACTTGACATTATAGGATCTTGTGCTTACCTAAGTTGAGTTTAAATATTTAATCACACACACATTTGAAATATGATTTTGATATCATCTAATCGACACATATTTAAAATATGCGTTATCTTAGTCATAGACTTTTATATAATTGCCACATGGTTGACTTAGTGGTAGCTAATTCGAGGATACTCAGACCATTCTGATGAAGCTGATTGTATATACTTGGAAAGGAACTTCTAATGCAAATTAATAATGCATGAAAAGCTTCTCAACATCTGAAGATGTTTCTCTCAGTCACACTAGCACATTAGTTTGATGGCGACTCCTATATTCATGATTATAATGAGAAGCACGTGACGCAGAAAAAAAAAGACAAAATGATAACTGCTGCACATTGTTTATGTCGTGTATTAAAAAACCATTACTCCATTTTATTATTTACAACAATATATAGGTTTATTAAAAAAAAATATTCCAAGTACACGCTAATTTTAAAACGGATTACACTACAATACATATATTTTAAAAAAGTCTTTTTATTTGCTGTGAGACATGTCTTCACACTTTGATGGATTTACCTGTTCATGGATTTACCTGTTCATTGACTCGATTCTCTCGTTATTCCAATGGTCCGCTCTTCTGCATTTCCACCAATCAATATGTCCTCACTATTTCTCTATGGTCAGGCTTGTTACCTATTTCTCTATTCGTAATTCTTTGTCTTCCACAATCCATTTTACATATTTTCATTCCGCCATTTTAAACAAATAATTTATGTTAGTAATTTCACTTCTGAAATATTTGTTTTCCTTTTACCAATCATTTCAGTTTATATAAAAAGTTTTTTTTCTTTAGAGAATTTTAAGAATTAATTTTAAAACAAATTAAAATTTTGTAACAAAGAAATGATTCCAGGCTTAAAAATAAACAGATTATTTTTTAAAAAAATTGTCCGAGAACTGAAAGTAAAAAATTATCGGCCTGGTAACATTACATTTCATTATTTTTGCAAGCAACAATGCCATCAAGCAGCCGCATTACACCGAGTACACAACTACTTGTAAAACCATAATCTTATAATACAATTAAATGTTTTTTACTTGGATTATTTATTATAAACAAATTCTACATTAAAGTCTTCCACGACTATTTTAAAATATTGTTTGATTTGATCAAAAATGTTATATATATATCCTTGTGAGAGTTCTCTACTTCTTCATCATAATGATAAATTGTTGGGACACAAACTTGAATTATCTGCATTTGGTATCTACCATTAAGTTGAAAAAGTAATCCCTTAACATTCTATCTGATACACCATCAATCTCCATAATATAGTTCTTCCACATTTTATTTGTAATGGATTCTTCTACACTTGTGCTTCCAATATTTGTACCTTTGTAGTACAATATATATCACTTTTTAAAATCAATAGATTCTTCAACTTTTCTTCAAACTTCATAAAGACCAATAATGCCAAATTTAATAAGAGACAGTTTTAATTTCAATTCTTGCAATCTTACTTTACTTGAAAGTGATCTGCAGTTTAAGTACCTAAATAAAAGTTTGTCATCAAATAGAAGCTTAGGTGGGCAATCAGGAGATTCGTAGCACCTCTACCTTTGGCCTCCAATCATTGCCTTGGCTGATAACTTTACAGATTCCTGGAAATAAGGGCAATGATATAAATTTTGTCTGTCATAATTGTGTATATCTATTCAAAAAAAGTTCACACATACTTTCATTCTGCTTTTAAGCAAAACTCTTGTAACATTTCAATTAATAGTTATCAAGCAACTGAGAAAAAAGTCCATAGTGTTTTTTTTGATCTTATCTTCAGAGATAAAAGCCCATAAAATGATCACACTGGATGATATATGCTGATGCACAGTATATCCATATTTGTATATTATATAAATCATCATGTAATAATAACAGCTATGATGACAAAAACATGGAATAAACATTAGGAATTTTCCCTGCTCAGTTCCTTTAAGGCACGAAAGAGAAATCAAAGAATCTTCTTTCATTTAACAGCAATTCCTTTTTTGCAGAAAAAAAAAGCTTTATGTTATGAATTCTTTTTTAAGAAAAATGCTAAATAAAAATGGACATGGAAACATAGAAATGAAGACACAAAAGAATTAGATTATATTTTGACTACCAAAAAATATGTATTTCAAGATTGTAATATAAATTCAACACAGGACGTGATCTTCATTTATGAAATGTAAGGTACAAGTTAATGCAAAAGTAGAGATAAAAATAATTTAAAAAAGCAGTACTCGCAGTTGATATATTTAATCTTCAGAAATATTACAATGAAGTTATATTAGAGTTTGCAAATCATTTTCAAATATTAACACAAAATGGCTCAGATTTGAACAAAAACAATAGGAAGATAATTGATACACTTTTGAAAACATCAATAAAGATAGCTGGTATAAAAAAATTGCATTTGGTGAATACAATTTCTACTGAGACTAGATAATTTATTAAGAAAAGAAAAATATGAAAATTTATAAAAATGATGCATTAAAAGGATTGACTAGTCAAGCGTTGTTTGCCGAGAGGTCAGTGCAGCTGCCTTGCAAGCAAGTAGTTGGTTGCAGACGGTTGTTGCAGGTTCGCCTCCCAGATGATGCTATGACACATGAAAAAAAAAAAGGATTGACTATCTAGAATTTTGAAAAATGATATAAAAAAGAGTTAATAATGATATAAGAGACTATAATTAGGAATTAGTAAAGAAAGCCATGGAAGAAAATAAAAGTTTGTAAAGTTAAAACAATATCTTAGTATATAAGCAACTTATAACAAAAACAATTGGCATTTTATTAAAAAGTGAGATGACATCATGAAATGTGCAAAAGAGTTCAATCAAATACTATATTGCAATAAAAGATAAGAAAAAAATATCTTCTACAACTACTGTATCTTATGAATTGCCCAAGTCTTTAAATAGAAAAAGTTAAAGTTGTTAAGAAGGCAAATGCTCTAGATAATGATGGAATTATAATCAATATCTTAAAAGAAGCAGGTGAAGAAATAGAAAACGTTTTGACAAAGTTACCCACCAAATGTCTAAACAATAAAGATATACCAAATAATTGTAAGAATAAAATACTAATATTAATATTTTAAAAAGGTTATAAAGATTATATTAAAAATTATAGACCTATCACTCTTTTATCAGTTCTTAACAAAATTTTTACCAAGATAATTTCAACTCATTTACAATAAACTTTGGATTTTAGCAAACCCAAAAGAACTAGCGAATTGAAAAGTGATTTTAGTACAGTAGGTCACATCTGAGTATTAAAAGAAATTATAGAAAGGATCAATAAATATGAGTTGCCATTATGCTTAGGATTTGTGGATTATGAAAGGCATTTGATTCTATAAGCATTTCTTTAGGGATTAAAACAGTGTATCATCAAGATAAACTCAGGATATTGTCATATTCTAAAAAATATTTATCAAAATGCAACAGCAAAAATTAGACTACATAATGATACTGGAACGTTGAGAAGGAAATACAATAGGGTGACTATATACCTCTCAAATTTTTTACTGCAGATTTTCAAGAAGTAGGAATAAACTGGAAAGTTAAAAGAGTAAAAGTAAATGAAGATTATTTGAGTCATCTAAATTTAAAAGATAATGTAATTGTTTTTGCAAATAAAGCTTCAGAGCTGCTGGTAATGTTGCAAGAGTTATCAGATAAGAGTATGAAAGTAGGACTGAAGATAAATGCTAAAAAGTATAAAATAATGTTCAATGAATTTTCTCAAAAGAAGAAACTAAAGATTAATATTGATGAGTGGTAAAAAGTTAAAAACTACACATACATCGATCAGATTTTTAATACAGATGAAAACATAATGGATGAAATTAATTATAGAATTAAATTTGACTAGAATGCTTTTGGTAGAAACATCTTATTAATTAAAAGGAAAAATTCCTATGCATTTGAAAAGAAAGGGTTTTAATAGACATGCTTTACTTTACTTATAAATCTGAGACTTTGACACATAACAGAAGAGCAATACTGAAACTTCAGTCCTTACAATGATTTATAGAGAGATGTATGTTAAAACTAACATGAAGGGATCAAAAATGAAATGCATGGATGATAGCACAAATAGGTGTTGTTGACATTATTAAAAGAATTAAGAGACTGAAGTGCAGTTGGGCTAATATATTTTTATAAGAGATGATAATACATGGACAGTTGAAACCTTAAATGGGATTCCATAAGATTATATCAGTTATTTTAATATTAAGAGTGTTTGAGATGTAAGTGGAATTGTGGGTAATGTTTAGTTTAAATATGTTCTTATTTTGTAGTTCTTTACACTTGAGAAATCTTCCTGTAGCAGTGAAACCATTGGTAGTGTTTAGAGTTTATTTTCTTGGCTAGTCTGATTGAATTCTAAATTTGGGTAATTCTGATTATTTATTGATTTTTAGCTTTGTGCTTTTAATATATATATATGTATATTGAACCATTTTCGAATCTGTTGATTCGAATCACTGGTCTCTTAGGCAGAGAAGAACATACTCGGAGAGTATGTATGCCCAAACGATAACTATAAAGTATATAACTAACATCACATTTCCAGGACATAGCTTCTTCTCGGCTGTTGAGTTGAACACCAAGTTCAAAGCACTTTTTTTTGTTTGTGTATAAACACGGGCTCCAGCTGCTTATTCTAAAAGAATACTAAAAGAATAGACAACGCACTTTGAATAGTGGCCACTAACTCGATGCCTAAATCCATGACTAGCTCAGTTGTTTGTAATCACTAATAGATTATACTTAATTAGTGATTAAAAGAATTGATAAAAGGGAATTGATAAAAAGAATTGACTGACAAATAAAGTTTAATTTGAAAGATAATTTATTAACTAACATTTATTTACTAAATTTAAACATTTTATACTTCTAATAAAACACATGCATATTTTAAATTAACATTCTAAATAGTTTAAATATTCTTGAATATTTTCATAACAGAACACTGGGAATTTATCTACTTTGACTAATAATATTGATAAAAGGATCACGCACATATTAACTCATGCACACACATAATAATGATAACAAAGGACTACATAGCATTTGAAATTTAATCACACACATCAATAGTTCATTTATGTATAATATAGAGTTCATATAATTAGACTCTTGAAAGTTTCGTACGAATTAAAGCAATGCAATGGCTACTACAGTATAAACGAAATAAGCAAATGTTTTTACCTAGGCGTTTTTGAATGTTGACGTAGAATTTTGTTCTTTGGAGGCTGCTTTTGGTGAGTATATTTCCATTATAAATGCTTACCAGCCGGCTGGGATTTTTCCTTGACGAGTTTCCTTATTTTCACGATTATTACCATCGGAGACAAATAGATACTAATGGAGATTTTCTAAGATGTTAAGCTGACATTATTTCACGGGCAGATCTGCTGTTTTCTCGGACATCTGGGCTGGAGATAAACGTGCATTCCCAAGATCTTCTCAACACTGCATTTTGTTTGTTAACTGCTCAATTTCTGAACTGCACTACTCAATTACTTTGTGAATTGATTCCCTGTCCGATAAAAAAGTCTATTTATATCTGCAACGTGTTGTCAAAATATTTCCGGTGATAATCATTTGATAAGCGTGTTGTTTTATTTTATTAATAACCATTGCCGTGTTTTTAATGATAATCTTTTATTCCGCATACATTTTTATTTATTTACAAATCGCACATATATATGCACATATATTTTTAATACAATTTACTATTAAGTTTTAACATTATTTTTTCTTTAATTAAACTTGAATGAAAAGAGATTTGTATGTTTTAACTTTTTAAATTATATTTTTATGAATACTAATAAAACTATTTATTTCCTTTTTGTAAACCTTTAGTTTCATTTCTCAAACCAAGACTCCCCCTCCCCCCTTTTGATTAATTAATTGTAGCTTTTTATTTCAAAACTAACGCTAGAAAACTATTTGATTTTTATCCTTTTCTAAAACAAACTGTAATAAACTTTTCAACGTTTAATTTTATGTTTTTATTTTATGAACGATTATTTTAATAATATAATTTTAGATAAAATTATATGTGCCTATATCAATATAGGTACAATATATATATATATATATATATATATATATATTGAAATGGTAGATCTGAGTCAGATTTGCCGTTTCACAGTCTGACCCGCCTAATCATTTATTTTACTAATGTTTGCTTTCTTTTTATTATTCTAAAAAAAACATTTTTTAACTATCCTGAATAAATCCTAAAATTTATTTTGGATAGTGTTAATAATATATATAATTGTACTAACATAATGATGTTATTCCATTTATATTATTAAAAAGAAAAAATTCAAATAATAAATTTTGAATTTTTTTAATATATTTTATATATGTATGTTTAAAATGCCTTATTTTTTTAGTTCAAGAATTCAAGATGGCCTTTTCTGAAAGATTTGTACCTCGACAAGAAATTTAAAATAAATGATTAAATTAAAAACACTTAGAAATTACCAAAAATCCATTTACTTTGGAATTTCTATTCATTAATTAGTAGAGATTTTACATCATTATCTCAAAATAAAACTAACATAAAATTATATTGAAATCTATTTATCCTTATCAAGGTACAAACTTTCTAAAATTAGAATAAAAGCATAATTTCTATTGTTTTCAAAAGGCAAATCACCTCAGGCAGCAGAGAAATCATATACCATTAAAAAGGTTTAAATAGTGGTCCATTTTTAGAGGGAAGGAGATAGACAAAGAAGAACAGAAAGAAAGAAAGAGTTTTAGAAGTCTCCATGCCACGTCGATCAAGTAGTAAAAAGGGTAGATCACTACCCTTTCCTTCCTGAGACCTGAAGTCTTCTGTTATGCTACTGTCAAACTGCTTTCAAAGAAGCCATTGCCACAAATGTTTGCCTGCAGAACTCATCCCAGGGAACTTCAAGGTAAAATGCTGAAGAGCTTAAAATTTATACTTTCATCAAGAAGTTAGAAGAAACTATTATTAGAACGTAAATATAATTTTTTAAAGCTAAAAAAGAAGATTGTTTAAAGTTATTGTTTTTTGATAATCTTTTAGTTGATTCTTTAACCCTTTTCTTTTAAATTATGTTTTCATAACTCAAGCTCACCATAATTTTTAATATTTTTGATTAATTGAATATGAATTTATTTATTTGATTTTTTTTTATTTCGACAAACTTCACTCACGGGGACTTAAAGAGAATAATTTTCTAAGAGAGCAAATTATGTTATTAGGGGTAGGGAGTTTTAGCAAAGAACGATTTAATTTTAAAATAAAATAAGTTGAGCTATTTTTATTTTCGCAAGTGAGGTTATGTCGAATATATATATTTCTAAATAAATCTACCATAATTTTTTTTTAAATTGTTTTATGATAGATTTCCCAGGATGGGATTCTATAATTTTAGATCTCTTTAAAATTTAAAGCAGAATAAAATGCTATAGATTTTGACCTTGTAACAGCACCATTGTATAGCATCAGTTAATTATCATGCTTTTTTTAAGTTAGGAAAGAGGGAAGGGAGGATTTATTCGAGAATTAAATTTCCTTATTTCTATATGTATGATTTTATAGGTTAAATATTTACATAAAGTAGTTGTTTACGCAGGTTGATCTCTATGCAGTATTAGATCATTTAAGGTTATTTAATTATAATTTGTTCATATTTAATGATTATAATATCTCAGGTTAATAAAGAATGCTTAGAGTATCATGGACAGACCTAATACGGTCATTGATTTGGTGATTTGGAGTTAGCTTCCAGTTTCACATAGTCTGTGAAACGGATAGCATGGTTGAGATAGAGTGGGTTAGCTGGCATGGTGCTCATATAGGTGGGCACATTGACTCTCCATAAGTCCTATCTCCTATTATATGGACATGACATGTGGACATATCGATTTCCCTTTTTATTCTTAGTACGAGTGTCCGTAATCCGGCCCTTATGTTCCTACTTACATTTCTTCTCTCCTTTGCATTCGTATATTTATTAACCCGACATTGTTTTGCTTTTCTTTTGGCTAATTCATGTTATAGTTCTTATAGGTATAATTTTAGTTGTAAGTCCAACTAAAATGGCTTGTCTGCTTGATAATTAACTGATCTATTTTTTTGTTATAACCGCTTACAGTTCTAATCACTGTAAAGTTGGTTATAAGCTATTACAGCAAGGTCCACTAATGTCATAAAACATTAGTTATTTGAAATCTAAATTATTATTTGTATAACGAGAAATAAAATCAATTTTTTTTATATATATGTTAGTGGAGTAAGACATCAAATTAGTCTTATTATTGTAACAGTCAGAATCGTCTATCTCGCTAACACACTGCAGAATTCAAAACCCAGACATGAAACTGAACATTCTAGGAGGGGCTGCCTTCTAGATATACTAAGTTCAAATCTAAAGTCCAAATTTTACAGCGCCATCTACATGATAACGCATCTGATGCCACTACTAGTATAACCTTTGACCGGTGCCTGGTGGTCAGGGAGAAACAAAAGACTCTATACTAAAAGAAGTTTGGGTGGCTAATTAACATCTATGGATTTACAAAAGAAATGCAGAATATATATATATATTGATCGAGACAGTGATAGGAATCAAATAAAATAAGAGATCAAATTTAGTTTTAAATAATTTCACAAAATTTATTCATATAAATTATATATATAATGCCACTGTCTGCTTATATGAGACAGGGATGCATATTAAATAATTGTTGGCATCACACTCTAATAAAGGACAAAAGGTTTTAAAGCAAAGTGATATATTCTATTCCTGATATTGATGGCCATTTAACTAAATTATTTATCACAATAAAGGTAATAATGATGATGATGATGATAATATCATAATAATGATTATAATAGTGATGATGATACCAGCCATGGCTTATCAATAAACTCACAACAATAAATTCATCTTTATAAACTTATAGGCATCTATTAAAATTATCATATTTCATACTGGGATTTAATAATACTAATGGTGATGATTGATCATCATGAATCTCTTTGCATAATATTCAATTTTATATAAACCCCTATTTACTAAAATATATTCATTATGCTAAACATTAAATTTAAGGACTATAATTTATTAATGATGATTGATGGCGATCATAACTTTTATATAATATTATTTGAAACATTTTTAACTAATAACATGATATCCATCTTTGATGAGGATGATCTAAATTCATGGACACAACACAATTTTAGCTTTCTATGTTGAACTATAATTATCAAAATTTGTTTATTCTCAAGCATAATCCTTAAATACTTAAATACTTAAATATCAACATTCTAGTTTACCTATTATTTTGCGGACGCTTAATATTTGCAAGTGATTGCTCAATATATACGAATGGTAATACTTAATAACTGCGAGCAATGATGATGAATTAAAATGATAGAATTAAGATAAAAAAAACAAAAACACAATATTCTTAATAATAACTCGGAAACCAATTAAGATATATAATTATATTTTATTAACACTACTACTCTTTCTTTCCTTCTTTAAAGTCAAATCGACAATTAAATAAATGGCTTATTAATATACAAAATTTATATAAGTATACGCAAATAAACTTAATATATAGGTTTGTCATCTTTTCTTGATATCTCAAAATAAGCTGACTTAAATCAATATTAAAAAAAAATACATATTCTATAAATGCTTATTTAAGAATTTTCTTACTTATCATATCATAAAATAAATTTCAGGTGTTACTTGTATATGTTATTTCATTTCCATTCAAATGTAATGCCCTACTTTTTAATTTACCATTTTAAACTAATCATATATAACCTATTCTTTGATGTGTTTGGGTAAGCAGTTACACATTCACGCATTCGGTAATGTTAACATATATGTTTAAAATGTATACCCAAAAATCACATATATAAAAATATCTTTTTCTTTTGCAACCTTATAGCGAAAGAAAATAAAATACATATATTAATTTTTAATATGCAACAAGATAAAATAAAAATAAAAAAACATTATAAATGCATATATCTATAGGTTGCTCATCATCATTAACAACTGAAGAACAATTAAAAAAAAAACATTTCAACATTACAATATATAATAAAATAAAAAAATAATGAAAAATTTAAGTTTAAAGATTTAAACTATGTTTGTGCTATGTAGTGAGATATTGCAAATAACTATAGATAAACAAGTCTTTAATGTTTCTATATCAAAAAAGAAAATTGCTTGGACCAGTAAATTAAGGTTTACTTTTAATAAGTAAAAGAATAAAATCGGTTAAAGAAAGTTCATATTTACCCGTCTACTTTTTACTTCTTATTAATGTCCTGAATTTGAATTCTCAGACTGCTTTTCTTTGCTCAACAACAACAACAAAAAAAAAATTATTGCAGATACTTTTAAGATAATGCTGAATCAATTGACTTTCTTGTTTCTTCAATTCCATTATTATTCACTGTTGATTGGCTTCCTTCTACCATTAAAAAAAAGTTATTATAAGTACTTTGAATAAGTAGGTACCAGTGGATTTGCTTGTTTCTCTTCTTTAAAAAAAATAATTGCTGTCGACACTTTAGATGATTGAGGTAAATCAACAAAAATTTGATTTATGGCTTCAAACTTGGTTCTACATGGATGTTATAAATTTTCTTTTTCTTCTATTTCCTCTTCTCCATTCATTGGAAGGTAATGAGCTTTTAATAAGCCAAGAATTAGAAATAAAGCATTCCATATAGCTTGTGTGGTTGGCTTCAAAATCTGTCATTTTGTTGGTTATTACTGGATACATGACTTCATAGACAGATCAGCGATTTTGACTCATTCTGTATTAATCAGGAAGCAGAAAAAAATGGTTTAGCAATGCAGAGGCATATTATTATGCATAACCAAATATGTTAATATCATTTTTATAATTATTACTAACTTATAATAAATTCAATCTTGTTCCATTTCTCTCCTCTTCTTTAATATTGCTTGAAAATTGCTTTATATAAACGCACATTTCATTTGCTCTTTTTTTTCAACTTTCAAGGAGTGAAAAAAAAAATTAAAGCGTTCACTCTCTTTTAAAAAAAAAAATCCCCGCTTACATTTCTGCTTAAGAATAATAACAAGGAAGGACCGACTGAGTTGAGTCTCAAAATAATAATCATAATTTGAGTGACTCTCACTCTAAAAAAAATTTATGACTAACTCTCTTTAAAAAAAAATCTATGATTAACTGATCATCTCTCTAAAAAAATTTATAACTGACTGATCATCTCTTTAAAAAATTTCAGATTAACTGATTAAAAAAATTGTTTTAATCGTTTATATCGCGAATTTCAACCAAAGAAAAAAAAACATCTGGAAATCTTTATCTTAAAAAAAATCAAAGCTTCACAAGTTTGACTTAAAATTGATCGCTATCATCTACATCAAAGCACCTCTTTTGTAAAAATAATCGTAAGATACAGATAACAACAAAGCTGGCCATCTATAACCATCAGAAATAAGTGTAAAAGCATCTTTGTGTTTGTACAGATCTATTCATTGTTTCACACGTGTACAATTTTTATCTCCTAATCTAACAATTTTACACCTTTCTGATTTACTCTCTTTTAACAAAATGAAAGTTAAATAAATTTAACACATATTATTTAATAATAAAAAATATTATATAATAAATCACAAAAAGAAAACTGCTTATTCATAATAATAAATCTATACATATAAATCTCTGTATGTATAAAAGAATAAAAAAAATTTTTTTTTTTTTTTAAATAATTGAATACTATATGTATATGTACATTTTGCCTCACCCCCAAACAAAAAAAAATTTTTGAATATAAAAAAAAAATTGCTTAGGTCATGAGTGCTATTGGTTTTAGGCTACGTACATTATATGTGCCTTTTACTCCTTCTGACGATTCTAGTACAAATGCATTTTCCCCTTTTCTTTCCTTTAGCATGAATGGCCCTTCATATATATTATAGAACTTTTTGAATGTATGCTTCTGCGGGTCGCTATTTTGCATTTGCTGATCGGAATCATTCCCAGGCCTACCTATGTTTTGTTTACTAGGTTTCATGGGATATTGTCGGCCTAATTGGTTGTTTATAATCCTAATGGTGGAGATCTTATAACTATATCTCTCCTCCATCCTAGAATAACCTTTCATTTTCCTTTCTGCAACTCCCAGGGCATCCAATAGGTCTACCACTCTCATTGGGGAGTGCACCTCTTCTATTACCATATATATATTCCCAGGCATTCCTATGTTTGGTTTGCCACATTTTGTGGGAAACTGTCTGCCTAACTGGTTTGTTCCCATTCTCATATTGGAGACTTTATAGCCATAGCTCTCCTCCTCTCTATGATAACTTTCAGCTATCCTTTTGGTAGCTCCCCATGTCTCAAACTTGTCTGCTACATTTACTGGGGCATATACATCAGCAGCTATCTTTAATTCTAAGAAACTAGCTTTACTGACTACATCTTTCCTGAGGTCAATTTGTTCCTGTACAGTGGCTACCTTTATTTCTAGGTTATGTATCTCACTGTATATATCCTCTTTGGGATTACATTGTTCTTGAACAGCAGCTACCTCATCATTTTCATATAGCTTGATTACAGTCACACAACTCTCTGGCACTATTTCTTGTTCTGGACTGGTCATCTTATTATCAGTTTCTTTACCTAAATCAGCTACTTGATCATTCATTTCCTGTGATGGTTGATCCATCTTATTGTCAAGTCCCTGAGACAGTCCTTTGATAGACTCATGCATTGTTTGGAAGTGCTGATCAAACATCTGGTTTATCTCTCGCCTCATTTGGTTTATGCCCTCTTTCATTTTCTTCATCTCTTGTGATTGTTGATCGAATCTCTGATTCAGGTGATTCATGAAAATTTGCATCCACTCTGGAGGGCCTTGCTTCTCTACTTCCATTCCCTCAATAGTTAATTCCTTTTCTGGCTCCATCATAAATTTATAAAATATTTATATTACTTATTTCTGTTTGATTTAGTATATTCTGATTTATTCTGTTCTGATTTATTGTTCTGCTCTATTGTTCTGCTCTATTGTTCTGCTCCCTGATTTCCTATACATCCAGAGTCAAACACCTTTATCTATCCTCATATACCTTAAAATTTTCAACCACTCTTTCTCAGCCATAATTCTCCCCATCAATCTATCTATATCTTAAGTGCCTTTAATTTACTTAACCTCCATCATCACTCCTTTTCCTTTACCTATATATGATTAATAAAGTATGAGGTCATAGTACTATTTAAAACATTTATTTAAGAAAAAGCTATCTCTGTATTGGTGTGTCCTTTTTATGCCATCATTTATCTAGTTCTTAATGCCTTTATAAAACTTAACTCTCTCTATGCCCTTTTTAATACACTAAGCAAAAAAGAAAAATTACTTATATAACATATGTGCTAGATTTATAACAGAGTTCATGTCTCAAGTCATTTATATACTCATCTATCCTTCTAGAGATCTGACAGATATTGACAGCCAAAAGAATGATTAGCAATTCACAATCATGAGATAGACAAAAGAATTCAATCACTGCACTTAAAGCACACAATGCTCCATGAACACTCCGATGATCACCCCAATTCAATCACTCTAAGCTACTACAACCCATAATAGTTTATTGCAAACACTGTTGCATTTCCCTGCTTGCGTCCAAGTCTTAGGGGCTTTAATTTGTCAAATACTGCCTTGTTATTTTTAAAGTCTTAGAGGCAACAATTATATATCAGTAAAACAAAATACTGCCTTGCTCTCTCTGGAGTCTTAGAGGTGAAATATTATGTATCAGAAAAATTATGCCTTGCTCTCTCTGGAGTCTTAGAGGCGAAATCATGGCAGGCCTATTGTTAACTGCTTCATGATAAAACAACTGATATTATAATCTGGGTTGGAGCAGTGAATGAGATAAATCAATCACCAGTGGCATGAATACATCACATTCTCAAGGCAATGACAAAAATTCTCCATCCATCATCACAACCGTAACACAACCAACCAAACTCCAACAATCAAATATCCAATCCAACCTCCAAAATCATAAATTTTCTATAACACAAACTTTTCAAATATGAACAAAATTATTATTCCACACTTCAAGGCTATTAATATTTCTATGCTTATTTAATTGATAAGCAAAATATATAATAAAAAAAAAAACAGTGTTATTAACTTTAACACATTATAAGTTGTGATATCATTATATTTTAAAAATTGAAACTAAGCTCTATAATGACTGTATTCATTTATCATCATCAAAAATGCAATAACATTAATCATCATCATCTAAACATCAGGCCAAAATATTTGTATACACTAATAATAAAAAAAATTGCACAGAAAAAAAAATATTCCTTTTTTTTTTTTTTTTTTTAAACTATACATCTGTCATCATTATATACTACCCATCTCTCATGTATGTGGGGTATTTCAAGCCCTTATTTGGCTTATTTCGAGCCCTAGTTGGTGCGCCATTTGTAACAATTTTTTATAAATTGCCATTTGTAACAATATTTTATAAATTAATATAAATATGTATATATATATAAAACTAAATGTCCAGTGTTTTTTAATCATTTTATTTACTTTTTATTTTAAGTAATATTTGAACACAACTATACATATAAATGAAATCATCCAAGTTCTCATTAAAATATAATAATAACGAATCGTATGCTTGAAGCACAGCTCTGGGATGGTGAAAATAAAGGAATTCAATGTTATCATTGAGAAAGGTTATTGATTACATCTTTGACCTAGGGATATAGGTAAATAGGGCAGATTTCATGATGTACCTGACTTATATATCTTGTACATGGTCAGATTTGAGGTACTTACTGTATTCCAGTTCTTGTTGGATCGATACACGTTTTTCAACCAATATAATATATATATTGTACCGATCAAAATTGTGGTTGGATTCGACGTACTTACTGTATTCCAGTTCTTGTTGGATCGATACACGTTTTTTAACCAATACAATATATATATATATATATATTGTACCGGTCAAAATCATGGGTTCATTCAATAAGACCTAGAATCCAAGCAAATGCATGTCCATCTAGTATGTGCAAGATACATAAGTCAAAAACAATACCAAATATCAACCTATTTACTTCTGCTCCAGGGTCTATGACTATATGAACAAAGCTTTTGATGATACTAACAAGATTTTCATTGCTCCTGGTGCAGCAATGAGAACTGGGAGAGTAAGAGATTTGAAGCAAGATATATATTTAATGATGCAATTAATAACTTCTACAAACTATAACCATTCATAAATGGTACAGACAGTTTTTTGACATTGATTAATGATTCTAGTCATAATAATATTCAAGACAACATTAACAAATGGGTTTTAATTTAAACATTTGATTCAAATAAAGAATTATATTCTCACAAAACAGCAAATAATAGAGAGTCAAGTGATAAATAATGAATGCAATAATACAGATAAATGATCTAGAGTAAATTTGTTAGGTGATTATAAATTTATTAATCAAATAACAGAAGCTCTGAAAGTCTATACCACTGAGGTTATATATCTGATAATAATTTAATTTGCAATTATACACTTCCGAATTAATAAGTAGGTCATTCGAGACCATATACAATTAGATATATATATGTTTGAACATGAAGTTTATGACTGCAACTGCAATACAATTTAATATATAAAATAAGATTATAGGTGTGGCTAAACATATTGGTGATGGGTGTAATTAGTGTATGAATATAAAACAGATTGGTTTTGTTAACATGCCAAGACCATGGAAGAACTTAATTAAATCATTGATAATATGTAGTGGCTCACCCTCATTAAAAAGATGACAAAGATACAATACTTGGTTTATTATACTAGAATAGATATAAGTGAGATTTTATAATGCATGATCCTAATCGCATATGTGAGTGTTTCCAAATCATGAAGATCAACTGGATGAGTGGTAGTAAGATAGTTCAGCCTAACATAAGTCGCACTTATATAATTTACCCTAAGATAAAATAGAATGGGTGGCAAATGGCTTGCCATTATGGCTGACACAGAGCATGGCAGGTCAAGAAAGAAATGGATAATAATGAAAGTGGTATTTGTTATAGGTTCTCATCACTTGAAACAAATGAGATCACAAAACGATATATTTTGTAACTTTCTCTTAGCTTGCAACTTATGATCAATAGATGGAGCTTTACCAATAGCTCCTAAACAAGCTTTTTGTTTACATAAACAATGAGAGAGACAGAATTAAATATCTATTTTGTTATCTCCAACCACCAGACAATGGTTTTGAGCTAGTTGTCTCACCTCAATGATGGGTAGAAGAACAGAAACTATATCGAAATACTGATTCTACAATCAGCATTTTATGAAATAAGTTTTTATCAGTTTGAAAGCATGAATGTTTCAGATACGTAAATATCTTCAAATCCAGTCAAACAAACTAGACAGCTACACGGGTCTGATATCAGTTTAGTTTCACAATATAGTAAAAGCCTATGCCATATATATCATTGCAAAAATCTTCAAGGGTACATTTATGATAAACAAAACAAGTTATAAATTTTGTAACTCACTCTTAGCTTGCAATTTATGATCACTAGATGGAGCTTTACCAATAGCAAGCTTTGTACCCTTGAAGGTTTTTGCAATGATATATATTACATAGGCATTTACTATATGGTGAAAGTGAACTGATGTCATACCTATATAGTTGACTAGTTTGTTTGAGTAGATTTGATGATATTTATGCATCTGAAAAATTAATGCTTTCAAACTGATAGAAACTAGTTTCATAAAATGCTGATTGTAGAGTCAAAATTTAGATCTAGTTTCTGTTCTCCTATCCATTACTGAAGTGAGCCAACTGGCTCAAAAATCATGGACTGGTGGTTGGTGATAACGAAAGAGATATTGAATTTTGTATCTCTCAGTGTTTATGTAAACAAAAAGCTTATTATATATATATATATTTATTGTGCCTTTTTCTACAGGTCAGAAATAGCTCATCGCAGAAAATTACTAAAAATTTTAAATTTTAGAATATGTTCTCTTGATGTCTTAGTTATATTTTGTTAATAATATCTGAAAGTACAATTTAAAGCTAAATGAAAATACATAATGCATAAAAGTGTAATGAATAACCTTAAAATAGTTATGTAAAGCTAAAAATATTATTACATATGGTTGCAAAAGCTGGCCATAATAAATAACACAGCTATAAATATTTAAAAATATGTTTAAATGTTAAATTTTAATAGTTTAAAACTTGTAGTTAAATAAATGTTGTATTTATTTTTATAAATTATATTTAATAATCATAATTAATATCATAGATTTTAAAAAGTAAGTTTTATGGTAGTGAACATTGTATTTAATTCTATATTTTGTAAATTTTTTTTCCAAATTTTATATAATTGTATTATTTTATTTAATATAATAAGTGTAGCAATTTATTATTATTCCCAGACAGAAAAATCGGATACGGTCTGTCTTGCTTATATTAGTCATGTGATTTGTGTAATATAGGGTTATACACACTTGCTTGCTAGTATTTATATTAATAAAATTCAAAATATTTTAAAAAGTACATTATAAAATTGGATGTAATTACTACCTACCATAAAAGCTAATATTAAGTTAGTCATTATAAATGTTTAAATAATGTAATAAAGACAAATACAGCTAATAAAAGTTGAATATTTTGTTTTAAAATAAAATAGATAAATTAAAAATTAAATTGGAATAAATTTATGAAATATTGTTTTTAAAAGTTGTTTAAAGGTATTTAATTAATTTAGTAAAGTAATAATTGATTTAAAAGTAATATTTTAAATAATATTTTTAAAGTTTTAATACATCATATTTTTTATTTTTGAAATTTAATTGTGTAAGTTTGTAACATTATGCAAATTTGGTATCAAACCAAAAGTAGGAATCAACCAATAGAATGACATATTTTCTAGGATATAAATACAGATTGCACAGGGGGTGTCAGTGGTGATTAAAAATGTATTAAAGGCGTCAGAGATCATATCAGTAGCTATCAAAGTGATAGTAATTTTAATTTTATTACTTTAGTCAATTTTTAGTGCTCTCGTACAATTTTATTTGCAAAGCTAATAGGTTATTATTATTTTAAAAAGTATTTGGAAAAAGAATTAATAATAACTTCATTTATTATGCCTTGCTAATTTTAAAAGTCTTTTGCCAGTAGTATTCGTCAAAATCTAATATATAACTTCACAATAATAAAATGGATATACCAATAAGTAAAACGTATTCAACTTATAATACTTTAAAAATGAGTATAATATTTATTAATGCCATTTCAATAATATTGAACAAGAGGACTATTCCAATAAATAAATTTTTGTAGACATTGTATGGGAATCTTATTAGAAATACTGTTTGCCAATTAAAAGGAAAGTCACATTGTTTTTATATAGCAAGATAGCCTTGTCCAATATTAATAAGCAATAGGAAAAGTATACTTTATAATAAATTTATGGAAATATCATGTTGTAAGAGTAAATGTTATATCCTTTTTGAAGGAAACATTAAAAATATTTACAAGAAATTATTTTAAAAAAAGACTCGTGGAAAATATTTAGAAAAGCGTATGTTATGATAACCTAAGGCATATAGAGGGTTAATACACGTATATAAAATTGTTTTAAAAACTAAATTTTAAGACAACAATAAACTGCTGAATAGGTAATAAATAACAATAAATTTCTTTGAAGAATAAACCTATAAAAAATGAACATGATAATAAATTGAGATATGAAATTATTGAAATATTTAATATTGCACAAATAATTTATCCAGATAGATCAATCTAAGCCAAATAGAAAATAGTGCATCACTACATAAATATAGAATATTCTAGGATAGTAACTTCAAAGGATTATTTTTAAATGCTATGATTTTATTATGATTTGAATAATCATCATTCTGGACAATAGAAACATAATCTGTTGTTCTATAAACTCTTCAAGAATGGATTGATTATAATTTTATTTAATTTTTCAAGATTTTAAAAGACATTGTGTTATTTTTATTATTATTCTTTTTTTTTTAAATCTGAGATTTTCGTACTGGAAGTTCGTATGACACTTACTGCAGGAAATGTATTGTCTTGTTCATCATAGTAGCAATGGGGGAGGTTGTAGAATTACTCTTGAAGAGAACATTTAAAAAAAACTTTTGAGAAAGAAAATGGAAATATTTGAACTTATAAATAAAAGCATTTGTTTCAGCTGAAGTTTATGTAAATATGATTTTCATTTATTACTATTTATTAAAATGTAAATTTTCTACTTTATAAGAGTAGGAACATGAACAGAAATTTATTGATAATATTAGAATCCTAAGGTATAATAATTTAATAGTTTAAATAAGAACATTTAAGTAAAAGTATAAATGTATTTTCATGTATGCAATGTTATATTTAGTTGATGGAAACAGAAGACTGAAAAAAAGTGATAACCAGCTAATATCACTTGGTAATAGTTAATGATTATTGATATTTTGATGATGTATATTTTGTTTTCTTTTTTAGATTCCCTATGAATTGTAATGTAAGAAAGTTTAAATGTTGAATTGTATGTAAACACATTTTATACAACACTTTTAAAATTATGAGATTAGGATTTATTTTGAGAATATGCATACTATTATTTTATACTAGTAATATAACATAACATGTCGATAAAGATTTATGTGATTCTTTTAAAAATCTTTCATATTATTGGATGTTCAAAGTATTTATATGATTAGTTTGTATATGTTTAGAATATAAAATAAGGAAGTAAAGCAAACGTTTCTTGTGGATAGTGAGATCGCACTAATTATAATGAAATTTTATTTATTGTTTTGAATATGCAAGTCAGTATTTGTTGATGTAAGATGTGATAAATCTTTTAGGAAATAATGATAAGATAGTGGTTTGGTAGTAATATGGTGAACATGAACCCAATATATGATGTTATAATAGGATGTGAAAAAGGAATATGAATAATATTCTATAATCTTCATGGATATACAGTACAGTTAACAATGCCCTGTGACTGATATATTTATTTTGGACAGTGTTTATTTTTCTTTAAGTGTTGATGTTTTAATAAAGCTGAAGGAATAGCTTTAACATCATTGATGTATTGGAGGACATTAGACAGGAAAGGCCATACCTCTATTTCTTATAGATACACTGTGCCATGATATTTTTTGATATGTGATATGAGTTATACTCTAGTTTTTCTTCCCTAGATCCTACATATCTATTCGCTATCTAGATTTCCAATGTAACTACATCGTACAGTATGATATATTTGAAAAGAAATAATAGAAAATTTAGAGTTTAAGATATGCTATTGTTTGAATGAGATCAGTTCATTTACTTAGAAGAAGTAGAATTTGTATAAATTGGAATTGAAAATCCAATAGATCCTAAAAGAGAAAAGAATCATAAAATACATTTTTTTTAAATTTATTTTGGAAATAAAATAAAATATCAGGAATAAAGTATATAAAACTAAGTTGTTCTTTAAAATGTTAAATAACTTTTAAATGCTTTATTTTGTTTTAAAATAAGTATTGCATATTTTAAAAATATTTATGTTATAAAGTAAAACGATATAAACAATAAGCATAGGTATAATTTTGTATTTATTAAATAATAGGGAATATATCGGTAATTACACCTATATAGTATTAAAGTAATAATAAATGGGGATACGTTATATTTAATAAACACAGTTTAGTAAAGAACGATATCCACAAAATCTAGTAATGAATTATTACTAGATATTTCATATGGCATCATTTATCATTGCAAGATGAAAATTGTTTATTTTTTAAAAGCTCCATATTCATGATAATGTTATTTTTTATGTTTTCCATGGATGTTTTTTTATAAAAAAAAGTATAGTTAAATAATATTTAAAAATAATATATATATATATATATATATAATTTATCATAAGTTTAATTAGAAAGAGATAAATAAAATGGTATTATTTTATTATTATTATTTTAAGTCAGAATGAAGACTTAAATAAATTCTATATTGTTTTTAATAACTAAGTAATAAAAATGTAAAACAGTATAAAGTGAGGATATCCAATATAAATATTGTAAATAAATTGTTTATTTTATTTTATTGTTAATAATAAACTTTGTTAAAATTTGTTTTTCAAAATTTGTGTGTTAAGACTGTTTCTTTTCCATTCAAGCACATGATACACACAGAATAATAGAAACAAACATAATTTTGCATAGAGATAAATAAAGAATTATTTTAAGAATTTGAATATTTTCTTGGTATTCATTTAATTAAGTAATCATATTTTACATTATCTTATGGTCATAAATTAGTTATCATAATGGTACATTGAATTATATGCTTTCCATTGCCACACAATGTTACTTGTCAGAATATAAATGCTACCACATTTTCTTACATTATTATATGGAGATAAAAGATTATATTATATTATTTTATAATTTTATTATAGTAATAAAATTATCGTGAAGAAAAGATATACAGAATTAGTTCATACAATTATTATTATTATTATTATTATTATTATTATTATTATTATTATTATTATTATTATTATTATTATTATTATTATTATTATTATTATTATTATTATTATTATTATTATTATTATTATTATTATTATTATTATTATTATTATTATTATTATTATTATTATTATTATTATTATTATTATTATTATTATTATTATTATTATTATTATTATTATTATTATTATTATTATTATTATTATTATTATTATTATTATTATTATTATTATTATTAGTTTAAGTGTAGTAGAGTATAACATAAAAATCCCTTATCATGTTTTACTACAGGAATTTTAATTAACTTAGAATAGTTTTATGAGAGATTTTATTGAGCTAAATTATTATAAATAAAAGATTAAGATTTAATTATTAGTTTAATCTTAATGAGTCGGAGTTATTAAAGTTGTAAGAATACTATAAGTTTATTATTTAAGATAATAATAAGGGATAGTGTTCTTATGCCATTGAGGTAGTATCGTGTGGGATATTGGCTCAATGTAATCTTTCTTGTCACCTGTACTTTCACTTCCAAGTCTCATGAAATAATAAATATTTATTTATTTATTTTATAAACTGAACTTTATTCTTATTTTTGAATTTGAGCTAGTCGTCAGTGAGATAGGTTTAACCCATAGCCATAAAAACTATATTTAATCAGGATAATTTAACATTTGTGTTGCCGTATAGGTGCATGCATGTATGCCTCTCATTTTCATTTCATTTTCATATTCTAATTACAATAAACAATATTACACTTAAAATAAAACATTTAAATTACAGTAATTATCTTTAATAATTTTGCAAAAATATATTTTCTTAAGTAATTAATGGACATTTAGATTAGTAAATTATTTGACCAATTTAAATGTTATTATCAAATATTGTATCTAATAGTTAATTAATATTCATTTGTTTCAAGTTTGTAAAAATATATTTTTTTTGTTTTATTTGACTTGATTTAATTGTGAAGGTCAAAATGATTTTTTTTCCAAGAAAAGATTTCTTGAATATTTAATTAACTCCTGTCTGAAAAGGGTGGAGATAACCTTTGGAGGACAAAATGACCTTTTCATGGAAGGAAGGGATATCTATTTAACTAATAGTCATTAGTAAAAAATGTTCATTATTATTAGTGTAACCATTGCCTTAGTTTATTTCTGTCTGTAACAAGTATATATCTCTTTCAGAAGTCAAGTTAATTTTAAAGTTTCCAAAGTAAATTTTAAAAAGTCATAGGAAAATTCTATTTACATGAAGGTCTTCAGCTAGAATGTTTGGCTAAAATATAAAGAAGTTATATCAATTTCATTTATCTGCTCAATTTAAATGTTTAAATTAACACTCTCATATTTATTTTCATTCTAAAATGTCTGTCTACATTATTAAATTTATGCAACTTTATTTATTTGTAATTATTATTATTAAGAAGAAATTTAAAGTGCAGGAACTTTCTAACCTGCTAACTAAATTGTGTAAATTTTATATTAATTTGTGGAAAACATTGCAGAACAATTTAACAGAATCTACATTACACCCTCAATTCAACTTATATTCTACTTCTGCAAAAGTGAAGTTAAAATTCAAATGATACTTTATTATGCGTTATTTAAAATTATTATGTAATGCTAGCTTTATATCTTGTTTATGTTTATAAAATAATATGTGTTTTATTAAAGAAATAAAGATATGACTTACCCATAATAATTAATTGCTACTACTTACCAAATATAACGATCGAAATGAAAGTGAAGATCGAATCTAACGGCAAAAACAATATCTGCAACTACCGGGGCGCCATCTAGGCATTTAAGCCTAGAAAAATTTATAAAGTAGGCAGATACGTGCTGTTAAGATTCCACTTTATTTAAATATTCCGACTGTTAGCACAAGTCACTAGCTCAGCGGAGACGCAGAGATAAAAATCTATAAATTTTATATCTTAAATATAAAAGAATAAAAGCCACTGCCAGGAATTAACACATAAAAATATTTATTTACGCACATATAAAATAATATTTAAATTTTGAGGAATAAATTTAACGTTTATATTTTTATATTGATCTTTAATTCTAAATTTAAGTAGATTGCAAATAATGAGTTTACTATTTATTTAGCTAGTCAAGTATGAATAGACTACATAGATCTGCATTTGAAAAGAAAATATTCTTCCCTGATTTAACCTTAGGCCACAAATTTCGCAACCAAACTGGCGCCAATCCATCTGATACATTCATGTATTCAATGTAGCATGATACGACAACACAAAATACTATACTGTCAGGAAAGTACATCTGAACAATAAGTAGAAATAGAGAAGACATTGACTCTCCACCAACAGGAATGTGACATCTGTTGGCAAGTAGAACAATAAACAAAAAAACTCCATAGAAATGGACTGCGGTATTCTGCCGACTTACAAACCCATCCATAGGCAAACAGAGGGTGTGTGGCATATATCTATAATCCTGCCCATAGCGGACCTCATACTACATCTACTAATTACACAAATATATCCAATCCATTGAACCAATTCAACTACAAAATGAATAACCTAAGATTACCCTCCCTTAATATAACTTTACAAAACTATATAGCCATTCACGCCCGACTTAAATTTAACATTTAAATACTTTCACACGAATGCATTTTATAAAATTTGTTTTAAAATGTTGAGTACAGCTCAGCTGCACAGATTCCACGGTCAAAACATTCCAAATTAAACACAACCGATCAAAATACAAAATCATCAATAAACGTCACTTGCATATGGAATATACAAATCCCATTAGCATTCATCGTAAGATGCTTGCAGTGATATCATTGACATATATTCTAATCGAATGTGAAAACCACAACATTATCAACCGCTAACGAATCTATGCAACGTCTATACCCAACCTAAATTTCATCATTTAAAATTTAAACAATAAACAATTTATACAATAAGAAAAAAAAAATGGAAATGATTTTTATCAATCGGAAAACATATAAAATTAAACATTATTAATTTGATTTTAAACTTAAAAGTCAGATAGAAGTTCATAAACTTGAACGAAAGTTCTTAGTTATTTTTAAATTTAGAGTTCATGTCAATATAGCTTACAGTAGAAGAGTCCAGGTTCCCGTTGGCAATTCCCACGGCATCTCCATTGGAAGAAAATGTTCTGGAGGTAGCATTAGCTGGTTCCATTCTGGTATCACAGTCTTTTCATTTTATTTTTTTTTAAAACAAACAAAAAAAATGAGAGAGAACGGCAAGTGCGTCTTACCGTTGTCATCAAATCAAGTTGGAAAAACTGACTGGAACTCAATATTTTTTCTTTTTATAGTCCTCCTATGGATTCCATGAACAAAAACGTCACTGTTCTGTTTTTTCGTTATGGTCCGGGCCTTTATTTGCTTCCATTGGTCAAGCTAAAATCTCTTTCTTCTCTTATCTAACCTTTCATCTGACTTTTTAATTAAACAGCTTTTAGATAATTAATAAACAATCATTTCCATTTACAGATTACAGGAATTAATTAATACCTGTTTTTATTTTAACTTACGTTATTTTTTTATTAAAATATTTTTATATTTCAATCTTGTATTTTTTTATTAAAAAAAATACGTTCAAATACTTTTTTTTTTTGTTTATGAAAAAAATATTTTTAAAGTTTAGCATCTGTGCGAATATATATATATATGTTTAACAAACATTTTAATTTTAGCGTTTAGTTTTTTCCTTTTATTTGCGAACTTTTAAGTTTTTATTTTAAATTAATGTAACGACATATTTATATATCGTTACATATCAGTAAACTTCCTCAAAAAACAAAAAACATTAAAAAAAAAAAAAAAATTTACTTAGTGTTAGTAATTACGTTACACAAATTGATTATATATGATCACAAAAACAAAACTTTTTTTTTACAAGACAAAACAGTAATTACACACAAATATAATGATTTAAAAAAAAATGTTGACTGTTGATTCCCTATTACCAGCTAAATTTCTGCCCCCTCCCTTCCAAGTTTCATTTCTCCTACCTTTAACTATTACTTAGGCAAGTTGAACGATTAAATTTTAAACAAGACTTTTTTTTAAAAAAAATTATGATTTATATTTATTATTA
This sequence comes from Epiperipatus broadwayi, assembly GCA_028023455.1. Classification (NCBI taxonomy): domain Eukaryota; kingdom Metazoa; phylum Onychophora; class Udeonychophora; order Euonychophora; family Peripatidae; genus Epiperipatus; species Epiperipatus broadwayi. The sequence goes on along the minus strand of JAQFVV010000066.1, from coordinate 3,118,088 downwards.
TGTTTTATTTATTAGTTTTTATTCCTCGAATTTATCTCTACATATGCGCAATTTTTCTTACTGGCAGCACTTTTTAAACAAAACTTCAAACTGCAACTCCACGTAAATACAACAAATATATTTATACTAATTTCAGAAAAAATATTACGGGCATGATTTATTTTCAAAAGTACTAGTGGTTTATTAAACATCTGGCTATAACTTTACGTTAGTACAAAATGTACTTATTTCAGAAAAAACAACAAATGTTATTTGCATGATTCCGTTTTAAAATTCTCAGGGCACTCGTGTTTATTAAAGATCGGAAATTTCATCTTTCAATTCCCCTTCTCAGGGTCAATCTCTGAGGTAAGGCCACACTTGGGACGCCAATTATAACGATCGAAATGAAAGTGAAGATCGAATCTAACCGCAAAAACAATATCTGCAACTACCAGGGCGCCATCTAGGCATTTGAGCCTAGAAAAATTTATAAAGTAGGCAGATACGCGCTGTTAAGATTCCACTTTATTTAAATATTCTGACCGTTAGCCCAAGTCACTAGCTCAGCGGAGACGCAGAGATAAAAATCTATAAATTTTATATCTTAAATATAAAAGAATAAAAGCCACTGCCAGAAATTAACACATAAAAATATTTATTTACGCACATATAAAATAATATTTAAATTTTGAGGAATAAATTTAACGTTTATATTTTTATATTGATCTTTAATTCTAAATTTAAGTAGATTGCAAATAATGAGTTTACTATTTATTTAGCTAGTCAAGTATGAATAGACTACATAGATCTGCATTTGAAAAGAAAATATTCTTCCCTGATTTAACCTTAGGCCACAAATTTCACAACCAAACTGGCACCAATCCATCTGATACATTCATGTATTCAATGTAGCATGATACGACAACACAAAATACTATACTGTCAGGAAAGTACATCTGAACAATAAGTAGAAATAGAGAAGACATTGACTCTCCACCAACAGGAATGTGACATCTGTTGGCAAGTAGAACAATAAACAAAAAACTCCATAGGAATGGACTGCGGTCTTCTGCCGACTTACAAACCCATCCATAGGCAAACAGAGGGTGTGTGGCGTATATCTATAATCCTGCCCATAGCGGACCTCATACTACATCTACTAATTACACAAATATATCCAATCCATTGAACCAATTCAACTACGAAATGAATAACCTAAGATTACCCTCCCTTAATATAACTTTACAAAACTATATAGCCATTCACGCCCGACTTAAATTTAACATTTAAATACATTCACACAAATGCATTTTATAAAATTTGTTTTAAAATGTTGAGTACAGATCAGCTGCACAGATTCCACGGTCAAAACATTCCAAATTAAACACAACCGATCAAAATACAAAATCATCGATAAACGTCACTTGCATAGGGAATATACAAATCCCATTAGCATTCATCGTAAGATGCTTGCAGTGATATCGTTGACATATATTCTAATCGAATGTGAAAACCACAACATTATCAACCGCTAACGAATCTATGCAACGTCTATACCCAACCTAAATTTCATCATTTAAAATTTAAACAATAAACAATTTATACAATAAGAGAAAAAAAAAATGGAAATGATTTTTATAAATCGGAAAACATATAAAATTAAACATTATTAATTTGATTTTAAACTTAAAAGTCAGATAGAAGTTCATAAACTTGAACAAAAGTTCTTAGTTATTTTTAAATTTAGAGTTCATGTCAATATAGTTTACAGTAGAAGAGTCCAGGTTCTCGTTGGCAATTCCCACGGCGTCTCCATTGGAAGAAAATGTTCTGGAGGTAGCATTAGCTGGTTCCATTCTGGTATCACAGTCTTTTCATTTTTTTTTTTTTAAAACAAACAAAAAAAATGAGAGAGAACGGCAAGTGCGTCTTACCGTTGTCATCAAATCAAGTTGGAAAAAACTGACTGGAACTCAATATTTTTTCTTTTTATAGTCCTCCTATGGATTCCATGAACAAAAACGTCACTGTTCTGTTTTTTCGTTATGGTCCGGGCCTTTATTTGCTTCCATTGGTCAAGCTAAAATCTCTTTCTTCTCTTATCTAACCTTTCATCTCACTTTTTAATTAAACAGCTTTTAGATAATTAACAAACAATCATTTCCATTTACAGATTACAGGAATTAATTAATACCTGTTTTTATTTTAACTTACGTTATTTTTTTATTAAAATATTTTTATATTTCAATCTTGTATTTTTTTATTAAAAAAAATACGTTCAAATACTTTTTTTTTTTGTTTATGAAAAAAATATTTTTAAAGTTTAGCATCTGTGCGAATATATATATATGTTTAACAAACATTTTAATTTTAGCGTTTAGTTTTTTCCTTTTATTTGCGAACTTTTAAGTTTTTATTTTAAATTAATGTAACGGACATATTTATATATCGTTACAATATATATATATCTAAATCGAATTGAAAAACTTTAATATTACATATTTTGTTCTCTTCGAAACATGGACATATTAAAAAAAAATGTTAATGTTTAAAGAAATACAAATTTCATGTGGATAATTATCAGCAACTTATTAAAGTTAATAATGTAGATGTTAATTTATAAATAATGAAAGTGAATATTTTCTGCAAAAAAATATGTTAAGTTATATATTGGATTAAATAAACCTAGAAGTGCTTAAAAATGAATAACAGAAAAAACCAATTAATAACTGAAACTGTCTTTCCATGTCTCTATTACTATAAATATGTATTATTGTATGTGGTATATAAGTAAACTCTATTAGATTTTGCTAAGAATATTGGAGATTGTGTTTCAATTATATATATCCTTCGTAGGAATAATTCGTTCTTCACGTTTCATATTTTACTAATATGCACTCATTTTGGAATCGATCTCCATATCGTCTAATAAACTTGGAAAAGCAAATTCACAAGTGAAATTTTTCTTTTAAGTCAAAGGAAAAGTGACTTATTTAATTTTATTTTTTAAATTTATTAGTCACTATGGACGTATATGTTAGATAGATAGAAATATTTATTGTTATATTTTTCTTATATAATTATGCTATTTATGAATTTCCAGATTATCACGAAGGAGTGTGTTCACAAATTGTCAATAGGCTGGAATTTATTATTACTTAAATATGATGTATTTTCTTTTATGGAGATGAAATATATATTTTTTGGTATATTATTCAAGAGAGGTGTTTATTTTATTTTATATATTTTTCTTTATCTCAAAGTGAGAATTTTAGCTTTCAGAGTAGGACTATATGAAAGAAATATCGTATCAGAAATAGCAAAGAAACCTCGTTCATAATAATTATTACTATTTAAATTCTAAACAGCCGAAAGTCTATTCTAAGTTAAAAATTATATTTCAATGTATCATTTAACTTACATTATCATTTGCATATTACATAATTTATAATTATTTTTCATACTTTTGTATATGCATATGTGTGTCTATCTTGTGCAATTGTTTTATTAAAGTAATAAACATTCAGTTTTACAGTTGTTTCCTTATATAAATTTCAGATGTTGTCATATTCTAAAAGTATTGAAGGGATGAGTGATTTATCTGTATGTATTTATCTACCAGGATATAGTGTTAGGTATGTAGAGCAGCTGTTGGAAAGGAAATTATTCTTGATATGTTCTATGTTTGTAGGGATGAGTTTTTTTTTCTTTTTTCGTATATTTTTAATTATTTCACCATGAGTAGAGTAGATTGTATGCATACATATTATGAAATGATATTTATGAATATGAGTGATATTTCCCTATTCTGGTGATGAGAAAAGTTCCACACCAATAGTGTATTCCAGATTTAAATAAGTTGTTGTTTATGTATTAGTAAAGAGTTTATTTGCTCCTCATGTGTTTGGATTTCTCTTGAACGTCTAGTTTGTATTATCATAAAAATATAGCTCTGTGTAATTCAGTCAGTGGTTGGATAAATAGTTAATTTAAATTCTTTATTGAATCTTAGAGTAGATATAGTGTCCTATTTTGTTGGTTGGTCTATGACATTGTCCGAAATTAAATAATTATTTAATAATTCCTAAATAAATTGATAATGTGTAGAAAATATTATTTTTGGTGCTTGTCTTATAGATAAAGATGTCATTGGATAGCGCTGTTTTCATGCTAAAACTATAAAATACGACCAGGCTGTAGATTATAATAATTTTGCTGTGCTTTTTTGTAATGCGAAAATAAAAACAAAACAAAATCATCTTTTATAAATATTATTTTTTATTAACGTATACAATTTAAATGATAATAATGAATGTAAAATAAAATCAACAAATTACAATTTGTTTCATGTTTTTTCTATCGTATATTTTTTTAATTGTGTTACGGTTTTTTTTTATCAATTTTCTATCGGATATTTTTTTACTTGTGTTACGGCTTTTTTTTTTATCAATTTTCTATCAGATATTTTTTTACTTGTGTTACAA